>CM035157.1:104260454-105588694 GCA_020205615.1 Panax quinquefolius
AATCTTTTCCGTAGTCATACGCATCAAATTCGGTCCCAACAACGTTGCTTCACCCACCTCATCCCAAAGATATCGAGAGAACGACACTTTCTTCCATACAACGCCTCAAATGGAGCCATGCCAATACTTGATTGATAACTATTTTCAGTAGGAAAACTCCACCAATGGTAAGAACTTGTCCCAACTTCCCTTGAAGTCAAGGACACAGTAGTCTTAATAAATCTTCAAGAGTTTGAATAGTCCTTTCCAACCGCCCATCCGTTTGAGGATGATATGCCAACTAAATCAGAACTGCGCCCATAGCTTTTTGCAAACCAACCCAAAATCTTGAAGTGAATCTTGGGTCTCGATCAAAACTATGGATACTAGCATACCATGCAATCTTACAATCTCATTTATGTACATACTAGCAAGACGCTCAAGTGTATAAGTTTCTCAGATTCAGAAGAAATGAGCAGACTTGGTCAATCTATCAACAATGACCCAAATCGCATCTACGCCTTGAGAAACCTTTGGAAGAAGACAAAGAACTAAATCCATGGTAATGTGTCCCACTTCCATTTCGAATTTCAAGTGGTTGCAATGGACCTTTTGGCACTTGATGTCCGCACTTGACTCGTTGACAAGTTAGACACCTTGAGATAAACCCCGCTATCTCTCTCTTCATATTGCTCCACCAAAATGTATGTCAAGATCACGATACATTTTGGTACTCCTGTGATGGATTGCAAAACTGTGGTGTCGTGCAAGCCTCCATCATGATTTTATACTTCAAGTCAAAATCGTTTAGAACACAAAGTCCGGAGTTGACTCAAGTATTCCTTCTTCATCGATTCTTGCTTCCTAAATAGCACCTTCTTGCACTTTCTTCCTCATACGCATCGACCACCCCTGTGTCCGTAGCTCGAGCATCTTTAACTTTATCGATTAAAGTCGATTCTACTCAGATATTCGCCATCATCACATGGGTCCCCTAGAGTCTTTAACTCTATCTCCATCCTTTGTAAGTCATACAAAATGGGCCTTCATGTTGACAATATCGCACTGCAGACCAGATATGATCTTCTACTCAATGCGCCACCTACCACGCTCGCTTTTCCAGATGGTATTGGATGGTATGATCATAATCTTTCAACAACTCAAGCCATCATCGTTGCCGCATGTTGAGTTCCTTTTGAGTGAAGAAATATTTGAGGCTTTTTATGATCCCATATAAATCTCCACCTTCTCTCCATATGTAATGCCTCCAAATCTTAAGCGTAAAAACGATCGCCGCCAACTCTAGATCATGAGTAGGATAATTCCTCTCATATTCTTTGAGTTGTCGAGAGGCATAGGCTATGACTTTCCCATGTTACATGAGAACACATCCTAACCCTTTCCTCAAGCATCATCAGAGATGACAAATCCCTCCGAGCTAGATGGTATTGTCGTAACAAAGTTAAATGAGTCTCTCTCGAGTTCTTGAAAACTCTTTTCACATTCCTCGCTCCAACCAAAATTTTGTATCTTTTCGAGTCACCGAAAGTTAATGGAGTAGTGATTCGAGAAAACCCTTCATTTAATCTTCGATAATAACCAAATAAGTTCGAGAAAGCTACGACTTTGGCCATCGACTTAGGTTTCTCCCAGCTTTGAATTGCTTCAATCTTTGCCGAGTCAACAGATATTCCATGATTTGATATTACGTGCCCAAGGAATGCAACTTCCTTAAGCCATAACTCGCATTTCTTCAACTTGGCATATAGCTTGTTTTCACTAAGCTTTTGGAGTATCACCTCAAGTGTGCTTTCATGGTCTTCACGGGTTTTGAGTATATGAGGATGTCATCAATAAAGACAATCACAAAGTGATCCAAATATTCCTTGAATACACTGTTCATCATGTCCATGAAGGCAATAGGAGCATTAGTCAATCCAAAAGATATGACTAGAATTCATAATGCCCGCATCGAAGTTCTCAAAAGCGCTTTGAATGTCATCAATTTTAATCTTCAATCGATGATATCCTAACGAAGATCAATCTTTGAAAAGAATTTGGCTCCTTTCAATCCGGTCAAACAGTCATCAATACGAGGCAACGGGTACCTATTTTTGATGGTGACATGATTCAACTCCCGATAATCAATACAAAGTCGCATACTTCCATCTTTCTTCTTCACTTAATAGTAACAGAGCACCCCAAGGAGACGACTAGACTAATGAAACCGATGTTCAACAATTCCTCAGTAGTTGGGTTTTTAACTCCTCAAGTTCAATAGAGCCATTCGATATGGGGCTTTGGAAATGGGTTTTGTACCGGATTCAAGGTCTATATACAAAATTCAATTTCACGCCCGAGGGTAGGCCAGAAGTTCTTCAGTGAATACGTTAGAAATTTATTAACAATAGAAATATCATTCAAATCGACGTATTTTTATTTAAATCCGTGACATGGGCTAAGAAAGCTTGACATCCATTTTTTAATAAATGAATAGCTTTATGACTTGATATGACAGTGATTGAATTTAGTGGTTTGGTTGCTTGAATTTGCATAATAGGTTGATTAGGAATATAAAAGTTAACAACCTTACAAAAACAATCAATTTTAGCATGATGATTAGTTAACCAATCAATCCCTAAAATCACAACAAATGAAAGTATTTTTAAGGAAATAAGATCAACAGGTAACGTGCGGTTACTGATTTGAATCAAACAAGACTTATAAACAGTGGATGTAATGAAGGTTTTTCCCAACGGAGTTTCAACAGATAAGTCAAAGTCTAATTTCTCCGGAGTCAAATTTAAACGTTGAGCGCAAGTAGGAGAAATGAAAGAATGGGTAGAACCGGTATCAAATAAAGTATAAACTTCACTAGAGTTTATGATTAGCTTACCCGTGATCACCTCGCTCGATTCCTTCTTTTGGGAGGTTACGACAAACACTCCTCAAACCACCGGCTTTTTTGTCTTGTTCTGGGACACCTTTGATGTCTCCATCCCAACCTAGAATCGACTTTGGTGCATGACAAAAATCGGGCTAGGTGACCTTCTTTTCCATAATTGTAACACGCTTTGATCGCATCGCGCAGCTTTTGACCGATGTGTCCTTCCCTCCACATTTGTAACATACGACCCATGGTCATTCTCCTTCCTTAACAACAAAAGTCGGTGCCGACGTCTTTCCATCATTATTGAATCTCCTCTTCTTGAAATGTCCACTCTTATTATCATGGCCATGATTACCACCAAGTGATTACCATTTCGCATGTTGATTCCTCCACGTTTGTTGTCACCGCTTTGATGACTGCTACCGCTGGTGTTATCAACTTGTCGACTGCTCTCTCTTGGTTGGGTTGACTCGTTATCGCGCTCCAATAACTGAGCCCTATTCACAACATCTAAATACAAACATAGTTTATGAGAAATTAGGTATCGACATATCTCGGGTTTCAAACCTCTTAGAAACATCCATCATTCTCTCCTCATTATCAACCAAGTGGGACGCAAAACCGAGATAACTCGCAAACTTAGCTTCAGATCGCGCCACGGCCATATTGTTTTGCTCAAGCTTGATGAACTCTACCTCCTTCATGTGATTTAATACTTTCGTGAAAGTACTTGTCGTTGAACAACTCTCGAACTTCTCCCAAGACATTTTGAAAGGCAGTGGAGTACGCTTTACGATTCCCACCAAGAATCGGCCGCCGCAACATGAAGGTGGCAAAGGAACCTTTTGCTCCTCGAGCATCCCAAGACATCAAATATCTTGTTGATCCGCTTTATCCACGCTCCGCCTTTAAGTGGTTTTGCTCTCCAAAAACTCCGTGGTCCCAAACTCCTCGAATCGCTTAATGCAGGACCGCCGAGAGAGTCAAGAGTTTCCACATGTATTTTGGACAGAGCCGCCTCACCGATGTTGCATAAATTGCATAAAACCTCCGAACATCCCATCGCTCATCATTTAATCGTTGTTGTTTACCCGAGGATTATTATCTTCCGTTGCACATTATCCTCGGTATTAATCTGTGGTGACTCAACGGTCTCATGTGCTTCATTGTTTATCTCAACATTTTGATGCCATTTTCAAATATCGCCACAAAACAAGGGTTAATTAACATATCACATATTATCCCTATACTCGATTCCACCAATTAAATACCAAATAAACTTAGGTAGGTCATACTAGCTAAGGAATTCCCGCCTCTCCCTCCTAGTTCTTGTCTCACATCTCACCTGTGGATCATATCCCTAAGCTTTGATACTAATCTGACGCCCCCAAAATAGGTATACATCACCCATTTTAAGTCGCCAAATACATGGTACAAAATTCAAATACAACTTAATTATACAACAGTCATGTAAAATACAACAAAACATAATCTAAGAGTTTTAATAAGAATATTATCATCTAGACAATATCCACACTCAATTGAGTCCTCATTACATTTATTGTCACACTATTTAATGTAATAGTGAGGACTACTAATACTATCATCTCGACCGTCACCCGCTCCCCGACTAGTCCCGCCACATTCTCATTTCCTCAAGAGAACAAATGAAAGAAAGGGTGAGCTCAACTAGCCCAGTAAGAAATATTATGACTAAGATAATGCAGAATAAATTATCATTAGCCTTCAACAATGTTAAACTGATAGAATATAATAGACAACTAGTTTAACTGCAGCGGAACAAGCAATCCATTAGAAGAGTCAAGTAGAGCATAAAATCTACTATCTTTTATGATTTAAAAAGTTTTTCATCAACTTTATCACTGAGACTCAGCTTAATAAATAAAATCAAATCATCCCTGCATCACGGCCAAGGGTATTCATGTAATCATCAATGGTCATGACTATACCGAATAATCCCTGGTCATAATCACACCAACAACTGTCCATTAATGAACTACAGGCCAATGAGGACTTTTACCACATCATTCGTCACATTACAGTCATGATAATACCGAATAATCCCTGGTCATAATCATACCAAGTCCATCTATGCACGTAAGCCAAAGATGACTTTCATCACAATATAAACATGAGGATGATGACAATCACATAATAATTCAATAAAACATGTTCAAGGATAAATTTTAAAGATTTATAATTTTAATTTATCCAGAAATTAATAACGTCCAAATTTTCAACATGATACTTCTTTGTGGAGTAAAATTTAAGAATGCTCAGAAGAATATTTCCATGAAAAGATACTGGATGAAGCACAAATATCAAGGATATTCCACTAATTTCATGGAGTATAGAAGCCAAAACTTTAACCAACTGAGTATAATGGAATATATGAAACATAAGAATGATTTTTTTTCCGCCATGCAGAATCCACGTAGTATGCATCACTTCCACAATTTAATAAGGAATGAATACGAAGGATCATTCACCACGCATGCGATAATCCATATGACAAAGTTATTCCAATGTAATAATAAAGAATGGAATAACAAAAGAATTCACCAGTACGCCGTAATCCCAAGACAGACAAAGTTATTCCAATGTAATAATAAAGAATGGAACCAGTCACACGAATCTGCATGCATGTGATATTCCAATGTAATAATAAAGAATGGAATAACAACGAGAATTCACTGTGCATGCGATAGATCGCATGCATAAAAGTTATTCCAACAGTAATAATAAAGAATGGAATAATGTAAGAATTTCACCACGTATGCGGTACTTTCAGATAGACAAAAGTTATTCTAACATAATAATAAAGAATGGAATAACAACCCTTACGATTATTGAAAGAAAATAACTCTCATCATGAATACGAAAGAATAATACCCCTTATATCACGCCCCCAAAATAGGTCCACACGACCCATTCTGAGTCGCCAGATATCACTCTTTAAAAATCAAAAACAAACTTCATTTATACAACTGTTGAACTGTCGTGCAGAGTACGACAACAGATAAGTTGTGAGTTTCATTACAAAATCTATGTAACTCTCATGGTGCCTCGACCACAACACCTTACAAAGGTACTTTACATAAAAGTACAGTCAATAAAGAAACTAAAATCTTTGGGAAATGCTCAAGGAAACCTTCGTACATGGGAGGTCATGCGTCTAGGTTATGATAGATATCATATGTCCACAGAATTATCCTTGGTTAACCCAATAGTCCCCAAAGAAAAACAAGAAGATTGCTATCATCTTCTTTCCAATGGTGAGTCTTTTCTTGACATATAATTATCTCTATTGTCTCCAAGTGAGAATTATATTTCAAATATACTCCAAGATCATATAGGTAGTGCTCGTAGATATACTCAGCAAGTGGATGTGCACAACCCTGTCTTATGATAACACGAGGTTGTATGTCATTAGACATCTTGTATGATAGTGGCAAAACACCCTTCCAAAGTTGGGTTCACCTCACCCAATTCGGTTCACCAAAATTAAATATCAAATGACGCATACAATACGACACACTTATCTAAAGTTCTCAATAAAATTATTTCCATACTATTTAGGAGAACTCTCAATGCTATATGATCACACCGCTCTATTTCTTCTTACCCCCGCTTCGACAAAGCCTACACTCTTATTACTCCTAAAGGAATTGTGAAGCAAAAAGGGTGAGCACAACCAGCCCAATTTAATAAAGAATATCATGACTAAAGATAATTAAATTATCAATAGCCTTCATCAATAATAAATCAGAGATTTAGAACATATGGTAGATGATAAAACTTTTCAACCATAGTTGCAGCAGAACGAGCAATCCATTAGAAGAGTCAAATAGACCATCAGATCTATTATCTTCTCCACATTAAAAGTCCACAAATAATGTTTTATCCCTGTAACATCAATCAACAATTCCTGTCCACAATCATATGAATAACTCATAATCATAATTGTGATTCTAAATTTTTCTTCGCACCCAGGATGAAGATAATTTTCATCACCTATCTTCACCTGAAACATCAAAAATCATGGTTATACCAAATCACAATTCCTGCTCATAATCATACTAATAAATTTATCTTTGCACTACGGCCAAAGATATTCATTAACAATTTATCTTTGCACTATAGGCCAAAGACATATAACTATATAACCAATAACCAACAGTTCATCTTTGCACTACAGGCCAAAGATATAAAATTATAAAACAAATAATGCTGAGACTCGGTTTAATAGTATCACGACCACGAATTATCCATGCACTATGGGCCAAGGATATTCGTGTTTTCAATTACGGTCATGATTATACCGAATAATCCCTGGTCATAATCATACCAAGTCCATCTATGCACTACGGGCCAAAGATGACTTTTACCACATTACGGTCATGATTATACCGAATAATCCATGGTCTTAATCATACCAAGTCCATCTATGCACGTAAGTCACAGATGACTTTCAACACAATATAAGCATGAGGATCATGACAATGATATAAAGAATCAATCAAATGAGAAAAAGGATAAATATTAAACATTTATAATATAATTTATCTAGGGTTCAAGAATATCCCAATGTTATCAATCACTTAATAATTTCATAATCTAATATCATTAATATTATAACAATATTTTTATTTTTTCTTAAACTTAGAAATAATTTATTTTAATTGTTTACACTTTACCAAATAATGCATTTAATCATTCAAAAAATGCCATACTCGTAAGATATCATCACCAATGATCAAATCCTCATCAAAATCGTATATATACCTTATATAGGATTTTCAAGCCATAAAATCATATTTACCAATTTTTCAACTTCACATAACATATTTAACTCATATGTTCGTAACTAAACCATTTTCATGAAAAATTACCAAATCAACTTATTTTTTTTATCCTTTGTCCAAACATATATACATATATTTCATACACAACAAGTATTTTTTTTATAATTTTTCAACTCCCTTAAGTATTTTTCAAAAATCAATTTCTAATTAATTCCTTAAGAAATTAGCTACCTCAAGTTTAACTTCAGAAATTCCCAAATCTTGGCAGGATCTTACACATGTTAACGTGAGCTTCCAGTTTAAATTTCATGGTCATCGGAGTTATAGAACTCTGGTTATAGCATTTTTTATCGAAAAAACATAAATATTGAAATAGTCATAACTAGCTCATTTTAAGTCGGAATGAGCTCATTTTTTGACAGGAGGTACTTTATAACATATATTTCCACGTCCCAAAAGGCCGGAATTTTTCTAACAAATTAATTGACCGAAACAACCCTTACAAAATTGTGGGCAGTAGTTTTTTCTCTTTTTTTCACTTTTCCATGCTTTGTTAAAAATAGTCCATACAAAAATCTACAACTCCTCTTTCAGTGATTTCACTTGGAGATGTTAGAAAACTTATCATTATATCCTCCCAAATTTTTTTAGAATTTTTGAATGTCCGAAAAATTATTTAAACTCGCAAATGGATTTTAACTCGCCATGCAAAGAATCCACGTAAAATGCATCATTTTCATAATTTAATAAGGAATGAATACGAAGGATCATTCACCATGCATGTGGTAATCCACATAGACAAAGTTATTCTAATGAGAATAATAAATAATGGAACCAGTCAGCGAATCGCATTGCATGTGATATTCCAACAAAATAATAAAGAATGGAATAACAAAGAATTCACCATGCATGCGATGTAATCGCATGCATGTGTTATTCCAATAGAATAATAAATAATGGAACTAAGTCTAGCATAATCCGCATGATGAAAGATATTCTAAATGTAATAATAAAAAATGGAATAACAAAGAATTCACCATGCATGCGATAGAATCGCATGCATAAAAGTTATTCCAATGTAATAATAAAGAATGGAACTGTGTCTAGCGAATCCGCATGCATGGTGATATTCCAATAGAATAATAAAGAATGGAATAATGTAAGAATTTCACCATGTATGCAGATTGAGCAGACAAAGTTATTCCAACATAATAATAAAGAATGGAATAACAGAAGCTCTCTTCATGAATATGAAAGAAATAATACCCCTTACCTTAGAAGAAACTGGATATTGGAAAAATGAGGTAGCAGACTTCTCTTCTTCTTTCTCTTTATAATTTCTCTCTCTAGAGTTTTAGTGAATTCGTAAGAAATAATAAAGAAATGAACTTCTATTTATAGAAGAACTGAAAGTGGCTCTTGGTCTTAACGAAGGATCAAAATGACTCTTGGTAATATTGAAGAAACAACTATTATTTGCGAAGGGGCAATTAACTCTTGGAACACCGAAGAGACAAGTAACTCTTGGAAAACTGAAGGGACAAATAACTCTTGAAAAACTGAAGGGACAAATAACTCTTGGAAAACCGAAAGGACAAGTTACTATTAAAACTTTAAGCCAACGATCCATATTGATTTACTATTATAATTTCAACCAATGGTCTGAAAAATTAGCACATCTCCTCATGGAATAATATTTTACCTAAAAATGATTTGGACCTAAAAGAAATATATTTTTCGGGTGAATAGTACACCATGAATAGTATTTTGGGAATAGTAACCCCGTGAATAGTACCCCGACACGAAAAGTGTCCCAAATACCCGAGTGAATAATAATAGAGTGAATAGTAATTGGGTGAAT
Organism: Panax quinquefolius; assembly: GCA_020205615.1. Lineage (NCBI taxonomy): Eukaryota > Viridiplantae > Streptophyta > Magnoliopsida > Apiales > Araliaceae > Panax > Panax quinquefolius. The sequence goes on from CM035157.1 coordinate 104,270,011, forward strand.
AGTAACCTATGAATAGTAACTCGTGAATAGTATTCCGACATAAAAAGTGTCCCGAATACCCGATTGAACAATATAACCTCCAGACATCAATTATTATCAAAATAAATGTCGATTTCCACTAACACAAATAATTTCAACACAATGGAACTATCAAATTCATCTATAATCAACACGAACTTATTCATCATTAATATTATAACTCACAATATTTAACAACTAGGTCGCTCTCGTGAAAGAGGGCTTTCCGATAAGGATTTCTCCTTATCGCCGCAATTAGGTGACCAAACCTCTCCTTGATGTAACTTCTGACATATGTAAATATTGAAATTTAATAATATGAATAACTTTGTCGTCTTAATTATTGATTTAATAATATATCATATATTATGTAGATGATACTATGCCAATAATTGAATCAATAATATAAGAGATATGATGCAGCAATTATTATAGCAATAATTGAGTATAACTAAGTGACTTCTCACATAAGTATCAATAATCAATACCGCAGGTGCTACTATGCAACCAATGCCGTATTTTACCAATCGATTATTTTATAACAACTTGCTTACTTTGCAAAATTTTTAAATATCACCCTTAACTTTAACCTTTATCAATTTAACCATTTACTAAATAGAATAATTATAAGAAAATTGAATACTTTCATTTCATAAAATTCGGGGTCTCACACCTTACCTTAGGAAAAAAATTGGATACTGGAATAGTGAGGTAGCAGACTTCTCTTCTTCTTTCTCTCTATAATTTCTTTCTATAATAATTGCTCTATAGCTTTTGTGAATTGGTGAGAAATGAAGGAAGAATGAGCTTCTATTTATAGGAAAATATAGTTTCGATAATCGCACGCTTTTAGGGCTCAAATATTACAAAGATAATACCTTCCTCTTTTCTTCATTTTTAATTTAGTCCCGCAAATATTATCAAACTTGCACCACGTCCCCCTAATAGTAAATAATGTGAATCAATAGTTCAATCATGTGAATCAATAGTTATAATCATGTGAAAATATGAATTACAGATAAGACCTCCATCTATACCTCTATTTTTAACTTAGTCATGCAAGTATTATCAATCTTGCACCAACTCCCTAATAGTACAAGAATGTGAATCAATAGTACACACATGTGAACAAATAGTTATAATCATATGAATTAATAGCAATTAATTGCTCATTTATCCGACATTCACCGTCTCGTCAAGATAACTTCCCACATCAATTAATATCAAAATAAATGTCGATTTCCACTAACACTAATAATTCCAACACAATGGAACTATCAATTTCATCTTTAATCAACACGAACTTATTCATCATTAATATTATAACTCACAATATTTAACAACCGTGTCGTTTCCGGGAAAGAGGGGCTTTCCGATAAGGATTTCTCCTTATCAGCGCAAGTAATTAGATGACCAAACCTCTCCGTGATGTAACTTCTAGACATTGTAAATATTGCAATTTAATAATATGAATAACTTTATCATCTCAATTATTGATTTAATAATATAACATATTATGCAGATGATACTGTGACAATAATTGAATCAATAATATGAGAGATATGATGCAAAGAATTACTATAGCAATAATTGAGTATAACTCGAAAGTGACTTTTCACATAAGCATCAATAATCAATACCGCAGCTACTATGTAACCACGCCAGACATCGTATTTTTACTACCTGGATAGTTCAACAGCTTTAATAAGAATACTTTCGCCGTTATTTTTATAAAATGATAATTTGTCATTTTCTAACTATTACTTAATACTTCCGTCATGGGGTCTACTAATGATTGTGCCGTCGTACAAATATTCCCTGTTAAAACGAATATTCCCCGACCAATCGAATATTATATAACCACTTGCTTACTTTACAAATTTTATAAAATATTACCCACAACTATAACATTATATCAAATCCACACCATAATATTCAAAATTATATTTCGAGAAAATTATTCTTTATTCATAAAAGTTGGGGTCTTACAGTTGAGCTGGACCACTAATAGTTAACTTACCACTACTAGTTCCTTTTTTACCATCTGACACCATCTTCAAACAATTATTCGTTATGTGGTCAGTCGACCCACATACAAAACATCCCTGATTCTTCTTTGGACTTAGAAAGTTAGGCAAGATATGCCTTTCCTGCCCACAATTATAACATACTGCTTTTCCCTTGAGACAGATTCCAAAATGAGCCTTCCCACAATTCTTACACGCCTTGATCCTCCTCTTAGGATCTCCTTGTTTCACTCCTGTATTTTCAGAGTTAAACCATTTCCTCTTCCGTACACTTTCACCCCCGCTAACTCCTTCAGCTTTAACTCCCCCGTCATTCTTATTCTTATTCTTCTTCTCTTTGTGGTATTGGCTTAAAGCCTCACTCCCACCCTCAGCTAAAATAGCCTTCTCCAGGATGGTTCCAAATGAATTACTCTAGAACATTGATATCCTACTATAGAGCCAAGGTTTCAAGTCTTTCTCGAATCTTCTTACCTTCCTCGCTTCAGTATCCACCTGATGTGGAGCGAACCTTGCCAGTTCAGTAAACTTGGTAGCATATTGGGGAACCGTCATATCCCCATGTTTCAGCTCTATAAACTTAACTTACATCCTACTCTGCATGCTAGTAGGAAAATAGTTCTCGAAGAAGATCTCTTTGAACCGATCCCTCGTAACAACTCCTTCTCCAGCCATACCCTGGTTTGCCTCCCACCAGAAGTTGGCTTCTCCCTTCATCATATAGGTAGCAAAAGGAGTCTTTTGCACCTCTACAATGTTGGCAATTATAAATGCCTTTTCTATCTCCTTTACCCATGTATGCGCTTTAATTGGATCCATAGTTCCTTTAAACTCAGGCGGACCTACACTCTTAAACTCCTTAAAGGTAGTCGCACGTATTATCGCAATATTAACCGGTACATTCGCTTAGGTCCTATTAAAGGCCGTGGTTAATAGGTTAATAAATTCTTGCATCGGGTTGTTCTGCCCCTCTTGCTTGTTTTCATTATGAGATTCAGCTTCCTGGTTTCTTTATCTTCTTCTTGGTGGTATTTTCTTTTTAAATAAATAAAGTCTCATTATTATTTATTTATTTCACTTGGTTAATATTTAGCAAACAATAACACAAATTAACATCAAGCATATTTAATAAACATTATCTTTAATATGCTTCTTTCTTGTAGTATAATACTACATACATTCTTCGTTACATAGCTTCAGCTATTTATATTACTATCTCACAATTGTTTTTTAAAAGTTGGGACTTACAAAAGACGACCCTTCACGTATACAAAAGAGGGTTTTACGTTGTTATATAGATACACAAATATTTAAATATTTATACTTCATATAGTTTCTAGACTAGAACTGCCTAATGGCATTAGCATACTTCTCATCAGCAAGACTGGCCACAATATCTCTGCTGATAGTGTGCCAAGTCTGCCCCACCTCAATCGAATAATGAGAAACCTATCGCTGGTAATCTTCATGTGCACTCCTATGAATATAGGACAATCTACTTATCTTATGTTTCTTGTCCATCAGTTCCTCCCTAAGCTCTTGGGCTTCATGCTTTAGCTCCCAGACCTTGTCTGTGACGCCCCCAAAATAGGTATACATCACCCATCTTGGGTCGCCAAATACATGGTACTAAATACAAATACAAACTTAATTATACAACATGAGCTGAGAGTTTTTACATGAATATTGTCGTCTAGACAATATCTAAACTCAAATGGAGTCCTCATTACATTTACTGTCACACTATTTTATAGAATAGTGAGGACTACTATAACACCATCTCATACCATCACTCCGTTTCCCGACTAGTCCCGGCTACGTTCTCATTTCCTGAAGAGAACAATGAAAGCAAAAGGGTGAGCTCGACTAGCCCAGTAAAAAATATTATAACTAAGATAATGCAGAATAAATTATCGTTAGCCTTCAACAATGTTAAACTGATAGAATATAATAGACCACAAGTTTAACTGTAGCGGAACAAGCAATCCATTAGAAGAGTCAAGTAGAGCATGATATCTACTATCTTCTATGATTTAAAAAGTTTATCATTAACTTTATCGATGAGACTCAGCTTAATAAATAAACCACATCATCAAATCATCCCTGCACTATGGGCCAAGGATATTCATGTAATCATCAATGGTCATAATTATACCGAATAATCCCTGGTAATAATCATACCAACAACTGTCCATAATTACACTATAGGCCAATGAGGACTTTTATCACATCTTTTTCAACATTACGAGTCATGATTATACCAAATGATCCCTAGTCATAATCATACCAATCAACAGTTCATCTATGCATATAAGCCAAAGATGACTTTCATCACAATATAAGCATGAGGATGATGGCAATAATATAAGAATTCAATTAAAAGAAAGCAAAGGATAAACTTTTTAAAGATATATGATTTAATTTATCCAGAATTCAATAATGTCCAAATTGTCAACATGATACTGCTTTGTGGAGTAAAATTCAAGAATAATATCAATGTATCAAAAATAATTTGGACAGAAAAGAAATAAATTTTTCGGTGAATAGTACCCCATAAATAGTACCCTGTGAATAGTACTTCGGGAATAGTACCCCATGAATAGTACCCCGACATGAAAAGTGCCCCGAATACCCGAGTAAATAATATTTGAGTGAATAGTAACTGGGTGAATAGTAACCCGTGAATAGTACCCTGGCATGAAAAGTGTCCCGAATACCCGAGTGAATAATATTTGAGTGAATAGTAACTAGGTGAATAGTAACTCGTGAATAGTACCCCGGCATGAAAAGTGCCCCGAATACCAGAGTGAATAATATTCTAGTGAACAGTAACTAGGTAAATAGTAACCCGTGAATAGCACCCTAGTTGAAAATATTGATATTTAATAAGAAAGTTCAAATCAATATTCCAATGAAACAATACTGCATGAAGCACAAAACTCAAGGATATCCCACTAATTTCAAGTATTATAGAAGCAATACTTACCATAGTAAGTTTAGATTTAAGAATATGAAAAGAAATAACATACTTAAATCAAGACATGAATTTTCACCGCCATACTAAGACGTAATCCACATGTAGACAAAGTTATTTCGATATATTAAAGGATGAAAACAAAAATAGTATTCCTTATGAATAACGAAAAGAAATAATACCCTTACCTTAGTAGAAGATTGGATACTGCAATAGTGAAGTAGCAGAATACTCTTCTTCTTACTCTCTATAGTTTCTCTCTTTATGGTGTCACTTATGAATCTCAGTGAATTGGTGAGAATGAAAGAAGAATTAAGCTTCTATTATAGGAGAATGGACTAAATAGTAATTAATTCATGAACGGTCCAGATTGATTTACTATTAGAATGGATGGTTAATATTGATTGCTATTAAAACCACAACTGACGGTCCAGATTGATTTACTTTTAAAACTACCACCAACGGTCTAGATTGATTTACTATTAAAACCACCACTGACGGTCCAGATTGATTTACTATTAAAACCACCATCGACGGTCTAGATTGATTTACTATTAAAACCACCATTGACGGTCCAGATTGATTTACTATTAAAACCACCATCGACGGTCCAGATTGATTTACTATTAAAACCACCATCGACGGTTCATATTGATTTACTATTAAAACCATTATCGACGGTCCATAAAATTAGTAAATCTTTCCATGGAATACTAAGTCAAACTTACAACAAACGCCTCATAACAAATCCCTATATTTATATCAAAAATTGAATAAATATTTACCAAAAAATCATTTATCTTTAATAAACACATTTTTTAATCTATTAACAATTATTCATTATTTATAACTCACAATATTTAACAACCAAATCATTCCCAGGAAAGAGGGGGCTTTCCGATAAGAATTTCTTCCTATTAGCGCGTAATTAGGTGACCAAACCTCTCCTCGACAGAACTTTCTACACGTCGTCAATATTGAAAATAATAATATAAATAACTTTGTCGTATCAATTATTGATTTAATAATATAAAATATTGATACTGTGACTATAATAGAATTAATAATATGAGAGATATTATGCAGCAATTACTGTAGCAATAATTGAGTATAACTGAGTTACTTCTTACGTAAGCATCAATAATCAATACTGTGCGCTACTATGCAACCACGAGCATTACTGTACTTTTACCACCGGGTAGTTCAACAGTTTAACGGTAAAACTTTCGTCGTTATTTTTATAAAAAGATATTTCTGTCATTTTCTAACTACGACAATACTTTCGTTGTGGGGTCCACCAATGATTGTTCCGTTGTACGAATATTCTCTGTTAAAACGAATAATCCCCGACCAATCGAATATTTTATAACAACTTGCTTACTTTGCAAAATTTATAAATATTACCCACAGCTATAACATTATATCATATCCACACCATAATATTCAAAAAAATATTTCGAGAAAATTTATTCTTTATTCATAAAAGTTGGTGTCTTACAACCTTCCCTTCTTATGAAATTTCGTCCTCGAAATTAGGGTACGTACCTGATATGTCGAAGATGTGAGGATACCTTGATTTTATTTCAGATTCTAACTCCCAGGTCATTTCCTCCACATCGTGGTTTCTCCATAAAACTTTGATTTGAGGTAAAACCTTGGAGCGTAGAATATAATCTTTCTTATCCAAGATTTTAACTGTAACGATCCAAAATTTTAAATTATAATATTAAATATTTATTGAATAATATAAATATTTATTTGATGTGTCTATTGTTGAATTAATGAAATAAATATTTTATTGATGTGATGATTGTTAGTAAATATTTATGAATCTAAATTTATTAGATAATATTCTAAATTAAATTAATTTATAATTTAGAGAATTGTAGTATAACATGAGATGTTATATTATTGTTTTGATTTAATAATTTAGATGGTATATTAGATTATTAAATAAAGTTATAATAAAATTATAATTTTGTGATATTTGATAAAATGCTATATTTAATTAAAATATAGTATGTGATTAATTTAATGGGTTAATGTTGGATATGGAAATCCAAATAAATAAGATGTAATTATAAATTATAAACTAAAATTGTTTATTAAAATAAATTAAAAAGGGTTTAATTTAGTTTTTGCCAAACAAGGCTTAATATATTAATTCTTTAAAAATTAAAGGGTTTTGCCAAACAAAGCCTTATGGCTTTTGGTTTTCTAATTTTTTTAATTTAAATAAAATAAATAAAATAATAAATATAATATATTTATAATATATACGTTTATGTTGTAACTGTTATTATAATTAGTATGCGTATTAAGGTATCAGTTTTTCTTTTACGCATTATTATACTATATTGGCTAAGTCTGAGAGTTTAGAGAGAGTTTGATAGAGCTTAACAAAGAGAATTGAGAGAGATTGAGAGGAAGCTTAATGATTTCACGACAATTCCAGTGAGTTTAGCAAGAATTATCTTAGCAAATTGAAGGTATGTTCATAATCTTAGTATTATATATATATATATGGGTTTTACGGCAAAATTGCATGTTCTATGAATTTCATCTCTTCAAATTATTGCTAGATAATTGGGTAATTGTGAGTATATGTGTTTATGATGATTAGAGTTATGTTTAAAACAAGAAATTCATGCTAATTTCGTTTGACAGTAGTAGAAAATTTTGACAGTATATGTGTTCTTCATATGGCTTAAGTAAGTACAATTTTTAGTGGTCAAATTGAATGTGAAACTGTTAATTGAGTCTTGTATATGTTAGTTCAATAAGAAACGAGCATAGCATAATTTGAATGGAGTGATTTGGCCAAGTATTGAATTCACAGTGATGATTTTTGGGATGAATATCAAAAATTGAGTTTTATATGAAAAACATGGAATTTGAGAAATTAATGTAACGACCCCAAAATTCATACAATTTAATTATTAACTTCGGTCGTTAATAATACATCTACCTTCTGATTTTACATCATTATTCGATGTTAAACTTTATATAATGCGGAATAATTTAAACTTTTATGTCTTCTTACTTTAATTCCCTGAATCAAAACCTTTATCATCTACATGTCTTTGAATCAATCTTATTTTATGATTCACTTTATCACTGTTATTATATAAAATTTTACATTTCAATCCGATAACCTTTACATATCAGATAACGCTAACTTTAACTTTACAACTCAACATAAAACTATACATTATAAAACATTTAATACATCTCATTAATCTTAATCATGGTATAAAGAAATAACAACTTTAACTAAAATATTAATCTTCGTGTATTATTTCTGATCCACGTCATTCAAGTAGCACATAGTGTTACCTTCAATTCTTAACCTGCAAAAATGGTTATTTGCAAGGTTGAGCTCGACAAACCAAAGAAAATCTAATGGTTTTCATGCATCACGTAACACATAATAACATGGTCAACATATATCTCATAAACATTGGACTAACATAACATACATGTTACAGTTCATATAACAAGTATAAAGATTGAGTTCCTTACTCAATCAACATGCTTTACTCAATCAACGTAGTCATAAGTTGATTTTAACATTTCATACATTCAACATGTATATAACACATCATGCTCTTTGCAATAAAGATTCTAAAAAAATCAAATTCACATAGCAAATAGGAACTGAAAGACTTACCTTGATCGTTGTTTACCAATAATAGTTTAATAGCTTACAGCTATCTACACTTCACGTGCCCTTAACCCTTTGATGTTAACAAGGTTCTAGCAAATCCTTCTCAATCCTACTCCTTCTCCAACTCTCAATTCTCTGTATTCTTTCTCTCTACCTCTTTGTTCTTCTTAGTTAGCCATTAGGAGAAATAAGACGTGAAATATAATTGATAGAGCCTCACCTCCCACGTACTTAAAATAAAAAGACATCAGTTGAATAAGCCAAAGGCCACAAGGCCTTGTTTGGCTAAGCACATAACTCCCAAACTAGATTATTTTAATAATCTTATATTATATAGTTTTATTTGTCACACATGCTACCAATTTAAATAGCTTACCATTATAATAATTATAATAACTATAATTTTTATTATAATTATTCTGATGAATAATAAATAATTATATATCTAATTTAATTAATAAATTAGACTTAAACATCGCTTTATTTAATATACTTATTTTCTTTAATATTAAACAACTCATTTAATTTAATTAATTCATTAAATTAAATCTTCAAAGAATAAATTTACCTTTGCTTCAATTTAATTATCATACACACAAGTAACTAAATTATTATACCACAATTTCATAAATTATTTATTTTTCTCAATAAATAAATTATTTAAAATATTTATTTAATTCAATAAATATTTAAAATAAATCACAAAATTCCTTTAATTTCTTCAATAGTTAACTTAACTATTAAACCCCACTTTCCCAATATATGATTATATATTTCTCTTCATACTAGATCACATATTTCAAAATATATATAACATGTATATATATACATGTCGTAATATTCTAGAATTTTAATTGTTATATTAAATATTTATTGAATTATTTAAATATTTAATGGATGTGTTTATTGTTGAATAAATTATTGTTTAAATTTGAATTGATGTGGTTAATTATTTGTTAAATAAATAATTAAGGAAAATTAATTATTTTCCTAATTTAATTTAATTATTAAGTTAGAGAATTTTGATTAATTGAATTACTATTCTTTTTATTGGAATTTGTAAATTTAAAAGGATGTGTTAGTTGATTAAATAAAGTTATAATTATATAGAAATTATAATTTTGGTGGTATTAATTTATGTGATGAAGTGATTTAATAAATTGTTATTATGATTAATTTAATTAAATTAATGTGTGACAAATAACCTTTTATAAAGTAGTTATTAAAATAACTTAAAGGAGTTTTAATTCCGTTTTGCCAAACAAGGCCTAATGCCTATTAAGTCTTTTTAAGTTTTACCAAACAGGGTGTTAGGATTAATGGGTTATTTTTTTTAGTTAGTAACCAAACAAGCCTTATGGCTTTTAATTTTTAAAACTCATATAACTGATATCAGTTATATGTTTTGTATTTATATTATATAATCAATATATATTATATTCTATATACGTTATTTGTTAAGTACGTTAGATAGAGAGAGAGAAAAGAAAAGAAAACTCAAAGGAAGAAGAAGAAGGGAAGAAGAAGAGAAGAAGAAGAAGAAAAGAGAGAAAGAAAGGCTAGAGAGTGGGAAGAAGGAGCTTGAGAATAGAAAGGATAGCCATCATCTTCTTCAAGGTATTACCCTATTCTTTTTAAGTTTTAAAAGTTTTAGTTTCTCTTCTCCTATTTCTCTGTAAAATTCTTGTGATAGGATAATTATTGATTTTATGTGTGTTCATATGATAAACTAGTGTTGTAAAGTTATTTTCATAGGTTATATATGATTATAATCAATGTATTGTTGTTATGTATGAAGTTTGTGAAGAAAACCTTTTTACAGAGAGTTTTGGTGAAAATTTATTGTTTAGCTTAAAGTAGAAATTGAGGGTGAATTAGTGGTTTAGTTGATAAATTGATCGTTTAATTTGTTAGAGTATGTATAATCATTGATAAAGACACTTTGAATTAGTGGTTTTGGTTGAAAAACAAAAGTTACAGTGTTGATTTTCATTGAAATATCAAAAAAGTGAGTTTTAGCCAAAAATAGTGAAATTGGGTGTGTTAATTTTGTTGTTTATGTGTTGTATGGGTAAAAACATGTTAGGAATTCTTGAATTATGTTTACATGAAGTTTTTATATGAATTATATGTTATTTAGTCTGTTAGAAACTATCTTGTAGGCCAAAATTGGCTTTTTCCCGCATCGCTTGTTGCTAAAGTCGTCATCACAAAATCGCAGCTGAAGTAAGTGGCTACCAAAGAAGTTGTTAGTTTTATGTCGTCATAACGCCGTAAGCACCATGACAGTAGCGCGGCTTTATACCTTTGTTCATATTGCAATATTATCATCACGCCAGCAGTCATGTACACCCACGATGTAAATCGTAGGAAATGTGCATGAAAGTTAGCGTAATGGTCTCGACAAAGATTGATTCTGCATTTTGAAATTTTAAGGAATTGTTATGAGATGATAGTAGGATCGTAAAATGTTGATTTTAGTATTTTTATACTATGAATAAGTATGTTATTAACAATTAACTTGTGTTATAACTTGATTATGTGATTAAAAATCCAATTTTAAATGATGAACGTACTTAATTATGTTTGTAAGATGGTAATGACTAATTATGTCATAATGACATATGTTTATAGGATATTGTGATTCGTATTGATTTGGTTTAGCCTACGAGCAAGGCAAGTTTTCTAAACTTTCTTTTTACATTGAGCAAGTTCTTTAACTCTACTTTTAGAATTGTGCTGTCGCTTAAATTTTCTTTGAGCAAGTTTTTTAAATCCTTTATCTTGTTGAACTAATTATGGTTTTCAATTCGATTATGATATAATGATGTAAGTTATTCTTGAGCAAGTTATTCTTGTATTTAACTTGTTGTTTAGGATGCAAATTTATATAATCTAATGTTGAACATTTTTATCGATCAAATTGTTATGCATGCTTAGTATTCAATTCTAATTAACCTTGGCTTAGTATTGTTCAAGCAAGGTGTTATAGTTATTCAAATTGTATGCTCTTAGATTATTCCTAAAGCATGACTTTACTTTACTATGATTGATTCAATCACGATTATTCTATAGTGAAATGTTCTTGGTTTCATTCAACAAATCCTTAGTTGATGTTCGTTGAATTCCAAATTACCCTGAAAGCTTATCCAAACCAAACTTCCTTTGGTGTAGACTTGCACTCTAAATACTGAGATGAACAACCCTAATGTTATGATTAGGGGTTAACTTACGCGTAGCGTTAAATGTTTGTGCACAATACATGGTACGTAAGGGACGATCCCCCAAGTACGAGGAGTCCTTATAGTCTTACGATCGTTAAAGTTGGAGTTGAAAGATTACCAAGAATCGTGGACATAGTTCATGGTCTTATGACCCTCAGTTATAGTTATTCTACATTTTGGATTTCAATTTCTGATTATTGATGATAGAGTACTATTCATTGTTGATGAGCCTATTATTGGCAGTTATTATTACTATACTCCTGTTGATTTCATATTGTATCCAGTGAGCAATTGTTTTGCTCACTCTTGCATATTTGAAAACTCATTGCAGCTAAAGAAGAAAAGGTAGATGAACCTTCGTCTAGCAAAGGAAAGGAAAAAATGTGCAAGTGATGAAGACTTGTAATTTTTACTTTAGACTTTTATTATGATGATCTTAGACTTGGTTTTAATGAAGTTTATTTAATTTCCGCATTTGAATGATTGTATTTAAAGGTTAGATAACCTGGGAGATTTTATTATGTAACCCTTTAATGGGAAAGGTTTTATTTATCCATTTTTATTGTGATTGGGTAGTTAGATATGAATGTTTGATTAAGTGAACACCAGATCCTGTGGGAATGAAGTACCTGGATTTGGGGGTATCACAAGTTGGTATCAAAACCTTTGGTTATAAACCTTAGGTGGGGGAAAAGCCTTAGGAAGTAACCTTCGAAAATATAGTAATGATAAACTCTTATCGAGTTTTAAGGAAGAAATAATAAAACACTTATGTGCTTATGTGTTTATAACTTATGTGCTCGTGAGAGTCGAGTAGTAATGATTAGTAATAAAGACTTAAACTTTGGTTGACAGGATGTCTAATATAGGAGGAACCAGTCAAGCTAGGGAGGAGGAGCCTCGAGATATTCAGGTAGTTTGGGAACAATTACGGCCACGAGAAACAGTTCCATTGGTCACAGTAGTTGAGCAGGAAAGAGTACCTGATGAGGATGATGAGATAGAGACGGATGAGGAAGATCCTTTGGAGCTGCCGCAGACGAATGAAGAGGACGAGGAGGAAAGGATTCCACTTAACTCGATAGTTGGCCGTATATACGATGAGGTGCATGACCGTAACGTGGAACTTCAAGATACCGTCGAGGAGTTGCGAGAGATAGTAGCTGAGCAACAGACTTCGATGGCCCAGAAGAACGATGAGATCCAGGATCGAGAAGAACGACTGAACAATGTTGAAGAGAAGCTGGTTCACACTGAAGAAGAGAACAACCAAATGAGAGCAAAGAATGCAGAGTTGAAGAGCAAGCTGAGAGAAGAATCTGCAAAAAGGGTAAGAGCCGAAGATGCATACAGTGAAGCTTATCAACAAGCCGAAATAGCAGAGGGAGATGCACAAGCAAAGAGAAGGAAGATGGAAGAGATGGATAATGTGTTCAACATCACAATCAATCGAGCTCAAGACCGAGTCATGGGTTATCCAATTCAGTTCGAGACGCTACCCTCGTTCATACTAGATCGTCGAACCATGTTCCAAGTTATGGAAGAAGAGCGTCGTAAGGCTTTGCAGTATCTTAATAGGATAACTTAGGAAGTGAACTTGATTTATGATTTATGTTATGATAAGTATTATGTAAATCCCAAGTGTTATGCAACTTATGGGATATGATGATGATGTCCTGAAACTTTAGTAGTTCAGGAAAATAATGTAAGTAGCAGTGATGTTATTGATATGATGTTTTCAAAGAAGTTTTGAATAAAAGATACTATTTTTTAATCCAAAGTGTTATGTGTTATGTGGTGAATACTTTTATGGGGGAAAGTTAATTAGAAATTACTTGAAAGAGTTGAGTAATAATCTAATGAGTGTATTTTTAACAGAAAATGCCTCCAAGATGTCAACCACCCCGTCAGAGAACCACCGAAGAAACCAACAACGATAATGCTGAAACTAACTCCGTTCGGCAGTTGGTGATGTTACTGACAAGTGCACTGCAAAATCAACCGCAGAATCAACCTCAGAACCAAGGTGCTACGTTTAAGGACTTCAAGGCGGTTGGACCACCAGAATTCCGTGGATCCATAAATCCAGTTGAAGCGCAAACTTGGATTATGGATATCGAGAAGGTTTTTGATGTGGCTAGGGTAGAGGAGAATCAGAAGACTACTTTTGCAATGTTTATGTTGAAAGAGGAGGCTAGCAATTGGTGGCAGGCCAACAAAACTCGGGAAGGACCAAGAGTAATGACCTGGGATAGGTTTAAGGAGTTGTTCTTCGAGACTTATTTCCCAAAGAGTTAGAAAAGTCAGCTAGAGGTCCAGTTTTTGGAGTTGAAGCAGGGAACAATGTCGGTGTCGGAGTATGCCGCAAAATTCAACAAGTTGGCGAGGTTTGCGCCATATCAGGTCAGCACAGACGAGCGCAAGGCAAAGAGGTTTGAGCAGGGACTAAAACCCTGGTTGTACAGTAGGGTCTCCCTGTTCCAATTGAAGACATTTGTAGCAGTAATGGAGAAGGCGATTCTCGCTGAAAGTAGAGGTAGAAGCGAGGCGGTAACAAAGCATAATCAAGAGCAGAGAAAGGAGAAAAGTGAAGGTGAAGCTAAGAGTAGTGGTAGCAGTAGTAATGGCAACAACCTCAAGAGGAAGTGGAATGGAAATGGAGGAGCTGGAAATCAAGAAAGAAACCAAAGAAAATAAGAAGTTCGAACCATGTGCTACATGCGAAAAGTTTCATAAGGGAGTATGTTTGCTGGGGAAATGTGTATGCTTCAATTGTGGCCAGGAGGGTCACATCGCCCCAAATTGCACTCAAGCTAAGAAGAATGTGTGCTTCACCTGCGGATCCAAGGATCACTTTGCTCGTGAATGCCCCAAGAAGAGATCTGGGGAGACAAATGGGAGCAAGGGAAATGCTAGTGGAGGTGCGTTGGCTATTGTGGGACCAACAACAACAAATAAGCCCACGGCCAGAACCTTCAACATGACTGTGCAAGATGTTGTGCAATCAAAGGATGTGGTGTCAGGTATTTTCCCGATCAATGATATTGATGCTTATGTATTATTTGATTCGGGTGCTACTTGCTCATTTATATCTGATGAACTTACTATGAGATTAGGATTGCCTAGTGAAGAATTGAATTCCCCTTTAAACATAGAAATTGCGAATAAGGAAGTAGTTCCTGTTAGGTTCGTATACAAGAACTGTAGGGTGAACATTAAGGGAAATATTTTTATAGTAGATTTGATTTCGATCAGGCTAGGAGAGTTTGACGTTATTTTGGGAATGGATTGGTTGTTCAATTATGGAGCAATAATTAATTGCCAAAAGAAGTGTGTAAACCTTATGACTCCGTCAAAGGTAGTTTTCAATGGTAGCAAATCGCCTAGACAAATGAGATGTCTGACGGTTATGTAAGCCAAAAAGTTGTTGAGTCAAGGCTGTGTGGGTTATTTAGCTTACATAGTCGATACTCAGAAGAAGGGTGCGAAACTGGAAGAAATACCAGTGGTTAGGGAATTTGTGGACGTATTTTCGGAGGACATGCCAGGACTTCCGCCTGACAGAGAGATTGAGTTCGTGATCGACCTAGCACCAGGAACCGCTCCGATATCGAAAGCCCCGTACAGAATGGCTCCGGTGGAGATGAAAGAACTGATGGTACAACTACAGGAGCTGTTGGACAAGAAATACATTCAGCCGAGTGTGTCACCATGGGGAGCACCGGTGTTATTCGTAAAGAAGAAGGATGGGTCAATGCGTCTTTCCATTGATTATAAAGAGTTAAACAAAGTCACTATTAAGAATAAATATTCATTGCCGAGAATAGATGACTTGTTTGACCAGTTGAAGGGTGCTAGATATTTCTCAAAAATAGATTTGAGGAGTGGGTATCACAACTGAAAGTAAGAAAGGAGGATATACCGAAGACGGCATTCCGAACTCGATATGGACATTACGAATTTTTGGTGATGTCTTTTGGTTTAACAAATGCCCCTGCAGCGTTCATGGATTTGATGAACAGGGTGTTTAAACCATTCTTGGATAAGTTTGTGGTGGTGTTTATCGACGATATTCTGGTGTACTCTAAAACTCAAGAGGAAAATGTGGAACACTTATGTCTAACATTGGAGACGCTAAGAAAAGAAAAGTTGTATGCGAAATTCTCTAAATGTGAATTTTGGCTGGAACGTGTACAATTTCTTGGGCACGTAATTGACAAGGATGGAATTTCAGTGGATCCATCAAAGGTTGATGCTGTGATAAATTGGGAACAACCGAGAACTCCATCAGAAGTGAGAAGTTTCTTGGGATTAGCAGGGTATTACAGACGATTTATCCAAGATTTCTCCAAGATTGCCACTCCGTTGACAAATTTAATGAGAAAATCTGTAAAATTTGTTTGGACGGAGAAGTGTGAAGAAAGTTTCCAGGAATTGAAAAAGAAGCTAAGAATGCCACCTGTGTTGTCGTTACCGAACAATACAAGAAATTTTGTGGTGTATAGTGATGCTTCACACAAGGGATTAGGGTGTGTTCTTATGCAAAATGGTAAAGTCATTGCGTATGCATCAAGACAATTGAAAGATTATGAAAAAGGGTATCTGACTCATGATTTAGAGTTGACGGCGGTTGTGTTTGCTCTGAAGATATGGAGACACTATCTCTACAGAGAAAAATGTGAGATCTACACGGACCATAAGAGTCTGAAGTACATTTTCACTCAGAAGGACCTAAACATGCGTCAAAGAAGATGGATGGAACTGATAAAAGATTATGATTGTGAGATCTTTTATCATTCAGGCAAAGCAAACGTGGTTGCAGATGACTTGAGTAGGAAAGGCAGAGAAAAGTTGATGTTGTTAACTGATAAGGAGGAGCTTATTACAGCAATGTCAAGGTTAGAGTTAGAAATCAAATTTCCAAGAGAATCCAATAAAAGATGTTACCGGATGGAAGCCAGTCCAACTTTGGTGGACAAAGTGAAGAACGCTCAACTACAGGATGAGGAATGCAGAAAAATCAGAGAAAGTGTGGTTGAGGGAAAAGAGGTGAAATACAGGATTGATACCGATGGAATGCCGAGGTTCAAGGACTAATATGGGTTCCAAATAGCATCAGAGATTAAAGAAGAAATCTTGACCGAAGCTCATAACTCGAGATATTCAATTCATCCAGGAAGTACAAAGATATATCAAGATTTACGGTGACATTTTTGGTGGCCAAATATGAAAAGAGACGTTGCAGAATGCGTTGCAAAGTGCTTGACATGTCAGAGAGTCAAGGCCGAGCTGAAAGTAGTATGCACACAAGCCAATCATGTTTGATGATAAAGCATATACTTTGTAACAATCTTATTCATTTATTAATAAAAAGTATTAATTTATATTTAAAGGCTTTTAATTATCTACATGATGTTGTTTTATAATATGTGATAAACCCATAGTTTTAAGCAATGCTTTTAGAATAATGATGATGATCATTCTAATGAGATCTAAATTCTTAGAAAGCTTAAAACTAAAATAGTTCCCAATCATTGGATTACTAAATTGGGGATTAGTGAATCCGGATAGATCGGGTACATACGTTGCTTGCTCATTGGATGAGGATGATTGATCTCATGATCATTTGTGTGGAGACACTAAAGCAAGTATGTAGGTGCTTATTAGAGAATAAGTTCATCGAACGCGTGGCTCGCTAAGGAATACCTAATGGAGTTTTATTTGCTGTCAATAGGAATTTCTGTAGTGATAGTAGTACAAGTAATCCTTGGACTTGAGATCATCATAGTATCTTGTGTATGATGAGTTATACTTTGACTTATTCCTTAAGACCCTTAGGGTATATCAAAGGGTATGCTTGGGTATAATAAGTTGTACATGGAGATAATGTATGATCAATAAAGAATCTACCACTTCTAATAAAAGAAGAGAAATGTCCTATGTGATTCGATAAATGACAACCCAAGAGTCCTTGGTTAAGGCGTAATGAAATTAGAAAGGAGTTTCTAATTTGCATTATTTGGAGTTGTGCATTTAAGAGTCGAAATACATATAATTAAATAAAATAAGACTTTGAAGAATTCCATGTCTTATATTTAATTGGGACATCAGATGGTGGAAGGATTGAATTTAGACAAGTAACTATTTACTCAAAGGTTCTTTAATGATTAATGTTGAAATCTATATTATCCGGAAAGTCGTTGATCGCTAGGGAGGCTTATATCCTTATCAGAATAAATATTATTTAAATAAATTAATTGTTTAATTTATTTATTTAAATAAGATTAGAATTGTTCTAATTGATTTATTCACAATAGGTTTAATATGGAGAACCTAAAGGGTCACACCATAAAAGGAAGAATAATTATTTAAGAAGTTAATGGCATAATCGTAATAATATAGTTAGTATATTTAATTTAATCTATGGTGATAGAATAAATTAAATAGCTTAATATTTATTATTTAATATTTTAGAAATATTAAATATAAATTAATAAGAGGAGTCTTATTAAAATTATTAAAATTATTATTATTTTAATTTCTAAAAGAGTTTAGGAATTAATTTAATATAAGTACTCTCATTTATTCCTAATTGGATTAGGAAGGAAAATTAGTTAAAGAAGTTTAATTAATTATCCCTATTAATAAGATTAGGGAGCTTAATTAATTAAAAGAATTAATTAATTAAAACCCAGTTCCTTAATTGTTAAGGTGGGTTGCCCACATCTATAAATAAGAGGAGTATTATTATGGGTGGTATGGGTTGTTGACTTTTTAAAAGCACGTAATAATTCCAAGTTGTTGGGAGTATGCCTTTTCTATGAGAGAAAACTAGGGTTAGCCATAACACCCATCTTTTGAATTTTATTCTTCCTGGTGGATCACCCCAGAGGCCAAACATTTGGGTGGCTAACGTTGATCAAAGGAAGGAACCAAACCCTATGGATTCAAGATTGAACGCTTAAAGGATTTGGAGGTGAACTTGTACCGAGGAAGCTCGATCTTCAAGGGTATGATTTATTCTTTATCTTTTTCGCTTAATTAATAATTACGCATAAAGGATGATCCGGTATATGGTTTGTAAATTTTTTAAACTCGATTTTTCCACGCTCGCACTTTTTATGCAATTTGATCATGCGTTATGAATATTACAAACCTAATAAAGATGGTATCGAGCCAAACCTTTATGCTAATTATTAATTGTTTTAATTTATATATTGATATGTGTTTAGAACAATTTAATTGGGCATAATTTTATCAGTATAAAATTTATTATTAAAAAAAAAAAAAAAAAAAGAAGAAAAAGAAATCACCACCCAAATGTTTTAAGTGGATTTCTATGAAAACTCGTTAACTAAGTCACGCATTTAAATCGAGAAAGTCTCTTGATCAAAGGATGTCATGAAATAAAAAAAATAGGAATAATTAAAAAAAAAAAAAAAGGTCAATAATTTACATGCTTGCGAAAAAAAAAAAAAAAAAAAACCTATACGCCAAAGAATTTAAAAGCAAGGAACGGATTTATGTGATTTTTAAGTTACGGTTATTATATTATATATATATATATAATAGTTATATATATATATATATATATATATATATATATATATTATTCTTAATTATTTTATAATTAAAATAAAATGTTTATTTTAATTTTAAAATAAAAGTTTATTTTAATATTAAAAAAAAAAAGAGTTTATTTTAATTTTAAAATTGAATATATATATATATATATAATTATTTTAATCTTAAAATAAAAGTTTATTTTATTTTTAAATAAAAGGTTTATTTTAATCTTAAAATAAAAGGGTTTATTTTAATTTTAAAATTAGAATTTCATGCTAACTAATTAGAGTTGGAATTGGATTCCATGATAACTAATTGGAGTTGAAATTGGATTTTATTTTTCCTTAAATAAAGGAGTTTATTTAGATATGAAATAAGATTTCATATTATTCAAAATAAAGGAGTTTATTTTGTGAATAGGAAAGATAATCCGTGTTTCCTTTAATATATTTTTTTTTTTATTACATGGAATTGGATTCCATAATTAATTAAAATAAAGGAGTTTATTTTGATTAAAATTTTGATTAAAATAAAATTGTTTATTTTATTCAAAATTAGATAAATTAAAATAAAATAGTTTTATTTTGATTTAAATTTGGATTAAAATAAAGGAGTTTATTTTGATTCAAAAATAGATTTTATACTAACTAAATTTGCCCATTAAATGATATCAATATATATATTAAATGTTTGTTATTCATGAGATGAATATTATTGATTGATGCATATGGTGATGTGTATGATAATAAATGGGATTGATTATGGACTATTGACCAATGCGATTGGATTTTATTTTAGTTGGATGCACGAATGTATGGGTTTTATTAAATGGGGTCTCTGCAGATTCGCCTCTTCTAATTTTCTTAATGTAAATTCTATCTCCCTCCCATGTACTTCCCTCGATCACGATCAAGTTTTCTATTTATTTTAAATAGTTTTGTAATAGGAATAGTTAGAATTAATTTTGAAAATTGGAGATCAAGGAGCAAGGAGCGCTTGAAGACCCGCTTTTGTAATGGAGCCAGGGTTTAAATGTAATAGTTATATTTAAATATTATTTCTTGCACCCTTGGGGGTTTGACCTTTTGGTTCACTTGGTGGCTCTAGTGAACCAAACTAGAATAAAAGTCCATAATCAATCCGGGTAGAATATAGTATTCTATATATGCATGCTTATATATATATATTATATATTATGCAAACATGCTTCGCGATGTTCATTAATACGACGCGTATTTTTATATATATATGTGTATGCGCTTAACAAGATGAGACAAATTAATAACAAACCCCTCAATTTTTATATTAAGTCCTAAGCGCGTTCAAAGATATTTGGAATATCGAATGTCGCTTTCTAGCATGATAAAATTAATAGAGTATTAAATATTTAATATGAGTTTGTTGTGTCACCACAAGGCAAGTATTAAGTATTTAAGATGTTAATTTATCACATTTGATGCTTATAAAGAAAATTGAACAATATTGTTTTGTTGTGTCACCACAAGGATGATATTTTTCTTTTTTGAATATATGGAGTGCTAGGTCGGACTTAACTTGGATAATTTTGATTCGAATGTGCCACCACTTGATCAAAATAATCTAAGAGGTAAAAGACAAGGAGTTGCATAGTTGATGTAATTGACAAAAGTTGTCTACCTATTTATTTATATATAGTTTGTTGTGTCACCACAAGGCTATATACATTTGAAATGGGATCCTTATTCTCACTAGCAAATCTTTAATTAGATTTTGCCGAACTATATAAGTGAGGGTAATATAGTTTGAAGAAAATAGTGGGAGATACCAATTTAAAACAAGACCTAAATTATTTTGGTAATTAATAAAAGAATGTATGTTAAAATGTTGTTAATTACAAATTCATTTACGTAATTTTACAATGTCTAAAATTACTATCACTACTGAAGCATATTAAATGCTAAATTAACTGTAATCAATTAAATGGATAAGTTAAGGAATTTGAGAATAGTTCTCATATTTGAAAAGCTATCTTATGTCCTTAATACGCCTATCCTCAAGAATGGTTGTAGACAATAATGCCTCGAGGAAGACATTGCTACTTTTAGAAAGTGGCAAGATGATGCACGATTGGCTCAATGCATCATGCTCAAGCGTCCATGAATAACGAGCTTCAGCCACAAGATGAAACTATGGATGCTTTTACTATATTCCTGCACATCAAGTAGTTGATGGTGAGGAAAGTAGGACTGATAGATATCAGATATCTAAGGAGCTCTTCCGATCTAGAATGACCGATGACACTACAGTACAGATAAAAGTCCTTAACATTATCAATTTGATTGATCAATTAGGACAACGAGTTTTGTCATGCATGGAGAGTTGAGTCAAGATTTGATCTTGCACTCACTCCCGGACTCCTTTCACAATTGTTGTGAATTTTTCATATGAACAAGCTAGATATCAGCTTTGTTGATTTGCTTAACATGTTGAAAAATGTTGAGAGTCACTTTCCAACCAAGAAAGACCATGTCTTACTGGTAGAGGCCAAAGGATCTTCTGAAAAGAAGAACGATTCAAAGAAGGTAAATAGAAAGGCAAAAACAAAGGATAATAAGAGCAAAACTGATACGGATAGCAAAAGGAGTTTGCTTCCACCGCAATAAGCCCGGACATCGGAAAGAAATCTGCGAGAAGCATCTTGCAGAGGCTAACCAAAGAAGCTTAGTGAAGTTTCTACATAATACGCTTTTTGTTCATGATTGAAATAAATTTTCTTTAAGTCAAGGTTCTACTTGGGTATTGGATACCGGCTTTGGTTATCATAAATATAGATTTATGAAGGGACCAAACCGAAGTAGTTTGTTAAACAAAGATAAGTAATTCTATATGTGGAAAATGAAGCAAAGGATCTTTGCATTAGCTATAGAAACTTATAGTTTAGCACTCTTCCACGGGCAAATCTATTAAGTCAATAAGTTGTTATTGTATTCCAAAGATTTTTCGTAAACATTATTTCCATTTTATTGTTGGACAATGAAATCTTTGGTATTATATTTAAGAACAATTGTTGTTCTATTTATAATAATAATAATGTTTCGTATAGAACTGAAAGATTACTTAATGGATTTTGTATACTTGACTTACGTGAAAATAATTTTGCATATTGAACAAATTAGTATATGAAAAGGAGATGATCATTCAAAAGGTTGAATGTGTGTATTTGCTGAAATACAAGTGTGAATTATTTGAAAGGTTCAAAGAATTCAAAAGTAAAACAAATTGGCAAAGTATTAAGATTCTTTGATTGGATCAAGGAATAAATACTTGTGCAATAAGTTTCTAGATCATCTCAAATGGTTTTCTCATAATGGACACATCCTGATATGCAATAATTGATTGATGTATCTGAAAGGAAAAATCATACCTTGTTGAACATGGTACGGTCCAAAATGATTTTACCGACATTCCAAAGATTTTCTAGGGTCATGTCCTAAGAAATGGTCAGATATCTACGAAAATGGTAACCTCAAAATCCCAGCCCCAAGACTCCATAAAAGTTATGGATGTGGAGGATTCCTAATCTTAAGTATGTTAAGATAAGGGTTGTCCAACTTATATGAAACGGTTTCAAAGGATAAGCTTGGGACAAGATTTGACATGTATGATTGTGGGACATCCTAAAGTAAGTTTAGGGTATATGTTCTATAATCCTACTTAGCAAAAGGTGTTTGTGTTATGAACACGCGCTTCTAAGATAAAGGTGTTTATCATTGAAGGGGCTAGTGGGAGGATAATAGATCTTGAAAAGTTCAAGAACCACAAAACACTATAAGTCAAATAAGAGGAACTCGTAGATAGACCTATTGTACCACAACCGAATCGTAAATCGGAATAAGTAATCAAGATACCTAGGAGGTATGGATTCATCATAGATGATGATGATGATGAGGTACGATCATAGAAGATGATGATCCGATTACATACGATGAGTTAAGAGTTGTAGACACTCGGAGAAATTGATTGAAGCAATAATATTCAAAAAATGGAACATTCGTTTTGATGAAACAAATCAAAAGAGTTTGATTTTATCAAAAAATAAGAATGAACCTAGTGTGTGCAAAAGGGTCAGTGGGAGCATCGTGACATTCCTAGTACTACATGTTGTTATACTACGGATAAGGAATGACATACCAATGCTACAATCAGTAAAGATAAAGTTGTCTAAACATTCCTCCATGAATGATTTGGAAGAGTATCTTAATTGGGGATATAAATCTATATAGATAGATTTAAAAGGATGCTCAACTTAACCCAAGGAACGTATATTCATTTGATGCTAAAGTCGTTTAGCATGGAAAACTCTAAGAGATGTCTCATGTCGATGAGCTATGGAGTGAATCTCTCCTAATAGTCCCCACAGACTCCAAAAGAGAGATCACATGAGTAACTATTATGCATGCAATGAAATGTACGAGACCGATGTTGATCACCATATTCGGAGAAGTTCACTATGAGTCGCTGAAAAACATCTTAAAGTTCTTAACCCAAGCACTAAGGATGTGATCATATTCATGATGGGTCTAAATTAAAACCAGAGGGCTTAATGCACTCAAGTTTTTAGATGCACTCAAGACGATCGAAAATCCACTTTAAGGTAAAAAGTTACCTTAAACGGTGGAAAGTGAATTGGAAAGGTTCCAAACAAAGAAAGAGTTCTTTGGTTTAGTGATAAAGACAAAGTATATAGCTATAAATGAAGCTGCAAGTTGATTGTTTGGATTAAAAGTTCATTACAGAACTAGGAATAGTTCCTAAGTCTCATCTTGGATATAAACATGTGTTGTGGCACTTTCATTTGATTATTATAATCATTGAAAGATGGGAAATCACTATAGAGATAGTGGACTCTCATGAACAACATTACATATCCATTAACTAAAGCTTATCCAACAGCAGGATAATCGTCACTTAGAGAAGAAGAGTATAAGATACAATGGGGATTGGCTTTAGTGCAAGTGGGAGATTGAAAGTAGTATGCACACAAGCCAATCATGTTTGATGATAAAGCATATACTTTGTAACAATCTTATTCATTTATTAATAAAAAGTATTAATTTATATTTAAAGGCTTTTAATTATCTACATGATGTTGTTTTATAATATGTGATAAACCCATAGTTTTAAGCAATGCTTTTAGAATAATGATGATGATCATTCTAATGAGATCTAAATTCTTAGAAAGCTTAAAACTAAAATAGTTCCCAATCATTGGATTACTAAATTGGGGATTAGTGAATCCGGATAGATTGGTACATACGTTGCTTGCTCATTGGATGAGGATGATTGATCTCATGATCATTTGTGTGGAGACACTAAAGCAAGTATGTAGGTGCTTATTAGAGAATAAGTTCACTGAACGTGGCTCGCTAAGGAATACCTAATGGAGTTTTATTTTGCTCGTCAATAGGAATTCTGTAGTGATAGTAAGACAAGTAATCCTTGGACTTGAGATCATCATAGTATCTTGTGTATGATGAGTTATACTTTGACTTATTCCTTAAGACCCTTAGGGTATATCAAAGGGTATGCTTGGGTATAATAAGTTGTATATGGAGATAATGTATGATCAATAAAGAATCTACCACTTCTAATAAAAGAAGAGAAATGTCCTATGTGATTCGATAAATGACAACCCAAGAGTCCTTGGTTAAGGCGTAATGAAATTAGAAAGGAGTTTCTAATTTGCATTATTTGGAGTTGTGCATTTAAGAGTCGAAAATACATATAATTAAATAAAATAAGACTTGACAAAGTAATTCCATGTCTTATATTTAATTGGGACATCAGATGGTGGAAGGATTGAATTATACGGTAACTATTTACTCAAAGGTTCTTTAATGATTAATGTTGAAATCTATATTATCCGGAAAGTCGTTGATCGCTAGGGAGGCTTATCCCTATTGTAGAATAAATATTATTTAAATAAATTAATTGTTTAATTTATTTATTTAAATAAGATTAGAATTGTTCTAATTGATTTATTCACAAATAGGTTTAATATGGAGAACCTAAAGGGTCACACCATAAAAGGAAGAATAATTATTTAAGAAGTTAATGGCATAATCGTAATAATATGTTAAGTATATTTAATTTAATCTATGGTGATAGAATAAATTAAATAGCTTAATATTTATTATTTAATATTTTAGAAATATTAAATATAAATTAATAAGAGGAGTCTTATTAAAATTATTACAATTATTATTATTTTAATTTCTAAAAGAGTTTAGGAATTAATTTAATATAAGTATTTCTCATTTATTCCTAATTGGATTAGGAAGGAAAATTAGTTAAAGAAGTTTAATTAATTATCCCTAATAAGATTAGGGAGCTTAATTAATTAAAAGAATTAATTAATTAAAACCCAATTCCTTAATTGTTAAGGTGGGTTGCCCACATCTATAAATAAGAGGAGTCTTATTATGGGTGGTATGGGTTGTTGACTTTAACAAAGTACGTAATAATTCCAAGTTGTTGGGAGTATGCCTTTTCTATAGAGATAGAAAACTAGGGTTAGCCATAACACCCATCTTCTTGAATTTTATTCTTCCTTGGTGGATCACCTCTAGAGGCCAAACATTTGGGTGGCTAACGTTGATCAAAGGAAGGAACCAAACTTGGGTGGATTCAAGATTGAACGCGAAAGGATTTGGAGGTGAACTTGTACCTGAGGAAGCTCGATCTTCAAGGGTATGATTTATTCTTTATCTTTTCGTTTAATTAATAATTATGCATAAAGGATGATCCGGGTATATGGTTTGTAAATTTTTTTAAACTCTGATTTTTCCACGCTTTCGCACTTTTTATGCAATTTGATTGCGTTATGAATATTACAAACCTAACACGAGCATCAAAGACCAAGCGGGTTACTTCAACTGTTGGAGATACCAAAATGGAAATGGGAGCATATCACAATGGATTTTGTGGTAGGTCTTCCAACAACTCAGAAAGGATACGATGCGATTTGGGTGATAGTGGACAGATTGACAAAATTTGCACACTTTTTGCCAATAAAGATTAGATTCAATCTTGATCAGCTGGCAAAATTATATGTTAAAGAGATCGTGTCGAGACATGGAGTTCCAGTGTCAATTGTGTCAGATAGAGATCCGAGGTTCACATCAAACTTCTAGAAGAGACTACAAGAATGTATGGGAACCCAGTTGCGAATGAGTACTGCATATCATCCACAAATAGATGGCCAAAGCGAACGAACGATTCAGACATTGGAAGATATGTTGAGAGCATGCGTCATGGATTTCAAAGGAAGTTGGGATGAACAATTACCATTGGTGGAATTTGCCTACAATAATAGCTACCACGCTAGTATCGGCATGCCGCCCTACGAAGCATTATACGGCAGGAAGTGTAGAACTCCACTGTGCTGGGATGAAGTCGGAGAACGTCAACTATTAGGACCAGAACTGGTACAACAAACTGTTGAGGTTGTCAAACTCATCATAACAAGATTGATAGCTGCTCAAGACAGACAAAAGAAATATGCTGATCAACACAGACAAGATCGTGCGTTCGATGTAGGAAATTTCGTATTCCTAAAGGTTTCTCCTTGGAAAGGAAAAATTCGATTTGGTAAGAAGGGGAAACTAAGTCCGAGATTTATTGGACCCTTTGAAGTGCTACGAAAAGTTGGAGAGGTTGCTTACGAGGTAGCTCGCGCCTCCGAGTCAGAAAACATTCATAATGTTTTTTTCGTGATTGATTATTCTGACCGTACAAACCTAATTACAAGCACGTGATTGAGTACGAACCATTGCAAGTTGAGAAAGACTTGTCCTATGAAGAGGTTCCTATCCAGATAGTCGACAGGAAAGAACAAGTGCTCAGGAATAAGGTGATACCTTCTGTGAAGGTAATTTGGAGAAACCACAATGTCGAAGAGGCTACGTGGGAACTCGAAGCTGAAATGATGAAGAATTACCCTGAGTTATTTATTTAATCTGTGTCTTCGATTCTAGGGACATAATCTTTGTAAGTGGGGAGATTGTGACAAATGAATTGTTAGAATTGTGATTCTAGGGACAGAATCCTTGTAAGGAGTGAATGATGTAACATTCTAGAATTTTAATTGTTATATTAAATATTTATTGAATTATTTAAATATTTAATGGATGTGTTTATTGTTGAATAAATTATTGTTCAAGTTTGAATTGATGTGGTTAATTATTTGTTAAATAAATAATTAAGGAAAATTAATTATTTTGCTAATTTAATTTAATTATTAAGTTAGAGAATTTTGATTAATTGAATTACTATTCTTTTTATTGGAATTTGTAAATTTAAAAGGATGTGTTAGTTGATTAAATAAAGTTATAATTATATAGAAATTATAATTTTGGTGGTATTGATTTATGTGATGAAGTGATTTAATAGATTGTTATTATGATTAATTTAATTAAATTAATGTGTGACAAATAACCTTTTATAAAGTAGTTATTAAAATAACTTAAAGGAGTTTTAATTCCGTTTTGCCAAACAAGGCCTAATGCCTATTAAGTCTTTAATCTATTTAAGTTTTACCAAACAGGGTGTTAGGATTAATGGGTTATTTTTTTTAGTTAGTAACCAAATAAGCCTTATGGCTTTTGATTTTTAAAACTCATATAACTGATATCAGTTATATGTTTTGTATTTATATTATATAATCAATATATATTATATTTTATATACGTTATTTGTTAAGTACGTTAGATAGAGAGAGAGAAGAAAAGAAAACTCAGAGGAAGAAGAAGAAGGGGAGAAGAAGAGAAGAGAGGAAGAAAGGCTAGAGAGTGGGAAGAAGGAGCTTGAGAATAGAAAGGATAGTCATCATCTTCTTCAAGGTATTACCCTATTCTTTTTAAGTTTTAAAAGTTTTAGTTTCTTTTCTCCTATTTCTCTGTAAAATTCTTGTGATAGGATAATTATTGATTTTATGTGTGTTCATATGATAAAATAGTGTTGTAAAGTTATTTTCATAGGTTATATATGATTATAATCAATGTATTGTTGTTATGTATGAAGTTTGTGAAGAAAACCTTTTTTACAGAGAGTTTTTGGTGAAAATTTATTGTTTAGCTTAAAATAGAAATTGAGGGTGAATTAGTGGTTTAGTTGATAAATTGATCGTTTAATTTGTTAGAGTATGTATAATCATTGATAAAGACACTTTGAATTAGTGGTTTTGGTTGAAAAACAAAAGTTACAGTGTTGATTTTCATTGAAATATCAAAAAAGTGAGTTTTAGCCAAAAATAGTGAAATTGGGTGTGTTAATTTTGTTGTTTATGTGTTGTATGGGTAAAAACATGTTAGGAATTCTTGAATTATGTTTACATGAAGTTTTTATATGAATTATATGCTATTTAGTCTATTAGAAATGAGCTTGTAGGCCAAAATTGGATTTTTCCTGCACTTTGTCAAGTTGTCAATCGAATCAGCTATGAGTTTATGTGCACAGCTGACCCAATAAGTTAGTTTTATGTGTAGCAGTGGCGCCCATGCCACAATGTGACTTTTATACCTTTATTCTGTGCAAATCATTATCTCACACATGCCCAATGCGACCATGATGTAAATCGTGCATGCATGACATGAGTTAGCAAAATGGTCTGACAGTATTGATTTTGTACTTGAAATTTTAAAGAATTGTTAAGAGATGATAGTAGGACTGTAAAATGTTGATTTTAGTATTTTTTATACTATGAATAAGAATGTTATTAACAATTAACTTGTGTTATAACTTGATTATGTGATTAAAAATCCAATTTTAAATGATGAACGTACTTAATTATGTTTGTAAGATGGTAATGACTAATTATGTCATGATGACATGTTTATAGGATATTGTGATTAGTATTGATTTGGTTTAGTCTACGAGCAAGGCAAGTTTTCTAAACTTTCTTTTTACATTGAGCAAGTTCTTTAACTCTACTTTTAGAATTGTGCAATCGCTTAAATTTTCTTTGAGCAAGTTTTTCTAATCCTTTATCTTGTTGAACTAATTATGGTTTTCAATTCGATTATGATATAATGATGTAAGTTATTCTTGACCAAGTTATTCTTGTATTTAACTTGTTGTTTAGCATGCAAATTTATATATTCTAATGTTGAACATTTTTATCGATCAAATTGTTATGCATGCTTAGTATTCAATTCTAATTAACCTTGGCTTAGTATTGTTCAAGCAAGGTGTTATAGTTATTCAAATTGTATGCTCTTAGATTATTCCTAAAGCATGACTTTTACTACTATGATTGATTCAATCACGATTATTCTATAGTGAAATGTTCTTAGTTTCATTCAACTAATCCTTAGTTGATGTTCGTTGAATTCTAAATTACCACAAAGCTTATCCAAACCAAACTTGGTTGGTGCGGACTTGTACTCTAAATATCGAGATGAATAACCCTAATGTTATGATTAGGGGTTAACTTACGCAGTAGCGTTAAATGTTTGTGCACAATACATGGTACGAAGGGTTGATCCCCCAAGTACGAGGAGTCCTTATAGTCTTATATTTGTTAAAGTTGGAGTTGAAAGATTACTCATAGCTGTGGACATAGTTCATGGTCTTATGACCCTCGCTTATAGTTATTCTACATTTTGGATTTCAGTTTCTGATTATTGATGATAGAGTACTATTCATTGTTGATGAGCCTATTATTGGCAGTTATTATTACTATACTCCTGTTGATTTCATATTGTATCCAGTGAGCAATTGTTTTGTTCACTCTTACATATTTGAAAACTCATTGCAGCTAAAGAAGAGAAGGTAGATGAACCTTCGTCTAGCAAATGAAAGGGAAAAATGTACAAGTGATGAAGACTTGTAATTTTTACTTTAGACTTTTATTATGATGATCTTAGACTTGGTTTTAATGAAGTTTATTTAATTTCCCCATTTGAATGATTGTATTTAAAGGTTAGATAACCTGGGAGATTTTATTATGTAACCCTTTAATGGGAAAGGTTTTATTTATCCATTTTTATTGTGATTGGGTAGTTAGATATGAATGTTTGATTAAGTGAACACCAGATCGTGTGGGAATGAAGTACCTGGATTTGGGGGTGTCACATATGCTCAAACTCAAAATATCTCATAATAAGAATTTTAATTATTAAATTCTTATTTTAATAATTTATAAAAATTCGGGTTGTCACATCTTTCTCCCCTTATAAGGATTCTGTCCTCGGAATCAACGAAACCTCCCTTACTCGGTTTTCACCAAATCTCTTTTCAAAATTTATTGTTGAATAACTTCAACACATTACCTTAATATAGGTTTTATATTTCCTACTCCCACCATTATTCATAATAAATTCTTTTAAGTTTTATTTCATAACCTTTACTTAAACTCAATTATATTTCAGTATTACATCTTCTTTGAACCTTTACTTAGACTCAATTATATTTGAGTATTACATCTTCTTTGACACGTTCATTATCTTTCTCTAAGGATCATTATCATATACTATATTCTTAAACTCTTGGGACATTACATTCACCCCTTCTTCTAAGAATTTCGTCTTCGAAATTTTTTTGACTTACTAATATTCATTCATTCCATTTATCAAAATAGATTTTATGTTAATATCTATTTATTCATTAGGTTCTATAACCAAATTCTTTTTCTAAGGATCTTTCCAAGATCATCATATTCCTCACCTCTTCCTCTTCTAAGAGTTTCACATTTTTCTTCTTTCTGGAATTCATTTCTTTCTTGAAATTATTATGTTTTGCTTAATTTT
Organism: Panax quinquefolius; assembly: GCA_020205615.1. Classification (NCBI taxonomy): domain Eukaryota; kingdom Viridiplantae; phylum Streptophyta; class Magnoliopsida; order Apiales; family Araliaceae; genus Panax; species Panax quinquefolius. The sequence continues at coordinate 104,301,273 of CM035157.1, forward strand.
TCTCATCCTTTCCACTTTCACCTTTCAGAATAATAAGAATCTTCCACAATTGCTCAATAATTGGGAAGCGATATGAATAAGAGGAATTTAAAAGATTCCAAATCATGCTGAGGGGTCATAAGACCTTGAACTACGTCCCTAGGTTATCAAGTATCTTGACTTGAACCTTTAACAGTCATAAGACTATACGGACCTTGAACTCGTCTCCAGGTTTAACAGTGCATCACTACTGTAAACCGTCTTTAATAGAATATTTAGCAATCACACAGACTAAAAACACTCTCTGCAAGTACTCTAGGTGATCAGCCTATCGTACCCCTACGTCGTGCACAACGTATTACATTTTAACATCATAACGACTATATGCGTTACTTTCGGAACCATTGTCTCCGATAACATGTCCCCTTTTATAGGGTTGTTCACCTCAGCTTTTCAACATCTGAATCCGCACCAAAACAATTTGGTTTGGCATAACTTCTCAAGAAACGCTTGAAATTTATGAACATCTTTCAATATTCGTCTAGCTGAATCAAATAGCATAAACTTCTACAACAATTCGAACATCAATCAAAATATATATATATATATATATATATATATATATATATATATATATATATTCTCATATCTTAAAGAAATCTCAAAAATCTTTTTATGGCATCATGATTATGACGTTGTCATACTACATCTCACCATAGTGGGTTGACGATCGTATGATCACATCCAACACCAGGTTCTATTGCATTGATGACTCCATCATTTATCATATCACCCAATACATATAGTTAAAATATTTTTTTTTGAAAATTTAAAAATCATTTTTTTTATCTAGCCAAAACAAACAGCATAGATATGCGAATAATAACACTGTGTTTAAAAAAAAATCTTTGGTTCACTAGTGTGACCCAACATTTTTCAAAAACCAAAAGTATAACCATTAGCACGAAGTCAATAAATTTCAAAAATCTAACAAAGCTAGAAGATTTAGAAAACCTATGTCTCCACTTTCTATACTAATTCATTGCTTAATAATTCTATATATTCCCATAATTCTCAATTCTTCATTCATAACTTATCTATACCCCAGTATAGTTCATCAAACTTACCGCACATTGGAAATTCAGGAACTTGCCACAATAATATGAGTTTAAGAATTTATCATAGTCAGACCATAAGCGTCCATTCGCTGAGGGGTTCAAAACATACCATATTATTGTGAGTCACGAACTTACCATATGCATTAGTTTTAAGAACCTCACCTAATCCTAATAATATCTGACTAATCTTAATAGTTTCTAACTATCAAATATACACATGAGAAAAGAATCACCTTTTCACCACACAAACATTGATAGCGCGACACCGACATTCCAATGATTACCAATGTGATAAACTGAGTACAAGCACAAAACCCTCGCCTATACAAAGGTTTGTACAACTCAGCCATCACATGAGTCCTCAATTGAAATCCCACCTAACCCTATCTTGCTCATAACTTGCTCTTTGCTCGATATGAATTCCTCGTATCACATCATCTATAACTCCTCGTAAGTTATCTTGTATTATTTCATAGTACATCATCTTCATAGTATCAAGCAATAACTATTCAAACATTACAGACCATCTTTCCTTTATAACTTAAACAGATCACATCGTGATCTTATTCTATAATCATCTCCCTTAAAAGTCTTTCCTTAACTCGTGATCGTTTTGTTTTACGATCCCCTTTCTTTCTTTTTTCATCATTACGACATTCTTCGTTATCTTGAGTATTGGAGTTAGGCAACTCCCATTCTTTTTTTTCACTCCAATATTCTTCTTTGAATTTTCTTGTTTATATAACAATTCTTCCTTTAAGAATTTCTAACTTCATTCACATTGCTCAACATTTCATCATACGTATCCATTTTCTATACGTGGTACACATCGAGTCTCTAATAGTTTCAATATGGTACGCTGAGTGGTTTCCCACAAACAACCAATAAACTAGGTTCTGAGTTGCTAGTTCGTATATACCTCCGCTCTATGAAGGAATCGTTTAGCCCAGATACCACACATCAACTATTAAAGAGTACAATTGTACCATACTTAAATATAACTTCTTATTCTTAACTTCTTTATCACTCTCTTCTTATAGACATTGTCTATTTATTATCACCTTACATTCTTATTATTGGAGTTGGGTAACCCCACATTCATATTCATTATAACTCAGTGAGATTCTTCTTTGAATCCTCTCACACATGTTTTAATCCTTTCTTTATAAATTTCTTAAATTACTTCTTATTATTCAAACTTTACTTGAGATTATTCTTTCATTATCTTCACCTTCCTTCTCTAAGGTTATAGCCTATGGTACTCCTACCTAAGGTTTATAACCTACAGCTTTGATACCAACTGTAACGACCCCAAAATTCATACAATTTAATTATTAACTTTGGTCATTAATAATACATCTACCTTCTGATTTTACATCATTATTCGATGTTAAACTTTATATAATGAGGAATAATTTAAACTTTTATGTCTTCTTACTTTAATTCCCTGAATCAAAACCTTTATCATCTACATGTCTTTGAATCAATCTTATTTTATGATTCACTTTATCATTTGTTATTATATAAAATTTTACATTTCAATCGATAACCTTTACATATCGATAACGCTTAACTTTAACTTTACAACTCAACATAAAACTATACATTATAAAACATTTAATACATCTCATTAATCTTAATCATGGTATAAAGAAATAACAACTTTAACTAAAATATTAATCTTCGTGTATTATTTACGATCTACGTCATTCAAGTAAATAGCATAGTGTTACCTTGATTCTTAACTCGCAAAAATGGTTATTTGCAAGGTTGAGCTCGACGACCAAAGAAAATCTAACGGTTTTCATGCATCACGTAACACATAATAACATGCTCAACATATATCTCATAAACATTGGACTAACATAACATACATGTTACAGTTCATATAACAAGTATAAAGATTGAGTTCCTTACTCAATCAACATGCTTTACTCAATCAACGTAGTCATAAGTTGACTTTAACATTTCATACATTCAACATGTATATAACACATCATGCTCTTTGCAATAAAGATTTAAAAAAAATCAAATTCACATAGCAAATAGGAACTGAAAGACTTGCCTTGATCGTTGTTTACCAATAATAGTTTAACAGCTTACAGCTATCTGCACTTCACGTGCCCTTAACCCTTTGATGTTAACAAGGTTCTAGCAAATCCTTCTCAATCCTACTCCTTCTCCAACTCTCAATTCTCTGTATTCTTTCTCTCTACCTCTTTGTTCTTCTTAATTAGCCATTAGGAGAAATAAGACGTGAAATATAATTGATAGAGCCTCACCTCCCACGTACTTAAAATAAAAAGACGTCAGTTGAATAAGCCAAAGGCCACAAGGCCTTGTTTGGCTAAGCACATAACTCCCAAACTAGATTATTTTAATAATCTTATATTATATAGTTTTATTTGTCACACATGCTACCAATTTAAATAGCTTACCATTATAATAATTATAATAACTATAATTTTTATTATAATTATTCTGATGATTAATAAATAATTATATATCTAATTTAATTAATAAATTAGACTTAAACATCGCTTTATTTAATATACTTATTTTCTTTAATATTAAACAACTCATTTAATTTAATTAATTCATTAAATTAAATCTTCAAAGAATAAATTTACCTTTGCTTCAATTTAATTATCATACACTAGTAATTAAATTATTATACCACAATTTCATAAATTATTTATTTTTCTCAATAAATAAATTATTTAAAATATTTATTTAATTCAATAAATATTTAAAATAAATCACAAAATTCCTTTAATTTCTTTAATAGTTAACTTAACTATTAAACCTCACTTTCCAATATATGATTATATATTTCTCTTCATACTAGATCACATATTTCAAAATATATATAACATGTATATATATACATGCTCAAACTCAAAACATCTCATAATAAGAATTTTAATTATTAAATTCTTATTTTAATAATTTATAAAAATTCGGGTTGTCACGATTAACCTAGCTTAAATTATTGTTAAATTGTTTTAATTGGTGGAATATGTTCACAAATATGTTTGTGATAGTTCTATACCATTTTTACATGTTATTATTACTGTTTGGTGGGTGAAATTTGTGTTAGTTGGCTTAAAAAAACTGTCGTAACCATGTTCTGCAAAAACTTGAGTCGTAAATGGTCTTGTAATCATATTGTCTCTTAGCGCGCACGCTGCTGCGATCAGATATAAATCAATCAAGCATTGCCGCTAAGATTCGTATCCATGACAAGTGAAGTCTGCTAATTCTGACTTTGGACGTTCAGTGTAACTTAGCTTAATGTTAGGTTAATGTGAGAATCATGTAACAACAAGGTTAAACAGAGTCATTTTAGGTGGATTGTAAATTCAAAATTGTAAAAGTGATTAGTAAGTTATGAACGCATTATGTGATGACTTAGTTTATACAATGAATGTTAGATAAGTGTTGTGATGTTAACACTGGGGAATTCTGAAATATATATGGTAGCATAAGACTTGTGCTAAAATAACAAGTTTAGCTAGTAATGCATTTTATATTAAAAAGTGAATATTAGTATGTCTAATAGATGTTGTGGTTTTAATACTGTGTATAGGTGAACATGAGTTTTAATATTATAGCTTACGCTCGAGGCAAGTTTTCTAACTCTACACTTTCGTTGAGTTAGTTCTATTATTACATTGTGTAACTTCATTCTTTTGATTGAGCAAGTTCTTACTTTAAAGTTTCATTAAGCGAACTCTTGTAGTCTTAATCATGATTTGAACAAGCTAGCTATGACCTTATTTTACTCGAACAAGTTTGAATTCCAATATTTATTGATGTATTCTAACTTGTTTATTGTTAGACAAATTTCTTTATTGTCCTTCATGTACAAAGAATGCAATTTTCTTGAATTCTAGTTTCTAATGTTGAATTATCTTAGTTCAATTATTTGATACAAGCTATTCTCATAATGAGCAAGCTTTATTTTCAGCTTGCTATTACTTAATGTATATTCAATAATTCATAGACCTAGTTTAATATTATTCCAACAAGGTTTATTGTCTTTCAATACTTATGCTTTGTAGTTGTTTCCAAGCATGAGTTCAGAATATAGATAGTTCGCTTACACTTATTCATTGTTCCATATTATGTTATTATTGATCAACTGTTGTGTTATTTCACACTATTGATTCAACTAGTCCTCTAGTTGATGATAGTTAAACTCCAAATTACCCTTGAAAGCTTATCCAAACCAAACTTTCTTTGGTGCGGACTTGTACTCTAAATACTGAGATGAACAACCCTATTATTAGGGGATAGTTTACGCTTAGCGTTGAAATGTTTGTGCACAATACCTTTGCACGAAGGGTCGATCCCCCTAAGCACGAGGAGTCCTTATAGTCTTATGATTTGTTAAAGTTGGAGTTGAAAGATTACTCTAATCGTGGACATAGTTCATGGTCTTATGACCCTCAGTTAGATATATTCCATATTTTGGATTCCAGTTTTTGAATATCATTGATAGAGTACTATTCAGTTTTGATGAGCCTATTCGTTGGCAGTTATTATTATTATTCTCATGATGATTCATTGTTATATCTAGTGAGCAATTGTTTTGCTCACTCTTGCATATTTATATACTCATTGCAGCTAAAGTTGAGAAGGTAGATGAGCCTTCAACTAGCAAAAGAAAAGGAAAAATGTACAAGTGATGCAGACTTGTAATTTTGTTTATTGTGATGGTTATAGACTTTTTAATAATGATGTAATGTAATAATTTTATTTCAGCACTTGAATGATGTTTAAAGGTTAGACAACCTGGGAAGATTTTTATTTATTAATGTAACCCTATTTAAAGGGAGGATTTATGGTTAAATGTTATCTTATTTGGGTAAATAAATATGAATGATTGGATAGTGAACACCAAATCTGGTGGTAATGAAGTACCTAGATTTGGGGGTGTCACATTAACAAGTACCTCTTCATACGTTAAATCTTCCACTATCTCGTCCGGTTATAATTTAATAATGTGGTTCGGGTCATTCACATATTTACGTAACATAGATATGTGAAAAAACGTTATGAACACGAGACAAACTTGGCGGTAAGGCGAGTCTATAGGTCATAGTTCCTACTCAATCGAGGATTACAAATGGGCTAATGAATCGAGGATTGAGCTTTCCTCTCTTTTCAAATCTCGTAACTCCTTTCCATGGAGCAACACATAACAACACATGATCTCCAATATTGAATTCCACGTCCTTTCGATGAAGATCAACATAACTCTTTTGTCGATCTTGTGAGGTTTTTATACGTTGTCGGATCGTTTGAATCTTTTCCATAGTCAAACGTACCAACTCTGGTCCCAACAACGTTGCTTCACCCACCTCATCCCAGCATACTGGAGAATGACACTTTCTTCCATACAACACCTCAAATGGAGCCATACCAATACTTGCTTGATAACTGTTGTTGTAGAAAAAATCCACCAATGGTAAGAACTTGTCCCAACTTCCTTTGAAGTCAAGGACACAGAGTCTTAATAGATCCTCAAGAGTTTGAATAGTCCTCTCCGACCGCCCGTCCGTTTGAGGATGGTATGCTGAACTGAATCATAAATTTGTGCCCATAGCTTTTTGCAAACTAACCCAAAATCTTGAAGTGAATATTGGGTCTCGATCAGAAACTATGGATACTGGCATGCCATGCAGTCTTACAATCTCATTTATGTACACACGAGTAAGATGTTCAAGTGTATAAGTTTCTCATATCGGTAAGAAATGAGCAGACTTGGTCAATCTATCAACAATGACCCAAATTGCATCTATGCCTTGAGAAACCTTGGGAAGATCAGTAACGAAATCCATGGTAATGTGCTCCCACTTCCACTCTAGATTTCAAGTGGTTGCAAAGGACCTTTTGGCACTTGATGTTCAGCCTTGACTCGTTGACAAGTTAGACACCTTGAGTTAAACCCCGTTATCTCTCTCTTCATATTGCTCCACCAAAATGTATGTCGAACATCAAGATACATTTTGGTACTCCCAAGATGGATTGCAAACGGTGTGTTGTGCGCCTCCATCATGATTTTACACTTCAAGTCAGAATCGTTAGGAACACAAAGTCTGGAGTTGACTCAAAGTATTCCTTCTTCATCTATTCTTGCTTCCAAAATAGCACCTTCTTGTACTTTCTTCCTCATACGCATCAGCTCCAAGTCTGTAGCTTGAGCAGCTTTAACTTTATCGATTAAAGTCGGTTCTAATCGTATATTCGTCATCATCACATGGGTCCCTGGAGTATTTAACTCTATCTCCATCCTTTGTAAGTCATACAAAATGGGCTTTTGCGTTGGCAATATCGCACTCGTACCCGCATATGATCTTCTACTCAATACGTTAGCTACTACGTTCGCTTTTCCAAGATGGTATTGAATGGTATGATCGTAATCTTTCAACAGCTCAAGCCATCATCGTTTCCGCATGTTGAGTTCCTTTTGAGTGAAGAAATATTTGAGGCTTTTATGATCCGTATAGATCTCCACCTTCTCTCCATACAGGTAATGCCTCCAAATCTTAAGCGCAAAAACGACAGCTGTCAACTCTAGATCATGAGTAGGATAATTTCTCTCATATTCTTTGAGTTTTCGTGAGTCATAGGCTATGACTTTCCCATATAGCATGAGAAAACATCTTATACCTTTACCTGAAGCATCACTGTAGATGACAAATCCCTCCGAACTGGATGGTATTGTCAGAACAAGTGCTGAAATGAGTCTCACATTCTTGAAAACTCTTCTCACATTCCTCGCTCCAACCGAATTTTGTATCTTTCTGAGTCAACTGAGTTAATGGAGTAGCGATTCGAGAAAACCCTTCTACGAATCTTCGATAATAACCAATTGGCTTCGAGAAAGCTACGCATTACTTGATCATCGACTTAGGTTGCTCCCAGCTTTGAATTGCTTCAATCTTTGTTGGGTCAACAGATATTCCATGATTTGATATCACGTGCCCAAAGATTGCTACTTCCTCAAGCCAGAACTCGCATTTCTTCAACTTGGCATATAGCTTATTTTCCCCAAGCTTTTGAAGTATCAGTCTCAAGTGTTGCTCATGATCTTCACGGCTTTTGGAGTAAATGAGGATGTCATCAATAAAGACGACCACAAAATGATCCAAATATTCCTTGAATACTCGGTTCATCATATCCATGAAGGCAGCAGGAGCATTAGTCAATCCAAAAGACATGACTAGGAATTCGTAATGCCCATACCGAGTTCTGAAAGCAGTCTATGGGATGTCATTGGTTATAATCTTTAACTGATGATATCTAGAATGAAGATCGATCTTTGAAAAGAATTTGGCGCTTTGCAACTGGTCAAACAGGTCATCAATACGAGGTAACAGGTACCTATTTTTGATGGTAACATGATTCAACTCCCGATAATTAATACAAAGTCGCATACTTCCATCTTTCTTCTTCATAAATAGAATAGGAGCACCCCAAGGAGACGTACTAGGAAGAATGAAACCGATGTCTAACAATTCCTGTAGTTGGGTTTTTAACTTCTGAAGTTCAATAAGAGCCATTCGATATGAGGCTTTGGAAATGGGTTTTGTACCGGATTCAAGGTCGATACAAAATTCAATTTCATGTTCTGGGGGTAGGCCAGAAAGTTCTTCAGGGAATACATCAGAAAATTTATTAACAATAGAAATTACATTCAAATCTGACGTATTTTTATTTAAATCCGTGACATGGGCTAAGAAAGCTTGACATCCGTTTTTCAATAAACGAATAGCTTTATGGCTTAATATGACAGTGATTGACTTTAGTGGTTTGGTTGCTTGAATTCGCATAATAGGTTGGTTAGAAATATGAAAGCTAACAACCTTACAAAAATAATCAATTTTAGCATGATGAGTAGTCAACTAATCAATTCATAAAATCGCATCAAATGCAAGTATTTTCAAAGAGATAAGATCGACAGGTAATGTGCGGTTACCGATTTGAATCAAACAAGACTTATAAATAATGGATGTAATGAAGGTTTCTCCCAACGGAGTTTTAACAAATAAATCAAAGTCTAATTTCTCCGAAGTTAAATTGAAAAGTTGAGCGTAAGTAAGAGAAATAAAAGAATGGGTAGAACCGGTATCAAATAAGGTATAGACTTCACTAGAGTTAATGATTAGCTTACCCGTGATCACCTCGTTTGGATTCATCACTTTTTGGGAGGTTACGACAAACGGTCTACCTTGAACTACCGGTTTTGTCTTGTCTGGGACGGCCTTTGATGCCTCCATCCCAGCTGGACTTGACTTTGGTGCACGATAAAATTGGGCTAGGTGACTTTCTCTTCCATAATTTTAACATGCTTTGGACTGCTGCGTACAGTTTGGACTGATGTGTCTCTCCCCTCCGCATTTGTAACATACGACTAGCGGTCGTTCTCCTTCCTTAACAACAGGTGCTGGGGCTGACGTCTTTCCATCATTATTGAATCTCCTCTTCTTTAAATTTCCACTTCTATTATCTTGGCCATGATTACCACCAAAGTGGTTACCATTTCTGGCATGTTGATTCCCTCCGCGTTTGTTGTCACCACTTCGATGACTGCTACCACTGGTATTTTTGACTTGTCGGCTGCTCTCTCTTGGTTGGGTTGACTCATTATCGCGCTCCAATAATTGAGCGTTATTTACAACATCTGAATACAAACACAGTTTGTGAGAATTGAGGTATTGATGTATTTCGGGTCTCAAACCTCGCAGAAACATTCGCGTCATTCTCTCCTCATTATCAACCAAATGGGATGCGAACTGGGATAACTCGGCAAACAAAGCCTCGTACTGCAATACGGTCATATTGTTTTGCTCCAACTTCATAAACTCCACCTCCTTCATGTGACGAATACTTTCGGAAAAGTACTTGTCGTTGAACAGTTCTTGGAACTTTTCCCAAGACATTTTGAGTGCGGCGGGCTGAGTACGTTTTACTAATTCCCACCAGTAATCTACCTCTCCTCTCAACATGAAGGTGGAAAAGGGAACCTTTTGCTCCTCGGAGCATCCCAAGACATCAAATATCTTGGTGATCTTCTTTATCCACGTCTCCGCCTTAAGTGGTTTTTGGCTCTCCCAAAAACTCTAGTGGTCCCAGCTCCTTGAACTGCTTAGCAGTGACCATCCGAGAGTTGCAAGTGTTTCCACCTGCATTTTGAACAGGATCCGCTCTCGCCTGATGTTGCATGAATTGCATAAAGCCTCTGAACATCCCATCGTTCATCATTTGATCGGTGTTGTTGTTTACCTGAGGATTATTATCTTCCTATTGCACATTATCATGGGTATTGATCGTTGGTGACTGAACGGTCTCATGTGCTTCATTGCTTATCTCGACATTTTCAGATGCCATTTTCAAGCACTGCCACAAAATAAGGGTTAATTGACATGCCACATATTATCCCTATACTCTGACCGACCAATTAAATACCAAATAAACTTAGGTAGGTCATACTAGCGAAAGAATTCCCCGTCTCTCCCCTCCTAGTTCTTGTCTCATATCTCATCCAGGGATCATATCCCTAAGCTTTGATACCAACTGTGACGTCCCCAAAATAGGTATACATCACCCATCTTGGGTCGCCAAATACATGGTACTGAATACAAATACAAACTTAATTATACAACATGAGCTGAGAGTTTTTACATGAATATTGTCTTCTAGACAATATCTAAACTCAAATGGAGTCCTCATTACATTTATTGTCACACTATTTTATAGAATAGTGAGGACTACTATAACACCATCTCGAACCATCACTCCATTTCCCGACTAGTCCCGGCTACGTTCTCATTTCCTGAAGAGAACAATGAAAGCAAAAGGGTGAGCTCGACTAGCCCAGTAAGAAATATTATGACTAAGATAATGCAAAATAAATTATCGTTAGCCTTCAATAATGTTAAACTGATAGAATATAATAGACCACAAGTTTAACTGCAGCGGAACAAGCAATCCATTAGAAGAGTCAAGTAGAGCATGATATCTACTATCTTCTATGATTTAAAAAGTTTATCATTAACTTTATCGCTGAGACTCAGCTTAATAAATAAATCACATCATCGAATCATCCCTACACTACGCGCCAAGGATATTCATGTAATCATCAATGGTCATGATTATACCGAATAATCTCTGGTCATAATCATACCAACAACTGTCCATCAATGCACTACAGGCCAATGAGGACTTTTACCACATCATTTGCAATATTACGGGTCATGATTATACCGAATGATCTCTGATCATAATCATACCAATCAACAGTCCATCTATGCACGTAAGTCAAATATTACTTTCATCACAATATAAGCATGAGGATGATGGCAATGATATAAGAATTCAATTAAAAGAAAGCAAAGAATAAATTTTTTAAAGATTTATAATTTAATTTATCCAGAATTCAATAATGTCCAAATTGTCAACATGATACTGCTTTGTGGAGTAAAATTCAAGAATAATATCCATGTATCAAAAATAATTTGGACAGAAAAGAAATAAATTTTTCGATGAATAGTACCCTGTGAATAGTACTTCGGGAATAGTACCTCGTGAATAGTACTCCAGCATGAAAAGTGTCTCGAATACCAGAGTGAATAATATTTGAGTGAATAGTAACTGGGTGAATAGTAACCTGTGAATAGTAAGTCGTGAATAGTACCCCGGCATGAAAAATGCCCCGAATACCCGAGTGAATAATATTTGAGTGAATAGTAACTGGGTGAATAGTAACCCGTGAATAGTACCCTGGCATGAAAAGTGCCCCGAATACCCGAGTGAATAATATTCTTGTGAATAGTAACTGGGTGAATAGTAACCCGTGAATAGTACCCCGGGTGAAAGTATTGATATTTAATAAGAAAGTTCAGATCAATATTCCAATGAAATGATACTGGATGAAGCGCAAAATTTAAGGATATTCCACTAATTTCAAGGATTATAAAAGCAATACTTACCATAGTAAGTTTAGATTTAAGAATATGAAAAGAAATAACATACGTAACTGCAAATGGATTTTCACATGTCATACGGTACGTAATCTGCGTAGACAGGTTATTCCGACATATTAAAGGATGAATACGAAAAATAGTAGTCCTTATGAATACGAAAGAAATAATACCCCTTATCTTAGTAGAAGACTGGATACTGGAATAGTGAAGTAGCAAAATACTCTTCTTCGTGCTCTCTATAGTTTCTCTCTCTATAGTGTCTCTTGTGAATCTCAGTGAATTGGTGAGAATGAAAGAAGAATTAAGCTTCTATTTATAGGAGAATGGACTAAATAGTAACTGATTCACGAACGGTCCAGATAGATTTACTATTAGAACGGACGGTTCATATTGATTACTATTAAAACCACAACCGATGGTCCAGATTGATTTACTTTTAAAACTACCACCAACGGTCCAGATTGATTTACTTTTAAAACCACCACCGACGGTCCAGATTGATTTACTATTAAAACCACCACCGACGGTCCAGATTGATTTACTATTAAAATCACCATCGACGGTCCAGATTGATTTACTATTAAAACCACCATCGATGGTCCATAAAATTAGTAAATCTTCCGATGGAATACTAAGTCAAACTTACAACAAACGCCTCATAACAAATCCCTATATTTATATCAAAAATTAAATAAATATTTACCGAAAATCATTTATCTTTAATAAACACATTTTTTAATCTATTAACAATTATTCATTATTTATAACTCACAATATTTAACAACCAGATCATTCCCAAGAAAGAGGTGGCTTTCCGATAAGGATTTCTTCCTATTGGCGCGCAATTAGGTGACCAAACCTCTCCTCGACAGAACTTTCTAGACATCGTCAATATTGCAAATAATAATATAAATAACTTTGTCGTTTCAATTATTGATTTAATAATATAAAATATTAATACTGTGACAATAATTGAATCAATAATATAAGAGATATTATGCAGCAATTACTGTAGCAATAATTCAGTATAACGACTTCTCACGTAAGCATCAATAATCAATACCGTGCTACTACGCAACCACGCCAGACATCGCATTTGTACTTTACCACCGGATAGTTCAACAGTTTAACGGTAAAACTTTCGTCGTTATTTTTATAAAAAGATAGTTCTGTCATTTTCTAACTACGACAATACTTCCGTTGTGGGGTCCACCAATGATTGTGTCGTCGTACGAATATTCCCCGACCAATCGAATATTTTATAACAACTTGCTTACTTTGCAAAATTTATAAATATTACCCACAACTATAACATTATATCATATCCACCCCATAATATTCAAAAATATATTTTGAGAAAAATTATTCTTTATTCATAAAAAGTGGGGTCTTACATTGTCCTTAGCTAACACCTTCTCATCATGCTTTATCTCCCAATATGTTTCTATATCTTCCTTCACTTCATGAATATCATTAACTTCCTCCCTTAGATCATGCACTTCCTTACGCAACTTGGTATTCCTATCGAGAACCGTCATAAATAATGTCATCATTACTTTTGGAGGTGTCGCCTCCTCGGTAGGTACTGTATTAAATGATGTCACCTCTATTTCATCCTCCTCCTCAAAAACTACATCAAAGAATGATGCAAATCCAAGATTCTTAGAATCCTCTTCAGACAGATCCTCCTCCTCATACTCAATATCCCGAACATTTACCACAGGTACTTCAGTTACTGGTGTCAGTACCGGTTCTACTTGGTTCACAGACTCCTCACTGACAACATGTATTTCTATATATACTGCATTATCTCTTGACATCTACAATACCATATAATATCCTAATTAGCAAATTGCATCAACATATTATAAGCACATAATACATTTAATTCGTTTTAAAGTTAATTTCTTCTTTTTAAATCTTCTTATAATGAATTTTCTCAATTTATCACTTAGAAATTCTACTTGAGTTTATTTACTTCTGACTTCTCCTACTCTTACTAAGGTTATAGACTAAGGTTCTCCCCCCATAAGTTTATAACTTACAACTCTGATACCAACCTTTGACGCCCCTAAATCCAGGTATCTTTCAACCCTATAAATGGTGCTACACGGTGCTACAACATACATATATAATCAACTATATAACTTGACAATGTGAATGTAATTTCTAATTATTACAACATATCCCAATATCATCCCAGGTTTCTATAACCATTACATTCTTTATTTTCATAATATCATTCATTACAAAAAATAATACTATACTTCTACAGGATAATCTATTTATCCATCTTGGCATTCCCCTTATCCTTATCGAATCCTTCAATCCGTTTTTTTTTTAACTGCAATCATATAATTCAAGCAAGGAATGAGCATTAACAAGCTCAGCAAGTTTAACAATTATAATGCAACAATAAAATCAAGAATCATATGATTTATTTTCAATAACTGAACAAAAGTTATAAAGTACTATGAATGACAAAATAGCACTTTTCTTTTCCTTTAAAACATTTTCAGATGACAAAATGTCATTTAAAATTCTGAGTTTGGTCAACAAACCATGAACATTCTTTTATTTCTTTCTTTGAAAAAAACAACCCGGCACTAAGACCGTAAGTCTGATATTCCTTACGAGCACTTATAGGTGTTCAGCCTATAATACTCTATATTGATCAACATTCATCCGTTAAACGTATTTACGTTTAATTTTTAGCAACCTCATGTGCCAGTCAATATACGACTAAAACATTTGTTTATTCTTACTCAGACTTGTCTTTGAATCCGTACCGAAGCAATTGGCATAGGATAACATCAATAATATTTTGAAAGACTTGTAAATAAATCAATAAAACATTTTACATCATTGTCTAGCCAAATCAAATGGCATTGACTCTTTCTTAAACAACTCATGCATATCATATCATGAATTCACAAAGCTTGCCAAACACAAGGTATAGACAAGAGTTTAGAAAACTTACCATGGGCGTCTTCTAACTTTTAATTCAACTTTACTTTGGTATTTTATGCTCTACACGATATAATCATATAGCACACTAATTAGCCACCAAACAATCTATACACATTGTTTATTCTAACTTCTTCTTCCTTTATAACTTATTCGAATCGTTAATTAAGAACGTTCGTTAAGTTATTCATCATTTATTACATCTTTTTCATACTTGTATATCATAACTTAATATCATTCCATAACGTTCAAGTCATACAACCAATGCATGTTTAGCACGTTCGTCCAACGCAAATACGATCTACGTATATCGTTTATGTGCTTTGGGTTTACATTTTATAACCTTTTAATTAACCTTCGATTGTTAAAATTAAGGTTTTAATCACCCTTTAAGGTGTTACATTAAGTATAATTAAAGTTCATAATTGAGCCTTAATCATTCTCTAACTTTTATGTTTATAAAAGCTATTCTCTATCTCTTACTCAGCACTTGCGCTACAGCGCCTGTTCCCTTTACAAAACCAGTGTTGTGGCACAAGTTTCTAGTACCTGAGCCTCGTTGAGGCGCTGCTAAAAAGGCCTTGGCCGGCGCTGCGGCGCCAAGCCAATTTCCTTGAAAAAAATTTCTAAGTGTTGAACTTGTTCAAAACGCTTACTTCCCGAACACGTATCTTGTTCGTTGTAACTCGGAATGGGTTCATTTCAAAGTCATTTTCTTACTTATCTTACATACTACAATTTCCCCCGAACAGAATATTTTTTTGAATCCGTTAACAAGTCTTTTAATTAGCTTAAAATTCCTTGTTCGTTCATTCCACGTCTTTTAACGTTCTTCGTTCGTTCATTCGTAATCCGTTCATCCGACATCCAAATACGTTTATTCTTGAGCCTATAACTCATAAATTTCGTGTTCTTCCATATTCTAACAAAACCCTAATTTTCCAGGTTTATTTAGATAGTTCTAAATTCGTCCGGAAATCATAGTTAACTACGCTTTCAACGGTTAACGTCTTTTACTGAAATTTTCGCCATAACATCGTTATAGCATATTTTTACTTCGTTCCAAATGGAACAATTTCAACATTCGTTCATCTAACATCCTAACCAAGCATATAGCACCTAACTTATACGCGATGGTTTTAAACTTGTCCACCAACAACAAGCTATAAGATTTTCATGCTTTTTTCATTAAGTTCTTAATCATTGATTATGATTTCACTTATTAGGCATTTATTAGTGTTTTAAGCACTAATATCCTCCTAATCTCATCGGACCATACATACACCACCATCAATACTTCTCTACCAATCTAAGAATGAAGATAGATGAAGGTTATGGTTTAAAATTTAAGTGCCTCTTGTTCTTGGTGTTCTTGCTTAATTAGATGAATGATTGCTTCCTTCTCCTTCTCCCTTGCCAAATCCGAATTTTCTCTCTCA
Source organism: Panax quinquefolius (assembly GCA_020205615.1). Lineage (NCBI taxonomy): Eukaryota > Viridiplantae > Streptophyta > Magnoliopsida > Apiales > Araliaceae > Panax > Panax quinquefolius. The sequence continues at coordinate 104,317,770 of CM035157.1, forward strand.
ATATGGTAGAGCTTTCTCTTTGAATTGATGATTTTACTTTGCAAATTTTGTGAAAGAAAAATGAAGAGAATGTTTGTATATATAAAATTGGCAAGAGTTGGGACAACATGGTCTTTTGGACAACTTTCATTAGCTTACAAGTTGGTCACTTAAGTTATGATCTTGCATGGTCAAAATCCTCAAGTTTCCAATCTTACACAATATCCCTCATCATCCACCACACATTCCACCCAAAACCACTTTTGAGTCATCAAACACTATTCACACGTCCTTAACCAACTAATATCCCACCAAGCTTCTCTTGGAAGCTTTATGGCCAATTAGGTGGGTTGGTGGGGCTCTCATGGGTTTCCCCAACCCACTTTATCTCACCCATGACCCATGGTTCGACCAACGGATTTGGTTCTTGATTTGAACTTAGCTCTAATTCAAATTGCGCCAAACTTTGAGCTTGAATTAACATTACTTTGGGTTTTGATTTAATTAACTAATGGGTCTCCTCCCTAATTCATTTGGGTTTGACAAAGTCCAAGTCTATTAACAAATAATCAACCTCGACTTTTGTTGACCAAGACTTTGACTTTTCGTATTCTTACCGTATAATTTTCGTATTTTTTCGTATTCATTTTGTATAATATTCATATTATATGTCGTATTATTCTTTGTATGTATTATACTCGTATTCTTTCCGTATAATAATAATTCTTATTATACTTAATCATTTTTTTTCTTTCAAATTCACTTTCCCCAACATCTTGAATTTGAGTACGCAGGCGAAAAACTACGTTTTCCATTTCTGAATTTTATTGGATAATCCATCCTTCCACAGAATTCTAACATTACGCGTTTCTAGGAAAATCAAAAATAATTCCCGAGCAATTTTGGATGAATAGTGTTTTTTCTTAAATTTCTCAAAAAAACTTTTATTTTCATCTTAAAAATTCATACTATTTAATTATAGCATACAGCCAATATCCTAACATCATACCATCATCCTAATTTATAGAACAACCTTTAAATACATAACACGGAATAAATCCATATAATTCTCATTTTATTCAATATAATTAAAGAAAACTCATTTACATTTAAGTACGATTTTCTCTGTCGTTGCACTCTACAATGGTAAAAGTTGCAACAGATACCTCATTCTGATAACCTTATTCACAAACAAAATTGACAGTCATTTGCAACCCGCTTCATTCATGACTCATTATTAATTGGATCATAATGATGGTGAACTTAAAATTTAAAATATTATCACACAACTCGTATTAAAAATATTTAATAAATAATATAATTTTAACTCTTAAATAAAATCATAACCAAATTTTATAAACCAAAACCAACCCATAACCATATTTTGCCAAGCCTAAACCCAATAAAAAAAGGGTAAAATCAAGTTCGACCCAAAATAATTTAAACAAACCATAATCAATTGCTCTCCGTAATCGAATCACTTAAACAAACCAGCTAAATAAATAATTTTGCATGCTATTTCTGTTAGCTTATAATCTACCCGGCTAACTAGTACACTAGTTAAGAAATGTCCACATAGAAACAGTTGCATTTGCAGTACAGTTGCTGCCAAGTTCAAATGGAAATCACCACCAAAACTAAATAGTCTTTACAGATAATTTATATCATCAGACGAAAGAAACCCTTGCATTGCCACATTCTGCAAAATAACAAGGGAAGTTATACACTTCACGTCAAACAAATGGAAAAGTCAATAGCAAGCATTTACAAAGTAATTGGCCACTAATTGAACGACTGTGATTTGGTATGGCAAAATCTCCATAGGCCCCGCCCCGGAAGGAGCATAATATATCATTACACGAACTCACTTGCAATGTCACACAGTACTGATCCAATACCAGCCAACTCTAGCCATTTTCATAACCAATAAAAACTCATTGGAAAATAATTGGATGGACGTAACAATAAAAAACTCAGGTCAATATATTTTGCTATTTTGCTTATATTTAACTTGAATACTCCGGTCACCACATAAAACGAAAACTGAATTTCACAATTTACTTCTTCGCATTTCACCTTTACCCTTCCACCTTTAGGAAGAAAAGAGGAAAGGGGATGAACAAAAACATAAGTAGCAACAGTGAGAACCCTGTTATCATGAATCATCCACGTGTTATGCGTCTTCCTGTGACAAAGGTCCCAACCATGCAAAGAATAAATGATCTTTCTCAATCTATTACTTTTCTTTCCGGGGGGGTTTTCGGCGGTCTCTACAAATGGTTGAAATTTGGACCGAGACTGGTACAAGGATAATTGATGAACTAGACTGTGCCAGAATTTCCATTTGCCATTGGCTCTGGTCGAACATAAGTTGGACTCCGAGTAGTGGGAGATGGAACACTTTTGTTGGAAACACCAGTTATCTCAGTTGAAGATGTCTGAGCATCACGCTTCCACTGGAAGCTCCTTGCACCAACTTTTATTGGGACATGGGCCCGATACAAACCAGGCATTCCTCTTGGGAAGGGAACTCTACCAAACCTAGATGCAGCAAATATGGATCCTCGAGATATCCGAGGCCAATTCATAACAGGTGCAGCTTCTTGAGGAGAAGCACTTTTCCTTGCAACCTGCAATTTCAACACAGTTCAGTATGAGACATGGAATAACGAACTGCTAAACGACTAGAACTGTTAGCAAGGTCCTTATAGTGTCATTAGTCAAGGCAATGATACAGGAAGGTCTTCTCCCATGGAGTGGATTCTTTATTTTTTTAATGAATACTAACTACTGAATGACGTCATGTTTTCATCTGGACATACAAGTCGGTCCACCAAAATTGTAAGGGGGAGGGGGAGGGGGAGGGGGAGGGGGGGGGGGGATAAAAAGATATTTCTCATCCACTTGCTCTCATAATAAAGCCCAAGTAGATTCGAGTAATGGCATAATGTCAGAACAACTAGTAAACCCCGACAAATCAAGACCCATAACACCTAATGCCGTACCATAATGCAATCAACGGAATCAATTCATTACCAAGGGTTTCAGCATTCATCACTGGTGAACACCAAGCTCACTACTTAATGCACAACAGTAGCAAAATAATGGTCATCACACTGACCCATTCTGACCACTCAACTCTGAAATCTTGCAGACATATATAACCTTATTCGTCACACTATGTCAGCATAATAGGGTGTTCAAAAATTGGATGAAAAAGGCCATCATTAAGTATAGTAAAGCTAATACCAGTATCAACATCACAACCCGAACTACAAGATGCCTGCAGTCTAATGCATATAATTAGAAAATCCTATGCTTCAAAAATTGCAACACCAACAACCCAATGTTACATACCTTGAGAATACGCGACATGAAGGAGGTACCATCCAGGGATAATGCATGTTCAGCTGCTTCTTTTCTCTTGAATTCTACATAGGCTGACCTGGTTATGCACACCAATTTAGTTTCTCCAGGACATATAAAATTCAGAATACAAATCAGAACTTGCATATGAAAAATCTGACCCTTTAGGTTGCCCTGTTGCTGCATCCATTACGATAACTACTTTTAGAACATCTCCAAATTTGTTAAAGTGCCGAGAAAGACTATCCTTGGTGGCAGCAAAATGCACCTGTAGAAAAGGCAACTGCGTCAGAATGGAGAATGATATATTTGTAGCCAAGTTTCACATCATAAGTTTCACATCATGGATATAGGTCTTACATTGCTAACGAATATAGTCCGTGAATCAGAATCTTCAGCAGGACGACCACTGGAAAATAAACCTGCACAACCACCCAAGTAACCGTGACGTAACACAAGAAAATTTTAGCAATAACCAACTAATGTTAACCGTCAAATCACTACTAGCATCATCTCCCTGTTAAAAGGAAAAGATGCTTGTAATAATTATAACATCCTAATTCATTTAAAATAGCTAAAAGAAAATCTAGAAAAAGTTCTACATGATCAGATAAAACTAGCCCAAAATGATATCGGGGAAAAGAATTTCTCTAAGGTTTCCCACTCTCTCCCAAAGGCAGAGTGGGCTGTTTGGCCAAGCTGAGCAATTGCCCACCTTGATAGGGAAGACTAAAATATTTGTAGTGTTCATATAATAATTTTCATAATAAAACAGGGGTTAAAAACTATCTAGATATATATTGACCAATATGTTTATGGATTAAAACTTTTCCCACCTTACTTCAAAAGTATAACACTTGCCAACCAAAGAATGGAATAAGTACAAAAAAATGTCCACCAAAGAATGGCTAAGTAAAAGGAATAATGTACTATAAAGACAATATTACCCTGGTCCCCTACTTTTTTAAGAAAGAAAAGTCTCACTAGTGAACTTACCAGGTGTTCACTACTATTATACTTCCTCCAATCCAAAATATAGGATCAATTGAAGTAAATTTGATACTTTTAAAATAAAATTGATAGTTTGATACGACTTCATTTAACTTCAGGTAGTATGAAAATTGTAACTATCTAAAAAGTATTATTACTTGCAAGATTTATTCTTTCAAAAGATTGTGAATCACATCACTTTGAATTTTTGAAAATATAATTTATTTTTATTTTAGATTAAAGAAGAAGATTTTACTGATTAGAAGAGGAGATTGCAAAGCATGAAGAGGACGAGAAGTTCTCCCAAAAGTAAACAAAAGAAATCAAAGAAAACAAGAAGAGAAAAACAAAACATTAATGTAGCACCGCCGCCAATCTCTTTGAAGATCAGACAAAGAATTCCTCCAAAAGCTAGCATTGCATGAGCCTAAAGAGAAGCAAAGAAAGATATTTTATCCCATAGCAAATCAATTTGTACTCCGAACACAAATTTTTTTAGCATTTCTCTTGATCCATAGTCCCCACAAAATGGCAAAAGAAACACATCTTCAATGCATACTCTTATTCATTTGTATGGTAAAAACATTGAATTTGCATAGTAAACCGTCTTCCACCGACGATGGACATATTCAACTTTCACCCATCACGCTAAACAAACACCACCACGACCGCCAAGACAATGAACAATGAAGAGAATATTAAGACCAATATAAGGATAATACTGGAACCTATTTTACACACTCTCCTCTAACTTGAAAGTCTTCATTTACACAAAATTGTACTTGCGTCATTCTTTGGCCGACAAAGGTAGTTAAACCAAAATTTTCATTTAAGAAAGAAAAGCCCCAAAATCCAAATACTACTTTAATTATATGAGTTGTAATTATATTTCTTTTTTGTGCAATTTTTAGAGTTATTAAAGTCGCTCAAGGGTTGAGATAATGAAAGTCACTGGAATTGATGAAGTTATTAATTCATTATATTTTTTGGAAAACAGTTGGAAATCTTTCAATTAAATTCTTCAGATCTCCCTCCATTTTGAAATGAATTTATCATTTTTGAAAATTCATCCATAACAGAATCCTTGTCAATTTTGAATTAACCTCGTAAGTTAGTTTACAAGTAATAATAATAGTTAATTAAAATTTAGGTTCGGCTAACTGAATTTGAAAAGTTATGTCAAGTTTCACCCTATATTGATAAGTATACTTTCCATTTGGGATGTGACGCAACCAAATACAATGGTCAATGGTAAGCTTAACTTACTAACACAAAGGTAATGGCTAGTTGTCGTACTAAAATATAAAACCCTCATATTCACAAGGAACATAGAGAACTCTCAAAGACAAATTGATATTAGTTGTCAAAAGATTAGTCAAAAACCCTAAAATAATATATTTAGTCCTAATCGACTTTCTTGTCTATTCAGAAAATGAAAAATAAATAAAGGAAAATAATTTAAAAAAAAACCTTAAAAATCAGAAAAATAAGCTCAAATTTCAAATGGGCCAAAAATAAATTAAGCTACTAGATTTCTCTAATATATAAATACAAATACATAAAATATATTAAGAGTAATGCTACAGACACAAACTATTTTACAAATACTTTTCAAACTGCTGATGTGGCATACTCCACCTCAGCATATTGATCAATAAATTATTTCAATGTAGTCTTCGGGCCCACACAATATGCTGAGGTGGAGTATGCCACATCAGTAGTTTGTAAAATATTTATAAAATAGTTTGTCTCTAGCATTATTCATATATTAAATCTCCATAAATACTAAAATATATGGAAGTCCAAAGCTTCATATGGATATTTTTGTGCTGCATCAGGACATTGAAAGATAAATGGACTTCCAATATGGATAAAGATGGCACAAAAATAAATTCCTCAATTAATCTCAAACTAAAGCATTTCAAATCAAATAATTTATCATAGCCTAGATATCATCTAATATATTAATGCACTACTTTCGAGTGAAAATGGTAAGTTACTTGTTTTCATCTAATATATCTGACAAGGGAAGGCTACAATAATTTCACATACTGGAGGGGATGCACTCCAAGTTTGAGAAAGCCTCAGTGGAAGTCAGCATAATTTATGTGTACGTTGTCTTCTATTATAAACTAAGTATGTGTAATTAAAAGACTTCCTTGACAACCGGCAGTCTGGATAAAATTAAGTAGAGAGTCAACTGAGAAAGGGAAATCGTTTCATGGAAAGTAAACTAAACAACATTTAAGATTATACTCTAAAGTCATGTTTGTTTGCAAGGATTGTAATCCTGGGATTATAATCCGAATACTATTAATCCTAAGATTATAATCTCGGGATTATAATACATGATTGAACATGATATTAAATAATCCCTCATATTAAGCCATTTTATAATCCCTGGACTAATAGTTCCAAGTCTAAATTTAAAAACAAACAAGATACTTGGATTAATAATCCTACCACAAGTATAATCTTTACATACAAACATAACCTAAATATTTTAGAATAATGAAATTACAAAGGTTCAACCGGAAGTGAATAACTCACCGGCAGCAGATGACAGTGCTTTTTGAGACTCCCTCTGACCATCAGTAGCAGGTACTGCCTACGAATAACAGAGAATAAGAAAAAAGAAATTAATGGAAGGCATGTAAGCACAGACACATTCTCAGATGATAAATGTACAAAATTCAGACAGGCATCTTACATTTCCATTACCAACTGAAACACCGTGGTTGTTATCCTTCATCAGTCGAACACCAGATTTGTAAGCACCTGCCTCGCTACCTTGTACTAATTTCCGACCATTCTCATCCGATACCTCTCTGGTCTCCTGATAATGAGGCGGTTTCCAGGTATTTACATTCACAGATATATTTACTATTTTAGTTGAAGTATTATCAGCAGCAAGCTGATCCTGATCATTCCATGGTTTACGCATGTTTTCATCAGCCTTATTGGATACGCTATACTGCACCATCAGCGAATCATCGTTCTTATTTCCACCAGATGTGCCAGTGCGAGAAACATCCATAGCCCTACAACCCAAAATATTGCCACCCTCATATACTTCAGTATCAGAAACAAAATCAGAAGCAATTCCAGCATCACTTTCTATCACAGTCCTATTCCTAGCATAGCGTTCACTACAGTCACTTTGCTGAAGATAAGTTGGCTGAGTTTCCTCTGCAATATAGTCAAAATCTCTATATTCTTCAACAGCTTCAACAGGAGCTTCTCTAAACTCTGCCATATTGTCGGTAGTACCTGATACATCCATACCACGACCAAGCCGATCAAACACGTTTCCCAAGGATCTGACTTTGACTACATCTTTGGCAGCTTCAGCTACAGCTTTAATAGCAACTGCCATGGTGGCATTTGGAGCTCTAGTAACTGACGGGATTCTCTGAGGACGATCTACAAGAGAAGAGTCCCCAGTAGAAGTCGAAACCACAGAACGTAGACGTTTCAATGAAGGCTCTGTACCCAAACTGGATGGCCTTGGAGAGCCAACAGCGTCTCGCACTGCAAATTGCAGCAGCCTTCGAGGAGCATTAATTGTCGTCTTAGAAACCTCCTCCCCCTGTCAGAAGTACAAAATGGGCGAGGAAAGTTATAAAAATTCAAGAGCACATTATCCCAAATGAAAGTGGTATAAAGACCACTCTGTTCAATTGCTTAATAATCCTCATCTGTAAACCATTCTGTTTAATTCCTTGATAATCTATGCAAGAAGGATTCAAATACAATATTGCATCTAATCACATGTATGGTAGTGAGGACCAAATAAACAAGTAACTCATAGTACTATAACAAGAATCAACCACATGTAAAACATGTAAAATGTACAACACTGAGTAGCATATGGTTCTGTAAGTGTTAACTCAAGAAAAAAATAATATACGGTGAACCACAAAGAAGCTGCTAAAAAAAATTAGGAGCCCAACAAAATGCAAAAATTCATTGGAGTTTCAAGTTGTCTGTGCATTAAAAGTGCATTTCTCTTCCAGACTCTCAGTCCACAGTTCGCAATTAGAATTTAATATGATTCAATAGAAACTATATTTTAAGGACATAATTTCTTTTCCTTTTTTTCCTCTTTTTGTTATTTTTTTTTGGGATAAGTAACTACATTAGAAATATTCAAATGTTTCCACAAGATATCACACGAGAACGAAATACACTCAAAATTTCATGTACTCACATATGTTAACATAAAGTACAAGATATCTTGGCATAAAATCGTACTAAGAAGGTCTAGAAAACACCAGTAAATAGGCCCTCACATGAGATATCATAATCTAAAAGTAAATAGGCCCTCACATGAGATATCATAATCTAAAATACTTCTTACAAGAATGTTCTAATGGTATAAATACAATCTAATCAGCTGATTACTGTCACTGAACCAGAATCTAATCAACTGAGTACCATCACTTGACCAGAATGTGAGAATTTAGGACGGAACAGTTCACAAATAAAGTCAGAGTCCACATTTTTTCTTTCAGAAAAAAGTAGCATGATGCAAGAGTCAAGACTCATATCAAACTATTTACTCGGGTAAAGTTACTATATTAAGCATGCTTCTAATTTCTAAGTTTCTGCTTATTTTAAAACGGAAACAGAAACATTTTTATAAGTGAAACATGTTAATGTTACACTTTTTGCAAAAGTAATATGTAAAGTTCAGCCACGCATGCTGCTTATTTCTTGCTAAGAGGATTCAAAATGATGCCAGCATCATTTGGTATGCGGTATGCCATAAGTTTTTTCCTTCCTCTTCTTTTCTTTTCTTTTCTTTTTACGTACAATGACAAGTGCGCAAATTTTTTTCTTCTCTCATATCTAAGATGAGAGCTAAAAACATGTCCCTTAACAAGATGGACCAGATGGTAAAACATCCAAGCAAGTCTTATTTTCCCTTCTCAATATAACTTCTAAAAGAAAAAAGAATCAGACAGACACAGGACATGCTCTTGTTAGCAGAGTTCAAAAGGTATTCACAAATACTTTGATTTCAGAACAAAAAGAAAAGAATCCTCTTGAGGTCCTCGTACAGTTACTTTTAGGGTAGTAAGTCTTCCTTTCATGTGTATATATAGGTCATGTCACAAGATCAGTTACATACATTAGGTCCAAATGAAAAATAAAATAAAATTAAAACATCCAAACATGTCTGTTTTCTTATGTTTTATTAGAGTCGGGGGCATGAGCAGTACCATTAGGTAATTTTGGGTTTATTAGTTTCCATGGTTCTAATTCTAGTTTAAATTATTATTGTACAGCTGTGAGAAAGTTCAACTTCAATCTGCCCCTTGAATCAGCCCAGTTTAACAGCTCAAAACCCTAAAATAAAACTCCAGAATCAGAAATGATCATCTTAATTTTGGGTTCTCCATCAGATCATCTTAGGGGCTGTTTGTTTACTCCTAGGTCTGAATGCTCCGGAATCTGAATCGGTCAGTCTGTTTGATAAAATATTAGATGAAACTGAATGGTTCTTAATGCCTCTAATTCGGTAAGCCTCAAAAACCCAGCTGATTAGGTCAGGCCAGTTTCTGAATGAATTTTTACTTGAATATCCTTCCACCATTTAGTTAATTACACTCCATATACTATCTCATCCATTTCATCTTCTCCTCTAACCTCTCTGTAAACATTTTTTCAATTCTTAACGGGTGATATCTTGATAATCCTGTCAGAATCTAGAAAAAGTTGTGTGACTAGAAGAAATTGAACCTAAATGGACAATATTCCTCCAAGTCAATGACACCATGACAATTGGAGGAAGGATCTTGCTATCAAAATCTTGTTGTACAGAAGAGAGATGAGGGAAGGTGTAAGATTAAAATTGAGAACATGGAGGAATAGAAGATCAGCCGCTACAGCGACTAGAAGTCTAGAAGACAAAATCTTTGACTTTTCATCTTCTCCTTTTTTCTACACCTACCAAATATAGCCCACTAGCACTCGTATATTTTCATTATTAAATTACATATACCCATATATATATATAGTATATATTAATATTATACCATTTCTAATTAGAGTGAGAAAAACAAACTCTAATAGAAAGGGCCGTGTTAGGATTTATGATATTTTTGTTTTATTTTAGTTTTAAATTTTTTTGATAATAAAGTCAATTTTCTTATAGGTATATTTGCACCTTAAAAACAATTTGTTTATAAATTAAATATTCAATTGTTCACAAAATAATCAAAATAGAACTATTAGTGATTATAATTTTTGTCCAAAATGTTTTTTTAGTTCCTATTATTTTTATAACTAGTTTATAGGGTTAAAATAGTAAAATATAATCATTAAATGTTTCATACAGATCAATTATCAAACAACTTTTTTCATTCAGTGTTCAACTTTCATTCAGAATCTCTGCTTTATTCAACCATTTAGATGTTTTATCAAACAGCCCCTTATTTTTTACGTTAAATGGTCCAAGTCTACCGCATTCCATGAAGATCAAAAGGAAATTGATAAAGAAAATATCATCTTAATTTTAAGCTCTCCATGATATCATCTTATTTTTTACCTTAAATGATCCGAGTATACCTCATTCCATGAAGATCAAAAGGAAATTGTTAAGTAAATTCATTAAGCTAAAATAAAGGACATTGCCCATTACAGGTTGTGGATATAAAATATGTACAGGGCAGATCAAAAAATGAGCTTCCTACCCCTATTCGACTATAGAAAAATGTACTTAGCATTCCAACAGCAAAAACTCAACAGGGAATGTTTTTTTCAGAAAAGAATAGCTACACCACAATCCCAACTAAAGTTGACTAAGAAATCCACAAAAGACACAAATTTCCCAGAATAAGATAAATGTATTTCAAAAATCAGTGAAACGCAAGCAACACCACCATGATACTAAAATTAGGTTTCAACTTTTGCTGGATGCAAAAAAATCACTATATATGAACATTATACTGTGTGGTGGGGAGGAAGGGGTGGAAGAATAAATATAAGAATTTCTAACAAACCCAAAACATATACAAAGGAACCACTTTCCTTAAAAAGGGTATTTGGTCGGAGATATAATATTAGAACGTGCATTGCATATTGTGCACTCACACAAAACACCAACTAAGACTATTTATGATCTCAAGGAGATGATCCCTTCTATGTAAGCTTCTAACAGCAAAGATGCCAAAAGAGAACCATAAATGAAATGGGTGGGGGTGTTATTAATATAATTTAAATGCAATTGAGAGAGAGAAAGAGAGGGTCAAAAGAAACCTTCATCTGTGGCCTTTCATCAGGCCGCCGCCTCTTCCTCTGAAATTTTGGCTGCGGAGAAGGTGATCTTTTTGCCTGATCAACTTTCAGATGAGTGGCTTCCTCCGCATGGAAATTGGCTGTCACAGCACTTTGAAGGGGAGTAGGTTCATCTGCATTCTTTACTAAACCTTTCCAATCCCGACCATGTCTGCTTCTTGATAATTTATTTGGTTTTTCACTTTCAGTTTCAGAGTTCAAATGGTCAGAATCTATTCTTCCAGCCGGCTCCCCAGACATGGATTTTGCTTTGACCACCTCATTAGGACAAGAGTCCTTGGATTGTACATAAAGATCCAAATTTGATCCTAGATGATCCCACAGCCTGTACAATGACAAGTCAGTGGCGAAATCTAAAATTCTAAGTAACTAGCATTTTACACAAAAATATAGTTAAATTACCAAGACACAAAAGAGTCGTTGTCATCGCCCAAAAAGACATTCAACTCATTCCTTGCTTCTACTTTGCGCTTGCCATTTTTGAGCAAGACAATAACATATTCCTGCAAAAAGGATACGGACAAGTGAATTGGTATTGCCAAATGGTAAGCTAGTTCTAGCTAAACCAATAAAATCCCTGTATACAGGCCCAAATATGTCGATCTATCCCGGGAAATGCAAAAACCATAAACTCGAAAAAGTGCAAGATTAAGTGGAAAAACAGTTACACTTAAGACATAACCAGACTGTTATTTTGATAAGTACTTTAAGTGGAGACACCAAAGTGTGAGCATAGCCTGTATTTGTAGAGCAGCTGTACCAAAAAAAAATCACCTCTACAAATCACCTCTACAAAATAGTGGAAATATTTCCCAGAACAACACAAAAAGAATAAAAAAAAATTCAGGGGAGGCTGCCCAACAAAAGAAACAGTAAATTAAGCAAAGAAGCAGTAGACTACTCATTCTCTCCATTCATGCCACGACAAAAAAGACAAAGACACAGTCTTCCCTTCTTCTGTCTCCTATACAAAGGCAAACTCAAAGAAACATTGATAAAGGCCCTGGCATGACCAAACTATACCAGACATTCTGAACATTAATTCAAAAAACAACAAACAAAAACTTCTGTACTGCTGTGAAAGAACAATGTTCTCTGCTTCTCCTGTACATGAAATACCAATTCACACAAGGTTTCCTTCTTCATGTTAAGAAAAATTTTAGCAGCCTTTTCCATGCGAACTGTCACTTCCCTAGGACTTGGGAGCAACATTTCACCAAATCGCTTCAAGGAAAAAGAAAAGGACTCCCCATGGTCAATAAGACATGATATGATATTACTGTTGCATCTCTTCCTTTGGTCTGATTCATCAAACCTATGCCACTCCCCATAGTCAATAAGACATGATATGATATTACTGTAGCATATCTTCCTTTAGTCTCATTCATCAAACCTCCGCCCCAGATCCAACGATTACTGCTCCCAATCACGCAAATTGCTACTAGATGTTGATTACAAGTCCATTGACTCCTAAAAAAGAAACCAGGTAATCCCAGATGGAACCACGTCCATAGCAACCCTGAATAGGCAAGGATATACCCTTAGCAACTCCTCATCCCCTCTCTGGAATTCTACCCTTGAAGAGTTGAATCATTACCAATGTCAAAGTTGATCTGCTTTCTAAAGGCTCCCACCAAACTTCTCAAGCTCATCCCATAACCTCTCACCTCCTTACAGGTCCAACTCCCATATCCTCATTAACTGTCTGACACTCTCATCCACAAGGGCTTCGTCCCCACCCAAAATAAAACCCAAACAAAGATAGAAAGAATTTCAACAATCATTTAACACCCAGTTCTTAAAGGAAGAACACTCCACATCCCAACTGACAAGATGATTTTAAATCCATTCAACATTTCCGATAATAGCCCATGGAGCATAGCAACATTCAACTTTTTTAACTCAGTACCTCTACTAGAAGTAGCAAGACTGTTTGGGACCAATGAGATAAGAGAGTTGAAAAGATTATTTGTATTGAGAATGAAATTATTATGTAAATATGTTATTATTAGATATTATTAAAGTAGTTATTAATAGTATTTGTCTAGTTCTGTATGTCGTATTTATGTAGTTCTGTATGTCTTATTTATCGAGTTAGTTTATTATTTATCTATTAATTAGGAAGTTCGCATTTGGTCTATATATAAGGATAAAATTACTAGTTATATTCAATAAATTAGTAATATTAAAATAAAATCTAAGTTGATTTTGAGATATCTTTTCCATGGAGACGCGAGAATATCCATGTACTAACCTCAAAACATCATGCAAGGTGGCTTATTCTCTGCGGAGATAGACAACAATCTATTTTTATATCTTTCAATTATTTGTCCAAAATTTGTAGATAGTCGAATGATGGGACCAAAAAGATAAAGAAAAAGACATTTCTGTGTGTATTAGAATTATTAAGAAAATTATTATTAATGTATCTAGTTACTTATTTAGAATTTATATAGTTAGTTTATTATTTATATGAGTGTTTAGGAAGTTGTTATTTGGTCCTTAGAACTACTTGTTATTTTCAACAGCTTAGTAATACTGGAAAATAATTCAATTTTAAGTTTGAGATATATTCATAATTCAATTCCAATTTCCCATTGTTTTGCATCTTTTCAGTTTATAGTCCTACAATCTACATCAATCAGTCAATCACAGTATCCGCCATAAATTTGTACTAGCTTATACACAGATAAAATTTCCTTTAAAGCGAAATTTAAGGTCACACCATCACAGCACCAGTTTCTTCTGGAAGAAACTTTCTTTGCTCAAACACTTCAAACTGTCCAATTGATGGAGAGGAATTTGTCTCAAATATGATAGAAGTACGTATTCGTCCTCATGCCCACTCTAACAAAGTAGTGACTAACCATATTTTAAATAGGGAATTGATATTTCCACAAGCAGAAATGATAGTTCCACAAGGTCCCTCTCACATAAATAGTAAATGGACCCCACACTCATGTAGGTGGGAGCTTGTGAAAATATAAATTTTACTTGTGAAAATATCAATTCCCTTTAAATAAATTGGAATTACTTTAATTTATTTCCAAGAGCCAAAAAACAACTTTTTTTCTGAGTAGAAACTCATGCACTAAACCTTACACAGTTTTAGGACTCTCAGTTGGTAAAAATATATAGTACCTCCTCTAAATGCATGCCACTAAATAAACTTAATGTAACAGCAGCACTACCCAACTATGTGTTTCCATTACCACATATCCCACCGATTGCTCTTACAAACCAAAATATATTTTCTACATTGTTTCTACTTGGGTAACAACTCCGTACTAATATATTATCACACATCAATATATACAAAGGCAATAGACGTTAGAATAACAATGACAGGCCAGTACAAAATGAAATTCCAATTCCTGAGTAATTTCCTCCTTATCCTCAATCCTATTTATTTCACGAAATAACAGAAAATGCACATAAATACTCAATTTTTTCAATCGACTCGGTAATGAACATAAACAAATTATTGATTAAACCCTGAAAATCATACCACAAGAGTGTCATCAGTGTAATCCCCCATGAACTCCTTCAGTTTATCCTTCACTCGATCTCGCAACTTTGTCACCCCATCGCCATCGAAATTAACCCTAAATGTCAAATCATCGCTCTGATCCACACCATCCATCACTCTTCACCTAATTATATGCCCAAAATTCTTCAAATCGCAATCAAAATCAAATAAGCAGTAGCTCGATTTCGGATATTATATGCAAAAAGAAACCCTAGATAAACCTGATAAATATGTGTATATATGATGATCGAAGTTGTTACGTTTCCATGGGGAAGAGAAACCCCAGAGAGATGATAGAAGGGGACAAGGGGTAATGCAAAACAAAAACGACAGCCTCGAACCCTAGTCTGCTTTTATATGTACCGGCAGTGGAGAATTTTGTGTCCATCAGTTAAACAAATTTATTGATTAGAATAAATATATGAGTAAAATACTCACCACCCTTCTAGTTTAGTCACCCTTCTAGTTTAGTCAATATCATTCACTATCCATAATGGTTGAACAACTAATATTTAAAAATATTTATAATATAATATCTAATATAAGATCATAACTTTTAATCATAAATAAAAATTTAATTTTCTCTAAATATTATTTTTAATAATAAAGTATAATTTAATATAATGGTATAGTTATGTGTGATATGTACAAATATTGTAAATTAAGCAAGTTATTATCATATTATGAAATATTCGTTTAGTTAAGGAATATTCTTTTTATCGGGGAATATCAGACGACTAAGATAATCGTTGGTGAATTCTACATAACTTGAAATAACTATTGGATATGTAAAAGCAGCGAAATAACCTTTTTATAAAAATAACGGCAAGACTTTTACCGTTAAACTGTGAGACCCCGAATTTATGAAATGAAAGTATTCAAATTTTTTAATAATTGTTATTCTATTTAGTAAATGGTTAAATTGATAAAAGGTTAAAGTTAAAGGTGATATTTGAAAATGTTGTAAAGTAAGCAAGTTGATATAAAATATTCGTTGTGTCGGGAAATATTCGATTGGTCGGGGAATATTCGTTTTAACGAGGAATATTAAATGACAACGACACAATCATTAAGTGGACCCCTAACGAAAGTATTGTCGTAGTTAGAAAACCACGTAAATATCTTTTATAAAAAAATAATAGCGAAAGTTTTACAGTTAAGCTGTTGAGATACCGGTGGTAAAAATACGATGTCTGGCATGGTTACGTAGTAAACTGCGGTGTTGATTATTGATGCTTACGTGAGAAGTCACTCGGTTATACTCAATTATTGCTACATGATAATTATTGCATAGTATCTCACGTTATTTGATTCAATTATTGTCACATTATCATCTGTATAATATTTTATATTATTAAATCAATAATTGAGACAACAAAGTTATTCATATTATTATTCGCAATATTGACAATGTCTAGAAGTTCTATCAAGGAGAGGTTTGGTCACCTAATTGCGCATCAATAAGGAGAAATCCTTATCGGAAAGCCCCCTCTTTCCTGGGAACGACCTAGTTGTTAAATATTGTGAGTTATAATATTAATGATGAATAATTGTTAAAGTATTAAGAATGTGTTTATTGAAGATAAGTGAATTATAACAGTTAGAGGGGAATAATGCAAACTTAGAAAACTTTAGGGGTACTAAAGTGTAATAAGTTAAATCAATATGGACCATTGATGGTGGTTTTAATAGTAAACCAATCTGGACCATTGATGATGGTTTTAATAGTTAATCAATCTGGACCATTGATGGTGGTTTTAATAGTAAATCAATTTGGACCGATAGTCGGTGGTGGTTTTAATAGTAAATCAATACGAATGAGTCGGTGGTGATTTTAATAGTAAATCAATCTGGATAAAGTCGGTGGTGATTTTAAAAGTAATCAATCTGGGATAGTCGGTTGTGATTTTAATAGTAATCAATCGGACCGTCCGTTCTAATAGTAAATCAATCTGGAATAGTTCATGAATTAGTTCTTATTTAGTCCATTCTCCTATAAATAGAAGCTTAATTCTTCTTTCATTCTCACCAATTCACTGAGATTCACAAGAGAAGCTATAGAGAGAGAAACTATAGAGAGAAAGAAGAAGAGTATTCTGCTACTTCACTATTGCAGTATTCGGTCTTCTACTAAGGTAAGGGATTTTATTTTCGTTTGGTAAAGGATGTTATTTTTATTTGTAAGGGATATTATTTGTTGTATTCGTAAGGGACGTTATTTCTTTTATATTCGTAAGGGATATTATTTATTATATTCGTAAGGGATATTATTTCTTTCGT
Organism: Panax quinquefolius; assembly: GCA_020205615.1. NCBI lineage: Eukaryota > Viridiplantae > Streptophyta > Magnoliopsida > Apiales > Araliaceae > Panax > Panax quinquefolius. The sequence goes on from CM035157.1 coordinate 104,335,216, forward strand.
ATTCACAAGGAATACTATTTTTTGTATCCATCCTTTAGTATGTCGGAATAACCTGTCTACGTGGATTACGTACTGTATGACAGGTGAAAATTCATTTGCAATTTTCGTATGTTAATTCTTTTCATATTCTTAAATCTAAGCTTACTATGGTAAGTATTGCTTCTATAATACCTGAAATTAATGGAATATCCTTGAGTTTTGCGCTTCATCCAGTATCGTTTTATTGGAATATTGATATAAACTTTCTTATTAAATATCAATATTTTCATCCAGGGTACTATTCACAGGTTACTATTCACCCGATTACTATTCACTCTAGTATTATTCACTCGGGTATTTGGGGCACTTTCATGTCGGGGTACTATTCACGAGTTACTATTCACGGGTTACTATTCACTTTAGTATTATTCACTCGGGTATTTGGGGCACTTTTCATGCCGGGGTACTATTCACGTGTTACTATTCACTCGATTACTATTCACTCGGGTATTTGGGGCACTTTTTGTGCCGGAGTACTATTCACGAGTTACTATTCACCCGATTACTATTCACTCTAGTATTATTCACTCAGGTATTCGGAGCACTTTTCATGTCGGGGTTACTATTCATGGGGTACTATTCCCGAAGTACTATTTATCGGGTACTATTCACCCAAAAAATTTATTTCTTTTTTGTCCAAATTATTTTGATACATGAATATTATTCTTGAATTTTACTCCACAAAGCAGTATTATGTTGACAATTTGGATATTTTTAAACTCTGGATAAATTTAAAGTCTTTAATATTTATCATTGATCTCACTTGATTGAATCTTTATATCATTGTCATCATTCTCATACTTATATTGTGTTGAAAGTCATCTTTGGCTTACGTGCATAGATGGACTGTTGATTATTGGTTTTACAGTTGTATATCTTTGGCTTACGTGCAAAGATGGACTGTTGATTATTGATTTTACAATTGTATATCTTTGGCTTACGTGCAAAGATGAACTGTTGGTTGATAGCTTTGGCCCGTAGTGCAAAGATGGACAGGTGTATGGCATGATCATGACCACTGGTGATACTAACGAATATCCTTACCCCGTAATGCATGGATAATTCGATAATGTGATCAAGCGGGATCATGACCATTAGTTAACGATTGTATGTCTTTGGTAGTAAACAATCGACAGATAATTGATTGGTATGATCATGACCATTGGTTTTATAGTTGAATATCTTTGGCCCGTAGTGCAAAGATAGACAACTGATTGGTATGATCATTGTTATTACATTTGAATATCTTTAGCCTTTGGGGTGAGGATATTGAGTAAACGTTCTATTAAGCCTTTGTGGCATGGAGAAAATGTTGATTTACACGATTATAAATATGAATTGTGAATTTAACTATAATCTTTAGTGGTTCAGGTGAAGACAGGTGATGCAAGTTCTCTTTGTCTTGGGTACAACAAAGAACTGTTGATGAGTATTACAGGAATGAAATATTAACAATGGACTTTTAATTTGGAGGAGATAGTAGACATTATGTTCTACTTGACTCTTCTAATGGATTGTTGATTCCGCTGCAATTATGGTTGAAAAGTTTTATCATCTACCATATGTTCTAAATCTCTGATTTATTACTAATGAAGGCTATTGATAATTTAATTATCTTTAGTCATAATATTCTTTACTGGGCTAGTTGAGCTCACCCTTTTGCTTCACAATTCCTTTCAGGTATTAAGAGTGTAGCTGGGTCGAGTGGGATAATAGAGGAATAGTGTGATGGTCCGAGACTGTCGAAGTTTCTCAATACATTATAAAACGGCATGACATGCAATATATAATTGTATTAAGGACCTAAGATGGGGGTGTCGTATATTATACGTCACTTAATAATTGATTTTGGTGAACAACAATAGGGTGATGAGAACCCGACTTTGAAAGCGTCAAAAGTGCACCTCATTAGAATGAATATGATAGTAATCTTCTCGTTCTTCTTTGGGGTCTTGAAATATTTGCTGCTGTATTTTATATGGCATTGTAATAATTTGAGTTTGGATACTGTATATGTGACGCCCCCAAAATAGGTATACACCATACCCATTCTGAGTCGCCAAATACATGGTACAGAAACAACTACAACTTTATTATTACAACAAGAAAGCGTGAGTTTAAATACAAATATTATCTTCTAGACAATATCTATACTCAAATAAATCCCCATCACATTTATTGATACATTATTTTACAAAATGGTGAGGACTACTAAACAATCCTTTCTAAAACCTTCATTCCCATTCCCGACTAGTACTCTCATTTACATTCTCGCCTCGAAAAGAAAAATGGAACAACAAGGAAAAGGGTGAGCTCAACTAGCCCAATAAAGAATACTATGACTAAGATAATATACAACAAATTATCGTTAGTCTCAGCGAGGAAAAAATACGATAGAATACAATAGGCAACAAGTTTCGGATCAATATTCGCAGCAGTGAAATAATAATTCATAGAAGAGTTACGTAGAGAATGAAATCTACTATAATCTATGAATTTAACGGTCCATCATCAATATTTTATCCTGTAACATCAATCGATATTCATCTCAAATCAAATATTCATCTTTGCACTCTGGGCCAAAGATATTCATCAATCGGTCATGTTCATCTCAACACTGTTCATCTTTGCACTAAAGGCCAAAGATATTCATCGATCGGTCGTATTCATTTAAACACTGTTCATCTTTGCACTCACAGCCAAAGATATTCTTGAAATCATTCATCTTTGCACTACGGGCCAAAGATATTCAATAATATCATCATTTAAGGCGAGGATGATGAAAAATATTTTTAAAGAACGAATCCGGTGAAACAAAATGACAAGGATTAAGGATTAAGGATAGTACTTTTTGTTTTATCCATGTCCAACAATACCTCAAAAATAATCATAGTGGTGTAAAATTCAAGAATGATCAAAACATGGATACAATCAAAGCTAGTATCCGAATAGATATTTTGGACGAAAAAAAGAAATTTATTTTTTCGATTGAATAGTCTTGATATCGTGAATAGTGTCAGATATCGTGAATAGTCTTGATATCGTGAATAGTAACTCAGGACACCAAAAGATAGAAATTCCACAAAAATATCTTCACGCTTCGTGAATAATAGTACTCGTGAATAGTAACTTCGTGAATAGTAACTCATGAATAGTAACTTCGTGAAAAGTAACTCATGAATAGTAACCAGAGCATGAAAAAGTTCTAAATTTGATAAAACTTCAGATCGACATTTCAAAGATAATGATATTGAAGAAATAATATCATTATGAAAAAAATAATATCCCTTACCTCAAAGAATCGATTACTGCCGGAGGAAAGGTCGGAAGTGATCTTTGAATGAAACTTGTTACGAACAACAACTCTCAAAGTATCTAAATACTCACAAAATACGCTCAATAATATAGAGAGAGAAAAGAGAAAACTTTGTTTACGGTGTGATTTTCAATTTAACTTAGCCTCTATTTATAGGAAAATGTTAGCAAGGCAAAGAAGCAGACTTAACTCGCAACTTCGATGGCTTTACACGCTACTATTCCCACCCACCACATTTGAAAATTCAATTGAGCACATTTCTCACCAACCAAAAGTGGGGCCCACCAATTCTAGAATTTTCCACCAAAATCATTTATAACCTAATTTACGAATCGGTCACCTCTTAAAATTCATAATAAATTATACGCTCATCTTTAATCGGTTCAAAATTTGTGGACATATACTCAACTTATATATGTATAACATATCCAAAATTACAACAATCCAACTGGTCGGATTAAATATTATAACTCACACAATAAAAGCGTAATAACACAGATTTGATTTTTTTAATACCTCAATCCAAACAAAATACAAATAAAACATCTCAAAGCATTAATTCTTTCATTAATAACCACATAAATAAATCCATCATTTATATTCATATAAAATAAATATTTCCTTATCATATGAATCAATAATTAATTATTCACAAATAATATTACGAGAATCACATTTATGATGACCAGTCATTTCAGGGAAGAGGGGCTTTCCGATAAGGATTTCTCCTTCTTTGGCGCGATTAGGTGACCAAACCTCTCCTTGAGCAGAACTTTCTAGACATTGCCAATAATGTTATCTAATAATATTATTCAAATAATATGAATTATTGATCCGATAATGGAAAAATTGTGCGATGATAATTATTGAAGCAGTAATAATATAAAATACCAACGCAGACAATTATTGAATCAATAAAATATAAAATCTTTGAGAATTAATTCTTTGTAACAATTATTGAGTAGTGCCTTCTTACGTAAGAATCAATAATTGATGCAATACCGGTGTCTTCTTGTTCAACAACAACGTGTATTAGTGTGTTTTAACCACCGGGTATTCCAACAATGATTACTTGGTAACAATTACTGGCGTTATTTTTAAACAACTTATATTTGTCGTTTTCCTCATCCAATCGCTTTCAGTTATGGGGCCCACACATGGTTTTGGCCGTCGCACGAATATTCCCGACGAAGATCTGAATATTCCACGACCAAACGAATATTCCAAACAAAAATGAATATTTTATAACCACTTGCTTATTTTGAAATATTTGCGTATTTAACCCTTAACTATCCACATTAATCAAATCAACCCTTACTATTTCAAAATAATAAATAAAGGAAATTCTTTTTATTTAACAAAATTTGGGTCTTACAACCTCCCTCCTTATGAAATTTTGTCCTCGAAAATCGACTTACGTGCACGGTGTTTGAAAAGGTGAGGATACCTCGCTTTCATTTCGTTTCAAATCCCGGTCATTTCCTCTATAGCATGATTCCTCCACAAAACTTTTAACTTGTGGTATGACCTTTGCGCGTAGGACATGCTCCTTCCTATCCAAAATCTTGACAGGTACCTCCTCATACGTTAGGTCTTCTTGGCTATCTCTAAATGGGTTCTAATTCTATAACGTGATTCGGTTCTTTCACATATTTCTGAAGCACGGATATGTGAAACACATTATGAACACGAGACATACTCGAGAGGTAACGCAAGTCTATAGGTTACATTTCCTACTCGGTCGAGAATTTGAAATGGACCGATAAATCGTGGATTGAGCTTTCCTCTCTTCCCAAATCTTGTAACTCCCTTCCGTGGAGCAACTCATGATAATACATGATCCCCCCACACTAAATTCCACGTCCTTTCGATGAAGATCCGCATAACTCTTTTGTCGATCTTGTCTTGGTTTGTATATGTTGTCGAATCATTTGGATCTTTTCGGTGAGTCATACGTACTTAACTCGGGTCCCAACAATGTTGCTTCACCCACCTCATCCCAACATATTGGAGAAGCGACATTTTCGTCCATATAATGCTTCAAATGGAGCTACACCTCTACTTGCACGATAAGCTGTTGTTGTAGGAGAATTCCACCGATGGTAAATACTTATCAACTACCCTTGAAGTCTAGGACACAGAGTCTTAATATATCTTCAAGAGTTTGAATAGTCCTCTACGATTGTCCGTCCGTTTGGGGATGGTATCTTAGAACTAAATCGCAAATCTGTGCCATAGCTTTTTGCAAGCTAACCCAAAATCTTGAAGTGAATCTTGGGTCACGATCCGAAACTATGGATCTGAGGCATGCCATGCAACCTCACAATCTCATTTACGTACATACTAGCAAGGCGTTCAAGGAATAAGTCTCCGTGATCGGCAAGAAATGAAAGCAGACTTGGTTAATCTATCAACAATAACCCAAATAGCATTGATGCCTTGAGAAACCGTAGGAAGACCCGTAACGAAATCCATGGTAATGTGTTCACTTCCATTTAGGAATCTCAAGTGGTTGCAACGGACCCTTAGGTACTAGATGCTCGCCTTTACACGTTGACAAGTTAAACACATTGAGATAAACTTTGCAATCTCTCTCTTCATATTGTTCCACCAAAATGTATGTCGAAGATCACGATACATTTTAGTACTTCGAGGATGGATTGCAAATGGTGTATTGTGTGCCTCCATCATAATCTTGTTCTTCAAATCGTCAGTCGTTAGGAACACAAAGTCTAGAGTGGACTCAAGTATTCCTTCTTCATCAATTCTCGCTTAGGAATAGCTCCTTCTTGTACTTTTTTCTTCTTACGCATCGCATCAAGACTCAGGATTCGGTGGCTTGAGCAACTTAAACTTTATTGATTAAAGTTGATTATACTCGTATATTATCACGTGGGTACCTAGAGTTTTCATCTCCATCTCTATTATTTGTAAATTATCTGAAATGAGTCTTTGACAATATCGTATTTTCGTACTTGTATACGATCTTCTACTCAACACGTCACCTACCACGTTCGCTTTTCCAGGATGGCATGGGTGAACATGTGTTTGAAATGAGTCTCCTCTTGAGTTCTTGAAGCTCTTCCCACATTCCTTGCTCCATTCGAATTTTGTATCTCTCTGAGTCACTACGTTAATGGAATAGCGATTCGAGAATATCCTTCAACGAGTCTCCGATAATAACCAACTAAGCTGAAAGCTACGTATTTCGATTCTCGACTTAGGTTGCTCTCAAGCGTGACTCATATCCCAATCTTGGATAGACGTCACAATGACACCTATCGATTTACTATCGCATGCGAATATGGCGTCCCTTACAGAGAGAGTGCGGCTTAGGTGAATTCCACAAAGGAAGTCACCGGATAAAGGCTCGGTACCAAATTCTATAGTTGAATTTTTAACTCACGAAGTTCAATAGAGCCATTCGATATGAGATTTTAGAAATGAGTTTTGTCTAGGGTTCAAATTCGATACAAAATTTAATATCGGGCTTTGGGAGTAAGCCAAGAAATTCTTGAGAAACACGTCGGAAATTTACTAACAATGAAATATCATTCAAATCGACTTATTTTTGTTCAAGTCCATGACATGGCTAAAGAAAGCTCGACATCCGTTTTTCAATAAACGAATGGCTTTATGGCTTAATATGAAAGAGTTTGACTTCAATGGTTTGGTTGCTTGAATTGAATAACGAGTTAGTTAGGAATATGAAAACTAACAACCTTACGAAAAGTAATCAATTTCGGCGTGATGAGTAGTTAACCTTAAAATCACATCAAAAGCAAATATCTCTATAAAAATAAGGTTAACGGTAATGTGATAGTGCCGACTGAATCAAGCAAGATTTCTAAACAACGGATGTAATGAAAGTTTCTCTAGCAGAGTCTCCATAAATAGGTCAAAGTCTAATTTCTCCGTAGTCAAGTTCAAGCGTTGAGCGCAAGTAAAGAGATAAAAGAATGGGTAGAACCGATATCTAGTAAGGTATATACTTAGCAAGAATTTATAATTAACTAACCCGTGCTAACCGTTCGGGTTCTAGCATTTTGACCGGTCACGACAAACGTTCTTCAAGAATCGTTGACTTTGACTTTTCTGGGACGATCTTTTGAGTCACCGTCCCATTGAACTAGGTTTTATTCTGCGTCTAATCTCGGCGATATGTCCTTCTTTTCCACAATTATAGCATACCTTAAAGCTGTTGTGGGCGGGTTTGAGGTGATATGTCCCTCTTTCCGCATTTGTAACATCTGAACGATGGTCTTTCTCCTCCCTTGGAACCCGGTTACTCTCTGGCGCCGCGTCTTCACATGGTCGTTGTTGAATCTCCTCTTTTAAAATCTCCTCCCACTCGCTTCTTCTATTTTCATGGCCACGATTACCACCAGAGTGGTAACCGCCTTTGTCCGTATTCTTCTTTCTCCATTTGGTTATCGTTATTACGATCGCTATCTTGATATGATCTGGTTATGGTCCCTCGGTTGAGCGTACTTTCGTTATCTCGCTTCTAACAATTGAGCCACATTGACAACATCACGAATAGAGAGAAAATTTATGAGAAATGAGATCTTCGGCGTATCTTAGGGTTTCAAACCTCTAAGAAACATCCGCGTCATCGTTCCTCATTCTCCACCAAATGAGGTGTGCGAACTGGATAACTCATGAACTTCGCCTCGTCTTTGGGACACCGTCGTGTTATACGCTCTAGTCTAATAAACTCCACTTCCTTCATATGACGAATACTTTCGGGGAAGTACTTGTCATTGAACTTATTTCTGAAATGTCTCCCATGACATGTTTGAGTGCGTATTTGGATGGAGTGCGCTTATGGAGACTCCACCGATGAGTCGCTTTCGCCACGGAACATAAAAGTAGCGAATGGAACCTTCATTCCTCCGTGCATCCCAAGACATCGAATATCTTGGTAATTTGCTTGACCCATGTTTCCGGCGTGATCGGATCGGCTTTCCTTAAATTCGGTGGTCCTGACTCTTTGAAGCGCTTGGTTGTGACAACCCGTGAATTGCTATCATTTTCTCTGTATTTTGAACACGAGTCTCCTAAATGCGATTTTGCATGAAGCGCAAAAAACTTCTAAACATCCCTCGTTCCTCATACGCTTTCGGTGGTGTTGTTCACGGGAGGAACATTGCCCGACTGTTACACGTTCTCCTCGTTGGTGAGTCTGAGGCATCTCCACGGTCTCATTTATTCCACTATTAATATTCTCGGTCGAAATTCTCAAATCATGTCATAAAATAAGGGTTAATTAAGGAAATCAATATATCACATAATATCCCTATATATCTTGACCAACTAACAAATAAGCTTAGGTAGGACACACTAGCGAAGGATTTACTCGTCTCTCCCTCCTAGTTCTATTCCCCGATCTCATGGAGATCATATCCTAAGCTCGATACCAACCGTATGTGGCGCCCCAAAATAGGTATACACCACACCCATTCACGAGTCGCCAAATACATGAGTATGCGAAAACAACTACAACTTTATTATTACAATGAAGAAAGCGTGAGTTTAAATACAAATATTATCTTCTAGACAATATCTATACTCAAATAAATCCCCATCACATTTATTGATACATTATTTTACAAAATGGTGAGGACTACTAAACAATCCTTTCTAAAACCTTCATTCCATTTTGACTAGTACTCGCTACATTCTCGCCTCACGAAAAGAAAAATGGAACAACAAGGAAAAGGGTGAGCTCAACTAGCCCGATAAAGAATACTATGACTAAGATAATATACAACAAATTATCGTTAGTCTCCAACGAGGAAAAATCGATAGAAAACAATAGACAACAAGTTTGAGATCAATATTCGCGGTGAAATAATAATTCATAGAAGAGTTACGTAGAGAATGAAATCTACTATAATCTATGAATTTAACGATCCATCATCGATATTTTATCCTGTAACATCAATCGATATTCATCTCAAATCAAATATTCATCTTTGCACTCTGGTGCCAAAGATATTCATCAATCGGTCATGTTCATCTCAACACTGTTCATCTTTGCACTAAAGGCCAAAGATATTCATCGATCGGTCGTGTTCATTTAAACACACATTCATCTTTGCACTACAGCCAAAGATATTCTTGAGAAATCATTCATCTTTGCACTCTGAGCCGAAGATATTCAATAATATCATCATTTAAGGCGAGGATGATGAAAATATTTTTAAAGAAGCGAATCCGGTGAAACAAAATGACAAGGATTAAGGATTAAGGATTAGTACTTTGTTTTATCCATGTCCAACAATACCTCAAAAATAATCATAGTGGTGTAAAATTCAAGAATGATCAAAACATGGATACAATCAAAGCTAGTATCCGAGAATAGATATTTTGGACGAAAAAAGAAATTTTATTTTAGATTGAATAGTGTCAGATATCGTGAATAGTCCGTATATCGTGAATAGTAATCTCAGACACCAAAAGATAGAAATTCCAAAAAAACATCTTCACGCTTACATGAATAGTACTCGTGAATAGTAACTCGTGAATAGTAACTCATGAATAGTAACTTCGTGAATAGTAACTCATGAATAGTAACTCATAGCATGAAAAAGTTCCAAATTTGATAAAACTTGGATCGACATTTCAAAGATAATGATATTGAAGAAATAATATCATTATGAAAAAAATAATATCCCTTACCTCAAAGAATCAATTACTGCCGGAAGGAAAGGTCGGAAGTGATCTTTGAATGAAACTTATTACGACAAAGAACTCTCAAAGTATCTAAATACTCACAAAATACGCTCAATAATATAGAGAAAAAGAGAAAACTTTGTTTACGGTGTGATTTTCAATTCTAACTTAGCCCTCTATTTATAGGAAAATGTTAGCACGTAAAAGCAGACTTAACTTTCGCAACTTTGATGGCTTTACTCGCTACTATTCCCACCCACCACATTTGAAAATTCAATTGAGCACATTTCTCACCAACCAAAAGTGGGGCCCACCAATTCTAGAATTTTCCACCAAAATCATTTATAACCTAATTTACGAATCGGTCACCTCTTAAAATTCATAATAAATTATACGCTCATCTTTAATTCGGTTCAAAATTTGTGGACATATACTCAACTTATATATGTATAACATATCCAAAAATTACAACGATCCAACGGTCGGATTAAATATTATAACTCACACAATAAAAGGCGTAATAACACCAGATTTGATTTTTTTAATACCTCAATCAAACAAAAAATACAAATAAAACATCTCAAAGATTAATTCCTTCATTAATAACCACATAAATAAATCCATCATTTATATTCATATAAAATAAATATTTCCTTATCATATGAATCAATAATTAATTATTCACAAATAATATTCTGAGAATCACATTTATAACAACCAGTCATTCCGGGAAAAGAAGGGCTTTCGATAAGGATTTCTCCTTCTTTGGCGGCCTTAATTAGGTGACCAAACCTCTCCTTAGGCGAGAACTTTCTAGACATTGCCAATAATGTTATCTAATAATATTATTCAAATAATATGAATTATTGATCGATAATGGGAAATCTTTGTGCGATGATAATTATTGAAGCAAGAATAATATAAAATACCAACGCAAACAATTATTGAATCAATAAAATAAAATATTGAGCAGTAATTATCGTAACAATTATTGAGTAGTGCCTTCTTACGTAAGAATCAATAATTGATGTAATACTGCGTGTCTTCTTGCTCAACAACGCGTATTAGTGTGTTTTAACCATCGGGTATTCCAACGAAGATTACTTGGTAACAATTACGCCGTTATTTTTAAACAACTTATATTTGTCGTTTTCTCATCCAATCGCTTTCAGGTTATGGGGCCCCACATGCATTTGGTCGCTGCGCTAAATGCATCGAATATTCCCCACAAGCGATGCGAATATTCCACGACCAAACGAATATTCCCGACAAAAATGAATATTTTATAACCACTTGCTTATTTTGAAATATTTGCGTATTTAACCCTTAACTATCCACATTAATCAAATCAACCCTTACTATTTCAAAATAATAAATAAAGGAAATTCCTTTTTATTTAAAAAAATTTCGGGGTCTTACAGTCTACGAGACAATATTGTATTAAAACTCACAACTTATGTGTTGTCGTACTCTGTACGATAGTTCAACAGTTGTATAAATGAAGTTTATATTTGATTCTTATAGTATGATATCCGGCGACTCAGAATGGGTCGTGCAGACCTATTTTGGGGGCGTCACATAAACTGTTGAAATACCTGGTAATAAAAGTACAGTACTACGCGTAGTTGCACAGTAGCACGGTATTGTACAATATCTCTGATTATTGTTGCTTACTTAATAAGTCACTTAGTTTTATTCAATCATTGTCATAGTAGTTTCTGCATAGTATCTCATATTATTGATTCAATTATTGTCACAGTATCATGTGCATAATATTTTATATTATTAAATCAATAATTGAGACGACACAGTTATTCATATTATTATTTGCATTATTGACAATGTCTAAAAAATTTTGTCAAGGAAAGGGGTTAGGTTATTTAATTGTGCGCCAATAAGGAGAAGTCTTTATCGGAAAGGCCCCTCTTTCTTGGGAATGATATGGTTGTTAATATTGTGAGTTATAATATTAATGATGAATAATTGTTGAAAGATTAAAAATATGTTTATTAAAGATAAGTGATTTGTGGTAAATATTTATTCAATTTTTGATATAAATAGAGAGGTTTTTTTATGAAGTATTTGTTATAAGTTTGGCTTATTATATGGACCCCCACTTACTCATTTTTCAAAATCGCTGGTAGAAAGTTATCTCAGTTTTGTTTTATTATTATTATAATAGTAATAAAACATAATTTTTTTTATATAAAATAGAATACTTTTTATATTATATATAAAGTTAATCGTTTTATTAGATTATAAATAGAATATATTATATTTTATATAAAATTTTCATTTTATTAGAATATTTTATTACACAGTAATGAATAGTAAAATCAAAATTTTTCGCCGATTCAGTCAACCGTGAATTCTTACTGTTGATCCGTGATTTTCCTAAATAGTACCCTGCCATTCTTCTATAAATAGGATGCTTATTTAAAAAATAAAAATTACACCAGAATCAGAGAATTCTTCTTCCATAATATTGTGCGTATTTTTTTATAGTATAAGTATACTTTGAGTGTAGCAAATAGTGCAAGTTTTCTTCAAGAATATCTCCATTATACCAGTCGGAATTACTCTCCTACTAAAGTAAGGGATATTATTTTCGTTCAATATTCGTAATAAATAATATTTTCTTCTATACTCTATAGTATGTAAGTAATATTTTTTCGTTTCATATTCCTAAATCTACACTTATTTTGATAAGTATTGCTTCTATACTCCTTGAAATTAGTAGAATATCCTTGAATTTTGTGCTTCTTCTAGTATCGTTTCACTAAAATATTTTTCAGAACTTTCTTATTAAATTTTAATCTTTTCATGTCGGGGTACTATTCACTCGGGTACTATTCACCCGGGGTACTATTCACAACAAAATTGGTTTCTTTTCTATCCAAATTATTTTTGATACATGAATATCATTCTTGAATTTTACTCCACAATTAATTATTATGTTGACAATTTGGACATTTTTAAACTCTGGATAAATTGAATTATAAATCTTTAATATTTATCCTTGATCTCACTTGATTTATCTCTTATATCATTGTCATCATCCTCATGATTATATTGTGGTGAACGTCATCTTTGGCCCATAGTGCATAGATGGACTATTGATTGGTATGATTATGACCAGGAATTGTATATTGGTATAATCATGACTTGTAATGTTACAGACAAATGATGTGGTGAAAGTCCTCTTTGGCCCGTAATGCATAGATGGACAGTTGTTTGACATGATCATGACCACTGGTGATACTAACGAATATCCTTGGCCTGTAATGCATGGATAATTCGATGATGTGAATTATTTATTGAGTTGTGTTACATTGATAAAATATTGATGATGAACTTTTAAATCATAAAAGATAGTAGACATTATACTCTACTTGATTCTTCTAATGGGTTGCTTGTTCCGCTGTAGTTAAACTTGTTGTTTATTGTATTCTATCAATTTTTACACTGTTGAAGACTAATGATAATTTATTCTACATTATCTTAGTCATAATATTCTTTACTAGGTTAGTTGAACTCAACCTTTTCTTTCATTGTTCTCTTCAGGAAATGAGAATATAGCTGGGACTAGTCGGGGATTGGAGTGATGGTCCAAGATGGTGGCTATAGTAGTCTTCACTATTCTATAAAATAGTGTGATAATAATTGTAATGAGGACTTATTTTGAGTTTTGATATGGTCTATGAGACAATATTTGTATTAAAACTCACAGTTTATGGTTTGTTGTATTTTGCACGACAGTTAATGATTGTATAGTTGAAGTTTGTATCTAAATTATGTACCATGTATTTGGCGACTCAGAATGGGTTGTATTGACCTATTTTGGGGGCGTCACAGTTGGTATCAAAGCTTAGGAATATGATCCCTGGCAGATATCTGAGGCTAGAACTATGAGGGAAGAGACAAGTAAATCCTTCACTAGTGTGTCCTACCTAAGTTTATTTATTATTTAATTGGTCGGTCGGAATATAGGGATAATATGTGGCATGTCAATTAACCCTTATTTTGTGGCAGTGTTTGAAAATGGCATCTGAAAATTTTGAGATAAGCAATGGAGCACATGAGACCGTTAAGACACCGCCAATTAATAACCAGGATAATGTGCATCAGCAAGGAAATAATCCTCATGTAAACAACAACACCGACCAAATGATGAACGATAGGATGTTTAGGAGCTTTCTACAATTCATGCAACAACAAACGAGAGAGATTCTTGTTTAAAATGCAGGTGGAATCAATGGTAGCTCTCGGTTGGTTACTGCTAAGCAATTCAAGGAACTGGGATCACTGGAATTTTTGGGAAAGCGAGAGCCACTTAAGGTAGAGACGTGAATTAAGCAGATCACCAAGATATTTGATGTTCTGGGATGCTCAGAGGAGCAAAAGGTTCCCTTCGCCACCTTTATGTTGCGAGGAGAGACAGATTACTGGTGGGAATCTGTAAAACGTACTCATCTTTCCGTAATAAAGATGTCTTGGGAGAAGCTCCAAGAATTTTTCAAGGACAAGTACTTTCCAGAGAGTATTTGTCATATGAAGGAGGTGGAATTCATCAAGCTAGAACAAAATAATATGACCGTATCGCAATACGAGGCTAAGTTTACGGAGTTATCCAGGTTTGCATCCTATCTGGTAGATAATGATGAGCATATGACGCGAATGTTTCTGCGAGGTTTGAAGCTCAAAATTCGTCAATACCTCATTTCTCACAAACGTTGTTTATATTCAGATGTTGTGAATAGGGCTCAGTTATTAGAACACGATAATGATTCAGCCCAACCAAAAGATAACAGCCGAGGAAACGATAATGGTCATACTAGTGGCAACATTCATCGAAGCGGTGATAGCAAACGTGGAGGAAATTATCATGCCAGAAATGGTAACCACTTCGGTGGTAATCCTGGCCAAGATAATAGAAGAAACGAGTCTAGTGGACATTTCAAAAAGAGAAGGTTCAATAATGATGGAAAGACAGCAGCACCATCACCCGTTTTCAAGGAAGGAGAATGACCATCGGTCGTATGCTGCAGATGCGAAGAGAAGGGCATATCAGTCCAAACTGTACGTAACAACCCAAAGTATGTTTTAATTTCGGAAAGGAAGGTCACCTAGCTTGATTTTGTCATACAACGAAGTCAAGTCCAGCTGGGATAGTGACACCATAGGTCGTCCAAGAAAAGTCAAAGTCGGTAGTTCAAGGGAGAGTGTTTGTCGTGATCTCCCAAAAAGTGAGAAACCCGAACGAAGTTATCACGGGTAAGCTAATCATAAACTCTTGCGAAGTTTATAACTTATTAGATATCGGTTCTACCCATTCTTTTATTTCACCTGCTTGTGCTTAAAGTTTAAATTTGACGAAATTAGACTTTGACTTATCTGTTGAGACTCTGTTGGGAGAAACCTTCATTACATACACTATTTATAAATCTTGTTTGATTCAAATTGACACTTTCACATTACCTTTTGATATCATCTCTTTGAAAATACTTGCATTTGATGTGATTTTAGGGATTGATTAGTTAACTACTCATCATGCTAAAATTGATTATATTCGTAAGGTTTTTAGCTTTCATATTCTTAACCAACCTATTATGCGAATTCAAGCAACTAAACCACTAAAGTCAATCACTATCATATCAAGCTATAAAACCATTCGTTTATTGCAAAATGGATGTCAAGCTTTCTTAGCCCATGTCACGGATTTAAACAAAAATACGTCAGATTTAAATAATATTTCTATTGTTAATAAATTTCCTGACGTATTCCCTAAAGAACTTCATGGCCTCCCCCAGAGCGTGAATTCGAACTTTGTATTGACCTTGAACCCGATGCAAAACCCATTTCCAAAACTTCATATCGAATGGCTCCTATTGAATTTCAGGAGTTAAAAACCCAACTGTAGGAATCGTTAGACATCAGTTTCATTCATCCTAGTACATCTCCTTAGGGTGCTCCTGTTTTATCCGTAAAGAAGAAAGATGGTAGTATGCGACTTTGCATTCATTATCGGGAGTTGAATCATGTCACCATCAAAAATAGGTACCCGTTGCCTCGCATTAATGACCTGTTTGACCAGTTGCAAAGTGCTAAATTCTTTTCAAAGATTGATCTTCGTTCCGGATATCATCAGTTAAAGATTAAAACTGATGATATTCCAAAGACTACTTTCAGAACTCGGTACGTGCATTACGAATTCCTAGGCAAGTCTTTTGGATTGACTAATGCTCCTTCTGCCTTCATGGATATGCTGAATCAAGTATTCAAGGAATATTTGGATCATTTTGTGGTTGTCTTTATTAATGACATCCTCATATACTCTAAAAGCCATGAAGATCATGAGCAACACTTGAGGCTGATACTCCAAAAGCTTCGTGAAAACAAGCTTTATACCAAGTTGAAGAAATGTGAGTTCTGGCTTGAGGAAGTAACATTCCTTGGGCACGTGATATCGAATCATGGAATATCAGTTGACCCGACAAAAATTGAAACAATACAAAGTTGGGAACAACCTAAGTTTGTAACTGAAGTATGTAGCTTTTTGGGCTTAGCTGGTTATTATCGGAGATTCGTGGAAGAATTTTCTCGAATCACCACTCCATTAACTCAGCTGACTTGAAAAGATACAAAATTCGGATGGAGCGAGGAATGTGAGAAGAGTTTTTAAGAACTCAAGAAGAGACTCATTTCAGCACCTGTTCTGACAATACCATCAGGTTCAGAGGGATTTGTCATCTACATCGATACTTCAGGCAGAAGTTTAGGATGTGTTCTCATGCAACATGGGAAAGTCATGGCTTATGTCTCACGAAAACTCAAAGAATATGAGAGGAATTATCATACTCATGATCTAGAGTTGGCAGCAGTCGTTTTTGTGCTAAAAATCTGGAGACATTACCTATATGGGGAGAAAGTTGAGATCTATACAGATCATAAAAGTCTCAAATATTTCTTCACCCAAAAGGAACTCAATATGCGGCAATGACGTTAGCTCGAGCTATTGAAAGATTACGATCATACCATTTAATACCATTCTGGAAAAGAGAACGTGGTAGCTGACGCGTTGAGTAGAAGATCATACGCGGTTACGAGTGCGACATTGTCAACTCAAATGCCCATTTTGTATGACTTACAAAGGATGAAGATAGAGTTAAAAACTTCAGGGACCCACGTGATGATGTCAAATATATGAGTAGAACTGACTTTAATCGATAAAATTAAAGTTGCTCAAGCTACAGACCTGGAGCTAATGCATATGAAGAAGAAAGTAAAGGAAGGTGCTATTCCAGAAGCAAGAATCGACGAAGAAGGAATACTTCGAGTCAATTCCAGGCTTTGTGTTCCTAACAACTCTGATTTGAAGTATAAAATCATGATGGAGGCACACAACACACCGTTTGTAATCCATCCTAGGAGTACCGAAATGTATCATGATCTTCGACATACATTATAGTGGAATAATATGAAGAAAGTGAAAGTAGTATGCACACAAGCCAATCATGTTTGATGATAAAGCATATACTTTGAAACAATCTTATTCATTTATTAATAAAAGTATTAATTTATTAAAGGCTTTTAATTATCTACATGATCTTTGTTTTATAATATGTGATAAACCCATAGTTTTAAGCAATGCTTTTAGAATAATGATGATGATCATTCTAATGAGATCTAAATTCTTAGAAAGCTTAAAACTAAAATAGTTCCCAATCGTTGGATTACTAAATTGGGGATTAGTGAATCAAGAATAGATTGGTACATACGTTGCTTTCTCATTGGATGAGGATGATTGATCTCATGATCATTTTGTGCGAGACACTAAAGCAAGTATGTAGGTGCTTATTAGAGAATAAGTTCATTGAAGCGTGGCTCGCTAAGGAATACCTAATGGAGTTTTACTTGCTGTCAATAGGAATTCTGTAGTGATAGTAGTACAAGTGATCCTTGGACTTGAGATCATCATAGTATCTTGTGTATGATGAGTTATACTTTGTCTTATTCCTTAAGACCCTTAGGGTATATCAAAGGGTATGCTTGGGTATAATAAGTTGTACATGGAGATAATGTATGATCGATAAAGAATCTACCACTTATTAAAAGAAGAGAAATGTCTATGTGATTCGATAAATGACAACCCAAAGAGTCCTTGGGTTAAGGCGAGAATGAAATTAGAAAGGAGTTTCTAATTTGCATTATTTGGAGTTGTGCATTTAAGAGTCGAAATACATATAATTAAATAAAATAAGACTTGTGGTAATTTCATATCTTATATTTAATTGGGACATTGTATGGTGGAAGGATTGAATTATACGGTAACTATTTACTCAAAGGTTCTTTTATGATTAATGTTGAAATCTATATTATCCGGAAAGTCGTTGATCATTAGGGAGGCTTATCCCTATTGTAGAATAAATATTATTTATTTAAATAAATTAATTGTTTAATTTATTTATTTAAATAAGATTAGAATTATTCTAATTGATTTATTCAATGGGGTTTAATATGGAGAACCTAAAGGTCACACCATAAAAGGAAGAATAATTATTTAAGAAGTTAATGGCATAATCGTAATAATATGTTATGTATATTTAATTTAATCTATGGTGATAGAATAAATTAAATAGCTTAATATTTATTATTTAATATTTTAGAAATATTAAATATAAATTAATAAGAGGAGTCTTATTAATATTATTACAATTATTATTATTATTTTAATTTCTAAAAGAGTTTAGGAATTAATTTAATATAAGTATTCTCGTTTATTCCTAATTGGATTAGGAAGGAAAATTAGTTAAAGGAGTTTAATTAATTATCCCTAATAAGATTAGGGAGCCCTTTAATTAAAAGAGTTTAATTAAATAATACCTTATTTTAATAGGGTTACTTGATATCTTTATAAGAGGAGTCTTATATGGATATCAAGACTACTACGTGATAATTCCAATGGTTGGAGAGTACGCGCCTTTTCTATAGAGATATAGAAAACTAGGGTTTAGCCAACCACCCATCTTCTTGAATCCTTCTTCTTCCTTGGTGGATCACCTCTGAGGCCAAACACTTGGGTGGCTAACGTTGATCAAAGGAAGGAACCAAACCCGGTGGATTCAAGTTGACGCGAAAAGAATTGGAGGTGAACTTGTACACGAGAAGCTTCGGATCTTCAAGGTATGATTCTTGTTCTTCAATTTTTCGTTTAATTAATAATTGTGCATAAAGGGTGATCAAGGGGGTATATGGTTTGTAAAATTTTTAAACTCTGATTTTACACGTTTTCGCTTATTTTATACAATTTGATTGTGTTCATGAATATTACAAACCTAACAGTGGCATCAGAGCCAAACCTTTATGCGAATTATTAATTGTTCAAGATTTAATATATATGTTGATATGTGTTTAGAACAATTTAATTGGGCATAAATTGTTGTATACAATTTAAAAAAAAAAAAAAACGAAAGTTATTTTTAAAATTGGTAATCCCAATTTTTTTTCTTTGCTTTCCGTCGATAAATCGACGTAGGTGAGAGTGTAATTAGGAATAGGTGCAATTGCTTCAACAATGAAATTATAGCACTGAATTCGTATCTACCTTAATTTGACTTTAATCACATCTCATCTATTGATACATGCGAAATTCTCAAGAGCTTGGTCCTTTCTTTGTGTTTATGAAAGAAACACATTAGAATGACAAAATTAATATTAACGCAAAAAATTAGCTTATGAAGTTAATATATATATATATATATATATATTGAAGTTCTGATTATATATATATATATATATATATATATATATATATATATATATATTATACTATATATAATAGTTTGGTACTAATAAATATATATATATATATATATATATATATATATATATATATATATATATATGAAATTCTGGATTTATATATATATAATAGTTTAGGTACTAATATATATATATATATATATATATATTATTATATATATTAATAATTTTATAATTAAAATAAAAGTTTATTTTAATTTTAAAATAAAATATTTATTTTAATTTTAAAATAAAAATGTTTATTTTAATTTTAAAATTAAACTTCATCTTAACTAATTAGAGTTGGAATTAGATTCCATAATAACTAATTGGAGTTGAAATTGGATTATATTTTTCCTTAAATAAAGGAGTTTATTTAGATAAGAAATAAGATTTCATATTATTCAAAATAAAGGAGTTTATTTGTGAATAGGAAAGAGAATCCTAATTTCCTTAAATAAAGGAGTTTTTTAGATATGAAATAAGATTTCATATTATTCAAAATAAAAGAGTTTATTTATGAATAGGAAAGAGAATCTGTGTTTCCTTTAATAAAGGAGTTTATTTTTTTTTACATGGAATTGGATTCCATAATTAATTAAAATAAAAGAGTTTATTTTGATTAAAGATTTTGATTAAAATAAAATAGTTTATTTTATTCAAAATTAGATAAATTAAAATAAAATGGTTTTATTTTGATTTAAATTTGGATTAAAATAAAGGAGTTTATTTTGATTCAAAAATAGATTTTATACTAACTAAATTTGCCCATTAAATGATATCATATATATATTGAATGTTTATTATTCATCGGATGAATGTTATTTATTGATACATATGGTGATGTGTATGATAATAAATGGGATTGATTATGGACAATTGACCGATGTGATTGGATTTTATTTTAGTTGGATGCATGAATGTATGGATTTTATTAAATGGGGTTCTGCGTACCTCGCCTTCTCTAATTTTTACGAATGTAAATTCTATCTCCTCCTATGTACTTCCCTTTCGATTTGATCAAGGTTTCTATTTATTTTAAATAGTTTTTTAATAGGAATAGTTAGAATTAATTTTAAAAATTGGAGATCAAGGAGCAAGGAGCGCTTGAAGACGCAGTTTGTAATGGAGCAGAGTTTAAATGTAATAGTTATATTTAAATATTATTTCTTGCACCCCCAGGGTTTGACCTTTTGGTTCACTTGGTGGCTCTAGTGAACCAAACTAGAATAAAAGTCCATAATCAATCCGGGTAGAATATAGTATTCTATATGTACATGCTTATACTATATATATTATATATTATGCAAACATGCTTCGCATGTTCATTAATATGACGCGTATTTTATATATATATGCATAAATGCTAGCTTAAACAAGATGAGACATTTTAATAACAAACCCTCAAATTTTTATATTAAGTCCTAAGCGTTCAAAGATATTTGGAATATCGAAATCAGCTTTCTAGCATGATAAAATTAATAGAGTATTAAATATTTTATATATGAGTTTGTTGTGTCACCACAAGGCAAGTATTAAGTATTTAAGATGTTAATTTATCACATTTGATGCTTATAAAGAAAATTGAACAATATTGTTTTGTTGTGTCACCATAAGGATGATATTTTTCTTTTTTGAATATATGGAGTGCTAGGGTGGGACTTAACTTGGATAATTTTGATTCGAATGTGCCACCACTTGATCAAAATAATCTAAGAGGCAAAAAGAAATGGAGTTGCATAGTTGATGTATTTGACAAAAGTTGTCTACCTATTTATTTATATATAGTTTGTTGTGTCACCACAAGGCTATATACATTTGAAATGGGATCCTTATTCTCACTAGCGAGATCTTTAATTAGATTTTCTTTGAACTATATATATTGAGGTAATATAGTTTGAAGAAAATAGTGGGAGATACCAATTTAAAACAAGACCTAATTTATTTTGGTAATTAATAAAAGAATGTATGTTAAAATGTTGTTAATTACAAATTCATTTACAGAATTTTACAATGTCTAAATTACTATCATTGCGAAACATATTAGATGTTATTTAACCAAACCGTATTAAACGGATTGGTTAACGAATTGAGAATAGTTCTCATGTAGGAAAAAGTTATCTTATGTCCTTAATACATCTATCCTCGCAATGGTTGCAGATAATGCCTCCGAGGAAGACATTGCTACTTTTAGAAAGTGGCGCAGATGATGCACGATTGGCTCAATGCATCATGCTCGCATCTACGAAGTAACCAGCTTGACGTCAAGATGAAACTATGGATGCTTCTACTATATTCCCGCACATCAAGTAGTTGATGGTGAGGAAAGTGGGGGACCGATAGATATCGAGATATCTAAGGAGCTCTTCCGATCTAGAATGACCGATGACACTACAAGATGCAGATAAAAGTCCTTAACATTATCAATTTGATTGATCAATTAGACAACGAGTTTTGTCATGGATGGAGAGTTGAGCCAAGATTTGATCTTGCACTCACTCCGGACTCCTTTCATTAATTGTTGTGAATTTTTCATATGAATAAGCTAGATATCAGCCTCGCTGATTTGCTTAACATATTGAAAAATATTGAGAGTCACTTTCTAACCAAGAAAGATCAAGTCTTACTGGTAGGGGCCAAAGGATCTTCTGAAAAGAAGAACGATTCAAAGAAGGTAAATAGAAAGGCGTAAACAAAGGATAATAAGAGCAAAACTGATACGGATAGCAAAGGAGTTTGCTTCCACTGCAATAAGCCTAGACACTGGAAAGAAACTGCGAGAAGCATCTTGCAGAGGCTAACCAAAGAAGTTTAGTGATGTTTCGGTTACAATACAGTTTTTGTTCATGATTGAAATAAATTTTTCTTTAAGTCAAGGTTCTACTTGGGTATTGGATACCGACTTTGGTTATCACAAATATAGATTTATGAAGGGACCAAGCGTAAGTAGAAAGCTAAATAAATATAAGTAATCCATGAAAGAAATGTAGCAAAAGGTTGCCATATTAGCCATAGAAACTTATAGTTTAGCAATGCCTACTGAGCAAATCTATTAAGTCGATAAGTTGTTATTGTATTCCGGTTCTTGTTAAAAATATTATTTCCATTTTATTGTTGGACAATGAAATCTTTGGTATTATAATTAAGAACAATTGTTGTTCTATTTATAATAATAATGTTTTATATAGAATGGAATATTACTTAATAATTTTGTATACTTGATTTACGTGAAAATAATTTTGTAAATTGAACAAACTAGTATAAGAAAAGGAGATGATCATTCAAAGAGTTGAATGTGTGTATTTCTTTGAAATACAAGTGTGAATTATTTGAAAGGTTCAAAGAATTGAAGTGAAACAAATTGGCAAAGTATTAAGATTCATTGATTAGATCAAGGAATAAATATTTGTGCAATAAGTTTTAGATCATCTCAAATGGTTTCTCATTAATGGACGCCTCGAGATACGCAATAATTGATTGATGTATCGAAAGGAAAAATCGTACCTTGTTGGACATAGTGCGGTCCATAATGATTTTATCGACAAATTCGATAAAGATCCTCCGGGTTTATGTCTGAAAGAAATGGTCGCATATCTACGAAAGGTTGAAAGTAGTATGCACACAAGCCAATCATGTTTGATGATAAAGCATATACTTTGTAACAATCTTATTCATTTATTAATAAAAAGTATTAATTTATTAAAGGCTTTTAATTATCTACATGATCTTTGTTTTATAATATGTGATAAACCCATAGTTTTAAGCAATGCTTTTAGAATAATGATGATGATCATTCTAATGAGATCTAAATTCTTAGAAAGCTTAAAACTAAAATAGTTCCCAATCGTTGGATTACTAAATTGGGGATTAGTGAATCAGGATAGATTGGTACATACGTCGCTTACTTTCATTGGATGAGGATGATTGATCTCACGATCATTTGTGTGGAGACACTAAAGCAAGTATGTAGGTGCTTATTAGAGAATAAGTTCATTTGAACGTGGCTCGCTAAGGAATACCTAATGGAGTTTTATTTGCTTGTCGATAGGAATTCTCAGTAGTGATAGTAGTACAAGTAATCCTTGGACTTGAGATCATCATAGTATCTTGTGTATGATGAGTTATACTTTGACTTATTCCTTAAGACCCTTAAGGTATATCAAAGGGTATGCTTGGGTATAATAAGTTGTACATACGGAGATAATGTATGATCGATAAAGAATCTACCACTTCTAATAAAAGAAGAGAAATGTCCTATGTGATTCGATAAATGACAACCCAAGTAGTCTGGTTGGCGAGAATGAAATTAGAAAGGAGTTTCTAATTTGCATTATTTGGAGTTGTGCATTTAAGGATCGAAATACATATAATTAAATAAAATAAGACTTGATGATAATTCCATGTCTTATATTTAATTGGGACATTGTATGGTGGAAGGATTGAATTGTCATGTAACTATTTACTCAAAGGTTCTTTAATGATTAATGTTGAAATCTATATTATACGGAAAGTCGTTGATCGCTAGGAGGCTTATCCTATTGTAGAATAAATATTATTTAAATAAATTAATTATTTAATTTATTTATTTAAATAAGATTAAATTGTTCTAATTGATTTATTCACAACCAGAGTTTAATATGGAGAACCTAAAGGGTCACACCATAAAAGGAAGAATAATTATTTAAGAAGTTAATGGCATAATCGTAATAATATGTTATGTATATTTAATTTAATCTATGGTGATAGAATAAATTAAATAACTTAATATTTATTATTTAATATTTTAGAAATATTAAATATAAATTAATAAGAGAGTCTTATTAATATTATTACAATTATTATAATTTTAATTTCTAAAAGAGTTTAGGAATTAATTTAATATAAGTATTTCATTTATTCCTAGTTGGATTAGGAAGGAAAATTAGTTAAAGGAGTTTTAATTAATTATCCCTAATAAGATTAGGGAGCTTAATTAATTAAAAGAATATAATTAATTAAATAAAACCCAATTCCTTAATTGTTAAGGTGGGTTGCCTTACATCTATTAATAAGAGAGTCTTATTATGGGTGAGGGTTGTTGACTTTTTCAACATATATGACATAATTCCAATTGTTGGAGAGAAGACACTTTTTCTATAGAGATAGAAAAAACTAGGGTTTAATTAAACACCCATCTTCTTGAATTTTCTTCTTCCTTGGTGGATCACCTCTCAGAGGCCAAACACATGGGTGGTTAACGTTGATCAAAAGGAAGGAACCAAACCCGGTGGATTGAGGAGATCATGGAGAAGAGGGAGTGAACTCGCACTGGCGGGGTTTCGTTTTTCAAGGTATGATTTCATAATTTCTTATTCTTCGTTTAATTAATAATTGTGCATAAAGGTTATCCTAGGGTATATGGTTTGTAAAATTTTAAACTCTAATTTTACACGCCGCACTTTTACGCAATTTGATTCGTTCTTGAATAATACAAACCAATATGATGGATCGAGCCAAACCTTTATGTAAATTATTAATTGTTCAGATTTGATATGTATATTGATATGTGTTTAGAACAATTTAATTGGACATAATTTTATGGTATAAAATTTATAATAATAATAAAAAAAAAAAAAAAAAAAAAAAAACGTGATGCCGTGTTTATTTTTTTAAAGGGAAGCATGCTCAAGTGATTCACGCCCATCCAAGATTTGTTAGTTAACAGGAATTTTTTTTTTTTTAAGACCAAGGCAGCGGTTTTATATAAAAAAAAAAAAAAAAATAAAAAAAAGGCAATTGCTGGAAACAAAGCAACAAGCACGTGAATCAAGTTTCTATATGTCACGGAAGCTACAGGATGCTAGCTAGGATTTATATATAACTAATATATATATAAATAATATTAATCTTTAATCCTAGAATCCTGCTACGGTTTTTGTTCAGCTTGAAACAAAGGATTATAAGTTAACGTAATATATATATATATATATATATATATATATATATATATATATATATATTATTCTTAATTATTTTATAATTAAAATAAAATGTTTATTTTAATTTTAAAATAAAAAGTTTATTTTAATATTAAAATAAAAGGAGTTTATTTTAATTTTAAAATTAAATATTATATATATATATAATTATTTTAATCTTAAAATAAAAATTTATTTTAATTTTAAAATAAAAGGTTTATTTTAATTTTAAAATAAAAGGTTTATTTTAATCTTAAAATAAAAAGGTTTATTTTAATTTTAAATTAGAATTTCATGCTAACTAATTAGAGTTGGAATTGGATTCCATGATAACTAATTGGAGTTGAAATTGGATTTTATTTTCCTTAAATAAAGGAGTTTATTTAGATATGAAATAGATTTCATATTATTCAAAATAAAAGAGTTTATTTGTGAATAGGAAAGAAAATCCAGTATTTCCTTAAATAAAGGAGTTTATTTAAATATGAAATAAGATTTTATATTATTCAAAATAAAGGAGTTTATTTGTGAATAGGAAAGAATATAAAAGTGTTTCATTTAATATTTTTTTTTACATGGAATTGGATTCCATAATTAATTAAAATAAAAGAGTTTATTTTAATTAATTTTTTTTATATATATGGAATTGGATTCCATAATTAATTAAAATAAAGGAGTTTATTTTGATTAAAATTTTGATTAAAATAAAATAGTTTATTTTATTCAAAAATTAGATAAATTAAAATAAAATAGTTTTATTTTGATTTAAATTTGGATTAAAATAAAGGAGTTTATTTTGATTCAAAATTAGATTTTATACTAACTAAATTTGCCCATTAAATGATATCAATATATATATTAAATGTTTATTATTCATATGATGAATGTTATTTATTGATCATATGATGATGTGTATGATAATAAATGGGATTGATTATGGATTTATTGACCCGATGTGATTGGATTTTATTTTAGTTGGATGCATGAATGTATGGGTTTTATTAAATGGGGTCTGCGTCATATCTCGCCTTCTCTAATTTTTCTTAATGTAAATTCTATCTCTCTCCTATGTACTTCCCTCGATTTGATGATCGAGGTTTCTATTTATGTTAAATAGTTTTGTAATAGGAATAGTTAGAATTATTTTGAAGAATTGGAGATCGAGGGACAAGAAGCGTGAAGACCCGTTTGTTATGGAGCAAGGTTTAAATGTAATAGTTATATTTAAATATTATTTTTGCACCCCTCAGGTTTGACCTTTTGGTTCACTTGGTGGCTCTAGTGAACCAAACTAGAATAAAAGTCCATAATCAATCCGGGTAGAATATAGTATTCTATATGTGCGTGCTTATACTATATATATTATATATTATGCAAAACATGCTTCGCATGTTCATTATATACGACGCGTATTTTATATATATATATGCATGCGCTAAACAAGATGAGACAAATTAATAACAAACCCCTCAATTTTTATATTAAGTCCTAAGCGTTCAAAGATATTTGGAATATCGAGCGTCGCTTTCTAAAGCATGATAAAATTAATAGAGTATTAAATATTTAATATGAGTTTGTTGTGTCACCACAAGGCAAGTATTAAGTATTTAAGATGTTAATTTATCACATTTGATGCTTATAAAGAAAATTGAACAATATTGTTTTGTTGTGTCACCTGAGGATGATATTTTCTTTTTGAATATATGGAGTGCTAGGTCGGACTTAACTTGGATAATTTTGATTCGGATGTGCCACCACTTGATCAAAATAATCTAAGAGGCAAAATCTGAGGAGTTGATAGTTGATGTAATTGACAAAAGTTGTCTACCTATTTATTTATATATAGTTTGTTGTGTCACCACAAGGCTATATACATTTGAAATGGAATCCTTATTCTCACTAGCAAATCTTTAATTAGATTTTCTTAACTATATAAGTGAGGTAATATAGTTTGAAGAAAATAGTGGGAGATACCAATTTAAAACAAGACCTAAATTATTTTGGTAATTAATAAAAGAATGTATGTTAAAATGTTGTTAATTACAAATTCATTTACTGTAATTTTACAATGTCTTAATTACTATCATTGCGTAGCATATTAGATGCTAAATTAATCGAATAAGAATTAAGCGGATTGGTTAAGGAATTTGAGAATAGTTCTCATGGTGAAAAGCTATCTTATGTCCTTAATACGCCTATCCTCGCAATGGTTGCAGATAATGCCTCGAGGAAGAGATTGCTACTTTTAGAAAGTGGCAAGATGATGCTGTGATTTGGCTCAATGCATCATGCTCGTATCCATGAAAGTAACAAGCTTTCGTCGACTGAAACTATGGATACTTCTACTATACTCCCGCACGTCAAGTAGTTGATAGTGAGGAAAGTAGGACCGATAGATATCGGATATCTAAGGAGCTCTTCCGATCTAGAATGGCTAATGGCACTATAAATGCATAAAAAGTTCTTAATATAATCAATTTGATTGATCAATTAGACAACTAGTTTTGTCATGGATGGAGAGTTGAGCCAAGATTTGATCTTGCACTCACTCCCGGACTCCTTTCACAATTGTTGTGAATTTTTCATATGAACAAGCTAGATATCACCTCATTTGATTTGCTTAACATGTTGAAAAATGTTGAGAGTCACTTTCAACCAAGAAAGATCAAGTCTTCTTGGTAGGGGCCAAAGGATCTTCCGAAAAGAAGAACGATTCAAAGAAGGTAAATAGAAAGGCATAAACAAAGGATAATAAGAACAAAAGCGTCACGGATAGCAAAGTAGTTTGCTTCCACCGCAATAAGCACTGGACTTTGAAAAAAGCTGCGAGAAGCATCTTGCAGAGGCTAACCAAAGAAGCTTAGTGAAGTTTCGGTTATAATATCTGATTTTGTTCATGATTGAAATAAATTTTCTTTAAGTCGAGGTTCTACTTGGGTATTGGATACCGACTTTGGTTATCATAAATATAGATTTATGAAGGGATCAAGCAGAAGTAGAAAGTTAAACAAAGATAAGTAATCTTATGTGCGGAAAATGAAGCAAAGGTTGCTGCATTAACCATAGAAACTTATAGTTTAACAATGCCTACGGGCAAATCTATTAAGTCAATAAGTTGTTATTGTATTCCAGTTCTTGTTAAAAATATTATTTTCATTTTATTGTTGGACAATGAAATCTTTGGTATTATAATTAAGAACAATTGTTGTTATAATAATGTTTTGTATAGAACTTGAATATTACTTAATGGATTTTGTATACTTGACTTACGTGAAAATATATTTTGCATATTGAACAAACTAGTATAAGAAAGGGAGATGATCATTCAAAGAGTTGAATGTATGTATTTGTTGAAATACAAGTGTGAATTATTTGAAAGGTTCAAAGAATTCAGAAGTGAAACAAATTGGCAAAGTATTAAGATTCTTTGATTAGATCAAGGAATAAATACTTGTGCAATAAGTCTCTAGATCATCTCAAATGGTTTTCTCACAATGGACGCCTCCTGATATGCAATAATTGATTGATGTATCTGAAAGGAAAAATAGTACCTTGTTGGACATGGTGCGGTCCATAATGATTTTACCGACATTCCAGTATCCTTCTGGGATAATGTCCTAGAAATGGCTGCATATCTATGAAAAAGGTAACCTCAAAAATCCGGCCCCAAGACTCTATAAAAGTTATGGACAGGGAGGATTCCTAATCTTAAGTATGTTAAGATAAGGGGTTGCCCAACTTATGTGAAAAGGTTTCAAAGGATAAGCTTGGGACAAGATTTGACAAATACAGATTTGTGGGACATCCTAAAGTAAGTTTAGGGTAAATGTTCTAAAATCCAACTTAGCAAAAGGTGTTTATTACGAAACACGCTTCCTTCTAAGATAAAGGTGTTTATCATTAAAAGGGGCTAGTGGGAGGATAATAGATCTTGAAAAGTTCAAGAACCACAAAACACTATAAGTCAAATAAGAGGAACACCGTAGATAGACCTATTGTACTCACAAATAGAATCATAAACCGGAATAGTCACCAAGAAGATACCTAGGAGGTATGGATTCATCATGGATGATGATGATGAGGTACACATCATAGAAGATGATGATCCAGTTACATACGATGAGGTAAGTGTTGTAGACACCCAGAGAAATTGATTGAAGCAAGTTTCTCAAATATGGAACATTTATTTTGATGAGGCAATCAAAAGAGTTTGATTTTATCAAAATAAGAATGAACCTAGTGTGTATAAAAGGGTCGATTGGGAGCATCGTGACATTCCTAGTACTATATGATGATATACTACGGATAAGGAATGACATACCAATGCTACAATTAGTAAAGATAAAGTTGTCTAAACAATCCTCCATGAATGATTTGGGAAGAGTATCATTATTGGGGATGCAAATCTATCTGAGATAGATTTAAAAGATGCTCGACTTAATCCGAGGCGTATATTCATTTGATGCTAAAGTTGTTTAGCATGGCAAACTCAAGAGATGTCTCGTGTCGATGAATTTATGGAGTGTATCTCTTAATAGTCCCCACAGACTCCTAAAAGAGAGATCGCATGAACGCGAAAAGAAGTTGGAGGTGAACTTGTACCTGAGGAAGCTCGGATCTTCAAGGGTATGATTCTTGTTCTTCAATTTTTCGTTTAATTAATAATTGTGCATAAAGGGTGATCCGGGTATATGGTTTGTAAAATTTTTAAACTCTGATTTTACACGTTTCCGCTTATTTTATACAATTTGATTGTGTTCATGAATATTACAAACCTAACAGTGGCATCAGAGCCAAACCTTTATGCGAATTATTAATTGTTCAAGATTTAATATATATGTTGATATGTGTTTAGAACAATTTAATTGGGCATAAATTGTTGTATACAATTTAAAAAAAAAAAAAAACGAAAGTTATTTTTAAAATTGGTAATCCCAATTTTTTTTCTTTGCTTTTTAAATTCATTCGTCGCCTTGGGGTGAGGTGTAATGAAGGAAGTAATTGCTTCAACAATGACAATTATAACGGACTGATTCAGACCACTTAATTTGACTTTAATCACATCTCATCTATTGATACATGCGAAATTCTCAAGAGCTTGGTCCTTTCTTTGTGTTTATGAAAGAAGCACATTAATGACACATTAATTTATTAATTTAAAAAATTAGCTTGTGAAGTTAATATATATATATATATATATATATATATATATATATTGAAATTCTGATTTATATATATATATATATATATATATATATTATACTATATATAATAGTTTGAAGATTAATAAATATATATATATATATATTGAAGTTACCGATTTATATATATATAATAGTTTAGAAGATTAATATATATATATATATATATATATATTATTATATATATTAATAATTTTATGATTAAAATAAAAGTTTATTTTAATTTTAAAATTAAACTTCATGCTAACTAATTAGAGTTGGAATTAGATTCCATGATAACTAATTGGAGTTGAAATTGGATTATATTTTTCCTTAAATAAAGGAGTTTATTTAGATAAGAAATAAGATTTCATATTATTCAAAATAAAGGAGTTTATTTGTGAATAGGAAAGAGAATCCTAATTTCCTTAAATAAAGGAGTTTTTTTAGATATGAAATAAGATTTCATATTATTCAAAATAAAAGAGTTTATTTATGAATAGGAAAGAGAATCATGTTTCCTTAAATAAAGGAGTTTAATTTTTTTTTACATGGAATTGGATTCCATAATTAATTAAAATAAAGGAGTTTATTTTGATTAAAGATTTTGATTAAAATAAAATAGTTTATTTTATTCAAAATTAGATAAATTAAAATAAAATGGTTTTATTTTAATTTAAATTTGGATTAAAATAAAGGAGTTTATTTTGATTCAAAAATAGATTTTATACTAACTAAATTTGCCCATTAAATGATATCAATATATATATTGAATGTTTATTATTCATCGAGATGAATGTTATTTATTGATACATATGGTGATGTGTATGATAATAAATGGGATTGATTATGGACAATTGACGATGTGATTGGATTTTATTTTAGTTGGATGCATGAATGTATGGATTTTATTAAATGGGGTCTGCAGTACCTGCGTCTTCTCTAATTTTTTCAGAATGTAAATTCTATCTCCTCCCATGTACTTCCCTTCGATCACGATCAAGGTTTCTATTTATTTTAAATAGTTTTTAATAGGAATAGTTAGAATTAATTTTGAAAAATTGGAGATCAAGAGCAAGGAGGCGCTTAAAGACCCGTTTGTAATGGAGCAGAGTTTAAATGTAATAGTTATATTTAAATATTATTTCTTGCACCCTCAGGGTTTGACCTTTTGGTTCACTTGGTGGCTCTAGTGAACCAAACTAGAATAAAAGTCCATAATCAATCCGGGTAGAATATAGTATTCTATATGTACATGCTTATACTATATATATTATATATTATGCAAACATGCTTCGCATGTTCATTAATATGACGCATATTTTATATATATATATATAAATGCGCATTAAACAAGATGAGACATTTTAATAACAAACCCTCAAATTTTTATATTAAGTCCTAAGCGCTCAAAGATATTTGGAATATCGAACGTCAGCTTTTCTAGCATGATAAAATTAATAGAGTATTAAATATTTTATATGAGTTTGTTGTGTCACCACAAGGCAAGTATTAAGTATTTAAGATGCTAATTTATCACATTTGATGCTTATAAAGAAAATTGAACAATATTGTTTTGTTGTGTCACCACAAGGATGATATTTTCTTTTTGAATATATGGAGTGCTAGGTGGGACTTAACTTGGATAATTTTGATTGAATGTGCCACCACTTGATCAAAATAATCTAAGAGGCAAAAGAAATGGAGTCAGATAGTTGATGTATTTGACAAAAGTTGTCTACCTATTTATTTATATATAGTTTGTTGTGTCACCACAAGGCTATATACATTTGAAATGGGATCCTTATTCTCACTAAGCAGATCTTTAATTAGATTTTGCCGAACTATATATATTGAGGGTAATATAGTTTAAAAAGAAAATAGTGGGAGATACCAATTTAAAACAAGACCTAATTTATTTTGGTAATTAATAAAAGAATGTATGTTAAAATGTTGTTAATTACAAATTCATTTCTGTAATTTTACAATGTCTAAATTACTATCACTGCGAAACATATTAGATGTTATTTAACCAAACCGTATTAAGCGGATTGGTTAAGGAATTGAGAATAGTTCTCATGGGTGAAAAGTTATCTTATGTCCTTAATACATCTATCCTCGCAATGGTTGCAGATAATGCCTCCGAGGAAGACATTGCTACTTTTAGAAAGTGGCAAGATGATGCACTGATTGGCTCAATGCATCATGCTCGCATCTATGAGTAACGAGCTTCAGCCACGGCATGAAACTATGGATGCTTCTACTATATTCCCGCACATCAAGTAGTTGATGGTGAGGAAAGTGGGGACCGATAGATATCGAGATATCTAAGGAGCTCTTCCGATCTAGAATGACCAGATGACACTCTGAGATGATAAAAGTCCTTAACATTATCAATTTGATTGATCAATTAGGACAACGAGTTTTGTCATGGATGGAGAGTTGAGCCAAGATTTGATCTTGCACTCACTCCGGACTCCTTTCATAATTGTTGTGAATTTTCATATGAATAAGCTAGATATCGACCTCATTGATTTGCTTAACATATTGAAAAATGTTGAGAGTCACTTTTCAACCAAGAAAGATCAAGTCTTCTTGGTAGGGCCAAAGGATCTTTGAAAAGAAGAACGATTCAAAGAAGGTAAATAGAAAGGCGTAAACAAAGGATAATAAGAGCAAAACTGATACGGATAGCAAAGGAGTTTGCTTCCACTGTAATAAGCCTGGACACTGGAAAGAAACTGCGAGAAGCATCTTGCAGAGGCTAACCAAAGAAGCTTAGTGATGTTTCGATTACAATACAGTTTTTGTTCATGATTGAAATAAATTTTTCTTTAAGTCAAGGTTCTACTTGGGTATTGGATACCGACTTTGGTTATCACAAATATAGATTTATGAAGGGACCAAGCAGAAGTAGAAAGCTAAATAAATATAAGTAATCCTATGTGCAAGAAATGTAGCAAAGGTTGCCATATTAGCCATAGAAACTTATAGTTTAGCAATGCCTACGGGCAAATCTATTAAGTCAATAAGTTGTTATTGTATTCCAGTTCTTGTTAAAAATATTATTTCCATTTTATTGTTGGACAATGAAATCTTTGGTATTATAATTAAGAACAATTATTGTTCTATTTATAATAATAATGTTATATATAGAACTGGAATATTACTTAATGGATTTTGTATACTTGATTTACGTGAAAATAATTTTGTAAATTGAACAAACTAGTATAAGAAAAGGAGATGATCATTCAAAGAGTTGTATGTGTGTATTTCTTTGAAATACAAGTGTGAATTATTTGAAAGGTTCAAAGAATTGAAGTGAAACAAATTGGCAAAGTATTAAGATTCATTGATTAGATCGAGGAATAAATATTTGTGCAATAAGTTTTAGATTATCTCAAATGGTTTTCTCATTAATGGACGCCTCCAGATATCGCTTAATAATTGATTGATGTATCCGAAAGGAAAAATCGTACCTTGTTGGACATGGTGCGGTCCATAATGATTTTATCGACAGTCCAG
The DNA here is from genome assembly GCA_020205615.1 of Panax quinquefolius. Classification (NCBI taxonomy): domain Eukaryota; kingdom Viridiplantae; phylum Streptophyta; class Magnoliopsida; order Apiales; family Araliaceae; genus Panax; species Panax quinquefolius. The sequence goes on from CM035157.1 coordinate 104,369,712, forward strand.
TATCCCTCTGGGGTTATGTCCTAGAAATAGCTGCATATCTACGAAAAGGTTGAAAGTAGTATGCACACAAGCCAATCATGTTTGATGATAAAGCATATACTTTGTAACAATCTTATTCATTTATTAATAAAAAGTATTAATTTATTAAAGGCTTTTAATTATCTACATGATGCTGTTTTATAATATGTGATAAACCCATAGTTTTAAGCAATGCTTTTAGAATAATGATGATGATCATTCTAATGAGATCTAAATTCTTAGAAAGCTTAAAACTAAAATAGTTCCCAATCATTGGATTACTAAATTGGGGATTAGTGAATCCCGGATAGATTGGTACATACGTTCGTTCTTGCTCATTGGATGAGGATGATTGATCTCATGATCATTTTGTGGAGACACTAAAGCAAGTATGTAGGTGCTTATTAGAGAATAAGTTCATTTGAGCGTGGCTCGCTAAGGAATACCTAATGGAGTTTTATTTGCATGTCAATAGGAATTCTGTAGTGATAGTAGTACAAGTAATCCTTGGACTTGAGATCATCATAGTATCTTGTGTATGATGAGTTATACTTTGACTTATTCCTTAAGACCCTTAAGGTATATCAAAAGGTATGCTTGGGTATAATAAGTTATACATGGAGATAATGTATGATCGATAAAGAATCTACCACTTCTAATAAAAGAAGAGAAATGTCTATGTGATTCGATAAATGACAACCCAAAGAGTCCTTGGTTAAGGCGAATGAAATTAGAAAAGGAGTTTCTAATTTGCATTATTTGAGTCATGCATTTAAGGATCGAAATACATATAATTAAATAAAATAAGACTTGATGGTAATTCCATGTCTTATATTTAATTGGGACATTGTATGGTGGAAGGATTGAATTGTACGGTAACTATTTACTCAAAGGTTCTTTAATGATTAATGTTGAAATCTATATTATACGGAAAGTCGTTGATCATTTGGGAGGAGGCTTATCCTATTGTAGAATAAATATTATTTAAATAAATTAATTGTTTAATTTATTTATTTAAATAAGATTAGAATTGTTCTAATTGATTTATTCACAATAGGTTTAATATGGAGAACCTAAAGGGTCACACCATAAAAGGAAGAATAATTATTTAAGAAGTTAATGGCATAATCGTAATAATATGTTATGTATATTTAATTTAATCTATGGTGATAGAATAAATTAAATAGCTTAATATTTATTATTTAATATTTTAGAAATATTAAATATAAATTAATAAGAGAGTCTTATTAATATTATTACAATTATTATTATTTTAATTTCTAAAAGAGTTTAGGAATTAATTTAATATAAGTACTCTCATTTATTCCTAATTGGATTAGGAAGGAAAATTAGTTAAAGGAGTTTTAATTAATTATCCCTAATAAGATTAGGGAGCTTAATTAATTAAAAGAATTTAATTAATTAAATAAAACCCAATTCCTTAATTGTTAAGGTGGTTTGCCCACATCTATTAATAAGAGGAGTCTTATTATGGGTGAGGGGGTTGTTGACTTTTTCAACATACGACATAATTCCAATTGTTGGGAGAGTACACCCTTTCTATAGAGATAGAAAAAACTAGGGTTTAGCCAAACACCCATCTTCTTGAATTTTCTTCTTCCTTCGTGGATCACCTCTAGAGGCCAAACACATGGGTGGCTAACGTTGATCAAAGGAAGGAACCAAACCCGGTGGATTCAAGGAGATCGCGGAGAAGTAGGAGGTGAACTCGCACTGAGGAAGTTTTTCTACAAGGGTATGATTTCATAATTTCTTATTCTTCGTTTAATTAATAATTGTGCATAAAGGGTGATCCGGGTATATGGTTTGTAAAATTTTTAAACTCTAATTTTACACGCTTCCGCACTTTTATGCAATTTGATTGCGTTCTTGAATAATACAAACCTAACAAAGGTAACCTCAAAATCCAGCCCCAAGACTCCATAAAAGTTATGAACAGGGAGGATTCCTAATCTTAAGTATGTTAAGATAAGGGGTTGTCCAACTTATATGAAAAGGTTTCGAAGGATAAGCTTGGGACAAGATTTGACATGTACAGATTTGTGGGACATCCTAAAGTAAGTTTAGGGTATATGTTCTATAATTCTACTTAGCAAAAGGTGTTTGTTACGAAACACGTTGCCTTCTAAGATAAAGGTGTTTATCATTAAAAGGGCTAGTGGGAGGATAATAGATCTTGAAGAGTTCAAGAACCACAAAATACTATAAGTCAAATAAGAGGAACACTGTAGATAGACCTATTATACCATAACCTAATCGTAAATGCGGAATAATACAGAAGATACACGGGAGGTATGGATTCATCATGGATGATGATGATGAGGTACGTATCATAGAAGATGATGATCCAGAGTTACATACGATGAGGTAAGAGTTCTAGTGTGTACAAAAGGGTCAGTGGGAGCGTCGTGAAATTTTTAGTATTATATGTTGATATACTACGGATGAGGAATAACATATCAATGCTACAATCAGTAAAGATAAAATTGTCTAAACATTCCTCCATGAATGATTTGGGAAGAATATCTTAATTGGGGATATAAATCTATATAGATAGATTTAAGAGGATGCTCGACTTAACCCAAGTAACGTATATTCATTTGATGTTTGATGCTAAACTTGTTTAGCATGGTAAACTCCAAGAGATGTCTCATGTCGATGAGCTATGGAGTGTATCTCTCTTAATAGTCCCCACAGACTCCTGAAAAGAGAGGTCGCATGAGTGATGATCATGCATGCAATGAAATGTACGAGACACGATGTTGATCGATCACCATATTATGGAGAAGTTCACTATGAGTCGGTGAAAAATATCTTAAAGTGCTTAACCCAAGACTAAGGATGTGATCATATTCATGGTGGGTCTAAATTAAAACTAGAGGGCTTAACAGACTCAAGTTTTTTGAGACGACCAAGATGATGAAAATCCACTTTAAGGTAAAGCGTTATCACGAGCAAAGGTGCGAGTTGAATTGGAAAGGTTCCAAACAAAGAAAGAGTTCTTGGTTTAGTGATAAAGACAAAGTATATAACTATAAATGAAAGTCGCAAGTTGATTGTTTGGATTAAAAGTTCATTCTGTAACTAGGAATAGTTCCTAAGTCTCATCTTGGATCTAAACATGTGTTGTGGCACTTTCATTTGATTATTAGAATCATTGAAAGATGGGAAATCACTATAGAGATAGTGGACTCTCATGAACAACATTACATATCCGATTAACTAAAGCTTATCCAACAAAGAGGAGAAGAAGAGTATGAGATACCATGGCGATTGGCTTTTAGTGCAAGTGGGAGATTGAAAGTAGTATGCACACAAGCCAATCATGTTTGATGATAAAGCATATACTTTGAAACAATCTTATTCATTTATTAATAAAAGTATTAATTTATTAAAGGCTTTTAATTATCTACATGATGATCTTTTTTTATAATATGTGATAAACCCATAGTTTTAAGCAATGCTTTTAGAATAATGATGATGATCATTCTAATGAGATCTAAATTCTTAGAAAGCTTAAAACTAAAATAGTTCCCAATCGTTGGATTACTAAATTGGGGATTAGTGAATCAAGAATAGATTGGTACATACGTGCTTTCTCATTGGATGAGGATGATTGATCTCATGATCATTTGTGTGGAGACACTAAAGCAAGTATGTAGGTGCTTATTAGAGAATAAGTTCCTTTGAAGCGTGGCTCGCTAAGGAATACCTAATGGAGTTTTACTTGCTGTCGATAGGAATTTCTGTAGTGATAGTAGTACAAGTGATCCTTGGACTTGAGATCATCATAGTATCTTGTGTATGATGAGTTATACTTTGACTTATTCCTTAAGACCTTTAGGGTATATCAAAGGGTATGCTTGGGTATAATAAGTTGTACATGGAGATAATGTATGATCAATAAAGAATCTACCACTTCTATTAAAAGAAGAGAAATGTCTATGTGATTCGATAAATGACAACCCAAAGAGTCCTGGGTTAAAGCGAGTAATGAAATTAGAAAGGAGTTTCTAATTTGCATTATTTGAGTTGTGCATTTAAGAGTGAAAATACATATAATTAAATAAAATAAGACTTGACGGTAATTTCATGTCTTATATTTAATTGGGACATTGTATGGTGGAAGGATTGAATGTACGATAACTATTTACTCAAAGGTTCTTTTATGATTAATGTTGAAATCTATATTATACGGAAAGTCGTTGATCATTAGGGAGGCTTATCCCTATTGTAGAATAAATATTATTTATTTAAATAAATTAATTGTTTAATTTATTTATTTAAATAAGATTAGAATTATTCTAATTGATTTATTCAATAGGTTTAATATGGAGAACCTAAAGGGTCACACCATAAAAGGAAGAATAATTATTTAAGAAGTTAATGGCATAATCGTAATAATATGTTATGTATATTTAATTTAATCTATGGTGATAGAATAAATTAAATAGCTTAATATTATTATTTAATATTTTAGAAATATTAAATATAAATTAATAAGAGGAGTCTTATTAATATTATTACAATTATTATTATTATTTTAATTTCTAAAAGAGTTTAGGAATTAATTTAATATAAGTACTCTCGTTTATTCCTAATTGGATTAGGAAGGAAAATTAGTTAAAGGAGTTTAATTAATTATCCCTAATAAGATTAGGGAGCCCCTTTAATTAAAAGAGTTTAATTAAATAATACCTTATTTTAATAGGGTTACTTGATATCTTTATAAGAGGAGTCTTATATCAGATATCAAGACTACTACGTGATAATTCCAATGGTTGGAGAGTACGCTCCTTTTCTATAGAGATAGAAAAACTAGGGTTTAGCCAACCACCCATCTTCTTGAATCCTTCTTCTTCCTTGGTGGATCACCTCTAGAGGCCAAACACTTGGGTGGCTAACGTTGATCAAAGGAAGGAACCAAACCCGGTGGATTCAAGTTGAGCGAAAAGAATTGGAGGTGAACTTGCACGAGGAAGCTTCGGATCTTCAAGGGTATGATTCTTGTTCTTCAATTTTTCGTTTAATTAATAATTGTGCATAAAGGGTGATCCGGGTATATGGTTTGTAAAATTTTTAAACTCTGATTTTACACGTTTCCGCTTATTTTATACAATTTGATTGTGTTCATGAATATTACAAACCTAACAGAAAGAGATAGCGGAGTTTATCTCAAGGTGTTTAACTTGTCAACGTGTCAAGGTAGAACATCAAGTACCAAAAATTCCATTGCAACCACTTGAAATTTCAGAATGGAAGTGGGAGCACATTAACATGGATTTTGTTACTGGTCTTCCCAAAGTTTCTCAATACATGGATGTAATTTGGGTCATTGTCGATAGATTAACCAAGTCTGCTCATTTCTTACCTATACGAGAAACTTATTCACTTGAACGCCTTGCTCGTATATACATAAATTAGATTGTAATACTGCATGGTATGCCAGTATCCATAGTTTCTGATCGAAACCCGAGATTCACTTCATGATTTTGGGTCAGTTTGCAGAAAGCTATGGGTACAGATTTACGATTTAGTTCTGTATATCATCCTCAGATGGATGGGCAGTCGAAGAGTACTATTCAAACTCTTAAAGATCTATTAAGACTCAGTGTCCTAGACTTCAAAGGAAGTTGGGACAAGTACTTGCCATTAGTAGAATTCTCCTACAACAACAGTTATCAAGAAAGTATAGGCATGGCTCCATTCGAGGCGTTGTATGGACGAAAGTGTCGTTCTCCAGTATGCTAGTACAAGGTGGGTGAAGCAACATTTTTGGGACCAGAATTAGTACGTATGACTACAGAAAAGATTCAAATGATCCGACAATATATATAAACCTCACAAGATCAACAAAAGAGTTATGCTGATCTTCATCGAAGGGACGTGGAATTCAATGTTGGTGATCATGTATTGTTGTGTGTTGCTCCATGGAAAGGAGTTACGAGATTTGGAAAGAGAGGAAAGCTCAACCCTCGATTCGTTGGTCCATTTGAAATCCTCGACCGAGTAGGAACTTTGGCCTATAGACTCGCCTTACCACCAAGTATGTCTCGTGTTCATAACGTTTTTCACATATCTATGTTACGCAAATATGTGGAAGACCCAAACCACATTATTTAATTAGAACCAGACGAGATAGCAGAAGATTTAACGCATGAAGAGGTACATGTTAAAATCTTGGATAAGAAGGAACATATTCTACGCTCAAAGGTTATACCTCAAGTCAAAGTTTTATTCAATCATCGCCACATTAGTTGCTGCATAGTATCTCATATTATTGATTCAATTATAGTCTCAATATCATCCGCACAATATTTTATACTATTAAATCAATAATTGAGACGACATAGTTATTCCTATTATTATTTGTATTATTGACAATGTCTAGAAAGTTCTGTCAAGGAAATGGGTTAGGTTATTTAATTGCGCGCCAATAAGGAGAAGTCCTTATCGGAAAGCTCCCTCTTTTCTGACAATGATCTGGTTGTTAATATTATGAGTTATAATATTAATGATGAATAATTGTTGAAAGATTAAAAATGTGTTTATTAAAGATAAGTGATTTGAGATAAATAATTATTCAATTTTTGATATAAATAGAGGGGGTTTTCATGAAGTATTTGTTGTAAGTTTGGCTTATTACATGGACCCCCACTTACTCATTTTTCAAAATCAACGGTAGAAAGTTATCTCAGTTTTATTTTATTATTATTATAATAGTAATAAAATAATTCTTTTTGATATAAAACAGAATACTTTTTATATTATATATAAAGTTATTCATTTTATTAGATTATAAATAGAATATATTATATTTTATATAAAGTTTTCGTTTTATTAGAATATTTTATTACATAGTAATGAATAGTAAAATCAAAATTTTCTGCCGATTCAGTCTCCTGTGAATTCTTACTGTTGATCCGTGATTTTCCTAAATAGTACCCTATCATTCTCCTATAAATAGGCTACTTATTTAAGAAATTAAAATCACACCAGAATCAGAGAATTCTTCTTTTATAATATTGTGCGTATTTCTTTCTAGTATAAGGATACTTTGAGTGTAGCAAATAGTGCAAGTTTTCTTCAAGAATATCTTCATTATACCAGTCAGAATTATTCTCCTATTAAGGTAAGGGATATTATTTTCGTTCAATATTCGTAAGAAATAATATTTTCTTCCATACTCTATAGTATGTAAGTAATATTATTTCGTTTTATATTCCTAAATCTACACTTATTTTGATAAGTATTGCTTCTATACTCCTTCAAATTAGTAGAATATCCTTGAATTTTGCATTTCATCTAGTATCGTTTCACTGAAATATTTTTCTGAACTTTCTTATTAAATTTTAATCTTTTCATGCCGGGGTACTATTCACTTGGGTATTACTCACCTGGGGTACTATTCACGGGGTACTATGTAAGACCCCAAATTTAATGAAATGAAAGTATTCAATTTTCTTATAATTATTATTCTATTTATTAAATGGTTAAATTGATAAAAGGTTAAAGTTAAGGGTGATATGTGAATTTTTTTTGCAAAGTAAACAAGTTGTCATAAAATATTCGTTTGGTCGGGCAATATTCATTTTATCAGGGAATATCTGTACGAAGGAACAATCATTGGTGGACCCCACAATGGAATAACTGTCGGATTTAGAAAGAGACAGAAATAACATTTTTATAAAAATAAAGGTAAAACTTTTACCGTTAACTGTTGAAATACCTGGTGATAAAAGTACAGTAATACGCGTGGTTGCATAGTAGCACACGATATTGTATAGTATCTTTGATTATTGAGGCTTACGTGAGAAGTCACTCAATTTTATTCAATTATTGCCACAATAATTGCTGCATAGTATCTCACATTATTGATTCAATTATTGTCACAATATTTTATATTATTAAATCAATAATTGAGACGACAAAGTTATTCATATTATTATTTGTATTATTGACAATGTCTAGAAAATTCTGTCGAGGAAAGGAATTTGGTCACCTAATTGCGCGCCAATAAGGAGAAGTCTTTATCAGAAAGCCCCTTCTTTTCTAGGAATGATCTGGTTGTTAATATTGTGAGTTATAATATTAATGATGAATAAATGATATTAAAAATATGTTTAGTGAAGCCAAGTGAGTTGAGATAAATAGATGAGTTTTTTTATGAAGTATTTGTTATAAATTTGGCTTATTATATGGACCTCACTTACTCATTTTTAAAATTATCAGAGAAATTTATCTAGGTTTTGTTATATATATATATATATATAAGTTATATATATATATATATATATATATATATATAAGTCACGGGTGGTTATATATATATATAAGTTTTTTTTATAAAATAGAATATATTATATTTTATTATATGCATATTACTGCATAATATTTGTATAGTGCTGCATAGTAATTTTTTTTTTTACCGGATTCTACCCGTGATTTCGTTCGAAATTTTTACTGTGCAGTCCGTCATTATTTTCCTAAATAGTATCCTGCCATTCTCCTATAAATAGGATGCTCAGTTTAGAAATGAAAATTACACCAGAATCAGATATTTCTTCTTCTATAATATTGAGCGTATTTTTTTTGAGTTTAAGAAAACTTTGAGTGTAGTAAATAGTGCAAGTTTTCTTCAAGAATATATCCGCTATACCAGTCAGAAGTACTCTCTTTTTAAGGTAAGGGGTATTATTTATTTCATATTCGCTTACAATGTTATTTTTCGTATTCTTAAGGAATTTTATTTCCGTTCAATATTCGTAATGAATATTATCTTCATTCAATATTTGTAAAGAATATTATTTTCATTCAACAGTCGTAAGGGATATTATTTTTGTTCAATATTTGTAAAAATAATATTTTCTTCCATATATACTCGTAGTATGTAAGTAATATTATTTTCTTTCATATTCCTAATTGTACACTCATGTTGATAAGTATTGCTTCTATACTCCTTGAAATTAGTAGAATATCCTTGAAATTAGTAGAATATCCTTGAAATTTGCGTTTCATCTAGTATCGTTCTACTGAAATATTTTTTTGAATATTCTTGTTAAATTTTAATCTTTTCATGTTGGAGTACTATTCATGGGTACTATTCATACATAAGACACTATTCATACGTACGACACTATTCATACATACGGTACTATTCATACGTACGACACTATTCATAAAGTACTATTCATGGGGTACTATTCACGAAGTACTATTCACGGGTACTATTCACCTGGGGTACTATTCACGACAAAAATTGATTTCTTTTTTGTCCAAATTATTTTTGATACATGAATATTATTCTTGAATTTTACTCAACAAAGTAGTATCATATTGACAATTTGGACATTCTTAAACTCTGGATAAATTGAATTATAAATCTTTAAAATTTATCCTTGATCTCATTTAATTGAATGCTTATATCATTGTCATCATCGTCATGCTTATATTATAATGAAAGTCATCTTTGGCCCGTAGTGCATAGATGGACTGTTGATCGGTATGATTATAACCAGGAATTATGTATCAGTATAATCAATACCTGTAATATTACAAATGATGTGGTAAAAGTCCTCATTTGCCCGTAGTGCATTGATGGATAGTTGTTTGGTATGATCATGACCACTGGTGATAATAACGAATATCCTTGACCCTTAATGCATGGATAATTTGGTGATGTGGATTATTTATTTTACAGACAAATGATGTAGTAAAAATCCTCTTTGGCTTACGTGCAAAGATGGATTGTTGATTATTAGTTTTACAGTTGTATATCTTTGGCTTACGTGCAAAGATGAATTGTTGATTATTGGTTTTTACAGTTGTATATCTTTGGCTTACGTGCAAAGATGGACTGTTGATTATTGGTTTTACAGTTGTATATCTTTGGCTTACGTGCAACGATGGATTGTTGATAATTGGTTTTACAGTTATATATCTTTGGCTTACGTGCAAAGATAGACTGTTGATTATTGGTTTTACAGTTGTATGTCTTTGGCTCATAGTGCAAAGATGGACTGTTGATTTACTTGATTATAAATATGAATTGTGAATTTAACTACAATCTTTGGTGGTTCAGGTGAAGACAGATGATGAGAGTTCTCTTTGTCTTGGGTACTACAAAAAACTGTTAATGAGTATTACAGGAATGAAATATTAACGATGGACTTTCAATTTGGAGGAGATAGTAGACATTATATTCTACTTGACTCTTCTAATGGATTGTTGATTCCGCTGCAATTATGGTTGGAAACTTTTATCATCTACTATATGTTCTAAATATCTGATTTATTACTGATGGAGGCTATTGATAAATTAATTATCTTAGTCATAATATTCTTTACTGGGCTATTTGTGCTCACCCTTTTGCTTCACAATTTCTTTCAGGTATTAAGAGTGTAGCTAGGTCGACCGGGGATAACAGGGGAATAGTGTGATTGTCCGAGACTGTGGAAGTTTCTCAATACATTATAAAAATGCATGACATGCAATATATAATTGTATTAAGGACCTTTGATGGGTGTTTCGTATATTATACATCACTTAATAATTGATTTTGGTGAACAACAATAGGGTGATGAGAACCCAACTTTGAAAGTGTCAAAAAATGCACCCCATTAGAATGAGGAGGACATAAATCTTCTCGTGTCCCTTTGGAGACTTGAAATATTTGTTGTTGTACTTTATATGACATTGTAATAATTTGAGTATGAATATTGTCGTATTATATATGTAACAATATTTATTATTGAAACTCACAGTTTACATGCTGTCGTATTTTGCACGACAGTTCAACAGTTATATAAATGAAGTTTGTATTTAAATTATGTACCGTGTATCTGGAGAATCAGAATGGGCTATGTATACCTATTTTGGGGGCGTCACAAATGGTATCAGAGCTTAGGGATATGGTCTTTGGCGGAGATCCGAGATTAGAACTAGGAGGGGAGAGAAGAGTAATATCCTTAGCTAGTGCGTGTCCTACCTAAGCTGAATTTTCTTGCTTAAGCTGACAAATTATGATATATAAATTAATCCTTATTTTGAAGCTAGATTTTGGAATGATATCTGAAATCCAAGAGATGAGCAATGGGAAAATCATGATACAGAGAAAATAACAAGGAAGGTACAATCTGAAAAAAAAAAAAGCAAGGTATTCTCATCTCTTCGAACTACCAGGTACGTAAATTTTGAGAGAGAAATTTCATAAGGAGGGGAGATTGTAAGACCCCGAATTTTATGAAATAAAATTATTTAATTTTCGTATAATTATTATTCTATTTAGTAAATGGTTAAATTAATAAAAGGTTAATGTTAAGGGTGATATGTGAAATTTTTTGTAAATTAAGCAAGTTGTCATAAAATATTCGTTTGGTCGGGGAATATTTGTTTTATCGGGGAATATCCGTACGACGACACATTCATTGGTGGGCCCCACAACAGAGTAACTGTCAGATTTAAAAAGCGACAAAAATAACCTTTTTATAAAAATAACGGCAAAACTTTTATCATTAACTGTTGAAATACCCGGTGATAAAAGTACAGTAATACGCGTGGTTGCATAGTAGCACACAGTATTGTATAGTATCTTTGATTATTGAGGCTTACGTGAGAAGTCACTCAGTTTTACTCAATTATTGCCACAGTAATTGATGCATAGTATCTCACATTATTGATTCAATTATTGTCACAATATTTTATATTATTAAATCAATAATCGAGACGACAAAGTTATTCATATTATTATTTACAGTATTGATAATGTCTAAAAAATTCTGTCGAGAAAAAGGGTTTGGTCACCTAATTACGCGCCAATAAGGAGAAGTCCTTATCGGAAAGCCCCCTCTTTCCTGAGAATGATCTAGTTGTTAATATTCTGAGTTAAAATATTAATGATGAATAAATGTTATTAAAAATGTGTTTAGTGAAGCCAAGTGAGTTGAGATAAATAGAGGGTTTTATTTATGAAGTATTTGTTATAAATTTGGCTTATTATATGGACCCCCACTTACTCATTTTTCAAAATTATCGGTAGAAAGTTATCTCAATTTTGTTATATATATATATATATAATACTTATATATATAAGTTTTGTTTTTTTATAAAATCGAATATATTATATTTTATTATATGCATAGTACTACTTAATTTTTGCATAGTGCAACATAGTAAAATTAAAAAAATTTAAGAATCCTGCCCGTGATTTCGTTCGAAATTTTTACTGTGCAGTCCGTGATTATTTTCCTAAATAGTATCCTGCCATTCTCCTATAAATAAGATGCTCAGTTTAGAAATAAAAATCACACCAGAATCAGAAAATTCTTCTTCTATAATATTAAGCATATTTCTTTTGAGTTCAAGGAAACTTTGAGTGTAGCAAATAGTGTAAGTTTTCTTCAAGAATATAACCGCTATACCAGTCAAAAATACCCTCTTTTTAAGGTAAGGGGTATTATTTATTTCATATTCGCTTATGATATTATTTTTCGTATTCGTAAGAAATTTTATTTTTGTTCAATATTCGTAAGGAATATTATTTTCATTCAATATTCATAAGGAATATTATCTTTCGTTCAATATTCATAAGAAATATTATTTTCATTCAATAATGTAAGTGATATTATTTTTTGTTCGATATTAAGTAAGAAATAATATTTTCTTCCATACTCTGTAGTATGTAAGTAATATTATTTCGTTTCATATTCCTAATTCTACACTCATGTTGATAAGTATTGCTTCTATACTCCCTGAAATTAGTAGAATATCCTTGAAATTTACGTTTCATCTAGTATCGTTCCACTGAAATATTTTTCTGAACATTCTTGTTAAATTTTAATCTTTTCATGCCGGAGTACTATTCATGGGTACTATTCATATATACAGCACTATTCATACGTACGGTACTTGTGAGACCCCAGATTTTATCAATAAAGATTTAAATTTTGTCGAAATAATTTTTTAATATTATGGTGTGAATTTGAGATAATATTATAGTTGTGGGTAGTATTTATAAATTTTGCAAAGTATGCAAGTGGTTATATTATATTCGATTGGTGGGGAATATTAGGATTTAGCGAGGGAATATTCATACAACGGCTCAATCATTGGTGGACCCCTAGCGTAATTATTGTCGGATTGAGAAAGCGACAAAAATATTTTATTGAAATAACGGCGAAAGTTTTACTGGTTGATCATTGTTGAACTACTCGGTAGTAAAGAAACAAACGATGTCGTGTGGTTGCATAGTAAATACGGTATTGATTATTGATGCTTATGTGAGAAGTCACTCGGTTTGATTCCATTATTGTCGATTAATAATATGAATTATTATAGCGATAATGACGTTTTGTTTTATTCGTATTATTAACGTAATAAAAGCGAAACATCTTTTTTATAAAATGAATACTTTATTAAAGTTATTCATAAATAGAATATATTATATTTTATTATGCATAGTGTTGTTTTATAGTGTTTTTTGCATAGTGTTGCATAGTGTTTGCATAGTAAAATGTTTTTATATAAATAGAATATATGATATTTTATTTAAAAGATTTTGCTTTAAATATGGACCGTCGATTAAAGTAAATCAATCGGATAGTTCATGGATTAATTACTATGCATTCTATTTTCCTATAAATAGAAAGCTCATTCCTTCATTATTTTCTTACGAATTCTTTGAAACTCTAGAGAGAAATTATAGAGAGAAGCTATAGAGAGAAAATCTATAGAGAGAAAGAAGAAGAGTATTACGGTACTTCACTACTTTGATATCCAAAGTGTCTTTTTACGGTAAAGGGGTATTATTTGTTGTACCGTAAGGGTGTTATTCTTTCTTATTCATGAAGAGAACACATTATTCCATTCATTATTATTACATTGGAATAACTTTGTAAAAGTGGTATACCCTATACATAACTTTGTATATACGGCGTACCCTATACTTGGTGAAATCCTTATGTTATTCCATTCTTATTTATTACATTGGAATAACTTTTGTATCTGGAATCCCTATACTTGGTGATCTTCTTACATTATTCCATTCTTTATTATTACATTTGGAATATCACATACGTGTGTTTTACACGGACACTGGTTCCATTGTTTATTATTCGCATTTATTATTACATTGGAATATCACATGCATGTGTTTTACAGGACTGGTTCCATTGTTTATTCAAAGCATTTATTATTACATTGGATCATCCTGTCGGTGTGAATTTCACGACTGGTTCCGATTATTATTATTACATTGGAATAACATCGCATATGCAATCTACCGCATGCATGGTGATTTCTTTTGTTATTCCATTCTTTATTATACCCGGTTGGTTAAAACTTTGACTTCTATACTCCATGAAATTAGTAGAATATCCTTGATATTTGCGTTTCATCCGATATCTTTTCATGGAAATATTCTTCCGATCATTCTTGAATTTTTTACTCTACAAAGCAGTATCTTGTTGACAATTTGGGCGTTATTAATTCTGGATAAAATAATTCTTGAACTTGTTTTATTGAATTATTATGTCATTGTCATCATCCTCATGATATATTATGTTATCTTTTGGCTTACGTGCATAGATGAACTTAGTATGATTATGACGAGGATCATCCGGTATAATCATGGCTTGTTATAAATGATGTGATAAAAGTCCTCGGTGGCTTTGTAATGCGGTGATGGATAGTTTTTGGTATGATTATGACCGGGGGTGATTCGGTATAGTCGTGACCATTGATAATTTGATGAAAATCCTTGGACCGTGTAGTACGAGGGATGATTAGATATTGTGGTTTATTCATTAAAGCTGAGTCTTAATGATAAAATTGATGAAAAACCTTTTAAATCATAAAAGATAGTAGATTTTATTTTCTACTTGACTCTTTTAATGGATTGCTTATTCGGCTATGATTAAACTTGTTGTCTATTGTATTTTATCGGTTTAACATTGTTGAAGGCTAATGATAATTTATTACGCATTATCTTAGTCATAATATTTTTCTTTGGGCTAGTTGAGCTCACCTTTTCTTTCACTTTGTTCTCTTTGAAATGAGAACATATTTGGGACGAGTCGGGAGCGTAAGTAATGGTCCAGAGGATAGCATTAGTAGTCCTCACTATTACGTGAAATAGTGTGATAATAGTTGTAATGAGGACTCCTTTTGAGTTTGTATAATATCTAGTAGACAATATTTGTATTCAAACTCACGGTTTTATAGATTGTATACCTAGCAGATTATATTAGTAAGTTGTATTTGAATTTATGTACCATGTAAGTGGCGACCCAAGATGGGTGGCGTATACCTAATTTTGGGGCGTCACAACAGTATCGAGCTTAGGATATGATCCACAGCTAAGATGCTTGAGATAAGAACTAGGAGGGGAGAGGCGGGAATTCCTTCGCTAGTATGATCTACCTAAGTTTATTTGTTATTTAATTGGTCGGTCCGGAGTATAGGGATAATATTTGATATATTAATTAACCCTTGTGTTGTGGCGGTGTTTTGAAATGGCGGTGAAAATATTCACAATGGAGTGAATGTGACCTTTGTGACACCTTTAATCACTAATCGAGTTAATGCAAAGGTGTCGAGACGAGGAACAATTAGAGATATCCACGTAGTGAATGAAGAACTAATTGTTGCACCCGAGCGATTCTGCAGAGAGGTAGCGGTGAAAGTGAGGAAGAAGAGGAAGAAGTGGAACACGAGGAGAATTGGTTAGAAGAAGTTTATGATCAAAACTTAGAATTACAAAATCGTGTTCGTGAGCTAGAAGAACAAGGTTGAAGAAGCAAGAAATTGGTCGTGGAACAAAGGGATACAACAATTCAAAATTGGGTTACCCGATATGTGATGCTCGAACAAAATCACGCTTTGGCGGGGTGTAAGATATTAAAGTTGGAATCGAGAATTTAAAAATCAAAGATCGGTGAAAGAAGAAACAATCGAACGAAGGAGAATAGGCGATGCATGGGTAAAAAGCTGCAACAACGTTGATAGTGTAGAAAAAGACGTCCAGATCAATAAAGCCAAAATAGATGAAATGGACTTTGCTTTTGGACAAATTGATTGGGAGAACCAACATCGAATTGAATTACCACATGCATAGCGGTCAACCCGAATTCGATATGGATCGGAGAATAATGATTCAAATCATGGATCGAGAATGTGAAGAAGCACTTAAGGGTGGAATGTACCCTATAGTAAAAGTCAAACTTCGGTAATTTAAGCGAAGCGTTTGTCGAGAAACCCGAACGAAGTTATTACGGGTAAATTAATTATAAATTATTACGAAGTCTATACTTTATTCAATACAAGTTCTACCCACTCTTTTATTCTACCTAGTTGTGTTCAATGTTTAAATTTGACTCCGGAAAAATTAGACTTTGATTTATCTATTGTAACTTCGTTGGGAGAAACCTTCGTTACCTCCACTATTTATTAATCTTGTTGTTTCAAATAAACACTTTCACGATCTTATCTCTTTGAAAATACTTGCCTTTGAGGTAATTTTTGAAAGTGATTGATTAACTACTCATTATTCTTTTTGTAAGGTTGTTAGCTTTCATATTCTAACCAAACTTTGTTATCTAATTCAAAGTAACCAAACCCTAAAGTTAATCACTGTTATATCAAGCCATAAGTAAAGAGCCCCGAACCTTTCGTTGTCAACTTCCTTATGTGGAATGCACCGAAGCCAGACTTTTTGTAGGCGACATCGTGAATGAAGATGGCAAGTTTATAGGTATCATTGTGAGGTCTTATCTAGGTTAAGGAATAGAAGTCACGGTTGGTATCAATGTGACGTACTATCCAAGTCTTGGATGAGAGTAATGATTTTGAATGATATTTCTATCATTAATAAATTTCTTGGCGTATTCTTGAAGACTTCCTAGCCTACCCTAGAGGCGTGAAATCGAATTTTGTATTGACCCCAAAGACAAAACCCATTTCTTAAACCCTCAAATATTTCTTCAACTAAAATGAGCATTTCGTGGTTTATGATGATGAAAGTCATAATAAAAGCATTGGACTAATGAAAATCATGGGTATATGAAGTATTAGTAAGTGTTATGATGAGTTATGTGGTTATTATGTGAAAACATGAAAGTTTCTTAGAAATCACAAAGGGTTGAAAAATCGATTTTGGTGAAAAAGCGTAACATGAAATTCAATTGACCATATCTCCTATTATATTTTGAATTTTTGAGTGTGGTCAAGTCCTAGAGTTAGATCTATGAGTTACCTAACTAATCCAAGTGGAATTACTGGAAAAGGTATTGTAGATTTTGTGTGGACTGATTTTAGCAAAGGAGTGCAAAGCTGCAAAAAATCGAAAAAAGTCTGCCGCCATGATTTTAGAGGGCTGTTTCGGCCACTTAAATTATGAGAAAAATTCTGGCCTTTTGGGACATGAAAGTATATGGTATAAAGTACCTCCTGTCTCCAAAAATGAGCTCATTCGACTTAAAATGAGCAAGTTATGACTATTTCAATATTTAGGTTTTAAAGGCGAAAACGCTATAACCGAGTTCTATAACTCAGATGACCATGAAATTTAAACTAGAAGCTCACGTTAACATGTGTAAGGTCCTGCCAAGATTTGGGAATTTTGGAGTTAAACTTGAGGTAGCTAATTTCTTAAGGAATTAATTAGAAATTGATTTTTAAAAATAGTAAATGAATTTTAAAAATTCGAGAAAAATATATTTTCATTATGGGACTATATTATGTTAAATCCCAGAAAAGAAATATTTTTGGGACTGATTTGGTATTTTCATGAAAATAGTTTAATTCTGAACATATGAGTTAAATATGTTATGTGAAGTAACAAAGTTGAAAATAGGATTTTATGGCTAGAGAATCCTATATAGAGTATATGCATATTTTTTTGAGGATTTGATAATTGGTGATGATATCTTATGAGTATGACATTTTGAATGATTAAATGCATTATATGGTAAAAGCGTAAACAATTGAAATAAATTGTTTATAAATTTAAGAAGTGATTAAAATATTGTTATAATATTAGTGATATTAGATTATGAGATTATTAAGTGATTGATAACATGGGGATATTCTTGAATCTGGATAAATTATATTATAAATGTTTAATATTTATCCTTTATCTCATTTGATTGATTCTTTATATCATTATCCTCATGCTTATATTATGTTGAAAGTCATCGTAGTAGTAGTGCATGGATAATTGTGGTCGTGATACTAATGAATACACGATTATCTTTGGTAGTAGTGCATGGATAATTGTGGTCGTGATACTAATGAATACACGATTATCTTTGGTAGTAGTGCATGGATAATTTGTGGTCGTGATACTAATGAATACACGATTATCTTTTGGTCGTAGTGCATGGATAATTTGTGGTCGTGATACTAATGAATACACGATTATCTTTGGTAGTAGTGCATGGATAATTGTGGTCGTGATCTTAATGAATACACAATTATCTTTGGTGCGTAGTGCATGGATAATTGTGGTCGATGATACTAATGAATACGATTATCTTTGGTAGTAGTGCATGGATAATTTGTGGTCGTGATACTTAATGAATACACGATTATCTTTGGTAGTAGTGCATGGATAATTTGTGGTCGTGATACTAATGAATACACGATTATCTTTGGTAGTAGTGCATGGATAATTGTGGTCGTGATACTAATGAATACGATTATCTTTGGTAGTAGTGCATGGATAAATTTGTGGTCGTGATACTAATGAATACACGATTATCTTTGGTCGTAGTGCATGGATAATTTGTGGTCGTGATACTAATGAATACACGATTATCTTTGGTAGTAGTGCATGGATAATTCGTGGTCGTGATGATCTTAATGAATATCCTTGGCACGTATGCGGGGATGATTCGATGATATGGATTAATTATTGAATTGAGTCTCAAAGAATGAAATATTAATTCATGGATGTGGTAAAAGTCATCTTTGGTAGTAGTGCATTGATAGACTTGGTATGATTATGACCACGGATTATTCGGTATAATCACGATCAGATTGAAAACACGAATATCCTTGGCAAGGTAGTGCATGGATAATTCGTGGTCGTGATACTATTAAGCTACGTCAAAGCATTATTGGTTTTCTGATTTGTATATCTTTATTTTGTAGTGCAAAGATGAATTGTTAATAAATATCTTTGGCTGTAGTGCAAAAGATGAATTGTTAATGAATATCTTTGGTGGGATTGCAAAGATGAATTTAATGTTTTCAACGATAAAGGTATTCAAGGTATCCTCACCTCTTTATCATACAGTAATGTCGTACCCTAATTTTGAGGGCGAAATTCCATAAGGAGGGAGATTGTGAGACCCCAGATTTTATCAATAAAGATTTAAATTTTGTGAAATAATTTTTAATATTATGGTGTGAATTTGAGATAATATTATAGTTGTGGGTAGTATTTATAAATTTTGCAAAGTATGCAGCGGTTATATTATATTCGATTGGGGGAATATTCGATTTAGCGAGGGAATATTCGATACAACTACTCAATCATTGGTGGACCCCTAAGCGAAATTATTGTCGGATTGAGAAAACGACAAAAATATTTTATTGAAATAACTATGAAAGTTTTACTGGTTGATCTTTGTTGAACTACTCGGTAGTAAAAAATACGAGAATACGTGTGGTTGCATAGTAGCACACCGGTATTGATTATTGATGCTTATGTGAGAAGTCACTCGGTTTGATTCCATTATCATCGATTAATAATATGAATTATTATAGCGATAGTGACGTTTTGTTTTATTCAGTATTATTAACGTAATAAAGCGAAACATCTTTTATATAAAATGAATACTTTATTAAAGTTATTCTATAAATAGAATATATTATATTTTATTATGCATAGTGTTGCATAGTGTTTTTGATATAGTGTTGCATAGTGTTTGCATAGTAAAATGTTTTTATATAAATAGAATATATGATATTTTATTTAAAAGATTTTGCTTTAAATATGGACCGTCGATTAAAGTAAATCAATGGATAGATTCATGGATTAATTACTATGCATTCTATTTTCCTATAAATAGAAGCTCATTCCTTCATTATTTTCTTACGAATTCTTTGAACTCTACAGAGAGAGAAATTATAGAGAAGCTATAGAGAAAATCTATAGAGAGAAAGAAGAAGAGTGATACGGTACTTCACTACTTTGATATCCAAATGTCTTTTACGGTAAGGGGTATTATTTGTTGTGCCGTAAGGGGTGTTATTCTTTCTTATTTATGAAGAGAACTTCATTATTCCATTCATTATTATTCATTGGAATAACTTTGTAAAAGTGGTATACCCTATACATAACTTTGTATATCTGGCGTACCCTATACTTGGTGAAATCCTTATGTTATTCCATTCTTATTTATTCTGTTGGAATAACTTGTATACTGCTGAATCCCCTATACTTGGTGATCTTCTTCTTCGTTATTCCATTCTTTATTATTACATTGGAAATATCACATGCGTGTGTTTTACAGGACTGGTTCCATTGTTTATTATTCGCATTTATTATTCGTTGGAATATCACATCGTGTTTTTACAGGACTGGTTCCATTGTTTATTATTCAAACATTTATTATTTACATTGGATCATCACATTGTGTGAATTTCACACGATTCTGGTTCCGTTATTATTATTACATTGGAATAACTTTTATCATGTCAATCCGCATGCATGGTGATTTCTTTTGTTATTCCATTCTTTATTATACCCGGTTAGTTAAAACTTTGACTTCTATACTCCATGAAATTAGTAGAATATCCTTGATATTTGCGTTTCATCCAAAGATATCTTTTCATGGAAATATTCTTACGATCATTCTTGAATTTTACTCTACAAAACAAAGATATCTTGTTGACAATTTGGGACGTTATTAATTCTGGATAAAATAATTCTTGAACTTGTTTTATTGAATTATTATGTCATTATCATCATCCTCATGATATATTATGTTATCTTTGGCTTACGTGCATAGATGAACTTAGTATGATTATGACCGAGGATCATCATTGGTATAATCATGGCTTGTTATAAATGATGTGATAAAAGTCCTCGGTGGCTGTAATGCAATTGATGGATAGTTTTTGGTATGATTATGACCGGGGTGATTCGGTATATAGTCATGACCATTGATAATTTGATGAAAATCCTTGACCAGTGATACGGGGATGATTAGATATTGTGGTTTATTCATTAAACCGAGTCTTAATGATAAAAATTGATGAAAAACCTTTTAAATCATAAAAGATAGTAGATTTTATTTTCTACTTGACTCTTTTAATGGATTGCTTATTCACTGCAGATTAAACTTGTCATCTATTGTATTTTATCGGTTTAACACTTGTTGAAGGCTAATGATAATTTATTCGCATTATCTTAGTCATAATATTTCTTCTTGGGCTAGAGTTGAGCTCACCTTTCTTTCTTTCTTTGTTCTCTTGAGTGAAATGAGAACATAAATTTGAGACGAGTCTGGGAACGAAGTAATGGTCCGGAGGATAGCATTAGTAGTCCTCACTATTACGTGAAATAGTGTGATAATAGTTGTAATGAGGACTCCTTTTTGAGTTTGTATAATATCTAGTAGACAATATTTGTATCCAAACTCACGGTTTATGTATTATTGTTGCTAGACAGTTATATTAGTAAGTTGTATTTGAATTTATGTACCATGTAAATGGCGACCCAAGATGGGTGACGTATACCTAATTTTGGGGGCGTCACAGTACTATTCACACGTACGGTACTATTCACGGAATACTATTCACCCGGGGTACTATTCACTCGGATACTATTCACTCGGGGTACTATTCATGATAAAAATTAATTTCTTTTCTGTCCAAATTATTTTTGATACATGAATATTATTCTTGAATTTTACTCCATCAAGTAATATCATGTTGACAATTTGGACATTCTTAAACTCTAGATAAATTGAATTATAAATTTTTAAAATTTATCCTTGATCTCATTTAATTGAATGTTTATATCATTGTCATCATCCTCGTGCTTATATTGTAATGAAAGTCATCTTTGGCCTGTAGTGCATAGATGGACTGTTGATCGGTATGATTATGACCAGGAATTAGTTATCGGTATAATCATGACCTGTAATGCTACAAATGATGTGGTAAAAGTCCTGATTGGCCCGTAGTGCATTGATGGACAGTTGTTTGGTATGATCATGAACACTAGTGACAATAACGAATATCCTTGGCCTGTAGTGCATGGATAATTCGTGGATGTGATAATAACGAATATCCTTGGCCCGTAGTGCATGGATAATTCGTGGATGTGATACTAACGAATATCCTTGGCGAAATATATTTTTATTTTAAGACTATAGAGTGATATGATGTTCTAAATTTGTCATTATTTTTTCACTATCATTTTCAATATCACATCACCACAATCGAATTTCTTACCAATACTAAGGTTTCAGAACATAAAATTGTCTTTAAATATTGTCATTTTATAAATATATCTCTAATATCATAAATAATTAAGAATATCTCTAAGATAATTTATGATATAAATAATTAAGAATATCATAAATTATTTAAAAAATACTACTAGATTTTATTGATTTCAAAATTTAAATAACCATGTCAATTTTAAAAAATTCTAAGAATATCTTTTAAAAATTAATATTAAACTTATATTTGATAACATAATATATAATATGGATTATGATTTCCTCCATTATATATATATTTTAATTTATTTTTAATATATAATTTAAGGACATATATATTATATTTAGTGATAAAATAAAATTTATCGTAAATAATTAATGACATAATAAAATTCATCATAAATATTTATGTCGTTAAAAATATTATAAATATTATATTAATGTCACTAGATGTATGTTAAGAAAAATTAGAAGATACTAAATTTAACGGAGGGATCATGATCCATATAATATACGTATTTGGACCTCCATATGCGGACTTGTAATCAAACAAATAAAAAGGCGGGCTGAGGTGAAGGTGGGTCGAAAGGTACGTCAATTGGGACGCGGTGACTAGGCAAGGAGACGACGGGAGCACCGAATGCTGCGTGTGGGAGGTTCCGTGTCGGCTAATACAAGAAATCCATGTGGCGAAAAGATGTCAACACAAATTACAGACACGTGTATTCCACGGAACAGAGGTGGGGCCGTCAAAAGAAAGGAGGTGAATAGGGGGTCAGTCATATAGGGCGGCCGAAAGCCGGAGTTGACACCTAACTCTTCCTGCCCCTCTTTTTGTCGCGGGAAATCATAGATAAAATTCTTAATATACGTGTACTTTTAAATTAATATAATAAAATTATTGTTATATTTATTTGTATTATAATTAAATAATTTTATATCAATTTTAAATTTTAAAATTTCACACATCGGTTTTAAAAAATCAAAATTTATCTCCAGTTTTAAAACCGAAGGAGTTTTTGCTTTTGGATTAATGAACAGCTACTTCATCCATTTTAGAAATAAAAGTCATACATTGATGATTTTTTTAAAAAAAATGATCTACGTCATTTTCAAAATAATAAACTAAATTGACTTTAATTAATACAATTTTAAAATTAAAAATTATTTTAAAATTATTACTAATTATTAAATTTTAAAAAAATTCATATAATTTTAAATTTATCCTAATACTAAAATTACTTTATACAATTATCCTTTATATTTTGAGGCAAAAGAAGCCCACATGAACACATAGAAATCTTATTTTGATTAATATTGTCAAAATAAAAATAATATTATGAAAAGTATAGTTTAAAATGTCAGTTTAGTTAGAATATTTTCAACAGCCTCTTCAACCACTTTGAAAACAGTCTCTTCAATTTTAGTCATCAAATCTGCAACCTCATTCTCACTCTTCATACTCTTCAAATCTATAATTAAAGGCTAAAAATATTTATTACGCTTGATGTGTTTGATGTACAGCTCATTGAATTAAAGAGACTGATGAGGCAAAAATATGAAAGTAACAAATACTACCTCCGTTCATTTATACAAGTCGTTTTAGAGAAATATTTTTGTTCCTTAATACAAGTCGTTTAAGAATTTCAAGTAAGCATTAATCACTTAATTTCCAATATTACCCCAAGTATTAAATGTAAGT
Source organism: Panax quinquefolius (assembly GCA_020205615.1). NCBI lineage: Eukaryota > Viridiplantae > Streptophyta > Magnoliopsida > Apiales > Araliaceae > Panax > Panax quinquefolius. The sequence goes on from CM035157.1 coordinate 104,393,904, forward strand.
TTGATTTTCTCATTATTTTATGTCCAATAAATAACAATCTCTTCTTCCAATACAAGAACAATATAGATACTCCCTCCATCCCATTATATCTGACGTTCTACATATTTTCACACAGATTAAGAATAGATGCAATTTTACTATTTTACCCTTAATTAATATTTTATCTCATTCGGCCAGATCTGACCATTTAGCCTCTTCTTCTCAAATCTTCTTCTTCATTTCCTCATCAGCCGGATCTGACCAATAATAGCAAGCAGCAAAACCGTTGATCTGACCGATAAAAATGAAGAGAAGAGTACTCTACTCGAAAGAAAGAGTTTGTTTTATGAGAGAGAAATAGGGGTGAGTGAGGTTATACAACTTATATATTGAAGCCCCACCACACCACACGTTTTCATGGGGCTCAAACTTTTTTAGCCGGATCTGACTGAGATCTGATTGAAACTCTTCTCTTCATTTTTATCGGCCAGATCTGACCATTAATGGCCAAAAGTAATTCCGACCAATCTTCTTCATCTCTTATCGCCCGGATCTGACCGAAATCTGACTATTAATGACCAAAAGTAATTTCGGCCTATCTTCTTTAGTTCTGCGATTGCATCAAGCGTAACTCTTCTCAGATGATAGCCATTAATGGTGGTGGTGCATCAAGCGTAACTATTTTCAGAGGTCGTGACTAACAAATTCTCTATGACCTCCGAGGTGATGTTTTAGTAGCAAGTAAAACACGAGAATTGTCACAGAGAAAATAACCATTAATGGTGGTGGAGAAGGAATGGTAAAAAGGAAAATAAATAAGCAAAATATTCTTGGTATTGTAGAACGTCAAATATTTTTAAAAAAAAATACACCATAAAACGTCAGATATAATGGGATGGAGGGAGTAATTGATAGGAGTATTATAGTTAATGTTATACAATCATTACCTTAATACTTGTGCATAACTCTAAAACAACCTATATTAAAAACGGATGGAGTAATACTCTTCAAATTGACACGTAAATCAACAAACATCAATTTGAAAAGTTTGTTTTGCTACTACTCTTGGATGTTCTTAAAATAACTATAAAATAATCTTTAAATATTTACACTAATAATATTATTTCTACTCTAACAATATCAATAGTCATTTTAAAAATTCAATAAATTTAGAAATAACATGAAAGAAAAAAAATCATTAAAAATTTGTAAACATTATAAATGGGATTATTTTTCAAAACAAAAAAAAATTAATTTTATATTAGAGGTTTAAAAAAGTCTAAATAATAGTCTTTGTATTATTTTTTTTGAAACATTATTTGATCATTCCCTGGTTTGTCCCGGTTTTTAGCACAGAAGTAGTAATTAACACGTCAGAGACCTAATCCACAGAATCTAGAAAACCCCATTCTCATTTTCATCATCATCCCCGTCACCTCCGAGGTGATTACGAGGGCAATTTCGTCATTTCAAAAGAAACCCAACTAAAAAGATGAAAAATTACCTCATACGCGTCTCGTTACCAGTCTCATATTGCATCGCCATTACCGACTTCTTTCTCTCTCCTCTCTCCCTTAAAAAAACTCCATTTCTACTCTTCCATCCCCAAATTCTACCTCAAACCTTCAACCTTCTCTCTCTAAAAATCTCAATTTTCTCTCTAAATTTTTATATAAAGACATACGTATATATATAAAAGGTATTTGTTGTTAATTATTTGGTAAAAATGGCTCAGAGGACAGAAAAAGAAGAGACGGAATTCGAGGTCGTGCCTGAAACCATAACGCTTTGTATAAACAACTGTGGAGTCATCGGAAATCCGGCCACCAACAATATGTGCCAGAAATGCTTCAACACTAGCACCGCCTCTTCTTCCTCTTCCGCCGCCGCAATCGGAGGTAAATTCTCCGAGAAAACTCGTAGATCCGTCTCGATCAGGTCGCCGGCGAGGAACTCTGATCCGTCGGAGGTTAATTTGGATCTGAGGGGTCAGGATGGGGCGGTAACGGTTGAGGTTAAAGATGATGTGATCGCGGTCGCTAAGAGGGAGGTGAATCGGTGCTCTGGATGCCGGAGGAAGGTTGGGTTGACCGGATTCCGATGCCGGTGCGGGGAGCTGTTTTGTTCCGAGCATAGATACTCGGATCGGCACGATTGCAGCTACGATTATAAAGCGGCTGGTCGGGAGGCGATTTCTAGGGAGAATCCGGTGGTTAAAGCTGCTAAGATCGTTAGAATTTGATTTACATGTAGAATTATAATATGCACGTATGAAGAGAGATACAAGCTCGATCTCTTGCTGTCTTTTAGAAATGATTACTCTACAGACATATGAAAAAGAGGGATTTGATTGAATCAGTCGAAGATTTCTGTCGCGAAAATTTTCTATTCTATTTTCTTTCTTTTTCTTCTTAATAGTATTGAAGTTGTGGTCTGGATTGTAGTAATGATTTTCTTTTTGTTTAATTATACCTGGTTATATTATTCGTATGGATTTGATGCTGAATTTTGAATTCTGATAAAATTTATTCTTTCGGTTTTGGTTTGTGAGTGGAGGAAGTAATAGTAGAATTTTGCTCCAATTCTGGTATTTTCTCGGGGAACGGAACGAGGCTTTGTTGGCGAGTATTTTTCAAGATTGGCATAAATCACATTCATAGATATGTCAGAAAACAAATTTGAAAGAGTGAGTTTAACGCCACTTAATCGCGTTTGAATCATTATTTTATTTTTTATTTTTTTAAAAGAAAAGATGTGAAAAAGTAAACTTGAAAGTGAGAGAGACGAGAGCAGATTTTTTGTTCTCAATTTTTATGTTTCCTGTCTTTCTATTTAAATTTTGATATATACTCTTATTTAAAATTAATTAATTCTAAAATTAAATAAAAAAGTATGTGTTAAAATTTAAGTGAAGGGACATAAGGGGGACAGAAAATTTGAAAACAAAGGATCTGTTCTCTCTCAAGAGGTGAACGCCATTTGAATTGTCGTTTGAAATTTTAGATTTTTAATAAAGTAAAGATGTCAAAAACCTTTTTGAGAAGAGAGATGAATGACACTTGAATTGGCGTCTGAACTCTTTTTTATTTTTTTTAAAAGCAAATTTTAAAAAAAAGGTGGCTGTGAATTTTTTTTTAGTGTCAAAGTGGTGTTTAAATCATTTTTATTTTATTTTTATAAAGTAAATTTGAAAAAAGATGTCAAGAAAGTTTGGAAGTTTTTTTTTGAATGCCACTTGAGTTGGCGTTTAAATTATTTTTTTATTTTTTTATAAAACCAATTTGGAAAAAGATGTCAGAGATGGTTAGAAGTTTTTTTTTGAACGTCACTTGAAGTGGCGTTTGAACATAAAATTTTTATTTTTGTTTTTAAAGTAGATTTTGGAAAAAAAAAATACATACAGTTTGGATCATTTGTTTGTTTGTTTGCACTTTAAAAGAGAGTGAAATAAAAATTAAAGAGTATTTTGTCTAGTTTTTAGGCCGAATATTCTTCTACTTTCCTATCACTTTTTAAATTTGACTTCACTTCCCTAGGTCTATCATGCTTCCCAATATCAATGGCACTTTAGTGTATATTTTTTTTAAAAAATGCTTTTTTCTATTAAAAAAAGTTGTTCTAAATTAATTTTTTTAAAACGAGTTTATTTTTTAAAACAAATGTTTTTAAACAAATTGAAAATAATATCAAACTCTTCAACAATTTTTTTTTAAAAATAAAATCAAGTATTATATACTCCTTCATTTCTAACCCCAATGAAAGAAAATGGATATAAAAAATGTTGATGTTTTTAAAAAAGTTTAAGACATCAAATAAATATATTATAGCAACATAAAAATCATTGAAATATAAAAGACATTCAAATTAGGAAAGCAGGAAGAACAAGTATTCGTTGGAAATGAAGGAAAATGTTCGCATATAAAGTTTTATTATATATAATATTTAATGACGTTGAAGTTGTGGTACTTTAGTACAATATTTACTACACTTTGTGTGTTCTTCCTGTCCACATACACTACAATGGACAACTCTATCGGATATGTTCATCTTTCTGTGAATTCTTGTCATGCCACCTCTCTCTCTCCATCTTTTTTCTTTGTCCTCTTCAAATTTGCATTAGGTATAAAAATTTCAAAAGCTTTCCAATTATTTGGTAGTGAGAAGATCAAATAGTCTTGATGCATAAATGGCTGGAAGTTAGGTTCTCACATTTTTGCATATTGTACATTCTTGTGATGATCTGCAATGTACAGACGCCAAACTTTTTATATCTTCATATATGCAACAATAATATGAGAACAAGTGTAACGCTCCCAAAATAGGTCTATACAATCCATTTTGAGTCGCCAAATACATGGTACAAAATTTAAATACAAACTTCATTTATACAACTATTGAACTGCCGTGCAGAATACGACAAAACATAGACTATGAGTTTCAATACAAATATTGTCTCGTAGACAATATTCAAACTCAAATAAAGTCCTTATTACAATTATTATCACACTATTTTATAGAATAGTGAGGACTACTATAGCCACCATCTTGGACCATCACTCCATTTCCCGACTAGTCCCAGCTATATTCTCATTTTCTGAAGAGAACAATGAAAAAAAAGGGTGAGCTCAACTAGCCCAATAAAGAATATTATGACTAAGATAATGTAGAATAAATTATCCTTAGTCTTCAACAGAGTAAAAACTGATAGAATACAATAGACAATAAGTTTAGAAGCAATCCGTTATAAGAGTCAAGTAGAGCATGATATCTACTATCTTCTATGATTTAAAAGTTCATCATCAATATTTTATCTCTGTAACACAACTCAATAAATATTTCACATCAACGAATTATCCTTGCACTACGGGCCAAAGATATTCGTTAGTATCACCAGTGGTCATGATCATGTCAAACAATTGTCCATCTATGCACTACGGGCCAAAGAAGACTTTCACCACATCATTTGTCTATAACATTACATGTCATGATTATATCGATACACAATTCCTGTTTATAATCATACCAATCAACAGTCCATCTATGCACTACGAGCCAAAGATGACTTTCACCACAATATATGCATGAGGATGATGACAATGATATAAGAAATCCATCAAGTGAGATCAAGGATAAATATTAAAGATTTATAATTCAATTTATCCAGAGTTTAAGAATGTCCAAATTAGAAACATGATAATTAATTGTAGAGTAAAATTCAAGAATGATATTTATGTATCAAAAATAATTTGGACAGAAAATAAATAAATTTTGTTGTGAATAGTACCTTGTGAGTAGTACCCGAGTGAATAGTACTCCGACATGAAATGATTAAAATTTTATAAGAAAGTTCAGAAGAATATTTCCATGAAATGATACTAAATAAAGCGCAAAATTCAAGGATATTCTACTAATTTTAGGGAGTATAAAAGCAATACTTATCAAATAAGTGTAGATTTAGGAATATGATACGAAATAATATTACTTACATACTGTAACGACCCCAAAATAGGTCCATTCCATCCAACCCATTCTGAGTCGCCAAATATATGGTACGAAAAATAACTACAACTTTATTACAACAATTTTCGTGCAAAGTACAACAACACATATGCTGTGAGTTTGGATACCAATATATACCAAATGTAACTCTGGACACCAACTTGGATAACACGTCACCATGACACCTTACATAAAGGTACAGTCAAAAACTGTTTTAGAAATTAGAATCTTTGGGAAGTGCTCAAGGAAACCTTCGTACATGGGAGGCCATGCTTTTAGGTTATGGTAGATATCATATGGCCACAGAATTATCCTTGGTTGACCCAATAGACCCCAAAGAAAAACAAGAAGATTACTATCATATTCTTCCCCAATGGCGAGTCTTCTCTTGACATATCATTATCTCCACTTGTCTCTAATTTGGTATTATACTCCAAACAAACACCAAGATTATATAGGTAGTGCTTGTAAATATACTCGCAAGTGGATGAGCACAACCATGTCTTATGATAACACGAAGTTTGTATGTCATTAGACATCTTGTATGATAGTGACAAAACACCCTTCCAAAGTTGGGTTCGCCTCACCCTATTTAATTCACCAAAATAACTATTAAATGATGTATAAAATACAACACACTAAAGTCCTCAATAAAAATATTTTCATACTCTTTAGGAGAACCTCAACAACTATAGACCACCGATTCTATTCCTTGTTATCCCTCGGCAAACCAAATGCTACACTTTTGTTACCGAAAGGAATTGTGAAACAAAAGGGTGAGCACAACTAGCTTCAAGAAGAATATTATGACTAAAGATAAATAAATTATCAATAGTCTTCATCAAGAATAAATCGAGAGATTTAGAACATATGGTAGATGATAAAACTTTTCAACCATAGTTTCACGTGAATGAGCAATCCATTAGAAGAGTCAAATAGACTATAAAGTCTATTGTCTTCTCCATGTTAAAAATCCACCAACAATATTTTATCCTCGTAACATCAATCAACAGTTCCTTTCCACAATCATATGAATAACTCATAATCATAATTGTGATTCTAAATTCCTCTTCTTATCCGTGGGCGAAGATAATTTCATCATTGTCTTTACCGAAACATCAAAGATCATGGTTATACCAAATCACAGTTCTGCTCATACTCATACTAATAAATTCATCTTTGCACCACTACCAAAGATATTCATCAATGATTCATCTTTACACCACAAAGCTAAAGATATTCAACAACCGGGTCATCTTTGCATTACAAGCCAAAGATATTCATCAATAATTCATCTTTGCACTACAAAGCAAAGATATTCAACAACAGTCGTCATCTTTGTATTACGAGCAAAAGATATTCATCAATAATTCATCTTTGCACACTACAAAGCTAAGATATTCATCAACAAGTCATCTTTGCACTACACGAGCCAAAGATATTCATCGATAATTCATCTTTGCACTACACGGCTAAAGATATTCAACAACGAGTCATCTTTGCATTACGAGCAAAAGATATTCATCAATAATTCATCTTTGCACTATGTGCTAAGATATTCATCAACAAGCCATCTTTGCACTACTCAGGCCAAAGATATTCATATCTCAAATAAATACATAATCATTTCGAAGTTATATAACAATAATTATAACCATGTTGATCAATTCACCTTTGCACTTAAGCTAAAATATTCAATTGTAAATTCAATGGTCATGATCATACCAATCAACAATTCAACTTTTGCACTCATCGCCAAAGAGAACCTATAGTCACGATCATACCAATAATCTACCCATCTTTACACTCAAGTCAAAGAGAAATATCATCATTAGGGTTATAAGAATGTTATATAAAAATAATATAATCAAAGCATGGTTTTAATTTCAAGAGTAAGATTCATAAATCAACGATAATTTGGTGAGAAGAAAACCAATTTGTCGTGAATAGTACTCAGATTAAATGATAGTAGTCCGTAGATAATGCGCATAAGTAACCTCGACACGAAAAGATAAAGTTTCATAATAAAATTCATATCCATATTTATAACACCTTAATCCAAATGTTATAAATCACTTAGAAATCTCATAATCTAATATTATTAATATTATAATAATATTTTAATCATTTCTAAAACTTATAAACAATTTAATTAAATTGTTTACACTTTACTAATTAATGCATTTAATCATCATAAAATGCCAAACTCATAAGATTTCATCACCAATAACCAAAACCCTCATCAAAATTTGCATATACCTCATATATGATTCTCAAGCCATAAAATCATATTTTCCAATTTTCTTACTTCACATAACATATTTAATTCATTTACTCATAACTAGAATATTTTCATGAAAAATACCAAATCAGTTCCAAAATATTTCTTTTCTGGAATTTAGTAGAATATAGTCCCATATTGAACATATATTTTCTCAGAATTTTAAAAGTCATTTTCTATTTTCATATGGTCAAAACCACTTGAATATTTAGACATTTTCATAAATTTTACTTTTGTCCAAAATTCCAAAATTTACAGAATATACTCATGTTATATACATGTACTCTCAATAAAAATTTCATCAATTTTGGAGTTAACCACAAGGAGTTATAAGCGGTTACTTTTAAAATAGTTTTTCTCATAAAATTCATAACTCTCAATCTATACATCCAAAAATCGCCATTTTTGGACACAATATATAAAACTCATCAAATTATCATTTCAAATTTTCCAGAATTTTTGAAGGTTCAGAAAAATTTCGAAACTAAAACATAATAACCCTTAAAATCCCTTTACCTCAAAAAAAAAGATGATTGACATTTGGAATACTTATTTGCCGAACGAACTTGCACCGTATAGCAATACTCAAAGTATACTCAAAATACTCACAAGAATACGCTCGATAATATAGAGAGAGAAAACTTGTTTCTGGTGTGATTTTCAATTCTAACCTAAGCGCCTATTTATAGGAAAACGCTTTAGAACACCAAAGAAGAAAATTTAATAAAATATTAATATAATATATATTAAATTCCTATGCCCACTCTGACCATCTGACCATCTGAATTCAGCCACTAATAATGACAAAACAAAAAAACGTTTTTGTTATTAAAATTAATTAAAACTTTCAAAAATCAATTATTTGAACTTCTAACTTCAATAATTCATAATAAATATCCCTTTTATCAGAAAATTCGAATCTCGCGAGTTTTTATAGGAAATTCAATTCTCTACAACTTTGCTGAAGAAAGTTTTTCCAAATTCCAAACAGAAATTGACCGAAATCCACAAATGCAGACGATTTCTGATTACTATAATCAAATTTCATCAAGAAATGGGTCCACCAGAGACATGTTTAACATGTTTTAAACATTTATTGTAACAAAAATATTCTTTCTCCTCATATACTCATATATTCCACATTCATTGTAAAAATATCACCATTAATATATTATTAAAATAATATATTTAAATGAATTATTTTATCAAAAAAGATAAAATATTAATTTTCAACAATTGTCATTTTAAAATTTTCTCCATCTATATCCACATAAAATAAATATTTTCCTCATCATAAAAATCAATAATTAATTATTCACAAATAATATTACGAGAATCACAAAGATCGCAAACTAACCAGCCGTTTCTCAGGAAAGAGGGCTTTCAATAAAGATTTCTCTCTTCTTCGCCAGCAATTATTAGGTGACCAAACCTCTCCTTAGACAGAACTTTCTAGACATTGCCAATAATGTTTTCTAATAATATTATTCAGATAATATGAATTATTGCTTCGATAATGGAAAATATTGTGTAATGACAATTTATTGAAACAGCAGTAATATAAAATATCAATGCAGCAATTATTGAATCAATAAAATAAAATATTGAATAGTAATTACTGTAACAATTATTGAGTAATGTCTTCTTACGAAAAAAATTTATTATGCTTCATGAATAGTACTAGTGAATAGTAACTCGTGAATAGTAACTCATGAATAGTAACTCGTGAATAGTAACTCATGAATAGTAACTCGTGAATAGTAATTAAAAAAAATTGAATACTTTTATTTCATAAAATTCGGGGTCTTACACATACTATAGAGTATGGAAGAGAATAATATTTCTTACGAATACTAAACGAAAATAATTTCCCTTACCATAGTAGGAGAGTAATTCTGACCGGTATAGCGGAGATATTCTTGAAAAAAACTTGCACTATTTGCTACACTCAAAGTATCCTTTTACTAGAAAGAAATACGCACAATATTATAGAAGAAGAATTCTCTGATTCTGGTGTGATTTTCACTTCTTAACTAAGCATCCTATTTATAGGAGAATGGCAGGGCACTATTTAAACATAATCATGGAAGCACAGTAAAGGAAATTCACGGGCGAATTCAACAAAAATATCTAATTTTTACTATTCATTACTGTGCAATAAAATAGTCTAATAAAACAAAAACTTTATATAAAATATAATATATTCTATTTATAATCTAATAAAACGAATAACTTTATATATAATATAAAAAGTATTCTGTTTTATATAAAAAGTTTTCTGTTTTATTACTATTATAATAATAATAAAACAAAACTAAGACAACTTTCTATCGACGATTTTGAAAAATGAGTAAGTGGAGGTCCATGTAATAAGCCAAACTTATAACAAATATTTCATGAAAACCCCCTCTATTTATATCAAAAATTGAATAAATAGTTACCACAAATCACTTATCTTTAATAAACACATTTTTAGTCTTTCAACAATTATTTATCATTAATATTATAACTCACAATATTGACAACCAGATTATTCCCAGGAAAGAGGGGGCTTTCCGATAAGGACTTCTACTTATTGGCGCGCAATTAAATAACCTAACCCCTTTTCTTGACGTAACTTTCTAGACATTGTCAATAATGTAAATAATAATATGAATAACTGCGTCGTCTCAATTATTAATTTAATAATATAAAATATTGTGTAGTTGATACTGTGACAATAATTGAATCAATAATATGAGATACTATGTAGCAACTACTGTGGTAATAATTGAATAAAACTGAGTGACTTCTTAAGTAAGCATCAATAATTAGAGATACTGTACAATATCGTGTGCTAATGTGGAACCACGCGTATTACTGTACTTTTATCATCGAGTATTTCAACAGTTAACGGTAAAAGTTTTGTCGTTATTTTTATAAAAAGGTTATTTCTGTCACTTTCTATATCCGACAGTTATGCTGTTATGTGGGGTCAATCAATGATTGTGTCGTCATACAAATATTCCCCGACAAAAAGAATATTCCCCGACCAAACGAATATTTTATAACAACTTGCTTACTTTACAAAATTTGCACATATCTCCCATAACTATAGCATTATATCAAATCCACACCTTATTATTCCAAATAACATTTAGAGAAAATTAAATCTTTATTCATAAAAAGTTGGGGTCTTACAACCTCCCCTTCTTATGAAATTTTGTCATCGAAATTGATGTACGTACCTGATATGTCTAAGAGGTGAGTATACCTTGTTTTCATGTCAGATTCTAACTCCCAGGTCATTTTCTCAATATCGTGGTTTCTCCATAAAATTTTGACTTGAGGTATAACTTTTGAGCGTAGAATATTTTCTTTCTTATCCAAGATTTTAACAGGTACCTCTTCATATGTTAAATCTTCTACTATCTTATCTGGTTCTAATTCAATAATGTGGTTTGGGTCTTCCAAATATTTACGTAACATAGATATATGAAAAACGTTATGAACAACAGACATACTTGGCGGTAAGGTGAGTCTATAGGCCACAGTTCCTACTCGGTCGAGGATTTTAAATGGACCAATGAATCGAGGATTGAGCTTTCCTCACTTTCTAAATCTCGTAACTCCTTTCCGTGGAACAACACGTAACAACACATAATCTCCAACATTGAATTTCACGTCCCTTCGATGAAGATCATCATAATTCTTTTGTCGATCTTGTGAGGTTTGTATTGAAAGTAGTATGCACACAAGCCAATCATGTTTGATGATAAAGCATATACTTTGTAACAATCTTATTCATTTATTAATAAAAAGTATTAATTTATTAAAGGCTTTTAATTATCTACATGATGTCGCTTTTATAATATGTGATAAACCCATAGTTTTAAGCAATGCTTTTAGAATAATGATGATGATCATTCTAATGAGATCTAAATTCTTAGAAAGCTTAAAACTAAAATAGTTCCCAATCATTGGATTACTAAATTGGGGATTAGTGAATCCAGGATAGATTGGTACATACGCCGCTTGCTTTCATTGGATGAGGATGATTGATCTCATGATCATTTGTGTGGAGACACTAAAGCAAGTATGTAGGTGCTTATTAGAGAATAAGTTCATCGAACGTGGCTCGCTAAGGAATACCTAATGGAGTTTTATTTGCTGTCAATAGGAATTCTGTAGTGATAGTAGTACAAGTAATCCTTGGACTTGAGATCATCATAGTATCTTGTGTATGATGAGTTATACTTTGACTTATTCCTTAAGACCCTTAGGGTATATCAAAGGGTATGCTTGGGTATAATAAGTTGTACATGGAGATAATGTATGATCAATAAAGAATCTACCACTTCTAATAAAAAGAAGAAATGTCCTATGTGATTCGATAAATGACAACCCGGTAGTCCTTGTTAAGGCGAATGAAATTAGAAAGGAGTTTCTAATTTGCATTATTTGGAGTTGTGCATTTAAGGATCGAAATACATATAATTAAATAAAATAAGACTTGTGATAATTCCATGTCTTATATTTAATTGGGACATTGTATGGTGGAAGGATTGAATTGTCACAGTAACTATTTACTCAAAGGTTCTTTTATGATTAATGTTGAAATCTATATTATCCTCTGAAAGTCGTTGATCGCTAGGAGGCTTATCCTATTGTAGAATAAATATTATTTATTTAAATAAATTAATTATTTAATTTATTTATTTAAATAAGATTAGAATTGTTCTAATTGATTTATTCACAACTTAGGTTTAATATGGAGAACCTAAAGGGTCACACCATAAAAGGAAGAATAATTATTTAAGAAGTTAATGACATAATCGTAATAATATGTTAAGTATATTTAATTTAATCTATGGTGATAGAATAAATTAAATAGCTTAATATTTATTATTTAATATTTTAGAAATATTAAATATAAATTAATAAGAGAGTCTTATTAATATTATTACAATTATTATTATTTTAATTTCTAAAAGAGTTTAGGAATTAATTTAATATAAGTACTCTCATTTATTCCTAATTGGATTAGGAAGGAAAATTAGTTAAAGGAGTTTAATTAATTATCCCTAATAAGATTAAGGAGCTTAATTAATTAAAAGAATTTAATTAATTAAATAAAACCCAATTCCTTAATTGTTAAGGTGGGTTGCCCACATCTATAAATAAGAGGAGTCTTATTATGGGTGGAGGTGGTTGTTGACTTTTTCAACATACGACATAATTTCAATTGTTGGGAGAGTACACCTTTTTCTATAGAAATAGAAAACTAGGGTTTGAGCCAAATACCCATCTTCTTGAATTTTCTTCTTCCTTGGTGGATCACCTCTAGAAGCCAAACATTTGGGTGGCTAACGTTGATCAAAGGAAGGAACCAAACCCGGTGGATTCAAGATTGAACGCGAAAGGATTTGGAGGTGAACTTGTACCCGAGGAAGCTCGATCTTCAAGGGTATGATTTATTCTTTATCTTTTTTCGTTTAATTAATAATTGTGCATAAAGGGTGATCCAGGGTATATGGTTTGTAAATTTTAAACTCGATTTTTACACGCCCGCACTTTTATGCAATTTGATTGCGCACATGAATATTACAAACCTAACAGTGGCATCAGAGCCAAACCTTTATGCGAATTATTAATTGTTTTAATTTAATATGTATATTGATATGTGTTTAGAACAATTTAATTGGACATAATTTTATTGTATAAAATTTAAAATAAAAAAAAAAGGGCCGAAAACAGATTTTGCAAAAAAAAAACGTGAACTACTTTTTTCCGTGCCCAAGGTCACCTGTTAACAGGTTTTAATAAAAAAAAAAAAAAAATGAATGAAGTATGCACGGAAATATGTTAAAAAAAAAAAATATTAACTGTGGTAGCTTCTTTTTTTTTTTAAAAGGTTACATGATCAAATGATAGTATATATATATATGATATATATATCTCGTGATTACTATATATATATATAACGATTTAAAATGCGTTTGAACATAAAAAAAAAAAAAAACTTGATCTCTCATATATATATATATATATATATGATATATATTATATATTTATTTTTATATATATATATATATATATATATATATTAAGTTATTTTATAATATATTATATATATTATATATATATATAATATATTATTCTTAATAATTTTATAATTAAAATAATATTTATTTTAATTTTAAAATAAAAAGGTTTATTTTAAATATTAAAATAAAAGAGCTTATTTTAATTTTAAAATTAGAATTTCATGCTAACTAATTAGAGTTGGAATTGGATTCCATGATAACTAATTGGAGTTGAAATTGGATTTTATTTTTCCTAAAATAAAGGAGTTTATTTATGAATAGGAAGTAAATCCATCTTTCCTTAAATAAAGGAGTTTGTTTAGATATGAAATAAGATTTCATATTATTCAAAAATAAAAGAGTTTATTTGTGAATAGGAAAGAGAATCCTAATTTCCTTAAATAAAAGAGTTTATTTAAATATGGAATAAGATTTCATATTATTCAAAATAAAGGAGTTTATTTGTGAATAGGAAAGAATATCCGTGTTTCCTTTAATTAAAGATTTTTTTTTATTACATGGAATTGGATTCCATAATTAATTAAAATAAAGGAGTTTATTTTGATTAAAGATTTTGATTAAAATAAAATAGTTTATTTTATTCAAAATAGGAAAAATTAAAATAAAATAGTTTTATTTTGATTTAAATTTGGATTAAAATAAAGGAGTTTATTTTGATTCAAAATTAGATTTTATACTAACTAAATTTGCCCATTAAATGATATCAATATATATATTAAATGTTTATTATTCATGAGATGAATGTTATTTATTGATGCATATGGTGATGTGTATGATAATAAATGGGATTGATTATGGACTATTGACCAATATGATTGGATTTTATTTTAGTTGGATGCATGAATGTATGAGTTTTATTAAATGGGGTCTCACAGCCTCGTCTTCTCTAATTTTTTAGAATGTAAATTCTATCTCCTCCTATGTACTTCCCTCGATCTGCACGATCAAGGTTTCTATTTATTTTAAATAGTTTTGTAATAGGAATAGTTAGAATTAATTTTGAAAAATTGGAGATCAAGGAGCAAGGAGCGCTTGAAGACCCGTTTGTAATAGAGAGCCCTGGGTTTAAATGTAATAGTTATATTTAAATATTATTTCTTGCACCCTAGGGTTTGACCTTTTGGTTCACTTAGTGGCTCTAGTGAACCAAACTAGAATAAAAGTCCATAATCAATCAGGGTAGAATATAATATTATATGTGCATGCTATACTATATATATATATTATATATTATGCAAACTTGCTTCGCATGTTCATTAATATGACGCGTATTTTATATATATATATATAAATGCATGCGCTAAACAAGATGAGACAAATTAATAACAAACCCTCAATTTTTTTTTATTATGTCTAAGCGTTCAAAGATATTTGGAATATCGAACGTCGCTTTCTAGCATGATAAAATTAATAGAGTATTAAATATTTAATATGAGTTTGTTGTGTCACCACAAGGCAAGTATTAAGTATTTAAGATGTTAATTTATCACATTTGATGCTTATAAAGAAAATTGAACAATATTGTTTTGTTGTGTCACCACAAGGATGATATTTTCTTTTTTGAATATATGGAGTGCTAGGTCGGACTTAACTTGGATAATTTTGATTGGATGTGCCACCACTTGATCAAAATAATCTAAGAGGCAAAAGAAAAGGAGTTGCATAGTTGATGTAATTGACAAAAGTTGTCTACCTATTCATTTATATATAGTTTGTTGTGTCACCACAAGGCTATATACATTTGAAATGGGATCCTTATTCTCACTAGCAAATCTTTAATTAGATTTTCTTAGAACTATATAAGTGAGGTAATATAGTTTGAAGAAAATAGTGGGAGATACCAATTTAAAACAAGACCTAATTTATTTTGGTAATTAATAAAAGAATGTATGTTAAAATGTTGTTAATTACAAATTCATTTCTGTAATTTTACAATGTCTAAAATTACTATCACTGCGAAACATATTAGATGTTATTTAACTGGACCGTATTAAAGCGGATTGGTTAAGGAATTTGAGAATAGTTCTCATAGTGAAAAAGCTATCTTATGTCCTTAATACGCCTATCCTACTGAATGGTTGCGCATAATGCCTCTCGAGGAAGACATTGCTACTTTTAGAAAGTGGCAAGATGATGCACTGATTGGCTCAATGCATCATGCTCGCATCCATGAGTAACGAGCTTGACGTCCACAAGATGAAACTATGGATGCTCCTACTATATTCCGCACAACAAGTAGTTGATGGTGAGGAAAGTAGGGTGATAGATATCGAGATATCTAAGGAGCTCTTCCGATCTAGAATGGCCAATGGCACTATAATACGCATAAAAAATTCTTAACATAATCAATTTGATTGATCAATTAGGACAACTGGTTTTGTCATGGATGGAGAGTTGAGCCAAGATTTGATCTTGCACTCACTCCGGACTCCTTTCACAATTGTTGTGAATTTTTCATATGAACAAGCTAGATATAAACCCGTTGATTTGCTTAACATGTTGAAAAATGATGAGAGTCACTTTCCAACCAAGAAAGACCATGTCTTCTTGGTAGAGCCAAAGGATCTTACAAAGAAGAGACGATTCAAAGAAGGTATATAGAAAGGCAAAAACAAAGGATAATAAGAACAAAAGCGATATGGATAGCAAAGGAGTTTGCTTCCTCAATCGCAATAAGCTGGACACGGGAAAGAAAGCTGCAAGAAGCATCTTGAGGAGGCTAACCAAAGAAGCTTAGTGAAGTTTTGGTTATCAATACAAATTTGTTCATGATTTAAAATAAAATTTTCTTTAAGTCAAGGTTCTACTTGGGTATTGGATACCGACTTTGGTTATCATAAATATAGATTTATGAAGGACCAAGCGTAGTAGAAAGCTAAACAAATATAAGTAATCCTATGTATGGAAATGTAGCAAAGGTTGCCATATTAGCCATAGAAACTTATAGTTTAGCAATGCCTACAGGGCAAATCTATTAAGTCAATAAGTTGTTATTGTATTCCAGTACTTGTTAGAAACATTATTTCCATTTTATTGTTGGACAATGAAATCTTTGGTATTATATTTAAGAACAATTGTTGTTCTATTTATAATAATAATGTTTTGTATAGAAGCGGAATATTACTTAATAAATTTTGTATACTTGACTTACGTGAAAAATTATTTTGTAAATTGAACAAACTAGTATAAGAAAAGGAGATGATCATTCAAAGAGTTGAATGTATGTATTTGTTGAAATACAAGTGTGAATTATTTGAAAGGTTCAAAGAATTCAGAAGTGAAACAAATTGGCAAAGTATTAAGATTCTTTGATTAGATCAAGGAATAAATACTTGTGCAATAAGTTTCTAGATCATCTCAAATGGTTTTCTCATAATGGACGCCTCTCGATACATAATAATTGATTGATGTATCTGAAAGGAAAAATCATACCTTGTTGAACATGGTACGGTCCAAAAGATTTTACCGACATTCCGGTATCCTTCAGGATCATGTCTTAGAAATGGTCTACATATCTACGAAAAAGGTAACCTCAAAATCGGCCCCAAGACTCCATAAAAGTTATGGGATGGGGAGGATTCCTAATCTTAAGTATGTTAAGATAAGGGGTTGTCCAACTTATATGAAACGGTTTCAAAGGATAAGCTTGGGACAAAATTTGACATGCATCACATTTGTGGGACATCCTAAAGTAAGTTTAGGGCATATGTTCTATAATCCTACATAGCAAAAGGTGTTTATCATGAACACACCACTTTCTAAGATAAAGGTGTTTATCATTAAAAGGGCTAGTGGGAGGATAATAGATCTTGAAAAGTTCAAGAACCACAAAACACTATAAGTTAAATAAGAGGAACTCAGTAGATAGACCTATTGTACCCACAACCTAATCGTAAACTGCGGAATAGTACAAGAAGATACCTAGGAGGTATGGATTCATCATAGATGATGATGATGAGGTACGCATCATAGAAGATGATGATCCGATTACATACGATGAGTTAAGAGTTGTAGACACTCGGAGAAATTGATTGAAGCAATATTCTCAAAATGGAACATTCGTTTTGATGAAACAAATCAAAAGAGTTTGATTTTATCAAAAATAAGAATGAACCTAGTGTGTACAAAAGGGTCGATTGGGAGCATCGTGACATTCCTAGTACTACATGTTGATATACTACGGATAAGGAATGACATACCAATGCTACAATCAAGAAAGATAAATTTGTCTCAAAAATTCCTCCACGAATGATTTGGGAAGAGTATCTTAATTGGGGATAAAATCTATATAGATAGATTCAAGAGGATGCTCGACTTAACCCAAGGAATGTATATTCATTTGATGCTAAAGTCGTTTAGCATGGCAAACTCAAGAGTTGTCTCATGTTGATGAGCTATGGAGTGTGTATCTCTTAATAGTCCCCACAGCACTCTCGAAAAGAGAGGTCGCATGAGTGACAATCATGTATGCAATGAAATATACGAGACCGATGTTGATCGGTCATATTATGGAGAAGTTCACTATGAGTCGGTGAAAACATCTTAAAGTGCTTAACCAGGCACTAAGGATGTGATCATATTCATGGTGGGTCTAAATTAAAACTAGAGGGCTTTGATGACTCAAGTTTTTCAGATGCACCAAGACGATAGAAAATCCACTTTAAGGTAAAGTGTTATCTTGAACAAAAGGTGCGTTGAATTGGAAAGGTTCCAAACAAAGAAAGAGTTCTTTGGTTTAGTGATAAAGACAAAGTATATAGCTATAAATGAAGCTGCAAGTTGATTGTTTGGATTAAAAGTTCATTACAGAACTAGGAATAGTTCCTAAGTCTCATCTTGGATCTAAATATGTGTTGTGGCACTTTCATTTGATTAGAATCATTGAAAGATGGGAAATCACTATAGAGATAGTGGACTCTCACGAACAACATTACATATCCATTAACTAAAGCTTATCCAACAGCAGGATAATCGTCACTTAGAGAAGAAGAGTATGAGATGCCATGACGATTGGCTTTAGTGCAAGTGGGAGATTGAAAGTAGTATGCACACAAGCCAATCATGTTTGATGATAAAGCATATACTTTGTAACAATCTTATTCATTTATTAATAAAAAGTATTAATTTATTAAAGGCTTTTAATTATCTACATGATGCTGTTTTATAATATGTTATAAACCCATAGTTTTAAGCAATGCTTTTAGAATAATGATGATGATCATTCTAATGAGATCTAAATTCTTAGAAAGCTTAAAACTAAAATAGTTCCCAATCATTGGATTACTAAATTGGGGATTAGTGAATAGGGATAGATTGGTACATACGTTGCTTGCTCATTGGATGAGGATGATTGATCTCATGATCATTTGTGTGGAGACACTAAAGCAAGTATGTAGGTGCTTATTAGAGAATAAGTTCACTGAACGTGGCTCGCTAAGGAATACCTAATGGAGTTTTATATTTGTCAATAGAAATTCTGTAGTGATAGTAGTACAAGTAATCCTTGGACTTGAGATCATCATAGTATCTTGTGTATGATGAGTTATACTTTGACTTATTCCTTAAGACCCTTAGGGTATATCAAAGGGTATGCTTGGGTATAATAAGTTATACATGGAGATAATGTATGATCAATAAAGAATCTACCACTTCTAATAAAAGAAGAGAAATGTCTATGTGATTCGATAAATGACAACCCAAAGAGTCCTTGGTTATAAGCGAGAATGAAATTAGAAAGGAGTTTCTAATTTGAATTATTTGAGTTGTGCATTTAAGGATCGAAATATATATAATTAAATAAAATAAGACTTGACAAGTAATTCCATGTCTTATATTTAATTGGGACATTGTATGGTGGAAGGATTGAATTGTCTGGTAACTATTTACTCAAAGGTTCTTTTATGATTAATGTTGAAATCTATATTATCCGGGAAAGTCGTTGATCGCTAGGGAGGCTTATCCCTATTGTAGAATAAATATTATTTATTTATTTAAATAAATTAATTGTTTAATTTATTTATTTAAATAAGATTAGAATTGTTCTAATTGATTTATTCACAACCTAGGTTTAATATGGAGAACCTAAAGGGTCACACCATAAAAGGAAGAATAATTATTTAAGAAGTTAATGGCATAATCGTAATAATATAGTTAAGTATATTTAATTTAATCTATGGTGATAGAATAAATTAAATAGCTTAATATTTATTATTTAATATTTTAGAAATATTAAATATAAATTAATAAGAGGAGTCTTATTAATATTATTACAATTATTATTATTTTTAATTTCTAAAAGAGTTTAGGAATTAATTTAATATAAGTACTCTCATTTATTCCTAATTGGATTAGGAAAGAAAATTAGTTAAAGGAGTTTAATTAATTATCCCTAATAAGATTAAGGAGCTTAATTAATTAAAAGAATTTAATTAATTAAATAAAACCCAATTCCTTAATTGTTAAGGTGGGTTGCCCACATCTATAAATAAGAGGAGTCTTATTATGGGTGGAGGTGGTTGTTGACTTTTTTAACATACGACATAATTCCAATTGTTGGGAGAGTACACCTTTTTCTATAGAAATAGAAAACTAGGGTTTGAGCCAAATACCCATCTTCTTGAA
Source organism: Panax quinquefolius (assembly GCA_020205615.1). Taxonomy (NCBI): domain Eukaryota; kingdom Viridiplantae; phylum Streptophyta; class Magnoliopsida; order Apiales; family Araliaceae; genus Panax; species Panax quinquefolius. Next base: position 104,414,370 of record CM035157.1, read on the forward strand.
TTTTCTTCTTTCTTGGTGGATCACCTCTAGAGGCTAAACATTTGGGTGGCTAACGTTGATCAAAGGAAGGAACCAAACCCGGTGGATTCAAGATTGAACGCGAAAGGATTTGGAGGTGAACTTGTACTCGAGGAAGCTCGATCTTCAAGGGTATGATTTATTCTTTATCTTTTCGTTTAATTAATAATTGTGCATAAAGGGTGATCCTGGTATATGGTTTGTAAATTTTTAAACTCTGATTTTTACACGCTTCCGCACTTTTTATGCAATTTGATCACAAGCATATGAATATTACAAACCTAATAAGTGGCATCGAGCCAAACCTTTATGCGAATTATTAATTGTTTTAATTTAATATGTATATTGATATGTGTTTAGAACAATTTAATTGGGCATAATTTTATTGTATAAAATTTAAAATAAAAAAAAAAAGGGCCGAAAACAGATTTTGTAAAAAAAAAACGTGAACTACTTTTTTCCGTGCCCAAGGTCACCTGTTAACAGGTTTTAATAAAAAAAAAAAAAAATGAATGAAGTATGCACGGAAATATGTTAAAAAAAAAAAATATTAACCGTGCTGCTGCTTCTTCTTTTTTTTTTAAAAGGTTACATGATGCAGCCGTATTATATGGTTTGTAAATTTTTAAACTCTGATTTTTACACGCTTCCGCACTTTTATGCAATTTGATTGCGCACATGAATATTATAAACCTAACATGTATACGTTTCCATATCATTTGAATCTTTTTCGTAGTCATACGTACCTATTCTGGTCCCAACAACGTTGCTTCACCCACCTCATCCCAACATACTGGAGAACGACACTTTCGTCCATACAACGCCTCGAATGGAGCCATGCCTATACTTGATTGATAACTGTTGTTGTAGGAGAATTCTACTAATGACAAGTACTTGTCCCAACTTCCTTTGAAGTCTAGAACACAAAGTCTTAATAGATCTTCAAGAGTTTGAATAGTCCTCTCCGACTGACCGTCCGTTTGAGGATGATATGCAGAACTAAATAGTAAATCAGTGCCCATAGCTTTCTGCAAGTTGACCCAAAATCCTGAAGTAAATCTTAGGTCTCGATCAGAAACTATGGATACTATCATACCATGCAGTCTTACAATCTCATTTATGTATATACGAGTAAGATGTTCAAGTGAATATATTTCTCGTATAGGTAAGAAATGAGCAGACTTGGATAATCTATCGACAATGACCCAAATTGCATCTATGTCTTGAGAAACCTTGGGAAGACCAGTAACAAAATCCATGTTAATGTGCTCACACTTCCATTCTGGAATTTCAAGTGGTTGCAATGGACCTTTTGGCACTTAATGCTCCGCCTTGACACGTTGAAAAGTTAAACACCTTGAGATAAACTCCACGATCTCTCTCTTCATATTGCTCCACCAAAATATATGTCGAAGATCACGATACATTTTGGTACTTCTAGGATGGATTTTAAATGGTATATTGTGTGCCTCCATCGTGATTTTATACTTTAAATCAGAGTCGTTAAGTATTTCTTCTTCGTCGATTCTTGCTTTTGGAATAGCACCTTCTTGCACTTTCTTCTTCATACACATCAGCTCCGGGTCTGTAGCTTGAGCAGCTTTAACTTTATCAATTAAAGTCGGTTCTACTCGTATATTTGACATTATTACGTGGGTCTCTGAAGTTTTTAACTCTATCTCCATTCTTTGTAATTCATACAAAATGGGCCTTTGTGATGACAATATCGCACTCGTACCCGCATATGATCTTCTACTCAATGTGTTAGCTATCACGTTCGCTTTTCCAGGATGGTATTGAATGGTGTGGTCGTAATCTTTCAACAGCTCAAGCCAACGTTGTTGCCGCATGTTTAGTTCCTTTTGGGTGAAGAAATATTTGAGACTTTTATGATCTGAATAGATCTCCACTTTCTCCCCATATAGGTAATGTCTCCAGATCTTTAGCACGAAAACGACTGCTGCCAACTCTAGATCATGAGTAAGATAATTCCTCTCATATTCTTTGAGCTGTCGTGAGGCATAAGCTATGAATTTCCCATGTTGCATGAGAACACATTCTAAACCTCTACCTGAAGTATCGCTGTAGATGACAAATCCCTCCGAACCTGATGATATTATCAGAACATGTGCTGAAATGAGTCTCCTCTTGAGTTCTTGGAAACTCTTCTCACATTCCTCGCTCCATCTAAATTTTGTATCTTTTCGAGTCAGCTGAGTTAATGGAGTGACGATTCGAGAAAATCCTTCCTCGAATCTTCGATAATAACCAGCTACGCCCAGAAAGCTACGTACTTCGGTTACTGACTTAGGTTGCTCCCAACTTTGTATTGCTTCAATCTTTGCCGAATCAGCTGATATTCCATGTTTCAATATCACGTGCCCAAGGAATGCTATTTCCTCAAGCTAGAAATCGCATTTCTTCAACTTAGCGTATAACTTATTTTCACGTAGCTTTTGGAGTATCAGCCTCAAGTGTTGCTCATGATCTTCGTGTCTTTTGGAGTATATGAGGATGTTGTGACGCCCCCAAAACAGGTATACATCACCCATCTTGAGTCGCCAGATACATGGTACATAACTTAACTACAAACTTAATTATACAATTGTCGTGCAAAATACGACAAAACATAGCTGAGAGTTTAAACACGAATATTGCCTTCTAGACAATATCCACTCTCAAAGGAGTCCTCATTACATTTATTATCACACTATTTCACAGAATAGTGAGGACTACTAAAACAACCATCTGGACCATCACTCCATTCCCGAGCTCTTCCCGTACTATATTATCATTTCACAAGAGAAACGGTGAAAGAAAGGGTGAGCCCAACTAGCCCAAAGAAGAAATATTATGACTAAGATAATGCGAATAAATTATCCTTAGCCTTCAACAGTATAACAACTGATAGAATACAATAGATAACAAGTTTTAGATCAACAACTACAGCGGAACAAGCAATCCATTAGAAGAGTCAAGTAGAGAATAAAATCTACTATCTTCTATGATTTAAAAAGTTTTTCATCAACTTTATCGCTGAGACTCACCTTAATAAATAAAATCGAATCATCCCTGCACCACGGCCAAGGATATTCATGTAATCATCAATGATCATGATTATACCGAATAATCCCTAGTCATAATCATACCAACAACTATCCATCAATGAACTACAGGCCAATGAGGACTTTTACCACATCATTCGTCACATTACGGTCATGATTATACCGAATAATCCCTGTTCATAATCATACCAAGTCCATCTATGCACGTAAGCCAAAGATGACTTTAATCACAATACAAGCATGAGGATGATGACAATGACATAATAATTCAACAAAACAAGTTCAAGGATAAATTTTAAAGATTTATAATTTAATTTATCCAGAAATCAATAACGTCCAAATTGTCAACATGATACTGCTTTGTAGAGTAAAATTCAAGAATAATATTCATGTACCAAAGATAATTTGGACAGAAAAGAAATATATTTTTTGGGTGAATAGTACCCCATGAATAGTACTTCGAGAATAGTACCCCGTGAATAGTACCCCAACACGAAAAGTGTCCCGAATACTCGAGTGAATGATACTAGAGTGAATAGTAATAGGGTAAATAATAACCCATGAATGGTAACTCATGAATAGTACTCTGACACGAAAAGTGCCTCGAATACCCGAGTGAATAATACTAGAGTGAATAGTAATCGGGTGAATCGTAACTCGTGAATAGTAACTCGTAAAAAAATACCATAGAAAATGATATTACACGACGAGTACAAAAGAAATGATATCTCAGACGAGTATAATAGAATATACAAAACTGCAAATGGATTTTCACCCGCCATGCGGTAATCCACGTAGACAGATCATTTCCACAATTTAATAAAGAATGAATATGAAGGATCATTCACCATGCATGCGGTAATCCACATAGACAGGTTATTCCAACAGAATAATAAAGAATGGAATAATAGAAGAATTCACCATGCATGCGGTAGTCCGCGTAGACAGGTTATTCTAACAGAATAATAAAGAATGGAATAACAAAAGAATTCACCACTGTGATGCCCCCAAAATAGGTATACATCACCTATTCTGAGTCGCCACTTACATGGTATAGAATATAAATACAATCTTAAACATACAACATGAGCTGTGAGTTTTAATACAAATATTGTCTTCTAGAAAGTATTCAAACTCAAAATAAGTCCTCAATACATTTATTAACACACTATTTCATAGAATAGTGAGGACTATTAATGCTATCATCTGGACCGTCACTCCGTTCCCCGACTAGTCCCTGCTACGTTCTCATTTCCTGAAGAGAACAATGAAAGTAAAAGGGTGAGCTCAACTAGCCCAGTAAGAAATATTATGACTAAGATAATGCAGAATAAATTATCGTTAGCCTTCAACAGTGTTAAACAGATACAATATAATAAACATCAAGTTTAACAGCAGCGGAATAAGCAATCCATTAAAAGAGTTAAGTGGAGAATAAAATCTACTATCTTCTATGATTTAAAAGGTTTTTCATCACTTTTATTGCTGAGACTCAGCTTAATAAACAAACTACATCATCCCTGCACTACGACCAAGGATATTCAATAGTATCACAACCACAAATTATCCATGCACTACGGGCCAAGGATATTTGTGTATTCTTCAATGGTCATGATCATGCCAACAACTGTCCATCAATGCACTACGAGCCAATGAGGACTTTTACCACATCATTTGTAACATTACGGTCATGATTATACCGAATAATCCCTGGTCATAATCATACCATGTCCATCTATGCACTACAGGCCACAGATGACTTTCAAAATAATATAAACATGAGAATGATGACAATGATATAAGAATTCAATAAAACAAGTTCAAGAATTAATTTATCCATGAACCAATAACGTCCAAATTGTCAACATGATACTGCTTTGTGGGGTAAAATTCAAGAATGCTCAGAAGAATATTTCCATGAAAAGATACTGGATGAAGCGCAAATATCAAAGATATTCCATTAATTTCATGGAGTATAAAAGCCAAAACTTTAACCAGCTGAGTATAATAAAGAATGGAATAACAAAAGAAATCACCAGGGCATGCGATAGGCGCATTACAGATGCGAGTTATTCCAACAGAATAATAAATAACGAAACCGGTCAATGCGTAAATGCACGACGAAGATATTCTAATGTAATAATAAATAATGGTACCGGTGTAACGCGTAAATGCACAAACAAGATATTCTAACAGAATAATAAATAATGGAACCATGTCATGCGTAAGCGCTTGCATGGGATGTTTCAACAGAATAATAAAGAATAGAATAATGAGAAGAATTTCACCGTGACGATTACTTGCATGAGGCGAGTTATTCCAACATAATAATAAGGAATGGAATAATAGAAGAATTTCACCAAGTATAGGGTACTCCGCTTATACAGGTTATTCCAACAGAATAATAAAGAATGGAATAACAATTTTTTTTTACCAAGTATAGGGTAGTCCACGTATACAGGTTATTCCAACAGAATAGTAAAGATTGGAATAACAGAAATTTTCTTCATGAATACAAAAGAAATAATACCCCTTACCTTAGAAGAAACTGGATATAGGAGTAGTGAAGTAGTAGAATACTTTTCTTTTTTCTCTCTATAGTTTTTCTCTCTAGAGTTCAAATTGAATTCGTAAGAAATAATGAAGGAATGAGCTTATTTATAGGAGAATGGGTGAATAGTAACTAATTCATGAACGGTCCAAATTGATTTACTTTTTAAGCAGACGGTCCATATTAATTTACTATGCAATATTAATAAAATATTCTAATAAAACAAAATCTTTTAAATAAAATATAATATATTCTATTTATAATCTAATAAAACGAATAACTTTATAAAAATATTCTATTTTATATAAAAAGATTTTACTATGCAAAACACTATGCATGTATCTTATGCAAACACTATGCATAATAGAATATTATACATTCTATTTATAGTCTAATAAAAGCGAATAACTTTATAAAAGTATTACATTTTATATAAAAAGATTTTACTATCTGAAATACTATGCATGCACTATGCAAACACTATGCATAATAGAATATTATATATTCTATTTATAGTCTAATAAAACGAATAACTTTATAAAAGTATTACTTTTTTATATAAAAGTTTTCATTTTATTACATTTATAATAATAATAAAACAAAACTTATCACCTTTATTATAATTCACAATATTAATCGACCAGGTTGTTCCCAGAAAAGAGGGGGCTTTCCAATAAGGATTTCTCCCTATTGGCTCGCTATTAGGTGATCAAACCTCTCCTTGGCAGAACTTCTATACATTGTTAATATTGCAAATAATAATATTAATAACTTTGTTATCTCAATTATTGATTTAATAATATATATAATTTTGACAATAATTGAATCAAATAACGTGAGATACTTTGCAACAATTACTATAGCAATAATTAAACTAAACTGAGTGACTTCTCACGTAAGCATCAATAATCAAAACCGTGTGCTACTATGCAACCACGCGTATTACTGTACTTTTAACACCGGGTGTTTCAACAGTTAACGGTAAAATTTCTGCCGTTATTTTCATAAAATAATTTTGTCATTTTCTTAATCCGATAATAATTCCGTTGTGGGGTCCACCAATGATTGTGCCATCGTACGAATATTTCCTGTTAAAACGAATATTCCCCGACCAATCAAATATTATATAACAACTTGCATACTTTGCAAAATTTATAAATACTACCCACAACTATAACATTATCTCAAATCCACACCATAATATTAAAAAAAATATTTCGAGAAAATTAAATCTTTATTCATAAAATTTGGGGTTTTACAATCTCCCTTCCTTATGAAATTTCGCCCTCGAAATTTACGTACGTACCTGGTATACCGAAGAGATGAGGATACCTTGACTTCATTTCAGATTCTAACTCTTGAGGTATAACCTTTGAGTGTTGAATACGATCTCTCTTATCCAAGATTTTAACACGTATCTCCTCATACGTTAAATCTTCTGCTATCTCATCTAGTTCTAATTTAATAATGTGGTTCGAGTCATCCACATATTTACGTAACATCGATACGTGAAAAACGTTATGAACATGCGATATGTTTAGTGGTAAAATGAGTCTATAGGCCACAGTTCCTACTCGATCGAGGATTAAAAATGGGCCAATTAAATCGAGGGTTGATATTTCCTCTTTTCATCGACTTTTGCTTCTAAAATAACGCCCTCTTGAACCTTCTTCTTCACATTCATCAGCGACGGATGTGTAGCTTTAGCGGCTTTAACTTTATCGATTAAAGTCGATTCTACTCGTATATTCGCTATCTTCACGTGGGTCTCTAGAGTCTTTAACTCTATCTTCATCATTTGTAAGTTATACAAAATGGGCCTTTGCGTTGACAATATCGCACTCGTACTCGCATATGATCTTCTACTCAATGCGTTAGCTACCACGTTCGCTTTTCCAGGATGGTATTGAATGGTATAGTCGTAATCTTCAACAGCTCGAGCCAACGTCCTTGGCGCATTATACGTTCGTTTTGGTTGAAGAAATATTTAAGGGTTGTAGAAATGGGTTTTGTACTGGGGTCAATAAAAAATTCAATTTCATGCTCTAGGGGTAGGCTAAGAAGTCTTCAGGAATACGTCAGGAAATTTATTAACGATAGAAATATCATTCAAAACTGTGACTCTCATCTAAGACTTGGATATCACATGTAATGAAGGTTTCTCCTAACGGAGTTTCAACTAATAAGTCAAAGTCTAACTTCTCTAGAGTCAAATTTAAACGTTAAGCGCAAGCAAGAGAGATAAAAGAATGGGTAGAACCGGTATCTAATAAGGTATAGACTTCGCAAGAATTTATAATTAACTAACCCGTGCTAACTTCGTTCGGGTTACTCGCTTTTTAAGAAGTCACGAAAAGCGCTCTTCCTGAAACCACCGACTTTGTTTTGTCCGTATCCGCCTTTGGTGCCACCGTCCCAGCTAGACTTGACTTTGGTGCACGATAAAATCGAGCTAGGTGACCTTCTCTTCCACAATTGTAACACGTTTTGGACTACTGCGCACAGTTTGGACTGATATGTCCCTCCCCTCCGCATTTGAAGCATATGATAGGTGGTCGTTCTCCTTCCTTAACAACGGGTGCTGATGCTGACATCTTTCCATCATTGTTAAATCTCTTCTTCTTGAAATGTCCATTCTTATTATTTTGTCCATGATTACCACCAAAATAGTTACCATTTCTGGCATGTTGATTCCTTTCACGCTTATTATCACCTCTTCGATGACTGCTATCACTGGTATTATCATTTTGTCGGCTGCTCTCTTTTGGTTGGGTTGACTCATTATCGCGCTCCAATAACTGAGCCCTATTAACAACATCTGAATACAAACACAGTTTATGAGAGATAAGATATTGACGTATCTCGGGTTTCAAACCTCTTAGAAACATTCGCGTCATTCTCTCCTCATTATCAACCAAATGGGACGCAAATCGGGACAACTCGGCAAACTTGGCCCGTCTTTGCGACACGGTCATGTTGTTTTGCTCGACTTGATGAACTCTACCTCTTTCATGTGGCGGATACTTTCGGGGAAAGTACTTGTCGTTGAACAATTCTTGGAACTTCTCCCAAGTCATCTCGGTCTGGCGGAGTTGAGTACGCTTTATAGATTCCCACGATGTCTGCTCGCCTTCATAATATGAAGGTGGCAAAGGGAACCTTTTGCTCCTCGGAGTATCCCAAGACATCAAATATCTTGCAGATCTTTTTTATCCACGTCTCCACCTTAAGTGGTTTTGGCTCTCCAAAAAACTCCGGTGGTCCCAGTTCCTTGAACTGCATAGTGATAAGTGGTATTTTTACCTACTTATTGAATACCAATTCATGCAAATTGTGTCCTTCTCAAGTACATTTTATTGTATTTTAGTTGCATTTCATGTTATTTTGCATTGCATTTACTTAAAACTCATTTTTTGTGAATAAGTGCCGGAATCGGCTTAATTTTGGTGATATTAGAGGTCACGAGGCTAAGGGATGCGTGAAGGTGAGGCACAAGCGGTGATGTGCATGGCATGGAGGTACAATGAAGCATGGAGACCAAGCATGGAATAAGATCAAGCATGAAAAAACAAGTAGTAGCAACAATGACAGCATGATAAGCAGAAGAGAACTTAACTGTAACTGTAGGCAGCAAGGCATAGAGAAGAGCACAGGGAGTGTGCACCGTAGCGAGAACTTCGGTTGGACAGAGGCAAACTTTACGCAAGTCTCGGCGCCCGTAGCGAGGACATCTAGAAGGAGTCTTGTGGTATGCCGCGATCTTTGAAGTTGTGATTTTGTTTAATTTTAATTTTAATTAAATGAGTTGTAATTGGTTTTTAAAACGATTCTGACGGGTGTCAGAAAAGGGGATTGATACTTTTAGCGTATTTTACACATCATAACTAGGGTTTACACCTTGGGAGAGATTGCAACGTAGAACGAAGCCAAAACGTCAACTTCTCCAATTCTTCTTGGGATTCTCTATCATTGTGGATTTTTATTATTGTTTACTGGATTTCTATGAGAATTTAATCGTTGATCATTGGTTTTTATTCAGCAATTGGGTTTGATCATTCTATCTTTCATATTTCAATTGTTTGCTTATTGATCATGTTTAGCTTTGATCCCATAATGGCTTTTGGTTCAGACATGAACTAAACTCCATTATGGGATTCTAACTGTGACGACCCCAAAATAGGTCCATTCCATCCAACCCATTCTGAGTCGCCAAATACATGGTACAGAAACAACTACAACTTTATTATCACAACAATAAAACTGTGAGTTTAAATACAAATATTATCTTCTAGACAATATTTATACTCAAATAAATTCTCATCACATTTATTGATACATTATTTTACAATAATGGTGAGGACTACTAAACAACTCTCTCTAGAACCTTCATTCCATACCCCGACTAGTACTCGCTACATTCTCGCCTCCTGAGAAGAAAAATGGAACAACAAGGAAAAGGGTGAGCTCAACTAGCCCAGTAAAGAATGTTATGACTAAGATAATATACAACAAATTATCGTTAGTCTCCAACGAGGAAAAATCGATAGAATACAATAGACAACAAGTTTGAGATCAATATTCGCGTGAAATAATAATTCATAGAAGAGTTACGTAGAGAATGAAATCTACTATAATCTATGAATTTAACGGTCCATCATCAATATTTTATCCTGTAACATCAATCAATATTCATCTCAAATCAAATATTCATCTTTGCACTCTGAAGCCAAAGATATTCATCAATCGATCATGTTCATCTCAACACATTCATCTTTGCACTAAAGGCCAAAGATATTCATCGATCGGTCGTGTTCATTTAAAACACCGCTCATCTTTGCACTACAGCCAAAGATATTCTTGAGAAATCATTCATCTTTGCACTACTGGGCCAAAGATATTCAATAATATCATCATTTAAGACCGAGGATGATGAAAATACTTTTAAAGAACGAATCCGATTGAATCAAAATGACAAGGATTAAGGATTCAGTACTTGGTTTTATCCACGTCCAAAAATACCTCAAAAAAATAATCACGATTGGTGTAAAATTCAAGAATGATCAAAATATGGATACAATCAAAGCTAGTATCCGAATAGATATTTTTCGATTGAATAGTGCCGTATTAAGTGAATAGTGCCATTTTAAATTGAATAGTGTCGATGATAAGTGAATAGTCAGATATCGTGAATAGTCTTAGTATCACGTGAATAGTAACTCAAATCACCAAAAGATAGAAATTCCACAAAAAAACATTTTCACAACCATGAATAGTACTCGTGAATAGTAACTTCGTGAATAGTAACTCATGAATAGTAACTCGTGAATAGTAACTCATGAATAGTAAACCAGACATGAAAAAGTTCCAAATTTGATAAAAAGTTCCAACCAACATTTCAAAGATAATGATATTGAAGAATTAATATCATTTGAGAAGAAAATAACATCCCTTACCTCAAAGAATCGGTGCCGGAAGGAAAGGTCGGAAGTGATCTTTGAATGAAACTTATCTTGACAACAACTCTCAAAGTATCTAAATACTCACAAAATACGCTCAATAATATAGAGAGAAAGAGAAAACTTTGTTTACGGTGTGATTTTCAATTCTAACTTAGCCCTCTATTTATAGGAAAATGTTAGCCGTACCAAGGAAGACTTGACACCACTACACGATGGCTTTACCGCTACTATTGCCACCCACCACATTTGAAATAAAATTCAGCACATTTCTTCACCAACCACAAGTGGGGCCCACTCAATTCTAGAATTTTCCACCAAAATCAATTATAAACCTAATTTACGAATCGGTCACCTCTTAAAATTCATAACAAATCATACGCTCATTTTTAACGGTTCAAAATTTGTGGACATATACTCAACTTATATATGTATAACATATCCAAAAATTACAACGATCAACAGTCGGATTAAAATTATAACCCCATAATATATCTCAAAACCCACGATTTGATTTTTAATACCTCCAATCCAGATAAAATCGATAAAACACCTCAACATTAATTCCTTCATTAATAACCACATAAATAAATCCATCATTTATATTCATATAAAATAAATATTTCCTTATCATATGAATCAATAATTAATTATTCACAAATAATATTACGAATCACATTTATAATAACCAGTACATTCCCCAGGGAAAGAGGGGCTTTCAATAAGGATCTCTCCTTCTTGGCGGCGCAATTAGGTGACCAAACCTCTCCTTAAGCAGAACTTTCTAGACATTGCCAATAATGTTATCTAATAATATTATTCAAATAATATGAATTATTGATCGATAATGGGAAATCGTCATGTTGACAATTATTGAACAACAATAATATAAAATATCAGCGCAACAATTATTGAATCAATAAAATATTGATAAAGTAACTCTTTGTGAAAATTATTGAGTAGTGCCATCTTACGTAAGGATCAATAATTCAACAATACATGCAATCTGGTGTGCTCTGCTTTATGCAACCCGCCAGCATTCTTTGTATTTTAACCACCGGGTATTCCAACAGATCTTAGCAGAATAACAACGCCTGTAGTTATTTATAACCACCCAAACTTTGTCGTTTTCCTCATCCAATCGCTTTCCGTTATGGGGCCCACACATGGTCTGCTACCAGTTATACGAATATTCCCGATAAAGACGAATATTCCACGACCAAACGAATATTCCAGACAAAAATGAATATTTTATAACCACTTGCTTATTTTGAAATATTTGCGTATTTAACCCTTAACTATCCACATTAATCAAATCAACCCTTACTATTTCAAGATAATAAATAAAGGAAATTCCTTTTTATTTAAAAAAATTTCGGGGTCTTACACTAACGGATTTTAATATGTAGTTTGGTTGCACGCTTAAATGCTAGGGTTGTTTTGCATATTATATGGGAATTCTATCGTGATTGTTTTACATGTATGAATGCCTGATCACCATTCGTCTCAGTATTTGTATGGAATTGACAATGAACATGCAAGTATGGATTGTAATCATGATAACATACGAATATGGGGCTATTATATATGGCTTGCGTATTTTGTGATCCAGATAGACATATACTATTTCACCGTATGAGCTAGAGTAAGGGCTTGTGCTTAAAATCAATATAATTGCAATTTCACATAGACATATAGTGATTTTGGTTGTGTTGATGGTTACATAGAGTCTATCATCTGTGGATGCTGTGAAAGTAGGTTATAGTGCATTGAAAAATGGTTATAACTCTATTCGTGCTCTTGCCTATTTTTCTATGATATGTGAACACTTCTTGCATGATAGTGGCGATGAGATGAAATATTAAATGAAGTTAGGGTCCCATTATTTCCAGTTTATATTTATTCCATTATTATTCTTATTTTTAGTTGTTAGTACAATTAGTTCAATTCAATAATTCTAGTTATTAGTTTAAGCATATAAATACAGTGAGTTAATTGATGCATAATAGTTTAAATTTAACAACTTTCTCTGTGGGATCGATACTCTACTTACTTTGTATTACTTGTTGACGCATGTATGCTTGCATGAGTTAGAGCTCTTTTATTTGAATTTGTAAAAGAGGCAACAAGTTTTTAGCGTAGATTCTTAGGGAAAGCGTTAATTTAAATAATTATCATTTGTTTAAAGCTATATTGTATGACTTAGACAATTCTGATCGTTTCTCATTTCTATTTTTGTTTCGTTTTTTTTTCGTTTCAGGTACTTTTGGATTTTTATGCACACGCGATCATCCAACTCAGAACTAACACCAACGCAAGATAACATAAATGGAAAAGGTTGGAAAGCGAGTGTGCGGAGAAATTTGCAAGCTTAGTTAGATAGTACAACATCCAAATTGGCGGAAGAACAAAGACTTGAGCAAAGAGAAGAGCATCGGGCTCTAAGGGAGTACTCCATGCCAAACATAAATGGACTACAATTGAGCATAGTCAGGCCAGCGATAGCAGCTAATACCTTTGAGATTAAACTGGGCACTATTCAGATGGTGCAAAACTCGGTTCAGTTTGGGGGTGCTGCTATGGATGATCTGAATGAACACTTATTGAGCTTCATCGAGATTTGTGATACATTCAGATACAATGGTGTAACGGAGGATGCCATTAGACTACGTCTATTTCCATTTTCATTGAGAGATAAGGCTAGAAGTTGGCTACATTCTTTGCCGTCAGGGTCAATCACTACATGGGAGGATTTAGCACAAAAATTCTTAGCTAAGTTCTTTCCAATGGCTAAGACTGCAAAGATGAGGACGGCTATCTCTCAGTTCGAGCAACAATAGGGTGAGTCCTTACATGAGGCATGGGAGCGATACAAAGAAATGCTCAGGAAATGTCTGCATCACAGTATGCCAGATTGGATGGTGATCAACTCCTTCTATAATGGTTTGGGATGGCAGTCGAGACCGATTATGGATGCAGCCGCAGAAGGGGCGTTATGGGAAAAGAGCTATGATGAGGCCTATACACTTATCGAGACTATGGGCGCAAATGACTATTAGAATTCTACATTTCGGATGCCACTGACCTAAGGTTGCGGTGTGTTGGAGGTAGATGCGATTACGGTTATCGGCACGGATGGCGGCTATGGCTAAGAAGATAGATACTTTGGCGAGAGAGAAAAATGAAAATAGTTGCCTTCGTTTGTGAGAGAGATTTGTGAGGTCACACTCCACGGATCAATGTGCTTTATCACTCGAGTCGGTCTGACAATATGTGAGTAACTACTGAGAAAAGACCAAGGTCAATTCCAGGACACATACCACCCCAACAACCGAAATCATCCGAACTTTAGTTGGTCGAACAATCAAGGACAACAGCAGAATCAGTTTCAGTCAAATCATCAATTTCAGTCACAGTCATCTCAGCCACAGTTTACACCAAAACCACCATTTCCACTAGGATTCTCTCATCAACAACAACATCACACTCCAGCTGCACCACAGCCAGAAAAAAATCAGAGATAGAGGAAATGATGTTGAAATACATGGCAAATATTGAGGTTATGATCAAAAGCCAAGTAGTGGCTATTAAGAATTTGGAGACTCAAATGGGGCAAATGGCAAGCATGCTTAATAATAGACCCCAAGGTTCATTGCCAAGTAACACAGAGACAAATCCTAGAAGAGATGGGAAGGAGCAGTGTCAAGCGATCACATTGAAATCGGGGAAAAGATTTTGACAGTTTATGCAAGTCGCATACCGCGCTGATAGTCTTAAGGAGGCTTGTAATGCAACGTATGACCGTCTTGAAAGGTGAGCGGTGACTAAAGAGGAAGAAAATCTGGAAAATTCTGAGGTTCAGCCGGATGAGAAAGATAAAGCAAATTCAGAAGAGAAGGTTAAGAGTCCAGTACAACCAATTCACCCTCAAGTACCATATCCGCAGAGGTTAGTTAAGCAGAAAGAAGACAAACAGTTCAGCAAGTTTCTGGAGGTATTCAAAAAGCTGCAGATCAATATACCTTTCGCCGAGGCATTGGAACAAATGCCAAGCTACGTAAAGTTCATGAAAG
This sequence comes from Panax quinquefolius, assembly GCA_020205615.1. NCBI lineage: Eukaryota > Viridiplantae > Streptophyta > Magnoliopsida > Apiales > Araliaceae > Panax > Panax quinquefolius. The sequence goes on from CM035157.1 coordinate 104,429,533, forward strand.
GTATATTGTCAAGGAATAGAAGATTAGATGAGTTTGAAACGGTAGGCTTGACTGAGGAATGCAGTGTAGTGCTCCAACGCAAACTACCTCCAAAGCTGAAAGATCCGGGCAGCTTCACAATTCCGTGCACAATTGGGAAGATGAACTAGTAAATGTTTATGTGATTTGGTGGCAAGTATAAACTTGATGCCCCATCGATTGTTCAATCGGTTGGGACCTGCTTGGCTCCAGTAGACGAACATATATCACTCTGACTGGTACGGATCCATCACATATCCACGGGGAATTATTGAAGATGTGTTGGTTAAGATGGACAAGTTCATTTTTCCAGCTGACTTTATCATCCTAGATTTCGAAGAGGACAAGAGTATACCGATCATACTGGGGAGACCATTCTTAGCCCTAGGCAGGGCTTCGATAGATGTGCAAAAAGGGGAACTCACTATGCGCATACATAATCAGGAGGTCACGTTCAATGTCTTTAAGGCAATAAAGTTCCCAACAGATGAAGAAGAATGCTTTTTGGTTGACTTGGTGGACTGGGACCTAAAGGATGAGGTACAGAAACCGAGGAATTATGAACCGATGAGGTGTGTAACGGGAAAAAGTTTAGAGTTGAAGGTAGAGCCGTTGATGAAGGCTGAAGGCACTAAATTCTGGGGTGCGATAGACAACAAGGAAGGCACCTCAGTTCCTGATGTGACATGAGATTTAGAGATAGTCAAGCTAATTGACTATAACTTAGCGCTGGATGGGAGGCAACCCATTATTTCTACCCCCACTGATTTTTTTTAGTTATTCATTTGGAATTCTTTTAATTAGTTCTATGTCATTCATTTTTCTTACTAGGATATTAGATTTTCATGCTTAAGTGCATAGCAAGAACTGCTGTGCGAATATTTGCAAGATGGTAGCACTATGAGGCCACTAAGTTATGTCTTAATAATGTACATTAAAGTCCATGCAGGAACAATCATTGGAAAGCATCACTGATAGTTAGAGTGGAGTGGAACGTTAACATTACAGATATCAGGCTCTCTCGGTCTTGTGATCTATCTATCTAAATCTAACTGAACTTGGCGCCAAGCATTCAAGTCAATCAGAACGACAAACATTCTGCAAGTCTCGGCGCGCATGTAGACGCATTGAGAACACACTTTCTTGCGGCGTGCATGACACCAAATCAAGGCAGATCTGAACATTTTAAAATAGAGTTGTGGACCATTTGGACTCTTATTTACGATAATAACAGACATGAAACTCTCTCACTCCCCATAACTCACATCTTTATCTCTCTATCAGTTACAAATTGAAGCTGTATATCTCTCCATCAAATCTCTATGATTCTCTCCACGTCCCAAGCTCAACCCACGCTCTCATCCACTCTATAAAGCTAGGGTTCCCAATTGGGTTGGCAAAAACAAGTGTGAAGGTTATCAACTCATAAATTCTCATTCTCTCTCAGTAAGTTCATCTGCATTCTCAATCAATTATCTGCAAATAGGTCCGAAGAGAACATGACCATCTTCATCTTCCTCATCCTCCTCCGGCAGTCACGAGGAGGACATTGTCGACCACACCAAGTTCTTATGTTTGGAAGCCCAGCAGGAGTACTACTAGAATCATAGCAAAAACATTCATCAAGGAAAGAGGATTCAAACCGAAGGCCGGGATGGGACGGTGTGTGCCCGTGATCCGAGAAGCGATTTGGGGGGGTGGGTATTTGCATCTCCACGCCCATTCCGATGAGCATAGTCCGAGAATTTTACGCCAATGCCAAAGTCACCATGAACGATACCTCTATGGTTCGTGGTGTCGAGATAGAATACTGACCTTCCGCCATCTGAACCATCCTGAGAATCACCGCAACACCACCAAGAGGGGCTGCCAATTGGATCACAGGAGCACATCTGGAAATAGACTTGGAGCGTGTCATTGCAGAGTTGTGCATACCAGGCACGAAGTGGACTTACAAAGTTGGCACGACCCAGCCTCGCACATTCCCAGCAGCTGCACTGAATCGATACGCCAAGGCATAGAACCTGTTCATTTGTGCCAAGTTATTGCCTTCATCGCACCAGCACGAGATCACGGCGGAAAGGGCCATAATACTGTGGGGCATAATTACTAGCGAGTACATTGATGTGGGTTATTTGATTCATCAAAATATTGTGAAGTATCTGAAGGGAACTACCACTGGGAGCATTCCATATGCTTCAGTGGTAGCCATGCTATGTGCACATCAGGGGTGCAATTGGGGCAACGAACAAATGCAATATCCAAGCCAGGACATCACCCATGCCACCATCGCTAAATTTGAGGACTAGGCAGGTGGTGAGCCACACCCGCACGGACGAGGATTTATTCTTCGGTCCACATTCCCAAAGCCATCGCAGCAGCCCCCTCAGACAGATGAAGCAGGCCCATCCACCCGAGCACACACCGTTCCTAGCGATCGCTTGACTCAGAAGGTTGGGGCTTGAAAGTCGATGCCATGTATGACAATTTTGGAGCGTTTTTCTGGGACTCATAAGGGCTTTGGTGGAGCCTTGTGATGAAGGAACAATGCTAGAGTGGCCTCGGTTTGGAACCATGAGTGCCATATCCACCACAGATTCACCACGAGGAGGGTGGTTAAGCAAATCATTAGGGGAGTTTTGTACCCTTTACCTTCATTCAATGGGGACATTGAATATTATAAGTTTGGGGTATTGGGGGTTATAGCATAATAGTTTAGTTTTATTTAATTGTTGCATATTTAGTTTAATTTTGCATGTTTATGTGTTAGATAAAATTTTGTAGATTTTTTTTAATTTTTATTCATTTATTGATTGTGTTAGTATGTTTTAGTTGCATGTCTCACACAAATTCTTGCTTTATAGAAATTCTTGCCTAGCCAATGATGATAGTGAATTGTGAAGGATTTTAGAGTATGTTGGATAACATGAGCTGATATATAATGTTTTACACGATGAGATTCATGTTGCTATTTAAATGCTTTAGGTTTGCACGAACGTGTTCACAATCACTTGTAGGTTTAAGAAATGTATGTTATATTGCTCGATAGAACATGTAGTTTTAAAAAAAGAAACATGTGGAAAGTGCTCTTAGACTGTATAAAACATTGACATGCAAAATTTTGGGAAAACATGGGTATGCTATGTATAAAAAAAAATCAAATAGCAATAACGTGGCTAGTCTTAATTAAGTGGTACAGCTACTTGAGTAAATGCGCTTGGGGGATTGTCTCTACACCTAGCGCCCTAAGGTCTTTCATGGTCTGGGAGTCGTTGGTTGAAAGCTCGTTAAGGGGTAGCAGTGTGCCTAATGAATTGAAATATTGCACAGTCATGTGAAAAAAGAAGAAGAGAAAAATAGAAAAGGAAAAGAAAAATAGCAATAAACACCGCGGGAAAGACCGAAAATTGCCTTCGTGAGTAGCAATAAAGCAATAAACCCATTGTTGAACCTTAGTCTGTGTTGATATGTTGAAACAGTCTATATGGCATAATTATACATGAGCCTTGATTTAGACTATAATTTTCTGTTTGGAGCAATGTAGCATACATATTCTTTGCTTAGATCAAGTTTTGGTAAACACCACACACACACACACAACATCTCTATAGCACATATGAATTATTTGAGTGTATGACATTATGCCTATAGTTTTGTTTGAAATTGTATTCTTGGATCTCGATAATTTATTGAGGTAATTTAAATTTGAATTTACATTATGCATTTGGGATTATGTGAGACTAGTTTACATCATAGAGTAGTTGCATAGTTTTGTAGTTGAATTTTCATTGTTCATTTAGTATGCATTGCTTGAGGGCAAACAACAAGTTCAAGTTTGGGGGTATTTGATAAGTGGTATTTTTACCTACTTATTGAATACCAATTCATCTAATGTGTCCTTCTCACGTACATTTTATTGTGTTTTAGTTGCATTTCATGTTATTTTGCATTGCATTTACTTAAAACTCCTTTTTGTGAATAAGTGCGAGGCAAGCTTAATTTTGATGATATTAGAGGCACGAGGCTAAGGGATGCGTGAAGGCGAGGCCTGGCGGTGATGTGCAAGGCATGGAGGTACAATGAAGCATGGAGACCAAGCATGGAAGAAGATCAAGTATGAAAGAAAGTAGTAGCAGCAATGACATGACAGATGATAGAAGAACAGAACCGAACTTGTAGATTGAAGTAGCAGCATGCACGTAACAGGATGAAAGAAGTCTCTGGGGGGCGTCGCCTGTGCGAGAACTTCGATTAGACGAGGCAAACTTTCTGCAAGTCTCGCGCCCGCTTGAGGGACAAATCGAAGGAGCGCGCGGCCACGCGCGATGCTGAAGCTGTGATTTTATTTTATTTTAATTTTAATTAAATGATTTGTAATTGGTTTTTAAAACGATTCTGACGGGTGTCATAAAAGGGGATTGATACTTTTAGCATATTTTACACATCATAACTAGGGTTTACACCTTGGGAGAGATTCCAACGTAGAACGAAGCTAAAACGTCTACTTCTCCAATTCTTCTTGGGATTCTCTGTTATTGTGGATTTTTATTATTGTTTACTGGATTTCTATGAGGATTTAATCGTTGATCATTGGTTTTTATTCAGCAATTGGGTTTGAACGTTCTATCTTTATTATTTCAATTGTTTGCTTATTGATCATGTTTAGCGTTGATTCCATAATGGCTTTTGGCTCAGACATGAACTAAAATCCATTATGGGATTCTAACGGATTTTAATATGTAGTTTGGTTGCATGCTTAAATGCTAGGGTTGTTTTGCATATTATATGGGAATTCTATCATGATTGTTTTACATGTATGAATGCCTGATCACCATTCGTCTCAGTATTTGTATGGAATTGACAATGAACATGCAAGTATGGATTGTAATCATGATAACATCTGAATATGGAAATTTGTTATATATGGCTTGTGTATTTTGTGAACGAGATAGACATATCTTTGTTTTCTTAGTATGAGCTAGAGTAAGGGCTTGTGCTTAAAATCAATATAATTGCAATTTCACATAGACATATAGTGATTTTGGTTGTGTTGATGATTACATAGAGTCTTATCATCTGTGGATGCTATGTAAGTAGGTTATAGTGCATTGAAAAATGGTTATAACTCTATTCGTGCTCTTGGCTATTTTCCTATTATATGTGAACACTTCTTGCATGATAGTGGCGATGAGATGAAATATTAAATGAAGTTAGGGTCCCATTATTTCCAGTTTATATTTATTCCATTATTATTCTTATTTTTAGTTGTTAGTACAATTGGTTCAATTCAATAATTCTAGTTATTAGTTTAAGCATATAAATACAGTGAGTTAATTGATGCATAATAGTTTAAATTTAACAACTTTCTCTGTGGGATCGATACTCTACTTACCTTGTATTACTTGTTGACGCATGTATGCTTGCATGAGTTAGAGCTCTTTTATTAGGACTGTAAAAGAGGCAACACTTAGCGGTGACCAACCGTGGGTTGCCATTGTTTCCACCTGCATTATGAACAAGAGTATCTCTCATTTGGTGTTGCATGAACTGCACAAAGCCTCTGAACATCACATCGTTCATCATTTGATCGGTGTCGTTGTTTACCTGAGGATTATTATCTTCTTGTTGCACATTATTCTGGGTATTGATCTGTGGAAACTCAACGGTCTCCTGTGCTCCATTGATATTCTCAACATTTTCGGATGTCATTTTCAAATACTGCCACAAAACAAGGGTTAATTAACATATCACATATTATCCCCATACTATGACCAACCAATTAAATATCAAATAAAATTAAGTAGGTCATACTAGCGAAAGAATTTCCTGTCTCTCCCCTCCTAGTTCTTATCTCACATCTCAGCCAGGGATCATATCCCCCAGCTTTGATACCAACTGTGACGCCCCCAAAATAGGTATACATCACCTATTCTGAGTCGCCACTTATATGGTATAGAATATAAATACAATCTTAAACATACAACATGGGCTGTGAGTTTTAATACAAATATTGTCTTCTAGAAAGTATTCAAACTCAAAATAAGTCCTCAATACATTTATTAACACACTATTTCATAGAATAGTGAGGACTATTAATGCTTATCATCACGGATGAGTCACTCCGTTCCCCGACTAGTCCTTGCTACGTTATCATTTCCTGAAGAGAACAATGAAAGTAAAAGGGTGAGCTCAACTAGCCCAGTAAGAAATATTATGACTAAGATAATGCAGAATAAATTATCGTTAGCCTTCAACAGTGTTAAATAGATACAATATAACAAACATCAAGTTTAACAGCAGCGGAATAAGCAATCCATTAAAAGAGTCAAGTGGAGAATAAAATCTACTATCTTCTATGATTTAAAAGATTTTTCATCACTTTTATTGCTGAGACTCAGCTTAATAAACAAACTACATCATCCCTGCACTACGACCAAGGATATTCAATATCATCACAACCACAAATTATCCATTCACTACGGGCCAAGGATATTTGTGTATTCATCAATGGCCATGATCATGCCAACAACTGTCCATCAATGCACTACGAGCCAATGAGGACATTTACCACATCATTTGTAACATTACGGTCATGATTATACCGAATAATCCCTGATCATAATCATACCATGTCCATCTATGCACTACAGGCCACAGATGACTTTCAACATAATATAAACATGAGAATGATGACAATGATATAAGAATTCAATAAAACAAGTTCAAGAATTAATTTATCCAGGAACCAATAACGTCCAAATTGTCAACATGATACTGCTTTGTGGAGTAAAATTCAAGAATGCACAGAAGAGTATTTCCATGAAATGATACCGGATGAAGCGCAAATATCAAAGATATTCCACTAATTTCATGGAGTATAAAAGCCAAAACTTTAACCAATTGAGTATAATAAAGAATGGAATAACAAAAGAAATCACCAGGCATACGATAGACCACACAGATAGGTTATTCCAACAGAATAATAAATAACAGAACCAGGTCATGCGTAAACGCATAGATAGGATATTCCAACAGAATAATAAATAATTGAACCAGGTCATGCGTAAATGCACAGATATGATATTCTAACAGAATAATAAATAATGGAACCAAGTCATGCGTAAACGCACAGACAGGATGTTCCAACAGAATAATAAAGAATGTAATAATAGAAGAATTTCACCATGTATGCGGTACTTCGCATAGACAGGTTATTCTAACATAATAATAAAGAATGGAATAACAGAAGAATTTCACCAAGTATAGGGTACTCCGCGTATACAGGTTATTCCAACAGAATAATAAAGAATGGAATAACAAAAGAATTTCACCAAGTATAGGGTAGTAAGCGTATACTGAGTTATTCCAATGAATAATAAAGAATGGAATAATGAAGTTCTCTTCATGAATACAAAAGAAATAATACCCTTACCTTAGAAGAAAGCTGGATATAGGAGTAGTGAAGTAGTAGAATACTTTTCTTCTTTTCTCTATAGTTTCTCTCTCTAGAGTTTCGATTGAATTAAGTAAGAAATAATGAAGGAATGAGCTTCTATTTATAGGAGAATGGGTGAATAGTAACTAATTCATGAGCAGTCTAAATTGATTTACTTTTAAGCAGACGGTCCATATTAATTTACTATGCAATATTAATAAAATATTCTAATAAAACAAAATCTTTTAAATAAAATATAATATATTCTATTTATAATCTAATAAAATGAATAACTTTATAAAAGTATTCTATTTTATATAAAAAGATTTACTATATACAAACACTATGCATGTTACTTATGCAAACACTATGCATAATAGAATATTATATATTCTATTTATAGTCTAATAAAGCGAATAATTTTATAAAAGTATTACATTTTAAATAAAAAGATTTTACTATGCAAACACTATGCATACCTTTATCTGCAAACACTATGCATAATAGAATATTATATATTCTATTTATAGTCTAATAAAATGAATAACTTTATAAAAGTATTACGTTTTTATATAAAAGTTTTCGTTTTATTACATTTATTATAATAATAAAACAAAACTTATCACCTTTATTATAATTCACAATATTAATCGACCAGGTTATTCCCAGGAAAGAGGGGGATTTCCAATAAGGATTTCTCTCTATTGGCGCGCAATTAGGTGACCAAACTTCTCCTTGGCAGAACTTCTAGACATCGTTAATATTGCAAATAATAATATTAATAACTTTGTTATCTCAATTATGGATTTAATAATATATAAAATTTTGACAATAATTGAATCAAATAACGTGAGATACTATGCAACAATTACTATAGCAATAATTGAACAAAACTGAGTGACTTCTCATGTAAGCATCAATAATCAAAATCGTGTGCTACTTATACTACCACGCCAGCGTATTCTTTACTTTAACACCGGGTGTTTCAACGAGTTAACAGTAAAACTTACGCCATTATTTTCATAAAATAATTTTGTCGTTTTATCAATCAAACAATAATTACATTGTGGGGTCCACCAATGATTGTCTTGAGTCGCACGAATATTTCTGTTAAAAGCGAATATTTCCGACCAATCGAATATTATATAACAACTTGCATACTTTGCAAAATTTATAAATACTACCCACAACTATAACATTATCTCAAATCCACACCATAATATTAAAAAAAATATTTCGAGAAAATTAAATCTTTATTCGTAAAATTTGGGGTTTTACAATCTCCACTCCTTATAAAATTTCGCCCTCGAAATTTACGTACGTACCTGGTATGCCGAAGAGATGAGGATACCTTGACTTCATTTCAGATTCTAACTCTTGAGGTATAACCTTTGAGTGTTGAATACAATCTCTCTTATCCAAGATTTTAACACGTATCTTCTCATACGTTAAATCTTCTGCTATCTCGTCTAGTTCTAATTTAATAACGTGGTTCGGGTCATCCACATATTTACATAACATCGATACGTGAAAAACGTTATGAACACGCGATATACTTAGTGGTAAAATGAGTCTATAGGCCACAGTTCCTACTCGACCGAGGATTAAAAATGGGCCAATTAAATCGAGGGTTGATATTTCCTCTTTTCATCGACTCTTGCTTCTAGAATAACGCCCTCTTGAACCTTTTTCTTCACATTCATTAGCGACGGGTGTGTAGCTTGAGCGGCTTTAACTTTATCGATTAAAGTCAATTCTACTCGTATATTCGCTATCTTCACGTGGGTCTCTAGAGTCTTTAACTCTATCTTCATCATTTGTAAGTTATACAAAATGGGCCTTTGCGTTGACAATATCACACTCGTACTCGCATATGATCTTTTACTCAATGCGTCAGCTATCACGTTCACTTTTTCAGGATGGTATTGAATGGTATAGGTTTAATCTTCAATAGCTCGAGCCAACGTCCTTGGCGCATTATACGTTCGTTTTGGTTGAAGAAATATTTAAGGGTTGAAGAAATGAGTTTTGTACTGGGGTCAATACAAAATTCGATTTCACGCTCTAGGGGTAGGCTAAGAAGTCTTCAGGAATACGTCAGGAAATTTATTAACGATAGAAATGTCATTCAAAACTGTGACTCTCATCCAAGACTTAGATATCACATGTAATGAAGGTTTCTCCTAACGGAGTTTTAACCAATAAGTCAAAGTCTAACTTCTCTAGAGTCAAATTTAAACGTTAAGCGCAAGCAAGAGAGATAAAAGAATGGGTAGAACTGGTATCTAATAAGGTATAGACTTCGCAAGAATTTATAATTAACTAACCCGTGCTAACTTCATTCGGGTTACTCATTTTTTGAGAAGTCACGAAAAACGCGCTTCCTGAAACCACCGACTTTGTTTTGTCCGTATCCGCATTTGGTGCCACCGTCCCAGCTGGACTTGACTTTGGTGCACGATAAAATTGAGCTAGGTGACCTTCTCTTCCATAATTGTAACACGTTTTGGACTACTGCGCACAGTTTGGACTGATATGTCCCTCTCCTCCGCATTTGAAGCATATGATAGGTGGTCATTCTCCTTCCTTAACAACGGGTGCTGATGCTGATGTCTTTCCATCATTGTTGAATCTCTTCTTCTTGAAATGTCCATTCTTATTGTTTTGGCCATGATTACCACCAAAATAGTTACCATTTCTGGCATGTTGATTCCCTCCACGCTTATTGTCACCTCTTCGATGATTTGCTATCCTTTGGTATTATCATTTTGCATTTGCTCTCTTTTGGTTGGGTTGACTCATTATCGCGCTCCAATAACTGAGCCCTATTAACAACATCTGAATATAAACACAGTTTATGAGAGATAAGATATTGACGTATCTCGGGTTTCAAACCTCTTAGAAACATTTGTGTCATTCTCTCCTCATTATCATCCAAATGGGATGCAAATCGGGACAACTCGACAAATTTGGCTTCGTACTGTGACACAGTTATGTTGTTTTGCTCCAGCTTGATGAACTCTACCTCTTTCATGTGGCGAATACTTTCGGGAAAGTACTTGTCGTTGAACAATTCTTGGAACTTCTCCCAAGTCATCTTCAGTGCGGCATGTTGAGGACGCTTTACAGATTCCCACCAGTAATCTGCCTCTGCTCGCAACATGAAGGTGGCAAAGGGAACCTTTTGCTCCTCGGAGCATCCCAAGACATTAAATATCTTGCAGATCTGCTTTATCCACGTCTCCGCCTTAAGTGGTTTTGGCTCTCCAAAAAACACCGGTGGTCCCAGTTCTTTGAACTACTTAGCGATGACCAACCGTGGGTTGCCATTGTTTCCACCTGCATTATGAACAGGAGTCTCTCTCATTTGGTGTTGCATGAACTGTACAAAGCCTCTGAACATCCCATCGTTCATCATTTGATCGGTGTTGTTGTTTACCTGAGGATTATTATCTTCCTGTTGCACATTATTCTGGGAATTGATCTGTGGAGACTCAACGGTCTCCTGTGCTCCATTGATATTCTCAACATTCTCGGATGTCATTTTCAAATACTGCCACAAAATAAGGGTTAATTAACATATCACATATTATCCCCATACTCTGACCGATCAATTAAATATCAAATAAACTTAAGTAGGTCATAATAGCGAAAGAATTCCCTGTCTCTCCCCTCCTAATTCTTATCTCATATCTCAGCCGGGGATCATATCCCTAAGCTTTGATACCAACTGTGACGCCCCCAAAATAGGTATACATCACCAATTCTGAGTTGCCACTTACATGGTACAAAATACAAATACAATCTTAAACATACAACATGAGCTGTGAGTTTTAATACAAATATTGTCTTCTAGACAGTATTCAAACTCAAAATAAGTCCTCAATACATTTATTAACACACTATTTCATAGAGTAATGAGGACTACTAATGCTATCATCTGGACCGTCACTCCGTTCCCCGTCTAGTCCTTGCTATGTTCTCATTTCCTGAAGAGAACAATGAAAGTAAAAGGGTGAGCTCAACTAGCCCAGTAAGAAATATTTTGACTAAGATAATGCAGAAAAAATTATCGTTAGCCTTCAACAGTGTTAAACTGATACAATATAATAAACATCAAGTTTAACTACAGTGGAATAAGCAATCCATTAAAAGAGTAAAGTAGAGAATAAAATCTACTATCTTCTATGATTTAAAAGGTTTTTCATCACTTTTATTGCTGAGACTCAACTTAATAAACAAACCACATCATCCCTGCACTACGGCCAAGGATATTCAAGAATGCTCAGAAGTAAAATTCAAATTGTCCAAATTGTCAACATGATACTCCTTTGTGGAGTAAAATTCAAGAATGCTCAGAAGAATATTTCCATGAAAAGATACTGGATGAAGCACAAATATCAAAGATATTCCACTAATTTTAGGGAGTATAAAAGTCAAAACTTTAACCAACTGAGTATAATAAAGAATGGAATAACTAAAGAAATCACCAATCATGCGATAGACCACACAGACAGGTTATTCCAACAGAATAATAAATAACGGAACCAGGTCATGCGGAAACGCACATACAGGATATTCAAACGAAATAATAAATAATGGAACTGGTCGTGCGTAAGCGCATGCACGACAGGATATTCAACAGAATAATAAATAATGGAACCAAAGTTATGTCAACGCACTTACGGGCGGGGTGTTCAACGAATAATAAAGAATGGAATAATGAGAAGAATTTCACCATGTATGCGGTACTTCTCATGTATGAGTTATTCCAACATAATAATAAAGAATGGAATAATGGAAGAATTTCACCAAGTATAGGGTACTTGGCGTATCTGAGTTATTCCAATGAGAATAATAAAGAATGGAATAATGAAGAATTTCACCAAGTATAGGGTAGTCGCGTATACAAAGTTATTCCAATGTAAGAATAATAAAGAATGGAATAATGAAGTTCTCTTCATGAATACAAAAGAAATAATACCCTTACCTTAGAAGAAGCTGGATATAGGAGTAGTGAAGTAAGAATACTTTTCTTCTTTCTCTCTATAGTTTCTCTCTCTAGAGTTTGGTGAATTAAGTAAGAAATAATGAAGGAATGAGATTCTATTTATAGGAGAATGGGTGAATAGTAACTAACTCATGAGCGGTCAAATTTGATTTACTTTTAAGCGGAAGGTCCATATTAATTTACTATGCAAAGATTAATAAAATATTCTAATAAAACAAAATCTTTTAAATAAAATATAATATATTCTATTTATAATCTAATAAAAGCGAATAACTTTATAAAAGTATTCTATTTTATATAAAAAGATTTTACTATATGCAAACATATGCAAACACTATGCATAATAGAATATTATACATTCTATTTATAGTATAATAAAGCGAATAAATTTATAAAAGTATTTTGTTTTTATATAAAAGATTTTACTATGCAAACACTATGCAGAGCACTATGCAAATACTATGCATAATAGAATATTGTAAATTCTATTTATAGTCTAATAAAACGAATAACTTTATAAAATTATTCTGTTTTATATAAAAAGTTTTCTGTTTTATTACATTTATAATAATAATAAAATAAAACTTATCACCTTTATTATAATGCACAATATTAATCAACCAGATTGTTCCCAGGAAAGAGGGGGCTTTCCAATAAGGATTTCTCTCTATTGGCGCGCAATTAGGTGACCAAACCTCTCCTTGGCAGAACTTCTAGACATCGTTAATATTGCAAATAATAATATTAATAACTTTGTTATCTCAATTATTGATTTAGTAATATATAAAATATCGACAATAATTGAATCAAATAACGTGAGATACTATGCAATAATTATTATAGCAATAATTGAACAAAAGCGATTGACTTCTCACGTAAGCATCAATAATCAAAGCGTGTGCTATTATGCAACCACAGCGTATTCTTGTACTTTTAACAAGGGTGTTTCAGCGATTAACGGTAAAACTTCCGCATAGTTATTTTCATAAAATATTTTGTCGTTTTCTCAATCAAGCAATAATTACATTGTAGGGGTCCACTAATGATTGTCTTTGTCATACGAATATTTCCCGATTAAAAGCGAATATTCCCCACCAATCGAATATTATATAACAACTTGCATACTTTTCAAAATTTGTAAATACTACCACAACTATAACATTATCTTAAATCTACAACATAATATTAAAAAAAATATTTCGAGAAAAATTAAATCTTTATTCGTAAAATTTGGGGTTTTACAACCGAGCATGCGATAGGCCATGCAGACGAGTTATTCAACAGAATAATAAATAATGGAACCAGTCATGCATGTAATCTGCGTATGCGAGGATATTCAATGAGAATAATAAAGAATGGAACCGGTCATTCGTAATTCGCATGCATGAGGATATTCCAACGAGAATAATAAAGAACGGAACCGTGTCATGCGTAATAAAATGCAGACAGGATATTCCAATGAATAATAAAGAATGGAATAATAACAGAATTCACAGAGCATGCGATAGACCGCATGCAGACGAGTTATTCCAAAGAATAATAAAGAATGGAATAATGAAGAATTTCACCATGTATGCGGTACTTAGCATAGGCGGAGTTATTTTAATATAATAATAAGGAATGGAATAACAACCCTTACAGTATTGAAAGAAAATAACTCTCTTCTTAATGAATACAAAAGAATAATACCCTTACCTTAGAAGAAAGGCGGATCTTTGGAATAGTGAGGTAGCAGACTTCTCTTCTTCTTTCTCTCTATAATTTCTCTCTATAATAATTGCTCTATAGCTTTAGTGAATTGGTGAAAAATAATGAAGGAATGAGCTTCTATTTATAGGAAAATATAGTTTTGATAATTGCACGTTTTGGGGCTTGAAATAGTACAGTATAATACCTTCCACTTTTCCTTCATTTTTAATTTAGTCCTGCAAGTATTATCAATCTTGCACCACCTCCCCTAATAGTAAATCATGTGAATCAATAGTAAATCATGTGACTCAATAGTTCTAAACATGTGAACAAATTAATTATAGTATAGTACCTTCATCTATCCCTCTAATTTTAATTTAGTCATACAAGTATTATCAATCTTGCACCAACTTCCCTAATAGTAAATCATGTGAATCAATAGTACACACATGTGAACACATAGTTATAAGCATGTGAATTAATAGCAATTAATTGCTCATTTATTCGATTAATTACCCGATTGATAAATATAACCTCCAGACATCAATTATTATCGAAATAAATGTCGATTTCTACTAACACTAATAATCCCAACACAATGGAACTATCAATTTCATCTTTAATCAACACGAACTTAATCATCATTAATATTATAATTCATAATATTTAACAACTAGGTCGTTCTCAGGAAAGAGGGGGATTTCCGATAAGGATTTCTCCTTATTGGCGCGCAATTAGGTGACCAAACCTCTCATTGACAGAACTTCTAGACATTGTCAATATTGAAAATAATAATATAAATAACTTTGCCGTCTCAATTATTGATTTAATAATATAACATATTATGCAGATGATACTGTGACAATAATTGAATTAATAATATGAGAGATATGATGCAACAATTACTGTAGCAATAATTGAGTATAACTGAGTGACTTCTCACGTAAGCATCAATAATCAATACTGTGTGCTACTATGCAACCCCGTGTATTATTGTACTTTTATCACCAATTATTTTATGACAACTTGCTTACTTTGAAATTTATTTCAAATATCACCCTTAACTTTAACCTTTTATCAATTTAACCATTTACTAAATAGAATAATTATAAGAAAATTGAATACTTTCATTTCATAAAATTTGGGGTCTCACAATCTCGCCTCCTTATAAAATTTCGACCTCGAAATTTAAGTACCTGGTAGTTCGAAGAGATGAGAACACCTTACTTTCTTTTCGGATTGTACCTTCTCGGTTATTTCCTCTCTATCATGATTTTCCCATTTCTCATCTCCTATATTTCAGATATCATTCTAGAATATAGTTTCAAAATAAGGGTTAATTGACATCCACATATTATCCCTATACTCTGACCGACCAATTAAATACCAAATAAACTTAGGTAGGTCATACTAGCGAAGGAATTACCCGTCTCTCCCCTACTAGTTCTAGCCTCACATCTTAGTCAGGGATCATATCCCTAAGCTTTGATACCAATTATGACGCCCCCAAAATAGGTATACATCACCCATTTTGAGTCGCTAGATACATGGTACATAACTCAACTACAAACTTAATTATACAATTGTCGTGCAAAATACGACAAAACATAGCTGAGAGTTTAAACACGAATATTGCCTTCAAGACAATATCCACTCTCAAAGGAGTCCTCATTACATTTATTATCACACTATTTCACAGAATAGTGAGGACTACTAAAACAACCATCTGGACCATCACTCCATTCCCCGACTCTTCCCAGCTATATTATCATTTCCTGAAGAGAACAGTGAAAGAAAGGGTGAGCTCAACTAGCCCAGTAATAAATATTATGACTAAGATAATGTAGAATTAATTATCCCTAGCCTTCAACAGTATAACAACTGATAGAATACAATAGACAACAAGTTTTAGATCAACAACTGCAGTGGAATAAGCAATCCATTAGATGAGTCAAGTAGAGTATAAAATCTACTATCTTCTATGATTTAAAAAGTTTTTCATCAATTTTATCGCTGAGACTCAGCTTAATAAATAAAATCAAATCACCCTTACACCACGGCCAAGGATATTCATGTAATCATCAATGGTCATGATTATACCGAATAATCCTTGGTCATAATCATACCAACAATTGTCCATCAATGAACTACAGGCCAATGAGGACTTTTACCACATCATTCGTCACATTACGGTCATGATTATACCGAATAATCCCTGGTCATAATCATACCAAGTCTATCTATGCACGTAAGCCAAAGATGACTTTAATCACAATATAAACATGAGGATGATGACAATGACATAATAATTCAATAAAACAAGTTTAAGGATAAATTTTAAAGATTTATAATTTAATTTATCCAGAAATCAATAACGATCAAATTGTCAACATGATCTTTGCTTTGTAGAGTAAAATTCAAGAATAATATTCATGTACCAAAGATAATTTGGATGAAAAAGAAATATATTTTTTGGGTGAATAGTACCCGTGAATAGTACTTGAGAATAGTACCCGTGAATAGTACCCGGACACGAAAAGTGTCTAGAATAACCGAAAGTGAATGATACTAGAGTGAATAGTAATTGGGTGAATAGTAACCCATGAATAGTAACTCGTGAATAGTACTCTGGCATAAAAAGTGCCCCGAATACCCGAGTGAATAATACTAGAGTGAATAGTAACTGGGTGAATAGTATCCCGTGAATAATAACTCATAAAAAATACCAAAGAAAATGATATTCCATAGCGCAGTACAAAAGAAATGATATCTCGGGGCGAGTATAATAGAATATCTGAAACTACAACAGATTTTCACCGCCATGCGGTAATCCACGCCGATGAGATCATTTCCACAATTTAATAAAGAATGAATCGAAGGATCATTCACCATGCATCTGATAATCCACATAGATAAAAGTTATTCCAATGAGAATAATAAAGAATGGAATAATGAAGAATTCACCACGCATGCGGTGTAGTCCGCGTGAGCGAGTTATTCTAACAGAATAATAAAGAATGGAATAACAAAAGAATTCACCGGGCATGCGATAGACTGCATGAGATAGGTTATTCAATAGAATAATAAATAATGGAACGAAGTCATGCGTAATCGCACAAAACAGGATATTCAATGTAATAATAAAGAATGGAACGAGTCACGCCAGTAATCCACTTACATCTGAGGATATTCCAACGAGAATAATAAAGAACGAAACCGGTCATGCGTAATCAGTATAGGCAGGATATTCCAATGAGAATAATAAAGAATGGAATAACAACAGAATTCACGAGGCATGCGATAGATCAAGACAACCAAAGTTATTCAATGAATAATAAAGAATGGAATAATGAGAAGAATTTCACCATGTATGTCAGCCCAGCATAGACATGTTATTTCAATATAATAATAAGAAATGGAATAACAACCCTTACGAGTATTGAAAGAAAATAACTCTCTTCATGAATACAAATGAATAATACCCCTTTCCTTAGAAGAAGACTGGATATTGGAATAGTGAGGTAGCAGACTTCTCTTCTTCTTTCTCTCTATAATAATTGCTCTATAGCTTTAGTGAATTGGTGAAAAATAATGAAGGAATGAGCTTCTATTTATAGGAAAATATAGTTTTAATAATTGCACGTTTTGGGGCTCAAAATAGTACAGTATAATACCTTCCCCTTTTACTTCGTTTTTAATTTAGTCCTGCAAGTATTATCAATCTTGCACCACCTCCCCTAATAGTAAATCATGTGAATCAATAGTAAATCATGTGACTCAATAGTTCTAAACATGTGAGCAAATTAATTATAGTATAGTACCTTCATCTATACCTCTATTTTTAATTTAGTCATACAAGTATTATCAATCTTGCACCAACTTCCCTAATAGTAAATCACGTGAATGAATAGTACACACATGTGAACACATAGTTATAAGCATGTGAATTAATAGCAATTAATTGCTCATTTATCCGATTAATTACCCGATTGATCAATATAACCTCCAGACATCAATTATTATCGAAATAAATGTCGATTTCTACTAACACTAATAATCCCAACACAATGGAACTATCAATTTCATCTTTAATCAACACGAACTTATTCATCATTAATATTATAATTCACAATATTTAACAACTAGGTCGTTCTCAGGAAAGAGAGGGCTTTCCGATAAGGATTTCTCCTTATTGGCGCGCAATTAGGTGACCAAACCTCTCCTTGACAGAACTTCTAGACATTATCAATATTGCAAATAATAATATGAATAACTTTGCCATCTCAATTATTGGTTTAATAATATAACATATTATGCAGATGATACTGTGACAATAATTGAATTAATAATATGAGAGTTATGATGCAACAATTACTGTAGCAATAATTGAGTATAACTGAGTGACTTCTCACGCAAGCATCAATAATCAATACCGTGTGCTACTATGCAACCACGTGTATTACTGTACTTTTATCACCAATTATTTTATGACAACTTGCTTACTTTGAATTTTTTTTCAAATATCACCCTTAACTTTAACCTTTTATCAATTTAACCATTTACTAAATAGAATAATTATAAGAAAATTGAATACTTTCATTTCATAAAATTTGGGGTCTCACAATCTCCCCTCCTTATAAAATTTCGACCTCGAATTTTAAGTACCTGGTAGTTCGAAGATATGAGAATACCTTACTTTCTTTTCGGATGGTACCTTCCCGGTTATTTCCTCTCTATAATGATTTTCCCATTTCTCATCTCCTGTATTTCAGATATCATTCTAGAATATAGTTTCAAAATAAGGGTTAATTGACATTTCACATATTATCCCTATACTCTGACCGACCAATTAAATACCAAATAAACTTAGGTAGGTCATACTAGCGAAGGAATTACCTGTCTCTCCCCTCCTAGTTCTAGCCTCACATCTTAGCCAGGGATCATATCCCTAAGCTTTGATACCAATTGTGACGCCCCCAAAATAGGTATACATCACCCATCTTGAGTCGCTAGATACATGGTACATAACTCAACTACAAACTTAATTACACAATTGTCGTGCAAAATACGACAAAACATAGCTGAGAGTTTAAACACGAATATTGCCTTCAAGACAATATCCACTCTCAAAGGAGTCCTCATTACATTTATTATCACACTATTTCACAGAATAGTGAGGACTACTAAAACAACCATCTGGACCATCACTCCATTCCCCGACTCGTCCCAGCTATATTATCATTTCCTGAAGAGAACAGTGAAAGAAAGGGTGAGCTCAACTAGCCCAGTAAGAATAGTGAGGTAGCAGACTTCTCTTCTTCTTTCTCTCTATAATTTCTCTCTATAATAATTTCTCTATAGCTTTAGTGAATTGGTGAAAAATAATGAAGGAATGAGCTTCTATTTATAGGAAAATATAGTTTTGATAATTGCACGTTTTGGGGCTCGAAATAGTACAGTATAATACCTTCCTCTTTTCCTTCATTTTTAATTTAGTCCTACAAGTATTATCAATCTTGCACCACCTCTCCTAATAGTAAATCATGTGAATCTATAGTAAATCATGTGACTCAATAGTTCTAAACATGCGAACAAATTAATTATAGTATAGTACCTTTATCTATACCTCTATTTTTAATTTAGTCATGCAAGTATTATCAATCTTGAACCAACTTCCCTAATAGTAAATCATGTGAATCAATAGTATACACATGTGAACACATAGTTATAAGCATGTGAATTAATAGCAATTAATTGCTCATTTATCCGATTAATTACCCGATTGATCAATATAACCTCCAGACATCAATTATTATCGAAATAAATGTCGATTTCTACTAACACTAATAATCCCAACACAATGGAACTATCAATTTCATCTTTAATCAACACGAACTTATTCATCATTAATATTATAATTCATAATATTTAACAAATAGGTCGTTCTCAGGAAAGAGAGGGCTTTCCGATAAGGATTTCTCCTTATTGGCGCGCAATTAAGTGACCAAACCTCTCCTTGACAGAACTTCTAGACATTGTTAATATTGCAAATAATAATATG
Source organism: Panax quinquefolius (assembly GCA_020205615.1). NCBI lineage: Eukaryota > Viridiplantae > Streptophyta > Magnoliopsida > Apiales > Araliaceae > Panax > Panax quinquefolius. The sequence continues at coordinate 104,449,747 of CM035157.1, forward strand.
AATAACTTTTAATCTCAATTATTGATTTAATAATATAACATATTTTGCGAGATGATAATTGTGACAATAATTGAATCAATAATATGAGAGATATGATGCAGCAATTACTGTAGCAATAATTGAGTATAACTGAGTGACTTCTCACGTAAGCATCAATAATCAATACCGTGTGCTACTATGCAACCACGCGTATTACTGTAATTTTATCACCAATTATTTTATGACAACTTGCTTACTTTGAAATTTTTTTCAAATATCACCCTTAATTTTAACCTTTTATCAATTTAACCATTTACTAAATAGAATAATTATAAGAAAATTGAATACTTACATTTCATAAAATTTGGGGTCTCACAATCTCTCCTCCTTATGAAATTTTGCCCTTGAAATTTACATACCTGGTAGTTCGAAGAGATGAGAATACCTTACTTTCTTTACAGATTGTACCTTCCCGGTTATTTCCTCTCTATCATAATTTTCCCATTTCTCATCTCCTGTATTTCAGATATCATTCTAGAATATAGTTTCAAAATAAGGGTTAATTGACATGCCATATATTATCCCTATACAATGACCTACCAATTAAATACCAAATAAACTTAGGTACGTCATACTAGCGAAGGAATTACCCGTCTCTCCACTCCTAGTTCTAGCCTCACATCTTAGCCAAGGATCATATCCCCAAGCTTTGATACCAACTGTGACGCCCCCAAAATAGGTATACATCACCCATCTTGAGTCGCCAGATACATGGTACATAACTCAACTACAAACTTAATTATACAATTGTCGTGCAAAATACGACAAATTATAGCTAAGAGTTTAAACACGAATTTTGTCTTCTAGACAATATCCACTCTCAAAGGAGTCCTCATTACATTTATTATCACACTATTTCACAGAATAGTGAGGACTACTAAAACAACCATCTAGACCATCACTCCATTCCCCGACTCGCCCCAGCTATATTCTCATTTCCTAAAGAGAATAGTGAAAGAAAGGGTGAGCTCAACTAGCCCAGTAAGAAATATTATGACTAAGATAATGCAGAATAAATTATCCTTAGCCTTCAACAGTATAACAACTGATAGAATACAATAGACAACAAGTTTTAGATCAACAACTGTAGCGGAATAAGCAATCCATTAGAAGAGTCAAGTAGAGCATAAAATCTACTATCTTCTATGATTTAAAAAGTTTTTCATCAACTTTATCGCTGAGACTCAGCTTAATAAATAAAATCGAATCAACCTTGCACCACGGCCAAGGATATTCATGTAATCATCAATGGTCATGATTATACCGAATAATCCTTGGTCATAATCATACCAACAATTGTCCATCAATGAACTACAGGCCAATGAGGACTTTTACCACATCATTCATCACATTACGGTCATGATTATACCGAATAATCCCTGGTCATAATCATACCAAGTCTATCTATGCACGTAAGCCAAAGATGACTTTAATCACAATATAAACATGAGGATGATGACAATGACATAATAATTCAATAAAACAAGTTTAAGGATAAATTTTAAAGATTTATAATTTAATTTATCCAGAAATCAATAACGTCCAAATTGTCAACATGATATTGCTTTGTAGAGTAAAATTCAAGAATAATATTCATGTACCAAAGATAATTTGGACAGAAAAGAAATATATTTTTTGGGTGAATAGTACCCTGTGAATAGTTTTTCAGGAATAGTACCCCGTGAATAGTATCCCGACACAAAAAGTGTCCCGAATACCCGAGTGAATGATACTAGAGTGAATAGTAATTGGGTGAATAGTAACCCATGAATAATAATCGGTGAATAGTACTCAAACACGAAAAGTGCCTAGAATACCCGAGTGAATAATACTAGAGTGAATAATGCTAAAGGGTGAATAGTAACCCGTGAATAATAACTAATAAAAAAATACCAAAGAAAATGATATTCCATAGCGAGTACAAAAGAAATGATATCTCGGGCCAGTATAATAGAATATTCAAAGCGCATATGGATTTTCACCGCCATGCAGTAATCCACGCAGATGAGATCATTTCCATAATTTAATAAAGAATGAATACGAAGGATCATTCACCATGCATGCCAGTAATCCACATAAGCGGAGTTATTCCAATGAATAATAAAGAATTAAATAATGGAAGAATTAACCATACATACGGTAGTTCGCGTATACAGATTATTCCAACAGAATAATAAAGAATGGAATAACAAAAGAATTCACCAGGCATGCGATAGGCGCATGAGATAGGTTATTCCAATGAATAATAAATAATGGAACTGGTAAATGCGAATCCGCATGCATGGGATATTCTATAGAATAATAAAGAATGGAACGGTCATGCGTGTAATCCGCGAGATAGGATATTCAGCGAGAATAATAAAGAAGCGGAACCGTGTCATGCGTAATCCATACGCATGCGAGGATATTCCAACAAAATAATAAAGAATGGAATAATGGAAGAATTCACCATGCATGCGGTAGTTCGGCAGAGACAAAGTTATTCAACAGAATAATAAAGAATGGAATAACAAAAGAATTCACCGAGCATGCGATAGGCCAAATGCATGAGTTATTCCAAGCAGAATAATAAATAATGGAACCTGTGTCATGCGTAATCCAGATGCAGACGAGGATATTCCTGCTGAATAATAAAGAATGGAACCGGGTCATGCGTAATCCTTACGAGATAGGATATTCAGCGTAATAATAAAGAAGCGGAACCGGTCATGCGTAATCCATATAGACAGGATATTCCAATAAAATAATAAAGAATGGAATAACAACAGAATTCACCAGGCATGTGATAGACCGCACAGACAGGTTATTCCAACAGAATAATAAAGAATGGAATAACATAAGAATTTCACCATGTATGCGGTACTTCGCATAGACAGGTTATTCCAACATAATAATAAAGAATGGAATAACAACCCTTACGAGTATTGAAAGAAAATAACTCTCTTCATGAATACGAAAGAATAATACCCCTTACCTTTGAAGAAGACTGGATATTGGAATAGTGAGGTGGCAGACTTCTCTTCTTCTTTTTCTCTATAATTTCTCTCTATAATAATTGCTCTATAGCTTTAGTGAATTGGTGAAAAATAATGAAGGAATGAACTTCTATTTATAGGAAAATATAGTTTCGATAATTGCACGTTTTTGGTTTCGAAATATTACAGTATAATACCTTCCTCTTTTCTTTCATTTTTAATTTAGTCCTGCAAGTATTATCAATCCTACACCACCTCCCCTACTAGTAAATCATGTGAATCAATAGTAAATCATGTGACTCAATAGTTCTAAACATGTGAACAAATGAATTATAGTATAGTACCTTTATCTATACATCTATTTTTAATTTAGTCATGCAAGTATTATCAAGCTTGCACCAACTGCCCTAATAGAAAATCATGTGAATTAATAGTACACACATGTGAACACATAGTTATAAGCATGTGAATTAATAGCAATTAATTGCTCATTTACCCGACTAATTACCCGATTGGTTAATATAACCTCCAGACATCAATTATTATCGAAATAAATGTCGATTTCTACTAACACTAATAATCCCAACACAATGGAACTATAAATTTCATCTTTAATCAACACGAACTTATTCATCATTAATATTATAATTCACAATATTTAATAACCAGGTCGTTCCCAGGAAAGAGGGGGCTTTTCGATAAGGATTTCTCTTTATTGGCGCGTAATTAGGTGACCAAACCTCTCCTTGACAGAACTTTTAGACATTGTCAATATTGCAAATAATAATATGAATTACTTTTCTATTTCAATTATTGATTAAATAATATAACATATTATACAGATGATACTGTGATAATAATTGAATCAATAATATGAGAGATATGATGCAACAATTACTGTAGTAATAATTGAGTATAACTGAGTGACTTCTCACGTAAGCATCGATAATCAATACTGGTGTGCTACTATGCAACCACGCGCCAGACATCGTATTTTATCACCGATTATTTTATGTCAACTTGCTTACTTTGAAAAAAAATTCAAATATCACCCTTAACTTTAACCTTTTATCAATTTAACCATTTACTAAATAGAATAATTATAAGAAAATTGAATACTTTCATTTCATAAAATTCGGGGTCTCATAGATGTCATCAATAAAGACAACCATAAAATGATCCAAATATTCCTTGAATACTAGGTTCATTATATCTATGAAGGTAGCAGGAGCATAAGTCAATCTAAAAGACATGACTAGGAATTCGTAATGCCCATATCGAGTTCTGAAAGTAGTCTTTGGAATGTCATCAGTTTTAATCTTTAACTGATGATATCCAGAATGATGATCGATCTTTGAAAAGAATTTAGCACCTTGTAACTGGTCAAACAGGTCATCAATGCGAGGTAATAGGTACCTATTTTTGATGGTGACATGATTCAACTGCCGATAGTCAATGCAAATTCGTAAATTCGCATACTCCCATCTTTCTTCTTTACGAATAAAACAGAAGCACCACAAGGAGATGTACTAGGACGAATGCAACCGATGTCTAATAGTTCCTGCAGTTGGGTTTTTAACTCTTGAAGTTTAATAGGAGCCATTCAATATGGGGTTTTAGAAATGAGTTTTGTACCGGGTTCAAGGTCAATACAAAATTCGATTTCACACTCTGGGGGTAGGCCATGAAGTTCTTCATGGAATATGTTAGGAAATTTATTAATAATAGAAATATCATTCAAATCTTACGTATTTTTATTTAAATCCGTGACATGGGCTAAGAAAGCTTGACATCCGTTTTTCAATAAACGAATGACTTTATGGCTTGATATGACAGTGATTGACTTTAGTGGTTTGGTTACTTGAATTCACATAATGGTTTGGTTAGGAATATGTAAGCTAATAACCTTACGAAAATAATTAATTTTAGCATGATGAGTAGTTAACCAATTAATCCCTAAAATCACATCAAATGCAAGTATTTTCAAAGAGATGAGATCAATAAGTAATGTGAAAGTGTCGATTTGAATCAAACAAGATGTATAAATGGTGGATGTAATGAAGGTTTCTACCAACGGAGTCTCAACAGATAAGTCAAAGTCTAATTTCTCTGGAGTCAAATTTAAACGTTGAGCACAAGCAGGTGAAATAAAAGAATGTATAGATCCAGTATCTAATAAGGTATAGACTTTGCAAGAGTTTATGATTAACTTACTTGTGATAAGTTCGTTCGGGTTCCTCTCTTTTTGGGAGGTCACGACAAACGTTCTCCCTTAAACTACCGACTTTGACTTATCTGGAATAGCTTTTGGTGTCACCATCCCAGCTGGACTTGACTTCATTGCATGACAAAATCGAGCTAGGTGACCTTCTTTTTCGTAATTAAAACACACTTTGGGTTGCTGCGTACAGTTTTGAATGACGTGTCCCTCCTCTCCGCATCTGTAGCATACGATCGGTGGTCGTTCTCCTTCCTTAAAAGCGGGTGCTGGTGCTGCTGTCTTTCCATCATTATTGAACCTTCTCCTTTTGAAATTTCCACTTGACTCATTTCTTCAATTTTCTTGGCCAGGATTACCACCGAAGTGGTTACCATTTCTGGCATGATAATTTCCTCCACGTTTGTTATCATCGCGTCGATGACTGTTTCCACTGGTATGACCATTATCATTTTGCCGGCTGTTATCTTATGGTTAGGCTGACTCATTATTGCGCTCCAATAACTGAGCCCTATTCACATCCGAATATAAACAAAGTTTGTGAAAAATGAGGTATTGATGAATTTCGGGCTTCAAACCTCGCAGAAACATTCACTTCATAAAGACTGCCTTCAGAACTCGGTACGGGCATTATGAATTCTTAGTCATGTCTATTGGATTGACTAATGCTCCTGCGGCTTTCATGGATATGATGAACCGCATATTCAAGGAATATTTGGATCATTTCGTTGTTGTCTTTATTGATGACATCCTCATATATTCAAAAAGCCGTGAAGATCATGAGCACCATTTGGAGCTGGTACTCCAAAGGCTTCGTGAAAACAAGCTATATGCCAAGTTGAAGAAATGTGAGTTCTGGTGGCTTGAGGAAGTAGCATTTCTTGGGCACGTGGTGTCAACACATGGAGTATCTGTTGACCCGGCAAAGATTGAAGCAATACAAAGTTGGGAGCAACCGAAGTCAGTAAGCAAAGTACGTAGCTTTCTGGGCTTAGCTGGTTATTATCGGAGATTTGTGGAAGGATTTTCTCGAATCGCTACTCCGTTAACTCAGCTGACTCGGAAAGAAACAAAATTCGTATGGAGTGAGGAATGCAAAAAGAGTTTCTAAGAGCTTAAGAGGAGACTCATTTCGGCACCTGTTTTGACAATACCATCTGGTTCGGATGGATTTGTTATCTACAGCGATGCTTTAGGCAAAGGGTTAGGATGTGTTCTCATGCAACGTTGGAAAGTCATAGCCTATACCTCACAACAACTTAAAGAGTATGAGAGGAATTATCCTACTCATGATCTAGAGTTGGTAGCAGTCGTTTTCGCGCTAAAGATCTGGAGGCACTATCTATATGGGGAGAAAGTGGAGATATATTCAGACCATAAAAGCCTAAAATAGTTCTTCACCCAAAAAGAACTCAACATGCGGCAACGATGTTGGCTCGAGCTGTTAAAAGATTATGACCACACCATTCAATACCATCCTGGAAAAGCAAACGTGGTAGCTGACGCGTTGAGTAGAAGATCATATGCAGAAAAGAGTGCGATGATGTCAATTATACGCATAGAACCAACTTTAATCGATAAAGTTAAAGTTGCTCAAGCCACAGACCCGGAGCTAATGTGTATGAAGAAGAAAGTACAAGAAGGTGCGATTCCAGAAGCAAGAATCGATGAAGAAGGAATACTTCGAGTACACTCCAGACTTTGTGTTCCTAATGACTCTGATTTGAAGTACAAGATCATGATGGAAGCACACAATACACCGTTTGCAATCCATCCTGGAAGTACCAAAATGTATCATGATCTTCGACATACATTTTGGTGGAACAATATGAAGAGAGAGATTGCAAAGTTTATCTCGAGGTGTTTAACTTGTCAACGTGTAAAGGCGGAGCATCAAGTGCCTAAGGGTCCATTGCAACCACTTGAGATTTCGAAATGGAAGTGGGAACACATTACCATGGATTTCGTTACGGGTCTTCCCACGGTTTCTCAGGGCATAAATGCTATTTAGGTTATTGTTGATAGATTAACCAAATCTGCTCATTTCTTACCGATACGGGAGACTTATTCCCTTGAATGACTTGCTCATATATATATAAATGAGATTGTGAGATTGCATGGCATGCCAGTATCCATAGTTTCGGATCGTGACCCAAGATTCACTTCACGATTTTGGGTTAGCTTGCAAAAAGCTATGGGCATGGATTTGCGATTCAGTTTGGCATATCATCCTCAAACGGACGGATAATCAGAGAGGACTATTCAAACTCTTGAAGATCTATTAAAACTCTGTGTCCTAGATTTCAAAGGGAGTTGGGATAAGTATTTACCATTGGTTGAATTCTCCTACAATAACAGTTATCAGGCAAGTATAGGTGTGGGTCCATTCGAAGCATTATATGGACGAAAGTGTCGTTCTCTAGTATATTGGGATGAGGTGGGTGAAGCAACATTGTTGGGACCAGAGTTGGTACGTATGACTACAGAAAAGATCCAAATGAATCGACAGCGTATACAAACGGCACAGGATCGAAAAAAGAGTTATGCGGATCTTCATCGAAAGGATGTGAAATTTAGTATTGGGGATCATGTATTGTTGCGTGTGGCTCCATGGAAGGGAGTTACAAGAATTGGGAAGAGAGGAAAGCTCAATCCACGATTAATTGGTCCATTTTAGATTCTTGACTGAGTAGGAAATGTGGCCTATAGACTCGCATTACCTCCAAGTATGTCTCGTGTTCATAATGTTTTTCATATATCTGTGCTATGTAAATATGTGAAAGACCCGAACCATTTTATTGAGTTAGAACCGGACGAGATAGCCGAAGACTTAACATATGAAGAAGTACATGTCAAGATCTTGGATAGGAAGGAGCATGTCCCACGCACAAAGGTCATACCACAAGTCAAAGTTTTGTGGAGGAACCATGCTATTGAGGAAATGACCTGGGAGTTGGAAACGGAAATGAAAGTGAGATATCCTCACTTTTTCGAAACACCAGGTACGTACGTCAATTTTGAGGATGAAATTTCATAAGGAGGGGAGGTTGTAAGACCCCAACTTATTATTAATAAAATTGAATTTCCTCTATTTATTATTTTGAAATAGTAAGGGTTGATTTGATTAATGTGGTTAGTTATGGGTAAAGTGCGCAAATATTTCAAATAAGCAAGTGGTTATAAAATATTCATTTTGTCGAGGAATATTAGTTTGGTCGTGGAATATTCTTACCGCTTTAGAATCGGGGAATATTAGATGCTGACAAGCCTTTTAATGTGCCCCCCATAATGGAAAGCGATTGGATGAAGAAAAGCGACAAGTATAAGTTGTTTATAAATAACATCGTAGTTATTACAATTAATCTTATTAGAATACCCGGTGGTTTAAAACACAAGATGGCACGATATTGCACCACTTATTGATTCTTACGTAAGAAGGCACTACTCAATAATGGTTATAGTAATTCTTGTTCAATATTTTATTTTATTGATTCGATAATTGCTACGTTGATATTTTATATTATTGTTATTTCAATAATTGTCACTACACAATATTTTCCATTATCAGAGTAATAATTCATATTATTTGAATAATATTATTAGATAACATTATTGGCAATGTCTAGAAAGTTATATCTAAGGAGAGGTTTGGTCACCTAATTGTGCGCCAGTAAGGAGAAATCCTTATTGGAAAGCCCTCTTTCACAGGAGCTATGCAGTTTGCGATATTGTGATTTTGTAATATTATTTGTGAATAATTAATTATTGATTTATATGATAAGGAAAATATTCATTTTATGTGGATATAGATGGAAAAAATTTTAAAGTTACAATTGTTGAAAAATTGATATTTTATCTTTTCTGATAAATAATTCATTTAAATATATAATTATATTTTAATAATATTATAATGATGATATTTTTACAATGAATGTGGGATATATGAGTATATGAGGAGGAGTATTTTTGTTACTAAAAATAATTAAAACATGTTTTTCATGTTCGTGGACCCCATTTCTTGATCGAGAAATTTGATTATAGCTTTGTAAAATCGTCTGGTATGTGGATTTGATCGATTTTGAATTGAATTTGGAAAAAATTTCTTCTGTAAAGTTGTAGATAATTAAATTTTCTATGGAATGGACATAAGATGCGAATTTTTCTGATAAAAGGGCTATTTATTATGAGGTATTCAAGTTCCATAATAATTAATTTTTGAAGTTTTAAATATTTTTTAAAAGAAAAACATTTTTTTCATTTGTGGGCATGTGTTAAATGGTTGAAATCAGCCGGTAAGGTGTGCGTAGGAATAAGTTTTGAAAATATTATTAATTTATTAAATTTTTTATTTTGGTGTTCTAAGCATTTTCCTATAAATAGGGTGCTTAGGTTAGAATTAAAAATCACTCCAGAAACTGAACTCTCTATATTATCGTGTGTATTCTTGTGAGTATTTTGATACTTTGAGTGTTGCTATACGGTGCAAGTTCCTTCAGCGTTATATCTGATATTCCAGCCAGAAGTACTATTCTTTTCTAGGTAAGGGATGTTATTTTTTTAAAATGATATTATTTCTTCTAATATCATTATGCCGGAGTATTGGTAAGATTTTTCTTGTGAAATTCTAGTCTTTTAGTGTCGAGGTTACTATTCACGTATACGACACTATTAACGTATACGACACGATTCACGAATACGACACTATTCACAGAAAAATTAAATTTTCATTTTTTTATCCAAAATATCTATTATGGATACTAGCTTTGATTGTATCCATGTTTTGATCATTATTGAATTTTAATTCACTATGGTTATTTATGAAGTATTTTTGAACTCAGATTGTTTAAAGTACGAATCCTTAAAATTTGTTCTTTTGTTTCACTGAATTCATTTTTTTAAAAATATTTTTTATCATCCTCAGTCCTAAATGATGATATTACTGAATATCTTTGGCCTGTAGTGCAAAGATGGTTGATTTTCTTATGAATATCTTTGGCCCGTAGTGCAAAGATGTACAGGTGTTGAGATGAACATGACCAACTGATGAATATCTTTGGCCTGTAGTGCAAAGATGAATATTTGTTTTAAGATGTATATTGATTGATGTTACAGGGATAAAATATTGATGATGGACTTTTAAATTCATAGATTATAGTAGATTTCATTCTCTACGTAACTCATCTATGAATTATAATTTTCGCTGCAAATATTGATGTGAAACTTGTTGTCTATTGTATTTTATCAGATTTTTCCTTGTTGAAGACTAACGATAATTTATTCTATATTATCTTAGTCATCATATTCTTTACTGGGCTAGTTGAGCTCACCCTTTTCCTTTTTGTTCCATTTTTCTTCTTAGGAGGCGAGAATGTAGCGAGTTCTAGTCGGGGTATGGAATGATGGTTCTAGAGAGTTATTTTAGTAGTCCTCACCATTTTTGTAAAATAATGTATTAATAATTGTAATGAGGACTTATTTGAGTGTGGATATTGTCTAGCTGACAATATTTGTATTTAAACTCACAGTTTATGTGTTGTCGTATTTTGCACGACAATTGTATTAATAAAGTTGTAGTTGTTTCTGTACCATGTATTTTGGCGACTCAGAACGGGTGTTGTATACCTATTTTGGGGGCGTCACATCATACGCTTCTCTTTATCTACAAAATGGGATGCAAACCGGGATAACTCCCCAAACTTAGCCTCATATTGCTATACAGTCATATTGTTTTGTTATAGCTTGATGAATTTCACCTCCTTCACGTGACGAATACTTTTTGGAAAGTACTTGTCATTGAACAATTCCTGGAACTTCTCCCAAAACATCTTCAGTGCGGAAAGATGGGTACATTTTACAGATTCCCACAGTAATATGCCTCTCCTCGCAACATAAAGGTGGCGAAGGGATCCTTTTGCTCCTCTGAGCATCCCAAGACATCAAATATCATGGTGATCTGCTTAATCCACATCTCTGCCTTAAGTAGCTCTGGCTTTTCCAAAAACTCCGGTGGTCCCAGTTCCTTGAATTGCTTAGCGGTGACCATCCGTGAGTTGCCATTGATTCCACCTGCATTTTGAACAGGAATCTCTCTCCTTTGGTGTTGTATGAATTACACAAAGCTCCTAAACATCCCATCATTCATCATTTGGTCAGTGTTGTTGTTTACATGAGGATTATTGCCTTCATGATGCACATTATCCTGGTTATTGATTGGCGGTGTCTCAATGGTCTCATGTGCTTCATTTCTAATCTCAATATTTTCAGATGCCATTCTCAAACACTGCCACAAAACAAGAGTTAATTGACATGCCACATATTATCCTTATATCCTGACCGACCAATTAAATAACAAATAAGATTAGGTAGGACACATTAGCGAAGGATTTACTCGTCTCTCCCCTCCTAGTTCTAGCCTCGGATCTCTGCCAGGGATCATATCTCTAAGCTTTGATACCAACTGTGACACCCCCAAAATAGGTCTACACAACCCATTTTGAGTCGCCAAATACATGGTACAAAATTTAAATACAAACTTCATTTATACAACTATTGAACTGCCGTGCAGAATACGACAAAACATAGACTGTGAGTTTTAATACAAATATTGTCTCGTAGACAATATCCAAACTCAAATAAAGTCCTCATTACAATTATTATCACACTATTTTATGAATAATGAGGACTACTATAGCCACCATCATGGACCATCACTCCATTCCTCAACTAGTCTATATTCTCATTTCCTGAAGAGAACAATGGAAGAAAATGGTGAGCTCAACTAGCCCAGTAAAGAATATTATGACTAAGATAATGTAGAATAAATTATCCTTAGTCTTTAACAGTGTAAAAATTGATAGAATACAATAGACAACAAGCTTAGATCAACAACTGCAGCGGAACAAACAATCCATTAGAAGAGTCAAGTAGAGCATGATATCTACTATCTTCTATGATTTAAAAGTTCATCATCAATATTTTATGTCTGTAACACAACTCAATAAATATTTCACATCAACGAATTATCCATGCACTATAGGCCATGGATATTCGTTAGTATCACTAGTGGTCATGATCATGCTAAATAACTGTCCATCTATGCTCTACGTGCCAAAGAGGACTTTTACCACATCATTTTTCTATAATATTACAGGTCATGATTATACCGATACACAATTCTTGGTTATAATCATACCAATCAACAGTCCGTCTATGCACTACGGGTCAAAGATGACTTTCACCACAATATAAGCATGATAATAACAATGATATAAGAAATTAATCAAGTGAGATCAATGATAAATATTAAAAATTTATAATTCAATTTATCTAGAGTTTAAGAATGTCCAAATTGTCAACATGATAATTAATTATGGAGTCAAATTCAAGAATGATATTCATGTATCAAAAATAATTTGGACAGAAAAAAAAACCAATTTTGTCGTGAATAGTACCCCGTGAATTGTACCTCAGATGAATAGTACTCAAGTGAATAGTACTCGAGTGAATAGTACCCCTATATGAAATGATTAAAATTTAATAAGAAAGTTCAGAAGAATATTTTCGTGAAACGATACTAAATGAAGCACAAAATTCAAGGATATTCTACTAATTTTAGAAAGTATAGAAGCAATACTTATCAAAATAAGTGTTGATTTAGGAATATGAAACGAAATAATATTACTTACATACTATAGAGTATGGAAGAAAATAATATTTCTTACGAATATTGAATGAAAAAATTATCCCTTACCTTAGTAGGAGAGTAATTCTGACCGGTATAGCGGAGATATTCTTGAAGAAAACTTGCACTATTTGCTGCACTCAAAATATCCTTATACTAGAAAGAAATACGCACAATATTATAGAAGAAGAATTCTCTGATTCTGGTGTTATTTTCATTTCTTAACTAAGCATCCTATTTATAGGAAAAAGACATGGCACTATTTAAACATAATCACGGACGCACAGTAAAGGAAATTCACGGGCGAATTCAACAGAAAAATCTGAGTTTTACTATTCATTATTGTGTAATAAAATATTCTAATAAAATAAAAACTTTATATAAAATATTATATATTCTATTTATAATATAATAAAATGAATAACTTTATATATAATATAAAAAGTTTTCAGTTTTATATATAATATAATGAGTAAGTGGGGGTCTATGCAATAAGCCAAACTTACAACAAATACTTCATGAAAACCCCCTCTATTTATATCAAAAATTAAATAAATATTTACCACAAATCACTTATATTTAATAGACATATTTTTAATCTTTCAACAATTATTCATCATTAATATTATAACTCACAAAATTGACAACTAGATCATTCCCAGGAAAGATGGAGCTTTCCGATAAGGACTTCTCCTTATTGACGCGCAATTAAATAACATAACCCCTTTCCTCGACACAACTTTCTAGACATTGTCAATAATACAAATAATAATATGAATAACTGTGACATCTCAATTATTTATTTAATAATATAAAATATTGTGCAGATGATATTGTGACAATAATTGAATCAATAATATGAGATACTATGCAGCAACTACTGTGGCAATAATTGAATAAAACTGTGTGACTTCTTAAGTAAGCCTCAATAATCAGAGATATTGTACAATACCGTGTGTTACTATGCAACCACGCGTATTACTGTAATTTTATCACCGGGTATTTCAACAGTTAACGGTAAAAGTTTTGTCGTTATTTTTATAAAAAGGTTATTTTTATCGCTTTCTATATCCGACAGTTATGCCGTTATGTGGGGTCCACCAATGATTGTGTCGTCGTACGGATATTTCCCGACAAAAAGAATATTCCCCGACCAAACGAATATTTTATAACAACTTTGTTACTTTGAAAAATTTGCACATATCTCCCATAACTAGCGTTATATCAAATCCACACCTTATTATTCTAAATAACATTTAGAGAAAATTAAAAATTTATTCCTAAAAAGTTGGGGTCTTACAACAAGGGTATCGTTCTACTTTCCACTTTCCGCATGAGCAAGACCAGTCGTTTAATTGCATAACTTTTATATTGCCTCCATTCCAATTGTTATCGCGTCGAACTCGTGCAATTTTGACATCAAATATACTAGTTAGTACATTATATGAATTTAGTATGTGAGCCGTTCTGCATAATTCTTTCAAACTTTTTTCTAGACTCAGTACAAAACTCATGCCCATAATTAATTTCTTTCAAAGATTCTGTCCATTTCAGATTGAACAGTTCCATAGATCGGTAAAATATATATTCAACCATGGCAGTGATAGGCAAGTTTCGAGCAAACATTATATTGTTGTTAAAACATTCCGCTAAGTTTGAGGTCGTTACACCATATCGACAACCACCGTCATGGGCAAGTGTCCATATCTCTGGTGTGATATTACGCAACCAATCATAAGCTTCACACGATATTTTTTTAATATCTTTCATGTATGCCTCAAATTTTCGTACTTGATTGGTGCTCCCCACTTTCCAACATAGTAATTTAAATTTAGAACCTGAGTTTGCAGATGCAAAATTGCTTTGACCATGACGAAGACAGAAATGATGAACCCCATATCTACTTTGAGAGTTAGAATCTGACATTTATGAACTGGTTTGATGATACTTTTAGGTTTGCTAATGTATCATACATATATGCCTACTATGTTAAGAGTTGTGAAATCAAGTTAAAACTAAATACAACATGTTTCAAAATAATAAATAAAATAGTTACATTTATGCAATATGAATACTCATAAGCATGCCTAATGTAAGACCCCAACTTTTATGAATAAAGATTATTTCTCTCGAAATATATTTTTGAATATTATGGTGTGGATATGATATAATGTTATAGTTGTGGGTAATATTTACAAAATTTGCAAAGTAAGCAAGTGGTTATATAATATTCGATTGGTGGGGAATATTCATTTTAACGGGGAATATTAGATGACGACAAGACACAATCATTAAGTGGACCCCATAATGGAAGTATTGTCGTAGTAAAGAAAGCGACATAATTATCTTTTATAAAAATAACTAGGAAGTGTTACTAAATTAAATCATTGAACTACCGGTAGTAAAAGTACGATGAATGGCGTGGTGCATAGTAGTAGCACACGGTATTGGTTATTGATGCTTACATAAAAAGTCACTCAGTTATACTCAATTATTACTACAGTAATTGCTGCATCATATCTCTCATATTATTGATTCAATTATTGTCAAAATATTATCTGCATTATATGTTATATTATTAAATCAATAATTGAGATGACAAAGTTGTTCATATTATTAAATTGCAATATTTACAATGTCTAGAAGTTCTATCAAGGAGAGGTTTGGTCACCTAATTGCACACCAATAGGGAGAAATCCTTATCGAAAAGCCCCCTTTTTCTTGCGAACGACCTGATTGTTGAAATTGTGAGTTATAATGTTAATGATGAATAAGTTCGTGTTGATTATAGATGAAATTGATAGTTCCATTGTGTGGGAACTATTAGTGTTAGTAGAAATCGATATTTATTTTAATAATAATTGATGTCTGGAGGTTATATTGACCAATCGGGTATTCAGGGCACTTTTCGTGTCGGAGTACTATTCATGGGTTACTATTCATCCAATTACTATTCACTCTAGTATTATTCACTCGGGTATTTGGGACACTTTACATGTTGGGGTACTATTCACGGGGTTACTATTCTCAAAGTACTATTCACGGGGTACTATTCACCCAAAAAATATATTTCTTTTCGATCCAAATTATTTTTGGGTACAATATTATTCCATGAGGAGATGTGCTAATTTTTCAGACCGTTGGTTGAAATTATAATAGTAAATCAATATGGATCGTTGGTTTAAAGTTTTAATACTAACTTGTCCTTTCAGTTTTCCAAGTGTTATTTGTCCCTTCAGTTTTCCAAGAGTTATTTGTCTCTTCAGTTTTCCAAGAGTTACTTGTCTCTTCGGTGTTCCAAGAGTTAATTGCACCTTCGCAAATAGTAGTTGTCTCTTCAATATTACCAAGAGTCATTTTGACCCTTCGTTAAGACCAAGAGCCACTTTCAGTTCTTCTATAAGTAGGAGCTCATTCCTTCATTATTTCTTACTTAATTCATTTGAAACTCTCAGAGAGAAATTATAGAGAGAAAGAAAAAGAGAAGTCTGCTACCTCACTTTTCCAATATCCAATTTCTTCTAAGGTAAGGGGTATTATTTCTTTCAGTATTCATGAAGAGAGCTATTGTTATTCCATTCTTTATTATTATGTTGGAATAACTTTGCTTTGTCTAAATCCGCATACATGGTGAAATTCTTACGTTATTCCATTCTTTATTATTATATTGGAATAACTTGTTTATGCGAAGTACCACATACATGGTGAAATTCTTCTATTAATCCGTTCTTTATTATTCGCGCCGGAATATATCGTATCGCAATGCGTTACGTTGGACTGGTTCAATTATTTATTATTACAGCGGAATATCCCGCATGCGTGCATTTATATATGATATTTGGTTCCATAATTTATTATTACATTGGGAATAACACATGCATGCGATCTATCGCACGCATTGTGAATCCTTCTGTTATTCCATTCTTTATTATTATGTTGGAATAACTTGTCTATGTGGATTACCACATGCATGGTGAATAACCCTTCGTATTCATTTCTTATTAAATTGTGGAAATGATCTGTCTACGTGGATTACCGCATGGCCGGTGAAAATCCATTGCATTTTCATATATTCTATGATACTCATTTGGTTAAAATTTTGACTTCTATACTCCATGAAATTAGTGGAATTTCCTTGTTATTTGCGCTTCATCCAGTATCTTTTCATGGAAATATTCTTCTGAGCATTCTTGAATTTTACTCCACAAAGCAGTATCATGTTGACAATTTGGACGTTATTGAGTTCTGAATAAATTAATTCTTGAACTTGTTTTATTGAATTATTATGTCATTGTCATCATCCTCATGCTTATATTGTAATGAAAGTCATCTTTGGCTTATGTGCATAGATGGACTTAGTATGATTATGACCAGGGATAATTCGGTATAATCATGACCTGTAATGTTATAAATGATATGGTAAAAGTCCTCAGTGGCCTGTAATGCATTGATGGACAGTTTTTGGTATGATTTTGACCAGGGATTGTTCGTATAGTCATGACCATTGATGATTTAATGAATATCCTTGGCCCGTAGTACATGGATGATTAGATGATGTATTTTATTTATTAAGCTGAGTCTCAGCGATAAAAATTGATGAAAACATTTTATACCATAGAAGATAGTAGATTTTATTCTCTACTTCACTCTTTTTAATGGATTGCTTGTTCCGCTGCAGTTAAGCTTGATGTCTATTGTATTTTATCAGTTTAACATTGTTGAAGACTATTGATAATTTATTTTTCATTATCTTAGTCATAATATTTCTTATTGGGCTAGTTGAGCTCACCCTTTCTTTCACTGTTCTCTTCCGGAAATGAGATTATAGTTGGGACGAGTCGGGGAACGGAGTGATGGTCCAGATGATAGCATTAGTAGTCCTCACTATTCTATTAAATAGTGTGACAATAAATGTGATGAGGACTCCATTGAGTGTGGATATTGTCTAGATGACAATATTCTTATTAAAACTCTCAGTTTATGTTTTGTCGTATTTACACTATAGTTATATTATTAAGTTGTATTTATATTTTTGTACCATGTATTTGGCGACTCAAGATGGGTGATGTATACCTATTTTGGGGGCGTCACACCCAATATGAGTTATATGACTACCTTATATGTTTAAAAAACAAGCATGATAGACTTTGTGGTTTCGTGACCTTGAATGGCCTTAACTTGTTGAAATGTTCAACTTAGAACCATATTGTGAAAGAAGGGACCTAGCTTGACTTGAGAAACATGAAAAGACCTTTAACATGATAATATATATTATGTGTGAATGTCGTGTTCATACCGGATAGAAACCACAAGGCAATAACTTAGCCTTGGCTTGGCTAGAGGGTCACAATGAAGCATTTCTGACGACCCTAAAGCTTAGCTATGGTGCAATTCAAGCTTGACTTGGAATCAGAAGTCCTGCAATTTGACAAATCTGATTTTTAACAGTTAGCTTATATGATGCTTACATTGCTAGAAATAGTTTGCACCCTACTAATACATGTGTATATGTGATGATTAAGTAATAAGATAGTGGTTGCCTTATATAATGAAAGTCCATGGATAAAAGGTCTTAATCTTGAGTATTGTAAATTTGCTTATGAAGTAACTAGGTACTTGATTTTGTGATAAACCTATGAGCTGATTTTGTATCGTATGTGCATACTTGAATTATGTCAAACTTAAATAACAAATGTGTTAGCTAATGGGCATCCTATACTTATAATACACTATAAATAGGATTCAAAAGTGTTGATTTCTTAACGTGGATAAACTACGCTTAAGGCAAGTATCCTGAACCCTTACACTACTTTATTTAACGGATACCGTAAGCAAGTATCTAAACCTTGTCTCTTTGAATGCAAGTTATCTTACTTGCTCGTTCAATTGAGCTAGTATGTTTACATTCTTATAGAATCTATTATTCATGTTGAACTTGGTATTATTCTTGAATATCGTGAAAGTGTCTATGCCATTGATTCGTCTAAACTATATGCATGTTTATAAAACTGTCCAAACCAATCGACTGGTGCAAAAATCTTGAAAACTGGGTTGAACAACCTTTATGGTAAGGGGAGTGTATGTTGTTGGAAACCCCAATACATGAGTGGATATGACTGTGGTGTTATGCATAACATAGAGTATTGTAGATTGATCATCTGTCATACTTGATTCTTTTGGGTTATCAGTTTAATATTTGATAATTCTAGTAGATGTTCAATAGTCCGTAGTGACTGCTCAGTATAAATTGTTCTATCCAGTTGGATACGTTGATAGCCTTGAATTAATATATATCTACTAATCTATATTGAACTATCATTTCATATTCCAAAGATTTGATTCAAGAATTATTGATACTCATTGTTCATGATATTGTTCTAAGACTCTGGACTATCTTGGAGACTATACTTTGATATTTCAAACTCGTAATATAATACTTATTTCCCTTGTTGTATATTACTTGTTGGGAAATTTGTGCTTATTCTTGCTTATTTAAAACCTTTCAGCTAAGGAGGATCAAGGAAGTGTCTCTGGGAAAGACAAGGGTAAGGGCAAGGCTGCCGACTAGCTTGTTTCTTTATGTTAAAATTATTATGTTGTATTAAGACTATCTTCAGACTATGTTTAAGCTTAAGTAGGATTATGTAATAAGTCTTTATTCGATATTATTATGTAATCTATTAAGTACTGTAGGTTGCGAGACTTGGGGGAATAATTATAATAAAACATTGTATATTATTCTAGATTAGATCTTCCGCTGTGAATGTGTAAATTTAGTTATTATTGTATTACCATGAGCACGTGATGAACCAAATTCGAGTGACCAAGTGGCGGTCCAAATTTGGGGGCATCATAGTCCTTGTCCAGACACCTTAGGAGTCCCATTCCTACATATCCTTTGTAGAGAACATCTCCACTTAAATAGAATTTTATGGCCATTTTATGGATCCACTTTCTTTTAGCTTGGCTTACCCTAGTGGGTGTAGACCCATCCCATAGATATTCTTTGATATCCTGGTAACAGGGCTATTTGATGGGATGTATTTCATCAGATACTTCTCCAATGTAGTTTTCACAGGCTGGTGCCATTTGGCTTGTGAATGTCATGTTTGGGAATCCTCTTTTTGCATAAATGCAGACTAAATAAGCCAAGGTTGCTAGTGCATCTGTGAAATCATTTCGATTCCGAGGAATGTGGATGAAGGCTATATCTTCAAATTCCACAGTCATCTTGATAACCTGCCAAAGTTAGGGTAGCAAATGTAATTCTTTGGTGTGATATGCCCCAGTGGTTTGTTTGATGACTAACTTGGAATCTCCAAAGATAGCTAACCATTTGATACCCATTGATTGGGCCAATTTCAATCCCATTATATAGCATTCATACTCGGCTGTGTTGTTGGTGTTGACAAACTGTAGTTTAGTAGCTATGGGATACTATTCCCCAGTAATGGATACAAGAACTTCCCCTGCTCCTGCACCTTCCATGTTTACTGACCCATCAAAAAACAGTTTCCAAAATTGTCATGTACCTTTTTGTAATGACCGTGAATTTTAAAACTCCTTATTAAATAAATATGTGATTTATTTTTTAATGAGATAGTTTTGTGAGTCTATTTAAACCTTATGTGGTTATGTGAATTTATGAAATGATTAAAGGGAGTCACTAATAGTTATTTAAATTAGTGGACTAGCCCTAAGAGTTTGATATCAAAGAATTTATAGGATTCTTAATGATTAAATATTCAATCTCTTTGAATATAGTGACAATATTTGAACATATTGATTCATTTCAATTATTGGTATATCACCACTATAGAAGTTAAATTATATCATATAGAACTTGTGTGGTGATAGAAATTGGAACTGGCTTGAAGCTAAACCATTTTGGCATTTGTTAGGGAATGGTATGAATGCAAGGCCTCCCAATGAATACAAAATGGCGGTACATTCTTGCCGATGTCCAACCTGGGAAGAAATTAGCTTTCTACTGTAGAAATGAAATGGAACATTAATGTAAGGTGTGACATGAATAAAATCATATGATAATAATATATTCTAATGATATGAAGTATCAAGTAGTGCAATAAAATCATAAGTGATTTTAATACAAAAATAATTAAATATCTATGTATTCCAGAAATTGGGAAAGAAATTATGTGTTTACACTGGATATATAATATTAAATATTGTGATAATGTGGTTATGAGAGTAGAAAAATATTATTATGGAGATACCCGGACAATAATACCTAACTGTGTTATTTTAATTGCGTGTATTTAATGTACATGAATTATATGATGTGAGTATCTAAATAATCCCTAAATTTCCTAATATGGTAATAATTGTACATTAAAATTACATTTTGGGAATTATAGTAACCAAACCAAGCTTATTGCTGAGAATTTCTCTTGTCCCAATTTGAGTGACACAAATAGTACATGAACAATAACATGGAGCTAGTTTACGTATCTTATAAATGGCTAAGTATAGGTAATGATTTCAAGGCCAATGGCTGATATTGGGTTGTTGAACCACTCCTTAGCAACCATTGTTTTCTTCCATTACACCATGAGTTCAATCTCAGTGCAATGTGATTGTCCAGTTCAAGTTCCCTTTATAAATAAAAGCTTTAGTTTTAGTTTTTGTTGTTTGTTAGTCTGAAATTAAAAGTTCTAAGTTGCTAAACAATTATAGAAGCATACTTAGTGTGTAAGGAGTCCAATCCAAGCTTAAGGAGGCATAAATTATAACTATGTTCTTGAGTTGGGTTTTGTCAAATGATTGAAATTACTTGAAATTCCATGTCAATTGATGTGAATTAACCTGCTATCATGTGTTTAGGAAGTATGTTTACATGTATGAACTCTCAAATGATGGATTGGAACATGTTTAAACTGAAAAGAATCAAAGTGGTTTGAGGCTCTGCAAAACAGAGTCTATTTCTGCTTCTGGTGTGACAACCGAGATTTTGTAATTTAATTTTAATATTTATTGGATTGAATAAATATTTTTCAATGAATTAATTAATAAATTAAATAATTAATTGGTGAAATTGTGTAGATTAATTTAATTATATGTGTTATATTTATTAAATTAATGTGGAGAATTTTTATTATTCGAAGTATGTAATTATGTGAGCTTATTGAATTAAATGAAATATTTAATAAGCCAAATGTTATTTTAATTAATTTAATAATTAATTGGAGATTGAATAATTTGACATAATTAATAAATGAGAAATTTAATTATGTGACTATGTGAATTAATGAGAAATTATTATATGTTATTTAAAATAAATTAAATAAGATATTTGATTTATTTCGTAAAGGGGTGTGACACTATTAAACTATAGTATAAGAGATTTATGAAATTAAATAGGAATGAGTCTTTTAAAGCTAGCCAAACATGGCCTTAGTGGGAGTTGAGGACAGTTAACCCATGATTGGGTAACTGACCACAACGCATCAGTTCCTTTCCTTTATTATTATACGTCTTCTTTTGTTTTATTATTTGCTAAGTCTGGAAAAGTAAAAATAGAGAGAGAGAGAGAGAGAGAGAGAGAGAGAGTTTTGAGAATCGGTGAGATTAAAGGAGAAGAAGTGTGGGGAAATTGAGAGTTTTTATCACCCTGTGTAATTCAAGCAGAGTAATCAAGGGTAATCTCTTCTTCCCCAAATTTCAAATTACGTTGTTTATGTTTTTGTAAAATAATTGACTTTCAAGTTTCTGTAAAGTCTCTGTAATTTGGAAATGGTATTGTTATGAAAATATATGTGATGATATGTTAGCATAACACGTATTACTATATATTATAGATTCCCATATCATCAGTTTCATAATATTATAATTATGGCTTCAAAATTTACAGAGTATAGAAATATGGCCATATGGCCCTTATACATGAATTTAATATGTCAAACATAAATTGTTTTGTAAAATTCACTCATGTATATAATTATGCATGTTAAAACGAAGGAAACAAACCTTGAATGGATGGATTTGGTGTTATAACGAATTCGTAGTGTTAATTTTAAGTTTTATGTTCAAAAACCTTCAAAAACATCAAGAACAGTGAAATTAAATGTGTTGATTTTGCAAATTATGTATTTTAACTTGTTAAAATCATGCTAGAAGGGTTGAGTATTAGTCATTTGTGTATTACAATGTTTGAATATGTCTAAATTCGTGTAAAAATAAGTTAATTGGAGTTTTTTTGCCGTATTCGCAATTTTTATGAATTGCAGAATCTGAAAATCGGAGTTTTTCGGCCATGTGGCCAACTCTCCTTGTGTACCACGTCGCAGCGCCTTGATCCTTAAGCAATGTGACACATTGCAAATGCAGCCAAGAACCGATGATAAATGATGGCGCCATAACGCCCACTTAGCGTAATGGGTCCAGAAATGAGTTTTTAAATGCTCAAGTCTAGCAATGTGTTAGTAACTTAACCTAATGAACATAAAAGCATGTTAGACATATAATGAGGAGTTAAAATAAATTATTAACATGTCAATAACACATTTATATGTGAATTGAATGATCGAATGCATAGTTAGCTTATTGTTCATGAAGTGTTAATTGTGACAATGAGTGTAGTAATTTGACTAAGTATAGTCATGAATTCGAGTTTGACAAAAAGAATGAATGTATGATGATTAGTTACATTATAATTGACTGGTATTGTGAACGTAAATGATATGTAGGATTTAAATCAAGGAACGAGTATAATTAACGTGTAATCTATGCACGAGGCAAGTTTCCTAACCCTACTCATTATCATTATATGTGTTTATAAGTTGTCTCTTTACATCGAACAAATTCTCGTTATTATTAATCAATTCCATTTGTTATATTAAAAGTATATTAATATTTCAAAGTATGATTCTGTTATACAATAATTATTCTATTGTATATCTCTTGAGATTGTTATTCGATTTAAATATCAGTTACTGTTGAACCTTGTTAGACTAGCGAACCCTTAATGATTCGACTAGTCCATAGTTGATGAGCGTTCGAAATTTCAGAACCTTTGATGAATTATCCAAACCAAACTTCCTTTGGTGCGGACTCTAATGTCAAACTGAGATGAACAACCCTGTATAGGGGATTACTTATGCATTAGCGTTAAGATATTGTGCATGATGATGGTACTAAGGCTGATCCCCTAAGTCACGAGAAGAAGAGTCCATAGTCTTATGACTGTTAAAGGTTTCAAGTATAAACACTTGACAACCTAGGACATAGTTCAAGGTCTTATGACCCTCAGAAGTTCTTTTGTCTCTTGTTTTTCATTCTTGATTCAAAAGCTGAGTTTCCTATTTCAGAAGTCTTTGATTTATTCGCATGTTATTATTCATTTGTTATATTGTTATACTTGTGGGCAAATCGTGCTCACTCTTGCGTAATAATAACATTGTAGTTAAGAACGAAAGATCAGACGAGCCTTCCACTAGTAAAGGCAAGCGCAAGGATAACAAATGAGGAAGACTTGTTGTTATTTAAGACTTGATGTATATTTATTTAAGACTTGATGTTATTTAAGACTTATTATTGTTTATGATTCCACACAGATGTTTAAGGTTAGACTTGATAGATAGATGATATTTGTACAGTGAACACCAAATCCTGCGAAAATGGAAGTACCCGGATTTGGGGGTGTCACAGGTTGGTATCAAAGCTGTAGGTTATGAACCTTAGATGGGGGAACAACCTTAGGTAGTAGCCTTGTAGGAGATCGAGAACATAGTGGTGGTAAACTCTTATCCAGTTCTAAGAAATAAATTTCTTAATTCATTGAAGATAATAAAAGACTTTATGTGCTTATGTGTTAAATTATGTGTTCACTTGCACGGATTAGTAACTAAAACTTAAAATTTTGTTGTCAGGATGTCGGATGTTAGAGGAGCTAGTTGAGATGGGGAGGAGGAACCCCGAGTACCTACAGAGGAGGAGCCCCAAGACATTCATGTCGTCGAGGGAACAGATTAGTCTGAGAGAGCCATCTCCGCTGATGATCCTTTGTTGTTGGTCGGGAGCATGAGCCCTCGAGACTCGATCCGGAGGAGGATTTCGATGAAGAAGAGGAGGAAGAGGAGTTCCCACCGAACTCCATTGATCTTTGAGATGTATGATGCACTTTATGATCGTAACATAGAGTTGCAAGACAACATTCAAGAGTCAAGGAGAGGATCATTATTGGAAGAGTACCATCGAGCAGAAGGATGGGGAAATTGTGACTCTTCACACACGTTTAGGAAACATGGAGTGGGATTTGGTTCACGAGAAGGGTCAAACTGAGGAGAAGTCCGATGAAATAGAAAAGTTGAAGAAAGATCTGAAAGAAAGCTCAGAAAGACTGGCCTTAGCAGAGGAGGGCTGGTTAAGAGAGTCACGTCGTGCTGATCTTGCAGAAGAGGATTGTCGTACGAAGAAAGCTAAGCTTGGGGAGACGTACTCTACACTTCAAAACGCAATGGATGAGGCCCATGATTGAGTTATGAGATACCTAATCCAGTTTTAAGGACTACCATCATACATGCTTGATCGCAGGACAATGTCTCGCATCATGGAAGAGGAACGTGGCAAGGTTATTCAGCGCCTTAACAAGCAGTGATAGAATTAGTTTAATTATATAAAAACTATCTGGTAGTTTAAGATGTAAATTTCGATGTGTTTATAAACAAAGGAATATTTTAATGTTTTAAATCCTGTAGATTCTTTATGTCAGAGTTTATTTGAAATAATGTGTTAAGTGAATTATGATTAAATGTTTTAGTTAAGCCTTAAAGGTTTAAGTGATTGAATTAAGACCTAATAAGCGAATATTCTTAACAGAATTATGCGGCCTAGAAGAAGACAAAACCGTTAACAAGCTCAAGAAGAACCAATGAATAACAACAGCGACGCCAATGCTAACCCTGTTCAGCAATTGGTGAATCTATTAGTCGGAGCAATTAAAAATCAACCACAAGCTCCACCAAACACCTCGTTCAAGGATTTCAAGGCGGTGGGACCGCCTGAGTTTAAAGGTTCCATAAACCCAATCGAAGCTCAAATATGGGTTATGGAGATGGAGAAGGTGTTTGACATCGCCAGAGTAAGGGAAGACCAGAAGACCGCATATCTGACATTCATGTGAAGTCAAGCCGATTATTGGTGGCGAAGCAAACAAAAGCACGGGAGGAGAAGGTGTAATAACCTGGGAGAGATTCAAGGAGATGTTTTTCGAGATGTATTTTCCGACCAGTTCGCAAAACCAAATGGAAGTTTAGTTTCTGGAGTTGAAATAGGGGAATATGTCCGTAGTAGATTATGTGGCAAGAATCAACGAGTTGGCTAGGTTCTCCAAATACCAAGTGCATACTGATGAGAGAAAGGCAAGACGTTTCGAGCAGGGACTGAAGCCCTGATTGTATAACAAGGTGTCAATGTTCCAATTGAACACTTTTGCTGGAGTGTTAGAGAAGGCCATACTCGCTGAAGGTGGAAGCGATAACTAAATATAATCAGGATCAGAAGAAGAAAAAGAGTGAAAATGAAGGAACTTAAAAGACTGGTGGAGGTAGCACGGGAGGTAGTAATAATCAGAAGAGGAAGTGGTCTGATAACTCATCAGCTGGAAGTCAACAAGGAGGGCTGAAGAAGATGATCGAAGCGTGCCCAACCTGCGGAAAAGCACATCTGGGAGTTTGCATGGAGGGAAAACAAGTGTGCTATAATTGTGGTCAAGAAGGCCACATAACACCTAACTGTCCTAACCCAAAGAAGGGTGCCTGCTTCACTTGTGGCCCAAAGGATCATCTTGCAAGGGATTATCCTAAGAATGGATCTGAAGGGACGGGATCAGGAGGGAATAGAGGAAATAACGGTGGAAGCACGCTGACTATCGTAGGACCAACTGCAACCAACCAATCGATCAACCACCGTAACATTCAACATGACGATCTTGAGGATGATCTTGATCTCATGATTGGTGTCGTATCATTCCGATCAATAAAATTAATGCTTATGTATTATTTGATTCGGGTGCTACTTGCTCATTTATATCCGATGACTTTGCTAAGAACTTAGAATTTCTTAAGGACGAGTTAGAATACCCCATGAATATAGAAATTATGAATAGAGAAATAATCCCTGTTAAGTACGTGCATAAGAAATGTAGAGTGGATATTAAGGGTAGTATCATGAACGTAGATCTTATCCCTATTCAACTTGGAGAATTCAACGTTATTTTGGGTATGGACTGGGTATCCAATTATGGGGCGGTAATTAACTGCCAAAAGAAGCGTATTAACCTTATGACCCCGTCAAAGGTTGTGTTTTATGGTAGCAAGTCGCCTAGACAAGCGAGTTATTTAACGATGATGCAGGCCAGGAGGTTGTTAAGGCAAGGCTGTGTAGGATATCTAGCTTACATAGTCGATAGTCGTAAAGAGAGTCCGAAAATAGATGAGATACCAGTAGTGAGGGATTTTGCAGACGTATTTCCGGACGATTTGCCAGGACTTCTTCCAGATAGAGTAGTTGAATTTGTGATCGATTTGGCTCCAGGAACGGCTCCAATATCGAAGGCACCGTACCGAATGGCACTGGTAGAGATGAAAGAGCTGATGGTTCAACTACAAGAATTACTAGACAAGAAGTATATCCAACCAAGCGTATCACCGTGGGGAGCGCCGGGTTTATTCGTAAAGAAGAAGGATGGGACAATGCGGCTCTGCATCGACTATAGAGAATTGAATAAGGTCACGATAAAGAATAGATATCCATTACCGCGAATCGACGACCTGTTCGATCAGTTAAAGGGAGCAAGATACTTTTCAAATATAGACTTGAGGAGTGGTTATCATCAACTGAAGGTGAGACCAGAGGATGTACCGAAGACAACGTTCAGAACACGATATGGTCACTACGAATTTTTGGTAATGTCATTTGGTCTAACGAATGCTCCTGCAGCATTTTGGGCTTAATGAATGGAGTGTTCAAGCTGTTTTTGGACAAATTTGTAGTGGTATTTATAGATGATATTTTGGTATATTCAAAAACCAAGGAAGAACATGAAGAGCATTTGAGGGTGACGTTAGAGACATTGAGAAGAGAGAAGTTATATGCTAAGTTTTCGAAATGTGAATTCTGGATTGAAAGAGTACAATTTCTTGGACATGTGATCGATAGGGACGGAATTTTGGTGGATCCCTCCAAAGTCGAAGCTGTGATTAATTGGGACCAGTCGAAGACGCCGTCGAAAGTAAGCAATTTTCTTGGATTGGCAAGTTATTACAGAAGATTCATTCAGGATTTTTCCAAGATCGCAACTCCGTTGACGAATTTGACTAGAAAATCGGTGAAATTTGTTTGGATGGAGAAGTGTGAGGAAAGCTTTCAAGAATTAAAGAAGAGGATGAGTTCAGCACCTGTGTTATCTCTTCCGGATGACACAGGAAATTTTGTGGTTTATAGTGATGCATCACATAAAGGACTTGGCTGTGTGCTTATGTAGAACGACAAAGTCATTGTGTATGCGTCACGATAATTGAAGGATTATGAGAAGGGGTATCCGACCCATGACTTGGAGTTAGCTGCAGTGGTTTTTGCTTTAAAAATCTGGAGGTACTATCTCTATGGGGAGAAGTGTTAAATATATACAGACCACAAGAGTCTGAAATATATTTTTACACAGAAAGACTTGAACATGCGCTAAAGAAGGTGGTTGGAGTTAATTAAGGACTACGATTGTGAGATTCTATACCATCCGAGTAAGGCAAATGTGGTTGCTTGAAGCGCCTTAAGTAGAAAGGAATTCTGGAGGCGATGATCTTGACCGATCAGGAGGAGTTAATTTCAGCAATGGAAAAGCTGGAATTGGAAGTAAATTATCCTATGTAGATTGATGAGAAGCTGTTTCAGATGCAATCTGGTACAACTCTATTGGATAAAGTTAAGGAAGCTCAACTTCAGGATTACGAATATAAAACAGTGAAAAAGAAGATATCCAAAGGAACCGAATCAGAATTCAAGATGGATAAGGAAGGAATACTAAGATTTGAGAGTAGAATTTGGGTACCGCTAGTACCAGAGATTAAGGAAGAAATTTTGAGCGAGGCTCACAACTCAAGATATTCGATTCACCCTGGTAGTACCAAGATGTACCAAGATCTTCGACAACATTTCTGGTGGCCAAATTTGAAACGAGAGGTTGCAGAATGTGTTGCCAAGTGTCTGACATGTCAGAAAGTGAAAGCAGAACATCAGAGTCCGAGTGGGTTACTACAACCTTTAGAGATTCCAGAATGGAAATGGGAACATATTACGATGGATTTTGTGGTTGGCCTACTGACAACTCAGAAAGGCTACGACGCATTATGGGTTATTGTTGACCGATTGACGAAATCCACACACTTCCTTCTGATCAAAATCAGATTCAACTTAGATCAGTTGGCAAGGTTATATGTGAAAGAGATTGTTTCAAGGCATGGAGTTCTGGTGTTAATTGTTTCAGATAGAGATCTGTGCTTTATGTCAAACTTCTGGAAACGTCTACAATAATGCATGGGTACACAGTTACGAATGAGCACAACATATCACCCTCAGATAGATGGACAAAGTGAAAGAATAATTCAGACATTAGAAGACATGTTAAGAGCTTGTATAATGCACTTTAAAGGAAATTGGGATGACCATCTACTGCTCGTAGAGTTCAGCTACAACAACATTTACCACGCTAGTATTGGCATGCCGCCTTATGAAGCGTTATACGACAGAAAGTGTAGAACTCCGCTATACTGAGATGAAATTGGCGAAAGACATTTACTAGGCCCAGAATTGGTACAACAAACAGCAGAAATAATCAAAGTGATCCGAACAAGATTGATACATGACTCAAGATAAGCGTAAGAAATATCGTAGATCCACACAAGTAAAAATGTTGAGTTTGAATTGGGTAGTTATGTGTTCTTAAAGGTCTCTCCCTAGAAGGGAAAGATTATGTTCGGAAAGAAAGGAAAATTAAGCCCAAGATTCATTGGACCCTTTGAAGTTGTGCGAAGGGTCGAAGAAGTTGCTTATGAGGTAGCCTTACCTCCGGCTTTAGAGAATGTCCACAACGTCTTCTATATTTCAGTTCTACGATCCTACAAACCCGATTACAAGCATGCGATTGAATATAAACTCCTACATTTCGACAAAGACTTATCTTACCAAGAAATTCCTGTTCAGATTGTCGACCGAAAAGAGCAAGTTCTAAGAAATAAAGTAATACCTTCTGTTAGGGTAATTTGGAGGAACCACAACGCTGAAGAAGCAACGTGGGAACTCGAAGAGAATATGATGAAGAATTATCCTCATTTATTTACTTAGATTGTTATAAGCGATTCTAGGGACATAATCTTTGTTAGGGGGGGGGGGGGGGAGAATGTAACGGGACGAATTGTTTAAATTGTGATTTTGAGGACAGAATCCTTTTAAGGGGGGAAAGATGTGACAACCGAGATTTTATAATTTAATTTTAATATTTATTGGATTGAATAAATATTTTTCAATGAATTAATTAATAGATTAATTAATTAATTGATGAAATTGTTGTAGATTAATTTAATTATATGTGTTATATTTATTAAATTAATGTGGAGAAATTTTATTATTCAAAGTATGTAATTATGTGAGCTTATTGAATTAAATGAAATATTTAATAAGCCTAATGTTATTTTAATTAGTTTAATAATTAATTGGAGATTTAATAATTTGACATAATTAATAAATGAGAAATTTAATTATGTGACTATGTGAATTAATGATAAATTATTATATGTTTTTTAAAATAAATTAAATAAGATATTTGATTTATTTCATAAAGGGGTGTGACACTATTAAACTATAGTATAAGAGATTTATGAAATTAAATAGGAATGAGTCTTTTAAAGCTAGCCAAACATGGCCTTAGTGGGAGTTGAGGACAGTTAACCCATGATTGGGTAACTGACCACAATGCGTCAGTTCCTTTCCTTTATTATTATGCGTCTTCTTTTGGTTTACTATTTGATAAGTCTGGAAAAGTAAAAATAGAGAGAGAGAGAGAGTTTTGAGAATCAGTGAGATTAAATGAGAAGAAGTATGGGGAAATTGGGAGTTGTTATTACCCTGTGTAATCCAAGTAGAGTAATCAAGGGTAATCTCTTCTTCCCCAAATTTCAAATTACGTTGTTTAAGTTTTTGTAAAATAATTGGCTTTCAAGTTTCTGTAAAGTCTCTATAATTTGAAAAGGGTATTGTTATAAGAATATATGTGATGATATGTTAGCATAGCACATATTACTATATATTATAGATTCCCATATCATCAGTTTCATTGTGGATGGATTTGGTGTTATAACGAATCCGTAGTGTTAATTTTATGTTTTATGTTCAAAAACCTTCAAAAATATCAAGAACAGTGAAATTAAATGTGTTGATTTTGCAAATTATGTGCTTTAACTTGTTAAAATCATGCTAGAAGGGTTAAGTATTAGTCATTTGTGTATTACAATGTTTGGGTATGTCTAAATTTGTGTAAAAATAAGTTAATTGGAGTTTTTTTTGCCATGTTCTGCAATTTTCGAGAATTACAGAATCGAAATCGAGTTTCACAGCATGCAGTGCCAACTCTGCGCCTTATGTACACTGCCATGGCGCTACTATGACTGCTGGCAGCCAGATCCTTAAGCCACAACGCGCAGATCCTCAAACCACAGAATACGGTACTGGCAATATTGTGCCAATCAAATGCCAAGAACCAAGAAATAAAAGATCAACGATGGCGCCAAGAACGCCACTTAGCGAATGGTCCAGAAATGAGTTTTTAAATGCTCAAGTCTAGCAATGTGTTAGTAACTTAACCTAATGAACATAAAAGCATGTTAGACATATAATGAGGTGTTAAAATAAATTATTAACATGTCAATAACACATTTATATATGAATTGAATGATCGAAAGCATAGTTAGCTTATTATTCATGAAGTGTTAATTGTGCCAATGAGTGTAGTAATTTGACTAAGTATAGTCATGAATTCGAGTTAGACAAAAAGAATGAACGTATGATGATTAGTTACATTATAATTGACTGGTATTGTGAACATAAATGATATGTAGGATTTAAATCAAGGAACGAGTATAATTAACGTGTAATATTCGCACGAGGCAAGTTTCCTAACCCTACTCGTTATCATTATATGAGTTTATAAGTTGTCTCTTTACATCGAGCAAATTCTCGTTATTATTGATCAAGTCCATTTGTTATATTAAAAGTATATTAATCTTTCAAAGTATGATTCTGTTATACAATAATTATTCTATTGTATATCTCTTGAGGTTGTTATTGGATTTAAATATTAGTTACTGTTGAACCTTGTTAGACTAGCGAACCCTTAACGATTCGACTAGTCCATAGTTGATGAGCGTTCTAAATTTCAGAACCCTTGATGAATTATCCAAACCAAACTTCCTTCGGTGCGGACTCTAATGTCAAATTGAGATGAACAACCCTGTATAGGGGATTACTTATGCGTTAGCGTTAAGATATTGTGCACAGTATGGTACTAAGGGCTGATTCCCCTAAGTACGAGAAAAAGTGTCCATAGTCTTATGACTGTTCAAGGTTTCAAGTATAAACACTTGACAACCTAGGACATAGTTCAAGGTCTTATGACCCTCAGAAGTTCTTTTGTCTCTTGTTATTCATTCTTGATTCAAAAGCTGAGTTTCCTATTTCAGAAGTCTTTGATTTATTCGCATGTTATTATTCATTTGTTATATTGTTATACTTGTGGGCAAATCATGCTCACTCTTGCGTAATAATAACATTGCAGTTAAGAACGAAAGATCAGACGAGCCTGCCACTAGTAAAGGCAAGGGCAAGGTTAACAAATGAGGAAAACTTGTTGTTATTTAAGACTTGATGTGTATTTATTTATAGACTTGATGTTATTTAAGACTTATTATTGTTTATGATTCCACATAGATGTTTAAGGTTAGATCGACCTGGGATTGTATTTTATGCAGATGATGTAACCCCATAAGGGGAGATTTATTTATTTAATTATATCTATTGCATGGTTTGCTTTTATTTATGGGTAGATAGATAGATGATATTTGTACAATGAACACCAAATCCTGCGGAAATGGAAGTACCCGGATTTGGGGGTGTCACATCTGGTGCAGGCGTGGTGCGGCTACGCCTTATTTGTATTAGGGTGCAGCGCAGGTGCGCCGTACCCTAGAATCAGTTGCTGGTTTTGTTGTTGCTATGTGTTGAGAATTTGGTATCATAAATTATATATATACCTAAAAAGGAGTGTAACATGATATGTAAAGATTTCTTAAGTAGTATGAAGTAATCAATTTGGATTAGCAAGGAAGTTTGTAGCAAAACTTAAGGTTTTCAAAACAAACATTGTGGAAAACTTATGTTTACAAGTTCTGAACTTGATGATATATGCATGACTAATTTCAAAAATAAAAGAGTATAATATAGAGTTATAGTTCCTTTGTTCATAACCAAACTTGTAGACATTGTGTTAAAGAAGTTTTCAAGAAAAGTTTGATATATCAAAGCCAATATGCATGAAAACTACATGATGTAAGTTCTGATCTTGTGAGGATGATAACAAGACTTGACTACATATGATAAAAGTTTGTTTTATATGTGTTATATTATATCATTCATGATAAAGTGATTTCAAAGGCAACCTTGAATGTATTTTTAAAAAATCTAGGTGCATCATGAATATCTAGATTCTAAAGGGATAGGATGTCATGTTATATCTATTATATCCCTAGGCATGGTTTACAAGTATTGAACATGATGATAACTAAACCGAACATGAGTTTAGAGCATGATTTGAAGTGTTAAACAATGTTAGTTGTGAACAAACTATATGAACACCACGAGCATATGTGTTAACAGATTGAGTGACCTCCCTAAGTAAACCTATGGCCAAGTTATAAGGCACAATAATTACATGACCTTTTATACTTGAATTCCATGGAAAGTCACAAACTAAAAGTAAACTCAATAATGGTTATACACTTTTGTAATGACCTCTAGAATGTATGTATGAGAAGTGTAAGTGTCTAAGTGTGTTAAAGCTTGGGACTAAAAATAGGAATGCAAAGCTCAACCTTGAGTGCAGCGAGGGACGGTCAACAAGGCAGCCCTAAGCCTGACAGACCGGAGCAAATGCTTGCTTATCCTCTGATCTTGTCAAAATTTTGTTTTTGATCTGAAGTTTAAAACATGCTTATATGATTACTTTACCTTGTAATATATAACCAATATGCCGTGTAATGTGTTAGAATCATGCTATGTGATGACTTGATTCTTGTAAGTGTAGTCTCATATTAGTTTACACATACTAATTGAAAAGACCGACTTGTTAACGTTAGGTCGTTTCAACGTAAGTTAATTAAAGCTAGAATTATTTGTAGCTGAGCAAACATGCAAGATCCTTGAACTATAATTTTATTGTGCAGTTCCATAACTTTACTCAAATTTATATTGAGCAAGTTTCCTAACTTACACAACTTTGAATGTTGTGTAAGTTGATAACTTCACTTATGTTTTTGTGAAAGTTTCCTATCCTCCTCATATTGTATTGAGCAGGTTATTGTATTGAGCAGGTTATTATTCAATTGAAAGTTTCCTATCCTCCTCAATTAGGCATGCTATTAAGTGGTTTAGTTACTTTATAATTATTCCATATCGATATTATTGATATTCGCACTTAGTGCACTCAAGTTGTACAGTCTTGGACTTATACATCCTTTAAAGTTCTAAATTCTTGAACTGTGTCAAATAGAGTCTGAACCTTTGTTCGGTCAGACAAATGTATGAAGTTTTATAAAAGCTATCCAAACCAATTGATGGTAAGGATTCTTAGACTGAAAGAACACCCCTTTTATGATAGGGGAGTACTCCAGGTATCTAATATAAGATACAAAGAGCATATTTAAATGTTATGCATATACATGGTGTATCGGAGGTGATCCCTTAAGTACTTATTCGCAGCCCAAGAACCAAAGGGTCAATCAGCTATTGATTCCATTGGAGTTTTATAGTTCAAAGTCTACTTGACTATCATTTATTCTAAAAGCAATCATTATCTTTGCTTCTAATATTTATATTGTTGAATCCTTCAGATATTCATATTGTTGAATTCATTGTTAGATATTTCTATTCATCATGATATATCCTTGTTGTTGTATTTAAACTTGCTAAGCAAACTTGTTGCTCATCCTTGCTATATCATGAATTATATTACAGCTAAGCCCGAGACCTCAGGAAAAGACAAGGGTAAAGGAAAGATGTAGAATAGTTGCGAGGAGCAGACTTTACTTTATGCCTAGTTTAAATTATTGATATGTAATATGAACCCTAATGACTATTTTAGGGTATGTTTATAAGATTGTATTATGGTTATCGAA
Organism: Panax quinquefolius; assembly: GCA_020205615.1. Taxonomy (NCBI): domain Eukaryota; kingdom Viridiplantae; phylum Streptophyta; class Magnoliopsida; order Apiales; family Araliaceae; genus Panax; species Panax quinquefolius. The sequence goes on from CM035157.1 coordinate 104,485,117, forward strand.
TCTTGGAACTAGTAACACCTTTTAAATGAACGACACACGTTTATTATATTCCGCATTTTAGTTATCGTATGTTGTTTAAAGGTGGATGTTTATATTTTATCATGATGACCGGACCGGGGTCAGAGGACCCAGATTCGGGGGTGTAACATTCTTGATAGCCTTGTTGAACTGTCATTATCCCCTCATCAAGGAAATGAGTTTCCAATGGTTCGAAGTCCCCTGTTGGTTCTTCAGCCAACTGATATGCAATTTCTTGACCTTTGATGGCTTTTTGTGTAACATAGATGATGTCAAATTGGTGGAGGATTTGGTGCCATATTGACAATCAACAATTTAGCATGGGCTTGCTGAAAATGTATTTCAGAGGATCCCTGCGGGATATGAGATAGGTTGTGTGACCATGGAGGTAATGTTGTAACCTTATGGCGGCCCATGCTAAAGCACATCATGTCTTTTCAATTAAAGTGTACCTCTGTTCATAGCTTCTAAACCTTTTATTGAGGTAATAGATGTCTCTTTCCTTGCCTCTATCATCTTTCTGCCCTAGCATACAGCCCATGGCATTGGCATTGGCTGATATGTAGATAAAAAGTAAAACTTTGTCCCTTGGGGGAACCAAAACAAGAGCTTCAATCAACTATTTCTTGATGGCGAGGAAGGCTTTTTGACATTCCTCATTCTACTTCCCAGAGGAATTTTTCCTTAATAGCTTGAAGATAGGCTCACAAGTTGTTGTAAGCTGGGAGATAAATATGCTTAAAAAATTAATTATCCCTAGGAATGCCTATATCTCCTTCTCCGTCTGAGGTACATGCATCTTTGTGATGGCTTCAATCTTTGCTGGATCTAGCTCAATACCTCTATTGCTCACTAGAAAGACCAATAGTTTACCGAATTTGACACCGAAAGCGCACTTGGTTGGGTTTAGCTTCAAGTTGTATTTATGGAGCCGGTTGAAAAGCTTTTTGAGATGGTCGATGTGGTCATCTTCCTTTATGGATTGTACGATGATATCATCCATATAAACCTCTATTTCTTTGTGCATCATATCATGGAACAGGGCCATCATAATTCTCTGATATGTGGCATCGGCATTGGTAAGGCCGAAAGCTAGTCGTCGATAGCAGAAGGTTCCCCAGGGAGTGATAAAGGTATGTTTCTCTCTATCTTCTTCAGCAACCATGATTTGATGGTATCCAACAAAACAATATGCAAATGAATATATGTTGAACTGTGTTGTATTGTCTGTCAAGATGTGGATGAAAGGTATTAGGAAGTTATCTTTGAGACTAGCCTTTTTAGGTCTCTATAATCCACACACACTCGTACCTTCCCTCCGGATTTAGGCATGGGAACCACGTTGGACTGCCATTCAGGGTAAGTTGATACCATGATAATGCCTACTTTGAATTACTTGATAATTTCTTCTTTAACTTTTAGGCTCCATTTAGGCCTCAATCCCCTGAGTTTCTGTTTGACTGGTTAGAACCCCTCTTTGATGGGCAATCGATGAATGAAAATATCAATGAATAATTCAACCATGTCTTCATGCGACCATGCAAACACATCCTGGAATTGGGTTAAGAGTTTAATCAGGCCTTTCTTTTGGCCTGGGGTAAGGTCATTCCCAATTTGTAGTTCTTTGGGATTTTTTAATGTTCCGATAATGACAGGTGTGATTTATTCGAGGTTTAGTTTGGGTTTGTCTTCAACCAATCCTTTGATCTCCTCTGGCACCTCATTGTCATCTATCTCCTCTTGATCAATTCTCATCAGGTCAGAGTTTGGTTCCACATCAAAGTTGTAGCCACTACTCTGATTTGGCAATTCATCAGCAAAGCTAAACAAATTCAACTTTGGAGACCTGAAAACAAAATGCTTTTCCTTAATATATGTAACTGTTTTATAATACAAAGTATCAGTAAAAGCATAACAAAAGTAAACTGCTAGCATAATGCAACAAAAGAAAGCAGTTTGATAACATCAACATTTCAGGGCAGATGGACTCCCTGCCCTTTTTACCCTTTATGAGTGATGCAAGGAATACTGCTCCAATTATCCAGATTTTGGCCCTGGTTGACCGATGTGATGAAGGGGTTATTGTTATCCTTCTCCTTGATGATAACCATAACTACATCCATATCATGGTCAGTAACTTTCCCTGGGACATCAATGTGTGCCAATTAGAACATTTTTGCAAATTAATCTTTAATTTCCTATAGAAATCGTTCATTCTGCATCCTTTTTTCCTTGGCGGGAAGGGCGCTTCATTTTTATCCTCAAATGAATTGACCTTTGGTATTAGTAGATTGGACACCGTGGTAGGAATTTTTCTTCCCTGTTTGCTAAATCCTTCATCAGTGAGATCCATTAGCAAGATGGTTGATAGATGAGTTAGCATATGTTTATGCGGGTTTCTATGTTTTGATCCAGAGTAGTAGCCCAATCTAGCTTTCCCTACTTTTCCCGGTATCTGAATTTGTATTCCTAATTCCTTGTTGATTCTTTCCCAACCTTTTTCCTGGAAAGAACCCCAAGGATATCATCTCTTGACCGACATTCATTATTTTGGGAGCGATTCTTGGTTTTAAGGTTAGTGCCCGATAGGTCGATAGTGAGTGTTGCTCACTTTGAATGCTTGAAAGCTCTAGCTCAACTCTTTCATTGAGAATGATCAGAGGCATATCCCTTTGCATAAAGATTGGGTACTCTGGTTTTGCATTAACAGTCACCAGATTGCCATTGATGATGTATTTCAATTTCTGATGGAGTGTGGATGGGATGGCTCCTACCATATGAATCCAAGGTCTTCCCAATAGTAAATTGTATCCAGTGATGATGTTTAACACTTATAATGAGATGTGGAAGGTATGTGGGCTAATATCCACTAGAAGCTCTATTTCTCCCATAGTATCTCGTTGAGATCCATCAAAGGCTCTTATGACGACATGACTGCTCCGGATTCTATTTAGGTTGATCTTCATCATTTCTAAGGTATCATAAGGGCAGATGTTTAAGGATGATCCTCCATCAATTAATACCCCCAATCACATATCCTGATGATATCACTACTATATGTAGTGACTTACAGTGACATGTTCCTTTTATTGGTATGTTATCATTCGTGAAGTGTATCACATTACTATTCATAACGTGATCTATCAGGTGCTGAAATTTTTTAGTGTTCACCGTCCTTGACAGATGAGCTTCTTCTAGTACTTGCACCAGAATTTTAAGATGATCATTTGAGGATAAGATCAAATCCATGATGGAGATCTGAATGGGTGCTTCTTTTAAATGTCACACCACTATGGCTTCATCATGAGATGAGGTAAGTACATTAGATTATCCTTTGACAAGACATCGATACAATCTGATGTTGATCTTGATCCCGCACTTTCCTCATAGTTCCATGGGACTCTTTTTAAACAGATAATGGGATACTGGGGTAGATATGGCAACATCAGTGCTTCTGGGGAAGCTATTGTGACGCCCCCAAAATAGGAATACATCACCTATTCTGAGTCGCCAAATACATATATGTGATTTCGACAATATATATATATATGTATATATTATTCTTATTATTTTATTATTAAAATAATAATAAAAAAAAAGTTTATTTTAATCTTAAAATAAAAGGTTTATTTTAATATTAAAATAAAAGAGTTTATTTTAATTTTAAAATTAAATTTCATGCTAACTAATTAGAGTTGGAATTGGATTCCATGATAACTAATTGGAGTTGAAATTGGATTCTATTTTTCCTTAAATAAAGGAGTTTATTTAGATATGAAATAAGATTTCATATTATTCAAAATAAAAGAGTTTATTTGTGAATAGGAAAGAGAATCATAATTTCCTTAAATAAAGGAGTTTATTTAGATATGAAATAAGATTTCATATTATTCAAAATAAAAGAGTTTATTTGTGAATTGGAAAGAGAATCCTAATTTCCTTAAATAAAGGAGTTTATTTAGATATGAAATAAGATTTCATATTATTCAAAATAAAGGAGTTTATTTGTGAATAGGAAAGAATATTCGTGTTTCCTTTAATAAAGATTTTTTTTTTTTACATGGAATTGGATTCCATAATTAATTAAAATAAAAGAGTTTATTTTAATTAAATTTTTTAATATATTTTTATATATGGAATTGGATTCCATAATTAATTAAAATAAAGGAGTTTATTTTGATTAAAATTTTTTGATTAAAATAAAATAGTTTATTTTATTCAAAATTAGATAAATTAAAATAAAATAGTTTTATTTTGATTTAAATTTGGATTAAAATAAAGGATTTTATTTTGATTCAAAATTAGATTTTTTTTATACTAACTAAATTTGTCCATTAAATGATATCAATATATATATTAAATGTTTATTATTCATAAGATGAATGTTATTTATTGATGCATATGGTGATGTGTATGATAATAAAAATGATTGATTATGGACTATTGACCAAAATGATTGGATTTTATTTTAGTTGGATGCATGAATGTATGGGTTTTATTAAATGGGGTCTGCAGACCTCGTCTTCTCTAATTTTTCTTAATGTAAATTCTAACTCCTCCTCATATGTACTTCCCTCGATCACGATCAAGGTTTCTATTTATTTTAAATAGTTTTGTAATAGGAATAGTTAGAATTAATTTTGAAGAATTAGAGATCAAGGAACAAGGGCGCTTGAAGACCAAGCTTTTGTAATGGAGCCCAGGGTTTAAATGTAATAGTTATATTTAAATATTATTTCTTGCACCCCAGGGTTTGACCTTTTGGTTCACTTGGTGGCTCTAGTGAACCAAACTAGAATAAAAGTCCATAATCAATCCGGGTAGAATATAGTATTCTATATGTGCATGCTTATACTATATATATTATATATTATGCAAACATGCTTAGCATGTTCATTAATATGACGCGTATTTTATATATATATATTAATGCATGCGCTTAAACAAGATGAGACAAATTAATAACAAACCCCTCAATTTTTATATTAAGTCCTAAGCGCTCAAAGATATTTGGAATATCGAACATAAGCTTTCTAGCATGATAAAATTAATAGAGTATTAAATATTTAATATGAGTTTGTTGTGTCACCACAAGGCAAGTATTAAGTATTTAAGATGTTAATTTATCACATTTGATGCTTATAAATAAAATTGAACAATATTGTTTTGTTGTGTCACCACAAGGATGATATTTTTTTTTTGAATATATGGAGTGCTAGGTCGGACTTAACTTGGATAATTTTGATTGGATGTGCCACCACTTGATCAAAATAATCTAAGAGAGCAAAAGAAAAGGAGTTGCATAGTTGATGTAATTGACAAAAGTTGTCTACCTATTTATTTATATATAGTTTGTTGTGTCACCACAAGGCTATATACATTTGAAATGGGATCCTTATTCTCACTAGCAAATCTTTAATTAGAATTTACCGAACTATATAAGTGAGGTAATATAGTTTGAAGAAAATAGTGGGAGATACCAATTTAAAACAAGACCTAAATTATTTTGGTAATTAATAAAAGAATGTATGTTAAAATGTTGTTAATTACAAATTCATTTACAAAATTTTACAATGTCTAAAATTACTACTATCACTGCGAAGCATATTAGATGCTAAATTAACTTGAATCAATTAAGCGGATTGGTTAAGGAATTTGAGAATAGTTCTCATAAATGAAAAGCTATCTTATGTCTTAATACGCCTATCCTCGCAATGGTTGCGCATAATGCCTCTGAGGAAGAGATTGCTACTTTTAGAAAATGGCAAAATGATGCACATTTGGCTCAATGCATCATGCTCGCATCCATGAGTAATGAGCTTCAGCGTCAGCATGAAACTATGGATGCTCCTACTATATTCCTTGTAAGACCCCGAATTTTATGAAATAAAAGTATTCAATTTTCCTATTTAATAAATGGTTAAATTGATAAAAGGTTAAAGTTAAGGGTGATATATGATTTTTTTCAAAATACGCAAGTGGTTATAAAATATTCATTATTGTCGGAGAATATTCGTTTGGTCGTGGAATATTCTTTTTTACGTAATATTCGAATATTAAATGCGACAGCATGACCATTTGTGGGCCCCATAATGTAATAAGCGCCGGATGAAGAAAGCGACAAAATTAAGTTTTTATAAATAACGGCGTAATCGTTATCAATTAACAACATTTGAAACCCGATGGTTAAAATACAGTAATATGCGTGTTTGCACAGTAGCACACGGTTTTACACAGTATTTTTGAATTATTGATCCTTACATAAGAAGGCACTACTCAATAATTGTTAAAGTAATTACTGTTCAATATTTTATTTTATTGATTCAATAATTGCTGCGTTGATATTTTATATTATTGTTGTTTCAATAATTATCACTGCACAATATTTCTCATTATCAGATCAATAATTCATATTATTTGAATAATATTATTAGATAGCACTATTGGCAATGTCTAGAAAGTTACATCTAAGGAGAGGTTTGGTCACCTAATTCATGGCGCTTGATGAAGGAGAAATTCTTATTGAAAGCCCTCTTTCCTGAGGAGCGCACTGGTCATCATTATTGTGATTCTGTAATATTATTTGTGAATAATGATTTATATGATAAGAAAATATTTATTTGATGTGGATATAAATGATGGATTTATTTATGTATTTATAAGTGAAGGAATTAATGATGAGGTGTTTTATCAGTATTTGTCGAAATGGAGAACAAAATATGGGATTTTCAGAAAAATTAGTTTATTACTTGATTTTGTAAAATCCATAACTCTTTGTGTATAATGAGTTAAGAGATGAGCCATATATCAAAAGAAAGCCCTAGAAGTAAGCTAACTGTAGAAATTTGAATCACCCAAAAATTCTTTGTAGATATTTCGTGGTGAAATTTTGAATGAAACTGGTCCGAAGGACTAATAGTCAGAAAAAATCGGTGTTCTTGACTATATTGCGTGAGTTATAAATTTTGATCCGACCGTTGGATCGTTGTAATTTTGGATATGTTATACATATATAAGTTGAGTATATGTCCACAAATTTTGAACCGTTAAAATGAACGTATGATTTGTTATGAATTTTAAGAGGTAATCGATTAGGAAATTAGGTTTTGGTGGAAAATTCTAGAATTGAGTGGACCCCACTCTTGGTTGTTGGGGAAGATGGCTGATTTTTGGTGGGTGGAATAGTAGCAGGTAAAGCCATCGTGTAAAGAAGTCAAGTGCGCTTGGGGGCTAACATTTTCCTATAAATAGAGGGCTAAGTTAGAATTGAAAATCACACCGAAACAAAGTTTTTCTCTTTCTCTCTAGATTATTGAGTGTAATTTATGAGTATTTAAATACTTGGCGAGTTGATATTCATCGCTGCAAGTTTCCTTGACGTCATATCAGATATCTGTCGAAGTCGCCGCTCTTTTGAGGTAAGGGATAGTAAGGGATATTATTTTTTCAGTAATGATATTATTTCTTCAATATCATTATCTTTGAAATGTTGATCTGAAGTTTTATCAAATTTGGAACTTTTTCATGTGTTAGGGGTTACTATTCATGAGTTACTATTCATGAGTTACTATTCATGAGTTACTATTCACGAAGTTACTATTCACGAGTACTATTCATGAAGCGGGAAGATGTTTTGTGGAATTTCTATCTTTTGGTGTTGAGTTACTATTCACGATATCGAGACTTATTCACGATATCTGAGACTATTCACGATATCTGACTATTCAATAGAAAAATAAAATTTCTTCTTTTCGTCAAAATATCTATTCGGATACTAGCTTTGATTGTATCCATGTTTTGATCATTCTTGAATTTTACACCACTATGATTATTTTGAGGTATTTTTGGATGTATAGATTAGGAGTTATGGATTTTATGAGAAAAGACTATTTTAAAAGTAACTATTTATAACTCCTTGCGGTTAACTCCAAAATTGATGAAATTTTTATTGAGAGTACATCTATATAATATCAGTGTACTCTGTGAATTTCGGAATTTTTGGATAAAAGTAAAATTTATGATAATTGTTTGAATATTCGGTGGTTTTGGCCATATGAAAAATAGTAAATGAATTTTTAAAATTTCGAGAAAAATATATGTTCAATATGGGACTATTTTATGCTAAATTCCATAAAAGAAATATTTTTAGAACTGATTTGGTATTTTTCATGAAAATGTTCTAGTTATGAGTAAATGAATTAAATATGTTATGTGAAGTCGTAAAATTGGAAAATATGATTTATTGGCTTGAGAATCATATATGAGATATATATGATTTTTATGAGGGTTTTGGTTAATGATGATGAAATCTTATGAGTTTGGCATTTTAGATGATTAAATGCATTAATTATTAAAGTGTAAATAATTGGATTAAATTATTTATAAGTTTGAGAAATGATTAAAATATTATTATAATATTAATAATATTAGATTATGAGATTTCTAAGTGATTTATAACATTTGGATTAAGGTGTTATTGTGAGACCCAGATTTTATCAATAAAGATTTAAATTTTGTTGAAATAATTTTTTAATATTATGGTGTGAATTTAAGATAATATTATAGTTGTGGGTAGTATTTATAAATTTTGCAAAGTATGCAAGTGGTTATATTATATTCGATTGGTCGGGGAATATAGGTTTAGCGAGGAATATTAAATACAACTACTCAATCATTGGTGGATCCCTAATGAAATTATTATCGGAGTGAGAAAACGACAAAAAATATTTTATTGAAATAACGGCGGAAGTTTTACTAGTGGTTCTTGTTGAACTACTCGGTAGTAAAAGTACAAAGATATCGTGTGGTTGCATAATAGCACACGGTATTGATTATTGATGCCTATGTGAGAAGTCACCGGTTTGATTCCATTATTCACGATTAATAATATGAATTATTATAGCGATAATGACGTTTTGTTTTATTCAGTATTATTAACGTAATAAGCGAAACATCTTTTATATAAAATAGAATACTTTATTAAAGTTATTCTATAAATAGAATATATTATATTTTATTATGCATAGTGTTGCGCATAGTGTTTTTGCATAGTATTGCATAGTGTTTGCATAGTAAAATGTTTTTATATAAATAGAATATATTATATTTTATTTAAAAGATTTTTCTTTAAATATGGACCGTCAGATTAAAGTAAATCAATCTGGACCGTTCATGGATTAGTTACTATGCATTCCATTTTCCTATAAATAGAAGCTCATTCCTTCATTATTTTCTTACGAATTCATTGAAACTCAGAGAGAGAAATTATAGAGAGAAGCTATAAAGAGAAAATTATAGAAAGAAGAAGAGTATTACGCTACTTCACTACTCTATATTAGGTTCTTTTACGGTAAGGGGTTTTATTCTTTCTTCTTGAAGAGAACTTACATTATTCCATTCACTATTATTACATTGGAATAACTTTGTAAAAGTGGCATACTATACATAACTCGTGATACGTGGCATACCCTATACTTGGTGAAATCCTTATGTTATTCCATTGCTTATTATTACATTGGAATAACTTTGATATCTGTGATTTTACCTATACTTGGTGACATTCTTCTATTATTACATTGGAACATCCACATGCGTGTGTTTTACACAGGACTGGTTCCGCTTTTTATTATTCATTGGAACATCACATTCATGTGTTTTACAGGACTGGTTAAAATCTTTATCATTCTGTTGGAATATCCTATCTCGTGTGTTTTACAGGATCTGGTTCCATCTTTATTATTCGTTGGAACATCTGTCGATTGTGAATTTCACGACTAATTGGTTCCGTTATTATTATTCATTGGAATAAACTCGCCTACATCTGAAACCGCATGCATGGTGATTTCTTTTGTTATTCCATTCTTTATTATACTCGGTTGGTTAAAACTTTGACTTCTATACTCCATGAAATTAGTAGAATATCCTTGATATTTGCGTTTCATCCAAAGATCTTCTCATGGAAATATTCTTCCGATCATTCTTGAATTTTACTCTACTAAACAAAGTATTATGTTGACAATTTGGACGTTAATAATTCATGGATTAAATAATTCTTGAATTTGTTTTATTGAATTATTATGTCATTGTCATCATCCTCATGTTATATTATGTTATCTTTGGCTTACGCGCATAGATGAACTTAGTATGATTATGACCGAGAATCAATTCGGTATAATCATGACTTGATATAAATGATGTGACAAAAGTTCTCGGTGGCACATAATGCGATGATGGATAGTTTTTGGTATGATTATGACCGGGGTGATTCGGTATAGTCATGACCATTGATAACTTGATGAAAATCCTTGGCCCGTGGTATGAGGATGATTAGATGTGGTGGTTTATTTATTAAAGTGAGTCTCGTGATAAAAATTGATAAAACCTTTTAAAACCTAAAAGATAGTAGATTTTATTCTCTACTTGACTCTTTTAATGGATTGCATATTCATTGCAGATTAAGCTGGTTGTCTATTGTATTTTATCGGTTTAACACTTTGTTGAAGGCTAATGATAATTTATTACGCATTATCTTAGTCATAATATTTCTTCTTTTGGGCTAGTTGAGCTCACCCTTTCTTTCTTTGTTCTCTTGGAAATGAGAACATAGTTTGGGACAGTCGGGAACGAAGTAATGGTCGAGAGGATAGCATTAGTAGTCCTCACTATTCTGTGAAATAGTGTGATAATAGTTGTAATGAGGACTCCTTTTGAGTTTGTATAATATTTAGTAGACGATATTTGTATTCAAACTCACAGGTTATGTCGTATTGTACACGACAGTTATGTTAGTACGTTTGTATTTGAATTTATGTACCATGTAAGTGGCGACCCAAGATGGGTGACGTATACCTAATTTTGGGGGCGTCACAGTTGGTATCAGAGCTTAGGGATATGATCCCTGGCTAAGATGTGAGAATAGTACTAGGAGGGGAGAGACGGGGAATTCCTTCGCTAGTATGACCTACCTAAGTTTATTTGGTATTTGATTGGTCGATCAGAGTATAGTGATAATATGTTGCATGTTAATTAACCCTTGTTTTGTGACAGTGTTTGTATTTAGATGTTGTGAATAGGGCTCGGTTATTGGAGCGCGATAATGAGTCACCAACCAAAAGGTAACGACCAACAACACGATAATAATCATACCGTGCAGAACGACCATGAACAATGATGACCATCGTGGGAGAAATTATCATGCTAAGAATGGTAACCACTTGATTGGTAATCATGGCAAGATAATAGAAGTGGAAATTTCAAGAAAGAAGGTCATTTAGCTCGATTTTTTGTCGTGCACCAAAGTCAAGTCCAATTTGGGACGGTGGCACCAAAGCGGATCTGGATAAAACAAAAGTCGGTGGTTTCATGAAGAGCGTTTTTCATGACTTCTTAAAAAGCAAGTGACTCGAACGAAGTTAGCACGGGTTAGTTAATTATAAATTCTTGTGAAGTCTATACCTTATAAGATACCGGTTCTACCCATTATTTTATCTCGCTTGCTTGCGTTCAACATTTAAATTTGACTCCGGAGAAGTTAGACTTTAACTTATTGGTTGAAACTTCGTTGGGAGAAACCTTCGTTACCTCCAACTTTGTTTATTAATCTTGTTGTTTCAAATAAACACTTTCACGTTACCTGTCGATATTATCTCTTTGAAAATATTTGCCTTTGATGGTATTTTAGGAATCAATTGGTTAACTACTCATCATTCTTTTCGTAAGGTTGTTAGCTTTTATATTCATAACCAAACTACTAAAGTCAATTATTGTCATATCAAAGCCATAAGTAAAGAGCCCCGAACCTTTCGTTGTTGACTTCCTTGTGTGGAATGCACCAAAGCCGGACTTTTCATGGCGACATCGTGAATGAAGATGGCAAGTTTATAGGTATCATTGTGAGGTGCTATCTAGGTTAAGGGATAGAAGTCACAGTTGGTATCAATGTGACGTCTTATCCAAGTCTTGGATGAGAGTCACAGATTTTGAATGATATTTCTATTATTAATAAATTTCTGGCGTATTCTTGAAGACTTCTTAGCCTACTTAGGCGTGAAATCGAATTTTGTATTGACCCAAAGATAAAAACCCATTTCTTAAACCCTCAAATATTTCTTCAACTAAATGAGCAGCTTTACGTGATTTATGATGAAAGTCATAATAAAAGCATTGGACTAATGAAAATCATGGGTATTCGTGGTATTAGTAAGTTTTATGATGAGTTATGTTGGTTAGTATGTAAAAACATGAAAGTTTCTTAAAAATCACAAAGAGTTGAAAATCGATTTTGGTGAAAACGTAACATGAAATTCAATAGACCATATCTCCTATTATATTTTGAATTTTTGAATGTGGTCAAGACCTAGAGTTAGATCTATGAGTTACCTAACTAATTCAAGTGGAATTACTGGAAAAGGTGTTGTAGATTTTTGTGTGGACTGATTTTAGCAAAGGAGTGCAAAGCTGCAAAAACCGAAAAAGCTGCTGCCATGATTTTAGAGGGGCTGTTTCGGCCACTTAAATTATGAGAAAAATTCTGGGTTTTTGGGACATGAAATTATATGGTATAAAGTACCTCCTGTCCAAAAATGAGCTCATTCTGACTTAAAATGAGCAAGTTATGACTATTTCAATATTTAGGTTTTAAAAAAAACGCTATAACCGAGTTCTATAACTCCGATGACCATGAAATTTAAACTGGAAGCTCACGATAACATGTGTAAGGTCCTGCCAAGATTTGGGAATTTTGGAGTTAAACTTGAGGTAGCTAATTTCTTAAGGAATTAATTAGAAATTGATTTTGAAAAATAGTAAATGAATTTTAAAAATTAAGAAAAATATATTTTCATCATGGGACTATATTATGCTAAATCCCAGAAAAGAAATATTTTTGGGACTGATTTCAGTATTTTTCATGAAAATAGTTTAGTTTCTGAACATATGAGTTAAATATGTTATGTGAAGTAACAAAGTTGAAAATAGGATTTTATGGCTAAAGAATCCTATATATAGAGTATATGCATATTTTTGAGAGATTTGATAATTGGTGATGATATCTTATGAGTATGGCATTTTGAATGATTAAATGCATTATATGGTAAAGCGTAAACAATTAAGATAAATTGTTTATAAATTTAAGAAGTGATTAAAATATTGTTATAATATTAATGATATTAGATTATGAGATTATTAAGTGATTGATAACATGGGGATATTCTTGAATCCTGGATAAATTATATTATAAATGTTTAATATTTATCCTTTATCTCATTTGATTGATTCTTTATATCATTATCCTCATGCTTATATTATGTTGAAAGTCAAATACGTGGCTGTAGTGCATAGATGGACTTGGTATGATTATGACCGAGGATTGTTTCGGTATAATCATAACAGTAATTGAAAACACAATTATCTTTGGCCGTAATGCATGGATAATTTGTGGTCGTGATACTTAATGAATACACAATTATCTTTGTAGTAGTAGTGCATGGATAATTTGTGGTCGTGATACTAATGAATACACAATTATCTTTCGTAGTAGTGCATGGATAATTTGTGGTCGTGATACTAATGAATACACAATTATCTTTGGTAGTAGAGCATGGATAATTTATGGTCGTGATACTAATGAATACACGATTATCTTTGGTAGTAGTGCATGGATAATTCGTGGTCGTGATACTAATGAATATCCTTGGCACGTAGTGCGGGGATGATTCGATGATATGGATTAATTATTGAATGAGTCTCAAAGAATGAAATATTAATTCATGGATGTGTTCAAAGTCATCTATGGCTTACGTGCATAGATGGACTTGGTATGATTATGACTGTGGATTGTTTGGCATAATCATAAAGTAATTAAAAACACAATTATCTTTGGTAGTAGTGCATGGATAATTTGTGGTCGTGATACTAATGAATATCCTTGGCACGTAGTGCGGGGATGATTCGATGATGTGGATTAATTATTTATTTGAGTCTCAAAGAATGAAATATTAATTCATGGATGCGTTCAAAGTCATACGTGGCTTACGTGCATAGATGGACTTGGTATGATTATGACCGTGGATTGTTCGGTATAATCATAATCAGTAATTGAAAACACAATTATCTTCGTCAGTAGTGCATGGATAATTTGTGGTCGTGATACTAATGAATATCCTTGGCACGTAGTGCGGGGATGATTCGATGATGTGGATTAATTATTGAAATGAGTCTCAAAGCAATGAAATATTAATTCATGGATGCGTTCAAAAGTCATACGTGGCTTACGTGCATAGATGGACTTGGTATGATTATGATTGTGGATTGTTTCGGTATAATCATGATCAGTAATTGAAACACGAATATCCTTGGCGATTGGTGCATGGATAATTCGTGGTCGTGATACTATTAAGTCGCTGCCTCGGCATTATTGGTTTTCTGATTGTATATCTTTAGCACCAGTAGTGCAAAGATGAATTGTTAATGAATAGCTTTGGCGATTTCAAAGATGAATTTAATATTTTTAAGCGATAAAGGTATTCAAGGTATCCTCATCTCTTTATCATATCAGTATCGTACCCTAATTTCGAGGGCTTAAATTCCATAAGGAGAGGAAGATTGTGAGACCCCAGATTTTATCAATAAAGATTTAAATTTTGTTGAAATAATTTTTTAATATTATGGTGTGAATTTAAGATAATATTATAGTTGTGGGTAGTATTTATAAATTTTGCAAAGTATGCAAGTGGTTATATTATATTCGATTGGTGGGGAATATTAGGTTTAGCGAGGGAATATTCGTACAATGGCTCAATCATTGGTGGACCCCTATAAATGCGAAATTATTGTCGGAGTGAGAAAAGCGACAAAAATATTTTATTGAAATAACGGCGGAAGTTTCACTAGTAGTTCTTGTTGAACTACTCGGTAGTAAAAATACGATGTCGTGTGGTTGCATAAGTAGCACATACGGTATTGATTATTGATGCCTATGTGAGAAGTCACTCGGTTTGATTCCATTATTGTCGATTAATAATATGAATTATTATAGCGATAATGACGTTTTGTTTTATTCAGTATTATTAACGTAATAAAAGCGAAACATCTTTTTATATAAAATAGAATACTTTATTAAAGTTATTCTATAAATAGAAGAATATATTATATTTTATTATGCATAGTATGCGTAGTGTTTTGCATAGTATAGTATAGTGTTTGCATAGTAAAATATTTTTATATAAATAGAATATATTATATTTTATTTAAAAGATTTTTCTTTAAATATGGACCGTCGATTAAAGTAAATCAATCTGGACCGTTCATGGATTAGTTCTTATGCATTCCATTTTCCTATAAATAGAAGCTCATTCCTTCATTATTTTCTTACGAATTCATTGAAACTCTAGAGAGAGAAATTATAGAGAGAAGCTATAAAGAGAAAATTATAGAAAGAAGAAGAGTATCTCGCTACTTCACTACTTCTATATTAGGTTTCTTTTACAGTAAGGGTGTTATTCTTTCTTCTTGAAGAGAACTTACATTATTCCATTCATTATTATACATTGGAATAACTTTGTAAAAGTGGCATACCCTATACATAACTCAGATACGCCAGATACCCTATACTTGGTGAAATCCTTATGTTATTCCATTGCTTATTATTACATTGGAATAACTTTGTATCTGTGATTTACCCTATACTTGGTGACATTCTTCTATTATTCATTGGAACATCACATACATGTGTTTTACAGGACTGGTTCCGATTTTATTATTCTATTGGAACATCACATGCGTGTGTTTTACAGGACTGGTTCCGTCTTTATCATTCTGTTGGAATATCATATCGTGTGTTTTACAGGATCCGGGTTCCATCTTTATTATTCTGTTGGAACATCACCGCGGTGTGAATTTCACGACTGGTTCCGTTATTATTATTCTCGTTGGAATAACTGTACATCATCTTAAGCAACCGCATGCATGGTGATTTCTTTTGTTATTCCATTCTTTATTATACTCGGTTGGTTAAAACTTTGACTTTATACTCCATGAAATTAGTAGAATATCCTTGATATTTGCGTTTCATCCGATATCTTCTCATGGAAATATTCTTCCGATCATTCTTGAATTTTACTCTCTAAAGCAAAGTATTATGTTGACAATTTGGACGTTAATAATTCATGGATTAAATAATTCTTGAATTTGTTTTATTGAATTATTATGTCATTGTCATCATCCTCATGTTATATTATGTTATCTTTGGCTTACGTGCATAGATGAACTTAGTATGATTATGACCGAGGAATCAATTCGGTATAATCATGACTTGATATAAATGATGTGACAAAAGTTCTCGGTGGCTTTGTAATGCGTTGATGGATAGTTTTTGGTATGATTATGACCAGGGGTGATTCGGTATAGTCATGACCATTGATAACTTGATGAAAATCCTTGACCGTGGTATGGGGATGATTAGATGTGGTGGTTTATTTATTAAAATTTGAGTCTCAAATGATAAAAATTGATAAAACCTTTTAAAACCTAAAAGATAGTAGATTTTATTCTCTACTGACTCTTTTAATGGATTGCATATTCAACTGTAGTTAAACCGGTTGTCTATTGTATTTTATCGGTTTAACACTTTGTTGAAAGGCTAATGATAATTTATTACGCATTATCTTAGTCATAATATTTCTTCTTGGGCTAGTTGAGCTCACCCTTTCTTTCTTTATTCTCTTGTGAAATGAGAGAACATATTTGGATGAGCAGTCGGGGAGCGAAGTAATGGTCCAGAGGATAGCATTAGTAGTCCTCACTATTCTGTGAAATAGTGTGATAATAGTTGTAATGAGGACTACTTTTGAGTTTGTATAATATTTAGTAGACGATATTTGTATTCAAACTCACAGGTTATGTCGTATTGTACACGATAGTTATGTTAGTACGTTTGTATTTGAATTTATGTACCATGTAAGTGGCGACCCAAGATGGGTGACATATACCTAATTTTGGGGGCGTCACAGTTATAAATATGGATATGAATTTTATTATGAAACTTTATCTTTTCGTTTCGAGGTTACTATGCACGTATACGGGACTATGTACGAATACGGGGTACTATTCACAACAAATTGGTTTCTTCTCTGACCAAATTATCGTTGATTTATGAATCTTACTCTTGAAATTAAAACCATGTTTTGATTATATTATTTTTATATAACATTCTTATAACCCTAATGATGATATTTCTCTTTGACTTGAGTGTAAAGATGGGTAGATTATTGGTATGATCGTGACCATAGGTTCTCTTTGGCCAGTAGTGCTAAAGTTGAATTGTTGACTGGTATGATCATGACCATTGAATTTACAATTGAATATTTTTAGCTTAAGTGCAAAGGTGAATTGATCAACATGGTTATAATTATTGTTATATAACTTCTGAAATGATTATGTATTTCGTTTATATATGAATATCTTTAGCTCGTAATGCAAAGATGACCTGTTGTTGAATATCTTTAGCCTGTAGTGCAAAGATGAATTATTGATGAATATCTTTGGCTTGTAATGCAAAGATGACTGTTGTTGAATATCTTTAGCTTTGTAGCAAAAAGATGAATTATTGATGAATATCTTTGGCTCGTAATGCAAAGATGACTTTGTTGTTGAATATCTTTAGCTTTGTAGTGTAAAGATGAGCTGTTGATGAATATCTTTGGAGTAGTAAAAAGATGAATTTATTAGTATGATTATGAGCAGAGGCGTGATTTGGTATAACCATGATATTTGATGTTTCGGGTAAAGATGGTGATGAAAATTATCTTCATCTGGATGAGAAGAGGAATTTAGAATCACAATTATGATTATGAGTTATTCATATGATTGTGGAAAGGCTGTTGATTGATGTTACTGAGGATAAAATATTGTTGGTGGACTTTTAACGTGGAGAAGATAATAGACTTTATAGTCTATTTGACTCTTTAATGGATTGCTCGTTCATTTGCAACTATGGTTGAAAAGTTTTATCATCTACCATATGTTCTAAATCTCGATTCATTCTTGATGAAGACTATTGATAATTTATTTATCTTTAGTCATAATATTCTTTATCTTGAGCTAGTTGTGCTCACCCTTTTGTTTCACAATTCCTTTCGTGTAATAAAAGTGTAATTTGGGTTGAGCGGGGATAGCAAGGAATAGAAGCGGTGGTCTATAGTTGTTGAGGGGAGGCGAACCCAACTTTGGAAGGTGTTTTGTCACTATCATACGGATGTCTAATGACATACAAACTCGTGTTATCATAAGACATGGTTGTGCTCATCCACTTGCCGAGTATATTTACAAGCACTACTTATATAATCTTGGTGTTTGTTTGGAGTATAATACCCAATTAGAGATAAAGTGGAGATAATGATATGTCAAGAGAAGACTCACCATTGGGAAGAATACGATAGTAATCTTCTTGTTTTTCTTTGGGGTCTATTGGTCAACCAAGGATAATTTGTGGCCATATGATATCTACCATAACCTAAAAGCATGGCCTCCCATATACGAAGGTTTCTTGAGCACTTCCTAAAGATTCTAATTTCTAAAAGCAGTTTTGACTATACCTTTATGTAAGGTGTCATTGTGACGTACTACTGATTGGTATATATTTGTATCCAAAATCCTGACATATGTGTTGTTGTATTTTTTCACGACAATTGTTGTAATAAAGTTGTAGTTGTTTTTCTGTACCTATATATTTGGCGACTCGAGAATGGGTTGGATGGAATGGACCTATTTTGGGGTTGTTACATTCTCGCACATCAAGTAGTTGATGGTGAGGAAAGTGGGACCGATAGATATCGGATATCTAAGGAGCTCTTCCGATCTAGAATGGGCAATGGCACTATAAGATGCAGATAAAAAAGTTCTTAACATAATCAATTTGATTGATCAATTAGGACAACCGGTTTTGTCATGGATGGAGAGTTGAGCCAAGATTTGATCTTGCACTCACTCCGGACTCCTTTCACAATTGTTGTGAATTTTTCATATGAACAAGCTAGATACCGACCTCATTGATTTGCTTATCATGTTGAAAAATGTTGAGAGTCACTTTTCAACCAAGAAAGACCGAGTCTTCTTGGTAGGGGCCAAAGGATCTTACGAAAGAAGAACGATTCAAAGAAGGTAAATGAAAGCATAAACAAAGGATAATAAGAACAAAAGCGATACGGATAGCAAAGGAGTTTGCTTCCACTACAATAAGCCGACTTTGGAAAGAAAAGCGAAGAAGCATCTTGCAGAGGCTAACCAAAGAAGCTTAGTGAAGTTTTGGTTACAAATACAAATTTGTTTATAATTTAAAATAATTTTCTTTAAGTCGAGGTTCTACTTGGGTATTGGATACCGACTTTGGTTATCATAAATATAGATTTATGAAGGGACCAAGCGTAAGTAGAGAGTTAAACAAAGATAAGTAATCCCTATGTGTGGAAAATGAAGCAAAGGTTTCTTTGCATTAGCTATAGAAACTTATAGTTTAGCAATGCCTACGGGCAAATCTATTAAGTCAATAAGTTGTTATTGTATTCCGGTTCTTGTTAAAATATTATTTCTATTTTATTGTTGGACAATGAAATATTTGGTATTATAATTAAGAACAATTGTTTTCTATTTATAATAATAATGTTTTGTATAGAATGAAATATTACTTAATGGATTTTGTATACTTGATTTACGTGAAAATATATTTTGCAAATTGAACAAACTAGTATAAGAAAATGAGATGATCATTCAAAGAGTTGAATGTGTGTATTTTCTGAAATACAAGTATGAATTATTTGAAAGGTTCAAAGAATTGAAGTGAAATAAATTGATAAAGTATTAGAATTCTTTGATCGGATCAAGGAATAAATACTTGTGCAATAAGTTTCTAGATCATCTCAAATGGTTTTCTCATAATGGACACATCCCGATCACGCAATAATTGATTGATGTATCTCGAATGAAAAATCGCACCTTGATGGACATGGTGCGGTCCATAATGATTTTACCGACATTCGGTATCCTTCCGGGATAATGTCCTAGAAATGGGTCGCATATCTATTTAAAATGGTAACCTCAAAATCCGCCCCAAGACTCCATAAAAGTTATGGGATGGGAGGATTCCTAATCTTAAGTATGTTAAGATAAGGGTTGTCCAACTTATGTGAAAAGGTTTCAAAGGATAAGCTTGGGACAAAATTTGACAAGTACAGATTTGTGGGACATCCTAAAGTAAGTTTAGGGTATATGTTCTATAATCCTACTTAGCAAAAGGTGTTTGTTGCGAAACACGCTGCCTTCTAAGATAAAGGTGTTTATCATTGAAAGGGCTAGTGGGAGGATTATTGATCTTGAAAAGTTCGTGATCCACAAAACACTATAAGTCAAATAAGAGGAACCTGTAGATAGACCTATTGTACCACAACCGAATCGTAAATCTGGAATAGTACCAAAGATACCTAGGAGGTATGGATTCATCATGGATGATGATGATGAGGTACACATCATAGAAGATGATGATCCAGAGTTACATTCGATGAGGTAAGACTTCTAGTGTGTATATAAAAGGTCATTCGGGTGGGGCGCCGTGAAATTTTTAGTATTATATGTTGATATACTACGGATGAGGAATTACATACCAATGCTACAATCAGTAAAGATAAAGTTGTCTAAACATTCCTCCATGAATGGTTTGGGAAGAGTATCTTAATTGGGGATATAAATCTATATAGATAGATTTAAAAGGATGCTCGACTTAACCCAAGGAACGTATATTCATTTGACGCTAAAGTTGTTTAGCATGGCAAACTCAAGAGATGTCTCATGTTGATGAGCTTTGAGTGTATCTCTCTTTATAGTCCCCAAAGACTCCAAAAGAGAGATCACATGAGTAACTATCATGTATGCAATGAAATATACGAGACTTGATGTTGATCAGTCATATTATGGAGAAGTTCACTATGAGTAAGTGAAAAACATCTTAAAGTGCTTAACCGGCACTAAGGATGTGAGCAAACATGATGGGTCTAAATTAAAACTAGAGAGCTTAACAGACTCAAGTTTTTCAGACAGACCAAGACGACAGATAAATCCACTTTAAGGTAAAGGGTTACCTTGAACAGTGGTGCAGTGAATTGGAAAGGTTCCAAACAATGAAAGAGTTCTTTGGTTTAGTGATAAAAACAAAGTATATAGCTATAAATGAAGGCGCAAGTTGATTGTTTGGATTAAAAGTTCATTACGAGAACTAGGAATAGTTCTAAGTCTCATCTTGGATCTAAACATGTGTTGTGGCACTTTCATTTGATTATTAGAATCATTGAAAGATGGGAAATCACTATAGAGATAGTGGACTCTCATGAACAACATTACATATCCATTAACTAAAGCTTATCCAACAACAGGATAATCGTCACTTAGAGAAGAAGAGTATGAGATACCATGACGATTGGCTTTAGTGCAAGTGGGAGATTGAAAGTAGTATGCACACAAGCCAATCATGTTTGATGATAAAACATATACTTTGTAACAATCTTATTCATTTATTAATAAAAATTATTAATTTATTAAAGGCTTTTAATTATCTACATGATCTTTGTTTTATAATATGTGATAAACCCATAGTTTTAAGCAATGCTTTTAGAATAATGATGATGATCATTCTAATGAGATCTAAATTCTTAGAAAGCTTAAAACTAAAATAGTTCCCAATCGTTGGATTACTAAATTGGGGATTAGTGAATCAGGATAGATTGGTACATACGTTGCTTGTTCATTGGATGAGGATGATTGATCTCATGATCATTTGTGTGGAGACACTAAAGCAAGTATGTAGGTGCTTATTAGAGAATAATTACCTGAGCGTGGCTCGCTAAGGAATACCTAATGGAGTTTTATTTGCTGTCCAATAGGAATTCTGTAGTGATATAGTAGTACAAGTAATCCTTGGACTTGAGATCATCATAGTATCTTATGTATGATGAGTTATACTTTGACTTATTCCTTAAGACCCTTAGGGTATATCAAAGGGTATGCTTGGGTATAATAAGTTATACATGGAGATAATGTATGATCAATAAAGAATCTACCACTTCTAATAAAAAAGAGAAATGTCCTATGTGATTCGATAAATGACAACCCAAAGTAGTCCTTGGGTTAAGCGTAATGAAATTAGAAAGGAGTTTCTAATTTGCATTATTTGAGTTGTGCATTTAAGGATCGAAATACATATAATTAAATAAAATAAGACTTGACAAGTAATTCCATGTCTTATATTTAATTGGGACATTGTATGGTGGAAGGATTGAATTATGCGGTAACTATTTACTCAAAGGTTCTTTTATGATTAATGTTGAAATCTATATTATCCGGAAAGTCGTTGATCGCTAGGGAGGCTTATCCCTATTGTAGAATAAATATTATTTATTTAAATAAATTAATTGTTTAATTTATTTATTTAAATAAGATTAGAATTGTTCTAATTGATTTATTCACAACCTAGGTTTAATATGGAGAACCTAAAGGGTCACACCATAAAAGGAAGAATAATTATTTAAAAAGTTAATGGCATAATCGTAATAATATGTTAAGTATATTTAATTTAATCTATGGTGATAGAATAAATTAAATAGCTTAATATTTATTATTTAATATTTTAGAAATATTAAATATAAATTAATAAGAGGAGTCTTATTAATATTATTACAATTATTATTATTTTAATTTCTAAAAGAGTTTAGGAATTAATTTAATATAAGTACTCTCATTTATTCCTAATAGGATTAGGAAGGAAAATTAGTTAAAAGAGTTTAATTAATTATCCCTAATAAGATTAGGGAGCTTAATTAATTAAAAGAATTTAATTAATTAAATAAATCCCAATTCCTTAATTGTTAAGGTGGGTTGCCCACATCTATAAATAAGAGGAGTCTTATTATGGGTTGTGGGGTAGTTAACTTTACAACTACGTAATAATTCCAATTAGTTGGAGAGTACGCCTTTTTCTATAGAGATAGGAAAAACTAGGGTTTGAGCCAATACCCTTCTTCTTGAAAATTCTTTTTCTTGGTGGATCACCTCAGAGGCCAAACACATGGGTGGCTAACGTTGATCAAAGGAAGGAACCAAACCCGGTGGATTCAATTTAACGCGAAAAGGATTGGAGGTGAACTTGTACTTGAGGAAGCTCGATCTTCAAGGGTATGATTTTATTCTTTATCTTTTCATTTAATTAATAATTGTGCATAAAGGGTGATCCGGGTATATGGTTTGTAAAATTTTTAAACTCTGATTTTACACGCTTCCGCATTTTTATGCAATTTGATTGCGTTCTTGAATATTACAAACCTAACAAATTATCCATGCACTACGGGCCAAGGATATTCGTGTTTTCATCAATGGCCATGATCATGCCAACAACTATCCATCAATGCACTACGGGCCAATGAGGACTTTTACCACATCATTTGTAACATTACGGTCATGATTATACCGAATAATTCTTGGTCATAATGATACCAAGTCCATCTATGCACTACGGGCCAAAGATGACTTTCATAACAATATAAGCATGAGGATGATGACAACGATATAAGAATTCAATTAAAAGGAAGCAAAGGATAAATTTTTAAATATTTATAATTTAATTTATCCAGAATTCAATAATGTCCAAATTGTCAACATGATACTGCTTTGTGGGGTAAAATTCAAGAATAATATTGTACCAAAAAAGATTTGGACAGAAAATGAATCATTTTTTATCATGAATAGTACCCCGAGTGAATAGTACTTGAGTGAATAGTACTTCATGAATAGTAACCCATGAATAGTATTCTGGCATGAAAAAGTTAAAACTTATCAAGAATGCTTAGAATAATATTTTCATGAAAAGATACTGGATGAAACGCAAATTTTAAGGATATTCTACTAATTTCATGGAGTATAGAAGCCAAAACTTTAACCAAATGAGTATAGAATTCGAAATCTGAAACAAAATAATATTACTTTCACACTACAGAGTATGGAAGAAAATATTATTTCAAGCAAATATTGAATAAAAATAGCATCCCTTATTAATATTGAACGAATATTTATAAGGGATGCTATTAAACGAATATAATATGAATATTAAACGAAGACAATATCCCTATGAATATTGAACAAAAATAATATTCATTACGAATATTGAATGAAAATAATATTCATACGAATACGAAAAATAATGTCTCTTTTGAATTTGAAATAAATAATACCCCTTACCTTAAAAATAGAGCAATTTTGACTGGTATAACAGATATATCCTTGAAGAAAACTTTCATTATTTTCTATACTCAAAGCTTCCTAAAACTCTAAAGAAATACGCTCAATATTATAGAAGAAGAATTCTCTGATTCTGATGTGATTTTAAATTCTAATAAGCATCTTATTTATAGGAGAATGGAAAGGATACTATTTGAATGCCCAGTAGGGGAAAGTCACGGACGAACGTTCACGGAAAATTTTCTAAAATTTTGATTTTTACTATGCAGCACTATGCAATAAAATATTCTAATAAAATAAAAACTTTTAAATAAAATATAATATATTCTATTTATAATCTAATAAAACAAAACTTATTATAATATATATATATATATATATATATAATAACCTTCCTACATTTCCATGCTATCCTTTTTTTCTTTATCTCCCATGAATCCACCCCCTTTTTTTTCAACTTCCATCACACACACAACACACACACACACACACACACACACACACACACACACACACACACACACATATATATATATATATATAATTATACATTACTTTTCCTCTACGCCATTCCTCCCCCACCCATTTCAGATTTTCCTCCACCCGTGGGCCCCACATATGGCCTCCATATGTGGCCCCACCTTTATTATATTAATTAATTTTCTACTGATTATTTTGAAAAATGGGTAAATGAGGGTCCATAAATTAAGCAAAATTTACATCAAATACATCATAAAAATCCCCTCAATATTTTTCATAACATTTATTAATATTATTATAACTCGCAATATTAACAACCGGATTGTTCCCAGGAAAGATGGGGCTTTCCAATAAGGATTTTTCCCTATTGGCGCACAATTAGGTGACCAAATCTCTCCTTGACAGAACTTTCTAGACATCATCAATATTGCAAATAATAATATGAATAACTGTATCGTCTCAATTATTGATTTAATAATATATAAAAATATTAACAATAATTGAAACAAATAACGTGAGATACTATGCAACAATTACTGTAGCAATAATTGAGTATAACTGAGTGACTTCTCACGTAAGCATCAATAATCAATATCGTGTGCTACTATGCAACCACGCGTATTACCGTACTTTTACTGTGAGATCCCGAATTTTATGAAATTAAAGTATTCAATTTTTCTATTTTGTTAAATAGTTAAATTGATAAAAGTTTAAAGTTAAGGGTGATATGTGAAAAATTTTCAAAGTAAGCAAGTTGTCATAAAATAACCGATAGTAAAAGTACAGTAATACTCGTGGTTGCATAGTAGTACACGATATTAATTATTGATGCTTACGTGAGAAGTCACTCAGTTTTATTCAATTATTGTCACAATATTTTATATTATTAAATCAATAATTGAGACGAAAAATTTATTTATATTATTATTTGCAATATTGGCAATGTTTAGAAGTTCTGTCAAGGAGAGGTTTGGTTACCTAATTGCGCGCCAATAAGGAAAAATCCTTATCGGAAAGCTCCATCTTTCTTGGAAACGACCTGGTTGTTAAATATTGTGAGTTATAATATTAATGATGAATAAGTTCGTGTTGATTAATGATGAAATTGATAGTTCCATTGTGTTGGAATTATTAGTGTTAGTGGAAATCGACAATTATTTCGATAATAATTGATGTCTGGAGATTATATTGACCAATCGGGTAATTAACCGGATAAATGAGCAATTAATTGCTATTAATTCACATGCTTATAACTATGTGTTCACATGTGTGTACTATTCATTCACATGATTTACTATTAGGGGAGTTGGTGCAAGATTGATAATACTTGCATGACTAAGTTAAAAATGGAGGTATAAATGAAGGTACTATACTATAATTAATTTTTTCACATGTTTAGAACTATTGAGTCACATGATTTACTATTTATTCACATGATTTACTCTTAGGGGAGGTGGTGCAAGTTTGAAAATACCTGCAGGACTAAATTAAAAATGAAGAAAAAGAGGAAGTTATTATACTGTAATATTTTGAGCCCCAAAATGTGCAATTATTGAAGCTATATTTTCCTATAAATAGAAGCTCATTCTTCCTTCATTTCTCACTAATTCACTAAGTCTCACAAGAACAATTATAGAGATAGAAGCTATAGAGAGAGAAGCTATAGAGAGAAAGAAGAAGAGAAGTCTGCTACTTCAATACTCCAGTATCCAGTCTTCTTCTAAGGTAAGGGTTATTATTTTTTTATATTCTGAAGAGATATTATTTTTCTTATTCATAAGAATATTATTATCGTTCAATATTCATTATATTCGTTTAATATTTGTAAGGAATATTATTTTCGTTCAATATTCGTAAGGAATATTATTTTCGTTTAACCGTTGTAAGTAAGGGGTTTCTGCCAGGGGCATTTTTGTAATTTTTCCAACCCTAAAAAATTCTTGAAAAATTTGAAATGATAATTTGATGAGTTTTCTAGACTGTATCCAAAAATGGCGATTTTTGGATGTATAGATTAGGAGTTATGAATTTTATGGGAAAAGACTATTTTAAAAGTAAACCCTTATAACTCCTTGTGGTTAACTCCAAAATTAGTGAAATTTTTATTGGGAGTATATCTATATAACAGAAGTATACCCCGTAAATTTCGGAATTTTTGGACAAAAGTATAATTTTTGATAAATGTCTAAATATTCGGCAGTTTTAGCCATATGAAAAATAGTAAATGAGTTTAAAAAATTCTGAGAAAAATATATGTTCAATATGGTATTATATTCTGCTAAATCCCAGAAAAGAAATTTTGTTTGTACTGATTTGGTATTTTTCATGAAAATGGACTAGTTATGAGTAAATGAATTAAATATGTTATGTGAAGTAAGAAAATTGGAAAATTAGATTTTATGGCCTTAGAATCCTATATAAGGTATATGCAGATTTTTGATGAGAGTTTTGGTTATTGGTGATGAAATCTTATGAGTTTGACATTTTAGGATGATTAAATGCATTAATTAGTAAAGTTTAAACAATTAAAATAAATTGTTTATAAGTTTAAGAAATTATTAAAATATTGTGGTAATATTAATAATATTAGATTATGAGATTATTAAGTAATTTGTAATATTTGGATTAAGGTGTTATAAATATTGATATGGATTTTATTGTGAAACTTTATCTTTTTGTGTCGGGATTACTATTCACGTATACGGCACTATTCATGTATATGGCATATGACATTATTTATGTATACGGTACTATGTACGAATACAGTGTACTATATATGAATTATTATTCATGAGTTACTATTCACGAGTTACTATTCATGAGTTACTATTCATGAGTTACTATTCACGAGTTACTATTCATGGGGTACTATTTACCCGAAAAATATATTTCTTTTCTGTCCAAATTATTTTTGGTACGTGAATATTATTCTTGAATTTTACTCCACAAAGCAAAGATCATGTTGATAATTTGGATATTTTAAACTCGGATAAATTTAAAGTCTTTAATATTTATCCTTGATTTCGTTTGATTAATGTTTATATCATTGTCATCATCCTCATGCTTATATTGTGATGAAAGTCATCTTTGGCTTACGTGCAAAGATTGACTGTTGATTATTGGTTTTACAGTATCTTTGGCTTACGTGTAAAGATGGACTATTGATTATTGGTTTTACAGTTGTATATCTTTGGCTTACGTGCAAAGACAAACTGTTGATTGATAGCTTTGGCCCATAGTGCAAAGATGAACATGTGTATGACATGATCATGACCACTGGTGATAATAACGAATATCCTTGGCCCGTAGTGCATGGATAATTCGATGATGTGATTGGCAGGATCATGACCATTAGTGTACAGTTGAATGTCTTTGGCCGTAGTGCACTAACAGACAATTGATTGGTATGATCATGACCATTGGTTTTATAATTGAATATCTTTGGCCCGTAGTGCAAAGGTAGACAACTGATTGGTATGATCATTGTTATTACATTTGAATATCTTTAGCCTTTGGGGTAAGGATATTGAGTAAACGTTCTATTAAGCCTTTGTGGCAAGGAGAAACTGTTGATTTACATGATTATAAATATGAATTGTGGATTTAACTATAATCTTTGGTGGTTTAGGTGAAGACAAGTGATGATAGTTCTTTTTATCTTGGGTATAATAAAGAACTGTTGTTGAGTATTACAGGAATGAAATATTAACGATGGACTTTTAATCTAGAGGAGATAGTAGACATTATGTTCTACTTGACTCTTCTAATGAATTGCTTATTCCGCTGCGGTTAAACTTGATGCTTATTGTATTTTATCTGTTTAACATTGTTGAAGGCTAAGGATAATTTATTCTGCATTATCTTAGTCATAATTTTTCTTACTGGGCTAGTTCAGCTCACCCTTTTCTTTCAATGTTCTCTTCAGGAAATGAGAATATAGTTGGGACTGGTCGGGGAATGGATTGACGGTTCGAGATGGTGGCTATAGTAGTCCTCACTATTTTTATAAAATAGTGTGATAATAATTGTAATGAGGACTCCATTGAGTGTGGATATTGTCTAAAAGGCAATATTCGTGTTTAAACTCTCAGCTATATTTTGTTATATTTTGCATGACAATTGTATAATTAAGTTTGTAGTTGAGTTATGTACCATGTATCTGGCGACCCAAGATGGGTGATGTATCCCTTTTTTTGGGGGCGTCACATTTACCACCGGGTATTTTAACTGTTTAATGGTAAAACTTCCGCCGTTATTTTTATAAAAAGATATTTCTGTCGTTTTCTCATTAAACAATAATTTCAAGTTATGGGTCCACTAATGATTGTGCTATATCGCATTTAATATTCCCTGTTAAAACGAATATTCCCCGACCAATCAAATATTTTATGACAACTTGCATACTTTGCAAAATTTAAAAATTCTACCCATAACTATAACATTATATCAAATCCACACCATAATACTTAAAAAATATTTTGTGAAAATTAATCTTTATTCACAAAATTTGGGGTCTTACAATCTCCCTTCCTTATGAAATTTCGCCCTCTAAATTTACGTACGTACCTGGTATATCGAAGAGGTGAGGATACCTCGTCAGATTCTAACTCTTGAGGTATAACCTTTGAGCGTAGAATATGTTTCTTCTTATCCAAGATTTTAATAAGTACCTCTTCATACGTTAAATCTTCCGCTATTTCGTCCGATTCTAACTCAATAATGTGGTTTGGGTCATCCACATATTTATGCAACATCGATACATGAAAAAAATATGTTATGAACACGCGACATACTTGGCAGTAAAGCGAGTCTATAGGCCACGGTTCTTACTTGATCGAGGATTTCCAATGGGCCAATTAAATCGAGGGTTGAGATTTTCTCTCTTCGTCAATTTTTGCTTCTAGAATAACGCCCTCTTGAACCTTCTTTTTTGTGTTCATCAGCTCCGAGTCTGTAGCTTGAGCGGCTTTAACTTTATCGATTAAAGTTAATTTTACTCGTATATTCGTTATCTTCACGTGGGTTCTTGGAGTTTTTAACTCTATCTCCATCTTTTGTAAGTCGTACGAAATGGGTTTTTGTGCTAACAACATCGGACTTGTAACTATATACGATCTTCTACTCAACGCATCAGCTACCACGTTCGCTTTTCTACGATGATATTGAATGGTATGGTCGTAATCTTCAACAGCTCGAGCCAACATCTTTGGTGCATAATACGTTCGTTTTAGGTGAAGAAATATTTGAGGGTTTTAGAAATGGGTTTTGTATTAGGGTCAATACAAAATTCGATTTCACGCTCTGGGGTAGGCCAAGAAGTCTTTAGGGAATACGTCAGGAAATTTATTAACAATAGAAATATCATTCAAATCTGACGTATTTTTGTTTAAATCTGTGACATGGGCTAAGAAAGCTTGACATCCGTTTTTTTATAAACGAATGGCTTTATGGCTTGATATGATAATGATTGACTTTAGTGGTTTGGTTGCTTGAATTCGTATAACAGGTTGGTTAGGAATATGTAAGCTAACAACTTTACGAAAACAATAAATTTTAGCATGATGAATAGTTAACCAGTCGATTCCTAAAATCACATCAAAAGCAAGTGTTTTCAAAGAGATGAGATCGACAGGTAACATGAAAGTGTCGATTTGAATCAAACAAGATTTATAAATAGTGGAGGTAACAAAGGTTTCTCATAATGGAGTTTCAACAGATAAGTCAAAGTTTAATTTCTTAGGAGTCAAGTTCAAACGTTGAACACAACTAGGTGAAATAAAAGAATGGGTAGAACCTTTATCAAATAAGGTACAGACTTCGTAAGAGTTTATGATTAATTTACCCGTGATAACTTCGTTCGGGTTCCTCCATAAACACTCTCACTTAAACTACCGGCTTTGACTTGTCTGGGACATCCTTTGGCATCACTATCCCAACTGGACTTGACTTCACTACACGACAAAATTGAGCTAGGTGACCTTCTCTTCTGCAATTAAAACACGCTTTGGATTGCTGCATACAGTTTGGATGGATGTGTCCCTCTTGTCCGCATTTGAAACATATGACCGGTAGTCGTTCTTCTTCCTTAACAACGAGTGCTGGTGCTGCTACCGACGTCTTTACGTCATTGTTGAACCTTCTCTTCTTGAAATTTCCACTTCTATTATCTTGGCCATGATTACCACTAAAGTGGTTACCATTCTTGGGATGATAATTTCCTCCACGATGGTTATCATTATTCCGATAACCGTTGCCACCAGTATGATTATTATCTTTTTGTTGGTCATTGCCTTTTTGTTGTGCTAACTCATTATCGCGCTCCACTAATTGAGCCCTATTCACAATATCTGAATATAAACAAAGTTTGTGAGAAATGAGGTATTGACGTATTTCGGGTTTTAAACCTCGTAGAAACATTCGCGTCATTCTCTCCTCATTATCTGCCAAATGGAATGCAAACTGGGATAACTTGGCAAATTTATCTTCGTACTGTGATACGGTCATATTGTTTTGCTCTAGGTTGATGAATTCAACCTCCTTCATGTGCCGAATACTTTCGGGAAAGTACTTGTTGTTGAAAAATTCTTGGAACTTCTCCCAAGACATCTTGAGTGTATTCACGCAACATAAAGGTGGCTGGGTACATTTTACAGATTCTACCAGTAATCTGCCTCTTCACACAACATAAAGGTGGCGAAGGGAACCTTTTGGTCCTCTTAGCATTCCAAGACATCAAATATCTTGGTGATCTACTTAATCCACGTCTCTGCCTTAAGTGGTTCTGGCTTTCCCAAAAACTCTGGTGGTCCCAGCTCCTTGAACTGCTTAGCGGTGACCAACTGTGGGTTGCCAGTGTTTCCACCTGCATTATAAACACGAGTCTCTTTCGTTTGGTTTTGCATAAATTCTATAATGTTCCTAAACATACCATCGTTCATCATTTGATTTGATCGGTGTTGTTTTTTATAGGAGGATTATCGCCTTCCTGATGCACATTATCCTGGTTATTGATCGTCGGTGACTCAACGTTCTCATGTGCTTCATTGCTTATCTCAACATTCTCGGATGTCATTTTTAAACACTGTCACAAAATAAGGGTTAATTGACATGTCACATATTATCCCTATACTCGGACCGACCAATTAATTAACAAATAACTTAGGTAGGTCATGCTAGCGAAGGATTTACCCGTCTATCCCCTCCTAGTTCTAGTCTCAAATCACAACCAGGGATCATATCCCTAAGCTTTGATACCAACTGTGACGCCCCAAAAATAGGTATACATCACCTATTCTGAGTCGCCAAATTCATGATACAGAATACAAATACAAACTTAAATATACAACACGAGCTATGAGTTTTAATACAAATATTATCTTCTAGACAGTATTCAAACTCAAAATAAGTCCTCAATACATTTATTATCACACTATTTCATAGAATAGTGAGGACTACTAATTCAAACATCTGGACCGTCACTCCGTTCCCCGACTAGTCCCAGCTATATTTTCATTTCCTGAAGAGAACAATGAAAGCAAAAGGGTGAGCTCAACTTGTTAGGTTTGTAATATTCATGTGCGCAATCAAATTGCAAAAATTAAGCGGAAGCGTGTAAAAATCAGAGTTTAAAAATTTTACAAACCATATACCCGGATCACCCTTTATGCACAATTATTAATTAAACGAAAAGATAAAGAATAAATCATACCCTTGAAGATCGAGCTTCCTCAAGTACAAGTTCACCTCCAAATCCTTTCGCGTTCAATCTTGAATCCACCGGGTTTGGTTCCTTCCTTTGATCAACGTTAGCCACCCATATGTTTGGCCTCTAGAGGTGATCCACCAAGGAAGAAGAAAATTCAAGAAGAAGGGTGGTTGGCTAAACCCTAGTTTTTCTATCTCTATAGAAAGGGTGTACTTCTCCCAACAATTGGAATTATGTCGTATGTTGAAAAAGTCAACAACCCCACCACCCATAATAAGACTCCTCTTATTTATTGATGTGGGCAACCCTCCTTAACAATTAAGAAATTGGGTTTTATTTAATTAATTAAATTCTTTTAATTAATTAGGCTCCCTAATCTTATTAGGGATAATTAATTAAACTCTTTTAATTAATTTAACCTCCTAATCTTATTAGGAATAAATGAGAGTACATATATTAAATTAATTCCTAAACTCTTTTAGAAATTAAAATAATAATAATTGTAATAATATTAATAAGACTCCTCTTATTAATTTATATTTAATATTTCTAAAATATTAAATAATAAATATTAAGCTATTTAATTTATTCTATCACCATAGATTAAATTAAATATACTTACCATATTATTACGATTATGCCATTAACTTCTTAAATAATTATTCTTCCTTTTATGGTGTGACCCTTTAGGTTCTCCATATTAAACCTAGGTTGTGAATAAATCAATTAGAACAATTTAATCTTATTTAAATAAATAAATTAAACAATTAATTTATTTAAATAAATAATATTTATTCTACAATAGGGATAAGCCTCCCCTAGCGATCAAAGCGACTTTCCGGATAATATAGATTTCAACATTAATCATTAAAGAACCTTTGAGTAAATAGTTCTTAAAATATAATTCAATCCTTCCACCATACAATGTCCCAATTAAATATAAGACATGAAATTACTGTCAAGTCTTATTTTATTTAATTATATGTATTTCGACTCTTAAATGCACAACTCAAATAATGCAAATTAGAAACTCCTTTCTAATTTCATTACGCCTTATGGCCAAGGACTCTTTGGGTTGTCATTTATCGAATCACATAGGATATTTCTTCTTTTATTAGAAGTGGTAGATTCTTTATTGATCATACATTATCTCCATGTACAACTTATTATACCCAAGCATACCCTTTGATATACCCTAAGGGTCTTAAGGAATAAGTCAATGTATAACTCATCATACACAAGATACTATGATGATCTCAAGTCCAAGGATTACTTGTACTACTATCACTACAGAATTCCTATTGATGAGCAAATAAAACTCCATTAGGTATTCCTTAGCGAGCCACATTCAATTGAACTTATTCTCTAATAAGCATCTACATACTTGCTTTAGTGTCTCCACACAAATGATCGTGAGATCAATCATTCTCATCCAATGAGCAAGCAACGTATGTACCAATCTATCCGGATTCACTAATCCCCAATTTAGTAATCCAATGATTGGGAACTATTTTAGTTTTAAGCTTTCTAAGAATTTAGATCTCATTAGAATGATCATCATCATTATTCTAAAAGCATTGCTTAAAACTATGGGTTTATCACATATTATAAAAACAAAGATCATGTAGATAATTAAAAGCCTTTAATAAATTAATACTTTTTATTAATAAATGAATAAGATTGTTACAAAGTATATGCTTTATCATCAAACATGATTGGCTTGTGTGCATATTACTTTCAATCTCCCACTTGCACTAAAGCCAATCGTCATGGTAACTCATACTCTTCTTCTCTAAGTGACGATTATCCTGCTATTGGATAAGCTTTAGTTAATGGATATGTAATATTGTTCATGAGAGTCCACTATCTCTATAGTGATTTCCCATCTTTCATTGATTCTAATAATCAAATGAAAGTGCCACAACACATGTTTAGATCTAAGATGAGACTTAGGAACTATTCCTAGTTCTGTAATGAACTTTTAATTCAAACAATCAACTTGCAGCTTCATTTATAGCTATATACTTTGTCTTTATCACTAAACCAAAGAACTCTTTCTTTGTTTGGAACCTTTCCAATTCATCGCACCACTATTCAAGATAACGCTTTACCTTAAAGTGGATTTTTTCGTCGTCTTCTTCTGCGTCTCGAAAAACTTGAGTCTCAGTAAAGTCCTCTAGTTTTAATTCGGACCCACCATATATGCTCACATCCTTAGTCTTGGGTTAAGAACTTTAAGATGTTTTTCACCGACTCATAGTGAACTTCTCCATAATATGACCGATCAACATCAGTCTCGATATTTCATTGCATACATGATGATTGTCACTCATGCGACCTCTCTTTTTAGAGTCTGTGGGGACTATTAAGAGAGATACACTCCATAGCTCATCGACATGAGACATCTCTTAGAGTTTGCCATGCTAAACGACTTTAGCATCAAATGAATATACGTTTCTTGGGTTAAGTCGAGCATCCTTTTAAATCTATCTATATAGATTTATATCCCCAATTAAGATACTCTTCCCAAACCATTCATGGAGGAATGTTTAGACAACTTTATCATTACTAATTGTAGCATTAGTATGTCATTCCTTATCCGTAGTATATCAACATATAATATTAGGAATGTCATCTGCGCCCCACTTGTCCCTTTGTGTACACTAGAACTCTTACCTCATCGTATGTAACTGGATCATCATCTTCTATGATGTGTACCTCATCATCATCATCTATGATGAATCCATACCTCCTAGGTATCTTTGGTACTATTCCAGATTTACGATTCAGTTGTGGTATAATAGGTCTATCTACAGGTTCCTCTTATTTAACTTATAGTGTTTTGTGGTTCTTGAACTTTTCAAGATCTATTATCCTCCCACTAGCCCCTTCATTGATAAACACCTTTATCTTAGAAGGAAGTGTGTTTTGTAACAAACACCTTTTGCTAAGTAGAATTATAGAACATATACCCTAAACTTACTTTAGGATGTCCCACAAATCTGTATTTGTCAAATCTTGTCCCAAGCTTATCCTTTGAAACCTTTTCACATAAGTTGGACAACCCCTTATCTTAACATACTTAAGATTAGGAATCCTCCCTATCCATAACTTTTATGGAGTCTTGGAAATGGATTTTGAGGTTACCTTTTTGTAGATATGCGTACCATTTCTAGGACATTACCCTGAAAGGATCTTTGGAATGTCGGTAAAATTATTATGGACCACACCATGTCCAACAAGGTACGAATTTTCCATTCGGATACATCAATCAATTATCACAGTATCGACGGATGTGTCCATTATGAGAAAACCATTTGAGATGATCTAGAAACTTATTGCACAAGTATTTATTCCTTGATCTAATCAAAGAATCTTAATACTTTGCCAATTTGTTTCACTTCTGAATTCTTTGAACCTTTCAAATAATTCACACTTGTATTTTAGCAAATACACACATTCAACTCTTTGAATGATCAACTCTTTTTCTTATATTATTTTGTTCAATTTATAAAATAATTTTCCACGTAAGTCAAGTATACAAAATCTATTAAGTAATATTTCAGTTCTATACAAAACATTATTATTATAAATAGAACAACAATTGTTCTTAATTATAATACCAAAGATTTCATTGTCCAACAATAAAATGGAAATAATATTTTTAACAAGAACTGGAATAAAATAACAACTTATTGACTTAATAGATTTGCCCGTAGGCATTGCTAAACTATAAGTTTCTATAGCTAATGCAAAGAACCTTTGCTTCATTTTCCACACATAGGATTACTTATCTTTGTTTAACTTTCTACTTACATTTGGTCCTTCATAAATCTATATTTATGATAACCAAAGTCGGTATCCAATACCCAAGTAGAACCTTGACTTAAAGAAAAATTTATTTAAATCATGAACAAAATTGTATTAGAACCGAAACTTCACTAAGCTTCTTTGGTTAGCCTCTGCAAGATGCTTCTTGCGCTTTTCTTTCAAATGTCCGGGCTTATTGTAGTGGAAGCAAACTCCTTTGCTATCTCATGTCGATTTTGTTCTTATTATCCTTTGTTTTTGCCTTCTATTTACCTTCTTTGAATCGTTCTTCTTTTCGAGAAGATCCTTTGGCCCCTACCAAAGAAGACTTGATCTTTCTTGGTTGGAAAGTGACTCTCAACAATTTTTTAATATGTTAAGCAAATCGGTGAGACCGATATCTAGCTTGTTCATATGAAAAATTCACAACAATTGTGAAAGGAGTTAGGGAGTGAGTGCAAGATCAAATCTTGGTTAACTCTCCATCCATGACAAAACCAGTTGTCCTAATTGATCAATCAAATTGATTATGTTAAGAACTTTTGTCTGCATCTTATAGTGCCATTGGCCATTCTAGATCGGAAGAGCTCCTTAGATATCTCGATATCTATCGGCCCCTACTTTTCTCACCATCAACTACTTGATGTGCACGAATATAGTAGGAGCATCCATATTTCATCGCCGTGTCAAGCTCGTTACTCATGGATGCGAGCATGATGCATCGAGCCAATTGTGCATCATTTTGCCACTTTCTAAAAGTAGCAATCTCTTCCTCGAGGCATTATCTTGCAACCATTGCAGGGATAGGCATATTAAGGATATAAGATAGCTTTTCAATTGTGAGAACTATTCTCATATTCCTTAACCAATCCGTTTAATTGATCCCGATTAACTTAGCATCTAATATGCTTCGCAGTGATAGTAATTTTAGACATTGTAAAATTCTGTAAATGAAGTTGTAATTAACAACATTTTAACATACATTCTATTATTAATTACCAAAATAAATTAGGTCTTGTTTTAAATTGGTATCTCCCACTATTTTTTCTTCAAACTATATTACCTCACTTATATTGTTCGGCAAAATCTAATTAAAGATTTGCTAGTGAGAATAAGGATCCCATTTCAAATGTATATAGCCTTGTGGTGACACAACAAACTATATATAAATAAATAGGTAGACAACTTTTGTCAATTACATCAACTATGCAACTCCTTGTATTTTGCCTCTTAGATTATTTTGATCAAGTGGTGGCACATCCGAATCAAAATTATCCAAGTTAAGTCCCACCTAGCACTCCATATATTCAAAAGAAAATATCATCCTTGTGGTGACACAACAAAACAATATTGTTCAATTTTCTTTATAAGCATCAAATGTGATAAATTAACATCTTAAATACTTAATACTTGCCTTGTGGTGACACAACAAACTTATATTAAATATTTAATACTCTATTAATTTTATCATGCTAGAAGGCGACGTTCGATATTCCAAATATCTTTGAACGCTTAGGACTTAATATATAATTTTGAGGGGTTTGTTATTAATTTGTCTCATCTTTTTTAGCGCGCATGCACATATATATATAAAATACGCGTCATATTAATAAACATGCGAAGCATGTTTGCATAATATATAATATATATATATATAGTATAAGCATGCACATATAGAATACTATATTCTACCCGGATTGATTATGGACTTTTATTCTAGTTTGGTTCACTAGAGCTACCAAGTGAACCAAAAGGTCAAACCCTAGGGGTGCAAGAAATAATATTTAAATATAACTATTACATTTAAACCCGGGCTCCATTACAAACGGGTCTTCAAGCGCTCCTTACTCCTTTGCTCTCTAATTTTTTAAAATTAATTCTAACTATTCCTATTACACAACTATTTAAAATAAATAGAAACCTTGATCGCTGATCAAAGGAAAGACACATAGGAGGAGATAGAATTTACATTCGAGAAAAATTAGAGAAGACGAAATCTGCAGAACCCATTTAATAAAACCCATACATTCATGCATCCAACTAAAATAAAATCCAATCACATTGTTCAATAGTCCATAATCAATCCCATTTATTATCATACACATCATCATATGCATCAATAAATAACATTCATCATATGAATAATAAACATTTAATATATATATTGATATCATTTAATGGGCAAATTTAGTTAGTATAAAATCTAATTTTGAATCAAAATAAACTCCTTTATTTTAATCCAAATTTAAATCAAAATAAAACTATTTTATTTTAATTTATTCCATTTTGAATAAAATAAATTATTTTATTTTAATCAAAATCTTTGATCAAAATAAACTCCTTTATTTTAATTAATTATGGAATCCAATTCCATGTAAAAAAAAATCTTTAATTAAAATAAACTCTTTTATTTTAATTAATTATGGAATCCAATTCCATATAAAAAAAATTATTAAAGGAAACACGGATATTCTTTCCTATTCATAAATAAACTCCTTTATTTTGAATAATATGAAATCATATTTCATATCTAAATAAACTCCTTTATTTAGAAATTAGGATTCTATTTCCTATTCACAAATAAACTCCTTTATTTTGAATAATATGAAATCTTATTTCATATCTAAATAAACTCCTTTATTTAAGGAAAATAAATAATCCAATTTCAACTCTAATTAGTTATCATGGAATCCAATTCCAACTCTAATTAGTTAGCATTAAATTTAATTTTAAAATTAAAATAAACTTTATATTTTAATATTAAAATAAACCTTTTATTTTAAAATTAAAATTAAAATTTTATTTTAATTATAAAATAATTAAGAATAATATATATATATATAGTATATATATATATATATATATAACTATATATATATATATAATATAATAATCAATATATATATATATTATATAAAACCGTGTATATTACCTGTTCCAAAAAAAAAAATTGGCAGAAATGATTTCTTGATTTCCGTGCAGGTTCAAAAAAAAATGAAATCAGTTTGCATGCTCCTTTAATATTCCTCGATTTCCGTGCATAAAGTTGCTTCAAATGATTAGCCAATCATCAGCCAATCATTAGCCATCATTACCCATGATTTCCGTGCCCTGAATCATCACCGTGGATTTCCGTGCGGCATGATTATTATATAAAGTGGGGCAGCGGAAATCAAGGCCAACAATTGCCAATCATTAACTAATCATGCACGGAATCTTGGAGGAATTCTGCAGATTTTTTTTTTTTTTTTTATTTATTTATTTTTTAAATAAATTTTATACAATAAAATTATGCCCAAAAAAATTATTCTAAACACATATCAATATACATATCAAATTTAAAATAATTAATAATTCGCATAAAAGTTTGGCTCTGATGCCACTGTTAGGTTTGTAATATTCATGTGCGCAATCAAATTGCAAAAATTAAAGCGGAAGCGTGTAAAAATCGAGTTTAAAAATTTTACAAACCATATACCCGGATCACCCTTTATGCACAATTATTAATTAAACGAAAAGATAAAGAATAAATCATACCCTTCAAGATCGAGCTTCCTCGGTACAAGTTCACCTCCAAATCCTTTTCGCGTTCAATCTTGAATCCACCGGGTTTGGTTCCTTCCTTTGATCAACGTTAGCCACCCGTGTGTTTGGCCTCAGAGGTGATCCACCAAGGAAGAAGAAAATTCAAGAAGAAGGGTGGTTGGCTAAACCCTAGTTTTTCTATCTCTATAGAAAGGGTGTACTCTCCCAACAATTGGAATTATGTCGTATGTTGAAAAAGTCAACAACCCCCACCACCCATAATAAGACTCCTCTTATTTATTGATGTGGGCAACCCTCCTTAACAATTAAGAAATTGGGTTTTATTTAATTAATTAAATTCTTTTAATTAATTAGGCTCCCTAATCTTATTAGGGATAATTAATTAAACTCTTTTAATTAATTTAACCTCCTAATCTTATTAGGAATAAATGAGAGTACATATATTAAATTAATTCCTAAACTCTTTTAGAAATTAAAATAATAATAATTGTAATAATATTAATAAGACTCCTCTTATTAATTTATATTTAATATTTCTAAAATATTAAATAATAAATATTAAGCTACTTAATTTATTCTATCACCATAGATTAAATTAAATATACTTAACATATTATTACGATTATGCCATTAACTTCTTAAATAATTATTCTTCCTTTTATGGTGTGACCCTTTAGGTTCTCCATATTAAACCGGTTGTGAATAAATCAATTAGAACAATTCTAATCTTATTTAAATAAATAAATTAAACTATTAATTTATTTAAATAAATAATATTTATTCTACAATAGGGATAAGCCTCCCTAGCGATCAACGACTTTCCGGATAATATAGATTTCAACATTAATCATTAAAGAACCTTTGAGTAAATAGTTACTGAAATGACAATTCAATCCTTCCACCATACAATGTCCCAATTAAATATAAGACATGGAATTACTTGTCAAGTCTTATTTTATTTAATTATATGTATTTCGACTCTTAAATGCACAACTCAAATAATGCAAATTAGAAACTCCTTTCTAATTTCATTTACGCCGCCAAGGACTACTTGGGTTGTCATTTATCGAATCACATAGGACATTTCTCTTCTTTTATTAGAAGTGGTAGATTCTTTATTGATCATACATTATCTCCATGTACAACTTATTATACCCAAGCATACCCTTTGATATACCCTAAGGGTCTTAAGGAATAAGTCAAAGTATAACTCATCATACACAAGATACTATGATGATCTCAAGTCCAAGGATTACTTGTACTACTATCACTACTGAGAATTCTATTGACGAGCAAATAAAACTCCATTAGGTATTCCTTAGCGAGCCACGTTCAAATGAACTTATTCTCTAATAAGCACCTACATACTTGCTTTAGTGTCTCCACACAAATGATCGTGAGATCAATCATTCTCATCCAATGAGCAAGTGAACGTATGTACCCAATCTATCCGGATTCACTAATCCCCAATTTAGTAATCCAATGATTGGGAACTATTTTAGTTTTAAGCTTTCTAAGAATTTAGATCTCATTAGAATGATCATCATCATTATTCTAAAAGCATTGCTTAAAACTATGGGTTTATCACATATTATAAAACAGCATCATGTAGATAATTAAAAGCCTTTAATAAATTAATACTTTTTATTAATAAATGAATAAGATTGTTACAAAGTATATGCTTTATCATCAAACATGATTGGCTTGTGTGCATATTAATTTCACAACTAGCCCAGTAAGAAATATTATGACTAAGATAATGCAGAATAAATTATCGTTAGCCTTTAACAGTGTTAAACTGATAAAATATAATAGACATCAAGTTTAACTGCAGTGAAACAAGCAATCCATTAGAAGAGTCAAGTAGAGCATGATATCTACTATCTTCTATGATTTAAAAGAATTTGTAACAACCCGATATTTTCTATACAAATAAATCAGAAATTTTGCATATAATTTTTTTTTTATTAAAAATAAATATGGGGAATATGTGCCAATATAATGTGTATGTATTTATGTGATGAATATAAAATATATTTATTACGAATAATTACAAATGATTTTATTTTAGAATTATTAATCATTATAAATTATATTTTATTAATAATTAATTTTATAGTAGAAATGTTTTTATTAATTATTTTCCATGAAAATATAATTATATATTATCTAAATAATATATGAAATGATTTTTAGAATAATTATTTTATTATATGAATTTTAGTAAAGATTATTAAGTTAATTATTTTAACTTAATGAATAATGTTAAGTATGGCAGAAAAATCAGATATGGAATCCAAACCCTAATTTTGGATTTTGATTAAGGAATGAGAATAATAATATAATATTAATTATATTTTGATTTTTCAGTGCTACAAATATGTACTGTATGTATGTGAACTGACAATGATTGGTCAATTATGGTGCAGTATTTGAAAACCCTTGTTTTACTATGGAAAACCCTAAATTGAAACTCAATTGTGAGTTTAAGAATATTATATAACTGTGTAATATGATTTTATGGTTAATTAGGTCAACCCTAATTAACATTTGCATATATTAATTTCTAGAAACCCTAATGTTTAAATTATAAACCCTAATTGTGATTTGGTAACCCTAATTACCAAAATTATAAACCCTAATTGCTAAAATTA
Organism: Panax quinquefolius; assembly: GCA_020205615.1. NCBI lineage: Eukaryota > Viridiplantae > Streptophyta > Magnoliopsida > Apiales > Araliaceae > Panax > Panax quinquefolius. The sequence continues at coordinate 104,527,600 of CM035157.1, forward strand.
GCTAGGTTAATTATATTAGCGATATTAAACCCTAATGTTCATGTATAATTAGAACCCTAATCAAATTAAGAAAACCCTAATTACAAATTTTAGAAACTAAAATTTTTATTTTGTGCAAACCCTAATTGCTAAATCTTACAAATATTATATACTAAACCTTAGGGTTAAACCCTAAAGGTTAAACCCTAAGGGTCAAACCCTAAGGGTTTGATAAGAATTACATTTAAGCCATTAAAATTGCAAGCCTAATGTCCATTATACCCTTTTATACATTATTGAGGCTAACCTATAGGTTTTGACCTTAGGTGAAGTGGTTCACCAAACCCATCTACTCCATGTGATCTTTAATTGCCAGCAATCAGCCCTTAAGCTCAGCCATACATGCATCTAACACTTATATATATAGATTGGAGAGAGAAAAAGTTCATTTGTTAGCTTATTTTGTACACAACACCCATTTAAACTCTCTCAAACTCAAAACCCACGAAATTTCTTAGAATAACAGTCACCAAATCAAGCCCCACGAATTTCATAACAACATCAGTAGCAGAGAATCAAAGATTGATCAAAGAAGGTATAAACCCTAGCCATGAAATCTGACCATAAATCTGTTGTTAGATGTTATGATTCTGTGTTTTAATATGTTGTTAGTAGTGTATAATGATGATCTGGGTTGCTAGATGTTAGATCCATAACATCTAGAGGCTCGAATTTGAAATTTTACAAAATTTGGTAAAAGTTCAAACTGTGGTCTGACAACGAATGTCAATGGCCGTAAATCCTTGATCGTCTATGATTTTTGTTGTTTTTAAGTTGTAATGTGTATTCTGTTATGTGCTCTTTAATCTGGATCAAGAATCAAGCTTATATCTGGTCTAGATTGCAAGTTATTCGTGGTCAAACCACGTTGACCGGCATTGACCATGCAATTCTGGGCAGCCCAGAAATCGCCCAGAATGCTCTGACAGTATGTTCTTGTGGCTAGATCTTGCAGGTGTTAGATGTTTTGGTTCTGTTGTTGTAATAGAATGGTAGCTTGGTATGAGTACTACAGTTTAAAGCTTTTAGATCACTTAGATAACTTATAGATTTAATGTAGTGACCGGTCAAACTAGCAGGGTCAAGCACGAAAACGGTTTTCTAGGTAACCCAGAAAACCTATGAACACAATTTCTGACATGCTTTGACCGGTCCGGATCTATTGATTCTGTTGATGTTTTGGTGATGTTTTGTAATGGATCTGTAGTCTCACATGTTGTCCACAAGCAGGAACTTTTAGATCACAAAAACAACACTTGTACAAGTAGTGGAAGCCAAAATATGACCATCCGAACTGTTCTTCATTTCTAGGTAACCCAGAAAATGAATAACAACTCTGACAGTGTTTTCATTGGCTTAGATCTTTCATTTGATGCATGTTATGATCATGTTTGTTGTGGGATCTTATAGTCTTGCATTAGCACTACACGATCTGATCAACAACATGTCTAGAAACACTTTGTGTGATGAATTAATCTTGGTCAAACCCACTCACTGATAAGCGCACTTGGTGTTCGGGTTTGCATGAAGAAACATGAAGAACACCTATATGCGGAGTTACTGTGCCGCTATAGGTGAATCTTTAGCTTGATTATTTATAAAAATTATATTTCTATTAAATAATTATAGAAAATTAGTTTAAAATTATTAAAAATACCAAATAAATTATAAAAAATTATTTTAAATTCTAAAAAATAGTTTTAATTATTTTAAGTATATTTCAAAAATATTTAATATTTTTAAATATTAAAGGTATTTAATTTATTTAATTATTATATTAAATAAATTATTTAAAAATGATTTTAATATTTGAAAAATCATTTAAAATTATATTATGGTATAAAAAATATTTTAATTTATTTTTAATGACTTTTAATATTTTGTGATGAAATTCATTAATAAATTAATATCAATGATAATTAAGATATTTAATAAATGAATTAAATAAATAAATTAAAAATGATTTTATTATATTAAAAATCATTTTAAATAATAATAAGGTATTTAAAAATATTTTAAGTTATAAAAAATACCTTTCAATATTTAAATGTAAATTTCATTAATTAATTATTATTAATGATATTAAAGTTATTTAATAATTATATTAAATAATTTAGTTTAAAATGATTTTGAGATGAAATTCATTAATAAATTAATATCAATGATAATTAAGATATTTAATAAATGAATTAAATAAATAAATTAAAAATGATTTTATTATATTAAAAATCATTTTAAATAATAATAAGGTATTTAAAAATATTTTAAGTTATAAAAATACCTTTTCAATATTTAAATGTAAATTTCATTAATTAATTATTATTAATGATATTAAAGTTATTTAATAATTATATTAAATAATTTAATTTAAAATGATTTTGAGATGAAATTCATTAATAAATTAATATCAATGATAATTAAGATATTTAATAAATGAATTAAATAAATAAATTAAAAATGATTTTATTATATTAAAATCATTTTAAATAATAATAAGGTATTTAAAAATATTTTAAGTTATAAAAATACCTTTCAATATTTAAATGTAAATTTCATTAATTAATTATTATTAATGATATTAAAGTTATTTAATAATTATATTAAATAATTTAGTTTAAAATGATTTTATTATTATAAAAATTATTTTAAATAAAAATAAAGTGTTTAAATATACTTTAAGTTTTAAAATATAAGTTTTTATATTTAAAGGATAATTTCATTAATAATTAAATATTAATGATATTAATTTAATATTAATGATATTAAATTTATTTAATAATTATATTAAATAAATAGTTTAAAAATAGTTTTATTAATTTAAAAATCATTTAAAAGGATATAAATGAATTAAAAATGTTTAAAGTTATACTTAATAACTTTTAATATTTTGGATGAATAGTACATTAATATTTTAATATCAATGGTAATTATTTAAAAAGCGATTTTAAATATTTTAAAAATCATTTAAGGGTAATATTAATATTTTAAAAATATTACGAGTTATTATAAATAACTTTAATATTTTGGCAATAGTTTCATTAACAGTTTAATATTAATTAAATATTAATGATAATAAAAGTGTTTAATATTTAAATTATTTTATTATGATTCCGATGTTTGAAAATTCATGATAAATTATAATAAATATTTTAAAATTATTATAAGTCATTTAAAAATAATATGACTGATACTTACGGATATTGAACTTTAGAATAAAGTCTTAGACTCGATAATTACCTGATAAAGCTGACAGTACACCGACATGTTTCATAAATTGATCTGGACTTAGATATTTTGATTGTGTTAATGTTTGTTTATGATTCAATGACTGTTGAACATGTGTGATAATGTGATTAGGTTATGGTCGTTGCGAAATCTGAAGATTATGTGTGACGCCCCAAAATAGGTATACATCACCTATTCTGAATCGCCAAATATATGGTACAAAATACAAATACAATCTTTACTATACAACAAGAAAGCTGTGAGTTTTAATACAAATATTATCTTCTAGACAATATCCACTCTCGAATAAGTCCTCATTACATTTATTGTCACACTATTTAATGGAATAGTGAGGACTACTAATACTATCATCCGGACAAATCACTTTGGTTCCCGACTAGTCCCGACTACGTTCTCATTTCACGAAGATAACGGTGAAAGAAAGGGTGAGCTCAACTAGCCCAAAGAAGAAATATTATGACTAAGATAATGCGAATAAATTATCATTAGTCTTCAATGATGTTAAACCGATAAAATACAATAGACATCAAGTTTAACCTGCAGCGGAACATCAATCCATTAAAAGAGTCAAGTAGAGAATAAAATTTACTATCTTTTATGATTTAAAAGGTTTTTCATCACTTTTATCGCTGGGACTCAGCTTAATAAATAATCCACCTCATCCCTGCACTACAACCAAGGATATTCATAAGTATCACAACCATAGGCCAAGGATATTCGTGTATTCATCAATGGTTATGATCATGCCAACAACTATCCATTAATGCACTACAGGCCAATGAGGACTTTTACCACATCATTTGTAACATTACGGTCATGATTACATCGAATAATCCCTGGTCATAATCATACCAAGTCCATCTATGCACTACAGGCCACATATGACTTTCAACAAAATATAAATATGAGGATGATGACAATGATAATAGAATTCAATAAAACAAGTTCAAGAATTAATTTATTCAGGAACTAATAACGTCCAAATTTTCAACCTGATACTTCTTTGTAGAGTAAAAATCAAGAATGCTCAGAAGAATATTTTCATGAACAGATACTGGATGAAGCGCAAATATCAAGGATATTACACTAATTTCATGGAGTATAGAATTCAAAAATTTAACCAACTGAGTATAATAAAGAATGGAATAACAAAAGAAATCACCATGCATGCGGTACTTCACATAGCGCAGTTATTCCAACAGAATAATAAATAACGGAACCGTGTCAAAGCGTAATACGCACCAAGCGAGGATATTCCAATGTAATAATAAAGAATGGAATAATAATAAAAATCACCATGCATGCGGTACTTGGCATGATGTAGGCGGAGTTATTCAATGAGAATAATAAATAACGTAATCAGTCCGGTAAAACGCACGAGAACGAAGATATTCCAATAGAATAATAAAGACGGAACCAGTCGGTGTAAAGCGTCTGATAGGATATTCCAACAGAATAATAAAGAGCGGAACCGGAATTACAGTAAAACGCATGAGCATGTGATGTTCCAAATGTAATAATAACGAATGGAATAACAATGTAAATCACCAAGTATATATAGGGTAGACCAGCGTATACGAGGTTATTCCAATGTAATAATAAAGAATGGAATAATGAAGTTCTCTTCATGAATATGAAAAAATAATACCCTTACCTTATAAAGAAGAGTACTCTCGAACGGTAGGCGGGGATATACTTGAAGAAACTTTCACTACGCTCAAAGCTTTCTTAAACGCTAAAAAAATACGCTCAAGATAGAAGAATAATTCCCTCTACAGTTTCTCTCTCTAGAGTTTCAGTGAATTCGTAAGAAATAATGAAGGAATGAGCTTATATTTATAGAAGAATGGACTGAATAGTAACCAATCCATGAACGGTCCAGATCTATTTACTTTAAACGGACAGTCCAGATTAGTTTACAATAAAATATAATATATTCTATTTATAATCTAATAAAACGAATAAATTTTAAAAAGATTTTACTATGAAAATACTATGCAGGCACTATGCAAACACTATGCAATAAAATATAATATATTCTAATTATTTTCTAATAAAACAGATAACTTTATAAAAGTATTCTATTTTATATAAAAAGATTTTACTATTAGCCTAATAAAATGAATAACTTTATAAAAAAGTATTACATTTTTATATAAAAAGATTTTTACATTTTATTACATTAATAATACTAATAAAACAAAATTTCATCATCATTATTATTATTCACACTATTAATTGACCAGGTCGTTCCTAGGAAAGAGGGGGCTTTCCAATAAGGATTTCTCCCTATTGGCGCTTAATTAGGTGACCAAACCTCTCCTTGGTAGAACTTCTAGACATCATTAATAATGCAAATAATAATATTAATAACTTCGTCATCTCAATTATAAAATATCAACAATAATTGATTCAATTAACGTGAGATACTATGCAACAATTACTGAAGCAATAATTAAACAAAACTGAGTGACTTCTCACGTAAGCATCAATAATCAATACCGTGTGCTACTATGCAACCACGTGTATTCATGTACTTTTAACACCGGGTGTTTCAACAGTTAATGGTAACACTTCCGCCATTATTTTGATAAAAATATTTTTGTCGTTTTCTCAATCCATCAATAATTATGTTGTGGGATCCACCAATGATTGTGCCGTCGTACGAATATTCCCTGTTTAAAATGAATATTCCCCGACCAATCGAATATTATATAACTACTTGCGTACTTTGCAAAATTTATAAATATTACCCACAACTATAACATTATATCAAATTTATTCCATAATATTCAAAAATGATATTTATAGAAAATACATTTTTATTCATAAAAGTTGGGGTCTTACAATATCCCCTTCTTATGAAATTTCGCCCTTAAAATTAGGGTACATACCTGGTATGTCGAAGAGGTAAGGATACCATGATTTCATTTCAGATTCTAACTCCCAGGTCATTTCCTCAACATCGTGGTTCCTCCATAAAACTTTGACTTGAGGTATAACCTTCGAGCGTAGAATATGTTCCTTCTTATCCAAGATTTGAACAAGAACCTCTTCATATGTTAAATCTTCCGCTATTTTGTCTGGTTCTAACTCAATAATGTGGTTCGGGTCTTTCACATATTTACGTAACATGGATATATGAAAATTGTTATGAACACGAGACATACTTGGCGGTAAAGCGAGTCTATAGGCTATAGTCCCTACTCGATCGAGGATTAAAAATGGGCCAATGAATCGAGAATTGAGCTTTCCTCTCTTTCCAAATCACGTAACTCCTTTCAATGGAGCAACACGTAAAAACACATGATCTCCAATATCGAATTCCACGTCCTTTCGAAGAAAATCAGCATAACTCTTTTGTCGGTCTTGTGAGGTTTTTATACGTTGTCGGTGAAAGTAGTATGCACACAAGCCAATCATGTTTGATGATAAAGCATATACTTTGTAACAATCTTATTCATTTATTAATAAAAAAAATATTAATTTATTAAAGGCTTTTAATTATCTACATGATGCTATTTTATAATATGTGATAAACCCATAGTTTTAAGCAATGCTTTTAGAATAATGATGATGATCATTCTAATGAGATCTAAATTCTTAGAAAGCTTAAAACTAAAATAGTTTCCAATCATTGAATTACTAAATTGGGGATTAGTGAATCCGGATAGATTGGTACATACGTTGCTTGCTCATTGGATAAGGATGATTGATCTCATAATCATTCGTGTGGAGACACTAAAGCAAGTATGTAGGTGCTTATTAGAGAATAAGTTCATTTGAGCGTGGCTCGCTAAGGAATACCTAATGGAGTTTTACTTGCTTTTCGTCAATAGGAATTCTCAGAGTGATGATAGTAGTACAAGTGATCCTTGGACTTGAGATCATCATAGTATCTTGTGTATGATGAGTTATACTTTGACTTATTCCTTAAGACCCTTAGGGTATATCAAAAGGTATGCTTGGGTATAATAAGTTGTGCATGGAGATAATATATGATCAATAAAGAATCTACCACTTATTAAAAGAAGAGAAATGTCTATGTGATTCGATAAATGACAACCCAGTAGTCCTTGGTTAAGGCGAGAATGAAATTAGAAAGGAGTTTCTAATTTGCATTATTTGAGTTGTGCATTTAAGGATCGAAATTCATATAATTAAATAAAATAAGACTTGTGAGTAATTCCATGTCTTATATTTAATTGGGACATTGTATGGTGGAAGGATTGAATTGTATTTGGTAACTATTTACTCAAAGGTTCTTTTATGATTAATGTTGAAATCTATATTATCCGGAAAGTCGTTGATCGCTAGGGAGGCTTATCCTATTGTAGAATAAATATTATTTATTTAAATAAATTAATTATTTAATTTATTTATTTAAATAAGATTAGAATTGTTCTAATTGATTTATTCACAATAGGTTTAATATGGAGAACCTAAAGGGTCACACCATAAAAGAAAGAATAATTATTTAAGAAGTTAATGGCATAATCGTAATAATATGTTATGTATATTTAATTTAATCTATGGTGATAGAATAAATTAAATAGCTTAATATTTATTATTTAATATTTTAGAAATATTAAATATAAATTAATAAGAGGAGTCTTATTAATATTATTACAATTATTATTATTATTTTAATTTCTAAAAGAGTTTAGGAATTAATTTAATATAAGTATTTCTCATTTATTCCTAATTGGATTAGGAAGGAAAATTAGTTAAAGGAGTTTAATTAATTATCCCTAATAAGATTAGGGAGCCCCTTTAATTAAAAGGGTTTAATTAAATAATACCTTATTTTAATAGGGTTACTTGATATCTTTATAAGAGGAGTCTTATATCAGATATCAAGACTAACGTGATAATTCCAATGGTTGGAGAGTACGCTCCTTTTCTATAGAGATAGAAAAACTAGGGTTTAGCCAACCACCCATCTTCTTGAATTCTTCTTCTTCCTTGGTTGATCACCTCTAGAGGCCAAACACTTGGGTGGCTAACTTTGATCAAAGGAAGGAACCAAACCCGGTGAATTCAAGTTGAACGCGAAAGGATTTGGAGGTGAACTTGTACCTGAGGAAGCTCGATCTTCAAGGGTATGATTTTATTCTTTATTTTTTCGTTTAATTAATAATTGTGCATAAAGGGTGATCCGGGTATATGGTTTGTAAAATTTTAAAACTCTGATTTTTACACGTTTCCGCTTATTTTTGCATTTTGATTGCGTTCATGAATATTACAAACCTAACAGTGGTATCAGAGCCAAACCTTTATGCGAATTATTAATTGTTTTAATTTGATATGTATATTGATATGTATTTAGAACAATTTAATTGGGAATAATTTTATTGTATAAAATTTATTTAAAAAAAAAAATTCGTAAACTTTTCACGAAGCATGTTTGGAAAAGCGTTTCTTGTGTCGCTGAATCCTGTAATTGGTGATTGATTTGTTTTTTTTTTCAAAAAAATAAAAATAAAAAAAATAATCGTGACCCAGGATTCACATAATTGACATGTATATATGATTACATTAATCACAAAATAAGGAGATTCAAAGGAAGCACGTGAATCACTTTAAAGGTGTCTCATGTCTGATTACCTATATATATATATATATATATATATATATATATATATATAATCCTTTAAGGGCTAATCTTAGAGATATTGGTAGCTGAAAGACTTTGAATCATAAGTTAATATATATACATAATCAGGTGTTTTATTAATATAATTAACCGTACAGATATAATATTATATGTAGATATAATTTATTTTAATTTTAAAATTAAATTTCATGCTAACTAATTAGAGTTAGAATTGGATTCCATGATAACTAATTGGAGTTAAAATTGGATTCTATTTTTCCTTAAATAAAGGAGTTTATTTAGATATGAAATAAGATTTCATATTATTCAAAATAAAAGAGTTTATTTGTGAATAGGAAAAAGAATCGGTCTTTCCTTAAATAAAGGAGTTTATTTAGATATGAAATAAGATTTCATATTATTCAAAATAAAAGTGTTTATTTGTGAATAGGAAAGAAAATTCGTGTTTCCTTTAATAAATTTTTTTTACTTGGAATTGGATTCCATAATTAATTAAAATAAAGTAGTTTATTTTGATTAAAGATTTTGATTAAAATAAAATAGTTTATTTTATTCAAAATTGGATAAATTAAAATAAAATAGTTTTATTTTGATTTAATTTGGATTAAAATAAAGGAGTTTATTTTGATTCAAAATTGAATTTTATACTAACTAAATTTGCCCATTAAATGATATCAATATATATATTGAATGTTTATTATTCATAAGATGAATGTTATTTATTGATATATATGGAGATGTGTATGATAATAAATGGGATTGATTATGGACTATTGACCGATGTGATTGGATTTTATTTTAGTTGGATGCATGAATGTATGGGTTTTATTAAATGGCGTCTGCGTGCCTTCGTCTTCTTCTATTTTTTTCTTAATGTAAATTCTATCTCCTCTTATGTACTTCCCTCGATGTGATCAAGGTTTCTATTTATTTTAAATAGTTTTGTAATAGGAATAGTTAGAATTAATTTTTGAAAATTGGAGATCAAGGAGCAAGGAGCGCTTGAAGACCCGTTTGTAATGGAGCAGGGTTTAAATGTCATAGTTATATTTAAATATTAATTCTTGCACCCTCAGGGTTTGACCTTTTGGTTCACTTGGTGGCTCTAGTGTACCAAACTAGAATAAAAGTCCATAATCAATCCGGGTAGAATATAGTATTCTATATGTGCATGCTTATACTATATATATTATATATTATGCAAACATGCTTCGCATGTTCATTAATATGACACGTATTTTTATATATATATATGTATGCGCTAAACAAGATGAGACAAATTAATAACAAACCCCTCAAATTTTATATTAAGTCCTAAGCGTTCAAAGATATTTGGAATATCGAGCGTCGCTTTTTTCTAGCATGATAAAATTAATAGAGTATTAAATATTTAATATGAGTTTGTTGTGTCACCACAAGGCAAGTATTAAGTATTTAAGATATTAATTTATCACATTTGATGCTTATAAAGAAAATTGAACAATATTGTTTTGTTGTGTCACCACAAGGATGATATTTTCTTTTTGAATATATAGAGTGCTAGGTCGGACTTAACTTGGATAATTTTGATTCGGATGTGCCACCACTTGATCAAAATAATCTAAGATGCAAAAGAAAAGGAGTTGCATAGTTGATGTAATTGATAAAAGTTGTCTACCTATTTATTTATATATAGTTTGTTGTGTCACCACAAGGCTATATACATTTGAAATGGGATCCTTATTCTCACTAGTAAATCTTTAATTAGATTTTGCCGAACTATATAAGTGAGGGTAATATAGTTTGAAGAAAATAGTGGGAGATACCAATTTAAAACAAGACCTAATTTATTTTGGTAATTAATAAAAGAATGTATGTTAAAATGTTGTTAATTACAAATTCTTTTAAAGAATTTTACAATGTCTAAAATTACTATCACTGCGAAGCATATTAGATGCTAAATTAACCAGACCGAATTAAAAGGATTGGTTAAGGAATTTGAGAATAGTTCTCATAGCTGAAAAGCTATCTTATGTCCTTAATACGCCTATCCCGCAATGGTTGCGCATAATGCCTCACGAGGAAGAGATTGCTACTTTTAGAAAGTGTCAAGATGATGCACAGTTGGCTCAATGCATCATGCTCGCTTCCATGAGTAACGAGCTTCAGCGTCAGCATGAAACTATGCATGCTCCTACTATATTCCTTCACATCAAGTAGTTGATGGTGAGGAAAGTAGGACTGATAGATATCAGATATCTAAGGAGCTCTTTCGATCTAGAATGGCCAATGACACTATAAATCTGCATAAAAGTTCTTAACATAATCAATTTGATTGATCAATTAGGACAATGGTTTTGTCATGGATGGAGAGTTGAGCCAAGATTTGATCTTGCACTCACTCTCGGACTCCTTTCACAATTGTTGTGAATTTTTCATATAAACAAGCTAGATATCGACCGTTGATTTGCTTAACATGTTGAAAATGATGAGAGTCACTTTCCAACCAAGAAAGACCGAGTCTTCACCGGTAGGGGCCAAAGGATCTTACGAAAAGAAGAAGCGATTCAAAGAAGGTAAAGTAGAAAGGCGTAAACAAAGGATAATAAGAACAAAATCGATACGGATAGCAAAGGAGTTTGCTTCCACCGCAATAAGCCTGGACATTGGAAAGAAAGCTGCGAGAAACATCTTGCAGAGGCTAACCAAAGAAGCTTAGTGAAGTTTTGAGTTATAAATACAAATTTGTTCATGATTTAAAATAAATTTTCTTTAAGTCGAGGTTCTACTTGGGTATTGGATACCGACTTTGGTTATCATAAATATAGATTTATGAAGGACCAAGCGAAGTAGAAAGCTAAACAAATATAAGTAATCCTATGTGAGAAATGTAACAAAGGTTGCCATATTAGCCATAGAAACTTATAGTTTAGCAATGCCTATGGGAAAATCTATTAAGTCGATAAGTTGTTATTGTATTTCGAGTTCTTGTTAGAAATATTATTTCTATTTTGTTGTTGGACAATAAAATTTTGGTATTATAATTAAGAACAATTGTTGTTCTATTTATAATAATAATGTTTAGTATAGAAATGAAAGATTACTTAATGGATTTTGTATACTTGACTTACGTGAAAATATATTTTGCAAATGGAACAAACTAGTATAAGAAAAGGAGATGATCATTCAAAGAGTTGAATGTGTGTATTTCTTTGAAATACAAGTGTGAATTATTTGAAAGGTTCAAAGAATTCAAAAGTGAAACAAATTGGCAAAGTATTAGGATTCTTTGATCGGATCAAGGAAGGAATACTTGTGCAATAAGTTTCTAGATCATCTCAAATGGTTTTCTCATAATGGACGCCTCTCGATACATAATAATTAATTGATGTATTTGAAAGGAAAAATCGTACCTATTTGAACATGGTGCGATCCATAATGATTTTACCGACATTCCAGTATCCTTCTAGGGTCATGTCCTAGAAATGGCTGCATATCTACGGAAAGGGTAACCTCAAAATCCAGCCCCAAGACTCCATAAAAGTTATGGACATGGAGGATTCCTAATCTTAAGTATGTTAAGATAAGTGGTTGTCCAACTTATGTGAAAAGGTTTCAAAGGATAAGCTTGGGACAAGATTTGACAAATGCAGATTTGTGGGACATCCTAAAGTAAGTTTAGGGCATATGTTCTATAATCCTACTTAGCAAAAGGTGTTTGTAGAGAAACATGCTTCCTTCTAAGATAAAGATGTTTATCATTAAAGGGGCTAGTGGGAGGATAATAGATCTTGAAAAGTTCAAGAACCACAAAACACTATAAGTCAAATAAGAGGAACCTGTAGATAGACCTATTATACCACAAACGATAATCGTAAATGCGGAATAGTATCAGAAGATACACGGGAGGTATGGATTCATCATAGATGATGATGATGAGGTATGCATCATAGAAGATGATGATCCGAGAGTTACATAAGATGAGGTAAGAGTTCTAGTGTGTACAAAAGGGTCGATTGGGAGGCGTCATTGAAATTTCTAGTATTATATGTTGATATACTACGGATAAGGAATGACATACCAATGCTACAATCAAGTAAAGATAAAGTTGTCTAAACATTCCTCCATGAATGATTTGGAAGAGTATCTTAATTGGGGATATAAATCTATATAGATAGATTTAAGAGGATGCTCGACTTAACCCAAGGAACGTATATTCATTTGATGCTAAAGACGTTTAGCATGGAAAACTCCAAGAGATGTCTCATGTCGATGAGCTATGGAGTGTATCTCTCCTAATAGTCCCCACAGACTCCTGAAAAGAGAGGTCGCATGAGTGACAATCATGTATGCAATGAAATGTACGAGACCTGATGTTGATCAGTCATATTATGGAGAAGTTCACTATGAGTCAGTGAAAAACATCTTAAAGTGCTTAACCGGCACTAAGGATGTGATCATATTCATGGTGGGTCTAAATTAAAACTAGAGGGCTTAACAGACTCAAGTTTTTCAGACAGACCAAGACGACAGAAAAATCCACTTTAAGGTAAAGGGTTACCTTGAACAGTGGTGCAGTGAATTGGAAAGGTTCCAAACAAAGAAAGAGTTCTTTGGTTTAGTGATAAAGACAAAGTATATAGCTATAAATGAAGGCTGCAAGTTGATTGTTTGGATTAAAAGTTCATTCTGTAACTAGGAATAGTTCCTAAGTCTCATCTTGGATCTAAACATGTGTTGTGGCACTTTCATTTGATTATTAGAATCATTGAAAGATGGGAAATTACTATAGAGATAGTGGACTCTCATGAACAACATTACATATCCATTAACTAAAGCTTATCAAATGCAAACAGGATAATCGTCACTTAGAAGAAGAGTATGAGATACCATGACGATTGGCTTTAGTGCAAGTGGGAGATTGAAAGTAGTATGCACACACAAGCCGATCATGTTTGATGATAAAGCATATACTTTGTAACAATCTTATTCATTTATCAATAAAAAAAATATTAATTTATTAAAGGCTTTTAATTATCTATATGATCTTTGTTTTATAATATGTGATAAACCCATAGTTTTAAGCAATGATTTTAGAATAATGATGATGATCATTCTAATGAGATCTAAATTCTTAGAAAGCTTAAAACTAAAATAGTTCCCAATCATTGGATTACTAAATTGGGGATTAGTGAATCCGGATAGATTGGTACATACGTTGCTTGCTCATTGGATGAGGATGATTGATCTCATGATCATTTGTGTGGAGACACTAAAGCAAGTATGTAGGTGCTTATTAGAGAATAAGTTCACTGAACGTGGCTCGCTAAGGAATACCTAATGGAGTTTTACTTGCCTGTCAATAGGAATTCTTGTAGTGATAGTAGTACAAGTGATCATTGGACTTGAGATCATCATAGTATCTTGTGTATGATGAGTTATACTTTGACTTATTCCTTAAGACCCTTAGGGTATATCAAAGGGTATGCTTGGGTATAATAAGTTGTACATGGAGATAATATATGATCAATAAAGAATCTACCACTTATTAAAAGAAGAGAAATGTCTATGTGATTCGATAAATGACAACCCAGTGAGTCCTTGGCAAGGCGAATAAAATTAGAAAGGAGTTTCTAATTTGCATTATTTGAGTTGTGCATTTAAGGATCGAAATACATATAATTAAATAAAATAAGACTTGTGATAATTCCATATCTTATATTTAATTGGGGACATTGTATGGTGGAAGGATTGAATTATGCGGTAACTATTTACTCAAAGGTTCTTTTATGATTAATGTTGAAATCTATATTATCTACGGAAAGTCGTTGATCGCTAGGGAGGCTTATCCCTATTGTAGAATAAATATTATTTATTTAAATAAATTAATTATTTAATTTATTTATTTAAATAAGATTAGAATTGTTCTAATTGATTTATTCACAACCGGTTTAATATGGAGAACCTAAAGGGTCACACCATAAAAGGAAGAATAATTATTTTAGAAGTTAATGGCATAATCGTAATAATATATGTTATGTATATTTAATTTAATCTATGGTGATAGAATAAATTAAATAGCTTAATATTTATTATTTAATATTTTAGAAATATTAAATATAAATTAATAAGAGGAGTCTTATTAATATTATTACAATTATTATTATTATTTTAATTTCTAAAAGAGTTTAGGAATTAATTTAATATAAGTACTCTCATTTATTCCTAATTGGATTAGGAAAGAAAATTAGTTAAATGAGTTCAATTAATTATCCCTAATAAGATTAGGGAGCCCCTTTAATTAAAAGGGTTTAATTAAATAATACCTTATTTTAATAGGGTTACTTGATATCTTTATAAGAGGAGTCTTATATCAGATATCAAGACTAACGTGATAATTCCAATGGTTGGAGAGTACGCTCCTTTTCTATAGAGATAGAAAAACTAGGGTTTAGCCAACCACCCATCTTCTTGAATTCTTCTTCTTCCTTGGTGGATCACCTCTAGAGGCCAAACACTTGGGTGGCTAACGTTGATCAAAGGAAGGAACCAAACCCGGTGAATTCAAGTTGAACGCGAAAGGATTTGGAGGTGAACTTGTACCTGAGGAAGCTCGATCTTCAAGGGTATGATTTTATTCTTTATCTTTTCGTTTAATTAATAATTGTGCATAAAGGGTGATCCGGGTATATGGTTTGTAAAATTTCAAAACTCTGATTTTTACACGTTTCCGTTTATTTTTGCATTTTGATTGCGTTCATGAATATTACAAACCTAACAGTCGGATCATTTGAATCTTTTTTGTAGTCATACGTACTAACTCCGGTCCCAACAACGTTGCTTCACCCACCTCATCCTAGCATACTGGAGAACGACACTTTCTTCCATACAACGCTTCAAATGGAGCCATGCCAATACTTGCTTGATAACTGTTGTTGTAGGAAAACTCCACCAATGGTAAGAACTTGTCCCAACTTCCCTTGAAGTCAAGGACACAGAGTCTTAATAAATCTTCAAGAGTTTGAATAGTCCTCTATGATTATCCGTCCGTCTGAGGATGATACGCCGAACTAAATCGTAAATCCGCGCCCATAGCTTTTTGCAAACTAACCCAAAATTGTGAAGTGAATCTTGGGTCTCGATCAGAAACTATGGATATTGGCATACCATGCCATCTTATAACCTTGTTTATGTACATACGAGCAAGACGTTCAAGTGTATAAGTTTTTTGTATAGGTAAGAAATGAGCAGACTTGGTCAATCTATCAATAATGACCCAAATTGCATCTATGCCTTAAGAAACCTTGGGAAGACCAGTAACGAAGTCCATGGTAATGTGCTCCCACTTCCATTCTGGAATTTCAAGTGGTTGCAATGGACCGTTTGGTACTTGATGTTCCGCTTTGACTCATTAACAAGTTAAACACCTTGAGATAAACAACGTTATCTCCCTCTTCATATTACACCACCAAAATATATGTCGAAGATCATGATATATTTTGGTACTCCCATAATGGATTGCAAACGGTGTGTTGTGCGCCTCCATCATGATTTTATACTTTAACTTAGGGTCGTTAGGAACACAAAGTCTGGAGTTAAGTCGAAGTATTCCTTCTTCATCGATTCTTGCTTCCGGTATAGCACCTTCTTGTAGTTTCTTCCTCATATGCTTCAGCTCCAGGTCTATAACTTAAGCAGTTTTAACTTTATCGATTAAAGTTGGTTCCACTCGTATATTCTCCATTATCACTTGGGTCCCTGGAGTCTTTATCTCTATCACCATCCTTTGCAAATCATAAAAAATGGGCCTTTACATTGACAATATCGCACTCGTAACCGCATATGATCTTCTACTCAATGCATCAGCTACCACGTTCGCTTTTCTAGGATGGTATTGGATGGTATGATCATAATCTTTCAACAGTTCAAGCCAATGTCACTGTCGCATGTTTAGTTCCTTTTGAGTGAAGAAATATTTGAGGATTTTATGATCCGTAAAGATCTCCACTTTCTCCCCATACAAGTAATGCCTCCAAATTTTAAGTGCGAAGACAACAACTGCCAACTCTAGATCATTAGTAGGATAATTCCTCTCATATTCTTTGAGTTGTCGAGAGGCATAGGCTATGACTTTCCCATGTTGCATGAGAACACAACTTAACCCTTTGCCTGAAGCATCACTGTAGATGACAAATCTCTCCGAGCCTGAAATGAGTCTTTTCTTGAGTTCTTGAAAACTCTTCTCACATTCCTCGCTCCAATCGAATTTTGTATCTTTCTGAGTCAGCTGAGTTAAGGGAGTAGCGATTCGAGAAAACCCTTCTACGAATCTCCGAAAATAACCAGCTAAGCCGAGAAAGCTACGTATTTTGATCATCGATTTAGGTTGCTCCCGACTTTGAATAGCTTCAATCTTTCATTGGGTCGATAGATATTCCATGACTTGATACTGGCGTGCCCAAGGAAGGCTACTTCCTCAAGCCGAACTCGCATTTCTTCAACTTGGCATAAAGCTTATATTCACGAAGCTTTTGGAGTATCGACCTCAAGTGTTGCTTCATGATCTTCACGGGTTTTGGAATAAATAAGGATGTCATCAATAAAATTTACGACCACAAAGTGATCCAAATATTCCTTGAATACTCGGTTCATCATATCCATGAAGGCAGCGGGGCATTAGTCAATCCAAAAGACATGACTAGGAATTCATAATGCCCGCATCGAGTTACGAAAAGTAGTATTTGGAATGTCATCATTCTAATCTTCAATTGGTGATATCCGGAACGAAGATCAATCTTTGAAAAGAATTTGGCGCCTTGTAACTGGTCAAACAAGTCATCAATACGTGGCAATGGGTACCTATTTTTAATGGTGACATGATTCAACTCCCGATAATCAATACAAAGTCACATACTCCCATCTTTCTTCTTCACGAATAGAACAGGAGCACCGCAATGAGAAGTACTAGGACGAATAAAGCCAATGTCTAACAATTCCTGCAGTTGGGTCTTTAACTCCTGAAGTTCAATAGGAGTCATTCGATATGGGGCTTTGGAAATGGGTTTTGTACCGAGTTCAAGGTCGATACAAAATTCAATTTCACGTTCTGGGGGTAGGCCAGGAAGTTCTTTAGGGAATACGTCAAGAAATTCGTTAACAATAGAAATATCATTCAAAATTGACGTACTTTTTTTTAGATCCGTGACATGAGCTAAGAAAGCTTGACATCCGTTTTTCAATAAATGAATAGCTTTATGGCTTGAGATGACAGTGATTGATTTTAATGGTTTGGTTGCTTAAATTCGCATAATAGGTTGATTAGGAATATGAAAGCTAACAACCTTATGAAAATAATCAATTTTTGCATGATGAGCAGTTAACCAATCAATCCCTAGAATTACGTCAAATGCAAGTATTTTCAATGAAATAAGATCGACAGGTAATGTGAGGGTACCGATTTGAACCAAACAAGACTTATAAACAGTGGATGTAATGAAGGTTTCTCCCAACGGAGTTTCAATAGATATGTCAAAGTCCAATTTCTCCGGAGTCAAATTTAAACGTTGAGCGCAAGTAGGAAAAATAAAGGAATGGGTAGAACTGGTATCAAATAAGGTATATACTTCGCTAGAGTTTATGATAAGCTTACCCGTGATGACCTCATTCGGGTTCCTTGCTTTCTGGGAGGTCACGATAAACGCTCTCCCTTGCACTACTGGCTTTGATTTTTTCTGGGGCGTCCTTTGGTGCCTCCATTCTAGCTTAACCTGTCTTCGGTGAATGATAAAATCGGGCTAGGTGACCTTCTCTTCCATAATTATAACATGCTTTAGACGGCATCACACAGTTTGGACTGATGTGTCCCCCCCCCCCTCCGCATTTGAAGCATATGATAGGTGGTCGTTCTCCATCCTTAACAACAGGTGCTGATGCTGACGTCTTTCCATCATTTTTGAATCTCCTCTTCTTAAAATGTCCATTCTTATTGCTTTGGCCATGATTACCACCGAACTGGTTACCATTTCTGGCATGTTGATTCTCTCCACGCATATTGTCACAGCTTCTATGACTATTATCACTGGTATTATCATTTTGTCGGCTGCTCTCTTTTGGTTGGGTTGACTCATTATCGCGCTCCTATAACTGAGCCCTATTAACAACATCTGAATACAAACAAAGTTTATGAGAGATAAGATATTGACGTATCTCGGGTTTCAAACCTCTTAAAAATATTCGCGTCATTCTCTCCTCATTATCAACCAAATGGGATGCAAACCGAGATAGCTCGGCAAACTTGGCTTCGTACTGCGACACAGTCATGTTGTTTTGCTCCAGTTTAATGAACTCTACCTCTTTCAAGTGACGAATACTTTCGGGAAAGTACTTGTCGTTGAACAGTTCTTGAAACTTTTCCCAAGACATCTTCGGTCTGCGGCGAGTTGAGTACGCTTCTGATTCCCACCAAGAATCGCCTCCGCCGCGCAATGAAGAAGGTGGTAAAGGGAACCTTTTGCTCCTCGGAGCAACCCAAGACATCAAATATCTTGTTGATCTGTTTTATCCACGTCTCCACCATAATGGTTTTGGCTCTCCAAAAAACTCCAGTGGTCCCAGCTACTTGAACTGTTTGGCGATGACCGTCTGAGAGTTGCCAGTGTTTCCACCTGCATTTTGGACAAGAGCCGCTCTCGCCTGATGTTGCATGAATTGCAAAAGCCTCGGAACATTCCATCGTTCATCATTTGGTCAGTGTTGTTGTTTGCATGAGGATTGTCGCCTTCGATGCACACATCGTCTCCGGTTATTGATCCGTGGAGACTCAACGGTCTCCTGTGCTCCATTGATGTTCTCAACATTCTCGGATGCCATTTTCAAACACTGTCACAAAACAAGGGTTAATTAACATATAACGTATTATCCCTATACTATAACCGACCAATTAAATATCAAATAAACTTAGGTAGGTCATACTAGCGAAGGAATTCCCCGTCTCTCCCCTCCTAGTTCTTGTCTCACATCTTAGCCATAGATCATATCCCTAAGCTTTGATACCAACTGTGACGCCCCCAAAATAGGTATACATCACCTATTCTAAGTCGCCAAATACATGGTACAGAATACAAATACAATCTTTAATATACAACAAGAAAGCTGTGAGTTTTAATACAAATATTATCTTCTAGACAATATCTACTCTCAGAATAAGTCCTCGTTACATTTATTGTCACACTATTTAACAGAATAGTGAGGACTACTAATACTATCATTTGAACCGTCACTTTGTTTCCTGACTAGTTCCGGCTACTAATACTATCTTTTATGCAATCCATTAACTGCAGCGGAATATGTAATCCATTAAAATAAAGTGAGGACTACTAATACTACTAATAGTGAGGACTACTAATACTATCTTTTATGCAATCCATTAACTGCAGCGGAACATGCAATCCATTAAAAGAGTCAATAGACATCAAGTTTAAAATAATTTTATTATTATAAAAATCATTTTAAATAAAAATAAAGTGTTTAAATATATTTTAAGTTTTAAAATATAACTTTTAATATTTAAAGGATAATTTCATTAATAATTTAATATTAATGATATTAAATTTATTTAATAATTATATTAAATTTATTTAATAATTATATTAAATAAATAGTTTAAAATGGTTTTATTAATTTAAAAATCATCTAAAAGGATATAAATAAATTAAAAATGTTTTAAGTTATACTTAATAACTTTTAATATTTTGGATGAATAGTACATTAATATTTTAATATTAATGGTAAATATTTAAAATGATTTTAAATATTTTAAAAATCATTTAAGGGTAATATTAATATTTTAAAAAATATTCTGAGTTATTATAAATAACTTTAATATTTTGGCAATGGTTTCATTAATAGTTTAATATTAATTAAATGTTAATGATAATAGAAGTGTTTAATATTTAAATCATTTTATTATGATTCCGATGTTTGAAAATTCATGATAAATTATAATAAATGTTTTAAAATTATTATAAGTCATTTAAAAATAATATGACTGATACTTACGGATATTGAACTTTAGAATAGAGTCTTAGACTCGATAATTACCTGATAAAGCTGTCAGTACACCGACATGTTTCAGAAATTGATTTGGACTTAGATATTTTGATTACGTTAATGTTTGTTTATGGTTCAATGACTGTTGAACATGTGTGATAATGTGATTAGGTTATGTGCTGACTGCGAAATGCAGTACTATGTGTGACGCCCCCAAAATAGGTATACATCACCTATTCTGAATCGCCAAATACATGGTACAGAATACAAATACAATTTTTAATATACAACAAGAAAGCTGTGAGTTTTAATACAACTATTGTCTTCTAGACAATATCCACTCTCAGAATAAGTCCTCATTACATTTATTGTCACACTATTTAACAGAATAGTGAGGACTACTAATACTATCATCTAGACCGTCACTCCGTTCCACGACTAGTTCCGGCTACGTTCTCATTTCCTCAAGAGAACGATTGAAAGAAAGGTGAGCTCAACTAGCCCAAGAAGAAATATTATGACTAAGATAATGCAGAATAAATTATCATTAGTCTTCAACAGTGTTAAACTGATAAAATATAATAGACATCAAGTTTAACTGCAGCGGAACATGCAATCCATTAAAAGAGTCAAGTAGAGAATAAAATCTACTATCTTTTATGATTTAAAAGGTTTTTCATTACTTTTATCGATGGGACTCAACTTAATAAATAATCCACCTTATTCGCACTACGGCCAAGGATATTCATAAGTATCACAACCACAAATTATCCATGCATTACGGGCCAAGGATATTCGTGTATTCATCAATGGTCATAATCATGCCGACAGACAATGCACTACGGGCCAATGAGGACTTTTACCACATCATTTGTAACATTACGGTCATGATTACACCGAATAATCCCTGGTCATAATCATACCAAGTCCATCTACGCACTACAGGCCACAGATGACTTTCAACAAAATATAAATATGAGGATGATGACAATGATAATAGAATTCAATAAAACAAGTTCAAGAATTAATTTATTCAGGAACTAATAACGTCCAAATTGTTAACATGATACTTCTTTGTAGAGTAAAATTCAAGAATGCTCAGAAGAATATTTTCATAAACAGATACCGAATGAAGCGCAAATATCAAGGATATTCCACTAATTTCATGGAGTATAGAAGTCAAAACTTTAACCAACTGAGTATAATAAAAAAGGGAATAACAAAAAAAATCACCATGTATGCGGTACTTCGCATAGACAGATTATTCCAACAGAATAATAAATAACGGAATCAGGTCCGACGTAAAACACATAGACATGATATTCTAACAGAATAATAAAGATGGAACCAGGTCCGGCGTAAAATGCACAGACAGGATATTCCAACAGAATAATAAAGACGGAACCAGTCCGACGAAACACATGCATGAGGATGTTCCAATGAATAATAACGAATGGAATAACAATGTAAATCACCAAGTATAGGGTGATCACAGCGTATAAAGTTATTCCAATGTAATAATAAAGAATGGAATAATGAAGTTCTCTTCATGAATATGAAAAAAAATAATACCCTTACCTTATAAAGAAGAGTACTCAAACGGTAGAGGCGAGGATATACTTGAAGAAACTTGCACTATGCTCAAAGCTTTCTTAAACGCTAAAGAAATACGCCAAGATAGAAGAATAATTCTCTCTACGGTTTCTCTCTCTAGAGTTTCAATTGAATTCGTAAGAAATAATGAAGGAATGAGCTTCATTTATAGAAGAATGGTGAATAGTAACCAATCCATGAACGTTCTGCATCGATTTACTTTAAACGAATCTGGCCTAGATTGGTTTACAATAAAATATAATATATTCTATTTATAATCTAATAAAACGAATACTTTTAAAAAGATTTTACTATGCAAACACTATACAGTGCACTATACAAACACTATACATAATAAAATATAATATATTCTAATTATTGTCTAATAAAACAAATAACTTTATAAAATTATTCATTTTATATAAAAAGATTTTACTATTAGCCTAATAAAATGAATAACTTTATAAAAGTATTCTTTTTTTATATAAAAGCTTTTACGTTTTATTACATTAATAATACTAATAAAACAAAACTTCATCATCATTATTATTATTCACACTATTAATCCACCAATGTCGTTCTAGGAAAGAGGGGCTTTCAATAAGGATTTCTCCTTATCAAGCGCGCAATTAGGTGACCAAACCTCTCCTCGATGTAACTTCTAGACATCGTTAATAATGTAAATAATAATATGAATAACTTCGTCATCTCAATTACAAAATATCAACAATAATTGAATCAATTAACGTGAGATACTATGCAATAATTCATCAAGCAATAATTGAATTAAATCGAGTGACTTCTCACGTAAGCATCAATAATCAATACTGAGTGTGCTACTATGCAACCACGTGCATATTCTTGTACTTTTAACCGAGTGTTTCAACAGTTAACTGTAGTAAAACTTCCATACCGTTATTTTCATAAAAAATATTTTTGTCGTTTCTCTCAATCCGATAATAATTACATTTGTGGGGTCCACTAATGATTGTGTCGTCAGCATTTAATATTCCCCCACCAATCGAATATTATATAACAACTTGCGTACTTTGCAAAATTTATAAATATTACCCACAACTATAACATTATATCAAATTTATTCCATAATATTCAAAAATGATATTTATAGAAAATATATTTTTATTCATAAAAGTTGGGGTCTTACACTATGTGTTATAGTATATTGTTCTAATCGAACGAATGATCTGATTAATGATAGGTCGTGATATAAAAGATAAAACTAAGTTGCATTTTGTAAGTAGCAGGCCAGACAAGTATCTTACCTTTGCATTTTCTTTATGCAATGGAATTGAGTAAGAATGTTTCAGAATTATATTATTACTGTACAGATTATTAACCCTATTGTTATATATATTATATACGCTCATTGATTATCAACATGTTAGTATATGGTAATTCAGATATATATTCTGTTCATTAATTTCTATAAATGGTTATACAAGTGTCCCCACTTGGATAATCATTGTATTTAATCACATGTTGATACACCTTTGTTAATTACCCGTATATATATGTTGAATTATAGATTATTGTTGAACAAGATAAAACCTTATTATTATCCAACCGAATTGCTTTGGTTTGGAATCCCGACAAGTATGAACATCCCTTACCCGGGAGAAATTTTTATGCACCCAAGGTAGACAGAGTGAACGATAACATCGTTCTTGCATATAGTATTGATCAATATAGGGTACAACGGGCTGATCACCCCCGTGCCCGTAAGTTATGATGGTTTACAGATGAAGTTCTGTTTAACCTTTTCAAAAATGAAAACAATGTTCATAGTATGTCACCTTAACCCTATTTATAGTCAGTACGTAGTTTCAAAAATTTGAAAGAGGGTTGTTATGTTATTATTAACGGTTCAGATTACTTCACAACTATTGATTTGTTGTAGAAGGGTAGTACAAAGAAAACATTTAAATTCTTTCAGCTTATATATATATATATATATATATATATATATATAATTGATAATACTTGCTGGGCACTCAAATGCTCATCCTTGCTTAATTTAAATGTTTTCAGCTAAGTGTGAACAACCAGAAGGCTCATGCGGAAACAAAGGAAAAGGAAAGCTAACCAAATAAGATTTGTGGTATTCTGTGTAATAAATAGACTTTATTATGACAATGATACTTATTAATTATCATGTAATGAATGTTTAAAGGTCTCATACCTGGGGATTAGACTCTGATGATATGTAAATTAAGTTGATATTTATATTATTGTTATTATTATTAGTATTATTCTGCTCATATAAATGGTACCGTGAAGCACCGAGTTCGGGTTTCAAGTACCCGGATTTGGGGGCTTTAAAGGTTGGTATCAGTGCTTAGGGTTAGAAACCTTAGGTGGGATAGACCTTAGGCTATAACCTTAGGACAGAGGGAAACATTGAAAATATAAACAACTCATATAGAGTTTAAAAAGAGATGAATTAAATAAATTCATCGTCAAACAAAATAAAAGATAACTTATATAAAACTATTATTTGTTGTGTGTATATACTATATGCTAATCAGGATAATTTATGTGTGTAGATGTCTAGTGGAAAAGGCTTGTTATATGCTTATAGCATGAAGAAGGATCAAATCCATACACCCGAGCTAAAATTGAAGCCAATAGCTGAAATAGAGGCTCACAATGAAACCAACTCGGACGAGGTGGTTGTTGTAAAAAACGTAGTACCAGATCCAAAAATGGGGAAACTGATAGAAAGTGATTCGGACACTAAAGTTGAAGCTGAATAAGCATCAACGGAGGTGCAGGATCTGAGGAACAAGGTTTCTTCTCTGGAAAGGTTGTGGGAGATAGAAAAGCTGCTTAATAGGCAACTGCGACAGGCGTTAATAGAAACAATGGAAGAACAGGATAAGCTTAAAATCCAAATTGATCAGATGGGAGCCTCAAGTAACGCATCGTGTGCAGCTCCGAGAAATAAGGGAAAAAAAGATAGAAGATCATGACTTAGGAAAACCTGATAAGAAGAAAGGGAAAAGAATATGTTATCTTTACGGCTATGAGGGGCATACCACTCTGTATTATCCCGACTATAAACCAGGTGCATGTTTTGTTTGTGGAATGAAAGATCATCAGGCGAAGGGTTGTCCAAGAAAAAAGGCTTAGTAAATACGTAGTATAAGTTCTGTTGTGTAGGCATGTTTAATGTAATATGTGTGCTTAGTATGCCCGTGTAATGTAATATTCTAAAACTTTTGTATTGATCAAGGTTGTAAATCCCGACTTTTGTAGTCACGAAGGGATAACTGATGTTTAAAGCAATATGTGCTATGATATGTAAAGTATTTTGAAATCATTAAATGAATATGAATATAAGTTTGAGAAATGAAACAAGTTTAAAATATTAAACTTATGTGATAAGGTTTAGAATGTAAGTTAAATTCATGTTTTATTTAATCAGATAATGCCGCCAAGACGACAAACTTAAAACCAAAGGGTAGAAGAGTCTGTCAATAACGTTGAGGGATAACA
The DNA here is from genome assembly GCA_020205615.1 of Panax quinquefolius. NCBI lineage: Eukaryota > Viridiplantae > Streptophyta > Magnoliopsida > Apiales > Araliaceae > Panax > Panax quinquefolius. Next base: position 104,553,638 of record CM035157.1, read on the forward strand.
AGCAGACCCGACACAACATTTTGTGAATATGGTAGCTCAGGCTATGCAACAAGGAATACCAGCCGCAGGGAATCAGCTGGACAACCGTTTAGCTAACTTTAAAGATTTCAAGGCTGTGGGACCGCCAAAATTCAAAGGTATAACTGACCTTGTAGAAGCCCAAACTTGGGTTAAGGAGATTGAGAAGGTTTTCGTGATAGCTAGGGTAGCTGAGGGGAAAAAGACCGCTTTTTCCACCTACATGATGAAGGGTGAGGCAAATTTTTGGTGGGAAGCGAATCAGGCCAGGGCAGGAGAAGGTGTAGTTACATGGGATAAGTTTAAGGCACTATTTATTGAAAATTATTTTTCAACTAGTATGCAGGTTAGGATGGAGGTGAAATTTCTAGAGTTGAAGCAAGGGGATATGTCAGTTATGAAATATGCTGCAAAGTTCAATGAGTTGGCTAGGTTTGCTCCGCATCAAGATGATACGGAGGCTAGGAAAGCAAGAAGGTTTGAGTTGGGATTAAAACCCTGGCTCTACAACAAGGTGGCGGTGTTGCAGATCCCTACATTTGCAGCACTCATGGAGAGAGTAATTATTGTTGAGGAGGGGAGTGAGGCCATGAGCCTCTACAACAAGGAGAGAAAGAACAAGGGCAAGGTCGTAGGAACTGGGAAGGTAGAAATTAATAGTGAAAGTAAAAGTGGTAGTAGCAAGAGGAAGGGGAGCAATTTTGGAAGTGTGCAGGTGAAACAAGAAGGATTGAAGAAGCAAGTTGTGCAGTGTGAAAATTGTGGAAAGAACCATTCAAGTGAGTGTTTAAAGGGGAAGTTCGTGTGCTACAAGTGCGGGCAGGAGGACCATATCTCTCCCAACTGCCCCAATCCTAGGATGAACAGTGGGTGTTTTCTGTGCGGATCGACTGAGCATAAGGTGAAGGATTGCCCAAAAAGGAGAATGGAGGCAGGAAGCGTGAACACGGGCAAGGGCAGTGGAACTCTGGCAATCACGGGACCAACGTCATCGAGCAAGCCGACAAAATCAATAGCAAGGGTCTTCAACATGATGGTCCAAGATACAGTGACAGCTAGCAATGAAACTTCAGGTATTATTCGTATAACTTTTATTTTATTATACATGATTTTCCTATTTATAGTAAATTATTTTATAAAGAAATTTTGATGGAGGAATTTGAGTTCTTTTAGAAATTAAATTTTCGTTTAATCAGATAGACAAGTGTTACGTAAATAGTTAAAGATCAGTATGATCATTTATGATCGAGATCTATTTGCAATGATTGTGTATGCTATGTACCCTAGTATAGATAGGTTTTAAAACGGTGATTCCGGGGACGAAATCTTTATAAGGGAGGGTGAATGTAACAACCCGATATTTTCTATACAAATAAATCAAAAATTTTGCGTATAATTTTTTTTTTATTTATTAAAAATAAATATGGGGAATATGTTCCAAAATAATGTGTATGTATTTATGCGATGAATATAAAATATATTTATTACATGAATAATTACAAATGATTTTATTTTAGAATTATTAATCATTATAAATTATATTTTATTAATAATTAATTTAATAATAGAAATGTTTTTATTAATTATTTTCTATGAAAATTTAATTATATATTATCTAAATAATATATGAAATTTGGTTTACAACATGTGTAACGCTAATTTGGTTCAAAGATGGTCGGCCTTGATTTTCAACAAAGTGTGCGTAGAATGAAAGAAATAAAATAATAATATTTTATTATTTTAGTCTCCTCATGCTTAAAGTATATGTACGCTTAGGTTAGAATTGAAAATCACACCGTAAACATGTTTTCTTTCTCTCTAGATTATCGAGTTTATTTTTGTGAGTATTTTGATACTTTGAGATTTCTTTGTCGCTAATACAAGTTTCCTTCGACTTTCTATCCGATATTCCAATCAAGTACTTAGTTATTTTGAGGTAATGGATGTTATTTTCTTCTTAAATGATATTATTTTCTTCAATATCATTACGCCAAATATGGTGAACTTTTAATCAAATTTAGAACTTTTTGTGTTTGGAGTTACTTATTCACGATACGACATTATTCACGATACTAAGACTATTCATTTAATACTAAGATTATTCACCAAAAAATAAAATTTTTCCTTTTTGTGAAAGATGTCTATTTTGACTACTATCTTTGATTGTATCCATGTTTTGATCGTTATTTTTGAATTCTGCTTCAAAATTTGTTATTATTAAGTATTAGTGATCTTGGATAAACTTTAACACGAATCCCTAATATTTTTCCTTCTGTCTCACTGGATTCGTTCTCTAAAATGTTTTTCATTATCCTCAGTCCTTAATGATGATATTATTAAATATCTTTGGCCTGTAGTGCAAAGATGAATGATATATTAACTGATGAATATCTTTTCCCCGTAGTGCAAAGATGAACAGGTGTTGAGATGAACATGACCAACTGGTGATACAAATGAATATCTTTGGCCTGTATTGCAAAGATGAATATTCGATTAAAGATGTATATTGATTGTTGTTACAGGGATAAAATATTGATGATGGACTTTTAAATCTTAGGAGATAGTAGAACTCATTCTCTACTTGACTCTTCTAATAGATTGTTGTTTCCGCTGCAGAATATTGATCTAAAACTTGTTGTCTATTATATTCTATCAGATTTTTTCCTGTTGAGGACTAACGATAATTTGTTGTATATTATCTTAGTCATAATATTCTTTACTGGGCTAGTTGAGCTCACCCTTTTCTTTTTGTTCCATTTTTCTTCTCGTGAGGAGGTGAGAACATAGCAGCAGGATCTAGTAGGGGTATGGAGTGATGGTTCTAGAAAGATGTTTTAGCGATCCTCACTATTTACGTAAAATAGTGTTTAAATAATTGTAATGAGGACTTATTTGAGTGTGGATATTGTCTAGAAGACTTTATTTGTATTTAAACTCACAGATTATGTGTTGTCGTATTTTGCACGACAATGTATTATTATGAAGTTGTAGTTGCTTTTGCATACCATGTATTCATGCACTCGGAATGGATGTTGTATACCTATTTTGGGTGCGGCCACGGTTGGTATCAAAGCTTAGGGATATGGTCTCATGAGATCGGTGAATAGAACTAGGAGGAGAGATGAGTAAATCCTTCGCTAGTATGTCCTATCTAAGCTTATTTGTTGGTTGGTTATAATATAGGATATTATGTGATATGTTAATTTGCTTAATTAACCCTTGTTTTATGGCAGTATTTAAGAATGGTCACGAGAACGTTAACAATGGAGTGTATGAGACTGTGGAACAACCTTTAGTCACAAACCAGGAGAATGTGCAACAGGAAGACAATATTCCTCCTATAAACAACACTACCGAGCAAACGATGAATGATGGAATGTTTAGGAGCTTTTTTCCCTTTATGCAAAATCAGACGAGGCAGAATCGTGTACAAAATACGGGTGGAAGTGATGGCAACGCGGGGTCTGTCACAGCCAAGCAGTTCAAGGAGTTGGGACCACCAGATTTCTGGGGAAAGCCCGATCCGATTAAGTCGGAAACATGGGTCAAGAAAATCACCAAGATATTCGATGTCTTGGGATGCACGGAGGAATAGAAGGTTCCATTCGCCACTTTTATGTTCCGTGGTGAAGCGGATTACTGGTGGGAATCTATGAAGCGTACCCAGCCAGCTGCACTCAACATGTCTTGGGAAAGATTTCAGAAACTTTTCAATGACAAGTACTTTCCTGAAAGTATTCGTCATTTGAAGGAGGTAGAGTTTATTAGACTGGAATAGAACAACATGACGGTGTCTCAGTACGAGGCAATGTTCGCAGAGTTATCCAGGTTTACACCTCATTTGGTGGAGAATAAAGAACGTATGACGCGGATGTTTCTGAGAGGTCTAAAACTCGAGATTCGTCAATACCTTATCTCTCATAAATTTTCTCTATATTCAGATGTTTTCAACAGGCCTCAATTATTAGAGAGAGATAATGAGTATACTCAACCGAGGGACCACAACTAGGGTCATACCAGTGACAACAGTCATCAGAGCGATAATAACCAGCGAGGAGGGAAAAATACGGACAAAGGTGGTAACCACTCGGGTGGTAATCATGGCCATGATAATAGGAGAGGTGAGTCAAGTGGAAATTTCAGAAAGAGGAGATTCAACAATGACAGAAAGACATCAATAGCAGCACCAGCACCAACAACCAATTCTAGGGGAGGAGAACGACCGCCATTTAGATGTTACAAATGCGGGAAAGAGGGACATATCAGCCCAAACTACCCACAACAATCCAAGGTATGTTATAATTATGGAAAGGAAGGACATATCGCTCGAGATTGTACTATAGCGAAACCAAGTTCAGCAGGGATGGTGACTCCAAGGGCTACCCCAGATAAGTCAAAATCAGCGATTCTTGGAAGAGCGTTTATCGTGATTGGCCAAAACGTGAGGAACCCAAACGAGGTGATCACGGGTAAGCTAATCTTGAACTCTTGCAAAGTTTATACCTGACTAGATACCGGTTCTACCCATTCTTTTATCTCTCCTGCTTATGCTCAATGTTTAAACTTGACTCCGGAGAAATTGGACTTTGACTTATCTGTTGAAACTTCGTTGGGTGAAACCTTCGTTACATCTACAATTTATAAATCTTTGCTTAATCCAAGTTGGCACTATCACATTACCTGTTGATCTTATCTCTTTAAAGATACTTGCTTTTGATGTGATTTTAGGAATTGATTGGTTAACCACTCATCATGCCAAACTTGATTGTTTTCGTAAGGTTGTTAGTTTTCATATTCCTAACCAATCTGTCATACGAATCAAATAACTAAACCACTAAAATCAGTCACTGTTATATCAAGTCACAAAGCTATTCGTTTATTGAAAAACGGATGTCAAGCTTTCTTAGCCCATATTATGGATTTGAATAAATACAAGTCAGATTTGAATAATATTTCTGTTGTTAGAAAATTTCCTGATGTATTTCTTGAAGAACTTCCCGGTCTACCCCCAGAACGTGATGTTGAATTCTTTATTGATCTTGAACTAGGTACAAAGCCCATTTCTAAAACCCCATATCGAATGGCTCTTATATAACTTCAGTAGTTAAAAGTCCAACTACAGGAATTATTAGACATCGGCTTCATTTGTCCTATTACATCTCCTTGGGGTGCTCCTGTTTTATTCGTAAAGAAGAAAGACGGGAGTATGCAACTTTGTATTGACTACCGAGAATTAAACCATTTCACCATCAAGAATAGGTATCCGCTACCTCGCATTGATGACCTGTTTAACCAGTTACAAGGAGCACAATTCTTTTTAAAGATTGACCTTCGTTTTGGATTCCATCAGCTGAAGATTAAAATTGAGGATATTCCAAAGACTGCCTTCAGAACTCGGTAAGGGCATTATGAATTCTTAGTCATGTCTTTTGGATTGACTAATGCTCCTGCTGCTTTCATGGATATGATGAACCGAGTATTCAAGGAATATTTAGATTAGTTCGTTGTTGTCTTTATTGATGACATCCTCATCTATTCCAAAAGTCGTGAAGATCATGAGCACCATTTGAAGCTGATACTTGAAAGGCTTCGTGAAAACAAGCTTTTTGCCAAGGTGAAGAAATGCGAGTTCTGGCTTGAGGAAGTAGCATTCCTTGGGCACGTGGTGTCAAAACATGGAGTATCTGTTGACCCGGCGAAGATTGAGGCAATACAAAGTTGGGAGCAATCGAAGTTGGTGACCAGAAATCTGTGACTTCCGGGCTTAGCGGAGTTATTATCGAGATTCGTGGAAGGATTTTCTCAAATCGCTACTCAGATTAACTCGGTGACTTTCGAAAGATAAAAAATTTGTATGGAGCAAGGAATACGAGAAGAGTTTCCAAGAGCTCAAGAGGAGACTCATTTCGGCACCTGTTCTAGCAATACCATCTGGTTCGGATGGATTGGTTATCTACAGCGATGCTTCAGGAAAAGGGTTAGGATGTGTTCTCATGCAACATGGGAAAGTCATAGTCTATGCCTCGCGACAACTCAAAGAATATGAGAGGAATTATCCTACTCATGATCTGGAGTTGGCAGCAGTCATATTCGCGTTGAAAATTTGGAGACACTAAATGTATGGGGAGAAAGTGGAGATTTATACGGACCATAAAAGCCTCAAATATTTCTTCACCCAAAAAGAACTCAACATGCGGCAACGACGTTGGCTTGATCTGTTGAAAGATTACGACCACACTATTCAATATCATCCTGGAAAAGAGAACGTAGTAGCTGACGCATTGAGTAGAAGATCATATGCGAGTACGAGTGCGATATTGTCAACGCAAAGGCCCATTTTGTATGACTTGCTAAGGATGGAGATAGAATTAAAGACCTGAGGACCCACATGATGATGGCGAATATACGAGTAGAACCAACTTTAATCGATAAAGTTAAAGCTGCTCAAGCTACGGACCTGGGGCTGATGCGTATGAAGAAGAAAGTGCAAGAAGGTGCTATTCTAGAAGCAAGAATCGATGAAGAAGGAATACTACGATTCAACTCTAGACTTTGCGTTGCTAACGATTCTGACTTGAAGCATAGAATCATGATGGAGGCACACAACACCCCGTTTGCAATCCATCCTGGGAGTACCAAAATGTATCATGATATTCGACATACATTTTGGTGGAACAATGTGACGCCCCCAAAATAGGTCCATTCCATCCAACCCATTCTGAGTCGCCAAATACATGGTACAGAAATAACTACAACTTTATTATTACAACATATAAACTTTGAGTTTAAATACAGATATTGCCATCTAGACAATATCCACACGCAAATAAATCCCCATCATAATTATTGATTCATTATTTTACAAAAATGGTGAGGACTACTAAACAACTCTCTCTAGAACCTTCATTCCATACCCCGACTAGTACTCGCTACATTCTCGCCTCCTGAGAAGAAAAATGGAACAACAAGGAAAAGGGTGAGCTCAACTAGCCCAGTAAAGAATATTATGACTAAGATAATATACAACAAATTATCGTTAGTCTTCAACAGGGAAAAATCGGATAGAATACAATAGACAACAAATTTTAAATCAATATTCGCAACGGAAATAATAATTCATAGAAGAGTTACGTAGAGAATGAAATCTACTATAATCTATGAATTTAACAGTCCATCATCAATATTTTATCCTCGTAACATCAATCAATATACATCGGAATCAAATATTCATCTTTGCACTACTGTGCCAAAGATATTCATCGATTGGTCATGTTCATTTAAACACTGCTCATCTTTGCACTCTGGTGCCAAAGATATTAATCAATCCATCATGTTCATCTCAACACTGCTCATCTTTGCACTATGTGCCAAAGATATTCTTCAGAAATCATTCATCTTTGCACTACAGCCAAAGATATTCAATAATATCATCATTTAAGACCGAGGATGATGAAAAATATTTTTAAAGAAACGAATCCGGTGAAACAAAATGACAAGGATTAAGGATTAAGGATTCAGTACTTGGTTTTATCCATGCCCAAAAAAATACCTCAAAAATAATCATAGTGGTGTAAAATTCAAGAATGATCAAAACATGGATACAATCGAAAGTTAGTATCCGAATAGATATTTTGGACAAAAAGAAGAAATTTTATTTTTCTATTGAATAGTGCCAGTATACGTGAATAGTGTCAGTATCACGTGAATAGTGCCGATATCGTGAATAGTAACTCCGACACCAAAAGATAGAAATTCCACAAAAACATCTTCACGCTTTCATGAATAGTACTCGTGAATAAGTAACTCGTGAATAGTAAACTCATGAATAGTAACTCGTGAATAGTAACTCATGAATAGTAACTCGTGAATAGTAACCCGACATGAAAAGTTCCAAATTTGATAAAACTTCGGATCAACATTTCAAAGATAATGATATTGAAGAAATAATATCATTACGAAAAAATAATATCCCTTACCTCTAAAGATCAAGACTTCTAGCTAGAAGAATCTAGGGTATAGTCTTTGAAGGAACTTGCAACCAAATCTAGCAATACTCAAAGTATACTCAAAATACTCACAAGAATACGCTCAAAATATCGAGAGAGAAATAGAGAGAAAACTCAGGTTTAACGGTGTGATTTTAATTCTAACCTAAGCACCCTATTTATAGGAAAATGCTTAGAACACCAAAGCGTAAAATTTAATATAATATTAATATAATTATAAAAATTTTCCTTAGCCCACCTTTTTGGTCAAAACACCAGCCACACATGTTAATGATGTCCAAAAAAATACAAAAACGTTTTTCTTAACAAAAATAATTTAAACTCCCAAAAATCAATTATTTTGAGCTTGAACTTCAATAATTCATAATAAATAGCCCTTTTGTCAAAAAATTGAATCTCGTTTTTTTATAGGAAATTCAATTCTCTACAACTTTACTGTAAGAAAGTTTTTCCAAATTCCAAGCAGAAATTGACCGAAATCCATAAACCAAGCGATTTTATGTGCTATAATCAAATTTTTGGTCAATAATTGTGTCCACCAACACACAAAACATGTGTTAAACATTTAATGCCACAAAAATACTCTTCCTCCTCATATACTCATATATCCCACATTCATTGTAAAAATATCACCGTTAATATATTATTAAAATAATATATTTAAATGAATTATTTTATCGAGGAAAAAGATAAAATATTAATTTTCAACAATTGTCATTTTAAAATTTTCTCCATCTATATCCACATAAAATCAATATTTTCCTCATCATATAAATCAATAATTAATTATTCACAAATAATATTACGTAATCACAATATTGACAACCGTGCGTTTCAGAAAGAGGGGCTTTCAATAAGAATTTCTTCATTGGCCAAGCAATTAGGTGATCAAACCTCTCCTTAGACAGAACTTTCTAGACATTGCCAATAATATTATCTAATAATATTATTCAGATAATATGAATTATTGTTTCGATAATGAAAGATACTGTGTAATGACAATTATTGAAACAACAACAATATAAAATATCAACGCAGTAATTATTAACTCAATAAAATACTGAACAGTAATTACTGTAACCATTATTGAGTAGTGCCTTCTTACGTAAGAATCAATAATTGGTGCAATACCGTGTGCTTCGCTCAACAACGGCGTATTAGTGTGTTTTAACCACCGGGTATTCCAACAAAGATAATCTTGGCAATAACTACGCCAAGTTATTTAAAAACAACTTATATTTGTCGTTTTCTTCATCCAATCGCTTTCCGTTATGGGGCCCACACATGGTCGCTGGCCGTCGCATTTAATATTCTGAAGCATTTAATATTCCACGACCAAACGAATATTCCCCGACGATAATGAATATTTTATAACCACTTGCTTAATTTGAAATATTTGCATATTTAACCCTTAACTATCCTATTTCAAAATAATAAATAAAGGAAATTCCTTTTTATTTAAAAATTTTGGTCTTACAACCTCCCTCCTTATGAAATTTCGTCCTCGAAATTGACGACGATACTGGTGTTTGAAAAGGTGAGGATACCTCGCTTTCATTTCCGTTTCCAATTCCCTGTGTCATTTCCTCTATAGCATGATTCTTCCACAAAACTTTAACTTGTGGTATAACCTTTCTTGGCGTGGGACATGCTCCTTCCTATCCAAAATCTTGACAGTACCTCCTCATACGTTAAGTCTTTGGCTATCTAAATGCGGTTCTAACTCTATAACGTGGTTCGGGTCTTTCACATATTTCTGAAGTACATATATGTGAAACACATTATGAACACGAGACATACTTGAGGTAACGCAAGTCTATAGGCTACATTTCCTACTCGGTCAAGAATTTGAAATGGACCAATAAATCATGGATTGAGCTTTCCTCTCTTCCCAAATCTTGTAACTCCCTTCCATGGAGCAACTCGCAACAATACATGATCCCCTACATTAAATTCCACGCCCTTTCGATGAAGATCCGCATAACTCTTTTGTCGATCTTGTGCCGCTTTTGTATACGTTGTCGAATCATTTGGATCTTTTCGGTGAGTCATACGTATTTAACTTTCGGGTCCCAACAATGTTGCTTCACCCACCTCATCCCAACATATTGGAGAACGACATTTTCATCCATATAATGCTTGAATGGAACCATGCCTATATTTGTTTAATAACTATTGTTGTATGAGAATTCCACCAATGGCAAGTACTTATCCCAACTTCCTTTGAAATCTAGGACACTGAGTTTTAATATATCTTCAAGAGTTTGAATAGTCCTTTCGATTGTCCGTCCGTTTGGGGATGGTATGCCGAACTAAATCGCAAATCTGCGCCCATAGCTTTTTTGCAAGCTAACCCAAAATCTTGAAGTGAATCTTGGGTCACGATCCAAACTATGGATACTGTGCATGCCATGCAACTTCACAATCTCATTCACGCATATACTAGCAAAAGCGTTCAAGGAATAAGTCTCCGTGATCGGCAAGAAATGAAGCGATTTGGTTAATCTATCAACAATGACCCAAATAGCATTGATGCCTTGAGAAACCGTAGGAAGACCCAGTAACGAAATCCATGGTAATGTGTTCCCACTTCCATTCCGGAATCTCAAGTGGTTGCAACGGACCCTTAGGTACAAGATGCTCCGTCTTTACACGTTGGCAAGTTAAACACCTCGAGATAAACTACGCGATCTCTCTCCTCATATTGCTCCACCAAAATGTATGTTGAAGATCATAATACATTTTGGTACTCCTGAGATGGAATGCAAACAATGTGTTGTGTGCCTCCATCATGATTCTATGCTTCAAATCAAAATCATTAGGAATGCAAAGTCTGGAGTTGACTCGAAGTATTCCTTCTTCATCAATTCTCGCTTCTGGAATAGCTCCTTCTTGTACTTTCTTCTTCATACGCATCTGCCTCCCGGTTTGGCTCGAGCAACCTTAACTTTTTCTATTAAAGTTGGCTCTGTCGCGATACTTGACATCATCGCTTTTCGTTCGTTCCGATATGATCTTCTACTCAACGCGTCACACTACCACGCTCGCTTTTCCGTGATGGCATGATCGAGAATATGTCTTTGAAATGAGTCTCCTCTTGAGTTCTTCAAGCTCTTCCCACATTCCTTGCTCCATTCGAATTTTGTATCTCTACGAGTCAAATTTGCGTTAATGGAATAGCGATTCGAGAAAATCCTTCCACGAATCTCCGATAATAACCAACTAAGCCTAGAAAGCTACGTATTTCGATTACTAACTTAGGTTGCTCCAACTGTGACTCATATCCCAATCTTGGATAAGACGTCACAATGACACCTATCGCTTTACTATCGCATCTAATATGACGCCCCTTACAGAGATTTCGGCTTAGGTGAATTCCACAAAGGAAGTCACAAGATAAAGGCTCGTGTACCAAATTTATAGTTGAATTATTAACTCTGAAGTTCAATAGAGCCATTCGATATGAGATTTTAGAAATGAGTTTTTTGTACGGGTTCAAAGTCGATACAAAATTTAATATCGAGCTTTGGGAGTAAGCCAAGAAATTCTTCGTAAATACGTCGGGAAAAATCAATAACAACAAGAATATTATTCAAATCGACGTGTCTTTATTCAAATCCATAACATGGATTAAGAAAACTTGACATCCGTAATAAACGAATGACTTCATAGCTTGATATGAAAATGTTTGACTACAATGGTTTGATTGCTTGAATTGAATAACAAAGTTGCTTAGGAATATGAAAACTAACAACCTTACGAAAGTAATTAATTTTGGCATGATGAGTAGTTAACCTTAAAATCACATCAAAAGCAAATATCTCTATAGAAATAAGGTTAACAGGTAATAATGGATAGTGCCAACTTGAATCAAGCAAGATTTTTAAACAACGGATGTAATGAAAGTTTCTCCTAACGAAGTCTCCATAAATAGGTCAAAGTCTAATTTCTCCGTAGTCAAGTTTTAACGTTGAACGCAAGCAAGAGAGATAAAAGAATGGGTAGAACTGGTATCTAGTAAGGTATAAACTTCACAAGAATTTATAATTAACTAACCCGTGCTAACTTCGTTCGGTTCCTCAGATTTTGACCGGTGGCCACAAACGCTCTTCCAGAACCGTTGACTTTGACTTTTTCTGGGACATCCTTTTAAGTCACCATTCCCATTGGATCGGGTTTTGATATCGTACAATCTCGAGCGATATGTCCTTCTTTTCCACAATTATAGCACACCTTAAACTGTTGTGGACAGTTTGGACTGATATGTCCTCTTTCCGCATTTATAAATATATGACCGGTGGTCGTTCTCCTCCCTTAGAAACCGATTCTCGCCAAGACCGACGCCTTCACACATAATTCGTTGTTGAATCTTCTCTTTTAAAATCTCCTCCCGACTCACTTCTTCTATTTTCACGACCACGATTACCACCAGAGTGGTTACCGCTTTTTCTCAGTATTCTTCTTTCTCCATTTGGTTATCGTTATTCGATGATCGCTATCTTGAGATGATCCTCGGTTATGGTCCCTCGGTTGAACGTACTTTCGTTATCTCGCTCTAACAACCGGAGCCTGTTGACAACATCCGAATAGAGAGAAAATTTATGAGAAATGAGATCTTGACGTATGTCGGGTTTCAAACCTCTCGTAAACATCCGCCATACACGTTCCTCATTCTCCACCAAATGAGGTGCAAACTGGATAACTCCATGAACTTCGCTCGATTGGGACACCATCATGTTATTCTCGCTCTAGTCTAATAAACTCCACTTCCTTCATACGATTTAATACTTTCGTGGAAGTACTTGTCATTGAACTGCTTCAAACGTCTCCCACGACATGCCGAAAAGTAATTTGATGGGTACGCTTCATGATTCCCACCAAGAATCGCCTCGCCACGGAACATAAAGGTGGCGAATGGAACTTTCTGTTCCTCCGTGCATCCCAAGACATCGAATATCTTGGTAATTTGTTTGACCCACGCCTCCGCCTTTAATCGGATCCGGCTTTCCCTGCACTCGGTGGTCCCAACTCTTTGAACCGCTTGGGTTGTGACCACCCGTGAATTGCTATCATTTCCTCCTCAGATTTTGAACACGAGTCTCCCTAGTCCGATTTTGCATGAACAAAGAAAAACTTCTAAACATCCCTCATTCCTCATCCGCTTTCGGTGGTGTTGTTCACAAGAGGAACATTGCCCGACTGTTGCACGCTCTCCTTGTTGGTGAGTACAGCATCTCCACGGTCTCATTTACTCCATCGTTAATATTCTCATCGACATTCTCAAACATCGTCATAAAATAAAGGTTAATTAAGGAAATCAATATATCACATAATATCCCTATATCTTCGACCAACTAACAAATAAGCTTAGGTAGGACACACTAGCGAAGGATTTACTCGTCTCTCCATTCCTAGTTCTATTCCCCGATCTCCGCCAGAGATCATATCCCTAAGCTCTGATACCAACTGTGACGCCCCCAAAATAGGTCCATTCCATCCAACCCATTCTGGAGTCGCCAAATACATGGTACGAAAATAACTACAACTTTATAATACAAACATATAAACTTTGATTTAAATACAGATATTGCCATCTAGACAATATCCACACGCAAATAAATCCCCATCATAATTATTGATTCATTATTTTACAAAAATGGTGAGGACTACTAAACAACTCTCTCTAGAACCTTCATTCCATACCCCGACTAGTACTCGCTACATTCTCGCCTCCTGAGAAGAAAAATGGAACAACAAGGAAAAGGGTGAGCTCAACTAGCCCAATAAAGAATATTATGACTAAGATAATATACAACAAATTATCGTTAGTCTTCAACAGGGAAAAATCTGATAGAATACAATAGACAACAAATTTTAAATCAATATTCGCAATGAAATAATAATTCATAGAAGAGTTACGTAGAGAATGAAATCTACTATAATCTATGAATTTAACGATCCATCATCAATATTTTATCCTTGTAACATCAATCAATATACATCCGGAATCAAATATTCATCTTTGCACTATGTGCCAAAGATATTCATCGATTGGTCATGTTCATTTAAACACACTGCTCATCTTTGCACTACAGTCAAAGATATTAATCAATCGGTCATGTTCATCTCAACACTGTTCATCTTTGCACTACAAAGCCAAAGATATTCTTCAGAAATCATTCATCTTTGCACTACTGGGCCAAAGATATTCAATAATATCATCATTTAAGACCGAGGATGATGAAAATATTTTAAAGAAACGAATTCAAATTGAAACAAAATGACAAGGATTAAGGATTAAGGATTCAGTACTTGGTTTTATCCACGCCCAAAAATACCTCAAAAATAATCATAGTGGTGTAAAATTCAAGAATGATCAAAACATGGATACAATCGAGTTAGTATCCGAATAGATATTTTGGACAAAAAGAAGAAATTTTATTTTTTCTATGAATAGTGCCAGATACGTGAATAGTGCCGTATCGTGAATAGTAACTCCGACACCAAAAGATAGAAATTCCACAAAAACATCTTCACGCTTATGCTTAATAAGACTCGTGAATAAGTAACTTCGTGAATAAGTAACTCATGAATAGTAACTCGTGAATAGTAACCCATGAATAGTAACCCGACATGAAAAAGTTCCAAATTTGATAAAAACTTCAGATCAACATTTCAGCATAATGATATTGAAGAAATAATATCATTACAAAAAAAAATAATATCCCTTACCTCGAAAGATCAGTACTTCTAGCTAGAATACCGGGTATAGTGCTGAAGGGAACTTGCACCGTCTAGCAATACTCAAAGTATACTCAAAATACTCACAAGAATACGCTCAAAATATCGAGAGAGAAATAGAGAGAAAACTTCAGTTTCTGGTGTGATTTTCAATTCTAACCTAAGCACCCTATTTATAGGAAAATGCTTAGAACACCAAAGCAGAAAATTTAATATAATATTAATATAATTATACAAATTTTCCTTAGCCCACCTTTTGGTCAAAACACCAGCCACACATGTTAATGATGTCCAAAAAAAATACAAAAAACGTTTTTCTTAACAAAAATAATTTAAACTCCCAAAAATCAATTATTTCAGAGCTTCGGAACTTGAATAATTCATAATAAATAGCCATTTTGTCAAAAAATTCGAATCTCGCGTGTTTTTATAGGAAATTCAATTCTCTACAACTTTGCAGAAGAAAGTGTTTCCAAATTCCAAATGTAAACCCAATCGAAATCCATAAACAGGCGATTTTACGTGCTATAATCAAATTTAGGCCAATAATTGTGTCCACCAACACACAAAACATGTGTTAAACATTTAATGCCACAAAATACTCTTCCTCCTCATATACTCATATATCCCACATTCATTGTAAAAATATCACCAAGTTAATATATTATTAAAATAATATATTTAAATGAATTATTTTATCGTAAAAAGATAAAATATTAATTTTCAACAATTGTCATTTTAAAATTTTCTCCATCTATATCCACATAAAATTAATATTTTCCTCATCATATAAATCAATAATTAATTATTCACAAATAATATTATGAGAATCACATATATTGACAACCGTGCGGTTCGGAAAGAGGGGCTTTCCAATAAGAATTTCTTCTTCTTGGCAAGCAATTAGGTGACCAAACCTCTCCTTAGTATGTAACTTTCTAGACATTGCCAATAATGTTATCTAATAATATTATTCAGATAATATGAATTATTGCTTCGATAATGAAAGATATTGTGTAATGACAATTATTGAAACAACAAAGAATATAAAATATCAACGCAAAGAATTATTAACTCAATAAAATATCTGAATAAAGAATTACCGTAACCATTATTGAGTAGTGCTTCTTCACGTAAGAATCAATAATTGGTGCAATACAGGTGCTCTTGCTCAACAACGCCGTATTAGTGTGTTTTAACCCACCGGGTATTCAACAATGATAATTAACAACAACAACTACGCTGTTATTTAAAAACAACTTATATTTGTCGTTTTCTTCATCCAATCGCTTTCGTTATGGGGCCCACATGGTCATGTGTCGCATTTAATATTCCCGACAAGCATTTAATATTCCACGACCAAACGAATATTCCCCGACGATAATGAATATTTTATAACCACTTGCTTAATTTGAAATATTTGCATATTTAACCCTTAACTATCCTATTTCAAAATAATAAATAAAGGAAATTCCTTTTTATTTAAAAATTTCGGGGTCTTACAAACAATATGAAGAGAGAGATCGCAGAGTTTATCTCGAGGTGTTTAACTTGTCAACATGTAAAGGCGGAGCATCAAGTACCAAAAGGTCAATTGCAACCACTTGAGATTCTGGAATGGAAGTGGGAACACATTACTATGGATTTCGTTACGGGTCTTCCCAAGGTTTCTCAAGGCATAAATGCGATTTGGGTTATTGTTGATAGATTAACTAAGTCTGTTCATTTCTTGCCTATACGTGAGACTTATTCCTTTGAACGTCTTGCTCGTATGTACATGAATGAGATTGTGAGATTGCATGGCATGCCATTATCCATAGTTTCGGATCGTGACCCAAGATTCACTTCAAGATTTTGGGTTAGCCTACAGAAAGCTATGGATACGGATTTACGATTCAGTTTATCATACCATCCTCAAACGGACGGGAAATCCGAAAGGACTATTCAAACCCTTGAAGATCTATTAAGACTCTGTATCCTAGATTTCAAAGGAAGTTCGGATAAGTACTTGCCACTGGTGGAATTCTCTTACAACAACAGTTATCAAGCAAGTATAAGCATGGCTCCGTTCGAGGTGTTGTATGGACGAAAGTGTTATTCTCCAGTATACTAGGACGAGGTGGGAGAAGCAACGTTGTTGGGACCAGAATTAGTACGCATGACTACAGAAAAGATCCAAATGATTCGACAACGTATTCAAACCTCACAACATCGACAAAAGAGTTATGCTGATCTTCATCGAAAGGACGTGGAATTTAATATTGGGGATCATGTATTATTACGTATTGCTCCATGGAAGGGAGTTACAAGATTTGGAAACAGAGGAAAGCTCAATCCAAGGTTTGTTGGTCCATTTGAGATTCTTGACCGAATAGGAAATGTGGCCTATAGACTCATGTTACCTCCAAGTATGTCTCGTGTTCACAATGTTTTCCACATATCTATGCTTCGTAAATATGTGACAGACTCGAACAACATTATTGCGTTAGAACCAGATGAGATAGCCGAAGATTTAACGTACGAGGAGGTACCTGTTAAGATTTTGGATAGGAAAGAGCATGTCCTATGCACCAAGGTTATACCACAAGTTAAGGTTTTGTAGAGGAACCATGCTATTGAGGAAATGACCTAAGAGTTAGAATCGGAAATGAAAGCGAGGTACCCCTCACCGCTCAAAAACACCAGTACGCACGCCAATTTCGAGGGACGAAATTTTATAAGGAGGGGAGGTTGTAAGTTCCCAACTTATTATAAATAAAATTGAATTTTCTCTATTCATTATTCTAAATTAATAATGTGTTAATTTGATATAATGCTTTGGGTGTGGGTGAAATGTGCAAATTTTACAAAATAAGCAAGTGGTTATAAAATATTCATTTTTGTCGGGGAATATTCTTTTGTTCCTGGAATATTCTTTTTGTCGGGGAATATTCGTACGACGGCGTAGCAATTCGTGGGGCTCATAACAGAATAATTGTCGGATGAAAAAAACAACAAAGTATGAGTTTTTATAAATAACGGCGTAGTTGTTACCAATTAACACCTTTGAATATACTGTTGGTTAAAATATCTGAATCTGGCGTGGTTGCACAAGAGCTATACCAGTATTGCACAGTATTATTAAATTATTGATTCGTACATAAGAAGGCACCACTCAATAATTATTATAATAGTTACTGTTCAATATTTTATTTTATTGATTCAATAATTGTTGAGTTGATATTTAATATTATTGTTGTTTCAATAATTGTTACTGCACAATATTTCCCATTATCAAATCAATAATTCATATTATTTGAGTAATATTATTAGATAAGCATTATTGGCAATGTCTATAAAGTTCTGTCATGGAGAGGTTTGGTCACCTAATCATTGCGGCCAAGAAGGAGAAATCCTTATTCGAAAGCCCCTCTTTCCGAGGGAACTACCGTTGTCATAATTGTGATTCGTAATATTATTTGTGAATAATTAATTATTGATTTATATGATAAGAAAATATTTATTTGATGTGGATATAAATGATGGATTTATTTATGTGGTTATAAATGAAGGAATTAATGCTGAGGTGTTTTATCAGTATTTTGTCAGAATGGAGGAATTAAAAATCATCCGTTTGTGGATTTCGGATATTTTTGGTTTAGAATTTGGAAAAAATCAAAGCTACCAAGTTGTAAAGAATTCAATTTCATGTGGAATGGACAAAAAATTTGTATTTTTCTGATAAACGGGCTATTTTCTATGAATTGTTGAAGTTTCAGAAAATAAAATAATTTTTATTAAAATTATGGGTGTGACCCACTTTTGTTTTACAACATGTGGGCTGCCAATTTTGTTCAAAGATGGCTGGCCATGATTTTCAACAAAGTGTGCAAAGAATGAAAGAAATGAAATAATAATATTTTATTATTTTAGTCTCCTTTGGCGTTCTAGCATATAGACGATTAGGTTAGAATTGAAAATCACACCAGAAACAAGTTTTCTTTCTTTCTAGATTATCGAGCGTATTTTTGTGAGTATTTTGATACTTTGAGAGCTGCTGTTCGGTACAAGTTTCCTTCGACTTTCTATCCGATATTCCGATTAGAAGTACCGTTATTTTGAGGTAAGGGATGTTATTTTTTTCTTAAATGATAGTATTTTCTTCCATATCATTATACCGAAATATTGGTGAACTTTTTAATCAAATTTGGAACTTTTTGTGTTGGGGTTACTATTCACGTATATGACACTATTCACGTATATGGCACTATTCACGAATATGACACTATTCACCGAAAAATAAAATTTTTCCTTTTTAACCAAGATGTCTATTTTGGCAACTATCTTTGATTGTATCCATGTTTTGATCGTTATTTTTGAATTCTGCTTCAAAATTTGTTATTATGAAGTATTAGTGATCTTGGATAAACTGTAACACGAATCCCTAATATTTATCCTTCTGTCTCACTGGATTCGTTCTCTAAAATGTTTTTCATCATCTTCAGTCCTTAATGATGATATTATTGAATATCTTTGGCCTGTAGTGCATAGATGAGTGATATATTAATTGATGAATATCTTTGGCCCGTAGTGCAAAGATGAACAGGTGTTGAGATGAACATGACCAACTGGTGATACAAATGAATATCTTTGGCCTGTAATGCAAAGATGAATATTTGATTAAAGATGTCTATTGATTGTTGTTATAGGGATAAAATATTGATGATGGACTTTTAAATCTTAGAAGATAGTAGAACTCATTCTCTACTTGACTCTTCTAATAGATTGCTGTTTTCGCTGCAGAATATTGATCTAAAACTTGTTGTCTATTATATTCTATCAAATTTTTCCCTGTTGAGGACTAACGATAATTTGTTGTATATTATCTTAGTCATAATATTCTTTACTGGGCTAGTTGAGCTCACCCTTTTCCTTTTTGTTCCATTTTTCTTCTTAAGAGGTGAGAACATAGCAGGATCTAGTCGGGTATGGAGTGATGGTTCTAAAAGATGTTTTAGCGTACCTCCTCACTATTTCGTAAAATAGTGTTTGAATAATTGTAATGAGGACTTATTTGAGTGTGGATATTGTCTAGAAGATAATATTTGTATTTAAACTCACAGTATGTGTTGTCGTATTTTGCACCACAATTGTATTATTGAAGTTGTAGTTGCTTTCTGTACCATGTATTTGGCGACTCAGAATGGGTGTTGTATACCTATTTTGGGGGCGTCACATATATATAAGCTGAAAGAATTTAAATACTTTCTTTATACTACTCTTCTACAACAAATCAATAGTTGTGAAGTAATCTGATCCGATAATAATATCATAGCAACCCTCTTTCAAATTTTTGAAACTACGTACTGACTATAAATAGGGTTAAAGTGACATACTATGAACATTATTTTCATTTTCAAAAGGTTAAATGTAACTTCATCTCAGAAACCGTTATAACTTATGAGACAGGGGTGATCACCATTGTACCTGTATTGATCAATACTACATAACAAGAACGATATTATCGTTCACTCTGGCAGCCTTGGGCACATAAAAATTTTCCCATAAATGGGATGTTCATACCTGTCAGGGTTCCAAACCAAAGCAATTCGGTTGGATAGTGGTAGGTTTTATCTTGTTCAATAATAATCTATAATTCAACATATATATATATATATGGGTAATTAACAAAGGTGTATCAACAAGTGATTAAATGCAATGGTTATCCAATTGGGGACACTTTTATAACCATTTATAAAATTTAACGAACATAGTATATATCTGAATTACCATATACTAACATGTTGATAATCAATGAGCATATATAATATAGGGTTAATAATCTGTATTGTAATAATATAATTTTGAAACATTCTTACTCATGTCCATTGCATAAAGGAAATGCAAAGGTAGGATACTTGTCTGATGCGCTGTTTACAATATGCAACTTAGTTTTATCTTTTATGTAATCACCTATCATTAATCATGTCATTCGCTCGATTAGAACAATATACTATAACACATAAGTAATCGCATTTCACACTCAAGACATAACCTAATCACATTCATCACACATATTCAACAAATATTGGATCACAAACAAACATTAATACAATCAAAATATCTAAGTCCAGATCAATCAATTCCTAAAATATGCTTGCAAAAATCGACAGCTTTTATTTGTAATTATCGAGTCTAAGACTATTCTCAGAACTCAATATTTGTAAATATCACCATATTATTTTTTAAATGACTTACAATAATTTTTAAACAATTATTATAATTTATAATAAATTTTCAAACAATCAAATCATTATTAAATGATTCCAATATCAAACAATTCTATTATCATTAATATTAAATTAATATTAAACTATTAATGAAACCATTATCAAAATATTAAAGTTAATTATAATAACTTCAGAATATTTTTAAAGTATTAATATTACCCTTAAATGGCTTTTAAAACATTTAAGATCATTTATAAATAATTACCATTAATATTAAAAATATTAATGTGCTATTTATCCAATATTAAAAGTCATTAATTATAACTTAAATTTTTTAATTCATTTATATCCTTTTTAAATGATTTTTAAATAAATAAAACCATTTTTAAATTATTTATTTAATATAATTATTAAATAAATTTAATATCATTAATGTTAAATAAATATCATTAATATTAAATTATTAATGAAATTATCCTATAAATATTAAAAGTTATATTTTATAACTTAAAATATCTTTAAATACTTTATTATTATTTAAAATGATTTTAATATAATAAAATCATTTTTAATCCCTTTATTTATTTCATTTATTAAATAACTAAAATATCATTAATATTAATTAATTAATGAAATTCATCATAAAATATTAAAAGTTATTAAAATAATTTAAAATATTTTCTTATACCATAATATAATTTTAAATGATTTTTCAAGTATTAAAATCATTTTTAAATAATTAATTTAATATAATTATTAAATAAATTAAATACCTTTAATATTCCAAAAATATTAAATATTTGTGAAATATATCCAAAATAATTAAAATATAATTTTCGGACCTTAAAATAATTTTTAGTAATTTATTTTATATTTCTAATAATTAAAAACTAATTTTTTATAATTATTTAATGAAAATATAATTTTTATAAGTAAACTGTCGCTAAAGACCACTTATAGCGACAGAACCGTCGCTATAGGTGTTCTTCATGTTCTTCATGCAAACCTAGAATACCATACACAGTTTTGAGTGACCTAGTTTGACCATCATTTCTGATTCGATCATTACGTTTCTGGGCATGTTGTTAGTCAGATCTTGTAGTGTTTGTGTAAGACTACAAGATTCAACAACAAACATGACCAAACAACATCACAACAAGTAAATATGATCATGCAAAGTGGCTGTCAGAGGCTATTCTTCATTTCTGGGTTACCCAGAAATGAAGAACAGTTTGAGGGTCACACTTTGAGCCTCCACTACACTCTGATCGTGTATTATTTTTGTTATCTATAAGATGCAGTGTGTAACCAGTATGTAAATGAAGAGATCTAACACAAAATAACAACAAAACATCAACAGATCTAGAAGATATAGCTCGGTCAACGCATGTCAGAGGAAGTGTTCATAGGTTTTATGGGTTACCCAGAAAACCGATTTTGTGCTTAACCCTGCTAGTTTGACCGATCACTACATTAAATATATATGTTATATAACTGATCTAAAAGCTTTAAATTGTAGTACTCATACCAAGCTACCATTGTATTATAACAAAATAACCCAAACACCAATACACTGACAGATCTAGTCGATCAAAAGCGTTGTCAAACCGATCTAGGCATAACTTGGGCTGCCCTGATTTCTTCCAGTCAATGCCAGTCAACGGTATTTGACCGTTAATAACTTCCATTCTAGACATCAAATGACCCTGATTCTTTTTGTATATTAAAGACCACATTACAAGCTACACATAACACTTAAAAACAACAAAAATCATAATCGAACAAGGATCTGTGGCCACTGACATTCGTTGTCAGACCACAGAACCAAGTTTTTCCAGATTTTGTAGATCTTCAAATCTGAGCTTCTAAATGTTATGGATCCAATATTTAGCAACCCAGATCCTCATTAGACACTATAACCAACATATTCTAACACTTAAACACAACATTAAACATATGATTTATGGATAGAAATCAAGCCAGGGTTTTATACCTTTTCTTCGATCTATCTTGATTCTAGCTTCTAATTTGTTTATGGTAATGGTGGGGCTTTGTTTGGGACTGGTCTTAGCAATGAATTTTGTGGGTTATGAGTTAAGAGAGATTGGTTGAGGGTGGGTGCACAAAATTAGCTAACAAGGGATTTTCTCTCTCTCTCAATCTATTTATAGAGGTCTAGCAATTGTGTGACTTACTATTATCCCCCATATTTGTGTTGTCCATTAGACAAAACTCCTTATCTTGATCTTAAGTATGCTTAGTGAGATTTCCACCAATGAGATGTTGACAACATTGTACTTTTTTGTAAGAAAGTAAGATCATTAGCTATTTAAGGAAACTTGATTAGCCTAATTTGTTGCCTTAAAAGGCCTATAGTGGCCTGCTATGTATATACTCTCTAATTCTTTATTTAGCTATTATTTTAATACATAAATTAGATAAATCAGGTCTAAAATACCCTTTATCATGTGGGCTAAGTTTGGGCTTGAATTTGATTTCTTTTTGGGCTTCTCCCATAATTGATTTGGGCCATGCAATAATCATAGTCCAACAATTTTAATATATATTACCCAAATTATTTATTTAGGGTTTAAAATAAAATATAATTAGTTTGTAGAATTTATAATTAGGGTTTTCTTAATTTGATTAGGGTTCTAATCATACATGGACATTAGGGTTATTATATAATAATTATAATTATCCTTGCTAATTTAGCAATTAGGGTTTATAATTAATAATTAGGATTTCAAGAAATTAATATATCTAAATGCTACTTAGGGTTAATCATAAATCATATAACACAGTTATATAACAGACTTAAACTCACAACTGAGTTTCAAATTAGGGTTTCCCATAGTAAACTAGGGTTTGACATAATACACCATATTAAAAATAAAATAATAAAAAAAAATTATACACAAAATTTCTAATTTATTTGTATAGAAAATATTGGGTTGTTACATTCACCCTCCCTTATAAAGATTCTGTCCCCGGAATCACCATTTTAAAACCTACACATACAAGTATACGTAGCATATACAATCATTGCAAGTAGATCTTGATCATAAATGATCGTACTGATCTTTAACCTATTCACGTAAAGCTTGTCTATTTGATTAAACGAAAATTTGATTTCTAAAAGAACTCAAATTCCTTCTTCAAAATTTCTTTATAAAATAATTACTATATATAGGAAAATCGTGTATATAAAAATAAAGTTATACGAATAATACATGGAATTGCACCACCAACTGCTATGGTATCCTGGACCGTCATGTTGTAGACCCTTGCTGTTGATTTCGTCAGCTTGCTGGATGACGTTGGTCCCGTGATTGCTAGAGTTCCATTGCCCTTGGTAGTATTCACACTCCCTGCCTCCGTCCTCCTCTTCGAACAATCCTTCATCTTGTGCTCAGTCGATCCACACAGAAAACATCCACTGTTCATTCTTGGATTGGGGCAATTGGGAGAGATATGGCCCTCCTGCCCGCACTTGTAGCACACAAACTTCCCCTTCAAACATTCTCCAAAGTGGTTCTTTCCACAGTTTCCACACTGCACAGCTTGCTTCTTAACTCCTTCCTGCTTCACTTGAATACTTCCAAAATTGATTCCCTTCCTCTTGCTACTACCACTTTTACTTCCACTATTTACTTCCACCTTTCTAGTTCCTTTAGCCTTACTCTTGCTCTTTCTCTCCTTGTTGTAGAGGCTCATGGCCTCACTCCCCTCCTCGGCAATAATAGCCTTCTCCATGAGTGCTACAAACATAGGGATCTGCAACACCGCCACCTTGTTGTAGAGCCAGGGTTTTAATCCCAGCTCAAACCTTCTAGCTTTCCTAGCCTCCGTATCAACTTGATGCGGAGCAAACCGAGCCAACTCATTAAATTTTGTGGCGTATTCGGACACCGACATATTCTCATATTTCAACTCTAAAAATTTCACTTCCATCCTAGCTTGCATACTAGACGAGAAATAGTTCTCGAAGAACAGTGTCTTAAACCTATCCCATGTAACTACACCTTCTCCCGCCTCGCCCGATTCAAGCTCCCACCAAAAATTTGCCTCACCCTTCATCATGTAGGTGGCAAAAGTGGTCTTTTGCCCCTCAGCTACCCTAGCTATCATGAACGCCTTCTCAATCTCTTTAATCCAAGTCTGCGCTTCAACAGGGTCAGTTGTCCCTTTGAATTCGGGAAGTCCTACAACCTTGAAGTTTTTAAAATTTGCCAAGCGGTTGTCCGGCTGGTTCCCTGCGACTGGCATTCCTTGCTGTATAGCTTGTGCTACCATGTTTGCAAAGTGTCTTTGATCGGGTCTCGCTTGTTGTTGTCCTCAACGTTATCGATGCACTCTCTTCGCCCTTTGATTTCGAAGTTCGACGCTCTTGGCGGCATTATCTAGTTAAGTAAAACCATAAATTATTCTTTTAATTCTAAATCTTATCATATAATTTTAGTATATTAACTCATTTCATTACTCAAACTTAGATTCATATTCATTTAGCTTAATACTTATATATATAGCATAGCATATCGCTTTAAACATCATTCATCCCTTTTAAACGCTTTTCATTCCTTTTGACTAATACCAAAAGTCGGGAACATTCATTGCCTTGACTAATGCCAAAAGTTGGGAACATTACATTAACCTATACTACCTATTACTTAACATTCTTGGACAACCTTTTCTACATGACCTTCTATCCCACGGATAAAACATGCTCCTCGATTTATAGTCGGGACAATACTGAGTGGTATGTCCCTCATAGCCACAAAGGTAACATATTTTTTCCCTTTTTCTTCTTAGCTTAATTTTCCTAAGTCATGGTCTTCTATCTTTCTTTTTCCCTTCTTACTTTTTATCTGCATTTACGATGTGTTACTTGTGGCTCTCCATCCGATCAATTTGGATTTTAAGCTTATCTTGTTCTTCCATTGTTTCTATTAACGCTCGACACAGATGATTATTTAATGACTTTTCTATTTCCCACAGCCTTTTCCGGAGAAGAAACCTTGTTCCTCGGATCTCGCACCTCTCGTTGATGCTTGTCAACCTTCAACTTTAGTGTCCGAATCACTATCTCGTCACTCCACCAACTCTGGATCTGGTACTACGCTTTCTATAATAACCACTTCGTCTGAGTTGTTTTCATTGTAAGCCTCTATTTTAGCTATTGGCTTCGATATTAGCTCGGGGGTATGGATTTGATCCTTCTTCATGCTATAAGCATATAACAAGCCTTTTCCACCAGACATCTACACACATAAATTATCCTGATTAGCATATAGTATATACACACAACAAATAATAGTTTTATATATGTTATCTTTTATTTTGTTTGACGATGGATTTAGTCAATTCATTTCTTTATAAACTCTCTATGAGTTATTTATATTTTCATATATCACGGTTTTAATACGCATCACTAAACATCCGCATACTTCTATAAACGCTCAAGGCATAAGCTGCCCACCATCAACTATCCTCTAATGGACAAAAGTGAGGATTCACTACCACCTACACCTCTACCAAAAATAAAAGTTGGGTCTAACTGCCATCCTATGCATACAATAAGGCATAAGGATTTACAACAACTAAACAGTCCCTAATAGAAACAAAAGTGGGACTATATCGGTCATGAATATAAATCAATTCCTGCTCTCACTGCTGGAGGGCAGCTTCATCCACTCAGCGTCGAATCGCATAAAGGCGATGTCTAAAGCTTGCTCCAAGGTATATATCCTCGCATCTTTAGCTTCCACGTCAATTCTCAACTGTCCTAGCTGCAGCTCTCTCGCTCGACCTCCTCAAGAACTCGCCTAACTCCACTTTGTGCTCGTAAGCGGCGTCCAGATTGTTGCTTCAAACTGGAGGGTGTGGTTCTACGCCTCCACTCGCTCATCCTTAACCTTTAACTCGTCGTTCCTGGCCAACAAATCTCTTATCATCTCATGCTTTATGGACTCCTTACTAGAGTCCCTCGTCTCTTGGTTCACTGAATAACTATCTTGACTCTCGTCAGCCATCCTACGACCACAATAAACAATCAAAACAACATCAGTACCACAATAAAATATATTCATTGATAAAATGAAATGATATTTTATTCAGTACAACTAAAACTTGATGGATCTCCTCAATCCATCACCTAGCTAACATATTCTATAAGAGTTTTCTACTAAGGTTATAACCTAGGTTTCACATTCCTAATGTTTATAACCTACAACTTTGATACCAACCTGTAAAGCCCCCAAACTCGGGTACTTGAAACCCGAATTCAGTGTTTTACGATACCATTTCTATGACCGAAATAATACAAATAATAATAACAATAATATTAAACTTAACTTACATAACTATCAAAGTCTAGCTCCCATGTACATAACCTTTAATCATTCCTTACAATACATGTTAATAAATATATAATATTGCCTTAATAATATTAAACTATTACATAAGATATCATTAAAATCATTCAGCAACCTTTTCCTTTCCCTTGTTTCTAGCAGAGCCTTTAGATTGTTCACACTTAGCTAAAAACATTTAAATTAAGCAAGGATGAACATTTGAGTGCCCAACAAGTAATAATTATTATATATATATATATAAGCTGAAAGAATTTAAATGCTTTCTTTGTACTATTCTTCTACAACAAATCAATAGTTGTGAAGTAATCTGAACCGATAATAATATCATATCAACCCTCTTTCAAATTTTTGAAACTACGTACTGATTATAAATAGGGTTAAAGTGACATACTATGAACATTGTTTTCATTTTCAAAAAGGTTAAAAGAACTTCATCTCAGAAACCGTCATAACTTACGCACGGGGTGATCACCCTTTGCTTATACCAGATTGATCAATATTACATAACAAGAACGATATTATCGTTTCACTCGTACCTTGGGCACATAAAAATTTTCCCATAAATGGGATGTTCATACTTGTCAGGTTACAAACCCAAAGCAAAAGGTTGGATAATGGTAGGTTTTATCTTGCTCAACAATAATCTATAATTCAACATATATATATATATATATATATATATATAAAGGTGTAATTGACAAAGGTGTATCAACTTACGATTAAATGTAATGATTATCCAAGTGGGGACACTTCAGATAACCATTTATAGAATTTAACTAACATAAATATATATCCGAATTACCATATACTAACAATGTTGATAATCAATGAGCATATATAATATAGGGTTAATAATCGGTATAGTAATAATATAATTCGAAACATTCTTACTCATGTCCATCAGATAAAGGAAATGCAAAGGTAGGATACTTGCTCGATCGATGTCTTTACTTATAATACGCAACTTAGTTTTATCTTTTATGTAATCACCTATCATTAATCAAGTCATTCGCTCGATTAGAACAATATACTATAACACATAGTACTGCATTTCGCAGTCAGCACATAACCTAATCATATTGTCACACATATTCAACAAATATCGATCACAAACAAACATTAATACAAACCAAAATATCTATGTCCAGATCAATTCCTAAATTATGTCGATTGTACTAACAAATTTTATCGGGTAATTATCGAGTCTAAGACTATTCTCAGAACTCAATATTTGTAAATATCACCATATTATATTTTTAAATGACTTACAATATTTTTTAAACAATTATTATAATTTATCATAAATTTTCAAACAATCAAATAATTATTAAATGATTTAAATATCAAACAATTCTATTATCATTAATATTTAATTAATATTAAACTATTAATGAAACCATCATCAAAATATTAAAGTTATTTATAATAACTTAGAATATTTTTAAAGTATTAATATTACCCTTAAAATGATTTTTAAAACATTTGAGATCATTTATAAATAATTACCATTAATATTAAAAATATTAATGTGCTATTTATCCAATATTAAAAGTCATTAATTATAACTTAAAATATTTTTAATTCATTTATATCCTTTTAAATGATTTTTTTCATTTTTAAACTATTTATTTAATATAATTATTAAATAAATTTAATATCATTAATGTTAAATAAATATCATTAATATTAAATTATTAATGAAATTATCCTTTAAATATTAAAAGTTATATTTTATAACTTAAAATATCTTTAAATACCTTATTATTATTTAAAATGATTTTTAATATAATAAAATCATTTTTAATCCCTTTATTTAATTCATTTATTAAATAACTAAAATATCATTAAAATTAATTAATTAATGAAATTCATCATAAAATATTAAAATTTATTAAAAATAATTTAAAATATTTTCTTATACCATAAAATATAATATAATTTTAAATGATTTTTCAAGTATTAAAATCATTTTTAAATAATTAATTTAATATAATTATTAAATAAATTAAATACCTTTAATATTCCAAAATATTAAATATTTGTGAAATATATCCAAAATAATTAAAATATAATTTTTTGACCTTAAAATAATTTTTAGTAATTTATTTTATATTTTTAATAATTAAAAACTAATTTTCTATAATTATTTAATGAAAATATAATTTTTATAAGTAAACTTTTGCTAAAGATCACCTATAGCGACAGAAAGATCGCTATAGATGTTCTTCATGCAAACCCAGAACACCATACACAGTTTCGAGTGGCCTAGTTTGGCCATCATTTCTGATTCGATCATTACATTTCTGGGCATGTTGTTAGTCAGATCTTGTTGTGTTTGTGTAAGACTACAAGATTCAATAACAAACATGACCAAACAACATCACAACAAGTAAATATGATCATGCAAAGTGGTTGTCAGAGGCTATTCTTCATTTATGGGTTACCCAGAAATGAAGAACAGTTTGAGGGTCACACTTTGAGCCTCCACTACACTCTGATTGTGTATTGCTTTTGTTATCTATAAGATGCGGTGTGTAACCAGTATGTAAATGAAGAGATCTAACACAAAATAACAACAAAACATCAATAGATCTAGAAGATATAGCTCTATCAACGCACGTCGAGAGGCAAGTGTTCATAGGTTTTACGGGTTACCCAGAAAACCGATTTTGTGCTTAACCCTGCTAGTTTGACCGATCACTACATTAAATATATATGTTATATAACTGATCTAAAAGCTTTAAATTGTAGTACTCATACCAAGCTACCATTCTATTACAACAACATAATCCAAACACCAATACACTGACAGATCTAGTCGATCAAAAGCGTTGTCAGACCGATCTGGGCATAATCTGGGCAGCCCAGATTTCTTCCGGTCAATGCCGGTCAATGGTATTTGACCGTTAATAACATCCATTCTAGACATCAAATGACCCTAATTCTTTTTGTATATTAAAGACCACATTACGAGCTACACAAAACAACTTAAAAATAACAAAAATCATAATCGAACAAGGATCTGTGGCCACTGACATTCGTTGTCAGACCACAGAACCAAGTTTTTCCAGATTTTGTAGATCTTCAAATCTGAGCTTCTAAATGTTATGGATCCAACATTTAGCAACCCAGATCCTCATTAGACACTATAACCAACATATTCTAACACTTAAACACAACATTAAACATATGATTTATGGACAGAAATCAAGATAGGGTCTTATACCTTTTATTTGATCTATCTTGATTCTAGCTTCTGATTTGTTTATGGTAATGGTGGGGCTTTGTTTGGGACTGGTCTTAGCAATGAATTTCGTGGGATATGAGTTGAGAGAGATTGGTTGAGGGTGTGTGCACAAAATGAGCTAACAAGGGATTTTCTCTCTCTCTCAATCTATTTATAGAGGTCTAGCAATTGTGTGACTTACTATTATCCCCCATATTTGTGTTGTCCATTTGACAAAACTCCTTATCTTGATCTTAAGTATGCTTATTGAGATTTCCACCAATGAGATGTTGACAACATTGTACTTTTTGTAAGAAAGTAAGATCATTAGCTATTTAAGAAAATTTGATTAGCCTAATTTGTTGCCTTAAAAGGCCTATAGTGGCCAGCTATGTATATACTCTCTAATTCTTTATTTATCTATTATTTTAATGCATAAATTAGATAAATCAAAGGTCTAAAATACCCTTGGTCATGTGGGCTAAGTTTGGGCTTGAATTTGATTTCTTTTTGGGTTTCTCCCATAATTGATTTGGGCCATGCAATAATCATAGTCCAACAATTTTAATATATATTACCCAAATTATTTATTTAGGGTTTAAAATAAAATATAATTAGTTTGTAGAATTTATAATTAGGGTTTTCTTAATTTGATTAGGATTCTAATCATACATGGACATTAGGGTTATTATATAATAATTATAATTATCCTTGCAAATTTAGCAATTAGGGTTTATAATTAATATTTAGGATTTCAAGAAATTAATATATCTAAATGTTACTTGTGGTTAATCATAAATCATATAACACACATTATATAATGTACTTAAACTCACAATTGAGTTTTAAATTAGGGTTTCCCACAATAAACTAGGGTTTGACATAATACATTATATTAAAAATAAAATAAAATAAAAATTTTATACGCAAAATTTCTAATTTATTTGTATAGAAAATATTGGGTTGTTACAGCCACAAATCCTTGCTCGTCTATGATTTTTGTTGTTTTTAAGTTGTAATGTGTATTCTGTTATGTGCTTTTTAATCTGGATCAAGAATCAAGCTTATATCTGGTCTAGATTGCAAGTTATTCGTGATCAAACCACGTTGACCGACATTGACCATGCAATTCTGGGCAGCCCAAAAATTTCCCAGAATGCTCTAACAGTATGTTCATGTGGCTAGATCTTGCAGGTGTTAGATGTTTTGGTTCTGTTGTTGTAATAGAATGGTAGCTTGGTATGAGTACTACAGTTTAAAGCTTTTAGATCACTTAGATAACTTATAGATTTAATGTAGTGAACGGTCAAACTAGCAGGGTCAAGCTCGAAAATGGTTTTCTAGGTAACCCAGAAAACCTATGAACACAGTTTCTGACTTGCTTTGACCGGTCCGGATCTATTGATTCCGTCGATGTTTTGGTGATGTTTTATAATGGATCTGTAGTCTCACATGTTGTCTACAAGCAGGAACTTTTAGATCACAAAATCAACACTTGTACAACAAGTAGTGGAAGCCCAAATATGACCATCCGAACTGTTCTTCATTTTTGGGTAACCCAGAAAATGAAAAACAGCTCTGACAGTGTTTTCATTGGCTTAGATCTTTCCTTTAATGCATGTTATGATTATGTTTGTTGTGGGATCTTGTAGTCTTGCATTAGCACTACACGATCTGATCAACAACATGTCTAGAAACACTTTGTGTGATGAATTAATCTTGGTCAAACCCACTCCCTTGATAACTGCACTTGGTGTTCTGGGTTTGCATGAAGAACATGAAGAAAACCTATAAGAATTCTGCCTGCCGCTATAGGGTCTTTAGCTGATGATTATTTATAAAAATTATATTTCTATTAAATAATTATAGAAAATTAGTTTTTAATTATTAAAAATACCAAATAAATTATAAAAAATTATTTTAAATTCGGAAAAATATTTTTACTTATTTTAAGTATATTTCATAAATATTTAATATTTTTGAAATATTAAAGTTATTTAATTTATTTAATTATTATATTAAAAAATTATTTAAAAATGATTTGAATATTTGAAAAATCATTTAAAATTATATTATGGTATAAAAAATATTTTAATTTATTTTTAATGACTTTTAATATTTTTTGATGAAATTCATTAATAAATTAATATTAATGATAATTAAGATATTTAATAAATGAATTAAATAAATTAATTAAAAATTATTTTATTATATTAAAATCATTTTAAATAATAATAAGGTATTTAAAAATATTTGAAGTTATAAAATATAACTTTCAATATTCAAAGGTAAATTTTATTAATTAATTATTATTAATGATATTAAAGTTATTTAATAATTATATTAAATAATTTAGTTTAAAAATGATTTTATTATTATAAAATTATTTTAAATAAAAATAAAGTGTTTAAAGATATTTTAAGTTTTAAAATATAACTTTTAATATTTAAAGGATAATTTCATTAATAATTTAATATTAATGATATTAAATTTATTTAATAATTATATTAAATAAATAGTTTAAAATGGTCTTATTAATTTAAAAATCATTTAAAAGGATATAAATGAATTAAAATATTTTAAGTTATATTTAATAACTTTTAATATTTTGGATGAATAGTACATTAATATTTTAACATTAATTTTAATTATTTAAAAATGATTTTAAATATTTTAAAAATAATTTAAGGGAAATATTAATATTTTAAAAATATTACGAGTTATTATTAATAACTTTAATATTTTGGCAATGGTTTCATTAATAGTCTAATATTAATTAAATGTTAATGATAATAGAAGTGTTTAATATTTAAATCATTTAATTATGATTCAAGTTTGAAAATTCATGATAAATTATAATAAATGTTTTAAAATTATTATAAATTATTTAAAAATAATATGACTGATACTTACGGATATTAAACTTTAGAATAGAGTCCTAGACTCGATAATTACCCGATAAAGCTAGCTATCAGACAATCGGCTATGTTTTAAATTGATCCGGGACATAGATATTTTGATTGTGTTAATGTTTGTTTATGATTGAAACGATCGCCGAACATGTGTGATAATGTGATTAGGTTATGTCGATCGCAAAATGCAAGATTATGTGTTATAGTATATTGTTCTAATCGAACGAATGATCTGATTAATGATAGGTCGTG
The DNA here is from genome assembly GCA_020205615.1 of Panax quinquefolius. Taxonomy (NCBI): domain Eukaryota; kingdom Viridiplantae; phylum Streptophyta; class Magnoliopsida; order Apiales; family Araliaceae; genus Panax; species Panax quinquefolius. Next base: position 104,587,376 of record CM035157.1, read on the forward strand.
ATATAAAAGACAAAACTAAGTTGCATTTTGTAAGCAGCAGACTAGGCAAGTATCTTACCTTTGTATTTTCTTTATGCAATGGACATGAGTAAGAATGTTTCAGAATTATATTATTACTGTACAGATTATTAAACCTATTGTTATATATATTATATACGCTCATTGATTATCAACATGTTTGTATATGGTAATTCAGATATATATTCTGTTCGTTAATTTCTATAAATGGTTGTACAAGTATCCCCACTTGGATAATCATTGTATTTAATCACTTGTTGATACAGCTTTGTTAATTACCCGTATATTTATGTTGAATTATAGATTATTGTTGAATAAGATAAAACCTTATTATTATCCAACCGAATTGCTTTGGTTTGGAACCCCGACAAGTATGAACATCCCTTACCCAGGAGAACTTTTTATGCACCCAAGGTGGACAGAGTGAATGATAACATCGTTCTTGCATGTAGTATTGATCAATACATGGTACAATGGGCTGATCACCCTCGTGCCCGTAAGTTATGACGGTTTATAGATGAAGTTCTGTTTAACCTTTTCAAAAATGAAAACAATGTTCACAGTATGTCACCTTAACCCTATTTATAGTCAGTACGTAGTTTTAAAAATTTGAAAGAGGGTTGTTATGTTATTATTAACGGTTCAGATTACTTCACAACTATTGATTTGTTATAGAAGGGTAGTACAAAGAAAACTTTTAAATTCTTTCAGCTTATATATATATATATATATATATATAATTGATAATACTTGTTGGGCACTCAAATGCTCATCCTTGCTTAATTTAAATGTTTTCAGCTAAGTGTGAACAACCAGAAGGCTCATGCGGAAACAAAGGAAAAGGAAAGCTAACCAAATAAGATTTGTAGTATTCTGTGTAATAAATAGACATTATTATGATAATGATACTTATTAATTATCATGTAATGAATGTTTGAAGGTCTCGTACCTAGGGATTAGACTCTCACGATATGTAAATTAAGTTGATCTTTGTATTATTGTTATTATTATTTGTATTATTCCGCTCATAGAAATGGTATCGTGAAGCACCGAGTTTGGGTTTCAAGTACCCGAATTTGGGGGCTTTACAGAATTTATCATCAATTTTATCGCTGAGACTCAGCTTAATAAATAATCCACATCATCCCTGCACTACGACCAAAGATATTCATTAGAATCATGACCACAAATTATCCATGCACTACAGGCCAAGGATATTCGTGTTTTCATCAATGGTCATGATCATGCCAACAACTGTCCATCAATGCACTACGGGCCAATGAGGACTTTTACCACATCATTTGTAACATTACGGTCATGATTATACCGAATAATCCCTGGTCATAATCATACCAAGTCCATCTATGCACTACGGACCAAAGATGACTTTCATAACAATATAAGCATGGGGATGATGACAATGATATAAGAAGTCAATTAAAAGAAATCAAATGATAAATTATTAAAGATTTATAATTTAATTTATCCAGAATTCAATAATGTCAAAATTGTCAACATGATATTGCTTTGTGGAGTAAAATTCAAGAATAATATTGTACCCAAAATAATTTGGACCTAAAATAAATCAATTTTTATCATGAATAGTACCCCGCGTGAATAGTTCTCGAGTGAATAGTACCCCATGAATAGTACTTTATGAATAGTAACCCGTGAATAGTACTCCGACATGAAAAAGTTAAAACTTATCAAGAATGCTCAGAATAATATTTCCATGAAAAGATATTGGATGAAACACAAATTTTAAGGATATTCTACTAATTTCATGGAGTATAGAAGCCAAAACTTTAACCAAATGAGTATAGAATTCAAAATATGAAACAAAATAATATTACTTACATACTACAGAGTATGGAAGAAAATATTATTTCAAGCGAATATTGAACAAAAATAACATCCCTTACAAATATTGAACGAATATAATATTTCTTACGAATATAATATGAATATTAAACAAAGGCTATATCCCTACGAATATTGAACGAAAATAATATTCATTACGAATATTGAATGAAATTAATATTCATACAAAAACAAAAAATAATGTCTCTTCTGAATATGAAATAAATAATACCCCTTACCTTAAAAATAGAGCAATTCTGACTGGTATATCGGATATATCCTGGAAGAAAACTTTCACTATTTTCTATACTCAAAGTTTCCTAAAACTCTAAAGAAATACGCTCAATATTATAGAAGAAGAATTCTCTGATTCTGGTGTGATTTTTAATTCTAATAAGCATCCTATTTGAAATTCAAATAAGGCACACTTAGAAGGGGGGGGGTTGAATAAGTGTGGATACTAACTATGACCAATTTAAAAACTTTAAACCAAACTATTGAATATAGCCTACTATATTGATGAATGCAGCTTGCTGTATGAATATGGTCTACCGAATTGAATTTTTGTTTAAGAAAATATTTTGGTGATTTTATAAGTTAAATAGAATATTTAATGTTAACAAAAATTCTCACGATGAAACTAATAATTAAATTCTATTTATTAAGCAAATCAATTATCTTGAGTGATATTAAGTTAAAGCAAGTAATAAAAATAACACCAAGATTTTTTATGTGGTTCAGCTATTACCCTCTATAATAATAGCCTAGTCCACGTCCAATAACAACTAGTATTGGAGACTCACTTTTATTTCTTTAAAAGACTCTTGTTACAAATAAGATTCTATAAAACTGAATTACAATAATTCACTTGAGCACTCTTTCTCCTTGTGCACCAATGCACCCTTTAAGCACCTATGCTTCCTTGAACCTATTTGTAAACAGACCTTAATCCACCTGAATTAAATTCCTTTAGACAACACTTAGTCTAAAAAATTAAGATTACAATAATAGAGGTCTAATGATCAAAGCAAATAAACAATTTAACAATGCAAGGCTCAACTAGTGAATGAAATGATCAAGTAATAAAAGATAGATATCACCAATATGAAGCTTACAAAAGTTGGCTGAAAATAATCTGAATATCAATTGATCAACAGCTCAAAATTTGCACCAAGAATAGAATAGCTTTCCAAGTATATGAAATCAAAATACTAATTCAAGTGTTGTAAGTCTTGTAAATTATCACTGATCTCAGTTCTTCTTATATAATCCAAATATTACCGTTTGTGAAATAAATTATTTCTGTTTCTAATTTCCATTATCAGACTTTGTTTACTTTGTCAAACTGTTAAGAAACGTTCCAACAATACAACCATTGAAAACAAATCCAATTATCTTTGATAGTTACAAATATATGTTGGACTCTCCAAACAGTAATCCATAAAGAGACTAAGTCAGATAAAACACTTCTAGAATTTTTATTTTCTATAGCAATAAAGTCTGCCGCCAGTTGTTACAACAAAATTCGAAACAGAAGATATCATGATAATATATAGGAGTATGCGTAACAAATCCCAACTCTCAAGGATAATCATGATTTTATATTTCCAAGGCTTGTGCTTATTAAAACTCTACCGCCATATATAATGCCATTTACCAAGATATGTGCAATTAAACTATTAACAGATAATGATCACATCTCAGTCGGTACAAACAACTTTTAAGTTACCAACACATGAATTCTTTTCACACATGTAAAACTCAATTAATTCGGACAATACTCTTACGCATGCATGCTAAAAAAATAAAATCATTTCTCTTAATTGCAGATAGGCATGAATAACATATTTTAGACATGCACAAAATATTAATTCACAATTTAATTCACACATAAAATGTCCTAGAGCCATGTATTGAAAAATTAAATATTTGCAATGACCTTACATATTTTTCTTAAGACTCAAATCGTCTTCATTCTTCTTGAATAATCCATCAAACAATTCTTGAAACAATTTCCTGAAATTCACAATAAAGAATTTAGTACCAATGAACAAGTCATCATCAAAACATTAGGGTATAGAACGTGACATAATCAACACTATTTATAGGAGAATGGAAAGGATACTATTTGAATGCACAGTAGGGGAAAGTCACGGACGAACGTTCATGGAATTTTTTTTTGAAAATTTAATTTTTTCTATACAGTACTATGCAATAAAATATTCTAATAAAACATAAACTTTTAAATAAAATATAATATATTCTATTTATAATCTAATAAAACAAAATTTATTATAATATATATATATATATAAAACAAAACTTATATATATATATATATATAATATTTATATATATAATTATACGTTACCATTCCTCTACACCATTCCTTCCCACCATTTTAAATTTTCCTACACCCGTGGGCCCCACGTGTGGCCCCATATTTATTATATTAAAGAATTTTCTACCTATTATTTTGAAAAATGGGTAAATGAGAGTGCATAAATTAAGAAAATTTTACATCAAATACATCATAAAAATTCCCTCAATATTTTTAACAACATTTATTAATATTATTATAACTAGCAATATTAATAATAGGATCGTTCCTAATAAAGAGGGGCTTTCCAATAAGGATTTCTCCCTATTTGCGCGCAATTAGGTGACCAAACCTCTCCTTGACAGAACTTTCTAGACATCGTCAATATTGCAAATAATAATATGAATAACCGTATCGTCTCAATTATTTATTTAATATTATATAAAAATATTGACAATAATTAAATCAAATTTCGTGAGATATTATGCAACAATTACTGTTGCAATAATTGAGTATAACTGAATGACTTCTCACGTAAGCATCAATAATCAATAATGTGTGCTACCATGCAACCACGCGTATTATTGTACTTTTACCAACGGGTATTTCAATAGTTTAACGGTAAAACTTCTGCCGTTATTTTTATAAAAAGATATTTTTGTCGTTTTCTCATTCTGACAATAATTTCGTTGTGGGGTCCACCAATGATTGTGCCGTCGTACGAATATTCCCTATTAAAACGAATATTTCTCGACCAATCGAATATTTTATGACAACTTGCATACTTTGCAAAATTTATAAATACTACCCACAACTATAACATTATATCAAATCCACACCATAATACTTAAAATAATATTTTGAGAAAATTAATCTTTATTCACAAAATTTGGGGTCTTACAGCAATCTTCATAGGATTTATTCCCCTTTTGTTCCCCATTCCTTGAATTACTAAAATGGCTGCAGGCATGTCTCATTCAGAGGAAATGACTGCTACAACAGACCTTAATCCACCTGGATTAAATTTCTTTAGACAACACTTAGTCTAAAAAATTAAGATTACAATAATAGAGGTCTAATGATCAAAGCAAATAAACAATTTAATAATGCAAGGCTCAACTAGTGAATGCAATGATCAAGTAATAAAAGATAGATATCACCAATATGAAGCTCACGAAATTTGGCTAAAAATAATCTGAATATCAATTAATCCACAGCTCAAAATTTGCACCAAGAATAGAATAGCTTTCCAAGTATCTGAATGCAAAATACTAATTCAAGTGTTGTAAGTCTTGTAAATTATAACTGATCTCAGTTCTTCTTATATAGTCCAAATATTACTGTTTGTGAAATAAATTATTTCCGTTGCTAATTTCCATTATTAGACTTTGTTTACTTTGTCAAACTGTTAAGAAACGTTCCAACAATACAACCATTGAAAGCAAATCCAATTATCTTTGATAATTACAAATATATGTTGGACTCTCCAAAAAAGTAATCCATATAGAGACTAAGTCAGATAATACACTTCTAGACTTTTCATTTCCTATAACAATAAAGTCTGCCGCCAGTTGTTACAACAAAATTCGAAACAGAAGATATCATGATAATATATAGGAGTATGCGTAACAAATCCCAACTCTCAAGGATAATCATGATTTTATATTTCCAAGGCTTGTGCTTATTAAAACTCTACCGCCATATATAATGCCATTTACCAAGATATGTGCATTTAAACTATTAACAGATAATGATCACATCTCACTTGCATAAAACAACTTTTAAGTTACCAACACATGAATTCTTTTAACACATGTAAAACTCAATTAATTCGAACAATACTCTTACGCATGCATGCTAAAAAAATAAAATCATTTCTCTTAATTGCAGATAGGTATGAATAACATATTTTAGACATGCACAAAATATTAATTCACAATTTAATTCACACATAAAATGTCATAGAGTGTATTGAAAAATTAAATATTTGCAATGACCTTTACATATTTTTCTTAAGACTCAAATCGTCTTCATTCTTCTTGAATAATCCATCAAACAATTCTTGAAACAATTTCCGAAATTCACAATAAAGAATTTAGTACCAATGAACAAGTCATCATCAAAACATTAGGTTATGTAACGTGACATAATCAACACTATTTATAGGAGAATGGAAAGGATACTATTTGAATGCACAAGAGGGAAAGTCACTTGATTTAACGTTCATGGAATTTTTTTTGAAAATTTGATTTTTTCTATACAGTACTATGCAATAAAATATTCTAATAAAACAAAAACTTTTAAATAAAATATAATATATTCTATTTATAATCTAATAAAACAAAACTTATTATAATATATATATATAAAACAAAACTTATATATATATATATAATATTTATATATATAATTATACGTTACCATTCCTCTACACCATTCCTTCCCCCCATTTTAAATTTTCCTACACCCGTGGGCCCCACGTGTGGCCCCATATTTATTATATTAAAGAATTTTCTACCTATTATTTTGAAAAATGGGTAAATGAGGGTGCATAAATTAAGAAAATTTTACATCAAATACAACATAAAAATCCCCTCAATATTTTTAACAACATTTATTAATATTATTATAACTAGCAATATTAACAACCAGATCGTTCCCACGAAAGAGGGGGCTTTCCAATAAGGATTTCTCCCTATTTGCGCGCAATTAGGTGACCAAACCTCTCCTTGACAGAACTTTCTAGACATCGTCAATATTGCAAATAATAATATGAATAACCGTATCGTCTCAATTATTTATTTAATATTATATAAAAATATTGACAATAATTAAATCAAATTTCGTGAGATATTATGCAACAATTACTGTTGCAATAATTGAGTATAACTGAATGACTTCTCACGTAAGCATCAATAATCAATAATGTGTGCTACCATGCAACAACGCCAGACATCGTACTTTTACCACCGGGTATTTCAATAGTTTAACGGTAAAACTTCGCCGTTATTTTTATAAAAAGATATTTTTGTCGTTTTCATTTCGACAATAATTTCGTTGTGGGGTCCACCAATGATTGTGCCGTCTTATGAATATTCCCTATTAAAACGAATATTTCTCAACCAATCGAATATTTTATGACAACTTGCATACTTTGCAAAATTTATAAATACTACCCACAACTATAACATTATATCAAATCCACACCATAATACTTAAAACAATATTTTGAGAAAATTAATCTTTATTCACAAAATTTGGGGTCTTACAACAATCTTCATAGGATTTATTCCCCTTTTGTTCCCCATTCCTTGAATTACTAAAATGGCTGCAGGCATGTCTCATTCAGAGGAAATGACTGCTACAACTTCCTTCCATGTCTGTGTTTCAGGAGAAAATATCTCTTCTTCCTCATACCCAGTATTGTCATTATTTGTTATTTGTAAATCACCACCATCAATTAGATTTTGGATTAGGTGACGAAGTGCCTAACAGCCTTCTATGTCATGACCAGGAGTGTTGGAATGATATTGACATATTTTAGTGGCATCAAACTTTCTTGATCGAGGTCCACTGAGGGTAACAGTTCTTTGATATTTCCTTCATGGATCAACAGCTATAAGATTTCCTACATTGGCTGTCCTAAAGGAGTAAACTTTCTTTTAGCTGCAAACTCTCTATGAGCACAAAATCTTTTTTTCCTTACAACTTTCTCTGCCAAGGTTTCATTTTCTTGGAATATAATGTGATCCTTCCTTGAAATCGGGAGTATATTTATTTGACTCTGGTCAATCTTGCTTATCAACGCTTGAGTGACTTGATGTTGATATACCATTAATTCTGCCAATTAATTGATCTATTCTTTGATGGACTTTAGCTTTTGCTCTATTAAAGGTTATCCTTCTGAATAACCTGTGTGACGCCCCCAAAACAGTTATACATCACCTATCTTGAGTCGCCAGATACATGGTACATAAATTCAAATATAACTTAATTATACAACAGTCATGTAAAATACGACAAAACATAGCTGAGAGTTTAAACAAGAATATTATCATCTAGACAATATCCACACTCAATGGTGTCCTCATTACAATTATTGTCACATTATTCCATAGAATAGTGAGGACTACTAAAGCCATTTATCCTGGACCATCACTCCATTCCCCGACTCGTCCCAGGTATATTCTCATTTCCTGAAGAGAACAATGAAAGAAAGGGTGAGCTCAACTAGCCCAGTAAGAAATATTATGACTAAGATAATGCAGAATAAATTATCCTTAGCCTTCAACAGTATAACAACTGATAGAATCCAATAGACAACTAGTTTTAGATCAACAACTACAGCGGAAATAAGCAATCCATTAGAAGAGTCAAGTAGAGCATAAAATCTACTATCTTCTATGATTTAAAAAGTTTTTCATTAACTTTATCGCTGAGACTCAGCTTAATAAATAAAATTGAATCATCCCTGCACCACGACCAAGGATATTCATGTAATCATCAATGGTCATGATTATACCGAATAATCCCTGGTCATAATCATACCAGCAAGTATCCATCAATGAACTACAGGCCAATGAGGACTTTTACCACATCATTCGTCACATTACGGTCATGATTATACCGAATAATCCATGGTCATAATCATACCAAATCCATCTATGCACGTAAGCCAAATATGACTTTAATCACAATATAAGCATGAGGATGATGACAATGACATAATAATTCAATAAAACAAGTTCAAGGATAAATTTTAAAGATTTATAATTTAATTTATCCAGAAATCAATAATGTCCAAATTGTCAACATGATACTGTTTTGTAGAGTAAATTTCAAGAATAATATTCATGTACCAAAAATAATTTGGATAGAAAAGAAATATATTTTTCAGGTGAATAGTACCTCATGAATAGTACCTCATGAATAGTACTTCGAGAATAGTACCCCGACACGAAAAGTGTCCCGAATACCCGAGTGAATGATACTAGAGTGAATAGTAATAGGGTGAATAGTAACTCGTGAATAGTAACTCATGAATAGTATTTCGACATAAAAAGTGCCCTGAATACCCGAGTGAATAATACTAGAGTGAATAGTAACCAGGTGAATAGTAACTCATGAATAGTAACTCGTAAAAAAATACCAAAGAAAATGATATTCCATGATGAGTACAAAAGAAATGATATCTTAGACTAGTATAATAGAATATACGAAACTGCAAATGGATTTTCACCCACCATGCGGTAATCCACGTAGACATATCATTTCCACAATTTAATAAGGAATGAATATAAAGGATCATTCACCATGCATGCGGTAATCCACATAGACAGGTTATTCTAATAGAATAATAAAGAATGGAATAATAGAAGAATTCACCATGCAAGCGATAGACTGCACAGACAGGTTATTCCCAACAGAATAATAAAGAATGGAACTAAGTCATGCGTAATCCGCATGCATGAGGATATTCCAATGAGAATGGAACCAAGTCATGCGAATCCGCGTGCAGTGATATTCCAACAGAATAATAAAGAATGGAATAAAAAACAAAATTCACCAGGCGTGCGATAGACGGCACAAACAGGTTATTCCAACAGAATAATAAAGAATGGAATAACAGAAGAATTTCACCATGTATGCAAAGATTACGCATGTAGAGCAAAGTTATTCCAACATAATAATAAATAATGGAATAAAACCCTTACAGTATTGAAAAAAATAACTCTCTTCATGAATACGAAGAATAATACCCCTTACCTCGTAAGAAATCGGATACTAGAATAGTGAGGTAGCAGACTTTCTTCTTCTTTTCTCTCTATAATTTCTCTCTATAATAATTGCTCTATAGCTTTAGTGAATTGGTGAAGAATAATGAAGGAATGAGCTTCTATTTATAGGAAAATATAGTTTCGATAATTGCACGTTTTGGGGCTCAAAATATTACGGTATAATACCTTCCTCTTTTCCTTCATTTTTAATTTAGTCCTGCAAATATTATCAAACTTGCACCATCTCCCCTAATAGTAAATCATGTGAATCAATAGTAAATCATGTGAATCAATAGTTCTAGACATGTGAAAATATGAATTACAGTATAGTACCTGCATCTATACCTCCATTTTTAACTTAGTCATGCAAGTATTATCAATCTTGCACCAACTCCCCTAATAGTAAATGAATGTGAATCAATAGTACACACATGTGAACAAATAGTTATAATCATGTGAATCAATAGCAATTATTTGCTCATTTATCCGGTTAATTACCCGATTGGTCAATATAACCTCCAGACATCAATTATTATCGAAATAAATGTCGATTTTCACTAACACTAATAATTCCAACACAATGGAACTATCAATTTCATCTTTAATCAACACGAACTTATTCATCATTAATATTATAATTCACAATATTTAACAATCAGGTCGTTCCTAGGAAAGAGGGGGCTTTCCAATAAGGATTTTTCCCTATTGGCGCGCAATTAGGTGACTAAACCTCTCCCTGATAGAACTTCTAGACATTGTCAATATTGTAAATAATAATATGAATATCTTTGTCATCTTAATTTTTGATTTAATAATATAACATATTATGCAGATGATACTGTGACAATAAATGAATCAATAATATGAGAAATATGATGCAAAGAATTATCGTAGCAATAATTGAGTATAAATGGTGACTTCTCACGTAAGCATCAATAATCAATACTGGTGTGCTACTTATGCAACCACAGCCAGACATCGTATTTTTTACTACCGAGTAGTTCAACATTTTAACAAAGAATACTTTATTTGTTATTTTTATAAAAAGATAATTCCATCTGCTTTTTTAACTACGAGAATACTTCCGTTGTGGGGTCCACTAATGATTGTCAGGTTGCCGCACGAATATTCCCCTGTTAAAACGAATATTCCCCGACCAATCGAATATTATATAACAACTTGCATACTTTGCAAAATTTATAAATATTACTCACAGCTATAACATTATATCAAATCCACACCATAATAAAAAAAAAATATTTCGAGAAATTTAAATCTTTATTCATAAAATTTGGGGTCTCACAACCTGTCTTTGTGAGGTTACTTTCAGTTGAAGATTCTCCGATACACTTGAGGTATTTGGAACCTTCTCCACTCCCTACGCTGATCATGTTAACTCCTTCCTCATTGTGCTGAGGCAGAGGATTGTCATGGAAATGTGGTTGTTTTGGTGTTGTCACCACAATCTTTGTAATACCTGCAAATCTTAATAAATAATATTAGTATTGAGAATAATAATTGTGCGAATATTTATTTGAATATAAATATATATATTCGTGGCATGAGTGGTGATAATTCAATTAACTTGAATTGAGTATGATGATTGAGAAATATGGAGGAAATAATGAAAATCTTAATATAAGTTTATGTGATATGCCTTGTGTGGCATGATGATGGACTAAGTGATGGTCTAATTAAATTAATGAAGGAATGATTTAATGAGAGAAAGATTAATTAATATTATATTATTTAATTATTTACTTCATGCATGAAATATAAAATGAGGTGTGACATTAGATAGTGAATAATTATCATATAAAACTATGTGATAAAAGTAAGTTGGATTAAATAATTTTCTAAGTTATATGTGACATCATGATGTATGGTAAATATATTAAATGTGCATGTTAAATATATGGGAGAAAATAAATTTAAGTAAATAAATATTTACTATTAAATATTTATTTCAATATTTATATGTAATTGAAATAATAAATTTTATGGAATTAATGGGTTCATAATACCCAACCGAATTATATTTAAATATTATTTGGACTAGCCCAATGTTCATGGATTATATGATTATATGTATATTTACCCCCAACTTATCACAATGTAATATTATTACCTCATTAAAGTCACATTTGTAAATTCAAAAGAAATTAAAACCTTAGTATTATTTGTAGCCATTTTGCAAATGCTGAGTGTTAGAGGGAGTGTCCCATTATGAATGTCCTATTTCTTCATTCACGTGAACCACCATTGGCCTAGTCTACCTTCCATTCTCAAACTCAGCAAAATCAAAATGATGGCTAAGGGAGTAGGTTGATGGGAGTAGTTAACCACTATTCCACCAATTTTTTCTTGCCCATTGGCTTCTCTCTTTTTCTTTTGGTTCAAACTCTAGGGCAATGGTTTTGTATGGGTTTTGGGTTCTCTATAAATTAGAACCCCTCTTCTCAAATTCACCTTGCTAGATTGTCTGTTAAGATCATTTAGAGAGAGTGAGTTGTTAATTTGAAAGAGTTATCTGAAATTTGGAAGTAACTCAACTTCAACAGAGGTAATATTTCTTAAGTGTGTTCTTAGTTTCAAGTTTGATAAATTTTTTAAATTGCAAGAATTACTTGTTAATTAGTTCATAACTTGTTATCATGAGGTTAACTGAGTTAGTGTGAATGTATGGAGTCAATAGGTTTGGGTTAAGCATGATGAATTGAAGGATTTCATTGATTGTTAAATGGGTTCTGTAGAAGCAGAGGCTTATCTATGTCTGTACCGAAGTGGCGCGGTCGCACCGCCTGTCAGTCATGAAATCCAATTTTGTTGCTTTTTGTTATGTTGAGCATGTTATTTTGACTTGATTCTAGTTAAAAATGACCCTGACTTACTAACATTGGTTGCTTTACTTATAGTCACTCACCTTAACTTGTTTTAGTTGGAGTTTTAAAGGAAACTTATAAGTTGAAAAATGAAACTTGATGAATTATATGTCTTTTAAGTTCAAACCTTGTGATCATGTTTAAATACCTTAGATATATATATATAAAGGGGTCTAACATGTGTTCTAAAGTCAACTTGCATATACTAGATTGTTATAGTTTTGTTTAATAATGATTTTAAAGGAAAACTTTGAAGTTTTGGAAACAAACCTTGATAAATCTTATGTCTTTGAGTTCTGATCTTTTGCCACATGTACATGGCTTGATAATGTATACAAATAAGTATGGGGTGTGGTTTCAAGTTTTCCTTGTGTGTAATAGATTTCATAGCATGGCTTTCAAAGAAAACTTGAAGTTTTGAAGTCTAATACTCTTGAACATTGTGTAATTTGTATTCTAACCATTCAAGCATGTATGCTAGGACATTTTATGCCTCAATACATGACCAATATGATCACACTATAGCTAAGCATGATTTAGACTTTTTAAGCATGGTTTAGAACAAGATTTCTAGTGTTAAACTATTAAACCTAAGTGTAAATAAGTTGTGTTAGTTCCCCCGGGCACACAATAGATCTAGAAGAGGGGTTGAATAGATCCTTTAAATTTTTTTCTTTATTTTTTTTTCTTGTTAAGTGATTAACAGATAATGAATAGAGGAATCAATTTATGCACAAAGAAATAGATTAAGATCCCCTTCAAGAATATAACGTTATGCACAATTCTAATGTTAGATTAGTTGCAAGCAGATATAACAGTTATAGTACTGAATGTAAATGGCATAAAGTAAATGGCACCAGAAGTTTTAAGTGGTTCAGAGACTGAAAGCTCCTAATCCACTCTTCTACTTTAACAAGCAAGGATTCCACTAAGGATTTGGATCAACTTTGAATCACTAAGATTCCTTCAAGACCAGCAGCCTCGGAACACTAATTCACTAAGAACTCTTCAAGACCAACAGCCTTGGAAACTATAGACTAAGCCCGACAGACTTAGAATCTCTTGTACCCTCTGGTACTCAATAAGCCCAACAGACTTTAATTTGGTTTAGTCACTAAGAGAAAGAACCTGCAGGCCCTGGTTGCTTAGTTGTTTGTTGTTGTGGAGATGCTAAGATGACATTCAACTAGTTCATCCTCTGGTACTTAGCAGATTCTGGTGATCATGTAGTATTCAGCTTGATAGTAGATCATAATTGATGGTCTGCTAAGATGTACATTTAGTTTGACATCTTGTTGTTCTTAAGAGTCTGACTTATCTCTTGGTGATGCTGATCTTTGTCGTTGATGCTTGTCTTCATCTGATATTCAGCATTGCACACTATCACCATTGATGTACTGTTAAGTCTTGCATATTAGCTTGACTTCTTCTGGTCCTTAGCAGTCCTTCAACACTAGTTGTCTTGTGCACAGATTTGGTTTTGTACCTTCTTCTCTTTAGCTCAGTGTGTTCTTGGTGAATCATAGAGTGACTCAGGTATTCTGCTTTCAGATTTGCCACTCTAGTTATAATCTTTTTGGCCTTTCGACTCTCAATACAGATGCCACTACGTTGTCATACTCCTTTGTATAGAGTGAAGCTTTTTCATTGTAAGACTCTCATTAGTTGTGCTTCACTCTTCTGTGGTGGTCTCACTGTTACTGAGACCTTTTATTTGTTAAGCTCTATATAACTTACTTCGTCTCAAGTCAACAACCACTTTTTCTTTTAAGCTTTAGCTCTTTTATAGATTCTTCCCATTGGAACATAGTCTTTGGGAGTCTTCCATTGAAGAGCTTTCTTTGAAGCATTTAATTCTATAGGGATTCTGAGGTCTTTGATGTAGACATGCTGGGTTAATGCGACAACTCCTTTTTGATTTACCTGACACATCAGTCTGCTTTATCACCTAACATTTCTAAATGTTACTTTCAGTAGACTAGTAGGTAGTCACCCTTTTCTCTTGTTTCCTTAATTTACATCAAGGATGTTTGGAGGGTATATCGGGATCCTCAATTCACAATGTTTGAATGTTAGTCTTATTTTCATAGACATTCTTACTCATAAGATAAATGCCCTCTACGATTCTGATGTTGAATTTTATGAACTCTACGATTACTTAGTCGTAGATTTTCTGTGGAAATCGTAGGGTGACTTGACCCTTACACCTTTTATGATTCCAAGAGTGCTTAACGTTGTACCATCTTATGCTTTGCTTTTACAGTCTATTTTACGATTATGTTTGCCTTGCCTTGCTTTAAGAACTAACAAGTTGATTGACTGCTTTGACACTTTGGTTTACATATCCTTTTTGATTTGTCATGCTCTGCTTCCTTAACTTTCAGCCTTGTGATCTCTTGATCATAATCCATGGTAAAGCCGAGCATTAACATCCTCCTTATTTGTCCTCTGCTTATTATGAGGTAGGTTTTCCATTATCTTTGTATTTCCTTTATCAGGCTCTTTTTCTGTTTGTTAAGCACTATGATTGTTGTCTTCTGATTAGAACTTGTTGGAGACTCCTTCTTAATTACTTTTCACTTCTCAATCAACCTTGTTGATAGAGTTGGTGCTTTGATCTTCTATTTGCTTGAAGATCATTCAGAGAATGCTTTTTGATATTCTTCAAGTAGACTGCATTCTAAAGCTTGACTGCTCTTACCAGTGAATGAGATCTATGCATACATTTTAGGGTTACTCTTGTTGAGAATCATAGAGTGCTCTACGATTATGCCTTAGCTATGTAAGCATCTGTCTGACTACAACTTTGGCTCTGATTCTGCAGAATGCAATTCTAATTATGATGACTTGTAGACTTCACGATTTTGAGTGAAACCTACGATCCTTATTTTAGCTCGACAGGCTCTCGGCAAACTGCATCTACAATTTCGAGTGTAGTCTATGATTCTGCTTCGATGGACTGCGATTTTGCCTTACTTTCCTGGAAGACTATTGTGACTTGTCCAGTGCTCTTCGATCAGATATGCCTATCTATTACACTTTATAAGATCAACCTAAAAAGTTTGATCTTTCTATTCATAGTCCTTGTACATAAATGATCTTTTGAAGGACTTTTACAAAACTATTCATTCATATTAGATCTACCTAACATATTTTATCATTTCAATCTAAGTCCTTGTCTATATTGTCTATCACCTATTAAGGACTTTACATCTTTTATCAATGCAAACATATTTGCATATTTATTCATTAACTTCATCATCTTCATCATCAAACTATATGAATAGAGGAATAACATTCACATGCATATTCCTAACAATCTTCCCTTATTTGATGATGACAAAAATACTAAATGTATATGTATGAGATGAATGAATTTTAAGATATAGTGAGCTGCTATATTACTAGAACAGGTAATATGAATGGTATTAATGAGCATTTAATTTCAGATGACACAACAAATCTAAATTCTGGATCCAGAACATACTGTTACAATTAGAGATGCACCTTCTCTTTTTCATGTTTGTACCTTGTTTGTCTTCTGGATATTAATTATATTGTTACTACTTATCTTCTTGTTCTCCTGGTTCCTGCTCCCCTTTAGATGATGACTTCATTGCGTCATCTTCTTTGGGCTCCCCCTCAGATGATGAGTCCTCTTCTTTCTGCTTTGTCTTCAACTTTTCATCCTTCTTTTTCTGTCTCTTCTCCTGTATCTCCATTCCTCTCTGCTTATGTCTCTATTAGTATCCCTTTTTCTCCCCTATTTTGTGATCAATCACTTGAGAGATATGTTGGACATTGTTCATAAGTTGTTCAAGCAGGTAGGATAACTTTTCAACTTCAATATTTAGCTCCTGTTGGCTGAGCGCTAGTTGTTGGGAAAGGGACTGGTTGAAGGTATCTATTTTCTCGGAGAGAGACATAATAAATTCTTCATTTTTCTTATGGACTTGTAGGGCATCTTTCCTCTGTTGCTCTATGTATTTCAAATAGATCTGATCTCTCTGATGAAGCTTAATGGATATATCTGAGATGGTTACTTGAAGCTTCCTGTGGAATTCATTGTCTTCTCCTTCTGGCATGGTCTTTGCTTCCTCAGTAATATAGGAAAATTTCTCAACCAATTCTTCAGAGTTTTTTAACAACTTAAGATCTTGAGGAATTTGGGCAGTTGGTTTGACTTTCTCATTTTTGTAGATGTTTTCAAAGGCATTGAGAATGTCAAAGAGATCATTATTGGATGAAGTGGTGATATCAGAGGGTATACTAGGATTGAGGCTTAGAGTATTGAATGTGGGGTTTGATGTTTGGATATAAGGGTGAGCTTGACCACTTGCAATCGCAGAGTATGAGACCTCTACGATTGTGGGCTTTGGTGTGGCCTTTCTAATATCTAAACTTTTTAAGAGATAGTAGGGGATGTAAATGATACCAGCATAACTGTAAACTTTGAAATGAGGGAATTTTTTGATTAGCTTGGTGGGAAATATCTCGACCCTTGGGAAGATTTGAGAGATCAGCTCCAAATTAGGAAAGTGTGAATAACACCAGTTGATGTAATTCTCATCTCCAGCAGTGTAAGCCTTTAGCTAGGGCATCCATGGGTAGAACAATTTTGTCAGATGGTTTTCAGGATTGTACAGTACTATAGTACGATCTAACTCCATGTCTTGAAAATTGTTAAACAGATCTTTTATAGACATCGTTACTACTTTGAGTCGTTCATTTCCATGGTTTGTCCATCTTCCTGGAAGTACTTCTTCTGGTTCATCAAAGAATTCCACCACTAATCTTCTGCGAACTATTACCGGAGAGGGAACATGATAGTCTGTTGATTCCTGATCTTCAGAAGTAGAGTCTGTCTCTATTTCTTCATTTTCTAACTTTGAGCTAGACTCATGCAGAGTTATTTTAACTGATTCAGTAGTAGATCCTTGCAACTAACTTTCATCATTTGTTCCTTCTACAGTATCCTTCTCAAAACTATCTGACTAATCAGTCATTCCTAGTTCTTCAGACTTCAAAGTCTCTTTATCTTCACCTTCATCTTCTTCTTCTAACTTGGGTTCATTAGCAGTTGTAGTCTTTTCGCTTTTACTCCTGGAACTGTCAGAAATCGTTCTCTTTTTACCTTTGATGTCTTATCTCATAGACTCAAGTTCATCATCCTCATCATTATCACTGGGAATAATTATTTTGATGAAGAATCTCCTTCATTCGTCTGGTTTGTTCTTTGAAGTACCCAGTTACTCTTTCGTCTCCTTGGGGGTGCAACAGTAAGTCCTTTTTCCTTTTCTGATTCAGATCCCTTTCTACCAATAGATGGACTCCTTGGTGGGACCTCTGGTGACTTCTCCACAACCTTAGCTCTCTTCTTGGTTGGCTTGGCAGGGGTGGCCATTGGAGAGGCAAAATTATCAGATTGAGATGACTCACTTTTCGTTACGCTTGCCTTCCTCTTCTTTGCAATACCCTTGCTACTGCTGCAAGATGTCTTTAGTCTCTTATTCTCCATGGGGAATTTCTTCCAATTATCAAACATCTTTGGAGACATCACTTTTTGAATATTAAGGGGTTCTCCCTCATCATCCCTTATCTTGCTCCTCAGTTTCTTCTTCAGGATAATGCTCAAGAGTCTTCCATGAAAAGAATTTGTGAGGAGTTTATCTATAGACTTCTTCTTCTCAAACGTTTTTATCCATTTGGACAACCAATCAATTAATTAGGCCCCAAAATTCATCTGCTACTTCATGACGATTGCATTCATGACTTTCAGTTGCAGATCACTAACAGTATCGTGTGCAGTGTCTTTGTACAAGATGCATTTTCCTATAATCTCAGCAAGAAAGTCAAATATCTTCAGGAAACTCCTTCTTCTTCATATCTTTCAGATTTGAATTTCTCTTGTAGCGCATTAACTTCTTGCCTTCTTCAATGTCGACTTTCTAAAGATTTATCAGACCTTGGTTAGGAAACCCTAGACATTGGTTGATCTCTGATGCTCTTATCTTCAAATTTATTCCTTTGATTTTTGTAGATAGAATCCCAGAATCTATCATTGCATTTGAATAAAATTCCTTCACCAAATAAGCATAAATTAGGGTGTTGGCTTCTAAGAATTCAGAAAACCCAACGTTCTTTACAAGCTCAAGAATATCTCTGAACTTTTTTTCTGATTTTTCGAACTTCTTAGAGCCGAGTTGAATTCTAGTGATAACATGCCAATTTTCCATTGTTAGGGTTCGAAGTGTATGGGTATTCGATTTCAGGGATTTTATAGGAAATACTTAACGGTGATTTGGGTATAGCTCTAGGTTTAATAGATTTTGGCTTTAAAGAGTATTTAGGGTTCAAAAAGGGAGAAGTCGATAGACTTTGATAACTAATTGGAAGTTTATAAATTTTTCTTTATGACAGTTCCCTCTAACTATGCAGAAACTGTGACGTGTTAGAAAGCCATTATTTGCACGATACCATAAAAAGAAACTATAAATCCCCATAAACTGATCATCTTTTCAGTTTTGACTTTCCTTTTAAGAATATGAGTATTATTGCTTTTAGTTAACCATTGACTTCTCCAGTTCATAGAGTAGCTTGATGAGATAGCTATAGACTCTACCATTTTCTTTGTCAACTCAACAATCGTCTTCTGTGACCATGCTTTAGTAAATTATTCCTCATTAATCTCCAACTGAGACTTACATAGTTCATCAACAGCTTGACCTCTTCTGAGGGATTTTTCATACATATACTCCGCATGAGTTCTTGTGATGCATTCTATTTCAGCTCTTCTTCTAGGTTAAAGAAGCTCAGAAAGGGCTGGCCTCTTAGTATAAAACTTAGTGCTAGGTTTGTCTCTGAGGCGCTTATCAGAAGAAGGATTGTATAGACTTGGTGGTAAGAATGTCATCACAACAAGCCTTTTTGCCAAAGTTCATTTACCAACTTTGGATGTACTTTGATATTGGCATTAGTCAGTGGGAGAGGATGAAGTGCTTTTAGCTATTTCATTTGTATGGTCAGGAGAAAAGTAATGCAATCGTAGGGTTAGTATTCTTTTACTCTACGATCAGGATGTTGATCGTAGGGACTCTACAATTGAGACAGTGAGGCTAGCTTAATTATCAGTCGTAAAGTTTAAGGACTCTATAACCAGGGATGAAAATTAATTTAGTTCATTAGCCACAGAGTTTTGGGACTCTATCACTGGGAAAGGGCTATTTGGATAAAACGGAGTATCAGACCAAGGATTATTGAAGCTTTTCACAATACCTGCAGAATTGTAGGTGGGTAATTCATCATGTAGTACTATTAGATGAAGTGCCTTTTGTCTTAAGGATTTAAGATGAATAGCTGATGGTCAGCTTCTGAGTATACTGGAGAATTTTTTGTTTAGTACTTTGTTTGTTCATAAGAACTCTAATAGATGTGTACTGATCCTCTGTGACCTGATTATAAAAAATATGAGGGAGGATGGACTGTCTTTTGATCTCATCTCTGAAGTTAGCGATAAATTACACTTCATCTCCTTCATCTTCTTTGTCGTGCAGCTTCATAATTTTCATGTCTACTCTTTCCAAAGTATCAGGGTTAGTTGCCTTCATAGTTTGAGAGATTTGTGAGATTCAGCTTCAATGTGTTCCATACTCAATTTGAGTATTGCCAGGCTCAACAGGTTATTGTTTACCATAGTTGATACCTCCATCTTAGAAACAGATGGCCTAACTTCTGTATGTACATCTTTGTAAAGTTTCCATGTACTTTTCCTTCTAACTGGAATCTTCTGAGCTGGTCTGATATCTTTATGGTTGAATAAGATCCATTGGATCATAGAGAACTTACTTTAAAACTAGTTACTCCACGATTTGCTGGCTAGACACTAAGAATGTAGGTTCTATCATTCAGACTTTTAGCATCTTCTGTACTCGTAGAGTTTCCACTCTACAACTTATTCTTCACCATCATTGTCAGATAGTCATGGATATGATCTTTCTTCTTGATCCCCTTGAGTATGGATTTTGGATGTAGCATCCCCAAATCCTGATCCTAATCACCAAGGGTTTGGTATACTATTTCTATAATTATTGCGGAAGATATAAACATAAATTGTTTATACATTAAACATTACACACTAACCCCAAGGTCGAGAACCTTCACATAATACTTGAATCAATATTCTATCTAACAAACACAATTATTATCATCCATTACTGTTACAAATCTAACTGCACACATAATTCCCAAGCTGTACTTGTCTTTGACCTTTCCTTATATCCGAAATATTCGCCTAATCTGCAAGTGTTTATCATGATATAGCAAGGGTGAGCAACAAATTTGCCCAGCAAGTTTAAGTTCAATAAATTAAGGATATATCATGATAGAAAGAATTGAACAATAAGCTGGCTAAAATTCTACAATATAATTGTGAACTACCATAAATAAACTTTCATAGCTGAATGAATATTTAACATAGACATATCAATTATATCTGGACCGAATTGTAATGAAGGTGATCAGCCTTTCATACCTAATGAATACATGCAATATGCACAGAGTACGATTCAATAATTCATAGACATGGTAATCAGCAATGATTATCCATAAGCATATTTGAATAAACAACTCAAAGTTGAGTTAAAGAAAACTTGCCTGATTCGTTGATTACCATTACGCAACCTATTTAGCTTTGTCTGAAAACCTAATATAGATAATACCGATCTCCAAATATTAGAATAATATCATCAAAGTATAATATTGTTATATATAAACATAGAATAACCTAAACACATAACACATAATCCTATCAGTCTATACAACACATAAGACCTAGTATTAAGTCAAACTATTTCAGTCTGAGTTAAATCAGGTACAACTCTGACATCCCGATGTCCTAGTTGGACAATTCTCGAGCCTACTTGTAATAACCCGAAATTTTCTATATAAATAAATAAGAAATTTTGCATAATTTTTTTTATTATTTTAAAGGTGGGAATATGTGTCAAGTAATATGTATGTTTATTTGGGATAAATGAAAATATATTTATTACCTGAATAATTATAAATTAATTTTTTTAGAATTGTTAATCATTATAAATTATATTCTTATAGTAATTAATTTTGTAGTAGAAATGTTTTTATTATTTATTTTCCATGAAAATATGATTATATATTATTTAAATAATATATGAGATGATTATAGATTTATTATAATAATTATTTTATTATATGAATCTATTTTAGACTAATTAAGTAATTATTATAACTTAATTAATATTGCTATATGTGCAAGATAATTCAGATATGGAATCCAAACCCTAATTCTGGATTTTGACTAAGGAAAGAGAATAATAATATAATATTTTTATTTTTATTTCAGTGCTATAAATATGTATGTTATGTGTGTAAGGTTAATATGAGGAGCATTTTTATTATAACCTGATAAAACCCTAGTATTACTGATAAACCCTAGTTTCGAAGTCAAATGAGACTTTAAAATCTGTTAAATCACTGTGACTATGTTGTGACGCCCCCAAAATAGGTATACATCACCCATCTTGAGTCGCCAAATACATGGTACAAAATTCAAATACAACTTAATTATACAACAGTCGTGTAAAATACAACAAAACATAATCTAAGAGTTTAAACAAGAATATTGTCATCTAGACAATATCCACACTCAATGGAGTCCTCATTACATTTATTGTCACACTATTTAACAGAATAGTGAGGACTACTAAAGCCATTTATCCTGGACCATCACTCCATTCCCCGACTCGTCCCAGGTATATTCTCATTTCCTGAAGAGAACAATGAAAGAAAGGGTGAGCTCAACTAGCCCAGTAAGAAATATTATGACTAAGATAATGCAGAATAAATTATCATTAGTCTTCAACAATGTCAAACTGATAAAATACAATAGACATCAAGTTTAGCTGTAGCGGAATAAGTAATCCATTAGAAGAGTCAAGTAGAGCATGATATCTACTATCTTCTATGATTTAAAATGTTTTCATCAATTTTTATAGCTGAGACTTAGCTTAATAAATAAACCACATCATCGAGTCAACCCTGCACTACGAGGCAAGGATATTCATTAAATCATCAATGGTCATGACTATATCGAATAATCCCTGGACATAATCATACCAAAAACTGTCCATCAATGCACTACAGGCTACTGAGAACTTTTACCCCATCATTTATAATATTACATGTCATGATTATACCAAATAATCCCTGGTCATAATCATACCAAGTCCATCTATGCACGTAAGCCAAAGATGACTTTCATCACAATATAAGCATGAGAATGATGACAATGACATAATAATTCAATAAAACAAGTTTAAGAATAAATTTTAAAGATTTATAAGTTTATTTATCTTGAAATCAATTACGTCCAAATTGTCAACATGATACTGCTTTATGGAGTAAAATTCAAGAATGCTCAGAAGAATATTTCCATGAAAAGATACCGGATGAAGCGCAAATATTCAGGATATTCTACTAATTTCATGGAGTATAGAAGCCAAAACTTTAACCAAATGAGTATCATATAATATATGAAACTGTAAATGGATTTTGTCCCGCCATGCGGTAATCCACGTAGACAGATCATTTCCATAATTTCATAAGGAATGAATACGAAGGATCATTCACCATGCATGTGATAATCCACATAGACAGGTTATTCTAACAGAATAATAAAGAATGGAACCAGTCGTGCATAATCCGCGAGCATGGATATTCCAAATGAATAATAAAGAATGGAATAATAGAAGAATTCACCATTAATGCGATAGATCAAGATAGGCAAAAGTTATTCTAACGTAATAATAAAGAATGGAACCAGTCTAGCATAATCCGCATGCATGACGGATATAACAATGAATAATAAAGAATGGAATAATGAAGAATTCACCATGTATGCGATAGACCGCATGATATAGGTTCTTCCAACGAATAATAAAGAATGAAACCGTGTCTACAGCGTAATCCGCATGTATGTGATATTCCAATGTAATAATAAAGAATGGAATAACAGAAGAATTCACCATGCATGCGATAGACCGCACAGATAAGTTATTCCAACAGAATAATAAAGAATGGAACCAGGTCTAACGTAATCTGCACAGACAGGATATTCCAACAGAATAATAAAGAATGGAGTAATAGAAGAATTTCATCATGTATGTTGTACTTCGCATAGACAGGTTATTCCAACATAATAATAAAGAATGGAATAACAGAAGAATTTCACCATGTATGCGGTACTTCACATAGACTGGTTATTCCAAAATAATAATAAAGAATGGAATAACAGAAACTCTCTTCATGAATACAAAAGAAATAATACTCCTTACCTTAGAAAGAAACTGAATACTGGAGTAGAGAGGTAACAGACTTCTCTTCTTCTTTCTCTCTATAATTTCTCTCTATAATAATTGCTCTATAGCTTTAGTGAATTGGTGGGAAATGAAGGAAGAATGAGCTTCTATTTATAGGAAAATATAGTTTCGATAATTGCACATTTTGGGGCTCGAAATATTACATTACAATACCTTCAACTTTTTTTTCATTTTTAATTTAGTCCTGCAAGTATTATCAAACTTACACCACCTCCCCTAATAGTAAATAATGTGAATCAATAGTTCAATCATGTGAATCAATAGTTATAATCATGTGAAAATACGAATTACAGTATAGTACCACTATTTATACCTCCAATTTTAACTTAGTCATGCAAGTATTATCAATTTTGCACCAACTCCCCTAATAGTACAAGAATGTGAATCAATAGTACACACATGTGAACAAATAGTTATAATCATATGAATTAATAGCAATTAATTGCTCATTTATCGATTAATTACATCTGATCGGGTCAAGATAACTTCCAGACATCAATTAATATCGAAATAAATGTCGATTTCCACCAACACTAATAATTCCAACACAATGGTGAAAGTATTATGCATACAAGCCAATCATGTATGATGATAAAGCATTTACTGTGTAATCAATCTTATTTATTTATTAATAAAAGAATTATTTATTAAAGGCATTTATTATCTACATGGTGTCGCATTTTAATAATATGTGATAAACCCATAGTTTTAAGCAATGCTTTTAGAATAATGATGATGATCATTCTAATGAGATCTAAATTCTTAGAAAGCTTAAAACTAAAATAGTTCCCAATCATTGGATTACTAAATTGGGGATTAGTGAATCCGGATAGATTGGTACATACGTTGCTTGCTCATTGGATGAGGATGATTGATCTCATGATCATTTGTGTGGAGACACTAAAGCAAGTATGTAGGTGCTTATTAGAGAATAAGTTCCTTTGAACGTGACTCGCTAAGGAATTCCTAATGGAGTTTTACTTACCTGTCAATAGGAATTCCTGTAGTGATAGTAGTACAAATGATCCTTAGACTTGAGATCATCATAGTATCTTATATATAATGAATTACACTTTGACTTATTCCTTAAGACTCTTAGAGTATATCAAAGGGTATGCTTGGGTGTAATAAGTTATATATGAAGATAATGAATGATCAATAAAGAATCTACCACTTCTAGTAAAAGGAGAAATGTCCTATGTGATTCGATAAATGACAACCTGTGAATCCTTGGTTAAGGTGGAATGAAATTAGAAAGTAGTTTCTAATTTGCATTCATCGGGAGTTGTTCATTTAGGAATCGAAAATACATATAATTAAATAAAATAAGACTTGACAGTAATTCCATGTCTTATATTTAATTGGGACATAGTATGGTGGAAGGATTGAATTGTACAGTAACTATTTACTCAAAGGTTCTTTTATGATTAATGTTGAAATCTATATTATCCGGAAAGTCGTTGATCGCTAGAGGAGGCTTATCCTATTGTAGAATAAATATTATTTATTTAAATAAATTATTTGTTTAATTTATTTATTTAAATGAGATTAGAATTATTCTAATTGATTTATTCACAACCTAGGTTTAATATGGAGAACCTAAAGGGTCACACCATAAAAGGAAGAATAATTATTTAAGAAGTTAATGGCATAATTGTAATAATATGTTAAGTATATTTAATTTAATCTATGGTGATAGAATAAATTAAATAGCTTAATATTTATTATTTAATATTTTAGAAATATTAAATATAAATTAATAAGAGGAGTCTTATTAATATTATTACAATTATTAATATTTTAATTTCTAAAAGGTTTAGGAATTAATTTAATATAAGTATTCTCATTTATTCCTAATTGGATTAGGAAAGAAAATTAGTTAAAGGAGTTTAATTAATTACCCCTAATAGGATTAGGGAGCCCATTTAATTAAAAGAGTTTAATTAAATAAATAATACCTTATTTTAATTAAAATAGGTTACATGATATCTTTATAAGAGGAGTCTTATATTAGATATCTAATATCGTAATTCTAGATTTGGAGAGTACACCCCTTTTCTTATTCGGATAGGAAAAACTAGGGTTTGAGCCAAATCCCTTCTTCTTGAAAAATTCCTCTTCCTTGGTGGATCACTATAGAGGCCATACGCTTGGGTGGCTTACATTAATCAAAGGAAGGAATCTACAGGAGATTCAAGGAGATCGCGAAGAAGTAGGAGGTGAACTCGTACTGAGGAAGCTCGTTTTACAAGGGTATGATTTCATAATTTCTTATTCTTCGTTTAATTAATAATATGCATAAAGGATGATCAAGGGTAATTGGTTTGTGAAAATTTTAAAATCGATTTTATCGCGCTTGCATTATTTTTGCAATTTTGATTGCTACTTTAATTTTCACGAAAACCTAACGGTGGTATCATGAGCCAAACTTTATGCGAATTATTAATTATTTAGATTCTAAATATGTATGGGTATGAATTTAGAATTATTTATTGGGCATATTTTGTGTTGTATAAATTATTATTAAAAAAAAAGCTATGAAAACATTTTTTTTTTTCTTCAAACTGCAGTATAAATGGCGTGATTTTTTTTTTTTCCACAAGGGTTGAGTCCTCGATTAAGAGGCGGTTGGCATGATTCTTAGAAAAAAAAAAAAACAACTTGCATCTTTTGGACGGTTAAAAGGCCTAATGACCACAGGGTCCAGTTAATTTTTTTTTTTTTTTGGTCAAGTATTGATTCCTTCAATGAAGTTGTAGCAGAGTGTGTGTTACTTGCTTGTCCACGTGCATTGTTATAAAAAAAAAAAAAGGGACGGACTTTTATTATATATATATATATATATATATATATATATTATTATATATATATATTAATCTTAATAATTTTATAATTAAAATAAAAGAGTTTATTTTAATCTTGAAATTGGATTTCATGCAACATAAAATTGCCCATTAAATGATAATATTTATATATATATGGAATGATTTAATTTATCGATACATATGATGATATGTATGATAATAAATGGGATTGATTATGGACAATTGACCAATATGATTGGATTTATTTTAGTTGGATGTTTTGAATGAATGGGTTTTATTAAATGGGGTTCTGCGTGACTCGTCTTTTCTCGGTTTTCTTCTTGATGTAAATTCTATCTCTCTCCTATGTACTTCCCTCGATCACGATCAAGGTTTCTATTTAAATTAAATAGTTTAATGTAATAGGATTAGTTAGAATTTTTTAGAAGAACCGAAGACCAAGATCAAGGAGTGCTTGAAGACCCGTTTGTAATGGAGCCCGGGTTTAAATGTAATAGTTATATTTAAATGTTTATTCTTTGCACCCTAGGGTTTGACCTTTTGGTTCACTTGGTGGCTCTAGTGAACCAAACTAGAATAAAAGTCCATAATCAATCCGGGTAGAATATAGTATTCTATATGTGCATGCTAGTATTATATATATTATATATTATGCAAACATGCTTCGCATGTTTAATAATATGATGCGTATTTTATATATATATTTGCATGCGCGCTAAACAAGATGAGACAAATAATAACAAATCCCTCAAAGTTTTTTATTAAGTCTTAAGCATTCAAAGATATTTAGAATATCGAACGTCGCCTTCTAGCATGATAAAATTAATAGAGTATTAAATATTTAATATGAGTTTGTTGTGTCACCACAAGGCAAGTATTAAGTATTTAAGATGTTAATTTATCACATTTGATGCTTATAAAGAAAATTGAACGATATTGTTTTGTTGTGTCACCACAAGGGCGATATTTTTCTTTTTTGAATATATGGAAGTGCTAGGTTGGACTTAACTTAAATAATTTTGATTCGGATGTGCCACCACTTGATCAAAATAATCCAAGAGGTAAAACATAAGGAGTTACATGTTGATGTAATTGACAAGGAGTTGACTACCTATTTATTTATATATAGTTTGTTGTGTCACCACAAGGCTATATATATTTGAAATGGGATCCTTATTCTCACTAGCAAAAACTTTAATTAGATTTTGCCGAACTATATAAAAATGAGGGTAATATAGTTTGAAGAAAATAGTGGGAGATACCAATATAAAATAAGACCTAATTTATTTTGGTAATTAATAAATGAATGTTTGCTAAAATATTGTCTTTTTACATGCAGAATTTTGAAAATGTCACATTCACTAATTTCCTTTCATGAAGCATACTTGATCTTAATAAAAGTGACCGGGACCGAACTACACGGAATTTGGTTAAGGAATCGAGAATTGTTCTCTTCTTTGAAAAGATTTCTTATGTCCTAAATTCACCCGCATTCACGCAAAAGTTGCGAGACGACCTCGAGGAAGAGATTGCTACTTTTAACAAAGTGGCAAGATGATGCATCGTGGCTCAATGCATCATGCTCGCATCCATGAGTAACGAGCTTGGCGTCACAAGATGAAAACATGGATGCTCCTCTTATGCTCACGCACCTTGGAGAGTTGTATGGTGAGCAAAGTAGGGACCGCTAGATATGAAATATCTAAGGAGCTCTTCCGATCTCGAATGACCGAGGCAATCGCCAGTTGGTTGAGACTCATGTCCTAAAGATGATCAATCTGATTGAACGTCTTGGATGACTTGGGTTCATCATGGATGGGGAGTTGAGTCAAGATTTAGTCTTGCAGTCACTCCGAGACACCTTCTCACAATTTGTTGTGAATTTTCACATGAATAAAATGGATGTCAGCTTGCCTGAATTACTTAACATGTTGAAAACTGCTGAAGGTCACTTCCCATCCAAGAAGAACCATGTCTTCTTGGTGGATGATTCTTCCAAGAAAAGGAAGAGGCCCAAGGTATCTTCCGAAAGGAAGAAATCCAAGAAGGCTAAGGAAAGGCGAAAGTGAAGGATCAAAAGAAAACGATCCAAACTAGTGAAAGGAATTTGCTTCCATTGCAATAAGTAAGGTCATTTGAAGAGGAACTGCAAGGATTATCTTGCGAACAAAAGCGTAAGAAGCTTGGAGAAGCTTCAAATCCTAATCAAGGTTTGTTTATGATTGAAATTAATTTTTCTCGAAAGTCAATCTTCTACTTGGGTATTGGATCTGGGATGTGGTTCTCACATATGTAATAATATGCAGGACCGGTCAAGTAGAAAGTCGAGCAAGGATGAGGTTAAATCCTACGAGTGGGAAATGGAGCAAAGGTTGCATTAATTTGTAGGGACTTATTGTTTAAGACCGCCTACGGGCAAGTTCATTAATTTAAATAATTGTTATTTTGTTCCAAATATCATTAGAAACATTATTTCTATCTCTCGTATTGGATATGGATGGTTTTAATATTATAATAAAGAACAACGGTTGTTCTATTTATAATGATAATGTCTTATATGGTGTTGGTAATTTGCGAAATGGACTTTATATACTTGACTTGCATGAAAATATATTTCAAATTGAACAAACTAATAAAAGGAAAAGAGATGATGTTAATTATACCTTTATGTGGCAATGTAGACTCTGGTCATATTAATGAAACAAGATTATCCAAGTTGTATAAAGATGGGCTCTAGAGCTATCTCGATTATGAATCATATCCAACTGTGAATCTTGTCTCATGGGTAAAATGACTAAATCTCCTTTTAGTGGAAAAGGAGAAAGAGTTCTGAGTTGTTAGCGTTGGTACACATGGATGTATGTGGACCTATGACAACCAACCTTACGAGGAGGGTATTCTTATTTTATTACATTCACCGACGACCACTCTAGATTTGGATATGTGTATTTAATGAAATACAAATCTGAATCATTTGAAAAGTTCAAAGAGTTCGAAGTGAAGTTGAGAAGCAAAGCGGTAAGAGTATTAAGATTCTTGATCCGATCGAGGAGGAGAATACTTAAGTGGTGAGTTTCTCAATTGTCTCAAAGAAAATGGTATAATCTCACAATGGACTCCACGTGGACGCGCCACAAATGAATGGTGTATCTCGAAAGGAGAAATCGAACATTGTTGGACATGGTTCGATCTATGATGAGCTTTACCTGACCTTCCAGTTTCTTACGGGGATATGCCCTAGAATCGGTTTTGCATACCTACTTAACAAGGTACCTACAAAATCCGTCCCCAAGACCCCATATGAGTTATGGACAGGGAGGAAACCAAATCTTTAGCATGTTAAGACTTGGGGTTGTCCAGCTTATGTCAAAAAGTTTGAAAACGATAAGCTGCAGACTAGATCTGACAAATGTAGATTTGTGGGATATCCTAAAGAAACATCGGGGTATTATTTCTATCATCCAACTGATCAAAAGGTGTTTGTTGCGAAACATGCTGCCTTCTTGGAAAAGGAGTTTATCCTTGAAGGGGTCGATTGGGAGTAAGATATATCTTGAAGAAGTTCAAGAACCACAAAATACTACTGAGATCAAAGTGAGGTACCTAATCAAGTAGAGATACCTTACATGCCACACCCTATTCAGTAAATCGGAAGAGTGCCAAAGATACCAGACGGTATGGACTTGTCATAGAAGATGACAATGAGGTACGATCATAGATGATGATGATCCATTGAATTACTGAACAAAGCTATGAGTAGTAAAGACTCGGAGAAGTGGCAAGAAGCCATGAAACCGAGATGGACTCCATGTATGAGAACCAAGTATGGACTTTGGTCTCACCACTTTGAAGGCATTAAGCCTATTGGGTGTAAATGGGTCCTTAAAAAAGAAAGATCGAGCAGAGCGGCAAGGTAGAGACCTATAAGGCCCCATTTGGTTGCAAAAGGTTTCAAACAAAGACAAGGAGTTGACTATGATGAAACCTTCTCACCAAAGAGATAATGCTCAAGTCCATTCGGATTTTGCTTGCGATTGCGACTTACCATGACTACGAAATCTGGCGGATGGGCGTGGCGGCCTTCCTCAATGGGAAACTTGAGGAGGATGTGTATATGACACAACCGGAGGATTTGTTTCAAAGGTTGGAACAAATCAAGTCTCGTAAGCTTCAACGATCCATTTATGGATTAAAGCAAACTTCTCGTAGGTGGAACATCCGTTTTGATGAGACAATCAAAAGTTTGATTTTATCAAAATGAGGATGAACCATGTGTGTACAAGAAGGTTAGTGGGGCTATTTGTTTCATTCCTTGTATTATATGTTGATGATATATTCCGATAGGGAATGATATTCTATCTTTGCAAAACAATTAAAATCAAGTTATCTAAACACTTCTCCATGAAGGACTTGGGAGAAGCATCCTATATTTTGGGGATAAAGATCTATAGAGATAGATCTAATAGGATGCTTGGCTTATCCCAAGGAACGATACATTGACATGATGCTAAAAAGGTTTAGCATGGAAGATTCCAAAAGAGGTCTCATCCGAGATGAGCCATGGAATACATCTCAAGAAACAAGCCCCAAAGACACCAGAGGAGAGAAAGCTGTGATGAGTAAGATTCCTTATGCTTCAAAGAATAGGATCTATCATATACTCAGTATGATATGTACTAGACCAGATGTCGCTTATGCACTTAGTGTAACAAGCGGATATCGGTCGAATCCGAGAGAGAAGAACACTAGAAAGCGGTGAAAAATGTCCTAAAGTACTTAAGAAGAACTAAGGATGTATTTCTTGTCTACTGGGTGGTCCCAATTAAAACTAGAGGGCTTCACAGACTCAAGTTTTCAAAGCAGACCAAGATGATGATAAATCCATTTCGTGGTATGTGTTTACCTTAAAAGGAGGCGCGATGAGTTGGAAAAGTTCCAAGCAACAAACAGTTGTTGATTCATGTGATGAGGCGAGTACATAGGCGCAAGTGAAGCTGCGCAAAGGAAGCTGTTTGGATGAAGAAGTTCATTACGAACTTGGTGTGGTTCCTAGCATTAAAGGACCGATTGCCTTTATTACGTGACAACACTTTGGAGGCATTTAGCATGCTAAGGAACCCAGTCTCATCGTAAATCCAAACACGTGTCATGGCGATTTCATTTGATCGGATAGATCATTGAAAGAGAGGCGTCACCACGGAGCGTGTGGACTCTCAAGACAATATTGCAGATCCATTTACTAAAGCGTTAACACAACAGCAGTTTGATCGTCACTTAGAGAAGATGGGTATGAGATACCACGGCGATTGGCTTTAGTGCAAGTGGGAGATTGAAAGTATTATGCATACAAGCCAATCATGTATGATGATAAAGCATATATTTGTGTAATCAATCTTATTTATTTATTAATAAAAGAATTATTTATTAAAGGCATTTATTATCTACGTGGTGCTGTTTTAATAATATGTGATAAACCTATAGTTTTAAGCAATGCTTTTAGAATAATGATGATGATCATTCTAATGAGATCTAAATTCTTAGAAAGCTTAAAACTAAAATAGTTCCCAATCATTGGATTACTAAATTGGGGATTAGTGAATCCGGATAGATTGGTACATACGCTTGCTCATCGTTGGATGAGGATGATTGATCTCTTGATCATTTGTGTGGAGACACTAAAGCAAGTATGTAGGTGCTTATTAGAGAATAAGTTCTTTGAACGTGACTTCGCTAAGGAATTCCTAATGGAGTTTTACTTACTGTCAATAGGAATTCTGTAGTGATAGTAGTCTGAAATGATCCTTAGACTTGAGATCATCATAGTATCTTATATATAATGAATTACACTTTGACTTATTCCTTAAGACTCTTAGAGTATATCAAAGGGTATGCTTGGGTGTAATAAGTTATATATGAAGATAATGAATGATCAATAAAGAATCTACCACTTCTAGTAAAAGGAGAAATGTCTATGTGATTCGATAAATGACAACCCAGAATCCTTGTTAAGGTGGAATGAAATTAGAAAGTAGTTTCTAATTTGCATTCATTGGGAGTTGTTTCATTTAGGAATCGAAATACATATAATTAAATAAAATAAGACTTGTGGTAATTCCATGTCTTATATTTAATTGGGACATAGTATGGTGGAAGGATTGAATTAGACGGTAACTATTTACTCAAAGGTTCTTTTATGATTAATGTTGAAATCTATATTATCCGGAAAGTCATTTGATCGCTAGGAGGCTTATCCCATTGTAGAATAAATATTATTTATTTAAATAAATTATTTGTTTAATTTATTTATTTAAATGAGATTAGAATTGTTTTAATTGATTTATTCACAACCAGGTTTAATATGGAGAACCTAAAAGGTCACACCATAAAAGGAAGAATAATTATTTAAGAAGTTAATGGCATAATTATAATAATATGTTAAGTATATTTAATTTAATCTATGGTGATAGAATAAATTAAATAGCTTAATATTTATTATTTAATATTTTAGAAATATTAAATATAAATTAATAAGAGGAGTCTTATTAATATTATTACAATTATTATTATTTTAATTTCTAAAAGGTTTAGGAATTAATTTAATATAAGTACTCTCATTTATTCTTAATTGGATTAGGAAAGAAAATTAGTTAAAGGAGTTTAATTAATTACCCCTAATAGGATTAGGGAGCCCATTTAATTAAAAGAGTTTAATTAAATAAATAATACCTTATTTTAATTAAAATAGGGTTACATGATATCTTTATAAGAGGAGTCTTATATTAGATATCTATATATACGTAATTCTAGATTTGGAGAGTACACCCCTTTTCTTATTAGAGATAGGAAAAACTAGGGTTTGAGCCAAAATCCTTCTTCTTGAAAAATTCCTCTTCCTTGGTGGATCACCTATAGAGGCCATACACTTGGGTGGCTTACATTAATCAAAGGAAGGAATCTACCCGGAGATTCAAGGAGATCGCGAAG
This sequence comes from Panax quinquefolius, assembly GCA_020205615.1. Lineage (NCBI taxonomy): Eukaryota > Viridiplantae > Streptophyta > Magnoliopsida > Apiales > Araliaceae > Panax > Panax quinquefolius. Next base: position 104,621,456 of record CM035157.1, read on the forward strand.
AAGTAGGAGGTGAACTCGTACCTGAGGAAGCTCGTTTCTACAAGGGTATGATTTCATAATTTTTTATTCTTCGTTTAATTAATAATATGCATAAAGGATGATCCGGGTAATTGGTTTGTGAAAAATTTTAAAATCTGATTTTATCTCGCTTCCGCTATTTTTGCAATTTTGATTGCTACTTTAATTTTCACGAAAACCTAACAAATGGAACTATCAATTTCATCTTTAATCAACACGAACTTATTCATCATTAATATTATAACTCACAATATTTGACAACCAGGTCGTTCCCAGGAAAGAGGGGGCTTTCCGATAAGGATTTCTCCTTGTTGGAACGCAATTAGATGACCAAACCTCTCCTTGATAGAACTTCTAGATATTATAAATATTGCAATTTAATAATATGAATAACTTTATCGTCTCAATTATTGATTTAATAATATATCATATTATGCAGATGATACTGTGACAATAATCGAATCAATAATATGAGAGATATGATGCAGCAATTACTGTAGCAATAACTAAGTATAACTGAGTGACTTCTCGCGTAAACATTAATAATCAATACCGTGTGCTACTATGCAACCACGCGTATTATTGTACTTTTACTACCGGGTAGTTCAATAGATTAACGGTAAAACTTCCGTCGTTATTTTTATAAAAAGATAATTATGTCGTTTTCTAACTACGAAAATACTTCCGTTGTGGGGTCCCCCAATGACTGTGCCGTCATACAAATATTCCCTGTTAAAACAAATATTCCCCGACCAATCGAATATTATATAACCACTTACTTACTTTGCAAAATTTGTAAATATTACCCACAACTATAACATTATATCAAATCTAAACCATAATATTCAAAAATATATTTTGAGAAATTATTCTTTATTCATAAAAGTTGGGGTCTTACATATATGGTATATGATATATATTATTGGTTTTAACGTTAATGATGGAAAACCCTAATTAGTAATTTTTAAAAACTAAATTTCATTTTAAACCCTAAATTAAAATTCAAACCCTAAGGGTCAAACCCTAAGGGTTGGGACAATTGACAAGTTTGCCATTAAAATTTAAAGGCTAATGACCACAAAGCCCTTTTTGTCACATTCTTGAAATAATTGCTAGCAAATCTTACCATATCTTGGCAAGTTATCAACCCTAGTCTAGCTAGGAGCTAATAAACTCCAGCTCTCAGCCATGTAATCATCCAAATACATTGCATACAAGTTATAGATAAGATCTAAGAGAGAGAAAAGTCATTATTTGCCTCATTGGTTCATCACACTCAACCTAAAACTCTTTTAACTCCAAACCTCTGAAATATATTGCAATATCAGTCTCAGAAAAAGGCCCCACCATCTCCTCTAACAGATCATAAGCATAGAATCAAGAACTTGTTCACAGAAAGGTAAAAACCTAATTTCAAATTTGATTTTGAAGGCCATGTTAAATGTTATGATTTTGTGTTAAAACATGTTATATGTAGTATATATTGATGATCTGGGTTTCTAGATGTTAGATCTATAACATCTAGAGGCTCGAATTTGAAGTTTTTAAAAATCTGAAAAATTTTATTTTTGTTGTCTGACAATGAATGTCAGACCTCAGATCTCAGTGATTTTTAATTGTTTTTGTGTTTTGAAAGTTTGTAGTTGTTGTATGCTATGAGATCTTTGATCTGGAACTTGAATCAAGATTTCAAGTTCAAATCGTGAAAAGATTGCATGATATTGGTGGTCAAACCCCGTTGATCGACCATGACTGGACAAAATCTGGGTAACCCAGATCTTGCCTAGAATTGTCTGACAATGACTTTGTAGCCTCTGATCTTGCAGATGTTGTGCGTTATGAGTTAGTTGTTGTAACCATGTTGTAGTATGTTAATTTAACTTTAGATCCATGCTTTTAGAACCTCTAGATATCATATATACTGGATTTGGTGGCTTAGATCTTTCTGATTAATGATGTTTAGATTTAAATATTATTCAAAACTTGTACCCTATTAGTTGTTCTACAAGGCCCGACGTCTAGATCACCCATAACATGAATATATTTCATCATATAAGGCCATGAACAGCATTGACCGGCCATGACTCACTACAAAAAAATGGGCCCTTAGCAACAATTTTTCGGGCAACGACTTTATAAGTCGTTGCTAAAGGTATATGTGTAGCAACGAAATTTGTTCTTCGTTGCAGATTGTGTCAGGCTTTCATTTTTTGCAACAAAATTCATAAGTAGATACAAAATTTCGTTGCTAATTCATTGGCGAGAAAAAATTTCGTTAGAAATTCGTTGCAAAATTTTTGTCCACTTGTTTTCCCATCATCGTGGGCAACGAAAGTTTTTTTGTTGCTAAAAATGGGGCTTTAGAAACGATTTTTCAGGCAACGACTTTATAATTCGTTTCTAAAACTGTATGTTTAGCAACGAAACTTGTCCTTCGTTGCAGATTGTGTCAGGCTTTCACTTTTTGCAACGAAATTCATAAGTAGTTGCAAAATTTCTAACCACTTGATTTCTCCTCAACGAAAGTTTTTTTGTTGCTATATTTCATTGCCTAATATGGACCACATTCATTGGCAATAATTTTTATTTTCATTGCATATTTTATACAACTTTTTGCAACGACTATTAAAATGTTGCCTTAAATTGAGATAATAATAATAATAATAATAATAATAACAATAATAATAATAGTACTAATAATAATAATAATAATAATAATAATAATAATAACAAATAATAATAATAATAATAATAATAATAATAATAATAATAATAATAATAACAATCGAAATAATAATAGTACTAATAATAATAGTACTAATAATAATAATAATAATAATAATAATAATAATAATAATAATAATAATAATAATAATAATAATAATAATAATAATAATAATAATAATAATAATAATCCTTGCAAAATAATAACAACTAAGCCCAGGTGCTCTAGAGGTCATAGATCAATATTCCAAACTAAAGGTCTTGGGTTCGAATCTGTGCATCAACATATTTTTTGGGATAAATTATTGTGCGTCCCCAAAATAGGTATACATCACCCATTTTGAGTCGTCGATAATAATGTAATACTGAAACAACTACAACTTTATTAATCTGACATAAAAGCGTGAGTTTAAAAATACAAATATTGCCATCTAGACAATATTCACCCCAAATAAGTCCTCATTATAATTATTGGTACATTATTTTACAAAAAATGGTGAGGACTACTAAAACAACTTTCTAGAACCATCATTCCACACCCCGAGCTAGAACTATTACATTCTCGCCTCACGAGAAGAAAAATGGAACAAAAAGGAAAAGGGTGAGCTCAACTAGCCCGATAAAGAATATTATGACTAAGATAATATAGAACAAATTATCGTTAGTCTTGACGAGGGAAAAATCGATAAAATACAATAAACAACAAGTTTCGGATCAATATTATTGACGGTGAAATAATAATTCATAGAAGAGTTCGTAGAGAATGAAATCTACTATAATCTATGAATTTAAAAGTCCATCATCAATATTTTATCCTATAACATCAATCGATATTCATCTTGAATCAAATATTCATCTTTTACACTCTGGACGAAATATTCATCGATCGATCGTATTCATCTACACTTGTGTACATCTTTGCACTCTGGGCCAAAGATATTCATAAGAAAATCAACCATCTTTGCACTACTGGGCCGAAGATATTGATAATATCATCATTTAGGGATGAGGATGATGAAAAATATTTTAAAGAAAAGCGAATCCGGTGAAACAAAAAGAACAAATATTATGGATTTCGTACTTTTAAACAATCAGAGTTCAAAAATACTTCATAAATAATCATAGTGAAGTAAAATTCAAGAATGATCAAAACATGGATCTGATCAAAGCTAGTATCCATAATAGATATTTTGGATAAAAATGAAAATTTAATTTTTTACGTGAATAATAGTGTCGTATTCGTGAATAGTGTGTAGTATCGTGAATAATGTAAAGTATCGTGAATAGTAACTGAACACTAAAAAGATAAGAATTTCACAAGAAAAATCTTACCAATATTTCGGCATAATGATATTAGAAGAAATAATATCATTTTTAAAAAAAAATAATATCCTTACCTCGAAAAAAGGCGGTACTTACATTTGGAATCTTGGATATAGTCTTTGAAGGAACTTGCATAGTATATAGCAACACTCAAAGTATCAAAATACTCACAAGAATACGCTTTCGATAATATAGAGAGAAGAGAGAGAAAACTTGAGTTTACGGTGTGATTTTCAATTCTAACCTAAGCACCTATTTATAGGAAAATGCTTAGAACAACAAGCGAAGAAAATTTAATAAAATATTAATATATTTATAATTTTTTCCTTAGCTTACCTTTGACCATCTGAATTGACCACCAAATAATGACAAAAAAAAAAAAATGTTTTTTTTATAAAAATAATTAAAACTTTCAAAAATTAATTATTTGAACTTGAAACTCAATAATTCATAATAAATAGCCCTTTTATCAGAAAAATTCAAAACATATGTCCTTTCCATAGGAAATTCCATTCTCTACAACTTTGTAAGTTTAAGTTTTTCAAATTCAAAGCGAAGTTGGTAGAAATCCACAAGCGAGGCGATTTTACTGAAGTTTATAAATCAATTTCGGTCGAGAAATGGGGTCCACAAACATGTTTAACATGTTTTAAACATTAATTGTAACAAAAAATACTCCTCCTCCTCATATATTCATATATCCCACATTCATTGTAAAAATATCACCATTATTATATTATTAAAATATAATAATATATTTAAATAAATTATTTATCGAGAAAGATAAAATATCAATTTTTCAACAATTGTCACATTAAAAATTTTCTCCATCTATATCACATAAAATGAATATTTTTCTTATCATATAAATCAATAATTAATTATTCACAAATAATATTACGAGAATCGCAATATTGTGACGAGGTAGTTTCAGGAAAGGGGCTTTTCGATAAGGATTTCTCCTTCTTGGTGTATGATTAGGTGACCAAACCTCTCCTTAGGCAGAACTTTCTAGACATTGCCAATAATGTTATCTAATAATATTATTCAAATAATATGAATTATTGATCGATAATGAAAATCTTTGTGTGTAGTGACAATTATTGAAACAATGATAATATAAAATATCAGCGTAGCAATTATTGAATCGATAAAATAAAATATTGAATAGTAATTCTTTGTAACAATTATTGAGTAATGCCTTCTACGTAAGAATCGATAATTGGTGCGATCTGGAGTATCTTCTTGTGTGTTTAAACCCACGGGTATTTCAACAGTATTAATGGTAACAACTACGTAATTATTTATAAACAACTTATACTTATCGTTTTCTTCATCAATCGCTTTTCCGTTATGGGCCCCCACACAAAGTTTTTGCAGCGTAATACGAATATTCCCAAGCGGTAAGAATATTCCACGACCAAACGAATATTCTCGATAAAATGAATATTTTATAACCACTTGCATATTTGAAATATTTGCGCATTTTACCCATAACTAACCACATTAATCAAATCAACCCTTACTATTTCAAAATAATAAATAGAGGAAATTTAATTTTATTTATAATAAGTTGGGGTCTTCTGACCTCCCTCCTTATGAAATTTTGTCCTCGAAATTGACGTACGTACACAGTGTTTGAAAAGGTGAGGATACCTCGCTTTCATTTCGTTTCCAACTCCCGGTCATTTCCTCGATAGCATGGTTTCTCCACAAAACTTTAACTTGTGGTATGACCTTTGTCGTAAGACATGCTCCTTCTATCAAGATCTTTGAAAGGTACCTCCTAAATACGTTAAGTCTTTGGCTATCTCATCAGGTTCTAACTTCGATAGCGTGGTTCGGGTCTTTCACATATTCTGAAGCACGGAGGATATATGAAAAATATTATGAACACGAGACATACTTGGTAGTGCTTGAGTCTATAGGCTACATTTCCTACTCGGTCGAGAATTTGAAATGGACCGATAAATCATGGATTGAGCTTTCCTCTCTTCCCGAATCTTGTAACTCCCTTCCATGGGACAACACGCATGACAATCATGATCCCCGATACTAAATTCCCGTCCTTTCGATGAAGATCGCATAACTCTTTTTGTCGATCTTGAGCCATTTGTATATCGTTGTCGAATCATTTGGATCTTTTACGTAGTCATACGTACCAACTCGGGTCCCAACAATGTTGCTTCACCCACCTCATCCCAACATATTGGAAGCGACACTTTTCGTCCATATAATGCTTGAATGGAGCCACACCTATACTTGCACGATAAGCTTTGTTGTTGTAGGAGAATTCCACGATGGTAAATACTTATCCAACTCCTTTGAAATCTAGGACCACGAGTCTTAATAGATCTTCAAGAGTTTGAATAGTCCTCTCGATTGTCCATCCGTTTGAGGATGGTATCGAAGCCGAATAAATAAATCCGTGCCCGTAGCTTTTTGCAAGCTAACCCAAAATCGTGAAGTGAATCTTGGGTCGCGATCAAAACTATGGATCTTGGCATGCCATGCAATCTCATAATCTCATTTACATACATATGAGCAAGGCGTTCGAGGAATAAGTCTCCGTGTCGGCAAGAAATAAGCGGACTTGGTTAATCTATCAACAATAACCTAAATAACATTTATGCCTTGAGAAAGCCGTGGGAAGAAGACGTGCTTGAAATCCATGGTAATGTGTTCCCACTTCCATTTCGGAATCTCAAGTGGTTCTGATGGACCCTTAGGCACTTGATGCTCGCCTTTACGTTGACAAGTTAAACACCTCGAGATAAACTTTGCGATCTCTCTCTTCATATTGTTCCACCAAAATGTATGTCGAAGATCACGATACATTTTGGTACTTCGAGATGGATTGCAAATGGTGTATTGTGTGCCTCCATCATGATCTTGTTCTTTAAATTAGAATCGTTAGGAACAAAAGTGCAGGTGGACTCGAAGTATTCCTTCTTCATCGATTCTTGCTTACGGAATAGCACCCTCTTGTACTTTCTTTCTTCATCGCATCGACTCTCGGGTTTGTGGCTTGAGCGACTTTAACTTCATCGATTAAAGTTGGTTCTATGTATATACTTGACATCATCACACTCGTTCACGCATATGATCTTCTACTCAGCGCGTCGGCTACCACGTTTGCTTTTCGAGGATGGTATTGAATGGTGTGGTCGTAATCTTTTAACAGCTCGAGCAGCGTCGTTGTCGCGTGTTGAGTTCCTTTTGGGTGAAGAAATATTTGAGGCTTTTATGGTGCGAATATATCTCACTTTCTCTCCATATAGATAGTGCCTCCGGATCTTTAGCGTTGAAAGCATTTGCTTCTGACTCTAGATCATGAGTAGGATAATTCCTCTCATATTCTTTAAGTTGTCGCGAGGCGTAGGCTATGACTTTCCCACGTTGCATGAGAACACATCCTAACCCTTTGCTGAAGCATCATTTGTAGATAACAAATCCATCGAAACGAGATGGTATTGTCGAGCAAGTCTTAGAAATGAGTCTCCTCTTGAGCTCTTGGAAACTCTTCTCGCATTCCTCGCTCATACAATTTTGTATCTTTCGGAGTTAATTTGAGTTAATGGAGTAGCGATTCGAGAAAATCCTTCCACGAATCTCGATAATAACCATTAAGCCCAAAAAGCTACGTACTTGATTCTCACAGCTTGGTTGCTCCAACTTTGTATTGCCTGATCTTCGTGGGTCAGCGGATACTCCATGTTTTGACACCACGTGCCCAAGGAATGCTACTTCCTCAAGCGAATTCGCATTTCTTCAACTTGGCATATAGCTTGTTTTCACGAAGCCTTTGGAGTACCGACTTCAAATGGTGCTCATGATCTTCACGACTTTTGGAATATATGAGAATGTCATCAATAAAAACAACAATGATGGCGATCAAATAGTCCTTGAATACTCGGTTCATCATATATCCATGAAAGCCGCGGGAGCATTAGTCGATCAAAAGACATGACTAAAAATTCATAATGCCGTATCGAGTTACGAAGGCGGTCTTTGGAATATCCTCGGATTCTAATCTTGGTGATGATATCGAGCGAAGATCGATCTTTGAAAAGAATTGTGCTCCTTGCAAGCCGGTGAAAACAGGTCATCAATACGAGGTAGCGGATACTATTCTTGATGGTGACATGGTTTGATTCTCGATAGTCAATACAAAGTCGCATACTCCGTCTTTCTTCTTTATAAATAAAAGCAGGAGCACCCCGAGGAGATGTACTGGGGCCGAATGAAGCCGATGTCCAACAACTCCTGTAGTTGGACCTTTAACTCTGAAGTTCAATAGGAGCCATTCGATATGGGGTTTTAGAAATGGGCTTTGTGCGGGTTCAAGATCAATAAAGAATTCAACTTCACGTTACGGGGGTAGGCGGGAAGTTCTTGAAATCGTCGGAAATTTACTAACAATAGGAATATTATTCAAATCGGCGTGTCTTTATTCAAATCCATAACATGGGCTAAGAAAGCTTGACATCAGTTTTCAATAAGCGAATAGCTTTATGACTAGATATGGCGGTGATTGATTTTAATGGTTTAGTTGCTTGAATTAAATACAACAGGTTGGTTAGGAATATGAAAACTATGACCTTACGAAAACAATCAATTTTGGCATGATGAGTAGTTAACGATCAATCCCTAAAATCACATCAAAAGCAAGTATCTTTAAAGAGATAAAATTGACGGGTAATGTGATGGTGCCAACTTGGATCAAACAAGATTTATAAGCGAGTGGATGTGATGAAAGTTTCTCTATGAGTCTCCATGAGATAAATCAAAGTCTAATTTCTCAGGAGTTAAGTTTAAGCGTTGAGCACAAGCGGAGAGATAAATGAATGGGTAGCAGGTATCAAGTAAGGTATAAAAACGCAAGAATTTATGATTAGCTTACCGTGATCACCTCGTTTGGGTTCCTCGCATTTTGACCGATCCACGACAAAGCGCTCTTCGAGAGGCCGTTGACTTTGACTTTTACGGGATGACCTTTTGAGTCACCATCCCATTGGACTTGGTTTCGCTCTGCGTCTGATCTCGGCGATATATCCTTCCTTTCCACAATTATAACATACCTTGAGCTGTTGTGGGCGGTTTGGGTGATATGTCCCTCTTTCCACATTTATAGCATCTGACCGGTGGTCGTTCTCCTCCTTAGAACCGATTCTTTCTTTGGTGTTGGCGTCTTCACATGGTCATTGTTGAATCTCCTCTTTTTAAAATCTCCCCAGGCTCGCTTCTTCTATTCTCATGGCCATGATTACCACCAGAGTGGTTACTGCTTTTTGTTAAGTATTCTTCTTTCTCCATTTGGTTATCGTTGTTTACGATTATTTCTCATCACCGAGTATGATCTGGTTATGGTCCCTCGGTTGAGCGTACTTCGTTATCTCGCTCTAATAATTGAGCCACATTGACAACATCTGAATATAGAGAAAATTTATGAGAAATGAGAGATATTGGCGTATATGGGTTTCAAACCTCTCGAAACATCGCGTCATCGTTCCTCATTTCTCCACCAAATGAGGTCTGAACTGGATAACTCTGCAAACTTTGCCTCGTACTGGGACACCGTCATGTTATTTTGTTCCAGTCTAATGAACTCCACTTCCTTCATATGACGAATACTTTCAGGAAAGTACTTGTCATTGAAAAGTTTCTGAAACGTCTCCCAAGACATCTTTGAGTCTTGAAATTTGGATGGAGTGCGCTTCATAGATTCCCACCGATGTCTCGCCTCATTCTGGAACATAAAGGTGGCGAATGGAACCTTCCGTTCCTCCGTGCATCCCAAGACATCGAATATCTTGGTGATTTGTTTGACCCACGTTTCTGCCTTAATCGGATCCGGCTTTCCCCAGAATTCTGGTGGTCCCAACTCTTTGAACTGCTTGGCTGTGACAAACCGTGCGTTGTTATCATTTCCACCTGTATTTTGTGCACGAGTCTCCCTCGTCTGATTTTGCATGAACTGCAAAAAGCTTCTAAACATCCCGTCGTTCATCATCTGCTCAGTGGTGTTGTTCACAGGAGGAACATTGCCGACTGTTGCGCGTTCTCCTCGTTGGTGAGTAAAGGTGTCTCCACGGTCTCATTTACTCCATTGTTAACATTCTCGGTCGACATTCTCAAATCTTGCCATAAAACAAAGGGTTAATAAAGAAATCAACATATCACATAATATCCCTATATATCTTGACCGACTAACAAATAAGCTTAGGTAGGACACACTAGCGAAGGATTTTCGTCTCTCCCTCCTCTAGTTTATTCCCGATCTCATGGAGATCATATCCCTAAGCTACGATACCAACTGTGGCGCCCCCAAAATAGGTATACATCACCCATTTTGAGTCGTTAATAACATAATAAAGAAACAACTACAACTTTATTAATCTGACATAAAAATGTGAGTTTAAATACAAATATTGTCATCAGACAATATTCACACCCAAATAAGTCCTCATTACAATTATTGGTACATTATTTTACAAAAATGGTGAGGACTACTAAAACAACTTTCTAGAACCATCATTTCCACACCCCACTAGAACTCGCTACATTCTCGCCTCACGAGAAGAAAAATGGAACAAAAAGGAAAAGGGTGAGCTCAACTAGCCCGATAAAGAATATTATGACTAAGATAATATAGAACAAATTATCGTTAGTCTTGATGAGGAAAAATCGATAAAATACAATAGAACAACAAGTTTTGGATCAATATTACATGGCGTGAAATAATAATTCATAGAAGAGTTACGTAGAGAATGAAATCTACTATAATCTATGAATTTAAAAGTCCATCATCAATATTTTATCCTATAACATCAATCGATATTCATCTTGAATCAAATATTCATCTTTTACTACTTCTCTGAAGATAAAGATATTCATCGATCGGTCGTATTTCATCTCAACACTTGTACATCTTTGCACTACTGGCCAAAGATATTCATAAGAAAATCAACCATCTTTGCACTCTGAGGCCGAAGATATTCGATAATATCATCATTTAGGGTGAGGATGATGAAAAATATTTTAAAAAAAAGCGAATCGGTGAAACGAAAAGAACAAATATTATGGATTCGTACTTTAAACAATCGAGTTCAAAAATACTTCATAAATAATCATAGTGAAGTAAAATTCAAGAATGATCAAAACATGGATACAATCAAAGCTAGTATCCATAATAGATATTTTGGACAAAAAATGAAAATTTAATTTTTCTATGAATAGTTAAGTATTACGTGAATAGTATTATAGTATCGTGAATAGTATAAAGTATCGTGAATAGTAACCCAGACACTAAAAGACAAAATTTCACAAGAAAAATCTTACCAATATTCGGCATAATGATATTAGAAGAAATAATATCATTTTAAAAAAAATAATATCCCTTACCTCGAAAATGTACTTACATTTGGAATCTTTGGATATAGTCTTTGAAGGAACTTTGCATAGTATAGCAACACTCAAAGTATCAAAATACTCACAAGAATACGCTCGATAATATAGAGAGAGAAAGAGAGAAAACTTGGTTTACGGTGTGATTTTCAATTCTAACCTAAGCACCCTATTTATAGGAAAATGCTTAGAACACAAAGCGAGAAAATTTAATAAAATATTAATATATTTATAAAATTTTCCTTAGCCCTACCTTGACCATCTTAATTCAGCCATCAAATAATGACAAAAAACAAAAAAAACGTTTTTGTTATTAAAAATAATTAAAACTTTCAAAAATTAATTATTTTTTGAACTACGAAACTTCAATAATTCATAATAAATAGCCCTTTTATCAGAAAAATTCAAACCACATGTCCTTTCCATAGGAAATTCCATTCTCTACAACTTTGTAAGTTTAAGTTTTTCAAATTCAAAAGCGAAAATTGGCCAAGAAATCCACAAGCGAGGCGATTTTACGAGTTATAAATCAAATTCGGTCGAGAAATGGGGTCCAGACATGTTTAACATGTTTTAAACATTAATTGTAACAAAAATACTCTCTCCTCCTCATATATTCATATATCCCACATTCATTGTAAAAATATCACCATTATTATATTATTAAAATATAATAATATATTTAAATGAATTATTTATCGAGAAAAGATAAAATAATCGATTTTTCAACAATTGTCACATTAAAATTTTCTCCATCTATATCCACATAAAATGAATATTTTCCTTATCATATAAATCAATAATTAATTATTCACAAATAATATTACGAGAATCGCAATCTTGTGACAACGGTAGGGTTAGAAGGAAAGAGGGGCTTTCGATAAGGATTTCTCACTTCTTGGCGCTTGATTAGGTGACCAAACCTCTCCTTAGAGCGAACTTTCTAGACATTGCCAATAATGTTATCTAATAATATTATTCAAATAATATGAATTATTGATCGATAATGAAAAAATCTTGTGTAGTGACAATTATTGAAACAATGATAATATAAAATATCAGCGTAGCAATTATTGAATCGATAAAATAAAATATTGAATAGTAATCTTGTAACAATTATTGAGTAATGCCTTCTACGTAAGAATCAATAATTGGTGCAATCTGGTAATCTTCTTGTGTTTTAACCACGGGTATTCAACAGTATTATTGAGTAACAACTTCTGCTAGTTATTTATAAACAACTTATACTTGTCGTTTTCTTCATCGAATCACTTTTTAGTTATGGGGCCCACACAAATTTTTGCGCGTAAATACGAACGAATATTCCCGACAAGTAAGAATATTTCACGACCAAACGAATATTCTCGATAAAATGAATATTTTATAACCACTTGCATATTTGAAATATTTGCGCATTTTACCCATAACTAACCACATTAATCAAATCAACCTTACTATTTCAAAATAATAAATAGAGGAAATTTAATTTTATTTATAATAAGTTGGGTTAAAGATAAATTTATATGAATATTTGTTTATAAAAATTTATATGAATTTTAGAGAAAAATTTATAAATATATATATATATATATATATATATTGTACATACTTTTTTTTGGTATAGGTATCCAAATCACGCCCAAAATATTATATTATGGAAAAATTTCAGTTCCATAATTTTTTTATTTTTTTTTAGTTGTTTACAAAAAATAAAAATAAAAATTTGGGTCCGGATTTTGGACCTGTCCGAGAGTCTGGACAGGATCCATTGTGTGTGTGTGTGTGTATATATATATATATATATATATATATATATATATATATATATATATATATCACAACTAGGTTTTTAACCTAAGACCTATGGGTTATTGGGCCATTAAGCTACCACTGAGTCATTCTAATTTATTAGTTAACTAAACTACCGCTATAACTATTAGCGGTAGACAGTGTAGCACATGAGCAAATGAGGGGCAAATGAGTAATTTCTCATGTCGCTACACCTTGTAGCAGTTGGTGTAGTGACAGGGGAAATCCATTTCAATCCGTGTCATCCAATGTTGCGATCAACATTATAGATTATGGTTGTTGAAATAATACTCGTGACAATCGATTGCCAAGCATGTTAGTTCCGGGCCTCCGACCCAAATAAACTCAACCTCATCAAACCTGATTATTATATATATGTTTCCCAATGTTTTCTATTTTTAGATAGATGTAGGATATACTTACAAGTACTCCCTCACTCCGAGAATGAAAGTGATGACTGATTTTATGCGAATTTAAAAAAAATGTCAAATGATAAAATTATTCATATTTAAATTCTCATCTAATTGCATATTTTTCTATACATGACTAGTAATATTATATAAATATTTATAAATAATAAAAATATAACATTTAATACTAAGGATATTACGCACAAATTATTATAAAAAATAGATTATTTAATATAAGTAAATATTTAACTTGAGATTACATAAAATAATAAGAACTTTTATTAACAGGCGGAGGAGTAACTTAAATTATGAACATATTTTTAAGTCCAAAAATAAAACATAAAAAGAAGAATAATAATGGTATATCCCTAGCTATTCCTAGTTCTCCTTTTACCTTTTTTCCAAATATATTATAAAATTAAATTATAATACTATTAGTTCTAAGAAAAAACATAAAAGATCACTACAAGAAATTAGGGATGTAGCGAAGGAAATTTTGTGAAGGAATTTATTCCTTCACATGAAGAGTTTATTAGCGAAGGAACAATGAAGGAAAAAGAATAGTGACAATATAGTTATTAGCGAAAGATTCACAATTTATATTTTTTCTTTCGTAAAATTCATTTGGTAGAAGGATATTTGGCGCCTATTTATGATGATAATTTGTGAGAAAAAAAACTATTAATGAAGAAAATATTACCCACTATATATTATTGTTCATTGATTTCTTGCGAGAAATAAAATTAGTCATTATTTTATTCTAAATATTTTTTTAGAATTAATTATATTAAATATAAATTATAATATAAATATATTAAATTTTTTATAGTATTAAATTTATTTTTAATAATATTTTTTAAATAAATTACAATATCCACTATTTTTTTTAATAAATTATAAAATAAATATCTTTACACCAGAGTACCTCTTCCTAATTTTCCCCCAAATTAGAAGGGTTTCCACTAGCACTCTAGCAGAGCCAGAGAAACATAAGAAATTCTTTGTAATACGAATCCTCTTAGAACAGAAATTCAAAAGAAAGAGGAGAGAATGATGAGAACAAGATTGCTATGGTTCACATTGGCCTTCGGATCCTCAGCAGCTACAATTACCCACTTCGTCTTCAAAGATCTTTGGATCGATCGCCAAATTATCTCTTGTGACGACCTGAATTTTCACTCATCATTGTCGTAGGAGCTAATGGCCGCACGGGAAAAGATTAGGAGAAACTACTTTTGATCTAAGCTCTCGCACTGGTTTTGATTGTAAGTAAGGATTTATTGCTTTTGCTTCTTCTATTTTTTTCACCAGTCTTAATCGATCCTCGCTAATTTTTCTGAGGAACTAAAATTATTGATTGATACTTTGGACTGAATGCTTGGTTTGTGAAAATCATTTGGACTGAATGCTTGGTTTGTGAAAATTATTTGGTGAAGAAATTAGATGATGTGTGGAGTAATAAGGATGAAAATTTATGGCTAAACCATGTTCAAATCCATGTAAATTCTGAGTTTTGGACTATGCATAATTGGTGTTTGATAAAATACCTCAAAGAGGTTAAGATGTTTAAAAACCTAAAAATTTGCCTATGATTGGAACCAAGTGGTATGTATATATGAATTAGAATTATAAGATGGCTTGAGTCATATGGTCAGTTTATTAGCATTTCTTACAAATGTGATTTCCTCCTCACTGAGCGTCTTTATCTCTCTAATCATATGATTATTATTTTTTTTAAGAAAGGTGTACCAATTATAATGAATCATGAAATTACGTTAGTTTCAAAATACTTTTCTTCTTCCAGATTTGGACCATGTTTTGCATTTGGACAATCTGAATGGTCTAGATATGGACATTGCAGAGTAGGTTTTCAACTTTTCTTACGCGTATCTCTACCACAATTTTATGATGTTCTGAGTTGAGTAGTACTGGTACCACAATTTTATGTTATTCTAAGTTGAGTAGTACTGGTTCAAGCTCGCGTTAAGGAATTTATTGTTTTCAAAAACTTCCATTGCTTTCTCAGGAAGTTATTAATTCTCGCTGATGAGTATAATTTAAGTGATGCTTTTCCATTTATAAAACATATTTCCTGACACATAACAATGCATTACTTATGTGTCCTACTATACATTCAATCAGTGGGGACTTTTATTTTATGTTATGGGAGCGAGTTTTTTTTTTAAAAAAATAGAACATATTTTAAGTTAAAAAGAAAAAACATAATTACCCTTGTATATAAAGAGACTAAATAAATTAGATTTTAATGCATAAAATATTTGTTTTAATAAAAAAAATTTAAAAAGAAAAAACATAAATAAATAAGATTTTAATGCATAAAATATGATATTGTATCTTAAATTCATACCATCAATACAAGACTAAATACTCTATAATTTAGTAAATACAGAAATAATGTCCTTAAAATTCATAAAATTTCCAAAGAAGATTCCTTTTGTGAAATAGAGTAAGTAATATTTATGATTATAATGTCTGATTTAAATTAATTCCCATAGAACTTGCTCCGTGCCTCAACCGCTGTACAAAGGGTAAGTAATTTTTCTAAAGAATTTTGATAGCATAATCTAGATCTTTTAGTGATATTTCTTCAATTGTGATGTTAAATAAGGATAAGATGCATGCTTAGTTTTCCTTCTACTTTCCCTACTCTATTTTAGGTATGTTATTCAGGATAGCGGAAGAAGTCAAGTTCTCCCTCTGTCTGGAAAGAAAAGAGAGTCCTCCTACCTTTTTATTGACCTTTGCTATATGGATATTTTCATTTACATCTATTCAGCTGTCCTTTTCATTTTCGTTTTCATTTACTTCCTTTTTTGGGCCAATGAAGTTTATCTGTTAGTTATCTAATTTCTTTTTTATCTTGATGTTGCATCTGAGTTTAGTTTTCTTTAAACTCTGTTGTTAGTATCTGACTTCTTGATATTTCTTTGATTGTTGTATTTCTTATTGGAGCTTATGATCATTCTATAGGCTTTATTTTACAAGAGTTCAATTAGGTTCTCCCCCAAAAGAATTATATGTACAAATTGATACTGGAAGTGATGTCTTATGTGTCGGTTGCAATTCCTGCAATGGTTGCCCTACATCAAGCAGACTTCAAGTAATGTAGGCGAATAATGACCTAAATTTTGTCGTACATCACAAGCTACATCTTGCTGGATTCATGACATCATTTTCAGTCAATAAAATTTAGTTAGTGTCGTGAAAGATGTTGTATGCTGACATTTTTGTTTAACAGGGCCGTTTTAAGTACCAACCTGGTCAAGTGAGAGCCTTCGGAATGCTTGCTGGAGGTTTTGGCATTACTCCAATGTTCCAGGCATGCTTATCAATTATCTTTATAGTATCTTCGACTTCTAACTGTTACCTTTCAGGGTTCACTATTGATATATGGCATGGTTTCTATTTGTCTTACAGGTTGCTAGAGCTATACTAGAGAACCCAAATGATACCACCAAGGTGCATCTTATTTATGCTAATGTTACATTTGAGGACATTCTTTTAAAAGGTAATTTAGTCTTCTTTTCTTTAATATGTCCCATTTGAATATCTATACACCCTGGATAAACTCATGTTATGAGGAAACCCAAAATTTCAAACTTAATATAAGTTTGAACCATTATCTAAGTGGGCCAAACATGATTTTAGCCAGTTTGAGGAGCAGAATTCACGTGTACTCTAGGTGAAAGAATTATTATGTATTATTTAGCATGTGGTCTTCATTTCTTCTCCTCCCCCCCACTCCGTCTTGTGTTGAGTTATTTTTTCCACATCAGTGAAGTACTTCAGCCATCTAGCAACGACCTTGGTGATTAGGACCCCTTGTGAGGTGATGTGTAGTCAATGTCTTTGAGAAAAAAATTACTTAGAATTTAGAACCATTAAACAGTGTCAAAATCTCTTTGGATGAAAGAAATGATGGTTACATCTTCAACTTGAGTACCTGTCACTACAAAAAAATTGACATTTGACATCTGTAAGCAGTGAAATGTTTGCAGAATGCCAGGTTTGCTCTCAAACACCATTGCTGCAAGATATGGCCATATGTATTGTAGATTTGATAGTTCTAGCATATACAATTTTTTTTATTTTGAACCAGTGTTGTGTCATTAACTTGTAAAGAGCATGCCACTTGGAATGCTGTGCAGCCACCTAAGAGTTATGTAATGCGATGTGAATCGCATAAGATAATAAAATCAGAAAGTCTATTGCTCTAGGTTCATGTCCTTTGACCATGACTACTACCCCAACTATTATTAATACCATAATTTGAATATTCACTCATCCAAAATTTGGTTTGATCAATGCTTGCAAAATTATTGAATCTCTTGGTAGAACAAGAACTAGGTTAACTGAGGTTAATGACGGCTGAATTTATGCTGGCTTGATTTTTAATAGTGTCTTTTTTCCACATTTGTACGAGATGGCTAGTTTTGATAGTAATGATCTTGTAATTTGTAGCAAGGCTTCTTATTAAAAAAGAGTAGTTTCTTACTTCACGGAATATTTTTGCTTCCCCATTTTGTTTATCTAATTGTTAAATTATAGAATAGCCATGTTATTAAAAATCCTGGAGGATTTGCCCTTGTTAATTCACGATTAATGTGTCTAATTTCTCGTTGCACGTCTTTTCTCATTTTGTTTTGTCTGAAATATTGCAACAGTGCAAAACTTATTGATATCTATCGCACTCAGCATAACATAAGTGCATCTACTGGGATGAATGACCCAGCTGTTGCTACAGGGATTTCTGAACTCATTTATGAAATTACTAAAGAAACGCCTGCTGAGCCTGATTCCCTTGACGACGACCTTGTGAATGCTTGGGTAGCAAACCTTGGCGACGATGGTTTGTGGGGAAACAATGCACCTGCAATGAATAGGGTAAGAAATTTCCAGGATTGCAATTAAACTCTAGGTTTTGATTGGTAATAAAAACAAATTATAAGGTTGGCTGTTTTCTTCTATTATAGTTGCAGGCATAATGCTTACATACCATGATAAGATTTTTCACCATTTGGCAGGTTCATTCCAACTTAGTTAGCCTAAGACAGTTCCTTTCATAGTGGAATGTTTTCTGAATTGCTTTACTAAATTTATATTTCTACTTTCTATTAGTTGTATTCTAGTTGGTCTTATTACAAATCAGTAATGCTCTAGAAAATTTAAGCTTATTAGTTATTATTGATCCGGTACCAAGATTAAAGTGTTTAATTAATCATTTTCAAAAATGAAATTGGTTACCCATTTATTTTATTTGAAAGTTGTCATCCGAAGACGGGGCTTTAAACACAATAAAAAACTGAAAGGAATATCATGCTTTTTGTTTATATCTCTTGTTTTAATAGGTCTATGATGTATGTTTCTCGACAAGTCTGTGTTGCATGAACTGTTTCCCTCCCACCCGATAAAATAAAATAAATGATGTAATATGATCATTTGTAACATCTTACTCTTTCATCTATAGTTCACACTAGGTTAATGAGTTTCTTGCTGGCGCTGGTACTGATGCTCCAGACGTTGAGGAGAACATTATTTCTAGACCTTCAATGAGTTATGATGACATGTGCGCAAAGACTCTTCTAGAGACATCAGAACTGGAGGTAGGAGTCTTGATCTATTTCATGTAGTCATGCATTCACCTTTGAGGCAGAAAAACCTTGTACTTAGAAATATTTTTCTGTTATCGCAAGAAGATGATGCAAAGTCATCTAGGACTTCGTCCCCAGATTCAATAGGATAAGTTGAGACATCCATATCGTCCCACTTTGGTGGAATGAATTACCCTTCATTGTTTAGTTCAAAGCCAGCCTACGGATCTTCACAATCCACAGTATGTAGCTAATGCATGAAGATCTTTTTCATTTTCTAGTTGACAGTAAATTATAGTTTGCCCAGTGTCTACTATCATCAAGCTTCTAATTTAATTTTGAGAAATTAGATTCTTTTCATGGTTTCCCCCCTATTTTTTTTTCTAATTTTTAAATTTATTTTCTTCACTTTTTATACATGAAAGTGTCACTGACTTGTTCATTGCACTTAACTGGATCCGGTCAACCAAGAATCTCTTCTTCTTAGTTTTTATTTTTTTTTCCTTTCAAATTTTACTTACTATTCCTTTCAGCTGAAAAGCAACCCATGGATTTTTATGTTAACAACACATGGTTTAATTCAAGTTAGTGTATGACATTAGATGAATCATTGTGTATTTAAAATTTCACCAGTTTTGGGTGGGTTTCAATCCCCATAGCTGGGGCCAGAATAACCTATCAAAAAAAAGTGTTTGGATGGGTTATTTACAAATTACTATGCTTCAATCATTTTCCTTGTTTCTGGAGCCTTCTACAAAATGTATCCTTGTCAATTTAAAGCTTCTTGTAATATGGATATCAACTCTCTAAATTTGCTTAAGATTTCAATTAACTAGTTCTCTCATCAGAGATAAGGATCCAGCTTTTAAGTTGATTTTTATCTTTAAATTTTTTCTGTGATACCTTTTTTGGTAATGTGTGCTAGGAAATGTTTGCACCACTTTCCCTGTAAAGATAATGATCTCCTTGTGACCACTTGCACATAGTTTACTAGGGGATTACTCAATTTGCTTGGTCGGTGCAGTATTGGGTGTGGCCGGTTGTTTATCTAGTCCACAGACTCCACACCCTACGAGGTAAAGGCTGCGGGTTCCACAATCATCAAATTAAAAAAAGAAAGTTTAAATGTTTTGTATGATCAAGTTTTTTAGTCAATATTCTTCCTCTATTTTGTGTTTCAATTATAATGAAAGTTAAGTTCCGTATCTTGAATTTTATAGGAATTGGGTTATGTTTAGTTTCATTTGTTATGTATAATTGTTTTTCTTTTTGTACAAAAACACCTTGGTCAGTTGGTGTAGTACTACATGAGATGGCCAAAAGTATTGTTATATACTTCTTCGAAGATTAATTATTCCTTTGTCATTTGAATTTGGCCTCAAAAGGATATTTGTCTTAACTAAATATGTTTTTGACTGATTTAAGAGTCGTACTGATCGTATTGTTTTCAAACTTTTTGGAAAAGATCCTAGTGAATTCCACCGTCTTGCGAAATTAGGTATGTCAATATTTATGGGAAGCTAACCTATTTGAACGAAGTTTTATGATCTCCTTCAGTGAATGTATGATGCTATCAAATTTATAACCTTTTCATATTCTGGACTGGTTAAAGCACAGTCCTACGGATATTGAAAGCTACATCGAACTGGTCAGATCATATTATCAATATACCTTGAATCTAAAAATTCCAAATGGGTGGAGGTAAGTTTTGCTTCACTTCTAGAATGTAGATTTCTATTTTTGAAGAACCAAACTGAGGTTAATATTGAGCTTGATGCTAATCACATCTTGGGGTTAATATTTATTCTACCATATAAACTGTAATATATGCTAGTTTTTGACAGGCACATATAATGTGGCAATGTTCTTTCTTATCTGTACGTTTTTCCACCCTATAATCTCTTGGTAGTCATTGTTTTTGTATAATCTATTACGTTTCAGGTTCATGAATGAAGAAGATTTCATTCTCAGAGCACCTAAATATGAAATGACACCAGTTGTATGTGCAGTTTTACTATACTTCCAACTCCCCATTTTCTTGTCTCAAAATTTGGAAAATGTGCATACATAAAACCTTTTAAATTATAAGTGGCCTAGGATTTTAGCCTATGTATGTTGTAAAAGGGCAAGCACTAATGGAAGCATGATGTAGATGATTTTTATAGGAATGAACTGTTACTGGCCAACTAATATTGATTATGAAACTGATGCTTTTATACTGTGGTGCAGCGTGTACCAGAAAACTCAATTTTTGTGATGGGTGATAATCGTAACAATGACTATGATTCGCATGTATGGTATGTAGTCTCAATCTTCAGCTCATAAATGTTTTTCACAAGATATTATTTTTCAAGTATTTTTGCATGCTTTTTGAAGATAACCCATCCCCTTATTAAATTGAATGCAGTGATGGGAAATATTTTTGGCAATGGAAAGTGGAGTACTTGTTCTAACTTGTGCTATAACCAGGTTGGAGAGTGATTATGAATTGATGTGCCAACCATATTTATTGTTTAGTCATTCAAATTGAATAAAAAATTGGTGGTATTATAAAGTATTATGAAATAGGAGCCAATCCTTGACACTGTACCACGTAGCAACTCTATTGTCTTTGTGTATTGATTTTGGCACTAAGTGCCTCTGGTTACCTATTTGCTTCATTTTTCTGACTTGCTATTATTTTTAAATGTGCAGGAAGACTGCTTCTAGGACATGCCTTACAATACTGGGTATCAAATTTCTGTGTTACGTTTACGGAAGACAAGGGACGAAATTATGAAAGTGTACTCTTTCTATATATGTAGATATATACTTTAATTGAAGAACTGTGGTAGCTTTAGATGGTTAATTGTAAAGATAATGAATGATTATTTAGTGGATGATTTTATTAAGTTAATAATATTTTAGTTTTTTGTATTTTTGCCATTATTTTCTTATGGGGACATTGAGCCAGCCAGGTATACAAAAAGAATGTCAAATTTTGATTTTGCAACAATATAATTCGTTACCAAAGCATTGAACAAGTTTTAATATAGCAACAATTTTTTATACATTTAGCAACAAATTTTCATTGCTAATTGCATTAAAAATATAATATTTGGCAACAAAAAATTAACATAATAACAATGGAGAGGATATTGTTGCTAATACTAAAATAAAAGGCAACATTTTTTATGGTTGCAAATCATATCAACTTTCGTTGCACATATAAAGTTAAACAAAGAACATATAATGTCGTTTCTTTAATCGACACTTTCGTTCTTTATTGAAAAATAACCGAAGAACAAACATTTTCGTTCTTGATTCAAAGATAATGTCGTTGCCAAATAATATAATCAGAAACGAAAATCGTTGCTAAAAAGTTTACGTTCCGCAACGAATTCAAGCTTAGGCAATAATTTTCATAATTTACTGCAACGAAAAATGTCGTTGCAAAATGGTGTTAATTGCAACGAAAATGCATGGTCGTTGCAAAAAAAAAAGTGTTCATTTCATTGCCAATTGGCAGGCTTTTGCAACGAAATGGAGTTTTTAGCAACGACATTTTAATTATTCTGCAACAATTCATTTTGTTGCTAAAGGATCGATGTCTCTGTACGAAAGACAAATTTCATTGAAAAATGTATTACTTTTGACAACGAAAAAAATAGGTTCGTTGCGGAACAATTAGCAACGCTCATTGCGCAACGAAAGACGCAACGATAGTAAAGTCGTTGCCAAAACCCTTTAGCAACGAAATTTGGCACCTTTAGCAACGAAAATCTGTTGTTGCTGAAGCCCCATTTTTTGTAGTGACTTTATTTTCTGGGTAGCCCAGAAACGTGAAGAACAACTCTGACAAGCTTTTCTGAAGCTTAGATCTTTTTGTTGTGATACGATTTGGCCATAGAACTTGTTTAGAGTTGTAGTACTACATCAGTACTACAACATTAACTCAATTGCAAACCCAGAAACATTTAGATCTGATAATTATCACTGGTCAAAGTAGGCTACTCGAACACTGACTTTGAAGATCTAGGTTTCTCAAGAACACCTAAGGCGACGCTTTCTGTTGCCAAAGGCTTTAGCGACAGACTTAGTTAATTTTAATTAATTTATTTTCTAAAAATCATTTAAAAATAGAAATTAATTTCTGAAAATTACAAAAATAATTTTAAGTTAAAAAAATTAACTTTTAATAATTTGACATATTTTTCATAAATAGTAGTATTTATTTGAATATTATTGATATTTAATTTATTTAATAAATTCATTAAATAAATTAATAAAAAAATAATTTTATTATATTAAAAATCATTTTAAATGATTATAAGGTATTTGAAAATATTTGAAGTTATAAAATATAACTTTTAATATTTAAAGCAAAGTTCATTATTTATTTAATATTAATGATATTAGTTTTATTTAATAATTATATTAAATAAATTAATTTAAAAATGATTTTAATATTAGAAAAATTATTTCAAATAAAAATAAAGAGATTAAAATATTTTAAGTTATAATATGTAAGACAGAAATTTTTTTTAAATAAAAAGGAATTTCCTTTATTTATTATTTTGAAATAGTAAGGGTTGATTTGATTAATGTGGATAGTTAAGGGTTAAATACGCAAATATTTCAAAATAAGCAAGTGGTTATAAAATATTCATTGTTGTTTGGGAATATTCGTTTGGTCGTGGAATATTAAATGCTTGTCGGGGAATATTAAATACGACGAAGTTGACCATGTGTGGGCCCCATAACTTGAAAGCGATTGGATGAAGAAAACGCAGCAAATATAAGTTGGTTAAAAATAAGCAGTAGTAGTTATTACCGTTAAGATCGTTGGAATACCTAAATTGGTTAAAATCTGATGTCTGGCGTGGTTGCACAAAGCGGTACACCAGATTGTACATTGCGATATTGTTGAATTATTGATCCTTACGTAAGATGGCACTACTCAATAATTTTCACGGTGAATTCTTTATTCAATATTTTATTTTATTGATTCAATAATTGTTGCGTTGATATTTTATATTATTATTGTTTCAATAATTGTCACTTTGCATGATATTTTCCATTATCGGATCAATAATTCATATTATTTGAATAATATTATTAGATAACATTATTAGCAATGTCTAGAAAGTTACATCTAAGGAGAGGTTTGGTCACCTAATTCTTGGCGCCAAGAAGGAGAGATCCTTATTGGAAGCCCCTCTTTCTGAGGAGCGGCTGGTTGTCATAATTGTGATTACGTAATATTATTTGTGAATAATTAATTATTGATTCATATGATAAGGAAATATTTATTTTATATGAATATAAATGATGGATTTATTTATGTGGTTATTAATGAAGGAATTAATGCTGAGATGTTTTATTTGTATTTTGTCGGATTGGAGGTATTAAAAGATCAAATCGGTGTTATTATAGCTTTATTGTGTGAGTTATAATATTTAATCCGACCGTTTGATTGTGGTAATTTTTGGGTATGTTATACATACATAAGTTGAGTATATGTCCATAAATTTTGAACCGTTAAAAATGCACGAATGATTTGTTGTGAATTTTAAGAGGTGTCGAATTCGGAAATTAGGTTTATAATTGATTTTGGTGGAAAATTCTAGAATTGAGTGGGCCCCACTTGTGGTTGGTGAAAAATGTGCTGAATTTTATTTCAAATGTGGTGGGTGGCAATAGTAGCGAGTGTAAAGCCATCGTGTAGTGGTCAAGTCTGCCTTGTTGGGCTAACATTTTCCTATAAATAGAGGCTAAGTTAGAATTGAAAATCACACGAAACAAAGTTTTCTCTCTTTCTCTCTCTATATTATCGAGGCGTATTTTGTGAGTATTTAGATACTTTGAGAGTTCTTTATTCAAGACAAGTTTCATTCGGCATCACTTCGACCTTTCCTTAGAAATCTTGATCGATTCTTCGAGGTAAGGGATATTATTTTTTTCGTAATGATATTATTTCTTCAATATCATTATCTTTGAAATGTTGATCTCGAGGTTTTTATCAAATTTGGAACTTTTTTCATATGGGGTTACTATTCATGAGTTACTATTCACGAGTTACTATTCATGAGTTACTATTCACGAGTTACTATTCACGAAAGTACTATTCATGAAGCGTGAGAATGTTTTTTGTGGAATTTCTATCTTTTGGTGTCGAGAGTTACTATTCGTGATATAACTTATTCACGTATCGATTTTATTCACGATATCTGGCACTATTCATCAAAAATAAAATTTCTTCTTTTCGTTCAAAATATCTATTTTGGATACTAGCTTTGATTGTATCCATGTTTTGATCATTCTTGAATTTTACACCACTATGATTATTTTTGAGGTATTGTTGGACATGGATAAAACAAAGTACGAATCCTTAATCCTTAATCCTTGTCATTTTGTTTCTTTGGATTCGTTCTTTAAAAATATTTTTCATCATCCTCGGTCTTAAATGATGATATTATTGAATATCTTTGGCCCAGTAGTGCAAATATGAATGATTTCGAAGAATATCTTTCATTCAGTAGTGCAAAGACGAAAGGGTGTTTAAATGAACATATTGGATCGATGAATATCTTTGGCCTTTAGTGCAAAGATGAGCAGTGTTGAGATGAACACGACCGATTGATGAATATCTTTGGCACGTAGTGCAAAGATGAATATTTGATTTGAGATGAATATTGATTGATGTTACAGGATAAAATATTGATGATGGATCGTTAAATTCATAGATTATAGTAGATTTCATTCTCTACGTAACTCTTCTATGAATTATTATTTCGCTGCGAATATTGATCCGAAACTTGTTGCCTATTGTATTCTATCGATTTTTCCTGTTGGAGACTAACGATAATTTGTTGTATATTATCTTAGTCATAATATTCTTTCTTGGGCTAGTTGAGCTCACCCTTTTCCTTGATGTTCCATTTTTCTTCTCGGGAGGCGAGAATGTAGCGAGTACTAGTCGGGGGTATGGAATGAAGGTTAGAGAGAGTTGTTTAGTAGTCCTCACCATTTTGTAAAATAATGTATCAATAAATGTGATGAGGATTTATTTGAGTATAGATATTGTCTAGAAGATAATATTTGTATTTAAACTCATTAATTATATATTGTCGTATTTCACACGACATTTGTATTATTGAAGTTGTAGTTTGCTTCTTGTACCGTGTATTTGGCGATTACTCGAGAATGGGTGTTGTGTATACCTATTTTGGGGGCGTCACATAATATAACTTTCAATATTTAAAGGTAGATTTTATTAATTATTTAATATTAATGATATTAGAGTTATTTGATAATTATATTAAATAAATTAGTTTAAAAATGATTTTAATATTCTAAAATCATTTTAAATGAAACTAAGGTGTTTAAAAATATTTTAAGTTATAAAATATAACTTTCAATATTAAAGGCAAATTTTATTAATAATTTAATATTAAATGATATTTGATTTATTTAATAATTATATTGAATAAATAGTTTAAAAATAGTTTTATTAATTTAAAAATCATTTAAAAAGGATATAAAGGGTTTAAAAATATTTTAAGTTATAATAAATGACTTTTAATATTTCGATAAATAATACATTAATATTTTAATAATAATGGTAATTATTTAAAAATAATTTTATTTTTTTAGAAATCATTTAAGGGTAAAATTAGTACTTTATAAATATTTTGAGTTATTATAAATAACTTTAATATTTTAGCAATGATTTCATTAATAATTTAATATTAATTAAATATAAATGATAATAGAATTATTTTAATATTTAAATCATTTAATAATGATTCTGGTGTTTAAAAAATCATGATAAATTATAATAAGTAATTAAAAATTATTTTAAGTCATTTAAAAATAATTTGACCACTTTTTAAGCTATATTGAACTATAGGATTAAGTTTAGACTCGATAATTACCCGATAAAGTTGTTGGTACACCGACATATTTCAGAAATTGATCTGGACTTAGATAATTTGACTAGATGCGTGTCTGTTTGTGATCCAATGTCTATTAAACATGTGTGAAAATGTGATTAAGTTATGTGCTGATTGCAATAAGCAGTACTATGTGTTATAGTATGTATTTCTAATCGATAAAATGATCTTATTTAATGATAGGTCTTGATATAAAAGATAAAACTAAGTTGCGTTATTGTAAGCAGTAGCTCAGGCAAGTATCCTACCTTTGCATTTACTTTATGCAATGGACATGAGTAAGAAAGTTTCAGAATTATATTATCGTTGTGTCAGATTATTAACTCTTTTGTTATCGATTATGTATCCAAACATTCGTATTCATGCAAGTTCTTAAATTATTTGATCATTGTTTATCAACACAATATTATTGTATAATTCAGATATTTATTATGTTCGTTAATTTCTAAATATGGTTATATAAGTGTCCACACTTGGATAATCATTGTATTTAATCACATGTTGATACATACCTATTGATTTCTGGTATGTATACATTAATTAAAAGATGTCTAAGCTATTTGACCCAGCTAGACACAGATTTAGAAATATCATTGAACATGATAGAACTTTATTGTATGCAACCAGATTGTTTTAGTTCGGATTCCCGACTAAGTATGAACATCCCGAATATGGGAAAACTTGTGTGCACCTAAGGTGGATAAGATGAATGATAATATCGTTCTTGCATGTAGTATTGATCAATACAGGGCATAACGGGCCGATCGCCCCCCGTGCCTGTAAGTTATGATGGTTTACAAATGAAGTTCTGTTTAACCTTTTTGAAAATAGAAACCAATGTTCATAGTTTGTCGACTAATCTCCAGCTATAGTAAGTACGTAGTTTCAAAAATTTTGATATAGAATTGATATGTTGTTATTATTGGTTCAGGTTACTTCATAACTGTTGATTCGTTGTAGAAGTGTCATTCAAAGAAAACATTTAATCCTTTCAACTAATGTTTATTGTTGCTATTACTTGCTGGGCAATCAAATGGTCATTTTTACTTTAAATTTAAATGTTTTTAGCTATGTATGATCAACCCGAAGGTTCAGGCAAGAACAAGGGGAAAGGAAAGCTGTTCAAATTAGTTTTATAATATTCTGTGTAATAGTTAATGTTTATTAAGAAAATGATATTTATTATCTATGATGTAATGAATGTTTAAAGGTCGCGTACCTAGGATTTAGACTCTAAGTTATGTAAATTAAGTTTGGTTTCTATATTATTGTTATTATTATTAGTATTATTCCGCTCATAGAAATGGTATCGTGAAGCACCGAGTTCGCGTCACACTACTAATCATAAGACTCGGTCTAAACACTTAACAATTATCATACATAATTTATTATCAGTTAAAAAAATATTTATCAAAGACTCATAATAATTTTTAGATAATTATTACCATTTATCATGATTTTTTAATCATTAATATCGTATTTATATAATATAAATATCACAATATTATATTATCATTAATATTTATTTATTATCAAATATTAATGAAAATCATGACATAATATTATAAAATATTTATAATATCAAAAGTATTTTTAATACCTTAAAATCATATTTATATAATTTTAAACAGTTAAATTCATTATCTCGATAGTTTCTATTAATATTAAAATATTAATATTTTTATGAAAAAATATCAAAATTTATATTTTATAACACTTCAATCATTTTTATATGATTTTTAAATCATTAATTATATTTTTCTTAATTTATTAAATAATTAATTATCATTAATAATAAATTATTAATGAAATTCACCACAAAATATTAAAAGTCATCAAAAATATCTTAAAATATTTTCTAACACCATAATATATTTTTAAATAATTTTTTTTGTATTAAAATCATTTTTAAATAATTTATTTAATATTATAATTAAATAAATTAAATACCATTATTATTCAAAAAATTAAATATTTATGAAATATATTCAAAATTATTAAAAACCCATTTTTAGGTTTTAAAATAATTTTTAGGAATGTATTATGTATTTTTAATAATTTAAAACTATTTTTTCTATTTATTTAATAAAATAATTAATTTTTAGAAATTAAGTGTCACTAAAGGGCCCTATAGTGACAAAACTGTCGCTATAGGTGTTCTTGAGCAACTATGAACATGTAATATCAGACACCGAGGGGCTATGTTTGACCAAGATTTAATCTTAGTACTTAATGTTTTTGGGCAGTCTAGTACATCAATGTTGTAGTACTTATGTAATACTATAAGAATTAACAAGTTTCATATCCATCCTGCATCGTAACAACAAAATTAAAGCCCCAGAAAATCTTGTCAGACGTGTTCTTGAGTTTCTGGGTTGCCCAGAAACTCAAGTAGTTACAAGGGTTACTTTTTGAACCTTTAAATCTTAACTTTCCATGTTTGCTTAGTGTAATCTAGTGGTTCTATCATGTAGTATAGATGTCATGGTAGCATAATACAACCTTAAATCAGTCTAACATTAACACATTTAAGAAATCAAGGTCGGACAAACTCTGACAGAAAACATGTTCTTGAAGATTCTGGGTTTTTCATAATCTTCATCTGGGTAGTCGATCAACCCTTGTTTGACCACAAATATCTTCGATTGTACTGCTAATCTAGGTGATCTAATAGCATGTAATTGTAATTCATATACCAGTCTACAACATCAAACCAACAACAAGACCTAAAACATAAAACACTGCAAGATCTTGAGCCTGCAAAATCCTGTCAGACGAAATCTGGGTTTCTAGGTTGCCCAGAAACTCAGATTTCCTTATCGGTCAACATACTTTGACCACTCATATCTTGAGTTCTAGACCTGATCTGACCTTAATTAGAGTTCCAGATCAAAGTCCTTACAACATAGTACAAGTCTATAACTTAAAACAGAACAAATCATTAACAGGGAAGGATCTACAGCCTCTGACATTAGGCTGTCAGACAACTTTTTTCCAATTTTTCCAGATTTTGAAAAACTTGATTTTCGAACACTAGATGCTATGGATCTAAGAAATAACAACCTAGATCACTAATTGTCACCCTCTAACACTGTTCTAAACAATAAATCACAACATTAAGTACAATCTTGAAGATCTAGAAAGTTTAGGGTTTATACCTCATTTATGATTTGATCATGATTCTGATCCTTGATGTTTGTTCTTGGCTTTCTAGATATCATGCTAGGGATTGACTTACTTAGAAATTTCGTGGGTCTAGAGAGAAAAAATATTGGTTGAGTGTATATGAATTATTTAGCCAACTTTTTGAGTTTTTTCTCTCTCTCTCTCTAATCTATATATATAATGTATACAATGTAAATGACTAATAAGGTTGGCTGAATGCTGTGAATTAAGTCACATGGGTTAGCTAGATTAGGTCACCCACTAAAGTTTTGGTTACATTTGTAAGTTTCCTATTAAAAAATGCTAAAAGGGCAATTTGGTCATTTGTCTTATCATTTTAATGGCAAATTGGTAACTTGTGTAAACCCTTAGGGTTTGACCCTTAGGGTTAAAACCTAAAATTTTTAAAAATAAATTTTCTTGGATTTCCAATTTAGGTTTTAAAATAGAAATTTAATATTTCTAAATTATAATTAGGATTCTCTAATTATATTAAGATTTCCTAATCATAAATTCAAGCTTGCTAATTAGGATTAATATTTCATAATTAAATGTGCTAATTTAGCAATTAGGTCCATAATAATATATTAGGGTTTCTAACGAAACAATTAGGGTTCCAAATTTTGAAATTAGGGTTTTCTAACTAATTTGTTAGGTTTTACCCTAATTAAGACTGTAATTATTTACACTTAAAACATTCGAGATCCCAAATTAGGGTTTTAACAATCCTAATTAGGGTTTCAGATTCTCGAAACTGAAATTAGGGTTTCCAGAACTAATTTCTAGGGTTTCTTATCAATTATTAATATTTTCTAACCGAACGTCGATGTTCTTAATATAATATTAGGGTTTTGCCACTGATATAATTTATCTGGTCAACCCTTGACCCTTAACCACAAACTGTACACATGTATGACTACATATACAGAACATATACACTTATATACTTAATCTTGAATAATTCACCACAAAATTTTTTTAAATTCACTAAATTCTTTCCCAGAAGTCTCAAATCCATTCGCTTATTTTCTGTCTAGGTTTATTATTCAACCTCTAATCCATCATTTAATATTTAAATAATTTTCTAAATTCTCGGGTTGTCACATTCACCCCTTCTTCTAAGAATTTCGTCCCCGAAATTCAACTAACACCTTATACCTTACACCATACACCATTCATTCTCATCATTACATGCTACCCAATACACCACTCACCAAAGTTAAAATTTTGAAATTGTGCTGAGGAGTCATATAGACCATGAACTACTGAGGTTTATAGGTATTACTACCCTTGACCTATTTTAATTAAGAAAAAGGTACTCTACCCTTTACAATGGTTAACATTTGTTTACAATCACGAAGAAGATAAACTACTATTACTAGTACGTACACTTTAATATTATTACTCTTATTAATATTATTACAATTATTATTATTTTAATTTCTAAAAGAGTTTAGAAATTAATTTAATATAAGTACTCACATTTATTCCCAATAGGATTAGAAGGGAAAATTAGTTAAAGGAGTTTAATTAATTATTCCTAATAAGATTAGGGAGCCCATTTAATTAAAAGAGTTTAATTAAATAATACCTTATTTTATTAAATAAGGTTACCAGATATCTTTATAAGAAGAGTCTTATATCAGATATCAAAATATACGTAATAATTCCAATTTGTTGGAGAGTACGCTCTTTTTCTATGAAGATAGGAAAAACTAGGGTTTGAGCCAATACCCCTTCTTCTTGAAAATTCTTTTTCCTTGGTGGATCACCTCTAGAGGCCAAACACATGGGTGGCTAACATTGATCAAAGGAAGGAACAAAACCCCGGTGGATTCAAGTTGAACGCGAAAGGATTTGGAGGTGAACTTGTACCTGAGGAAGCTCGATCTTCAAGGGTATGATTTTATTCTTTATCTTTTCGTTTAATTAATAATTGTGCATAAAGGGTGATCCGGGTATATGGTTTGTAAAATTTTAAAACTACGATTTTACACGTTTCGCTTTATTTCATGCAATTTGATCAAGTTCTTGAATATTACAAACCTAACAGTGGTATCAGAGCCAAACCTTTATGCAAATTATTAATTGTTTCAATTTGATGTGTATATTGATATGTGTTTAGAACAATTTAATTGGGCATAATTTATTGTATAAAATTTATTTTAAAAAAAAAAAAAAAAAAACTCGCGGAATATCAGGCCACGTGAATCCCCAAGATCATGTTAACTTTTTTTAAGGAACTTTCGGTTTATATATATATATATGTTCGGATATATATATATATATATATATATTATAATAACGGTTTATTAATATATATATATATATATATATATTATTAATTGTTTAATTTGTAAAATCAAGGATTCTAAGTTACAGGATTACAAGATGGCCGAATGACTTGGTATGACTTGGTCATAATTTTTAAAAGCCACGGTTATTTTGGATTTCAAGGATTCACATGGATTATAACTTTATTATATATGTATATAATATATTACGAATATATATATATATATATATATATTCCTAATTATTTTATAATTAAAATAAAATGTTTATTTTAATTTTAAAATAAAAAGGTTTATTTTAATATTAAAATATAAAGTTTATTTTAATTAGAATTTTATGCTAACTAATTAGAGTTGGAATTGGATTCCATGATAACTAATTGGAGTTGAAATTGGATTTTATTTTTCTAAAATAAAGGAGTTTATTTGTGAATAGGGAAGTAAATCCATCTTTCCTTAAATAAAGGAGTTTGTTTAGATATGAAATAAGATTTCATATTATTCAAAATAAAAGAGTTTATTTGTGAATAGGAAAGAGAATCCTAATTTCCTTAAATAAAAGAGTTTATTTAAATATGGAATAAAATTTCATATTATTCAAAATAAATGAGTTTATTTGTGAATAAGAAAGAATATCCGTGTTTCCTTTAATAAAAGATTTTTTTTTTACATGGAATTGGATTCCATAATTAATTAAAATAAAAGAGTTTATTTTAATTAAAGATTTTTTTACATGGAATTGGATTACATAATTAATTTAAATAAAGGAGTTTATTTTGATTAAAATAAAATAGTTTATTTTTTCAAAATTGGATAAATTAAAATAAAATAGTTTTATTTTGATTTAAATTTGGATTTAAAGAAAGGAGTTTATTTTTATTCAAAAATAGATTTAATACTAACTAAATTTGCCCATTAAATGATATCAATATATATATTAAATGTTTATTATTCATGAGATGAATGTTATTTATTGATGCATATGATGATGTGCATGATAATAAATGGGATTGATTATGGACTATTGACCAATGTGATTGGATTTTATTTTAGTTGAATGCATGAATGTATGGGTTTTATTAAATGGGGTCTGCAGATTCGCCTTCTCTAATTTTTCTTAATATAAATTCTATCTCCTCCTATGTACTTCCCTCGATCACGATCAAGGTTTCTATTTATTTTAAATAGTTTTGTAATAGGAATAGTTAGAATTAATTTTGAAAAATTGGAGATCAAGCAAGCGAGTTGCTTGAAGACCCGTTTGTAATGGAGCCCGGGTTTAAATGTAATAGTTATATTTAAATATTATTTCTTGTACCTCTAGGGTTTGACCTTTTGGTTCACTTGGTGGCTCTAGTGAACCAAACTAGAATAAAAGTCCATAATCAATCAAGGGTAGAATATAGTATTCTATATATGTAATGCTTATATATATATATATATATATATATATATATATTATATATTATGCAAACATGCTTCGCATGTTTATTAATATAACGCATATTTTATATATATATTTGCATGCGCGCTAAACAAGATGAGACAAATTAATAACAAACCCTCAATTTTTTATATTAAGTCCTAAGCGTTCAAAGATATTTGGAATATCGAACGTCGCCCAAACATGATAAAATTAATAGAGTATTAAATATTTAATATGAGTTTGTTGTGTCACCACAAGGCAAGTATTAAGTATTTAAGATGTTAATTTATCACATTTGATGCTTATAAAGAAAATTGAACAATATTGTTTTGTTGTGTCACCACAAGGATGATATTTTTCTTTTTTGAATATATGGAGTGCTAGGTCGGACTTAACTTGGATAATTTTGATTCAGATGTGCCACCACTTGATCAAAATAATCGAAGAGGCAAAAGAAAAGGAGTTGCATAGTTGTTGTAATTGACAAAAGTTGTCTACCTATTTATTTATATATAGTTTGTTGTGTCACCACAAGGCTATATACATTTGAAATGGGATCCTTATTCTCACTAGCAAATCTTTAATTAGATTTTGCCGAACTATAGAAGTAAGGGTAATATAGTTTGAAGAAAATAGTGGGAGATACCAATTTAAAACAAGACCTAATTTATTTTGGTAATTAATAAAAGAATGTATGTTAAAATGTTGTTAATTACAAATTCATTTATAGAATTTTACAATGTCTAAATTACTATCACTGCGAAACATATTTGATGTTAATTAACCGAAACGAATTACTCGGATTGGTTAAGGAATTGAGAATAGTTCTCATGGCTGAAAAGCTATCTTATGTCCTTAATACGTCTATCCCTACAATGGTTGCAGACAATGCCTCTGAGGAAGACATTGCTACTTTTAGAAAGTGGCAAGATGATGCACAGTTGGCTCAATGCATCATGCTCGCATCTATGAGTAACGAGCTTCAGTGTCAGCAAGAAACTATGGATGCTTCAACTATATTCCTGCACATCAAGTAGTTGATGGTGAGGAAAGTAGGACTGATAGATATCAGATATCTAAGGAGCTCTTCCGATCTAGAATGGCCAATGGCACTATAGTACAGACAAAAAGTTCTTAACATAATCAATTTGATTGATCAATTAGGACAACTGGTTTTGTCATGGATGGAGAGTTGAGCCAAGATTTGATCTTGCACTCACTCCCGGACTCCTTTCTTTTTTTTTTATTAATAAATGAATAAGATTTTTACAAAGTATATGCTTTATCATCAAACATGATTGGCTTGTGTGCATACTACTTTCAATGTATAGGTACGCCACAGATATCTGAGTTATGTATAGGGTATTCAGCGTATCAAAAGTTATTCCAATGTAATAATAAAGAATGGAATGATGTAAGTTCTCTTCATGAATAAGAAAGAAATAATACCCCTTATGATTCATACAACAAATAATATCCCTTACCGTAAAAGATAATGGATATCAAGTAGTGAAGTAAAGGTAATACTCTTCTTCTTTTCTCTATAATTTTCTCTCTAGAGTTTCAATTGAATTCAGTAATAAATAATGAAGGAATGAGCTTCTATTTATAGAAGAATGGATTGAATAGTAACTAATTCATGAACGGTCCAGATCGATTTACTTTTTAAACAGACTATCCATATTAAAACTTAAAGCAACGGTCCATACTGATTCACTATTAAAACTTTTAAACCAGCGATCCATATTGATTTACTATTAAAACTTTAAACCAGCGATCCATATTGATTCACTTTTATAACTTTCCACCAGCGGTCCATATTGATTCACTATTATAACTTCAACCAATAGTTTGAAAAATTAGCACATCTCCTCATGGAATAATATTGTACCCAAATACCCGAACGCACAATACTAGAGTGAATAGTAATTGGGTGAATAGTAACTCGTGAATAGTAACCCATGAATAGTAAGTCGTGAATAGTAACTCATGAATAGTAACTCATGAATAGTACTCCGACACAAAAATTGTCCCGAATACCCGATTGAACAATAAAACCTCCAGACATCAATTATCATCGGAATAGATGTCGATTTCTACTAACACAAATAATCCCAACATAATGAAACTATCAAATTCATCTTTTATCAACACGAACTTATCCATTATTAATATCATAACTCATAATATTTAACAACCAGGTGGTTTACAGGAAAGAGGGGGCTTTCCAATAAGGATTTATCCCTATTGGCGCGCAATTAGATTATCTAACCTCTCCTTGACAGAACTTCTAGACATCGTAAATATTGCAATTTAATAATATGAATAACTTTGTCGTCTCAATTATTAATTTAATAATATAACATATTATGCACATGATACTGTGACAATAATTGAATCAATAATATGAGAGATATGATGCAGCAATTACTATAGCAATAATTGAGTATAACTGAAGACTTATCACGTAAGCATCAATAATCAATACCGTGTGCTACTATACAACCATGCGTATTACTGTACTTTTACTATCGGGTAGTTCAATAGTATTAACGGTAAAACCTCCGCCATTATTTTCATAAAAATATTTTTGTCGTTTTCTAAATACGACAATTCTTTCCTTTGTGGGGTCCACCAATGATTGTGTCGTCGTACGAATATTCCCCGATAAAAAGAATATTCCCCGACCAATCGAATATTTATAACAAGTTGTATACTTTGCAAAATTTTCAAATACTACCCACAACTATAACACTATCTCAAATCCACACCATAATATTCAAAAAAATATTTCAAGAAATTTAAATCTTTATTCATAAAATCTGGGGTCTCACAATCTCCATTCCTTATGAAATTTCACCCTCGAAATTTACGTACGTACCTGGTATGCCGAACAGATGAGGACACTTCGTCAGATTCTAACTCTTGAGGTATAACCTCTGAGTGTTAATTACGGTCCTTCTTATCCAATATTTTAACAGGTACATCTTCATACGTTAAATTATCCACTATCTCATCCGGTTCTAATTCAATAACGTGGTTCGAGTCTTTCATATATTTACGTAACGTCGATACGTTAAAAACGTTATGAACACGCGACACACTTGGTGGTAAAACGAGTCTATATGCCATAGTTCCTACTCGATCAAGGATTTCAAATGGGCCAATAAAATCGAGGGTTGAGATAACGCCTTCTTGAACCTTCTTCTTCACATTCATCAAATTCGGGTGTGTAGCTTCAGCGGCTTTAACTTTATCTATTAAAGTCGATTCTACTCGTATATTCTTTATCTTCACATGGGTTCGTATATTCGCACTCGTAAACGCATACGATCTTCTACTCAACGCGTCAGCTACCACGTTCGCTTTTCCACAATG
The DNA here is from genome assembly GCA_020205615.1 of Panax quinquefolius. Taxonomy (NCBI): domain Eukaryota; kingdom Viridiplantae; phylum Streptophyta; class Magnoliopsida; order Apiales; family Araliaceae; genus Panax; species Panax quinquefolius. Next base: position 104,658,956 of record CM035157.1, read on the forward strand.
ATATTAAATGGTACGATCATAATCTTCAATAGCTTGAGCCAAAACTTTAACCAACTGAGTATAATAAAGAATGGAATAACAAAAGAAATCACCAGGTATGTGATAGATAGACAGCGAGTTATTCCAACGAATAATAATAAATACGGAACCGGTCCGGCAGAAACGCACCGACTGGATATTCAAATGAGAATAATAGAGAATGGAATAACATAGGATTTCACCAAGTATAGGGAGTCCTCACGACACAAAAGTTATTCCAATGTAATAATAAAGACGGAATAATATAAGGATTTCACCAAGTATAGGGTATGTCACAGACATCACGAGGTTATGTATAGGGTATGCCAGATACAAAGTTATTCCAACAGAATAATAAAGAATGGAATAACATAAGGATTTCACCAAGTATAGGGTATGCCGATTATACATGTTATGTATAGGGTATGCCACGTATACAGGTTATTCCAACAGAATAATAAAGACGGAATAATATAAGGATTTCACCAAGTATAGGGTATGTCGATATACACGAGGTTTTATGCGTGGTATGTCACAGATACAAAAGTTATTCCAATGTAATAATAAAGAATGGAATGACAGAAGTTCTCTTCATGAATAAGAAAGAAATAATACCCCTTACAGGTACAACAAATAATATCCCTTACCGTAAAAGATACTGGATATCGAAGTAGTGAAGTAGTAGAATACTCTTCTTCTTTCTCTCTATAATTTCTCTCTCTAGAGTTTCAGTGAATTCGTAAGAAATAATGAAGGAATGAGCTTTTATTTATAGAAGAATGGATTGAATAGTAACTAATTCATGAATGGTCCAGATCGATTTACTTTTAAACGGACGGTCCATATTAAAACTTAAAGCAACGGTCCATACTGATTCACTATTAAAACTTTTAAACCAGTGATCCATATTGATTTACTATTAAAACTTTAAACCAGCGATCCATATTGATTCACTATTATAACTTTCCACCAGCGGTCCATATTGATTCACTATTATAACTTTAACGAACGGACTAAAAAATTAGCACATCTCCTCATGGAACAATATTGTACCCAAATACCCGAATGCACAATACTAGAGTGAATAGTAACCTGGTGAATAGTAACTCGTGAATAGTAACTCGGGAATAGTAACTCATGAATAGTAACCCATGAATAGTAACTCGTGAATAGTAACTCATGAATGGTAACTCGTGAATAGTAACTCATGAATAGTACTCCGACATAAAAAGTGTCCCGAATACCCGATTGAACAATAAAACCTCTAGACATCAATTATCATCGGAATAGATGTCGATTTCTACTAACACAAATAATCCCAACATAATGAAACTATCAAATTCATCTTTAATCAACACGAACTTATCCATTATTAATATCATAACTCATAATATTTAACAACCAGGTTGTTCCCAGGAAAGAGGGGGCTTTCCAATAAGGATTTCTCCTATATGGCCTTGTAATTAGATTATCTAACCTCTCCTTGACAGAACTTCTAGACATTATAAATATTGCAATTTAATAATATGAATAACTTTGTCGTCTCAATTATTGATTTAATAATATAACATATTATGCACATGATACTGTGACAATAACTGAATCAATAATATGAGAGATATGATGCAACAATTACTATAGCAATAATTGAGTATAACTGAGTGACTTATCACGTAAGCATCAATAATCCATATCGTGTGCTACTATGCAACCACGCGTATTACTGTACTTTTACTACCGAGTAGTTCAATAGTACTAACGATAAAACCTCCGCCGTTATTTTCATAAAAATATTTTTGTCATTTTTTAAATACGACAATTCTTTCCGTTGTGGGGTCCACCAATGATTGTGTTGTCGTACGAATATTCCCCGATAAAAAGTATATTCCCCGACCAATCGAATATTTATAACAACATGTATACTTTGCAAAATTTTTAAATACTACCCACTACTATAACACTATCTCAAATCCACACCATAATATTCAAAAAAATATTTCAAGAAATTTAAATCTTTATTCATAAAATCTGGGGTCTCACAATCTCCCTTCCTTATGAAATTTTGCCCTCAAAATTTACGTACGTACCTGGTATGCCGAACAGATGACGACACTTCGTTAGATTCTAACTCTTGAGGTATAACCTCTGAGTGTTAAATACGATCCTTCTTATCCAATATTTTAACAGGTACATCTTTATACGTTAAATTATCCCCTATCTCATCTGGTTCTAATTCAATAACGTGGTTCGAGTCTTTCACATATTTACGTAACGTAGATACGTTAAAAATGTTATGAACACGCGACACACTTGGTGGTAAAACGAGTCTATATGCCATAGTTCCTACTCGATCAAGGATTTCAAATGGGCCAATAAAATTGAGGGTTGAGATAACGCCTTCTTGAACCTTCTTCTTCACATTCATCAAATTCGGGTGTGTAGCTTCAGCGGCTTTAACTTTATCTATTAAAGTCGATTCTACTCATATATTCTTTATCTTCACATGGGTTCGTATATTCGCACTCGTAAACGCATACGATCTTCTACTCAACGCGTCAGCTACCACGTTCGCTTTTCCACAATGATATTAAATGGTACGACCGTATTCTTCAACAGCTTGAGTCAATGTCTCTAGCGCATGTTACGTTTATTTTAGTTGCAGAAATATTGGAGGGTTTAAGAAATGGGTTTTGTACTGGGGTCAATACAAAATTCGATTTCACGCTCTAGGGGTACGCTAGGAAGTCTTCAAGAATACGTCAGGAAATTTATTAATAATAGAAATATCATTCAAAACTGTGACCCTCATCCAAGACTTGGATAGTACGTCACATTGATACCAACTGTGACTTCTATCCCTTAACCTGGATAGCACCTCACAATGATACCTATCAACTTGCCATCTTCATTCACGATGTCGCCTACAGAAAGTCTGGCTTCGGTGCATTCCACACAAGGAAGTCACCAGCGAAAGGCTCGGGGCTCTTTACTTTTGGCTTGATATAACAGTGATTGACTTTAGTGGTTTGGTTAATTTGAATTTGCATAACAGTCTGGTTAGGAGTATGAAAGCTAACAACCTTACGAAAAGCATGATGAGTAGTTAACCAATCGATTCCTAAAATCACATTAAAGGTAAATATTTTCAAAGAGATAAGATCGACTGGTAACGTGAAAATGTCGATTTGAATCAACGAGATTTATAAACAGTGGAGGTAACGAAGGCTCTTACTAACGAAGTTTCAACCAATAAGTCAAAGTCTAACTTCTCAGGAGTCAAATTTAAACGTTGAACGCAAGCAAGAGAGATAAAATAATGGGTAGAATCGGTATCTTATAAGGTATAGACTTCACAATTTATAATTAACTAACCCGTGCTAACTTCGTTCGGGTTACTTGCTTTTTGAGAAGTCACGAAAAATGCTATCCCTTGCACTACCGGATTTGACTTTTCTGGAACGGTCTTTGGTGCCTCCATCCTAGCTAAACTTGTCGTCGGTGAACGACAAAATCGGGCTAGGTGACCTTCTTTTCCACAATTATAACATGCTTTGGACGGCATCGCGGAGTTTGGACTGATATGTCCCTCCCCTCCACGTTTGAAACATATAATAGGCGGTCATTCTCCTTCCTTAACAACGGGTGCTGGTGCTGACGTCTTTCCATCATTGTTGAATTTTCTCTTCTTAAAATGTCCATTCTTATTGTTTTGGCCATGATTACCACCAAAGTGGTTACCATTTCTGGCATGTTGATTCCCTTCACGCTTATTGTCACCGCTTCAATGACTGCTATCACTGGTATTATCATTTCACGTACCGCTCTCTTTTGGTTGGGTTGACTCGAAGATCGCTCCAAAGAATCGAACCCTATTAACAACATCTGAATACAAACAAAGTTTATGAGAAATGAGGTATTAACGTATCTCAGGTTTCAAACCTCTTAGAAACATCCGCGTCATTCTCTCCTCGTTATCAACAAAATGTGACGCAAACCGGGACAACTCGGCAAACTTGGCTTCGTACTGCGACACGGTCATGTTGTTTTTCCTCCAGTTTAATGAACTCTACCTCTTTCATGTGACGAATACTTTCTGGAAAGTACTTGTCGTTGAACAATTCTTGGAACTTCTCCCAAGTCATCTTGAGTGCGGCAGGTTGAGTACGCTTTACAGATTCCCACCAGTAATCTGCCTCTGCATGCAACATGAAGGTGGCAAAGGGAACCTTTTGCTCCTCGGAGCATCCCAAGACATCAAATATCTTGCAGATCTTCTTTATTTACATCTCTACCTTAAGTGTTTTGGCTCTCCAAAAAACTCCGGTGGTCCCAGTTCCTTGAATTGCTTAGCGGTGACCGTCCGAGAGTTGTCAGTGTTTCCACCTGCATTTTGGACAAGAGCCGCTCTCGCCTGATGTTGCATGAATTACATGAAGTCTCGGAACATTCCATCGTTCATCATTTGGTCAGTGTTGTTGTTTGCATGAGGATTGTCGCCTTCCTGATGCATATTATTCTGGTTATTGATCTGTGGAGACTCAATGGTCTCCTGTGCTCCATTGATGTTCTCAACATTCTCGGATGCCATTTTCAAATACTGCTACAAAACAAGGATTAATTAACATATCACATATTATCCCTATACTCTGACCGACCAATTAAATTCCAAATAAACTTAGGTAGGTCATACTAGCGAAGGAAATCTTCGTCTCTCTCCTCCTAGTTCTTATCTCACATCTTAGCCAGGGATCATATCCCAAAGCTTTGATACCAACTGTGACGACCCCAAAATAGGTATACATCACCTATTCTTAGTCGCTAAATACATGGTACAGAATACAAATACAATCTTTAATATATAACAAGAGAGCTGTGAGTTTTAATACAAATACTGTCTACTAGACAATATCCACTCTCAGAATAAGTCCTCATTACATTTATTGTCACACTATTTAAAAGAATAGTGAGGACTACTAATACTATCATTTGGACCATCACTCCGTTCCCCGACTAGTCCTTGCTACGTTCTCATTTCCTGAAGAGAACAGTGAAAGAAAGGATGAGCTCAACTAGCCCAATATGAAATATTATGACTAAGATAATGCAGGATAAATTATCATTAGCCTTCAAAAATGTTAAACTGATAAAATACAATAGACATCAAGTTTAACTACAGCGGAATAAGCAATCCATTAAAAGAGTTAAGTAGAGAATAAAATCTACTATCTTTTATGATTTGAAACGTTTTTTCATCACTTTTATTGCTGAGACTCAACTTAAATAATCCACATCATCCCTACACTACGGCCAAGAATATTCATTAGGGTCACGACCACAAATTATCCATGCACTACGGGCCAAGGATATTCGTGTATTCATCAATGGTCATGATCATGCCAACAACTGTCCATCAATGCACTACGGGCGAATGAGGACTTTTATCACATCATTTGTAAAATTACGGTAGTGATTATACCGAATAATCCCTAGTCATAATCATACCAAGTCAATATATGCATTACAGGCCACAGATGACTTTCAAAAAAATACAAACATGAGGATGATGACAATGATATAAGAATTCAATAAAACAAGTTCACGAATTAATTTATCCAGGAACTAATAACGTCCAGATTGTCAACATGATACTTCTTTGTAGAGTAAAATTCAAGAATGCTCAGAAGAATATTTCCATGAAAAGATACGGGATGAAGCGCAAATATCAAGGATATTCCACTAATTTCATGGAGTATAGATGTCAAAACTTTAACCAACTGAGTATAATAAAGAATGGAATAACAAAAGAAATCACCAAGCATGTGATAGATAGCACAGGCAGGTTATTCCAATAGAATAATAAATACGGAACCAGGTCTGGTGTAAAATACACAGACAAAATATTCCAAAAGAATAATAAAGAATGGAATAACATAAGGATTTCACCAAGTATAGGGGAGTCTGCGTATACAGGTTATTCCAACAGAATAATAAAGACGGAATAATATAAGGATTTCACCAAGTATAGGGTATGCCGCGTATACAGGTTATGTATAGTGTATGCCGCGTATACATGTTATTCCAACAGAATAATAAAGAATGGAATAACATAAGGATTTCACCAAGTATAGGGTATGCCGCGTATACAGGTTATTCCAACAGAATAATAAAGACGGAATAATTTAAGGATTTCACCAAGTATAGGGTATGCCGCGTATACAGGTTATTCCAACAGAATATAAAGAATGGAATGGCAGAAGTTCTCTTCATGAATAAGAAAGAAATAATACCCCTTACAAGTACAACAAATAATATCTCTTACCGTAAAAGCTATTGGATATCGAAGTAGTGAAGTAGCAGAATACTCTTCTTCTTTCTCTCTATAATTTCTCTCTCTAGAGTTTCAGTGAATTCATAAGAAATAATGAAGTAATGAGCTTCTATTTATAGAAGAATGGATTGAATAGTAACTAATTCATGAACGGTCCAGATCGATTTACTTTTAAATGGACGGTCCATATTAAAACTTAAAGCAACGGTCCATACTGATTCACTATTAAAACTTTTAAACCAGCGATCCATATTGATTTACTATTAAAACTTTAAACCAGCGATCCATATTGATTCACTTTTATAACTTTCCACCAGCGGTCCATATTGATTCACTATTATAACTTCAACCAATGATCTGAAAAATTAGCACATCTCCTCATGGAATAATATTGTACCCAAATACCCGAGCGCACAATAATAGAGTGAATAGTAACCAGGTGAATAGTAACTCATGAATAGTAACTCATGAATAGTAACTCGTGAATAATAACTCATAAATAGTACTCCGACACAAATAGTGTCCTGAATACCCGATTGAACAATAAAACCTCCAGACATCAGTTATCATCGGAATAAATGTCGATTTCTACTAACACAAATAATCCCAACATAATGAAACTATCAAATTCATCTTTAATCAACACGAACTTATCCATTATTAATATCATAACTCATAATATTTAACAACCAGGTTGTTCCCAGGAAAGAGGGGGCTTTCCAATAAGGATTTCTCCCTATTGGCGCGCAATTAGATTATCTAACCTCTCCTTGATAGAACTTCTAGACATTGTAAATATTGCAATTTAATAATATGAATAACTTTGTCATCTCAATTATTGATTTAATAATATAACATATTATGCACATGATAATCGCGTGACAATAATCGAATCAATAATACGAGAGATATGACAAGAATTATCTTGTAGCAATAATTGAGTATAACCGAGTGACTTATCACGTAAGCATCAATAATCAATACCGCAGCTACTACGCAACCACGCCAGACATCGCTACTTTTACTACCGGGTAGTTCAATAAGATTAATCAGTAAAACCTCCGCCGTTATTTTCATAAAAATATTTTTGTCGTTTTCTAAATACGACAATTCTTTCCTTTGTGGGGTCCACCAATGATTGTGTCGTCGTACGAATATTCCCCGATAAAAAGAATATTCCCCGACCAATCGAATATTTATAACAACTTGTATACTTTGTAAAATTTTCAAATACTACCCACAACTATAACACTATCTCAAATCCACACCATAATATTCAAAAAAATATTTCAAGAAATTTAAATCTTTATTCATAAAATTTGGGGTCTCAAAAAAATCCTTCACAAAATTTTGAAATCCTCAAAATTCCTTCCCAAAAATATCAAACGCATACACTTATTTTCTGTCTAGGTCTATTCTTTGACCTTAAATCCATCATTTAAGATTTTAATAAATTGTCTAATTTCTCGGGTTGGCACAGATTCACATGTATGTACTATTAGGGGAGGTGGTGCAAGATTGATAATACTTGCATGACTAAATTAAAAATGAAGGTATAGATGAAGATATTATACTGTAATTATTTTTTTCACATGTATATAACTATTGAGTCACATGATTGTACTATTGATTCACATTATATACTATTAGGGGAGGTGGTGCAAGTTTGATAATACTTGCAGGACTAAATTAAAAATACAAGAAAAGATGAAGGTATTATACTGTAATATTTTGAGCCCCAAAATGTGCAATTATCGAAACTATATTTTCCTATAAATAGAAGCTCATTCTTCCTTCATTCTCACCAATTCACTAAGACTCAAAGAGCAATTATAGAGAGAGAAGCTATAGAGAGAAAGAAGAAGAGTAGTCTGCTACTTCACTCTTCCAGTATCCAGTCTTCTTTTGAGGTAAGTGGTATTATTTATTTCATATTCTGAAGAGATATTATTTTTCATATTCATATGAATATTATTTTCATTCAATATTCGTAAGGAATATCATCTTCGTTTAATATTCGTAGGAATATTATTTAAATTCAACAGTCGTAAGGGGTATTATTTCTTTCGTATTCATGAAGATAGTTATTTTCTTTCAATACTCGTAAGGGTTGTTATTCCATTCTTTATTATTCTATTGGAATAACATGTCTATGCGGACTACTACACTACAAAAAAATAGGGCTTCAGCAACAACTGATTTTCGTTGCTAAAGGTGCCAAATTTTGTTGCTAAAGGTTTTTGGCAACGACTTTACTGTCTTTGCGTCTTTCGTTGGTCAATGAGCGTTGCTAATTGTTCCGCAACGAACGTATTTTTTTCGTTGCCAAAAGTAATATATTTTGCAACAAAATTTGGCTTTCGTACAGATACATCGATCCATTAGCAACAAAATGTATTATTGCAGAATAATTAAAATTTTGTTGCTAAAAACCCCATTTCATTGCAAAAGCCTGCTAATTGGCAACGAAATGAACTTTTTTTTTGCAACGACCATGCATTTTCGTTGCAATTGACACCATTTTGCAACGACATTTTTCGTTGTAGTAAATTATGAAAATTGTTGCCTAAGCTTGCTTTCGTTGCGGAATGTAAACTTTTTAGCAACGATTTTCGTTTCTGATTATATTATTTGGCAACGACATTATGCTGAATAACCAACGAAAATATTTGTTGCTGGTTATTTTTCAATAGCAACAAAAGTCGTCGATTAGCAAAGACATTATATATTGTCGTTTCTTTATATGTTCAACGAAAGTTGATATGATTTGCAACGATAAAAAATGTGGCCTTTTAATTTAGTATTAGCAACAATATCCTCTCCGTTGTTATTAGATTAATTTTTCATTGCCAAATATTATATTTTTAATGTCATTAGCAACAAAAATTTGTTGCTAAATGTATAAAAAATTGTTGCTATATTAAAACTTGTTCAATGCTTTGGGAACGAATTATATTGTTGCCAAATAAAAATTTGACATTCTTTTTGTATACATGGCTGGCTCAATATCCCCATAGCAAATAATGGAAAAAATAAAAAAAACTAAAATATTATTAACTTAATAAAATCATCCACTACATAATCATTCATTATATTTACAATTAATCATCTAAAGCTACCACAGTTCTTCAATCAAAGTATATATCTACATATATAGAGAGAGTACACTTCATAATTTCGTCCCTTGTCTTCCGTAAATGTAGCACGGAAATTTGATACCCAGTATTGTAAGGCAGGTCGTAGAAGCAGTCTTCTTGTACATACTTAAAAAATAATAGCAAGTCAGGACAATGAAGCAAATATGTCACCAGAGGCACTTAGTGCCAAAATCAATACACAAAGACAACAATGTTGTGTTATTTTCTTACTAATCAAGGGAAATGGAAGAAGGTAATACCCTTTTTATTGACTACCAAATTAATATCAAAATCAAATATCTAGAAGAAGACTAGCATGTGCTTCGTGAACCTCATCCTGGTGGGTATACATTGACACACGGATCAAGATAATAATTGGTGCTCATAAATAATGCTACAAGTGAACAGACATTTTACATGCTTATAATGATGATGAAGACAACTTGATAAATATGTTTATGCGTGAAGCGAAAGTCGTAAAACATATTTGATGATTCTGCTGGAAAGGAAATTGCTGATTGCGATAATTGCTTTTCGTGCTTAATTTCATGATGTCATAACTTATCAACAAAAAAATACATATATATTAGTTACTCGTCATGATAGGGTTCAGTTAACTGTCAAGCCTATTAGTGAATGCTTATCACTTCTCCTTACTACTCCTGGGTATCGCCCAGGCTTAGTGCATTCATGCCACCTATAATTTGGTCAAAAGTTAGTCTTATGTAAGCTATTCTTGTCTGGCTCAAAATATTTTGCAACTACATAGTCAAGTTACAATATTTTGCCAAAAGCGTCGTACCTAAACATGAGAGCATCATAATAGAAGTAAGCCATTCAGCAACTGGATATGGAGATACGAACATTCAAACCCATCATTCTTTTTATATAGATAAAATCATTCAAAACCCCATCTTTACGAGCAGTCATTCTACATTCATGCATATTGTAACTTTTTAATTAATCTAGAATGTTATTCTCCAAGATCAATTGAATTAGCAAAGTAGATATAATTTTTTTTTAAAAAGGACCAGATATATGAAATCTACAAACAAACAAAAATTTGACCTGATATTATTTTCGCGGTTCGACAGAAATCTTCCCAAAATATTGATAGCAAGCACACGTAAGCCACTATTATCTTCAATGCTCATGATAGTTTCAACACACTCATATAGAATGACATTCCCTGCATTTTTGTTTGACTCGGTTTTTGTCGCCACCTAGAAGAAGATGTGGCATGAGAAATAGTGTACAAAATACATTATCAATTTTAAGTATGATTTTTAAAATATTAATTATAAAAATAGTAAACTATCATTTTATAAGTACTGATTTATTAAGGTTAAAACCAAGCATGAATTAAATCAAGTTCAACCCAAGATCTACACAATCATAGATGATAGAAAACAAAAGCGGACCTGAGCAAGAATGTCATTCATAAATCACTAACATTATCATCTCCATGGCCCAAGACACACAGAAGCCTAAGTAACCTTATGTGGAGAATAGGGTCTGCTATCCCAGAAATATCATACTCGGGTGTATATGAACTGTTCATGACTTCCTTCAGAGCTTTAACCAAACCCTCTGTACATTTCTAGAACTACGAGAGAATAGAAAAATAAAGAATATGAAATTCACATCGAAAAATACTATACAATTATGTGTCAGTATTATAAATTTAAACAAGATCATATAGTTAACAGATCTGTCAGCAAAATTGCAGGATTAAATTCCAAGTTTCCAACAATATCATATAATAACAACTCTATAAACAAACTCTTCTTTGAATTAATCTTGTAACCTTGCTCTGAATGCAAATGACTGTTTTACGCTGTAGAATTCCCAATTCCTCTTTACAATATTCACTAGTGACAATTTAACAAATTAATTACGAGTTCCAAAGCTGTAGACAACCAAATTTCTTATCTAAGAGACTAAGATAGGTAACCAGGTTTATGACCATTAAAACACTTTGGTTAGTAAATTCAATCATGCTTTGCTCAGTTGATAGACTACTCTGACCTCAGGAAAACATTGTGTAGTATTTAGAAGAAAAAAATTAGACCTCGGTCTGTATTTTTGAAAATGGGAAAGCCCTTACTTGTTTAAAAAGAAATCTTAGCCCTTAACGTTTGTACACATTGTCTACATAATCCTAAAATTGGAATCATATTTTAGTAAAAGGCAAAATAATGATTCGCTTTGTGCTCACTACATGGCTTCATAGGATCCTATTTTTCAACAGGGAGGTTGTGGCAGGATTAAATCAGCGCTCTTTACCGAGAAAAGATTTAAATGACCAAATCACCAAATATATGATTATTTATTGGTTGATATGCAAAATCATATAACACTAGTCCACATTGATGAACCACCTGTAGTCCTTGGCATTGGAGGTAAATTTCAACGTTCAAGGCAAGGAAAATGAGCGCCTAGGCCACTAAATGGCCATTTCAATTAATTGAGGTGTCCCAAAGCTTAATTAGCAATTGCAGTTTTTCAATGGTGGTCAATAATTGAATCGAAGATTTGCGTACAACCAACTATGTATCAAAAGCAAATATTGAGCATACTAGTGCAAACATACCTTCCTGAAATATTCAAGGGCCTCCGTACTAACTTTACATAGATCTGTACAAAGTTGAATTCTAGTAAATAGAACACCATGGTGCTTTTCTTTGAGCAAGGCAGCAACAGAGTTTATAAAGTTTTCTACCAGGTCGGGGACTTTCTTTATAATCCTCATAGAGCACAATGCTGCCTATAAGAAAACAAACTTGAGTCGTGCAAAGCTATAAATATATAGGAGTGTGAGTGTATATATATATACGAGTTACAATGCTTTAAAAACATCAAGAGCAAACAGGAACCAAAAGAAATATTAGGCACTGGATAGAACTTAAAATGTGTATGTACATATAGGGTTCAACGCTACAGTTTAGTTGGGAATTTCACGACAAGTGTAGTTAGTTGTGGCAGAAAAATACGGCTAAAACATTCTATAGGACAAGAAAAGTAAAAATCATTTAATATAGTCATAACAGCGCCTCCAAAAGCAATACACCATGAGAATATTATTATTAAAAAAATAAATATAAAAATGATTGTTAAACATGATCTTTCCCAAGATAATTGGAGGTTACAAACCCTCTTTTGAAATTCACTGAGGTTCTCAAGTAACAAGGATGCCAACAACAGGTAGACTGCATGCCTAATTATATATTTTTAGTCCTCTTTTTAGTGTTTTAAAAGAAATCTAGATCTAAGTTATGAACTAATCTTGTCAGATAGCTAAATCTTCAAACTAATACCACAAAATTATATTCTTCCACTAAAATTTCATAATTGATGTTCTTAACTCCTCAAATAATAAATAATACAAGAAAAATATAGTTTGAAAATATGGAAAATGCAATTTAACTACTGTGGTTTAGGGGTTTTTGCAAGTCAGCACCTATGGTCATTTGAAGGTTTTTTAAACCAAAGGTTTCAAGAACCCCTAAACCATAAGTGATATACTGCATTTTCCCCTTGAAAAAGTATTAAAAAATAGGGCAAAACATCAAATAAAATGAGACAATCTTTGGCCAGTGGTCATAATAGGAATGTATTATGCAAAACTCACTTTCTTCCAGATATATGGATCTCGAAATTGCAGTAATCTTTCAACTTCAGGCACAAGATCACGAGCCATTTCTGTAGAACAAATGTTCCCTAAAGCACAAAGAGCAAGTCCTACAATATACTGGTTTGTGTGATTAAGATCTCTGTTCATAAGTTAAGGGGTCTAAATATCACATTAACAATAAAGCTTTCATTGTTAACACCATTAAGATTGAATACTAAAGATAAGTTTGATCAATTTCAAGAAGTGACCATGTAGTTTATACACAAAAGTAAATACAAATGATATTTATCTAGTTCAAGTAGACGATTTATCAAACACATTTTGTATTTCCCTAATTATTATCAAACAACATGTACAATGAAATACCCACAATTATGTACCAATAAGACTGAGTTTCTTAAGAGTAAACATACAAAGTTAGAAGCTAACCTTTAATTTAGGATCAACAATGGAGGAGGATAAATTCGAATATAAAGCAGCCACAATAAACCACCAAGCTTCTTCTTTGAAATTTAGTGCTTGTTAGAGGGAGGAGAAAAATAGGGGAAATATAGTGGCAATCAGACTAAGATTAGGGCTAGAGGATAGAAATATTAATATAAATGGAAAACCCAAGACTGAAATTACCTGCTCAAAAGATTTCAATTTGCTTAATTGCTTCCTTTGGTTCCAATTTGAGCGGGGAAAAGACTTAATTTTTAGGGTTCCACTTTGAGTGAGCAGAGAAATGGAGTTTGTGAACAAGATGAATGGAGTTTGTCGCCGGAGCAGAGAGAGATGGATTGAGGAGGGACGACAGAGAGATGAATGTATCGAAGTTAGAAGGAAGAGGATAGCTTTACGGATATTCACATCTCTGATCCCCGTTCCATAAAGCAGAGCCATTATTTATTTATTTTTTCTCTTTCTTTTTGTCAGGATCACTCTAAGAAATTTTAAAGTTCAGGTTAGTGTAAAATTATTTATATGATTTATTAAAAGAAATAATTGATATTGTAAGTTACTTAAAAAGTGTTATTAAAAGTAAATTTATTATTATAAAAAAAATAATATATTTATAAATAATAAAATTTATATTTATTATAATTAATTTTCAAAAAATTATTTAGAATAAAAAAATGACTAATTTTATCTCTCGCAAAAAACCTCTATACAATAACATATAGTGAGCAATAATTCCATCATTAATTATTATTTTTTCCTCGCAAATTTTCATCATAAATTGGCGCCAAATGTCATTCTACCACCTCAATTTTGCGTGAAAAAAAATATAAATTGTGAATGATGTTTCTTTCGCTAATAACTATATTATCACTACATTTTTTTCTTTCATTGTTCCTTCGCTAGAATACTCCTCATGTGAAGGAATGAATTCCTTCACAAAATTTTTATGATTTTTGGAATTGACACAAAAAGAAAAATAAATAATGGCACTCAAATTCAAGTCTTTTCACGGGTTTGATTTATGTTCTTAAATCTAACAACGGATAAAACCGAATAACTGAATCAGATATAAAAAAAAAATTAAGATTTAAAAAAAAATACTCATTTTGAACAAATTTATAGTTTGACCTCATTTTATGATTTAAATAAGCAGACCAATAAATTGTATGATCTTATATCAATTTATTGATTTTATCTTTGTTTTTAGATATATCATTTATAATTATATAATTTATAATATTGTTTTAATAATAAATAAAAATATATTCCTCAATTAACATCGTATAGTTTATTACTAATCTCATTCCAATGAGTAATTAATAATATCTTTTAAATAGTTGCAATAATTACAATTGTATAATAAAAATTAGATAAATCAATACAAGTATATAACAAGTCAAGATGAGATCTTATCCAATTTAATTTGGTTGGTCATTTCAAAGGTAAATTGAACATCAACTTATAATTTTTAAATATAAAGTACATAATTATAATAATACATGTTCAAATTCAATGAATATAATTATAATTTGATACATATAAATGCATGAATGTTATAATAAAGTAAGAGAAACGTCATAAAAATATTAATGTCACAAACACACACACACACACACACACACACACACACACACACATATATATATATATATATATATATATATATATATAATAATCTAAAAAAGGAACTTACAATTGAATTATTTTGATAAATAAAAAAAATATAAGAAAGATAATTCGTGTCTCGCACGAGTTCCAAGCTTGTAAATATTAATATTATGCATCCTTCCGGGATACAATTAGGTGATAACCGAGAATATTGTATGATATATTTGTAAATAAAATAAAATTGTATTGAAAATATATGTTTTATAATAAAATATAATTATAAGTGTATTATGTGGTAATATTCATATAATGAATTTTGTGTTATATATATATATATATATATGAGAAATGATCCATAACAAGTATTTGTTATGGATAAAAAATAGGCAATTAGCATCATAACCATCCATATTGATGTGCTATATCATTTTTCCATATTGATCCATACTCATTTTCCTGAAGCCATATCTGGATAATAGCCTATGTTACAGTTAGATTTTTCTCTCAGTTATTTAGGTTATCACATTATCGGCATATAGAGTGTAAGGCATTTGGTTTCGCATTGATCGTATGCAGACATACCATTAAATAGGTTGGAATATTGCATCTTGTGCTGCATTTAGTCTGCAGCTGAGGTTTAGTTTTAAATTTCTTCTTGTGTTTGTTGGCTACCAGCTTAGGATGTAGCTGTACTTGTCTATTTTATATGGTATGTATCTGATTTGGGAATATATGGGTTTGTGCTTGTGCAATAATTAGCCAGTCATGTAGAAAATAACAGAGAACTTGGTATACCCTATTTTGCAAATTTTATGTGTTAGGCATGCTATGTCAGTTTTGAATAGGCCTTGGCACTTATAAAATTAGTTCCTTTTAATATTTCAAGCTCACCGGCCATTAATGATATTTAATGTTTTTTTTCTTTTTTCAATATTGTCAAAATGCAATGATGGGCATTATTTTTGTAGAAATAAAGTTGTTTGCATGTCAGAGGAGCAGGATTGTAAATTTAGCAGTAATTCAACAAAGTTGAAGACTTAACGTATTTAAACTGTATGGATGTTTATTTGTTTATTGATCCGCTTCTATAATATTCACCTACACTTTTTCTTAGTTTGAGATGACAGGTGGTGTAGTTGATATTGGCGATGGGGCTGCTCATGTTGTACCTGTTGCAAATGGTTATGTTATTGGTAGCAGCATTAAGTTGATTCTCATTTATGGGAATGATGTAACTCTCTTCACCCAGCAACTCATGTGGGTAATTTGTCTTTGACTCTCAATCTTGCATTAGTTCCCTGAATTAAAAGACTTGGGAGTAGAGAATGCTCGGAACCAAAATGATGTAGAGCAGTGTTACTAAGTTGTTTTTTTTTAGTTTAAAACTCAAAAGATTTTGGAGTCTTTACGCGAAATGGGTTTTTAAATCCAGGCCATTGATATGCTATTTGCCAAATTTTGATCCGTAGCAAATACATTATCCATTGCTCATATATATATATATATATATATATGATTAAAAGAGTACTAACGAAAAAGTAGATACATAAAAGCATGATATTTCATTGTCTTTATATATTTGTTTCATTATTGGGCAATCTCTAGTCCTATGTAATGGGTTAATGTGCTAATACGCACCTTCAAGCTGGTAATTTGGAATCAGATTAGGACACCCGGGTGTGGAATCAGATTGCACGCCAATAAGGAGAAATTCTTATCGGAAAGCCCCTTTTTTTCCTGGGAACGACCTAGTTGTTAAATATTGTGAGTTATAATATTAATGATGAATAAGTTCGTGTTGATTAAAGATGAAATTGATAGTTCCATTGTGTTGAAATTATTAGTGTTAGTGGAAATTGACATTTATTTCGATATTAATTGATGTTTGGAAGTTATATTGACCAATCGGGTAATTAATCGGGTAAATGAGCAATTAATTGCTATTAATTCATATGATTATAACTATTTGTTCACATGTGTGTACTATTGATTCATATTCCTGTACTATCAGGGGAGTTGGTGCAAGATTGATAATACTTGCATGACTAAGTTAAAAATAGAGGTATAGATGGAGGTACTATATTGTAATTCGTATTTTTACATGATTATAACTATTGATTCACATGATTGAATTATTGATTCACATTATTTACTATTAGTGGAGGTGTAAAAGTTTGATAATACTTATGGATTAAATTAAAAATGAAAGAAAAGTTGAAGGTATTCAGATTGTAATATTTTGAGCCCCAAAACGCGTGCAATTATCGAAACTATATTTTTCTATAAATAGAAGCTCATTCTTCCTTCATTTCTCACTAATTCACTAAACTTATAGAGCAATTAATATAGAGAGAAATTATAGAGAGAAAGAAGAAGAGAAGTCTGCTACCTCTCTACTCCAGAATCCAGTTTCTTTCTAAGGTAAGGGGTATTATTTCTTTCGTATTCATGAAGAGAGCTTCTGTTATTCAATTCTTTATTATTCTGTTAGAATAACCTGTCTGTGCGATCTATCGCATGCATGGTGATATCTTTGTTATTCCATTCTTTATTATTCTGTTGGAGTATCATGTCTGCACGATTTACGCATGACCTGGTTCCATTTTTTATTATTCTTTTGGAATATCCTGTCTGTACGGATTACGCATGACCTGGTTCCATTCTTTATTATTCTATTGGGAGTAACCTGTCTGTGCGATCTATCGCATGCATGATGAATCCTTCTGTTACTCCATTCTTTATTATTCTGTTGGAATAACCTGTCTATGTGGATTACCACATGCATGGTGAATGATTATTTGTATTCATTCCTTATTAAATTGTGGAAATGATCTGTCTACGTGGATTACCGCATGGCAAAAGAAAATCCATTTGATTTCTTCATATATTCTATTATACTCAGTTGGTTAAAGTTTTGGCTTCTATACTCCATGAAATTAGTAGAATATCCTGGATATTTGCGCTTCATCCAATATCTTTTCATGGAAATATTTTTCTCAGCATTCTTGAATTTTACTCCACAAAGCAGTATTATGTTGACAATTTGGACGTTATTGATTTCAGGATAAGTTAACTTATAAATTTATTCTTCAACTTGTTTTATTGAATTATTATGTCGTTGTCATCATCCTCATACTTATATTATGATGAAAGTCATCTTTGGCTTACGTGCATAAATGGACTTGGTATGATTATGACCAGGGATCATTCGGTATAATCATGACCTGTAATGTTATAAACGATGTTGTAAAAGTCCTCAGTGGCCTGTAGTGCATTGATGGACAGTTTTTGGTATGATTATGACCAGGGATTATTCGGTATAGTCATGACCATTGATGAATTAATGAATATCCTTAGCCTATAGTGCAGGGATGACTCGATGATGTGGTTTGTTTATTAAGCTGAGTCTCAGCGATAAAAACTTATGAAAACATTTTAAATCATAGAAGATTGTAGATATCATGCTCTACTTGACTCTTCTAATGGATTGCTTATTCCGCTGCCGTTAAACTTGATGTCTATTGTATTTTATTAGTTTAACATTGTTGAAGACTAATGATAATTTATTCTGCATTATCTTAGTCATAATATTTCTTACTGGGATAGTTGAGCTCACCCTTTCTTTCACTGTTCTCTTCAGGAAATGAGCACGTAGCCGGGACTAGTCGGGGAACGGAGTGACGGTCCAGATGATAGCATTAATAGTCCTCTCTATTCTATTAAATAGTGTGACAATAAATGTAATGAGGACTCCATTGAGTGTGGATACTGTCTAGATGACAATATTCTTATTAAAACTCTTAGATTATGTTTTGTCCTATTTTACACGACTGTTGTATAATTAAGTTTTATTTGAATTTTGTACCATGTATTTAGCGACTCAAGATGGGTGATGTATACCTATTTTGGGGGAGTCACAAGAGCACCGCCGGCTATCCCTCCACTACCCCATTTCACCGCCCCATCCCCCCATCTGTTCGGCTAGATCGCCGACCTCCCTAAGGGGTCAACCGCCACCGACCCCCTAGTTACGCCCGCTTGAATGTCGTGGTTGTTCATGAGGCCTGGATTGGGTAAGAGTTAGGCTGCAGTCGTGCTGCTCATTAGTTAGTACTCTTAGTATATA
Source organism: Panax quinquefolius (assembly GCA_020205615.1). Taxonomy (NCBI): domain Eukaryota; kingdom Viridiplantae; phylum Streptophyta; class Magnoliopsida; order Apiales; family Araliaceae; genus Panax; species Panax quinquefolius. Next base: position 104,678,251 of record CM035157.1, read on the forward strand.
CTAGTATGTGGTCTGATGTACTGCTTTTTCCATTTTTTATTTATGCAGGGGACTTTTGGCTATTTTGCACCTGAGTATGCAATTGTTAGTGAAAAAGATAAATATGATGAAATTAGATCATTGTAATATTTCCACAAATTCTTTTTGTAATATTACATATTAATATATTCGAATTAAAATATTTCTTTTTTGTAATATTATTTTCTCGTTACGATTGATGTTTGGACATACAAGCTCTAAATCATACAGTAATTGTGAGTAATTCATCTTATGTAATTATTGGATTTAATTGCATATTGGTCAATTATGTGATTTGTATTTTATTCCTTCTATAATTTTAATTTGATTGCATATTGGATTGTTATAGCAAACGTTTCTGTGATATGGATTATTATTATTATTATTATTATTATTATTATTATTATTATTATTATTATTATTAATTATTGTTATTGTTATTATTATTATTAGTACTATTATTATTTTGACTGTTATTATTATTATTATTATTATTATTATTATCTTAATTTAAGGTAACATTTTAATAGTCGTTGCAAAAAGTTGTAGCAAATATGCAACGAAAATAAAAATTGTTGCCAATGAATATGGTCCATATTAGACAACGAAATATAGCAACAAAAAAACTTTCGTTACCCACGATGAGGAGAAATCAAGTGGTTAGATATTTTGCAACAAATTTCTAACGAATTTTGTTTCCAAATTTTGCAACTACATATGAATTTCGTTGCAAAAAGTGAAAGCCTGACACAATTTGCAATGAAGGACAAGTTTCGTTGCTAAACATACACTTTTAGCAACGACTTATAAAGTTATTGGCTGAAAAAACGTTGCTAAAGCCCCATTTTTAGCAACAAAAAATTTTTCGTTGCCCACGATGACGGGAAAACAAGTGACCGAAAATTTTGCAACGAATTTCTAACAAAAATTTTTCCTGCCAATGAATTAGCAACGAAATTTTGCAATGACTTATGAATTTTGTTGCAAAAAGTGAAAGCCTGACACAATCTGCAACGAATGATAAATTTCGTTGCTAAACATATACTGTTAAAGGCCAATTTTTTGTAGTGCCGCATGCATGGTGAAATTCTTTTGTTATTCCATTCTTTATTATTTTGTTGGAATAACCTGTCTACGCGAACTACCGCATGCATGGTAAAATTCTTCTGTTATTCCATTCTTTATTATTCTATTGGAATAACCTGTCTAAGCGGACTACCGCATGCATGGTGAATAACCCTTCGTATTCATTCTTTATTAAATTGTGGAAATTATCTGTCTACGTGGATTACCACATTGCGGATGAAAATCCATTTGCAGTTTCGTATATTCTATTATACTCGTATGAGATATCCTTTCTTTTGTACTCATCATGGAATATCGTTTTCTTTTGTATTTTCCTTTTATGAGTACTATTCACAAAGTACTATCCATAAAGTACTATTCACGAGTACTATTCATAAAGTACTATTCACGTGGTACTATTCCCAAAGTACTATTCATAGGGTACTATTCACCCGGAGTACTATTCATGATAAAAATTGATTTCTTTTCGGTCCAAATCATTTTTGATACAATATCATTTTTGAATTTTACTCCACAAAGCAGTATCATGTTGACAATTTGGATATTTTTAAACTCTGGATAAATTTAAAGTCTTTAATATTTATCCTTGATTTCGTTTAATTAATGTTTATATCATTTTCATCATCCTCATGCTTATATTGTGATGAAAGTCATCTTTGGCTTACGTGCATAGATGGACTGTTGATTGGTATAATTATGACCAAAGATCATTCGGTATAATCATGACCATTGATGATTACATGAATATCCGTGGCCCGTAGTAAAGGGATGATTCGATGATATGGTTTATTTATTAAGTTGAGTCTCAGCGATAAAGTTGATGAAAAACTTTTTAAATCATAGAAGATAGTAGATATCATGCTCTACTTGACTCTTCTAATAGATTGCTTGTTTCGCTGCAGTTGTTGATCTAAATCTTGTTGTCTATTATATTCTATCAGTTGTTATACTGTTGAAGGCTAAGGACAATTTATTCTGAATTATCTTAGTCATAATATTTCTTACTGGGCTAGTTGAACTCACCCTTTTCTTTCCTTGTTCTCTTCAGGAAATAAGAATATAGCTGTGACCAGTCGGTGAATGGAGTGATGGTCCAGGATAAGTGGCTTTAGTAGTCCTCACTATTCTATGAAATAGTGTGATAATAATTGTAATGAGGACTCCATTGAGTGTGAATATTGTCTAGAAGACAATATTTGTGTTAAAACTCTCAGCTTATTTTTTGTCGTATTTTACACGACAGTTGTATATTTACGTTTTTATTTGTATTCTGTACCATGTATTTGGCGACTCAGAATGGGTGATGTATACCTATTTTGGGGGCGTCACACCTATTCCTCATGCTCCCCACAGGGATCTTCCAGGCATTGTTGTGATGATACTAGAGCTTCTGGGTGATTTAAGTCGCTACCCCTCGGTTTACTTGCATGCAAATGAGGTAAAAACTAGGTTTGATCTTCTTTTTTTCCTATTGGTGAGGATTAAAGGTTCTGATGTTGATCTTCTTTGTGATGTAGGTTCCCGGCTTTACACAACCTCGAGGGAACTGGTTCAACATACACTCTCTGTATCAGGCTCTGCATCCAGATTATTGAGAGATTATGCATGGTTGGGGCTTTGAGGTGTTCTTTTATATCATCCCCCGTCGTTGTCCCTGGGGTTATCTCAGGGCATTGTCTGAGCGCTGGTTTCACCAGACTCAGTCTCTCCATTTGTTGGATTGTGAGGTGATGATGACACTGATGGATTGTCGGTTTATCACCGATATGGAGTTTGGAGGGGCGCCAGTGCCATGTACAGCAAATATTACCCCATTGACCGTCGCCGATCCTTGCTAGATTCCTATTTGAGGTGCTCAACTACGAGACAATTTGTATGAGTCCTTTGAGCGTAGATGCTATGAGTGGTGTGACAACCCGAGAATTTGGATATTTATTAAGATCTTAAAAGATTAAATTAAGGTTAAATAATAAACCTAGACAGCAAATAATTGAATGGATTTGGCATTTTTGAAGGATTTTTATGGAGTTAAAAATTTTTGTGGGGAATTATTCAGGATCAAGTATATAAGTGTATATGTTCTGTGTATATGGTTATGTATGTGTACAGAATGTGGTTAAGGGTCAAGGGTTGACCAGATAAATTTTGTCAGTGTCAAACCCTAATATTATTATCGAATATCGACGTTCAGTTAGAAAACCCTAATGACTGATAAGAAACCCTAAAAATTGGTTCTAGAAACCCTAATTTCAGTTCCGGGATTCCAAAATCCTAATTGGGAAGTTGGAAACCCTAAATTGGGAACTTAATGGCTTAAATGTATTGATTATAAACTTGATTAGGGTAAAACCTAACAAAATAGTTAGAAAACCCTAATTTGTAAAATTAGAAACCCTAATTGCAAAATCAGGAACCTTAACTGCTAATTACAAACCCTAATTGCTAATTAAGAAAGTTTGATGTTAATTAGGAAACATTAATCCTAATGTTCAAGTCTAGATAATTAGGAAACCCTAATCTGATTAGGAAATCCTAAATATAATTTAAAAACCCTAATTCTTGGATTATAAACCCTAATGTACAATTGTGAACCAAATTGCTAAATTAGCAATTTTAATTAGGAAATATTAAATCCTAATAAACATGCTTGAATTTATGATTAGGAAATATTAGTATAATTATAGAATCCTAATTATAATTTAGAAATATTAATTTTTCTATTTTGAAAACCTAAGTTGGAAATCCTAGAATATTGAACTTGTAAAACCTCAGGTTTTAACCCTAAGGGTTAAACCCTAGGGATTTGCACATGTTTCCATTTTGCCATTAAAATTATAAATCAAAAGACTAAAGTGCCCTTATAGCATTATTGAAGGTAGATTGCATATCTTTCTAAAATGGGAGTTGGTGAACAACCTAGATCAGCCCATGTGATAAAAATCACAGCCATCAGTCACTTCATCAGCTTTATACATTGCATTGTATTAAAATAAATAGATTAGAGAGAGAAAATATGCATCTTTACTTCTCATTTTCTCCAAGACCATTTCTCTCTCTAGATATTTGGGGTTGAGAGTAAAAGTGTGTGATACACAAAGCCAAGAACACTTCTTTGCTTAACAATAACAGATCACAAAGATCAGATCCAAGAATCAAAGTCTAAAGAGGTATAAGCCCTAAAATTTCTAAATCACATGATTTGATGTTTGATTTTGTTGTTTGTTGTTTGTTGTTTAAAGTTGTGTTAGAGGGTGTCAATTAGTGATCTGGGTTCCTAGAACATAGATCCATAACATCAAAGTACTCAAAAATCATGCTTTTAGAAATCTAGAAAAATTAAAAAAATAGTCTGACAACCATATGCCAGGGCTCGTAGATCAGTGCATGTTAGGTGTTATGTGTGTTTTATGTTATGGATCTGTTCTATGCCATGTGGTCTTTGTTCTGGAACTTGAATCAAGCCTAGATAATGTTTATATTGCAAGTTATTAGTGGTCAAAGGTCGTTGACTGACCATGACCGAAAGTATCTGGGTAACCCAAATTACCAAGAAAAGTTTGACAACATTTTTCCAGGCTCTTTATCTTCTTGATCTTTGTTAGTTAAGTCATGTTGTTGGATGAATCTTGTAGATTGACATGTAGGCTATACATCTAAGCTTTTATCTTACCAAAATCATAAACAGAATTGAAGTTATTTGTTGTCAAACAATCGTTGACCATCATGTCGGATGAAGATTCTGGGCAACCCAGAATTTTCAAAGGTAGTTTTTGGCAAACACTTTGACCGGTCTAGATCCCTTAGATTTTTTGTTGTTATGATGATCTAATGTTATAAAATTGTACACTGACATAAATACAATATGACTGAATCAACAAAACACACTAAGCAAGCCGGGGATGTAGAGATTCAAAGGACCAAAGTAGCACCTGATGAATATTCTTCATTTCGAAAACCCGAAATGAAGAACAACTTTATTTATGAAATTTGAGAGCCTATAACTCTCTGATCTGTTGTATTATGGCCATGAACTCGATTGATAATGGTAGTATTACACTTATACTACAACCTAAACACTTTATCCAGCCCAAAAAATTTTAGGATCATAGATTAAATTGTGGTCAAACGTAGCACCTTGAACACTGACATGAGTTTCTTGGTTTTGGCCAAGAACACCAATAGTCACGGTTTTGTCACCAAAGCCACCTTTAGCGACACTTAATATCGAAAAAATTAATTATTTTATTAAATAAATAGAAAAAAATAGTTTTTAATTATTAAAAATACATAATAAATTACTAAAAATTATTTTAAAGTCCAAAAATTAGTTTTTAATAATTTTGAATATATTTTATAAATATTTAATATTTTTGGAATATTAATGGTATCTAATTTATTTAATTATAATATTAAATAAATTATTTAAAAATAATTTTAATACATGAAAAATCATTTAAAAATATATTATGGTATAAGAAAATATTTGAAGTTATTTTCAATAACTTTTAATATTTTGTGATGAATTTCGATAATAAATTAATATTAATGGTGATTAATTTGTTTAATAAATATATTAAATAATTTATTCAAAAATATAATTAATGTTTTAAAGATCATATAAAAATGGTTTAAGGGTTAGAAAATATTTCAAGTTATAAAATATAACTTTTGATATTTTTTATGAAAATATTAATATTTTAATATTCATGTCAATTATTGGATAATGGATTTAAAGTTTAAAAATCATATAAATATGATTTTAAGATATTAAAATACTTTGATATATTATAAATATATTATAATATTATGTTATGATTTTCATTAATATTTAATATTATATAAATATTAATGATAATGGAATTATATAGTATTTAATTTACATAAATACGATATTAATGATTGAAAAATCATGATAAATGGTAATAATTATCTGAAAATTATTACGTGCTTATGAAAAATATTTTGACTTATAATAAATTATCTAAAATATCTGTGAACCAGTTTAAACTGAGTCTTAGTGATTTTAGATTCGAGATTTATCCGGCTAGATCGTCGGGTTGTCAGATTTGTGTTGGTTTCAACTCAGACTTAAATAGTTTGACTTGATACCGAGTCATAGGTAGTTTGTGGATTGATAGGGTTATGTGTTATGTTTTTAGGTTATTCTATGATTATATGTGACACCCCCAAAATAGGTATACATCACCCATCTTGGGTCGCCAGATACATGGTACAGAATACAAATACAATTATAATTATACAACAAAAGCTGTAAGTTTTAATACAAATATTATCTTCTAGACAATATCCACTCTCACAATAAGTCCTCCTTACAATTATTATCACACTATTTCATAGAATAGTGAGGACTACTAATGCTATCATCTGGACCATCACTCCATCCCCCGACTAGTCCCTGATACGTTCTCATTTCCTGAAGTGAACAGTGAAAGAAAGGGTGAGCTCAACTAGCCCAGTAAGAAATATTATGACTAAGATAATGCAGGATAAATTATCATTAGCCTTCAACAATGTTAAACCGATAAAATACAATAGACAACAAGTTTAAGCTGCAATGAATTAGCAATCCATTAAAAGAGTCAGTAGAGAATAAAATCTACTATCTTTTATGATTTAAAAGTTTTTCATCACTTTTATCATTTGAGACTCGACTTAATAAATAATCCCCATCATCCACCGCACTGACCAAGGATATTCATTAGGGTCACGACCACAAATTATCCATGCACTACGGCCAAGGATATTCGTGTATTCATCAATGGTCATGATCATGCCACCAATCGTCCATCAATGCACTACTACCAATGAGGATTTTTACCACATCATTTGTAACATTACGATCATGATTATATAAAGAATAATCCTCGGTCATAATCATACCAAGTCCATCTATGCACTACATGTGCCACGAGATGACTTTAAAAAATATAAACATGAGGATTATGACAATGATATAAGAATTCAATAAAACAAGTTCAAGAATTAGTTTATCCAGGAACTAATAACATCCAAATTGTCAACATGATACTTCTTTGTAGAGTAAAATTCAAGAATGCTCAGAAGAATATTTCCATGAAAAGATACAGGATGAAGCGCAAATATCAATGATATTCCACTAATTTCATGGAGTATAGAAGTCAAAAGAAATCACCAGGCATGTGATAGATAGCACAGGCAGGTTATTCCAACAGAATAATAAATACGGAACGTGTCCGGCGTAAAAACGCATGCAGACAGGATATTCAAATGAATAATCTGTAATTGAATAACATAAGGATTTCACCAAGTATAGGGAGTCCGCGTATCTGAGTTATTCAACGAGTAATAATAAAGAGCGGAACCAGTCCAGGCGTAAAGCGTCATGCATGAGAATATTGCAATGTAATAATAAAGAATGGAATAACATAAGGATTTCACCAAGTATAAGCGAGTTCAGCGTATACTGAGTTATTCAATGAGAATAATAAAAAGATGAGAACCAGTCCCACGAGCGTAAACACATGCATGAGGATATTCCAACTGAATAATAAAGAATGGAATAACATAAGGATTTCACCAAGTATAGGGTATGCCGCGTATACAGGTTATTCCAACAGAATAATAAAGAATGGAATAACATAAGGATTTCACCAAGTATAGGGTATGCCGCGTATACAGGTTATTCCAACAGAATAATAAAGACGGAATAATATAAGGATTTCACCAAGTATAGGGTATGCCGCGTATATAGGTTATGTGTAGGGTATGCCGCGTATACAGGTTATTCCAACAGAATAATAAAGAATGGAATGGTAGAAGTTCTCTTCATGAATAAGAAAGAAATAATACCCCTTACAGGTACAACAAATAATATCTCTTACCGTAAAAGCTACTGGATATCGAAGTAGTGAAGTAGCAGAATACTATTATTCTTTCTCCGTATAATTTCTCTCTCTAGAGTTTCAGTGAATTCGTAAGAAATAATGAAGGAATGAGCTTCTATTTATAGAAGAATGGATTGAATAGTAACTAATTAAAACTTTAAACCAACGATCCATATTGATTCACTATTATAACTTTCCACCAGCAGTCCATATTGATTCACTAATATAACTTCAACCAACTGTCTGAAAAATTAGCACATCTCCTCATGGAATAATATTGTACCCAAATACCCGAATGCACAATACTAGAGTGAATAGTAACCGGGTGAATAGTAACTCATGAATAGTAACTCGTGAATAATAACTCAGGAATAATAACTCGTGAATAGTACTCCGACACGAAAAGTTCCCCGAATACCCGATTGAACAATATAACCTCCAAACATCAATTATCATCGGAATAGATGTCGATTTCTACTAACACAAATAATCCCAACAAAATGAAACTATCAAATTCATCTTTAATCAACACGAACTTATTCATCATTAATATTATAACTCACAATATTTAGCAACCAGGTTGTTCCCAGGAAAGAGGGGGTTTTCCAATAAAGATTTCTCCCTATTGGCGCGCAATTAGATTATCTAACCTCTCCTTGACAGAACTTCTAAACAATGTAAATATTGCAATTTAATAATATGAATAACTTTGTCGTCTCAATTATTAATTTAATAATATAACATATTATGCACATGATACTGTGACAATAACTGAATCAATAATATGAGAGATATGATGCAGCAATTACTATAGCAATAATTGAGTATAATTGAGTGACTTATCACGTAAGCATCAATAATCAATACAGGTGTGCTCTCTTATGCAACCACGCCAGCGTATCGTACTTTAACTAATAGGTAGTTCAACAGTTTTAACAATAACACCTCTGCCGTTATTTATAAAATATTTTTTTCATTTTCTCAATCCGACAATAATTCCATTGTGGGATCCACCAATGATTGTGCCGTTGTACGAATATTCCCGACAAAAAGAATATTCCCCGACCAATCGAATATTTTATAACAACTTGCATACTTAGCAAAATTTATAAATATTACCCACAACTATAACATTATATCAAATTCAATCCATAATATTCAAAAATGATATTTATAGAAAAATCATCTTTATTACAAAAAAAAGTTGGGGTCTTACATTATACATAATAGTATTATATTGTGATGATATTATTCTATTTTTTATATCAATATTATTTATATATATTAGGTCTTCAAACAAAGATAAATAAATTGCGTAACCGTAATCGAGCGAACAAGCAAGTTTTTCTTAACTCGACCTCGAGTTGTTTCATTCAAATATACTTGTGGTTAATCATTGCTGATTGCCATGTCTAAGAATTGTTGAATCGTACTCTGTGCATATTGCATGTATTCATCAGGTATGAAAGGCTGACAACCTTCATTACCATTCGGTCCAGATATAATTGATATGTTCATGTTCAATGTTCATTCAGCTATGAAAGTTTGTTCATTCTAGTTCTCAATTATATTGTAGAATTATAGCCAGCTTATTGTTCAATTCTTTCCATCATGATATATCCTTAAATAAATTTATACTTGCTGGGAAAACTTATGTTCACCCTTCTTATATCATGATAAACATTGCAGATTAAGATGACTTCGTCGGATACAAGGAAAGGTTAAAGACAATTCCAGCTTTAGTTTATGTGTGCAGCTAAATTTGTAACAGTATTATATAATAATAATATTGTATGTTAGATAGGATATTGATTCAGGTTTATGTGAAGGTTCTCAACCTTGGGGTTAGTGTGTAAAGTTTAATGTATAAACACTTTATGTTTATATCTTCCACAATAGTTATAAAAATAGTATACCAGATTCGTGGTGATTTGGGACCCGAATTTGGGGATGCTACAGTTGGTATCAAAGCTGTTGGATATGAACCTTAGGTAAAAATACCTGAGACCAATAACCGCAGTGATTGGGGTAAGATTCAAAGATGAATCTTGGCGAGTTATAAAAGATATAGAGTTCCCTAATTCTAATAATAAAGTTGAACAGTAGTGATGAATAGATAGAGTCTAAAAGACTAATAGTACCGGGATAGAAGATCGTAAAACAAAATGATCATAGTATAGAAATGAATCGTATTATATACGATGAGATCACCCCATGATATGATAAGGTGATAGCAGAGAAAAGAATCAATCTAATGATTGAAAAGTTTACAACAAAGATTACTGTGTGTCAGTTGTACTATGAATTGGTACAGATTCAGAAAAGGATTATGAATACGAGTTGAATGAAATTCGTATTGAGAAGCGATTTAGGATTAAGTGGGGATTATGAAATGTGTCGCGCTATTTGTTATATACCTGTTGAGAGGGTGATTCCTTTCTTATGTGTATAACAGATAGATAGGTTCTATGTAGAGAATATCAGGTTAAGTACGAGTTCTTAAAACTCATACTTATGGTATGTTCGTGACTCATGATTATATGAAATGTTTATGAACCTCTCAGCGAATGGACGCCAAAGGTCTAACGAGGACAAGTTCTTAAACTCATATAATTGTGGAAAGTTCTTCAACTCATGATTGTGCTTTGACGAACTGGGAATAATTATGTGTGAATGAAGAATTGAGGATTATATGAATAGATAGAGTACTAAGCAATTGATCATTAGTGGATACATTACGTTTTCCAAATCTTCTAGCTATGCTAGACTCGAAATTTTTGACATCAAGCTAAAAACACACTATGTGCTTTTGAAAAATGAATTTCTATTCTCAACTCTTGGTGACTATTGTGTATGCGTGGACTTCGGGCCACCGACGCCTCGTTCCCCGTTGAGATGATAAAACAGATTTGTAATGAATTTTGAACGGTTTAAAGTATAGTCTATGCTACATGTTTCGGCTAGACGATAATGATTTGAAATATCAAAATATATTTTTTATTTATCACTCATGTACCATGTAACCTGGTGCAGAGATGATAAAAAGTTGTTGGAGTTGTAAATACAGAAATACTTAGTGTTGAATTCGATCTAAAAATCATTGTTCCACTATTGTATGATGTGTTATGACAAAGTCATACAATGACGACATCCTCAAACGGGCAGTTAATACAATACGACATCATTACATCATTCTCAAAAAATATTTTCAAAATTTTAATTTGCTAACGGGGTTTGGCTATACCTAAATATTTCAATTGAATTGAATTAATGATATGAGTCTATGCTATTTGATTCAGCTAGACCACCTTTTATGAAAATTCTAAGCGTTCTTTGAAAACTTTCCCAAACCAAATTGTTTTGGTGCGAATTCCGATAAAGACTAAGGTAGGAAATTTTATGCGCCTATGTCGGATGGAATAGAAGGAACGGGGAAAAATTGTTCCAACCAGTATTACTAGGCCAAAATAGGGAATACTGGACTAATTACCCATTATGTCTTTAAGATAAGACGGTTTGCAGATGAATTTCTATAATACCTTTGCGAAAATAAAAATTCATAATCTATACGACTCCTCAGCACAATTTGAAAATATTTACTCTTGTGAAATGTATTGGGTAACATGTGATGATATGTATGAATGGTGTACGGTGCATGGTATAAGTGTAAGGTAAATTTTGGGGATGAAATTTTTAGAAGAAGGGGTGAATGTGACAACCTGAGAATTTGGATATTTATTAAGATCTTAAAAGATTAAATTAAGGTTAAATAATAAACCTATACAGCAAATAAGTGAATGGATTTGGCATTTTTGAAGGATTTTTATGGAGTTAAAAATTTTTGTGGTGAATTATTCAGGATTAAGTATATAAGTGTATGTTCTGTGTATATGGTTATTTATGTGTACAGAATGTGGTTAAGGGTCAAGGGTTGACCAGATAAATTTTATCAGTGTCAAACCCTAATATTATTGTTGAATATCGACGTTCTGTTAGAAAACCCTAACGAATGATAAGAAACCCTAGAAACCGGTTATGGAAATCCTAATTTCTATTCCGGGAATCCGAAATCCAAATTTGGAAGTTGGAAACCCTAAATTGGAAACTTAATGGCTTAAGTGTATTGATTATAAACTTAATTAGGGTAAAACCTAACAAAATTGTTAAAAAAACCCTAATTTGTAAAATTAGAAACCCTAATTACAAAATTAGGAAACCTAATTGCTAATTAGAAACCCTAATTGATAATTAAGAAAGTTTGATGTTAATTAGGAAACATTAATCCTAATGTTCAAGTCTAAGTAATTAGGAAACCTTAATCTAATTAGGAAATCCTAAACATAATTTAGAAACCCTAATTTTTTAATTATAAACCCTAATATATAATTTTGAACCAAATTGCTAAATTAGCAATTTTAATTAGGAAATATTAAATCCTAATTAGCAAGCTTGAATTTATGATTAGGAAATCTTAGTATAATTATAGAATCCTAATTATAATTTAGAAATATTGATTTTTCTATTTAGAAAACCTAAGTTGGAAATCCTAGAATATTGAACTTGTAAAACCTTAGGTTTTAACCCTAAGGGTTAAACCCCAAGGGTCAAACCCTAAGGATTTGCACATGTTACCATTTTGCCATTTAAATTATAAATCAAAAGACTAAAGTGCCCTTATAGCATTATTGAAGGTAGCTTGCATATCTTTCTAAAATGGGAGTTGGTGACCAACCTAGATCAGCCCATGTGATAAAAATCACAGCCATCAGCCACTTCATCAGCTATATACATTGCATTTTATTAAAATAAATAGATTAGAGAGAGAGAAAATGTAACTTTACTTCTAATTTTCTCCAAGACCATTTCTATCTCTAGATTTTCAGGGTTGAGAGTAAAAGTGTGTGATACACAAAGCCAAGAACACTTCTTAGCTTAACAATAACAGATCACAAAGATCAGATCCAAGAATCAAAGTCTAAAGAGGTATAAGCCCTAAAATTTCTAAATCATATGATTTGATGTTTGATTTTGTTGTTTGTTGTTTAAAGTTGTGTTAGAGGGTGTCAATTAGTGATCTGGGTTCCTAGAACATAGATCCATAACATCAAAGTACTCAAAAATCATGCTTTTAGAAATCTAGAAAAATTGAAAAATTTGTCTGACAACCATATGCCAGGGCTCGTAGATTAGTGCGTGTTAGGTGTTATGTGTGTTTTATGTTATGGATCTGTTCTATGCCATGTGGTCTTTGTTCTGGAACTTGAATCAAGCCTAGATAGTGTTTATATTGCAAGTTATTAGTGGTCAAAGGTCGTTGACTGACCATGACCGAAAGTATCTGGGTAACCCAAATTACCAAGAAAAGTTTGACAACATTTTTCCAGGCTCTTTATCTTCTTGATCTTTGTTAGTTAAGTCATGTTGTTAGATGAATCTTGTAGATTGACATGTAGGCTATACATCTAAGCTTTTATCTTACCAAAATCATAAACAGAATTGAAGTTATTTGTTGTCAAACAATCGTTGACCATCATGTCGGATGAAGATTCTGGGCAACCCAGAATTTTCAAAGGTAGTTTTTGGCAAACACTTTGACCGGTCTAGATCCCTTAGATTTTTTGTTGTTATGATGATCTAATGTTATAAAATTGTACACTGACATAAATACAATATGACTGAATCAATAAAACACACTAAGCAAGCCGGGGATGTAGAGATTCAAAGGACCAAAGTAGCACCCATGAACTGTTCTTCATTTCTGGAAAACCCAGAAATGAAGAACAACTTTGACATGAAATTTGAGAGCCTATAACTCTCTGATATGTTGTATTATGGCCATGAACTCGATTGATAATGGTAGTATTACACTTATACTACAACCTAAACACTTTATCCAGCCCAGAAAATCTTAGGATCATAGATTAAATTGTGGTCAAACGTAGCACCTTGAGCACTGATATGAGTTTCTGGGTTTTGGCCAAGAACACCAATAGTCACGGTTTTGTCACTAAAGCCCCCTTTAGCGACACTTAATTTCAGAAAAATTAATTATTTTATTAAATAAATAGAAAAAAAAATAGTTTTTAATTAGTAAAAAAACATAATAAATTACTAAAAATTATTTTAAAGTCTGAAAATTAGTTTTTAATAATTTTGAATATAATTCATAAATATTTAATATTTTTGGAATATTAATAGTATTTATTTTATTTAATTATAATATGAAATAAATTATTTAAAAATGATTTTAATACATGAAAAATCATTTAAAAATATATTATGGTATAAGAAAATATTTGAAGTTATTTTCAATAACTTTTAATATTTTGTATAATTTTGATAATAAATTAATATTAATGGTGATTAATTTGTTTAATAAATATATTAAATAAATTATGGGAAAATAGAATTAATGTTTTAAAAATTATATAAAAATAGTTTAAGGGTTAGAAAAATATTTGAAGTTATAAAATATAACTTTTGATATATTGTCATGAAAATATTAATATTTTAATATTAATGGATTTAAAGGTTTGAAAATGATATAAATATGATTTTATGATATTTAAAATACTTTGATATATTATAAATATATTATAATATTATGTTATGATTTTCATTAATATTTAATATTAAATAAATATTAATGATAATGGAATTATATAGAATTTAAATTATATAAATATGATATTAATGATTGAAAAATCATGATAAATGGTAATAATTATCTGAAAATTATTACGAGCTTATGAAAAATATTTGGACTGATAATAAATTATCTAAAATATATGTGAATCAGTTTAGACCGAGTCTTAGTGATTTTAGACTCGAGATTTATCCGACTAGACCGTTGGGATGTCAGATTTGTGTTGGTTTCAACTCAGACTGAAATAGTTTGACTTGATACCAAGTCTTAGGTAGTTTGTGAATTGATAGGGTTATGTGTTATGTATTTAGGTTATTTTATGATTATATATAATAGTATTTTATTGTGATGATATTATTCTAGTTTGTATATCAATATTTTTTATATATTAGGTCTTCAGACAAAGATAAATAAATTGCGTAACAGTAACCGACTGAACTGGCAATTTTTCTTAACTCGACTTGAGTTGTTTCATTCAAATATACTTGTGGTTAATCATTGCTGATTGTCATGTCTAAGATTTGTTGAATCGTACTCTGTGCATATTACATGTATTCATCAAGTATGAAAGGCTGATTAACTTCATTACCATTCGGTCCAGATATAATTGCTATGTTCATGTTCAATGTTCGTTCAGCTATGAAAGTTTGTTCATGCTAGTTCTCAATTAAATTGTAGAATTATAGCCAGCCTATTGTTCAATTCTTTCCATCATGATATATCCTTAAATAAAATTATACTTGCTGGGCAAACATATGTTCACCTTTGCTATATCATGATAAACATTGCAGATTAAGACGACTTCGTCGGATACAAGGAAAGGTCAAAAATAGTTCAAGCTTTAGTTTATGTGTGCAGCTAAATTTGTAACAGTATTATATAATAATAATATTTTATGTTAGATAGGATATTGATTCAGGTTTATGTGAAGGTTCTCGACCTTGGGGTTAGTGTGTAAAGTTTAATATATAAACAATTTATATTTATATCTTCCGCAATAGTTATAGAAATAGTATACCAGATTCGTGGGGATTTGGGACCCGAATTTGGGGATGCTATAAGTGGGCTTTTGAGTGAGCCCATACCCGATGATGTGAGAGTCAGGGATCACATTCTCTGGCAATTGTTCTTGGTGATTATCAGAGGTTGCTTCATAGCGGATAACTCTTCCACGGTATCATTCACTTTGATCAGTGTTGTGACGCCCCCAAAATAGGTCCACACGACCCATTCTGAGTCGCCAGATATCATACTATAAAAATCAAATACAAACTTCATTTATACATTTGTGAAAGCGTCATGCAGAATCGACTGCAGTTAAAGCTGTGAGTTTTAATACAAATGTATGTAACTCTCATGGTGCCTTGACCACAACCTTACAATGGTACCTTACATAAAAGTACAGTCCATAACTGTTTTAGAAATTAAAATCTTTGGGAACTGCTCAAGGAAACCTTTGTACATGGCAGGCCATGCATCTAGGTTATGATAGATATCATATGTCCACAGAATTATCCATGGTTGACCCAATAGTCCCCAAAGAAAAACAAGAACATTGCTATCATCTTCTTTCCAATGGTGAGTCTTCTCTTGACATATAATTATCTATATTGTCTCTAAGTGAGAATTATATTTCAAATAAACTCCAAGATTATATAGGTAGTGCTCGTAGATATACTCAACAAGTGGATATGCACAACCCTGTCTTATGATAACATGAGGTTGTATGTCATTAGACATCTTGTATGATAGTGGCAAAACACCCTTCCAAAGTCTGGTTCACCTCACCCTATTCGGTTCACCAAAATTAAATATCAAATGACGTATACAATACGACACACTTATCTAAAGTTCTCAATAAAATTATTTTCATACTATTTAAGGAGAACCTCAACAGCTATAGAACACCGTTCTATTCTCCTGTTACCCTCGCTCGATCTTATTACCCGAAAGGAATTGTGAAACAAAAAGGGTGAGCACAACTAGCCCAGTAAAGAATATCATGACTAAAGATAATTTACATCATCAATAGCATTCATCAGTAACAAATTAGGGATTTAGAACATATGGTAGATGATAAAAAATTTCAACCATAGTTACAGCGGAACGAGCAATCCATTAGAAGAGTCAAATAGACCATTAGATCTATTATCTTCTCCATGTTAAAAGTCCACCAATAATTTTTATCTATGTAACATCAATCAAAAATTCCTGTCCACAATCATATGAATAACCCATAATCATAATTGTGATTCTAAATTCCTCTTCGCACCTAGGACAAAGATAATTTTCATCACCTGTCTTCACCTGAAACATCAAAAATCATGGTTACACCAAATCACAATTCCTGCTCATAATCATACTAATAAATTCATCTTTGCACTACGGCCAAAGATATTCATTAACAATTCATCTTTGTACTACAGGCCAAAGACAGGCAACTGTATTATAGAAGAGTCAAGTAGAGCATGATATCTACTATCTTCTATGAATTAAAAGTGTATTATTGAATCATCAATGCACTACAACCAAGGATATTCACTAGTATTACGACCACGAATTATCTATGCACTACGGCCAAGGATATTCGTGTTTTCAACAATATTCATGATTATACTGAATAATCCATGGTTATAATCATACCAACAACTGTCCATCAATGCACGTAAGACAAAGATATACAATTATAAAATCAATAATCAACAGTTCATCTCTGCACGTAAGCCAAAGATATATAGCTATAAAACCAATAATCAACAGTCCATCTTTGTACGTAAGCCAAATATATACAATTATAAAATCAATAATCAACAGTCCATCTTTGCACGTAAGCCTAAGATATACAATTGTAAAATCAATAATCAACAGTCCATCTTTGCACGTAAGCCTAAGATGACTTTTATCACAATATAAGCATGAGGATGATGACAATGATATAAGCATTAATCAAACGAAAATAAGGATAAATATTAAAGACTTTAAATTTATCCAAATATTATCAATCACTTAATAAACTCATAATCTAATATTATTAATATTATAACAATATTTTAATCACTTCTTAAACTTATAAACAATTTATTTTAATTGTTTATAGTTTACCAAATAATATATTTAATCATTCAAAAATGCTATACTCATAAGATTTCATCACCAATGATCAAATCTCTCATCAAAAATCTATATACACCTTATATAGGATTTCCAAGCCACAAAATCCTAATTTTCAATTTTGTTACTTCACATAACATATTTAATTCATTTACTCATAACTAGTTCATTTTCATAAAAAATACCAAATCAGTCCCAAAAATATTTCTTTTCTGGGATTTAGAAGAATATAGTCCCATGTTGAACATATATTTTTCTCGGAATTTTTAAAATTCATTTACTATTTTTCATATGTCCAAAACTGCCGAGTATTTAGACATTTATCATAAATTGTACTTTTGTCCAAAAATTCCTAAATTTACAGGGTATACTCCTGTTATATATATGTACTCCCAATAAAAATTTCACTAATTTTAGAGTTAACCACAAGGAGTTATAAGGGTTTACTTTTAAAATAGTCCTTTCCCATAAATTTCATAACTCGTAATCTATATATCCAAAAATCACCATTTTTGGACACAATCTAGAAAACTCATCAAACTATCATTTCAATTTTTTTCAGAATTTTTGAGGGTCAGAAAAATTACAAAACTGCAAATGGATTTTCTTCCGCCATGCGGTAATCCACGTAGATATATCATTTCCACAATTAAATAAGAAATGAATACGAAGGATCATTCACCATGCATGTGGTAATCCACATAGACAGATTATTCCAATGGAATAATATAAGAATTCACCATGCATGTGATAGACCGCACAAACAGGTTATTCCCAATAGAATAATAAAGAATGGAACCAGATCATGCGTAGTCCGCACAGACAGGATATTTTAACAGAATAACAAAGAATGGAATCAGGTCATGCGTAATCCGCACAGATAGGATATTCCAACAGAATAATAAAGAATGGAATAACAACAGAATTCACCAGGCATGCGATAGACTGCACAGGCAGGTTATTTCAATAGAATAATAAAGAATGGAATAACAGAAGAATTCACCATGCATGCGATAGACCGCACAGACAGTTTATTCCCAACAGAATAATAAAGAATGGAATAACAACCCTTACAAGTATTGAAAGAAAATAACTCTCTTTATGAATACGAAAGAATAATACCCCTTACTATAATAACAATATCCCTTACCTTAGAAGAAAATTGGATACTAGAATAGTGAGGTAACAGACTTCTCTTCTTGTTTCTCTTTATAATTTCTCTCTATAATAATTACTCTATAGCTTTAGTAAATTGGTGAGAAATGAAGGAAGAATGAGCTTCTATTTATAGGAAAATATAGTTTCGATAATTGCACGTTTTGGGGCTCAAAATATTACAGTATAATACCTTCCTCTTTTTCTTCATTTTTAATTTAGTCCTACAAGTATTATCAAACTTGCACCACATCCCCTAATAGTAAATAATGTAAATCAATAGTTCAATCACGTGAATTAATAGTTATAATCATGTGAAAATATGGATTACAGTATAATACCTCCATTTATACCTCTATTTTTAACTTAGTCATGCAAGTATTATCAATCTTGCACCAACTCCCCTAATAGTACAAGAATGTGAATCATTAGTACACACATGTGAACAAATAGTTATAATCATGTAAATTAATAGCAGTTAATTGCTCATTTAACCGATTAATTACCCGGTTGGTCAATATAACTTCTAGACATCAATTACTATCGAAATAAATGTCGATTTCCACTAACACTAATAATCCCAACACAATGGAAATATTTTTCTCAACCATTTCATTTTTGAAATTTCAAAGTTTGACTTTTTCTGAAAAAGTCAACTATTGACTTTTTTGACCAAAAAGTCAACCCCGACAAATTTTGTGTTTGTAGTCCATGTCTACTAATTTCATCGTTCTGGACTCAAATATCAAGTCCACGTCTCCAAAATCAACTCCGAACTCAAATTCGATTTTTAATAACATTCATCATTAATATTATAACTCACAATATTTAACAACCGAAGTCGTTCCCGTGAAAGAAGGGGCTTTTCGATAAGGATTTCTCCTTATTGGGAGCATGATTAGGTGACCAAACCTCTCCTCGATGTGTGAACTTCTAGACATTATCAATATTGCAAATAATAATATGAATAACTTTCTTTGTCTCAATTATTGATTTAATAATATTACATATTATGTAGATGATACTGTGACAATAATTGAATCAATAATATGAGAGATATGATGCAGCAATTACTGTAGCAATAATTGAGTATAAATGAGTGACTTCTCATGTAAGCATCAAAAATCAATACCTGGTAGTTGTTACTATGTAACCCGCAGATATTCAAATACTTTTACTCTTGAATAGTTCAACAGGTTTTAACGGTATAACACTTTCGCTGTTATTTTTATAAAAAGATAATTATGTCGTTTTCTTAATACGACAATACTTCCGTTGTGGAGTCCACCAATGATTGTACCGTCCTACGAATATTCCCCGAGAAAAGAATATTTTATAACAACTTATATACTTTGAAAAAATTTCACATATCACCCTTAACTTTAACCTTTTATCAATTTAACCATTTACTAAATAGAATAATTATAAAAAAATTGAATACTTTCATTTCATAAAATTCGGGGTCTCACAATCTCCCCTCCTTATGAAATTTCGCCCTTTAAATTTACGTACCTGGTAGTTCGAAGAGATGAGAATACCTTACTTTCTTTTCGGATTGTTCCTTCCCGGTTATATCCTCTGTATCATGATTTTTCCATTTCTCATATCCTTTATTTCAGATATCATTCTAGAATATATCTTCAAAATAAAGGTTAATTGACATATAACAATTTGTCAACTTATCAAGGAAAAAATTTCAGCTTAGGTAAGTCACACACTATCGAAGTATATAACCCGTCTCTCCCCTCCTAGTTCTAGACTCTTATCTCCGCCAGCAACCATATCCCTAAGCTCTGATACTATTTTTGACGCCCCCAAAATAGGTCCACACGACCCATTCTGAGTCGCCAGATATCATACTATAAAAATCAAATACAAACTTCTTTTATACAACTGTTGAACTGTCGTGCAGAATACGACCACAGTTAAACTGTGAGTTTTAATACAAATCTATGTAACTCTCATGGTGCATTGGCCACAACCTTACAATGGTACCTTAAATAAAAGTACAGTCCATAACTGTTTTAGAAATTAAAATATTTGGGAAGTGCTCAAGAAAACCTTCGTACATCGGAGGCCATGCGTCTAGGTTATGATAGATATCATATGTCCACAGAATTATCCTTGGTTGACCCAATAGTCCCCAAAGAAAAACAAGAACATTGTTATCATCTTCTTTCCAATAGTGAGTCTTCTCTTGACATATAATTATCTCCATTGTCTCCAAGTGAGAATTATATTTCAAATAAACTCCAAGATTATATAGGTAGTGCTCGTAGATATACTTAGCAAGTGGATGTGCCCAACCCTAACTTATGATAACACGAGGTTGTATGTCATTAGACATATTATATGATAGTGGCAAAACACCCTTCCAAAGTTGGGTTCACCTCACCCTATTCGGTTCACCAAAATTAAATATCAAATGACGTATACAATACGACACATTTATCTAAAGTTCTCAATAATATTATTTTCATACTATTTAAGGAGAACCTCAACAGCTATAGACCACCGTTCTATTCTCCTGTTACCCCCGCTCGACCTAGCTACACTCTTATTACCTGAAAGGAATTATGAAGCAAAAAGGGTGAGCACAACTAGCCCAGTAAAGAATATCATGACTAATGATAATTTACATCATCAATAGCCTTCATCAATAATAAATCAGAGATTTAGAACATATAGTAGATGATAAAACTTTTCAACCATAGTTGCAGTGAAACGAGCAATCCATTAGAAGAGTCAAATAGACCATCAGATCTATGATCTTTTCCATGTTAAAAGTCCACTAATAATGTTTTATCCATGTAACATCAATCAACAATTCTTGTCCACAATCATATGAATAACTCATAATCATAATTCTGATTCTAAATTCCTCTTCGCACCCAGGACAAAGATAATTTTCACCACCTATCTTCACCTGAAACATCAAAAATCATGGTTATACCAAATCACAATTCCTGCTCATAATCATACTAATAAATTTATCTTTGCACTACGGCCAAAGATATTCATTAACAATTCATCTTTGCACTACAGGCCTAAGACATACAACTGTATTATAGAAGAGTCAAGTAGAGCATGATATCTACGAATTAAAAGTGTATTATCAATATGTTATCGCTGAGACTCAGCTTAATAAATAATCCACATCATTGAATCATCCATGCACTACAACCAATGATATTCACTAGTATTACGACCACGAATTATTTATGCACTACAGGCCAAGGATATTCGTGTTTTCAATAATGGTCATGATTATTACCGAATAATCCCTGGTTATAATCATACCAACAATCATCCATCAATGCTTTTTAAGACAAAGATATCTGTTGTAAAATCAATAATCAACAGTCCATCTTTGCACTTAAGCCAAAGATATACAATTGTAAAATCAATAATCAACAGTCCATCTTTGCACATAAGCCTAAGATATACAATTGTAAAATCAATAATCAACAATCCATCTTTGCACGTAAGCATAAGATGACTTTCATCACAATCTAAGCATGAGGATGATGACAATGATATAAGCATTAATCAAACGAAAACAAGGATAAATATTAAAGACTTTAAATTTATCCAAATATTATCAATCACTTAATAAACTCATAATCTAATATTATTAATATAATAACAATATTTTAATCACTTCTTAAACTTATAAAAAATTTATTTTAATTGTTTACACTTTAACAAATAATACATTTAATCATTCAAAAATGCCATACTCATAAGATTTCATCACTAATGATCAAATCCCTCATCAAAAATCTGCATATACCTTATATAGGATTTCCAAGCCATAAAATCCTATTTTCCAATTTTGTTACTTCGCATAACATATTTAATTCATTTACTTATAACTAGTTTATTTTCATGAAAAATATCAAATCAGTCCCAAAAATGATTCTTTTCTAGAATTTAGCAGAATATAGTCCCATATTGAACATATATTTTTTTCGGAATTTTTAAAATTTATTTACTATTTTTCATATGGCCAAAACTGCCGAATATTTAGACATTTATCATAAATTGTACTTTTGTCCAAAAATTCCAAAATTTATAGGGTATACTCCTGTTATATATATGTACTCCCAATAAAAATTTCACTAATTTTGGAGTTAACCACAAGGAGTTATAAGGGTTTAATTTTAAAATAGTCTTTTCCTATAAAATTCATAACTCCTAATCTATACATCCAAAAATCGCCATTTTTGGACACAATCTAGAAAACTCATCAAATTATCATTTTAAATTTTTTTAGAATTTTTAAGGGTCAGATCATTTCCACAATTTAATAAGAAACGAATACAAAGGATCATTCACCATGCATGTGGTAATCCACATAGACAGGTTATTCTAACAAAATAATAAAGAATAGAATAACAGAAGAATTCACCATGCATGACGATAAGGCCCATACAGATAGGTTATTCCCAACAGAATAATAAAGAATAGAACTAGGTCATGCGTAATCCGCACAGACAGGATATTCCAACAGAATAATAAAGAATGGAACCAGGTCATACGTAATCCGCACAGATAGGATATTCCAACAGAATAATAAAGAATGGAATAACAACAGAATTCACCAAGCATGCGATAGACCGCACAAGCAGGTTATTCCAACAAAATAATAAAGAATGGAATAATAGAAGAATTCACCATGCATGCGATAGACCGCACAGATAGGTTATTCCCAAACGAATAATAAAGAATGGAATAACAACCCTTACGAGTATTGAAAGAAAATAACTCTCTTTATGAATACGAAAGAATAATACCCCTTACTATAATAACAATATCCCTTACCTTAGAAGAAAATTGGATACTGGAATAGTGAGGTAGCACAATTCTCTTCTTCTTTCTCTTTATAATTTCATTCTATAATAATTGCTCTATAGCTTTAGTGAATTGGTGAGAAATGAAGGAAGAATGAGCTTCTATTTATAGGAAAATATAGTTTCGATAATTGCACGTTCTGGGGCTCAAAATATTACAGTATAATACCTAACTCTTTTTCTTCATTTTTAATTTAGTCCTACAAGTATTATCAAACTTGCACCACCTCCCCTAATTGTAAATAATGTAAATCAATAGTTCAATCATGTGAATCAATAGTTATAATCATGTGAAAATATACATTACAGTATAGTACCTTCATATATACCTCCATTTTTAACTTAGTCATGCAAGTATTATCAATCTTGCACCAACTCCCCTAATAGTACAAGAATGTGAATCAATAGTACACACATGTGAACAAATAGTTATAATCATGTGAATTAATAGCAATTAATTTCTCATTTACCCGATTAATTACCCGGTTTGGTCAATATAACTTCCAGACATCAATTACTATCGAAATAAATGTCGATTTTCACTAACACTAATAATCCCAACACAATGGAAATATTTTTTTCAATAGTTTCATTTTTGAAATTTCAAAGTTTAACTTTTTTTGAAAAAGTCAACTGTTGACTTTTTAACCAAAAAGTCAACCCCAACAAATTTTGTTTTTATAGTCTATTTCTACTAATTTCATCGTTTCGGACTCAAATACACGTCTGCGTCTCCAAATTCAACTCTGAACTCATATTTGATTTTTAATAACATTCATCATTAATATTATAAATCACAATATTTAACAACCAGGTTGTTCCCAAGAAAGAGGGGGCTTTCCAATAAGGATTTCTCCTTATTGGCGCGCAATTAGGTGACCAAACCTCTCCTTGACAGAACTTCTAGACATTGTCAATATTGCAAATAATAATATGAATAACTTTGCCATCTCAATTATTAATTCAATAATTTAACATATTATGCAGATGATACTGTGACAATAATTGAATCAATAATATGAGAGATATGATGCAGCAATTATTGTAGCAATAATTGAGTATATCTGAGTGACTTCTCACGTAAGCATCAATAATCTATACCGTGTGTTACTATGCAACCAGCGTATTACTGTACTTTTACTACCAAGTAGTTCAACAGTTTTAACGGTAACACTTTCGCTGTTATTTTTATAAAAAGATAATTATGTCGTTTTCTTACTATGACAATACTTCCGTTGTGGAGTCCACCAATGATTGTGTCGTCCTACGGATATTCCCCGATAAAAGTATATTTTATAACAACTTGCATACTTTGAAAAATTTTCACATATCACCCTTAACTTTAACCTTTTATCAATTTAACCATTTACTAAATAGAATAATTATAAGAAAATTTAATACTTTCATTTCATAAAATTTGGCGTCTCACAAGTGCCACACGGAAGGTGGACCGTATTGGAGAGTATAAGTGGGGCTCCTATAACTTTGCATATTTCCTTAGGGGAATGCGCATGCGCTCGTAGGGATTGACGGAGGCTTGGTTAGGATTTTACCCATTTTTGCTGGTGAGTATTTCTCTTTTGATTTCCCATGTACAGGTTAAGAGTGTTGACTGACATCAGATGTTTGCCTTTGTATTGGCAATTTTGGGCCTATGAGAGGCTTCCATATATGCATCCTATCAGTGTGTTAGGTTTGGAGACCTATCCATGAGGACGACGATGGCATCACTCCATGCTAGCGGAGAATCCTGTAGCTGAGGGTTTCACCCATTGTCACCTATAGTTGGAGTTATTGACAGCTGATGATATCACTTGGGTTCCCTACTCTGGGGAACATTTGACCGTTGGATTTGAGGATGGGTACCCGACTGGTATCGAGTACGTGATGTCCACAGATGGAGGATGGGAGCTCTATTTGGGAGAGCATGCTATTAGGAGCACTACAGGAGAGATTCGTGTACCAATCTTGCCTCTTATCAGGCGTTATTGGCCTGTGTCGTAGTCTCTTATCAGTGATATCCCGTTGATGGGCGTTGATGACTATTCTTTATAAGAAGGTCCATTTACTCAGGAGGCATTCTACTGCCAGT
The DNA here is from genome assembly GCA_020205615.1 of Panax quinquefolius. NCBI lineage: Eukaryota > Viridiplantae > Streptophyta > Magnoliopsida > Apiales > Araliaceae > Panax > Panax quinquefolius. The sequence goes on from CM035157.1 coordinate 104,704,096, forward strand.
GGTCCCCTCGTACAATCATAGCCCAGACCCGCGCCACTCAGTTTATGGGGGATATGGTTCCTGGATCTGTGATGATGATGAATTGGATGGCCTGTGTCTGTGATCCGATTCATTTGACACAGATTGACAGCTTGACCCGGCAGTTGGACCGGGTACATTTTTTTATCTGGCACTTGGGCAGAGATCCTTTAGAGGCAGATACTTTTGATCCTTCCAGCTCATGCGATGGCCCCTCAGATAACCCATATGGATTTATCGGTGCAGATCCTCCATTGTATAGGCCGAACATCCCTCTTGATAGAGATCTAGTGACTCAGGAGGAGTTACATCAGGTGGACAGTATTGATGATGTGGACATCGACACCATTGTCTTCTTCTGATGTGTATTCTCGCTATATTTTTTTGATAGACCTATGTTAGATACTTGGTGGTTGTGCCCCATTCTAGCTATATCTTTTGATAGGCCTCTGTTAGTTGTTGGGCGTTTGTGCCCCATTTTCCTGTATTTTTAGCTGTACAGAGATGATGTATTAGATGATGATGTACTTAAGATTGTATATACTATTATTCCCTACATCATATTGTCATCTATTGTTTATCATGCATGTATCATTTTATGTATATGTATGTATGTCCAGAGATATTCAGCATTGACCCCTGGATGGTCTTATGATATGGCCCATACAGATGTCTTCCTCGACAGTCAGCCGCATTGATCACACCCTACCAGTATTGGTAGTCTCCCGTCTAAGGTCGTGGTATGATAGTTTGTCACCTCTAGACCGGGTGACCGTAGATTAGTTATTACAGTATTATATGACCCTCCCGATGTTCTAGGTTCCTATGGGTTTCGTAGATGGTATACTAGAGCATTGGGTACCAGAGAGGCAGGTTTTCCGATTTGGGACTCAGGAGTTGACTCTCACCTTAGAGGAGTACGAGCGGTTGATGGCTTTGCCATTGGACAGGCCTTGCACTCGGATGACTATCAGTGATATGAACCGATAGTTCATGACCCTCACCGGGTTGAGGCGTAGAGTAGTGTAGGATGAGATTACATCTGATCATGTGGTGTCCCAGCATTTTTTGATAGATAGATTTGGCTCATCGGACAGTTATGTACAACACTCCGGGGATTTCACCACACCAGAGGATCAGTGGCGTATAGCCAGGGTAGATGTACTCATGATGTGTATATTGTCATATGTGTACATGCCACCGTATATTGATGAGCTGGAAATCGGCGTTGTCATGACAGTAAGATCTCTCAGGGAGGGTCATACCATTGTGCCGATGATTGTGGCAGAGACATTGAGGTTGGCCACATATTGACGTACCTATCCTGTAGGGGTGTTTACCGATAACTCGGTCATGCTGTATGTGTGGTTCATGTCACATCTAAGACTGATTGGCACCTTCCGAAGGTATGTGTATTATTTTTCCCATGAGATAACCATATCTTACTCCTTTCAGCCAGAGAAGTGTACAGACACTATGTCTTGGTCGGTGTTCTTGGCAGGGATTGGAGATCTATTTGACATTTTATCTTGTATAGGGCTCAGTTCTCCCTACAACTTCATTACTCATGCACCTGGCATGGATTATCTCCCTCTGGCAAGTTTGAGGGGCATGAACACTTATCACCCACTGGCTGTGATGTCATAGTTTGTCCAGTTTTAGGATTTCCATCCTTTTGAGGGGGCATTAGGTCAGCGTTTGGCTTTTCGTCACTTGTCTGCAGAGGATAGATCCAGGGTGTATGCCTGTTGGGATCAGCGTGAGAGAGCTGAGTTTTTTATTAGCCATCTGGGCTATTTGACAGAGTATTCTACATGGATGGAGACAAAGACTTCATCGACTGCGGTTGTATCCACTGATTCGGGGATTAGTTCTGATGGTGGGGAGCCCATGGAGGACATTGCTTCACACATCGAGGGGGAACTATTCACTGGGTTGCCAACATCTCTTGTAGATTCTCCCAGCATGACTGCTACTGTGACCCCGCATTCAATAGAGTATTTAGAGCATAGTCTGCATCTGATGACATTTGAGAGAGATCAGGCTAGGGCCTTGATGTTGACAGCTCTTACTGGGAGAGATGCCGCTCTACTGGAGAGAGATGATGCTTGAGCCTATAGAGAATCCGCTATTGCTGAGCGGGATGAGGCTAGATCATCTAGAGATGCATTGATTATTGAGCGGGATGGAGCTATATCTGCCCGGGATGTTGCCTTTATAAATAGTACTATAGTGAGATCCCTTACCACTAGCATTATTGCAGAGATGAGCACATATATCGATGAGCACAGTGTCACCATGCAGTTGGCTGTGATCTGTTGGCTCGTGTAGATACCCTTGGGCAAGAGCTCACAGCGTTACCTCCTTCTTCGGAGAGGGATGCGATGTTGGACTTGATAGTCCGCATATACACTGATATATAGATGGGCTTGTATTTTCCTGCGCAGACTAGCTTAACCATTTTTTCATTTACTGTTCATATTGTATATATCAAACAAAGCCACATACCGAAGTCTGGGCATACACACACAACACGACTCTCAACGTGAATAGTTATGTGTGCAAAAAGTGGAGAAAGACATTAAGAAATATAAGAAGTCTTACAGTGGGCTACCAAGAAGACTTCAAAAGACTTTAATTGAATGAATAATCGGTTTCCACCGGTAAAATATGACAAAGCACGAGCTCACAAGTGTTTAAAATGAGAAAGCACTTAATTTATAGACAGGGCTTCCTTACCTTTTTTCTATGCAAAATGGCCACCCCAAGCCCTCTATTTATAGAGGGGAAGTCGCAGGTTCACCTGCGGCTACTCAGGGTGCATCAGGCTCTATGGGTCCTGCCGTCTCAAAGTATGTACACGCATGCAACACGTTATCCACTCGAACCTTCATAACTTCAATCCGGGCATCCGATTGAGGTGTATCAAACCTTTTCGGAGTGCTGTTGTCGAGAGCTACACAAATGATATGGGATTAGAGGTTGTACGAAGTAGGGAATATAGGACCATGCCCAGGTCTTCAGGTCTTCAAATTATATCCAGTGTGTTATCTTGTGTAGTAATCACTCAGGATTGAAGCTATGGTTCTTGTACGACACTTCTGTGTAGAATGTTTGTTGAAATGTTGTTGAGACGACGCGAATGTGGGATCGAGGTGGAAAAATGATGATTTTTCCCCTCACCAGGGTTATCTCCAGTTCTGGGCTGATTTAGCAGTCGTTGCTCAGGGTTATCTCTAAAATTAGGCTACTGCAAGTTCTGAATGTCCTTAGGGTTGTCTCTAAGGTGTGCTTGACCTTTCGGGGTTATCTTCGAGTTTGGAAACTGAGTGCCCGGGGGTTATCTCTGAGGTTAAAGCTGACTGCTGGATAGAAACAAACAATTCTGGGGTTATCTCCGAAACTACAACTACATTCCTCAGGGTTTTCTTCGAGGTTGAAACTAAAACTCCCAGGGTTATCTCTGGGACTGGAACTGGATATCTTGGGGTTATCTCTGAGATTGAAATGACTTCTCCGGTGTTATTTCCAGAACTGGAACTGATTTCCTCGGAGTTGTCTCTGAGGTTGAAACTGAAACTCTTGGGGTTATCTCCGGGACTGAAACTGGATATCTTGAGGTTGTCTCCGAGATGGAAAAGACTGAGTATCCCGGGGTTGTCTCCAGGATTGAGCTGATTTGACCTCCAGGGTTATCTCTGGAACACGATTTTGCCCTCCTGTAAGGTTAGTAACAGGAATGCAAATTTTGAGTGTCTACAGTGACTCAAGTATTCTGCTTTCTGATCTTTCACTCTAGTTATTGTCTTCTTGGCCTTCCAGCGCTTAGTACAGATGTCACTACATTGTCATATTCTTTTGTATAGAGTGAAGCTTTTTCATTGTAAGACTCTCATTAGTTGTGCTCTACTCTTCTGTGGTGGTCTCACTATTACTGAGACCTTTTATCTGTTAAGCTCTATATGGCTTACTTCGTCTCAAGTCAACAACCACTTCTTCTTTTAAGCTTCTGATATTTTGTTGATTCATCAATCATCTTCCCGTTGGAACACAGCCATTGGGAGTCTTCCGTTGAAGAGCTTTCTTTGAAGCATTTAATGCTACATGGATTATGAGCTTTTTGATGTAGACATGTTGGATTGATGTGACAACTCTTTTTTGATTTGCCTGACACATCAGTCTGCTTTATCACCTAACACTTCTAAAATGTTAGTTTCAGCAGACTAGTAGTTAGTCACCCTTTTCTCTTATTTCCTCGATTTACATCAAGGATGTTTGGAGAGTATATCGGGATCCTCAATTCACAACGTTCAAATGTCAGTCTTCTTTACTTAAACATTCTCACTCATAAGATAAATTCCCTCTACTATTCTGATGTTGACTTTAATGAACTCTACGATTAGTTGTTTGTAGCTTCTGTATGGAAATCGTAGGGTAACTTGACCTTGACACCTTTTATGATTTCGAGAGTGCTCAACATTGTACCATCTTATGCTTTGCTCTTACATTCTATTCTATGATCATGCTTATCTTGCCTTGTTTCGAGAACTAACAAGTTGATTGATTGCTTTGACACTTTGGTTTACATATCCCTTTTGATTTATCATGCTCAGCTTCCTTAACTTTCAGCCTTGTGATCTCTTGATCATACTCCATGGTAAGGCTGAGCATTAACATCCTCCTTGTTTATCCTCTGCTTATTCTGAGGTAGGTTTACCATTATCTTTGTATTTCCTTTATCAGGCTCTTTTTCTGTTTGTTAAGCACTATGATCGTTGTCTTCTACTTACCACTTGTAGGAGACTCCTTAATTTCTTTTCACTTCTCAATTAACCTTGATGATAGAGTTAGTGCTTTGATCTTCTATTTGCTTGCAGATCATTCAGAGAATGCTTTTTGATATTCTTTAAATAGACTACATTATAAAACTTGATTGCTTTTACCAGAGAATGAGATCTATTCGTACATTTTAGGGTTGCTCCTGTTGAGAATCGTAGAGTGCTCTACGATTATTCCTTAGCTATGTAAGTATCTAGCTGACTATAACTTTGGCTCTGATTCTGTAGAATGCGATTCTAATTGGTGAAAACTTGTAGACTTCACGATATTGAGTGAAACCTATGATCCTTATTTTAGCTCGACAGGCTCTTGGCAGACTGCTTCTACGATTCCGAGTGTAGTCTACAATTCTGCTTCAATGGACAGCGATTCTGCCTTACTTTCCTAGAAGACTATAGTGACTTGTCCAGTTTTCTTCGATCAGACTTGCCTATCTATTACACTTTATAAGATCAACCTAACAAGTTTGATCTTTCTATTCATAGTCCTTGTACATCATGATCTTTTGAAGGACTTTTACAAAACTATTCATTCATATTAGATCAACCTAACATATTTGATCATTTCAATCTAAGTTCTTGTCCATATTGTCTATCATCTATTAAGGACTTTAAAACTTTTATCAATGTAGACATATTTGCATATTCATTGATTAACTTCATCATCTTCATCATCAAATTATATGAATAGAGGACCAACATTCACATGCATATTCCTAACAAGTTGCATACGTCTGAGCATGCGTATTAAAGGTTTATCAGAATAATTATGTGATGAAATGGGTAATATGGTTAGCTTTTTGTGCAACGAACTTTTTATCCTTGTTAAGTAGATGTTCCCGAATAAAACTATAACTTGTTTGCATGTAAATAGAAGAGATCTGATGAGTGAGTTTTATACACATGAATTGGATACATTCGGGCTTAATTTATTGTTGTTCTCAAGTCTTTTAGAATAATTTTTAAGTGTTTGTGTCCATTCATGCATGTTTTATGTTGTTTTGTAGGAATTGGGATAAAAGTTACTTGGATCGACGTTCGGGGTGGCTGGATTCGCGTTTTCGGCTTGCCATTTACATAGCAGTCATTTCAGAGCCAATTTTGGTATTGTTCCGGAGCTTATTTCGAAATACTTAAAGAATGAAAGTTGTAGATCTACTTCTCCTCTTTCCGGATCATCTTGAATCATCAAAATCGGAGTTCGGACGAAGACGTTATGGCTATTTTCCCAAAGGACGTTGGAGCAGAAAATGTCAAAACATGTGCCAGCGCCGGGGCGCCCAAAATAAGCTTATGTACAGCGCCGGGGTGCTGGGGGCCAAGGTTTGAGCGTCAAGCCCAGTGCCGGGGCACTGGGGAAGGGCTTGGTGATTGCCTGGACGCGTTTTTAGGCGAATTTTGACACCTTTTTGACTCCAAATTGGATTGGATTTGTTCCTAAGCTAAAAATTGGACTTGTAACTTATAAATACATGATGTAAGACATAAAATAAAGGGAGATTACATAGATTAGACTAGATTAAACACTCCATTAAATTAAAATCTAAACCCTAGTTCTTAATTAGCCATTGAAGATTAAAGCAAATTGAAGAACACTGAAGATCAAGAGCAAGAGCAAGAGGGGAGCATCAGATTTGCTGACAACAGATTCTATTCTCTTCTCTTATCATACTTTTATCTTTTAATTTCTATTCAATTGTGGATTCTTGGTTTTAATTCATTAATTATGAACTAACTCTTTTATTAAGATTTCAATTGAACCTTTTATGGCTATTAATTAGTTATTCAATTTATTCTAATTATTTGTGTCTAAGTGAGTTGTTTATCTTGCCTTATGCTTATTGATTAATTATCTGATCAGTAATTACCTTGTTACTCTAGAAGGAATTGGGAAAGGAATTCTAGGGTTAGAACTGGGCTTGATATCATGTGACTTAGTAATTTGCACAGTGAATAATTAGGTTTGTGAATAGAATGAGAATATCTATTTGCCGCATGTAACACATAAGGAATTGGGATTTTAGTGAGTTTAATTCAATTATTTTGCATAGGGATATAGAAAAATTAACTTGGATTAAATAGAAGGCAAATGATTACTTGAGAAAGGGCTTTTGTCATTTGAGAATTCCTGTTAACAATTCAGTAGACATAATAATTGGAATAGTTGAATAATTGATTTATAATTCATAATTGGGGATATTGGAGTCTTAATTCTTATTTATCTGAATTTGATCAATTCTTAGTTGTTTATTTTCTTTTTTTTAGAATAATCTTTTTGTTTTGTTTAATTTAGTTTTCTTAAATCTAGAAATGACAATTATTGGTTGTTTAAATAAAATTGATTTGGTTAAGAGTTAGTATTTGGTAATTTTTATTAAATAATTCCTCGTGGGAACGATACTCTACTTTCACTTTATTACTTGTTGACCGTGTATACTTGCACGTATTCATTGATTGAGAAATCGATCAACAAGATCAAACCTAGCCTAAAACCTCATAACATGTGTGTACAGTATGTATCATCATCAATGTACGCTAGCAAGTGTGCTAAGATCATGCAAACTAATTTTCAAAGATGGTTTTTGGTTTGTGGCGGGAAAGTATGCATACTACTCCTTAGTCTAAATACAGCACGGTCACACTATAGGACAGTGTAATCTAACTTATTATTTGATAATCTGAAACTTGATGCATGTGTGTATGATTGTCTTAAGTTATGCTACATGACTTAAGTAATGTTTTAAATGTTCAAGCATGTAATTACTATATGAAACCAAGATTGATAAGTGTTTCTAAAACTTTGTAAAGCTAAGACAACAGTGATTTCAAAAAAATGTGGTTTGATTGTATATCAAAGGTAGGACTAAAAAATATATGTTTAATATTTGTGTAGAATAGTAAGATTATGAACCAAACTTGTATAACTAATTATTATATACATCTATACATAAATAGGATACTATAAGACTTTGTAGTGACGTTAAACTTTAGATTTGTAATCTACGCAAAAGGCAAGTTTCCTGACTCAAACTCGATTTATTATCTTTCAAGCATGTTAGTGGATAATTATTGTGATTACTCCACATCTATGATTGTTATTGAACATTCGCATTTATTGCAAGTTCTCTAACTCTCTTAACTTTACCTATTGTGTAAATCCGAATTGTTTCTATATCGACCATATTTACATCTAGAAAATATCTATTAATATTCGGACTTTGATTTTGTATCTTGATGTTGTTACAAGCATTGAACTTATCGTTCCTAAATGTATTATAAAAGTTATCTAAGCTATTTGAATCAGCTAGACTGATATCATGTGTTAAAAAGCTATCCTAACCAATTGTCTTGGTGTGGACTATTAAAAAAATCTACTAAGATGAATAACCCTCATTAAAGGGGAGATTATATATTATCGAGAAACCGACGTGCGCACAAACAACATGTTTAAATGTTATGCATAACATAGGGTATTTTGGACTGATCACCTAATATACTTGTTTTATTGGATTATCAGTTTAATACTGATGATTCTAGTAGGAGTTCTTGGTCCACGGTGACTACTCAGTGTTGAAACCTTTGAATCCTTTTAAAATCCTTCGGTCTATAATGACTCATTGTTTATGATTCAAAGGACAGATCTGGAACAATTGATACTTCTTGTTACAATATTTTCCTTTTAATTCCTGAACTATTATTTACTGTTATACCCTTGAGATTTAAAATTTATGCCTGTTCACACTTATTGTTATATACTTGCTGAGTAAATTTGTTACTCATTCTTGCTTTCTTTAAACCTTTCAGTTAAGACAGAACATGGTGAACCATCAGGCAAGGATAATGGAAAGGGTAAGACTACGACATAGCTTTGTTCTTTTATATTAGAAGATTTATCGTATTATTGTATTTAAGATTATCTATGATTTTGTATTAAAACATGATTAATGTTATGTCTGGATTGAAGATATGTAATGTTGTAGGAACGGTTATGAGACCTTGGGACGAGAATATTTATATTAAATCAATGTAAATTATTATATTATTTCGTTGTATGAGTTATTAGTGTATTATTAGAATGAGATCGTGATGCACTGAATTCGAGATATTAGTGTCTAAATTTTGGGGTGTCACGGGTTGGTATCAGAGCATTAGGTTATAAACCTTAGGAGCGAGAATCCTTAGACTATAACCTTAGAAGAATTTAGACTATAGTAAGAGCTAAAACTCATGTAGAGTTTTCCTAGAGAGTGAATAGCATTGCGAAATATATCTTCATTCCATACAATGAATTAATGTTTTATTTGACATTCTAATAGAGTTTGTTGTTTGTTGTCTTGTGATTGGGGTTGTAGGATGTCAGACTTGGGAGAACCTAGTAGGATCGTAGAGGAGGAGCCACATGATATACACGTGGTATACAAGGCACCCTTGATAGCTTAGCCCATTTCGGCAGTGGCCCTTATCGAGGATGATGAGGATGAGATTGAGGTGGAGTCTGACCCAGAAGAAGAGCCAATAGAAGTACAATCTGACCTTGAGGAGGAACCATGGAAGACGAGCCCGCAGAAGATCTCGATGAGATCACATTAGAGGGTCATATGTTGGGTGAGTACGAAGAGAAGATTCTTGAGTTAGGATGCAGAGTTGAGGAGCTAGAGACCAAGGCTCAGGAGATTCAAACTGAGATGTAGAATCTAAAGGTTGTGACTCATAGGAGGCAACTGAAGATGCAGAAGATGGAGGTAGAAATTGCATATTGTAAAGAAGCAGGTATACAAATGTAATTGTTATGAATTAAATTTCATAAATAATGAGAGTAATTAACTTAATTAAAATAGTGAATTAGTGTAAGCATATTTGTTTTAATAAATGAGGAAGTGATATATTACATATGAGTGTAATATGTTAATGTAATACAATTGTGAGTCACGTAATTACTTAAAATATTTATCGAATAAAATAAATATTTTAGTTGGAATATTTACTGAAATAAAATAAATATTCGATGGAAATTAGTATGGAATAATTTATTTAATTATGATAATATTGACTAAATGATTTTATAATCGGTTGCACATTTTATTACGCTAATGGAATGGTAGCATTCTAATTTAATTAAATATTAAATAATTAAATTAGAGGACTAATAATTTGTTAAATAAAATTATAAATTTATTGGGTAAGTAAATATGGTGTTGGATAAATAAAGATTATGGTTAAATCAAAAGAAGTGTGACATTTGGTGTAATTTATAATAGGAATAGTATTAAAATAAATGGATAAGGAGGTTAGGGGTTCTAGCCAAACATAGCCTATGACACCCCCAAATCTGGGTACCTCATTCCCGTAAGACTTGGTGTTCACTTTCCATACATTCATACTATCTACCCAAATAAAATAACATTTAAACCATAAATCCTCCCTTTAAAAGGGTTACACCATTAAATCCAAAAATATCACAGGTTGTCTAACCTTAAAATCAATCAAGTGCGAAAATAAAATAATTACATCACATCATCAAATATAAAGTCTATTAACATAAAAGTCAGTAAATTACAAGTCTTCATCACTTGTACATTTTCCCCTTTCCTTTGCTAGTTGTAGGTTCATCGACCTTTTTAACTTTAGCTGCAATGAGTGTATATAAGCAAGCGTGAGCAAACAAAGCTCACTTGAATAATAATGAATAAACATCATATCGACTGCCAAATGAATAGGCTCAATAGAAATAAATAAAGTACTTCATCAATAATAATCAGGAACCAAACTTGAAATATGTAACTGAGGGTCAAAAGACCACGAACTATGTCCATAGTTGTAAGTAATCTTTCAACTTAAACTTTAATAGTCGTAAGACTATAAGGACTCCTCGTACTTAGGGGGATAAGCCCTTCGTACAATGTATTGTGCACAAACATTTCAGCGCTATGCGTAAATTATCCCGTAATAATAGGGTTGTTCATCTCAGCATTTAGAATACGAGTCCGCACCAAAGTAAGTTTGGTTTGGATAAGTTTCAAGGTAATTTGTAATTCAACGAACATCAACTATGGAGTAGTTACATAAAAAGGTACTAACTTTATGTTATGGAATAAATCATAACGGAATCAACATTGAATACTAAGGTCATGCTTTAGGAATAATCTAAGAGCATAAACATTGAATAATTATAACATACCTTGCTTGAACAATATTAAGCCATGGTTATTTAGAATTGAGTACTAAGCATGCATAACAAATAATAAAGTGAACGATAAAACTTGATCAACATTAGTATATTAGAATATATAAACTTGCATGCTAAATAACAAGTTAAAGACAAAAATAACTTGCTCAATATCAGAATAAGGTTTAGAAATCTTGCGTAATTGTAATTGAGATAGGGTAAGTAAACTTGCTCAATAATAAAAAGGTAGAGTAAAAAACTTGCTCAATGAAAATGTAGAGTTAGAACACTTGCCATGATGTGAATATACAATAATAATATTAGATGTGGAATCATCAACAATAATTATCCACTAACGTGCTGGAAAAATAACAACTCGAGTTTGAGTTAGAGAACTTGCCTTGCTTGTAGGCTAAATCGTAATAGTTTGATTCACAATATCCTAATTACATATCATTAGGATACAATTAGTCATTACAAATATTCTATAAGTATTTATTTCATGTATGGTTTGATTGTTAACCATATAGTCAAATTACATCAATACAATAATAATAAAACTTGTTAGGTGTTAATAGCATGCTCGTTCTTAGCACTATAATACCATAATAACAAAATTACATGTTTAGCAATCATCAAATTGCATTACATTAACAATTATAGACTTTTGTGCAAAACAAAAGTCATTCCTGGACCTATCGCTAACTAAGGTCTTTGTGGCCACACATTTAGACTTTAGCGTATTCATGATGATGATGATGGTACTGTGGCGCAAATCCCGTGCCATTGTCAAATCATCATAATGCAAAATTTAGAGCTGGGGCGTGGATTTTGGCGCTGAGGATCCGAGCTTACAGAAGACAAAACGAAGAACAGAACAAAGCTACTGTATCTTAATTTCTAACACCAATTAACATGTATAACTTATGCAAATTACACATACACGTTCCCCATCATACATATACTAATTTAACACAATTAAACAACAATATCAGAAAACTTAAATCCTTGAAAGCCAATTTTTAAACCAACAAAACTCCATTTTTGATATTTCTTGACACAATGAACAGTAACCACAATTTTACACCAACTTGACTCCTTTGAACTTCATTATCCTTATTTCATACCCAATTAACATAATCACAGTACATTTTTTTTATAATTCGTAAACACTTTAACCATCAAATTTGTTACTGTCATAAGCCATGTATAAAAACACACACTGAAAAATAGTTTCTCTTTCTTTTAAATGAAATTAACATACAATTCTTTGTCGAAACATAAACTCTAGCATTACAACTACTTACAATTGCAACAATTCAGTTGTATAGCAAAAATTCAAAAAATAGAATTAGAACATAGAAATTAAAACTCACGTCGTTAAAACACACACACACAATATATATATTCATACATACGTAATTTAGCATACAATCACACACACACACACACACACACACACACATATATATATATATATATATATATATATATATATATATATATATATATATATATATGCTAGTTATACTATCACCAAAGATAATATACGCATAATCTCATAACCAATTTATAAAAATATAGATTTCAGAAAATTGTATATTTACTTTATACTCAAGAAAATTTTGCCGTAACATATATATTGAGGGTTATATAACATACCTTCACTTGCTTTACCACTACTTGCTAAAACTCAGAACTTGCTTTGAAATCACAGACTTGTCTTTCTCTCAATTCTCTCAATTTCTTCTTTTTTTTCTTAGTTATCAGTACAAGCCAAATACATTTGACGCAACAAAACTAAACTGATAACAAAGCGTAAAAAGAAACGCATATAGTCATAATAAACCTAATAAGTAATATCAGTTACCAAATATAACGTATAGGTTATAAATATATTTTATTTATTATTTTAATTTAATTTATTTATATTATTAATAATTCAAAATTCAAAAATCCAAAAGTCATAAGGCTCTGTTTGGCAAAACCCTTTAAAAATTAAAGACTTGATATATTTAAGCCTTATTTGGCAAAACTAAATTATACTCCTTTAATTTATTTTAATAACTCCTTTATAATATAGTTATTTGTCATATTTTATTTAATTAAGTTTTCATACTTAATTTAATTAATTCTAATAAAAATTATTGAATAAATCATTTAATCATTATATATTCTCTAACTTAATTATTAAATTAAATTAGAATATTATCTCATAATAATTAATTTCCTTAGTCCATTAATTATTTATTAAACAAATAATTAACCAAATCAAATCAAATAAAATATTAATTCAACAATAAACACATTCATTAAATATTTATATAATTTAATAAATATTTAAAAAAATATAATTAAAATTCTGGATTGTTACATCCTTCCTCCTTACAAGGATTCTGTCCCCAGAATCACAACTCAAACAAATTATTCGTCACATTCTTCCCTCCTTACAAAGATTTTGTCCCTAGAATCGAAGACATAGATTGAATAAATAACTTAGGGTAATTCTTCATCATTTCAGCTTCGAGTTCCCACATAGCTTCATCGACGCTGTGGTTCCTCCATATTACCTTCACAGAAGGTATCACCTTATTCCTGAGCACTTATTCTTTCCTGTCAACTATCTGGATAGGAACCTCTTCATAAGTCAAGTCTTTATCGAACTATAATGGTTCGTACTCGATCATATGCTTGTAATCGGGTTTATACGGTCGTAACATCGAAACATGAAAAACATGTGAACGTTTTCCAACTCTGGAGGTAGAGCTACCTCATAAGCCACTTCTCCTACTCTTCGCAGCACTTCGAAGGGTCCAATAAACCTCGGGCTTAGCTTTCCCTTTTTACCAAAACGGATCTTCCCCTTCTAAGGAGAAACTTTTAAGAACACGAAATTTCCTACATCGAATTCATGATCTTATCGGTGTTGATAAGCATACTTCTTCTATTTGTATAGAGCAGCTACCAATCTTGTCCTGACGAGTTTAACAATCTCAGCAGTTTGCTGCACCAGTTCTGGTTACGTTCACCGACTTCATCCCAACATAGTGGGGTTCTGCACTTCCTACCGTATAATGCTTCGTATGGCGGCATGCCGATGCTTGCGTGGTAACTATTATTGTAGACGAATTCCACCAATGGTTAATGTTCATCCCAGCTCCTTTTGAAATCCATGATGCATGCTCTAAGCATATCTTCCAACGTCTGGATTGTTCGTTCGCTTTAGCCATCTGTTTGCGGATGATATACCGTACTCATTTTTAACTGTGTTCCCATGCATTCTTGTAGTCTCTTCTAGAAGTTTGATGTGAATCGCGGTTCTCTATCTGATACAATTGTTGTGACGCCCCCAAAACAGGTATACATCTCCCATCTTGAGTCGCAAGATATCACACTATAAAAATCAAATACAAACTTCATTTATACAACTGTTGAACTGTCGTACAAAATACAACGACAGGTATACTGTGAGTTTTAATACAAATGTATGTAACTCTCATGGTGCCTTGACCACAATCTTACAATGGTTCTTTACATAAAAGTACAGTCAAAAACTGTTTTAGAAATTAAAATCTTTGGGAAGTGCTCAAGGAAACCTTCATACATAGGAGGCCATGAATCTAAGTTATGATAGATATCATATGTCTAGAGAATTATCCTTGGTTGACACAATAGACCCCAAAGAAAAACGAGAAGATTACTATCATGTTCCTTCCAATGGTGAGTCTTCTCTTGACATATAACTATCTCCACTGTCTCCAAGTGAAAATTATATTTCAAATAAACTCCAAGATCATATAGGTAGTGCTCGTAGATATACTCAGCAAGTGGATGTGCACAACCCTATCTTATGATAATACGAGGTTGTATGTCATTAGACATCTTGTATGATAGTGACAAAACACCCTTCCAAAGTTGGGTTCGCCTCACCCTATTCAGTTCACCAAAATTAAATATCAAATGACGTATACAATACGACACACTTATCTAAAGTTCTCAATAAAATTATTTCCATACTATTTAGGGAGAACCTCAACAGCTATAGACAACTGTTCTATTCCCCTATTATCCCTGCACGACCCAGCTACACTCTTATTACCTGAAAGGAATTATGAAACAAAAGGGTGAGCACCACTAACCCAGTAAAGAATATCATAACTAAAGATAATTAAATTATCAATAGCTTTCGTCAATAATAAATCAGAGATTTAGAAAATATGGTAGATGATAAAACTTTTCAACCATAGTTGTAGCGGAACGAGCAATCCATTAAAAGAGTCAAATAGACCATCAGGTCTATTATCTTCTCCATGTTAAAATTCTACCAATAATGTTTTATCCCTGTAACATCAATCAACAATTCCTGTCCACAATCATATAAATAACTCATAATCATAATTGTGATTCCGAATTCCTTTTCGCACCAAGGATGAAGATAATTTTTTTCACCTATCTTCACCTGAAACATCAAAAATCATGGTTATACCAAATCACAGTTCCTGCTCATAATCATACTAATAAATTCATCTTTGCACTAAGGCCAAAGATATTCATTAAAAGTTCATCTTTGCACTACAGGCCAAAGACATACAATTGCATTTTAGAAGCGTCAAGCAGAGCATGATATCTACTATCTTCTATGAATTTAAAAGTTTATTATCAATATTTT
Organism: Panax quinquefolius; assembly: GCA_020205615.1. Taxonomy (NCBI): domain Eukaryota; kingdom Viridiplantae; phylum Streptophyta; class Magnoliopsida; order Apiales; family Araliaceae; genus Panax; species Panax quinquefolius. The sequence continues at coordinate 104,719,787 of CM035157.1, forward strand.
ATCGCTAAGACTCAACTTAATAAATAATCCACATCATCGAATCACCCCTGCACTACGGCCAAGGATATTCGTTAATATCACATCCATGAATTATCCATGCACTACGGCCAAGGATATTCATTATTATTACATCCATGAATTAATATTTCATTGCGGAGACTTAGCTCAATAATTAATCCACATCATCAATTCAACCCTGCACTATAGGCCAAGGATATTCTTTTAGTATCATGACCATGAATTATCCATGCACTACGGGCCAAAGATAATCGTGTTTTCATCAACGATCCTGATCATGCCATAAAACAATTCATCTTTGCACCCTTGGCCGAAGAGAATCCATAGCCACAATCATACCAAAAACTGTCTATCAATGCATTACGGCCAATGAGGACTTTTTCTACATCATTTGTAACATTACGGTCATGATTATACCGAATAATTCCTGGTCATAATCATACCAAGTCAATCTATGCACTACAGGCCACAGATGACTTTCAACATAATATATACATGAGAATGATGACAATGATATAAATATTAATCAAACGAAAACAAGGATAAATATTAAAGACTTTAAATTTATCCAAATATTATCAATCACCTAATAAACTCATAATCTAATATTATTAATATTATAACAATATTTTAATCACCTCTAAACTTATAAACAATTTATTTCAATTGTTTACACTTTACCAAATAATGCATTTAATCATTCAAAAATGTCATACTCATAAGATTTCATCACCAATGATTAAATTCCTCATAAAAAATCTGCATATACCTTATATAGGATTTCCAAGCCATAAAATCCTATTTTTCAACTTCGTTACTTCACATAACATATTTAACTCATATGTTCGTAACTAAACCATTTTTATGAAAAATACCAAATCAGTCCCAAAAATATTTCTTTTCTGGGATTTACCAGAATATAGTCTCATAATGATCATATATTTTTCTTGGAATTTTTAAAATTCATTTACTATTTTTCAAAAATCAATTTCTAATTAATTCCTTAAGAAATTAGCTACCTCAAGTTTAACTCCAGAAATTCCCAAATCTTGGCAGGATCTTATACATGTTAACATGAGTTTCCAGTTTAAATTTCATGGTCATCGGAGTTATAGAACTCCAGTTATAGCATTTTTCGTCGGAAAAACCTAAATATTGAAATGGTCATAACTTTCTCATTTTAAGTCGGAATGAGCTCATTTTTGGACAGGAGGTACCTTATACTATATACTTTCATGTCCCAAAAGACCGGAATTTTTCTCACAAATTAAGTGGCCGAAGCAGCCCTTCTAAAAATCTGGATAGTAGCATTTTGGTAATTTTCAGCTTTTGACTCCTTTGCTAAAATCAGTCCACACGAAAATCTACAACACCTTTTAAAGTGATTCCACTTGGAGATGCTACAAAACTCATAGATCTAACTCTAGAATTTAACCACACTCAAAAATTCAAAATATAATAGGAGATATGGTCAATTGAATTTCATGTTCCATTTTCACCAAAATCTGATTTTCAACCTTTTATGATTTCTAAGAAACTTTCATGTTTTCACATAATAACCAACATAAATCATCATAACAGTTACTAATACTTGATATACCTATGATTTTCATTAGTCCAATGCTTTTATTATGACTCTCATCATAATCAACGTAACTAGATCATTTCCACAATTTAATAAGGAATTAATATAAAGGATCATTCACCATGCATGTGGTAATCCACATAGACAAGTTATTCTAACAGAATAATAAAGAATGGAATAACAAAAGGATTCACCATTCATGTAATAGAGACCGCACAGACATGTTATTCCCAACAAAATAATAAATAATGGAACTAGGTCCGGCGTAAACGCACAGACAAGATATTCCGACAGAATAATAAATGCGGTATAATAAATAATGAAACCAGGTCCGGCGTAAAATACACAGACAGAATATTCCGACAGAATAATAAATGCAGAATAATAAATAATGGAACCAGGTCCGGCGTAAAATGCACAGACAGGATATTCCGACATAATAGTAAAGAATGAAATAATAGAAGAATTTCACCATGTATGCGGTACTTCACATAGACAGGTTATTCCAACATAATAATAAGGAATGGAATAACAGAAGCAGATCACTATGTATAGGGTAGTCCGCGTATACAGGTTATTCCAACAGAACAATAAAGAATGGAATAATAAAAGAATTTCACCATGTATGCGGTACTTCGCATAAACAGGTTATTCCAACATAATAATAAGGAATGGAATAACAGAAGAAGATCACCATGTATGTGGTACTTCGCATAAACAGGTTATTCCAACATAATAATAAAGAATGGAATAACAGAAGTTCTCTTCATGAATACGAAAGAAATAATACCCCTTACGGGTACAACAAATAATATCCCTTACCTTTGAAAGAAGAGTATTCTGAACGGTAGGGCGGGAATATACTTGAAGAAAACTTGCACTATCTTCTACGCTCAAAGCTTTCTTAAACTCTAAAGAAATACGCTCGAGATTATAGAAGAAGAACTCTCTCTATAATTTCTCTCTCTAGAGTTTTAGTGAATTCGTAAGAAATAATGAAGGAATGAGCTTCTATTTATAGGAGAATGGACTGAATAGTAACCAATCCATGAACGGTCCAGATTGATTTACTTTTAAACGGACGGTCCAGATTGGTTTACAATAAAATATAATATATTCTATTTATAATCTAATAAAACGAATAACTTTATAAAAGTATTCTGTTTTATATAAAAAGATTTTACTATACAAACACTATGCAAGCACTATGCAAATACTATGTTTAATTAAATATAATATATTCTAATTATTGTCTAATAAAATAGATAACTTTATAAAAGTATTCTGTTTTATATAAAAAGTATTTCTGTTTTATTACATTAATAATACTAATAAAACAAAACTTCATTATCACTTACTTTGAAAAAATTTCAAATGTCACCCTTAACTTTAAACTTTTATCAATTTAACTATTCACCAAAATAGAAAAACTGAATACTTTTATTTCATAAAATTCGGTGTCTCACAATTGACACTGGAACTCTATGTCTCGAAACGATTTCCTTAACATACAGTATTGCCAGCTGATCAAGATTAAATCAAATCTTTATTGGAAAAAAGTGTGCTGATTTCGTTAATCTATCCACTATCACCCAAATTGCATCGTATCCTTTCTGAGTAGTTGAAAGACCCACCACAAAATCAATTGTGATATGCTCCCTCTTCCATTCCTGTATTTCCAACGGTTGAAGTAATTCGCTTGGTCTTTGATGCTCGACCTTGACTCTTTGACATGTCAAGCATTTCGTAACACATTCTGCGACATCTCTTTTTATGTTTGGCCACCAAAAATGTTGTCGTAAATCTTGATACATCTTCGTACTTTCCAGGTGAATTGAATATCTTGAGTTATGAGTTTCGGTCAAGATTTCTTCTTTAATATCTGGTACCGCTGGAACCCAGATTCTTCCCTCGAATCTTAGTAACCCTTCAGTATTGATCTTGTATTTCACTTCACCACTCTCAACCACTTTCTCTTTGATCTTTCCACATTCTTCGTCTTGTAGTTGAGCATTCTTCACCTTGTCAACCAAAGTTGGTCTAGCTTCCATCTGGAATAATCTTTCATCGGTTTCTTTTAGAAATTATATTTCCAACTCTAGTCTTGCCATTGCTGAAATGAGCTCCTCCTGGTTGGTTAACAACATCAACTTCTCACGACCCTTCCTACTCAAGGCATCTGTAACCACATTTGCTTTTCCTGGATGATAAAAGATCTCACAATCATAATCTTTTATCAATTCCATCCATCTCCTTTGACGCATATTCAGGTCCTTCTGAGTGAAAATATACTTCAAACTCTTATGGTCTGTGTAGATCTCACGTTTTTCCCCATAGAGATAGTTTCTCCATATTTTCAAAGCAAATACCACAGCAGCCAACTCTAAATCATGAGTCGAATACCCTTTTTCATAATTCTTCAATTGTCTTGATGCATATGCAATAACTTTATCGTTCTGCATAAGAACACAACCTAACCCTTTGTGTGAGGCATCACTATACACCACAAAATTTCCTGTATTATCTGGTAATGACAACACAGGTGCCACACTTAACTTCTTTTTTAATTCTTGAAAAATTTCTTCACACTTCTCCGTCCAAACAAATTTTATAGCTTTCCTTATCAAATTTGTTAATGGAGTGGCAATCTTGGAAAAATCCTGAATAAACCATCTATAATAGTCGACCAGTCCCAAGAAACTCCTCTGAAGGTGTTCTTGGTTGTTCCCAATTGATTACGGCTTCAACTTTTGATGGATCCACTGAAATCCCATCTTTGTCAATCACATGCCCAATAAATTGTACACGTTCTAGCCAAAATTCACACTTAGAGAATTTCGCGTACAACTTTTCCTTTCTTAGTGTCTCTAGTGTCAAACGTAAATGTTCCATGTGTTCTTCTTGAGATTTGGAGTACACCAGGATTTCATCAATGAATACCACCACAAACATATCTAATAATGGTTTAAACACCATGTTCATCAAATCCTTGAATGCAGCAGGGGCATTAGTCAATCTGAAAGACATCACCGAAAATTTGTAATGTCCATACCGAGTTCGGAATGCCGTCTTTGGCACATCCTCCTTCCTTACTTTCAATTGATGATACCCACTTCTCAAATCTATTTTTGAGAAATATCTATCACCCTTCAAATGATCAAACAAGTCATCTATTCTTGGCAATGGATATTTATTCTTAATAGTGACTTTGTTTAAATCTCTATAATAAATATAAAGATGCATTGACCGATCTTTCTTCTTCACGAATAACACCGGCGCTCTCCACACTGACACACTCGGCTGAATGTACTTCTTGTCTACCAACTCTTGCAATTGTAACATCAGTTCCTTCATTTCTACCGAAGTCATTCTGTACGGGGCCTTCGATATCGGAGCGGTTCCTGGCACTAAGTCGATCACGAACTCAGTCTCTCGGTCAGGCGAAAGTCCTGGCAAATCCTCCGGAGATACATCTACAAATTCCCTAACCATTGTTATCTCTTCCATTTTCACCCCCTTCCTCTGAGTATAGACTATGTAAGCTAAATAACCCACACAGTCTTGACTCAACAACTTCTTAGCCTGCATAATTGTCAGAAATCTTGCATGTTTAGGCGATCTGCTACCATAAAAAACTACCTTTAACAGAGTCAAAAGGTTTACACATTTCTTTTGGCAATCAATTATTGCTCCATAATTAAACAGCCAATCCATTCCCAAAATAACATCAAACTCTCTAAGTTTTATCAAAATTATATCTACCATTATAACATTTCCCTTAATATTCACCCTACAATTCTTGTATATAAACGTAACAGGAATCACTTCCCTATTCACAATTTCTATGTTTAAAGGGAAATTCAATTCTTCGATAGGCGATCCTAACCTCCTAGGAAATTCATCATATATAAATGAGCAAGTAGCACCCGAATCAAATAATACATAAGCATCAATATCATTGATTGGGATAATATCTAACACCACATCTTTTGATTGCACTGCATCCTGCACCGTCATATTGAAGGTTCTGGCTGTGGGTCTGTTGGATGACGTTGGTCCCGTAATGGTCAATGTGCCTCCACTGCTACCTCCCTTGTTTCCCGTTGTCTCTTCAGCTTTCTTCTTAGGGCACTCACGAGCAAAATGATCCTTTGACCCGCACGTCTAGCAAACATTCTTCTTGGGTTATTTGCGTTTGCATTAACGTGACCCTCCCGCCTGATTAAAGCATACACGCTTCCCCTTTAAGCACACACCGGCGTGAAACTTCCCGCATGTAGAACATGCTTCGATCTTCTTCTTCTGCTGATTATGTGATGCCCCCAAAATAGGTATACATCACCCATCTTGAGTCGCCAAATTTATGGTACAAAATTCAAATACAACTTAATTATACAATAGTCGTGTAAAATACGACAAACCATAATCTAAGAGTTTTAATAAGAATATTGTCATCTAGACAATATCCACACTCAATGGAGTCCTCATTACATTTCTTGCCACACTATTTAACAGAATAGTGAGGACTACTAATGCTATCATCTGGACCGTCGCTCCATTCTTCGACTAGTCCTGGCTACGTTCTCATTTCCTGAAGAGAACAGTGAAAGAAAGGGTGAGCTCAACTAGCCCAGTAAGAAATATTATGTCTAAGATAATGCAGAATAAATTATCATTAGTCTTCAACAATGTTAAACTGATAAAATATAATAAACATCAAGTTTAACTGCAGTGGAATAAGCAATCCATTAGAAGAGTCAAGTAGAGCATGATATCTACTATCTTCTATGATTTAAAATGTTTTCATCATTTTTTATCGCTGAGACTCAGTTTAATAAATAAACCACATCATCGAGTCATCCCTGCACTACGGGCCAAGGATATTCATTAAATCATCAATGGTCATGACTATACCGAATAATCCCTAGTCATAATCATACCAAAGATTGTCCATCAATGCACTACAGGCTATTGAGGACTTTTACCACATCATTTATAACATTACAGGTCATGATTATACCGAATAATCCCTGGTCATAATCATACCAAGTCCATTTATGCACGTAAGCCAAAGATGACTTTCATCATAATATAAGCATGAGGATGATAACAATGACATAATAATTCAATAAAACAAGTTCAAGAATAAATTTTAAAGATTTATAAGTTAATTTATCTTGAAATCAATTACGTCCAAATTGTCAACATGATACTGCTTTGTGGAGTAAAATTTAAGAATGCTCAGAAGAATATTTCCATGAAAAGATACCGGATGAAGCACAAATAACCAGGATATTCTACTAATTTCATGGAGTATAGAAGCTAAAACTTTAACCAAATGAGTATCATAGGATATATGAAACTGCAAATGGATTTTCACCCGCCATGCGGTAATCCACGTAGAGATATCATTTCCACAATTTAATACGGAATGAATACGAAGGATCATTCACCATGCATGTGATAATCAACACAGACAGGTTATTCCAACAGAATAATAAAGAATGGAACCAGGTCATGCGTAATCCGCACAGACAAGATATTTCAACAGAATAATAAAGAATGTAATAACGGAAGAATTCACCATGCATGCGATGAGCCGCATGCAGAACGAGAGTTATTCGGTAGAATAATAAAGAATGGAACCAGTCTCAAGCGTAATCCGCCTGCAGCAGGATATTCTACGAATAATAAAGAATGGAATAACAAAGAATTCACCGGTGCATGCGATAGACCGCATGCATAAAGTTATCCCAAGAATAATAAAGAATGGAATAACAAAGAATTCACCATGCATGCGATAGACCGCACAGACAGGTTATTCCAACAGAATAATAAAGAATGGAATGACAAAGAATTCACCGTGCATGCGATTGACCGCACAGACAGGTTATCCCAACAGAATAATAATGAATGGAACCAGGTCTAGCGTAATCCGTACAGATAGGATATTCCAACAGAATAATAAAGAATGGAATAACAGAATTCACCATGCATGCGACAGACCGTACAAACAGGTTATTCCAACATAATAATAAAGAATAGAATAATAGAAGAATTTCACCATGTATGCGGTACTTCGCATAGATAGGTTATTCCAATATAATAATAAAGAATGGAATAACAGAAGCTCTCTTAATGAATACGAAAGAAATAATACCCCTTACCTTAGACAGAAACTAGACACTTGAGTAGAGAGGTAGCAGATTTCTCTTCTTCTTTCTCTCTATAATTTTTCTCTATTATAATTGCTCTATAGCTTTAGTGAATTGGTGAGAAATGAAGGAAGAATAAGCTTCTATTTATAGGAAAATATAGTTTCGATAATTGTACATTTTGGGGCTCGAAATATTACAGTACAATACCTTCAACTTTTCTTTCATTTTTAATTTAGTCCTGCAAGTATTATCAAACTTGCACCACCTCCCCTAATAGTAAATAATGTGAATCAATAGTTCAATCATGTGAATCAATAGTTATAATCATGTGAAAATACGAATTACAATATAGTACCTCCATCTATACCACCATTTTTAACTTAGTCATGCAAGTATTATCAATCTTGCACCAACTCCCCTAATAGTACAAGAATGTGAATCAATAGTACACACATGTGAACAAATAGTTATAATCATGTAAATTAATAGCAATTAATTTCTCATTTATCCGGTTAATTACCCATTGGTCAATTATAACTTCAGGACATCAATTAATATCAAAATAAATGTCGATTTCCACTAACACTAATAATTCCAACACAATGGAACTATCAATTTCATCTTTAATCAACACGAACTTATTCATCATTAATATTATAACTCACAATATTTAACAACCGTGTCGCTCCCGTGAAAGAGGGGCTTTCAGATAAGGATTTCTCTTATTTGGCGCACAATTAGATGACCAAACCTCTCGATGTGAGAACTTGTAGACATTTTAAATATTGTAATTTAATAATATGAATAACTTTGTCATCTCAATTATTGATTTAAAAATATAACAAATTATGCAGATGATACTATGACAATAATTGAATCAATAATATGAGAGATATGATGCAGCAATTACTGTAACAATAATTGAGTATAACTGAGTGACTTCTCACGTAAGCATCAATAACCAATACTGTGTGCTACTATACAACCACGCGTATTAATATACTTTTACTACCGGGTAGTTCAACAGTTTTAACGGTAACACTTCCGCCGTTATTTTTATAAAAAGATAATTATGTCATTTTCTTATTACGACAATACTTCCGTTGTGGGGTCCAGCAATGATTGTGCCGTCGTACAAATATTCCCTATTAAAACGAATATTCCCCAACCAATCGAATATTATATAACCACTTGCTTACTTTGCAAAATTTGTAAATTTTACTCACAACTATAACATTATATTATATCCACACCATAATATTCAAAAATATATTTCGAGAGAAATTAATCTTTATTCATAAAAGTTGGGGTCTTATAACCTCCCCTTCTTATAAAATTTCGTCCTCAAAATTAGGGTATGTAACTGGTTTATCGAAGATGTGAGGATACCCTGATTTCATTTCAGATTCTAACTCCCAGGTCATTTCCTCCACATCATGGTTTCTCCACAAAATTTTTACTTGAGGTATAACTTTAGAGCGTAGAATATGATCCTTCTTATCCAAGATTTTAACAGGTAACTCTACATACGTTAAATCTTCCTCTATCTCGTCTGGTTCTAATTCAATAATATGGTTCGGGTCTTTCACATATTTACATAACATAGATATGTGAAAAACATTATGAACACGAGACATACTTGGAGGTAAGGCAAGTCTATAGGCCACAGTTCCTACTCGATCGAGGATTAAAAATGGGCCAATAAATCAAGGATTGAGCTTTCCTCTCTTTCCAAATCTTGTAACTCCTTTCCATGGAGTAACACGTAACAACACATGATCTCCAATATTGAATTCCATGTCTTTTCGATGAAGATCATCATAACTCTTTTGTTGATCTTGTGAGATTTTATACGTTGTCGGATCGTTTGAATATTTTCCATAGTCACACGTACCAAATCTGGTCCCAACCATGTTGTTTCACCCACCTCATCCCAGCATACTGGAGAACGACACTTTCTTCCATATAACGCCTCAAATGGAGCCATGCCAATACTTGATTGATAACTATTGTTGTAGGAAAACTCCACCAATGGTAAGAACTTGTCCCGACTTCCCTTGAAGTTAAGGACACAGAGTCTTAATAAATCCTCATGAGTTTTAATAGTCCTTTCCGATTGCTCATTCGTTTGAGGATGATATTCTGAACTAAATCGTAAATCCGTGCCCATAGCTTTTTGCAAACTAACTCAAAATCTTGAAGGGAATCTTGGGTCTCGATCAGAAACTATGGATACTGGAATACCATGCAATCTTACGATCTCGTTTATGTACATACTAGAAAGACTTTCAAGTGTATAAGTTTCTCGTATCGATAAGAAATGAGCAGACTTGGTCAATCTATCAACAATGACCCAAATCGCATCTATGCCTTGAGAAGCCTTGGGAAGACCAGTAACGAAATCCATGGTAATGTTCTCCCACTTCCATTCTAGAATTTCAAGTGGTTGCAATGGACCTTTTGGCACTTGATGCTCCGCCTTGACTCGTTGACAAGTTAGACACCTTTAGATATGCCCCGCTATCTCTCTCATCATATTGCTCCACCAAAATGTATGTCGAAGATCACGATACATTTTGGTACTCGCAAGATGGATTGCAAACGGTGTGTTGTGCGCCTCCATCATGATTTTATACTTCAAGTCAGAATCGTTAGGAACACAAAGTCTAGAGTTGACTCAAAGTATTCCTTCTTCAGCGATTCTTGCTTTCGGAATAGCACCTTCTTGCACTTTCTTCTTCATACGCATCAGCTCCAGGTTTGTAGTTTGAGCAGCTTTAACCTTATCGATTAAAGTCGGTTCCACTCGTATATTCGCCATCATCACATGGGTCCCTGAAGTCTTTAACTCTATTTCCATCCTTTCCAAGTCATACAAAATGGGTCTTTGCGTTGACAATATTGCACTCGTACCCGCATATGATCTTCTACTCAATGCGTTAGCTACTACGTTTTCTTTTCCAGGATGGTATGATCATAATCTTTCAACAACTGAAGTCATCGTTGTTGCCACATGTTGAGTTCCTTTTGAGTGAAGAAATATTTGAGGTTTTTATGATCCGTATAAATCTCCACCTTCTCTCCATACAGGTAATGCCTCCAATTCTTAAGCGCAAAAACTACTGCTGCTAACTCTAGATCATGAGTAGGATAATTCCTCTCATATTCTTTGAGTTGTTGTGAGGCATAGGCTATGACTTTCCCATGTTGCATGAGAACACATCCTAACCCTTTGCCTGAAGCATCACTGTAGATGATAAATCCCTCCGAGCCAGGTGGTATTATCATAACAGGTGCTGAAATGAGTCTCCTCTTTAGTTCTTGAAAACTCTTTTCACATTCCTCGCTCCAACCGAATTTTGTATCTTTTCAAGTTAGCTGAGTTAATGGAGTAGCAATTCGAGAAAACCCTTCCACAAATCTCCGATAATAACCAGCTAAGCCGAGAAAGCTACGTACTTCGGTCACTAACTTAGGTAGCTCCCAGCTTTGAATTGCTTCAATCTTTGTTGGGTCAACAGATATTCCATGATTTGATATTACGTGCCCAAGGAATGCAACTTCCTCAAGCCGGAACTCACATTTCTTCAACTTGGAATAAAGTTTGTGTTCACGAAGCTTTTGAAGTATCAGCCTCAAGTGTTGCTCATGGTCTTCACAGGTTTTGGAGTATATGAAGATGTCATCAATAAAGACGACCACAAAGTGATCCAAATATTCCTTGAATACTCGGTTCATCATATCCATGAAGGCAGCAGGAGCATTAGTCAATCCAAAAGACATGACTAGGAATTCATAATGCCCGTCTTAGGAGTTACGGCGGTCTTTGGAATGTCATCTGTTTTAATCTTCAACTGATGATATATGGAATGATGATCAATCTTTGAAAAAAATTTGGCTCCTTGCAACTGATCAAACAGGTCATCAATGCGAGGCAACGGGTACCTATTTTTGATGGTGACATGATTCAACTCCCGATAATCAATACAAAGTTGCATACTTCCATCTTTCTTCTTTATGAATAGAATAGGAGCACCCCAAGGAGACGTACTAGGATGAATGAAACCGATGTCTAACAATTCCTGTAGTTGGGTTTTTAACTCCTGAAGTTCAATAGGAGCCATTCGATATGGGGCTTTGGAAATGGGTTTTGTACCGGATTCAAGGTCGATACAAAATTCAATTTCACGCTCTGGGGGTAGGCCAAGAAGTTCTTCAGGGAATACATCAGGAAATTTATTAACAATAGAAATATCATTCAAATCTGACGTATCTTTATTTAAATCCGTGACATGGGCTAAGAAAGCTTGACATCCATTTTTCAATAAACGAATAGCTTTATGACTTGATATGACAGTGATTGATTTTAGTGGTTTGGTTGCTTGAATACGCATAATAGGTTGGTTAGGAATATGAAAGCTAACAACCTTACGAAAATAATTGATTTTAGCATGATAAGTAGTTAACCAATCAACCCCTAAAATCACATCAAATGCAAGTATTTTCAAAGAAATAAGATCGACGAGTAACGATGCGATTCCGATTTGAATCAAACAAGACTTATAAACCGTGGATGTAATGAAGGTTTCTCCCAACAGAGTTTCAACAGATAAGTCAAAGTCTAATTTCTCCGGAGTCAAATTTAAACGTTGAGCGCAAGTAGGAGAAATAAAGTAATTGGTAGAACCGGTATCAAATAAAGTATAAACTTCGCTAGAGTTTATGATTAGCTTACTCGTGATCACCTCGTTCGAATTCCTCACTTTTTAGGAGGTTACGACAAACGCTCTCCCTTGAACTACTGGTTTTGTCTTGTCTGGGACACCCTTTGATGCCTCCGTCCCAGCTGGACTTGACTTTGGTGCGTGATAAAATCGGGCTAGGTGACCTTCTTTTCCACAATTATAACACGCTTTGGACTGCATTGCATAGTTTGGACTTATGTTTCCTTCCCCTCCACATTTGTAACATACGATCGGTGGTCGTTCTCCTTCCTTAACAATAGGTGCTAGTGCTGATGTCTATCCATCCTTGTTGAATCTCCTCTTCTTGAAATGTCCACTCTTATTGTCACGGCCATGATTACCACCAAAGTGATTATCATTTCTGGCATGTTGATTCCCTCCACGTTTGTTGTCACCGCTTTGATGACTGCTACCACTGGTATTATCGACTAGTCGGTTGCTCTCTCTTGATTGGGTTGACTCATTATCGCACTCCAATAACTGAGCCCTATTCACAACATCTTAATATAAACACAGTTTATGAGTAATTAGGTATTGACGTATCTCAGGTTTCAAACCTCTTAGAAACATCCGCGTCATTCTCTCCTCATTATCAACCAAGTAGGACGCAAACCGAGATAACTCAGCAAACTTAGCTTTGTACTGCGCTACTATCATATTGTTTTGCTCAAGCTTGATGAACTCTTCCTCCTTCAAGTGACGAATACTTTTAGGAAAGTACTTGTCATTGAACAGCTCTTGGAACTTCTCCCAAGACATTTTGAGTGCGGCAAGTTGAGTACGCTTTACAAATTCCCACCAGTAATCCGCCTCTGCTTGCAACATGAAAGTGGCAAAGGGAACCTTTTGCTCCTAGGAGCATCCCAAGAAATCAAATATCTTGTTGATCTGCTTTATCCATGTCTCCGCCTTAAGTGGTTTTGGCTCTCCAAAAAATTTTGGTGGTCCCAGCTCCTTGAACTGCTTAGCGGTGACCGTCCGAGAGTTATCAGTGTTTCCACCTGCATTTTGGATAGGAGCCGCTTTCGCCTGATGTTGCATGAATTGCATAAAGCCTCTGAACATCCCCTCATTCACCATTTCATCGGTGTTATTGTTTACATGAGGATTATTGTCTTCTTGTTGCACATTATCCTGGGTATTAATCTGTGGTGACTCAACGGTCTCATGTGCTTCATTGTTTATCTTAACATTTTTGGATGCCATTTTCAAATATTGCCATAAAACAAGGGTTAATTAACATATCACATATTATCCCTATACTCTGACCGACCAATTAAATACCAAATAAACTTTGGTAGGTCATACTAGTGAAGGAATTCCCCATCTCTCCCCTCCTAGTTCTTGTCTCACATCTCAGCCAGGGATCATATCCCTAAGCTTTGATACCAGCTGTGACGCCCCCAAAATAGGTATACATCACCCATCTTGAGTTGCCAAATATATGGTACAAAATTCAAATACAACTTAATTATACAATAGTCGTGTAAAATACGACAAACCATAATCTAAGAGTTTTAATAAGAATATTGTCATCTAGACAATATCCACACTCAATGGAGTCCTCATTACATTTATTGTCACACTATTTAACAGAATAGTGAGGACTACTAATGCTATCATCACGGACCGCCACTCCGTTCTCAGACTAGTAGTCCATTACGTTCTCATTTCACAAGAGAACAAAGAAAAGAAAGGGTGAGCTCAACTAGCACAGTAAGAAATATTATGACTAAGATAATGCAAAATAAATTATCATTAGTCTTCAACAATGTTAAATTGATAAAATACAATAGATGTAAGACCCCAACTTTTATAAATAAAGATTAATTTCTCTCAAAATATATTTTTGAATATTATGGTGTGCATATAATATAATGTTTATTGTCACAGTATCATCTGCATAATATGTTATATTATTAAATCAATTATTGAGACGACAAAGTTATTCATATTATTAAATTACAATATTTACAATGTCTAGAAGTTCTGTCAAGGAGAGGTTTGGTCATCTAATTGCGCGCCAATAAGGAGAAATCCTTATCGAAAAGCCCCCTCTTTCCTGGGAATGACCTGGTTGTTAAATATTGTGAGTTATAATATTAATGATGAATAAGTTCGTGTTGATTAAAGTTGAATTTGATAGTTTCATTGTGTTAAGATTATTAGTGTTAGTGGAAATCGATATCTATTCCGATGATAATTGATGTCTGGGGGTTATATTGATAAATCGGGTAATTAATCGGATAAATAAGTAATTAATTGCTACTAATTCACATGCTTATATAACTATTTGTTCACATGTGTGTACTATTGAATAACATTCATGTACTATTAGGGGAGTTGGTGCAAGATTGATAATACTTGCATGACTAAGTTAAAAATGGAGATATAGATGGAGGTACTATACTGTAATTCGTATTTTCACATGATTATAACTATTGATTCACATGATTGAACTATTGATTCCCATTATTTACTATTAGGGGAGGTGGTGCAAGTTTGATAATACTTGCAGGACTAAATTAAAAATGAAAGAAAAGTTGGAGGTATTATATTGTACTATTTCGAGCCCCAAAACGTGCAATTATCGAAACTATATTTTCCTATAAATTGAAGCTCATTCTTCCTTCATTTCTCACCAATTCACTAAACCTATAGAGCCATTATTATATAGAAAAATTATAGAGAGAAAGAAGAAGAGAAGTCTGCTACCTCTCTACTCCAATATCTAGTTTCTTTCTAAGGTAAGGGGTATTATTTCTTTCGTATTCAAGAAGAGAGCTTCTGTTATTCCATTCTTTATTATTATGTTGGAATAACCTATCTATGCGAAGTACCTCATACATGGTGAAATTCTTCTGTTATTCCATTCTTTATTATTATGTTAGAATAACCTGTTTGTGTGGTATATCACATGCATGGTGAATTCTGTTATTCCATTCTTTATTATTCTGTTGGAATATCCTGTCTGTGTGGATTACGCTAGACCTGGTTCCATTCTTTATAATTCTGTTGGAATAACCTGTCTGTGCAATCTATCGCATGCATGGTGAATTCTTTGTTATTCCATTCTTTATTATTCTATTGGAATAACTTGTCTGTGCGTTCTATCGCATGCATGGTGAATTCTTTTTTATTCCATTCTTTATTATTCTGTCGGAATATCCTGTCTGTGCGGATTACGCTAGACCTAGTTCCATTCTTTATTATTTTGTTCGAATAACCTGTCTGTGCAGTCTATCGCATGCATGGTGAATTCTTCTGTTATTACATTCTTTATTATTCTATTGGAATATCCTGTCTGTGCGGATTACGCATGATCTGGTTCTATTCTTTATTATTCTGTTGGAATAACCTGTCTATGTGGATTATCACATGCATGGTGAATGATCCTTCGTATTCATTCCTTATTAAATTGTGGAAATGATCTGTCTACGTGGATTAGCGCATGGCGGACGAAAATCCATTTGCAATTTCATATATTCTATGATACTCATTTGGTTAAAGTTTTGGCTTTTATACTCCATGAAATTAGTAGAATATTCTGGATATTTGCGCTTCATTCGGTATCTTTTCATGGAAATATTCTTCTGAGCATTCTTCAATTTTACTCCACAAAGCAGTATCATGTTGACAATTTGGACGTAATTTATTTCAAGATAAATTAACTTAAAAATCTTTAAAATTTATTCTTGAACTTGTTTTTATTGAATTATTATGTCATTGTCATCATCCTCATGCTTATATTATGATGAAAGTCATCTTTGGCTTACGTGCATAGATGGACTTAGTATGATTGTGACCAAGGATTATTCGGTATAATCATGACCTGTAATGTTATAAATGATGTGGTAAAAGTCCTCAGTAGCCTGTAGTGCATAGATGGATAGTTTTTGGTATGATTATGACCAGGGATTATTCGATATAGTCATGACCATTGATGATTTAATGAATATCCTTGGCCCGTAGTGCAGGGATGACTCGATGATGTGGTTTATTTATTAAGCTGAGTCTCAGCAATAAAAATTGATGAAAACATTTTAAATCATTGAAGATAGTAGATATCATGCTCTACTTGACTCTTCTAATTGATTGCTTATTTCACTGCAGTTAAACTTAATGTCTATTGTATTTTATCAGTTTAACATTATTGAAGACTACTGATAATTTAATCTGCATTATCTTAGTCATAATATTTCTTACGGGGCTACTTGAGCTCACCCTTTCTTTCACTGTTCTCTTCAGGAAATGAGAACGTAGCCGGGATTAGTCGGGGAACGGAGTGATGGTCCAGATGATAGCATTAGTAGTCCACACTATTCTGTTAAATAGTGTGACAATAAATGTAATGAGGACTCCATTGAGTGTCGATATTGTCTAGATGACAATATTCTTATTAAAACACTTAGAGTATGTTTTGTCGTATTTTACACGACTGTTGTATAATTAAGTTGTATTTGAATTTTGTACCATGTATTTGGTGACTTAAGATGGGTGATGTATACCTATTTTGGGGGCGTCACAGTTTGTATCAAAGCTTAGGGATATGATCCCTGGCTGAGATGTGAGACAAGAACTAGGAGGGGAGAGATGGGGAATTCCTTCGCTAGTATGACCTACTTAAGTTTATTTGGTATTTAATTGAATTGGTCTCACGAGTATAGGGATAATATGTGATATGTTAATTAACCCTTGTTTTGTGGCAGTATTTGAAAATGGCATCCAAAAATATTGAGATAAACAATGAAGCACATGAGACCGTTGAGTCACCACAGATTAATACCCAGGATAATGTGCAACAGGGAGACAATAATCCTCATGTAAACAATAACACCGATGAAATGGTGAACGATGCGATGTTCAGAGGCTTTATACAATTCATGCAACATGAGGCGAAAGTGACTCCTCTCCAAAATGCAGGTGGAAACACTGACAACTCTCGGACGGTGACCGCTAAGCAGTTCAAGGAGCTAGGACCACCGGAGTTTTTTGGAGAGCCAAAACCACTTAAGGCGGAGACGTGGATAAAGCAGATCAACAAGATATTTGATGTCTTGGGATGCTCCGAGGAGAAAAAGGTTCTCTTTGCCACCGTCATGTTGCGAGCAGAGGCAGATTACTGGTGGGAATCTGTAAAGCGTACTCAACCTGTCGCACTCAAAATGCCTTGGGAGAAGTTCCAAGAGTTATTCAATGACAAGTACTTTCCTGAAAGTATTCGTCACATGAAGGAGGTATAGTTCATCAAGCTTGAGCAAAATAATATGACCGTGGTGCAGTACAAAGCTAAGTTTGCCGAGTTATCTCGATTTGTGTCCTACTTGGTTGATAATAAGGAGAGAATGATGCGGATGTTTCTAAGAGGTTTGAAACCCGAGATACGTTAATACCTAATTTCTCACAAACTGTGTTTGTATTCGAGATGTTGTGAATAGGGCTCGATTATTGGGAGCGATAATGAGTCAACCCAACCAAGAGAGAGCAACCGACAAGTCGATAATACTAGTGGTAGCAGTCATCGAAGAGGTGACAACAAATGTGGAGGGAATCAACATGCCAGAAATGATAATCACTTCGGTGGTAATCATGGCCATGACAATAAGAGTGGACATTTCAAGAAAAGGAGATTCAACAAGGATGGAAAGACGTTAGCACCAACACCTGTTGTTAAGGAAGGAGATCGACCACCAGTCATATGTTACAAATGTGGAGGGGAAGGACACATAAGTCCAAACTGCACAATGCAGTCCAAAGCGTGTTATAATTGTGGAAAAGAAGGTCACCTAGCTGAATTTGTTGTGCACCAAAGTCAAGTCCAGCTGGGATGGAGGCATCAAAGGGTGTCCCAGACAAGATAAAACCGGTAGTTCAAGGGAGAGTGTTTGTCGTAACCTCCCAAAAAGCGAGGAATCTGAACGAGGTGATCACGGTTAAGCTAATCATAAACTCTAGCGAAGTTTATACTTTATTTGATACCGGTTCTACCAATTCCTTTATTTCTCCTACTTGCGCTCAACGTTTAAATTTGACTCTAGAGAAATTAGACTTTGACTTATCTGTTGAAGCTCTGTTGGGAGAAACCTTCATTCCATCCACGGTTTATAAGTCTTGTTTGATTCAAATCGGTAACCGCACGTTACCTGTCGATCTTATTTCTTTGAAATACTTGCAATTGATGTGATTTTAGGGGTTGATTGGTTAACTACTCATCATGCTATAAATAGAAGCTCATTCCATCATTATTTCTTACGAATTCACTGAAACTCTAGAGAGAGAAACTGTAGAGAGAATTATTCTTCTATAATCTTGAGCGTATTTATTTAGCGTTTAAGAAAGCTTTGAGCACAGTGCAAGTTTCTTCAAGTATATCCCCACCCTACCGTCGGAGTACTCTTCTTTATAAGGTAGGGGATATTATTTGTTGTACTCGTAAGGGGTATTATTTTTTTTTATATTCATGAAGAGAACTTCTGTTATTCCATTCTTTATTATTATGTTGGAATAACCTGTATACGCGGTCTACCCTATACTTGCTGATTTTTGTTGTTATTTCATTCTTTGTTATTCTGTTGGAACATCCTGTCATATGCGTTTTCTGTGGGACTGATTAAAATCTTTATTATTACATTGGAATATCCTATCTCATGCATTTTACTGTGGGACTTGGTTCCGTCTTTATTATTCTGTTGGAATAACCTGTATACGTAGTATACTTGGTGAAATTCTTCTGTTATTCCATTCTTTTATTATTTTATTGGAATGTCCTGTTTGTGCGTTTTACGCCGGACCTGGTTCCGTTATTTATTATTCTGTTGGAATAACCTGTCTATGTGAAGTACCGCATGCATGGTGATTTTTGTTGTTATTTCATTCTTGATTATTCTGTTGGAATATCCTGTCTGTGCGTTTTACGTCGGACCTGGTTCCGTCTTTATTATTCTGTTGGGAATAACCTGTCTGTGCGGTCTCTATCGCATGCATTGTGAATCCTTCTGTTATTCCATTCTTTATTATTCTGTTGGAATAACCTATCTATGTGGATTACCACATGCATGGTGAATGATCCTTTGTAGTCATTCCTTATTAAATTGTGGAAATGATCTGTATAAGTGGATTACCGTATGGCGGGTGAAAATCCATTTGCAGTTTAATATATTCTTTATTTTACTCAATTGGTTAAAGTTTTGACTTCTATACTCCAAGAAATTAATGGAATATCCTTGATATTTGCGCTTCATCTAGTATCTTTTCATGGAAATATTCTTCTGAGCATTCTTGCATTTTACTCTACAAAGAAGTATCATGTTGAAAATTTGGACATTATTGAGTTCAGGATAAATTAACTTATAAATCTTTAAAATTTATTTTTGAACTTGTTTTATTGCATTATTATGTCATTGTCATGATGAGTTATGTTGGTTATTATGTGAAACATGAAAGTTTCTTAGAAATCACAAAGGGTTGAAAATTAGATTTTGGTGAAAATGGAACATGAAAATTCAATTGACCATATCTCCTATTATATTTTGAATTTTTGAGTGTGGTCAAGTTCTAGAGTTAGATATATGAGTTTTGCAGCATCTCCAAGTGGAATCACTAGAAAAGGTGTCGTAGATTTTCGTGTGGACTGATTATAGCAAAGGAGTCAAAAGCTGGAAATTATCGAAATGCTACTGTCCAGATTTTAGAAGGACTGTTTTGGCCACTTAATTTGTGAGAAAAATTCTGTCCTTTTGGGACATGAAAATACATGGTATAAAGAATCTCTTCTCCAAAAATGAGCTCATTCCGACTTAAAATGAGCAAGTTATGACCATTTCAATATTTATGTTTTTCCGACGAAAAATGCTTTAACCGGAGTTCTATAACTCCAATGACCATGAAATTTAAACTGGAAGATCACGTTAACATGTGTAAGATCCTGCCAAGATTTGGGAATTTCTGGACTTAAACTTGAGGTAGCTAATTTCTTAAGGAATTAATTAGAAATTGATTTTTGAAAAATAGTAAATGAATTTTAAAAATTCCAAGAAAAATATATGTTCATTATGGGACTATATTCTGCTAAATCCCAGAAAAGAAATATTTCTAGAACTGATTTGGTATTTTTCATGAAAATAGTTTAGTTACGAACATATGAGTTAAATATGTTATGTGAAGTAACAAAGTTGGAAAATAGGATTTTATGGTTTGAAAATCCTATATAAGGTATACGCTTGATTTTTGATGAGGATTTGATCATTGGTGATGAAATCTTATGATTATGGCATCCTTTGAATGATTAAATGCATTATTTGGTAAAGTGTAAACAATTGAAATAAATTGTTTATAAGTTCAGAGGTGATTAAAATATTGTTATAATATTAATAATATTAGATTATGAGTTTATTAGGTGATTGATAATATTTGGATAAATTTAAAGTCTTTAATATTTATCCTTGTTTTAGTTTGATTAATGCTTATATTATTGTCATCATCCTCATGCTTATATGGTGATGAAAGTTATCCTTGGCTTACGTGCGAAGATGGACTGTTGTTTATGCAATTATATATCTTTGGCTTATGTGTACAAATAGATTCTTGATTATTGGTTTTATTGTTATATATCTTTGGCTTACGTGCAGAGATGGACTTGGTAAGACTTTGACCAGAGATTATTCGGTATAGTCATGACCATTGATGATTTAAAGAATATCCTTGGCCCGTAGAGCAGGGTTGATTCGATGATGTGGTTTATTTATTAAGCTGAGTCTCAGCGATAAAAATTGATGAAAACATTTTAAATCATAGAAGATAGTATATTTTATTCTCTACTTGACTCTTCTAATAGATTGCTTGTTTCGCTGCAGTTAAACTTGATGTCTATTGTATTTTATCAGTTTAACATTGTTGAAGACTAATGATAATTTATTCTGCATTATCTTAGTCAGAATATTTCTTACTGGGCTAGTTGAGCTCACCCTTTCTTTCACTGTTCTCTTCAGAAAATGAGAATATAGCTGCGACGAGTCGGGGAAAGGAGTGACGGTCCAGATGATAGCATTAGTTGTCCTCACTATTCTGATTAAATAGTGTGAAAATAAATGTAATGAGGACTCCTTTGAGTTTGTATACTATCTAGATGACAATATACGTATTAAAACTCTTAGTTTATGTTTTGTCGTATTTTACACGACAGTTGTATTATTAAGTTGTATTTGAATTTTGTACCATGTATTTGGCGACTCAAGATGGGTTATGAATAACTATTTTTGGGGGTGTCACAGTTGGTATCAAAGCTTAGGGATATGATCCTTGGCTTAGATGTGAGACAAGAACTAGGAGGGGAGAGACGGGGTATTCCTTCGCTAGTATGACCTACCTAAGTTTATTTGGTATTTAATTGGTCGGTCAGAGTATAGAGATAATATGTGATATGTTAATTAACTCTTGTTTTGTGGCAATGTTTGAAAATGGCAGCTGAAAATGTTAGCAATGGAGTGAATGAGACCATTGAGACACCTTTAATCACTAATCAGGTTAATGTGATGTCAGACGAAGAAGAAATTAGAGATATCTATGTGGTAAGTGAATAACTAATAGTTGCACCCGAGCTAGTTACAGAGGTAGCAGCTGAGAGTGAGGAAGAAGAGGAAGAAGAGGAACTTGAGGAGAATTGGTTAGAAGAAGTTTATGATCAAAATTTAGAATTACAAAATCTTATTCATGAGTTGGAAGAGCAGGCTAAAGAAAAGCAAGTGATTGTGGAGCAAAGAGATGAAACAATTCAAAATTGTACCTGCATGCCATGAACATCCCCGCTTGTGCCTCGTCTTCACGCATCCATTGGCCTCGTGCCCTCTAATACCACCAAAATTAAGCCGATTCCTGCACTTATTCACCAAAAGGAGTTTTAAGTAAATACAATGCAAAATAACGTGAAATGCAACTAAAACACAATAAAATGTACTTGAGATGGACACAATTCGCATGAATTGGTATTCAATAAGTAGGTAAAAATACCACTTATCAAATACCCCCAAACTTGAATTGTTACTTGCCCTCAAGCAATACATAATAATGAATAATGAAAATGCAACTACAAAAATATGCAACTACTCTATGATGCAAATTAGTCTTATATAATCCCTGCCATAACAGAATTTCAGCCCAAATTACCTCAGTGAATCATCGAGATCCAAGAATATGATTTCAAACCAAACTATAAACATAACATCATACACTCAGATAATTTCATATATGCTATAGAGATGTTGTGTGTGTGTGTGATGTTCACCAAAACTTGATCTAAGCAAAGAATATATATGCTACACTGCTCCAAACAGAAAATTATAGTCTAAAGCAAGATTCATGTATATTCATGTAACGTAGACTGTTTTAACATATCAACACAAACTAAGGTTCAACAATGGGTTTATTTCTTTATTGCTACTCACGAGGGCGATTTATGTACTTTCCCGCGGTGTTTATTACTATATTTCTTTCCTTTTTCTTTTCTTTTTTTTTCCACATGACTGTGCAATGTCTCAATCCATTGGGCACACTACTACCCCTTAGCGAGCTTTCAACCAA
This sequence comes from Panax quinquefolius, assembly GCA_020205615.1. Taxonomy (NCBI): domain Eukaryota; kingdom Viridiplantae; phylum Streptophyta; class Magnoliopsida; order Apiales; family Araliaceae; genus Panax; species Panax quinquefolius. The sequence goes on from CM035157.1 coordinate 104,742,868, forward strand.
CGACTCCTAAACCATGAAAGACCTTAGGACGCTAGGTGTAGAGACAATCCCCCCGGGCGTACAAACTCAAGTGGCCAGGGCCCCGAATTAAGACTAGCCACGTTATTGCTATTTGATTTTTTTTTATATACATATCATACCTATGTTTTCCCAAAATTTGCATGTTAATGGTTCATATAGTCTACAACACTTTCCACATGTTTCTTTTTTTAAACTACATGTTCTATCAATCAATGCAACACACACTTCTTAAACCTACAAGTAATTGTGAACACGTTTGTGCATACCAAAAGCATTTAAACAACAACATGAATCTCATCGTGTAAAACATTATATCTCAGCTCATGTTTTCCCAAACATTCTCAAATTCTTCACAATTCACTATCGTCATTGGCTAGGCAAAAATTTCTATTAAGCAAGAATTTGTGTGAGACATGCAACTAAAACATACTATCACAATCCATAATGAATAAAAATTAAAAAAAATTCTGCAAAGATTTAACTAAACACATAAACATGAAATAGTTAAATAAAACTAAACTACTATGCTATGCTCCCCAATACCCCCAAACTTAAAATATTCAATGTCCCCATTGAATGAAGGTAAAGGGTACATAAATTCTTGCCTAACCAATGATTATAGTGAATTGTGAAGGATTTTAGAACATGTTGGATAACACAGGTTAGATATAATGTTTTACACGATGAGATTCATGTTGCTGTTTAAATGCTTTCGGTATGCACAAACGTGTTTCACAATTACTTGTAGGTTTAAGAAGTGTGTGTTGCATTGCTTGATAGAATATGTAGTTTTAAAAAGAAAAACATGTGGAAAGTGTTGTAGACTGTATGAGCCACTGACATGCAAATTTTGGGAAAACATGGGTATGCTATGTATAAAAAAAAATCAAATAGCAATAACGTGGCTAGTCTTAATTCGGGGCCCTGGCTACTTGAGTAAGTACGCCCGAGGATATTGTCTCTACACCTAGCGCCCTAATGTCTTTCATGGTCTGGGAGTCGTTGGTTGAAAGCTCGCTAATGGGTAGCAGTGTGCCTAATGGATTGAGACATTGCACAGTCATGTGAAAAAAAGGAAAGAAATATAGCAATAAACACCACGGAAAAGTGCGGAAATTGCCCTCGTAAGTAGCAATAAAGCAATAAACCCATTGTTGAACCTTAGTTTTTGTTGATATATTAAAACAGTCTACGTTACATGAATATACATGAATCTTGCTTTAGACTATAATTTTCTGTTTGGAGCAGTGTAACATATGTATTCTTTGCTTAGATCAAGTTTTGGTGAATATCACACACACACACACACACAACATCTCTATAGCATATATGAAATTATCTGAGTGTATGATGTTATGTTTATAGTTTGGTTTGAAATCATATTCTTGGATCTTGATGATTCACTGAGGTAATTTAATGAAAATTCATTATGGGCAGGATTATATAAGACTAATTTGCATCATAGAGTAGTTGCATATTTTTGTAATTGCATTTTCATTATTCATTAGTATGCATTGCTTGAGGGCAAGCAATAGTTCAAGTTTGGGGGTATTTGATAAGTGGTATTTTTATCTACTTATTGAATACCAATTCATGCGAATTGTGCCCATCTCAAGTACATTTTATTGTGTTTTAGTTGCATTTCACGTTATTTTGCATTGCATTTACTTAAAACTCCTTTTGGTGAATAAGTGCAGGAATTGGCTTAATTTTGGTGGTATTAGAGGGCACGAGGACAATGGATGCGTGAAGACGAGGCACAAGCGGGGATGTGCATGGCATAGAGGTACAATGAAGCATGGAGACCAAGCAAATAGGAGGATCAAGCATGGAAGAGCGGAAAGAAAGAATGAAGCCAAAACCGTAACCGAGAAACTGCAGGGCAAAGAAGCAGCAGCTGCACAAGATCATAATGACTTGGGAGGCGTGCGGCGAGTACCGTACCCAGACGATGATGACCCATCGCAAGTCATGACCGTACATGAAGAGAGAGACGTGCCCGTGCGAGAGGTTGGCGGGGCGAGCGGAACGATTACAGTAAGTCTCGCTACCGAGACATACATATGATGGAGAGGCACGTGGCCGCGCATGATGTTGATGCTATAATTTTGTTTTAATTTTAATTTTTAATTAAATGAATTGTAATTGGTTTTTAAACGATTTTGACGGGTGTCAGACAAACAACTTGCTAACTTTAAGCGTATTTTCATCATAGAAACTAGGGTTTACACCTTGGGAGAGATTCCAACGTAGACCGAAGCCAAAATGTCTACTTCTCCAATTCTTCTTGGGATTCTCTGCCATTGTGGATTTCTATTATTATTTATTGGAATTCTATGAGGATTTAAACGTTGATCATTGGTTTTTATTCAGCGATTGGGTTTTATCGTTCTATCTCTCTTATTTCAATTGTTTGTTTATTGATCATGTTTAACATTGATCCCATAATGGCTTTTGGTTCAGCCACAAACTAAATTCCATTATGAGATTCTAATGAATTTTAATATGTAGTTTGGTTGCACATTTAAATGTTAGGATTAATTTGCATATCATATGGAATATCTGTTATGATTGTTTTACATGTATAAATGCTTGATCACCATTCGTCTCAGTACTTGTATGGAATTGACAATGAACATATAGGTATGGATTGTAATCATGATAGCATGCGAATATGGGGCTGTTGTATATGGCTTGCATATTTTGTGAACTAGATAGACATATACTGTTTCACCGTATGAGCTAGAATAAGGGGTTGAGCTTAAAATCAATATAATTGCAATTTCACATAGACATATAGTGATTTTGGTTGTATTGGTGATTACATAGAGTCTAATATCTGTAGATGCTGTGTAAGTAGGTTATAGTGCATTAAAAAATGGTTATAACTCTATTCGTGCTCTTGGTTATTTCCTTGTGATATGTGAACACTTCTTGCATGATAGTGGCGATTAGATGAAATATTAAATGAAGTTAGGGTCCCATTATTTACAGATTATATCTATTCCATTTGTATTCTTATTTTCAGTTGTTATTCACAATTAGTTTAATTCAACACTTTTAGCCATTAGTCTAGGCATATAAATTTGGTGAGTTAATTAATGCATGATAGTTTAAATTTAACAACTTTATCTATGGGATCGATACTCTACTTACTCTGTATTACTTGTTGACCCGTGTATGCTTGCATGAGTTAGAGCTCTTTTATTAGAACTATAAAAGAGGCAACAAGTTTTTCGCGCGCGCCTCTCCAGCCTATGTCTCGCATGGGCGCGAGACTTCTGAGAATGTCCGCCTACTGTCGAACAACCTCTCATGTGCACGCGCTCCCCAAGCTATTATTACGCTGCTGGCACATTGCAAGTTACAGTTCGGTTTTTTTTTGGCTTCTGTCATGCTGCTGCTGCTATTTGTTATTTTCATGCTTGATCTCTTGCTCCATTTTACCTCCATGCCATGCACATCCTCATTTTTTCCTCGCCTTCACGCATCTATTCGTCACGTGCCTTCTAATACCACCAAAATTAAGCCGATTCCTACACTTATTCACCAAAAGGAGTTTTAAGTAAATGCAATGCAAAATAACATAAAATGCAACTAAAACATAATAAAATGTACTTCAGATGGGCACAATTCGCATGAATTTGTATTCAATAAGTAGGTAAAAATACCACTTATCAGTTACCTCCACTGTTTATAAATCTTGTTGCTTCAAATCGACACTTTCACGTTACCTGTCGATCTTATTTCTTTGAAAATACTTTCATTTGATGTGATTTTAGGAATCGATTGATTAACTACTCATCATGTTTATATTTTATTAAAAGTAATTTGTGGCCTGTAGTGCATAGATGGACTTGGTATGATTATTACTGGGGATTATTCGGTATAATCATGAATAGTAATGTTACAAATGATGTGGTAAAAGTCATCTTTGGCCCGTAGTGCATAGATGAACTTGGTATGATTATGACCGAGGATTATTCGGTATAATCATGATCAGATTGAAAACATGAATATCCTTGGCCCGTAGTGCATGGATAATTCATGGTCGTGATCTTATTAAGTCGAAGTCTCAAAGATTATTATTGGTTATCTGATTGGCAGTGCAAAAGATGAATTGTTAATGAATATCTTTGGCCATATTACAAAGATGAATTTAATGTTTTCGACGATAAAGGTATTCAAGGTATCCTCACCTCTTCGTCATACCAAGTACGTATGTAAATTTCGAGGGAGAAATTTCATAAGGAGGGGAGATTGTGAGACCCCAGATTTTATGAATAAAGATTTAATTTTCTCAAAATATATTTTTTTCAAAATTTTGGTGTGGATTTGAGATAACAGAGTTATTAATATTATTATTTGCAATATTAATGATGTCTAGAAGTTCTGCTAAGGAGAGGTTTGGTCACCTAATTGCCTTGATAGGAGAAATCCTTATTGAAAGCCCCTCTTTCACAGGAAAGCGACCTAGTCGATTAATAGTGTGAATAATAATAATAATGATGAAGTTTTGTTTTATTAGTATTATTAATGTAATAAAAGCAGAAAAACTTTTATATAAAAGCATTACTTTTATAAAGTTATTCATTTTATTAGGCTAATAGTAAAATCTTTTTATATAAAAATGAATACTTTTATAAAGTTATTCGTTTTATTAGATAATAATTAGAATATATTATATTTTATTATGCATAGTGTTTGCATAATAAAATCTTTTTAAAAGCTATTCGTATTATTAGATTATAAATAAAATATATTATATTTTATTGTAAATCAATTTGGACCGTCCGTTTAAAGTAAATTGATCTGGATCGTTCATGGATTGGTTACTATTCAGACCATTCTTCTATAAATAGAAGCTCATTCCTTCATTATTTCTTACGAATTCACTGAAACTCTAGAGAGAGAAACTGTAGAGAGAATTATTCTTCTATAATCTTGAGCGTATTTCTTTAGCGTTTAAGAAAGCTTTGAGCGTAGTGCAAGTTTCTTCAAGTATATCCCCACCCTACCATCGGAGTACTCTTCTTTATAAGGAAAGGGATATTATTTGATGTACTCGTAAGGGGTATTATTTAGTTTTATATTCATGAAGAGAACTTATGTTATTCCATTCTTTATTATTCTGTTGGAATAACCTGTATACGCGGTCTACCCTATACTTGGTGATTTCTATTGTTATTTCATTCTTTATTATTCTGTTGGAACATCCTGTCTGTACGTTTTACACCGGACCTGGTTGCATCTTTATTATTTTGTTGGAATATCCTGTCTGTGCGTTTTACGCCGGACCTGGTTCCGTCAATATTATTTTGTTGGAATAACCTATATACGTAGTATACTTTTGTGAAATTCTTCTGTTATTCCATTCATTATTATTCTGTTGGAATATCCTGTCTGTACGTTTTACGCCTGGCCTGGTTCCATTATTTATTATTCTATTAGAATAACCTGTCTATGCAAAGTATCGCATGCATGGTGATTTCTGTTGTTATTTCATTCTTTGTTATTCTGTTGGAATATCTTGTCTGTGCGTTTTACGCTGGACCTGGTTTTGTCTTTATTATTCTGTTGGGAATAACCTGTCTGTGCGGTCTCTATCGCATGCATGGTGAATCCTTCTGTTATTCCATTCTTTATTATTATGTTGGAATAACCTGTCTATGTGGATTACCACATGCATGGTGAATGATCCTTTGTATTCCTTCCTTATTAAATTGTGGAAATGATCTGTATACGTGGATTACTGCATGACGGGTGAAAATCCATTTGCAGTTTCATATATTCTTTATTATACTTAGTTGGTTAAAGTTTTGACTTCTATACTCCATGAAATTAGTGGAATATCCTTGATATTTGCGCTTCATCTAGTATCTTTTCATGGAAATATTCTTCTGAGCATTCTTACATTTTACTCTACAAAGAAGTATCATGTTTACAATTTGGACATTATTGAGTTCAGGATAAATTAACTTATAAATCTTTAAAATTTATTCTTGAATTTGTTTTATTGAATTATTATGTCATTGTCATGATGAGTTATGTTGGTTATTATGTGAAAACATGAAAGTTTCTTAGAAATCACAAGGGGTTGAAAATCAGATTTTGGTGAAAATAAAACATGAAAATTCAATTGACCATATCTCCTATTATATTTTGAATTTTTGAGTGTGGTCAAGTTCTAGAGTTAGATATATGAGTTTTGTAGCATCTCCAAGTGGAATCACTGGAAAAGGTGCTGTAGATTTTCGTGTGGACTGATTTTAGCAAAGGAGTGAAAAGCTAGAAATTATCAAAATGCTACTGTCTAGATTTTAGAAGGGCTATTTCGGCCACTTAATTTATGAGAAATATTCTGGCCTTTTGGGACACGAAAATACATGGTATAAAGAATCTCCTGTCCAAATATGAGCTCATTCTGACTTAAAATGAGCAAGTTATGGTCATTTCAATATTTAGGTTTTTTCGACGAAAAACGCTATAACCGGAGTTCTATAACTCCAATGACCATGAAATTTAAATTGGAAGATCACGTTAACATATGTAAGATCCTGCCAAGATTTGGGAATTTCTGGAGTTAAACTTGAGGTAGCTAATTTCTTAAGGAATTAAATATAAATTGATTTTTGAAAAATAGTAAATGAATTTTAAAAATTCCGAGAAAAATATATGCTCATTATGGGACTATATTATGCTAAATCCCAGAAAAGAAATATTTTTGGAACTAATTTGTTATTTTTCATGAAAATAGTTTAGTTACGAACATATGAGTTAAATATGTTATGTGAAGTAACAAAGTTAGAAAATAGGATTTTATGGCTTGAAAATCCTATATAACGTATATGCAGATTTTTGATGAGGGATTTGATCATTGGTGAAGAAATATTATGATTATGGCATCCTTTGAATGATTAAATACATTATTTGGTAAAGTGTAAACAATTGAAATAAATTGTTTATAAGTTTAGAGGTGATTAAAATATTGTTATAATATTAATAATATTAGATTATGAGTTTATTAGGTGATTGATAATATTTGGATAAATTTAAAGTCTTTAATATTTATCCTTGTTTTAGTTTGATTAATGCTTATATCATTATCATCATCCTCATGCTTATATGGTGATGAAAGTTATCTTTGGCTTACGTGCGAAGATGGACTGTTGTTTATGGAATTATATATCTTTGGCTTACGTGCAAAAATAGATTCTTGATTATTGGTTTTATTGTTGTATATCTTTGGCTTACGTGCAGAGATTTACGTGCAGAGATGGACTTGGTATGATTATGACCAGGGATTATTCGGTATAGTCATAACCATTGATGATTTAAAGAATATCCTTGGCCCGTAGAGCAGGGATGATTTGATGATGTGGTTTATTTATTAAACTGAGTCTCAGCGATAAAAATTGATGAAAACATTTTAAATCATAGAAGATAGTAGATTTTATTCTCTACTTGACTCTTCTAATAGATTATTTGTTCCGCTGCAGTTAAACTTGATGTCTATTGTATTTTATCAGTTTAACATTGTTGAAGACTAATGATAATTTATTCTGCATTATCTTAGTCATAATATTTCTTACTAGGCTAGTTGAGCTCACCATTTCTTTCACTGTTCTCTTTAGGAAATGAGAATATAGTTGGGACGAGTCGGGGAAAGGAGTGACGGTCCAGATGATTGCATTAGTAGTCCTCACTATTCTGATTAAATAGTGTGAAAATAAATGTAATGAAGACTCCTTTGAGTTTGTATACTATCTAGATGACAATATACATATTAAAACTCTTAGTTTATATTTTGTCGTATTTTACACGACAGTTGTATTATTAAGTTGTATTTGAATTTTGTACCATGTATTTGGCGACTCAAGATGGGTGATGAATACCTATTTTTGGGGGCGTCACAGTTGAATCATGTCACCATAAAAAATAGGTAGCCGTTGCCTCGCATTGATGACCTTTTTGACCAGTTGCAAGGAGCCAAATTCTTTTCAAAGATTGATCTTCCTTCTGGATATCATCAGTTGAAGATTAAAACTGATGACATTCCAAAGACTTCTTTCAGAACTTGGTACGGGCATTATGAATTCCTAGTCTTGTCTTTCAGAACAAAGTATTCAAGGAATATTTGGATCACTTTGTGGTCGTCTTTATTGATGACATCCTCATATACTCCAAAACTCGTGAAGACCATGAGCAACACTTGAGGCTGATACTTCAAAAGCTTCGTGAAAATAAGCTTTATGCCAAGTTGAAGAAATGTGAGTTCTGGCTTGAGGAAGTTACATTCCTTGGGCACGTAATATCAAATCATGGAATATCTGTTGACCCGACAAAGATTGAAGCAATTCAAAGCTGGGAGCAACCTAAGTCAGTGACCGAAGTACGTAGCTTTCTCTGCTTAGCTAGTTATTATCGGAGATTTGTAGAAGGGTTTTCTCGAATCGCTACTCCATAAACTCAGCTGACTCGAAAAGATACAAAATTCAGTTGGAGCAAGGAATGTGAAAAGAGTTTTCAAGAACTTAAGAGGAGACTCATTTCAACACATGTTCTGACAATACCATCTGGCTCGGAGGGATTTGTTATCTACAGTGATGCTTCAGGCAAAGGGCTAGGATGTTTTTTCATGCAACATGGGAAAGTTATAGCCTATGCCTCACGATAACTCAAAGAATATGAGAGGAATTATCTTACTCATGATCTAGAGTTGGCAGCAGTCGTTCTTAAGCTTAAGATTTGGAGGCATTACCTGTATGGAGAGAAGGTGGAGATTTATACGGATCATAAAAGCCTCAAATATTTCTTCACTCAAAAGGAACTCAACATGCGACAACGATGATGGCTTGAGTTATTGAATGATTATGATCATACCATCCAATACTATCCTGGAAAAGAGAACGTAGTAGCTTACACATTGAGTAGAAGATCATATGCGGGTATGAGTGCAATATTGTCAACGCAAAGACCCATTTTGTATGACTTGGAAAGGATGGAAATAGAGTTAAAGACTCCAGGGACCCATGTGATGATGCCGAATATACGAGTGGAACCGACTTTAGCTGCTCAAACTACAGACCTGGAGCTGATGCGTATGAAGAAGAAAGTGCAAGAAGGTGCTATTCCGGAAGCAAGAATCGATGAAGAAGGAATACTTCGAGTCAACTCCAGACTTTGTGTTCCTAACGATTCTTACTTGAAGTATAAAATCATTATGGAGGCACACAACACACCGTTTGCAATCCATCCTGGGAGTACCAAAATGTATCGTGATCTTCGACATACATTTTGCTGGAGCAATATGGAGAGAGAGATAGCGGGGTTTATCTCAAGGTGTCTAACTTGTCAACGAGTCATGGCGGAGCATCAAGTGCCAAAAGGTCCATTGCAACCACTTGAAATTCTAGAATGGAAGTGGGAGCACATTACCATGGATTTCGTTACTGGTCTTCCCTAGGTTTCTCAAGGCATAGATGCGATTTGGGTCATTATTGATAGATTGACCAAGTCTGCTCATTTCTTACCGATACGAGAAACTAATACACTTGAACGTCTTGCTAGTATATATATAAACGAGATTGTAAGATTGCATGGTATGCCAGTATCCAGAGTTTCTGATCGAGACCCAAGATTTACTTCAAGATTTTGGGTTAGTATGCAAAAAGCTATGGGCACTGATTTACGATTTAGTTCGGCTTATCATCCTCAAATGGATGGGTAGTCGGAAAGGACTATTCAAACTCTTTAAGATTTATTAAGACTCTGTGTCCTTGACTTCAAGGGAAGTTGGGACATGTTCTTACCATTGGTGGAGTTTTCCTACAATAATAGTTATCAAGCAAGTATTGGCATGACTCCATTTGGGGCGTTGTATGGAAGAAAGTGTCGTTCTCCAGTATGTTGGGATGAGGTGGGTGAAGCAACGTTGTTGGGACCGGATTTGGTACATATGACTATGGAAAAGATTCAAACGATATCTGACAACGTATAAAAACCTCACAAGATCAACAAAAGAGTTATGTTGATCTTCATCCAAAAGACGTGGAACTCATTATTGGAGATCATGTGTTGTTACATGTTGCTCCATGGAAAGGAGTTACAAGATTTGGAAAGAGAGGAAAGCTTAATCCTCGATTCATTGGCCCATTTTTAATCCTTGATCGAGTAGGAACTGTGGCCTATAGACTTGCCTAACCGCCACGTATGTCTCGTGTTCATAACGTTTTTCACATATCTATGTTACATAAATATTTAAAAGACCTAAACCATATTATTGAATTAGAACCAGAAGAGATAGAGGAAGATTTAACGTATGAAGAGTTACCTGTTAAAATCTTGGATAAGAAGGATCATATCTACGCTCTAAAGTTATACCTCAAGTCAAAGTTTTGTGGAGAAACCATGATGTGGAGGAAATGACCTAGGAGTTAAAATCTGAGATGAAATCAAGGTATCCTCACCTCTTCGATATACCAGGTATGTACCCTAATTTCGAGGATGAAATTTCATAAGAAAGGGAGGTTGTAAGACCCCAACTTTTATGAATAAAGATTAATTTCTCTCGAAATATATTTTTGAATATTATGGTGTGGATATAATATAATGTTATAGCTATGCGTAATATTTACAAATTTTGCAAAGTAAGTAAGTGGTTATATAATATTTGATTGGTCGGGGAATATTCGTTTTAACTGGGAATATTCGTACGATGGCACAATCATTAGTGGACCCCATAATGTAAGTATTGTCGTAATAAGAAAAACGATGTAATTATCTTTTATAAAAATAACGGTAAGTGTTTACCGTAAAACTGTTGAACTACCTGGTAGTAAAAGTACAGTAATACGTGTGGTTACATAGTAGTACGCGGTATTGGTTATTGATGCTTACGTGAGAAGTCACTCAGTTATACTCAATTATTGCTACAGTAATTGCTGCATCATATTTCTCATATTATTGATTCAATTATTGTCACAGTATCATCTACATAATATGTTATATTATTAAATTAATAATTGAGACGACAAAGTTATTCATATTATTAAATTGCAATATTTACAATGTCTAGAAGTTCTGTCAAGGAGAGGTTTGGTCATCTAATTGTGCACCAAGAAGGAGAAATCCTTATCGGAAAGCCCCCTCTTTCATGTGAATGACCTGGTTGTAAAATATTGTGAGTTATAATATTAATGATGAATAAGTTCGTGTTGATTAAAGATGAATTTGATAGTTCCATTGTGTTGGGATTATTAGTGTTAGTGGTAATCGACATCTATTCCGATGATAATTGATGTCTGGGGGTTATATTGATAAATCGGGTAATTAATCGGATAAATGAGCAATTAATTGCTACTAATTCACATGCTTATATAACTATTTGTTCACATTGTGTACTATTGAATCACATTCATGTACTATTAGGGGAGTTGGTGCAAGATTGATAATACTTGCATGACTAAGTTAAAAATGGAGGTATAAATGGAGGTACTATACTGTAATTCGTATTTTCACATGATTATAACTATTGATTCACATGATTGAACTATTGATTCCCATTATTTACTATTAGGGGAGGTGGTGCAAGTTTTATAATACTTACAGGACTAAATTAAAAATGACAGAAAAGTTGGAGGTATTATATTGTACTATTTCTAGCCCCAAAATGTGTAATTATCGAAACTATATTTTTCTATAAATAGAAGCTCATTCTTCTTTAATTTCTCACCAAATCACTAAAGCTATAGAGCCATTATTATAGAGAGAAATTATAGAGAGAAAGAAGAAGAGAAGTCTGCTACCTCTCTACTCTAGTATCCAGTTTCTTTCTAAGGTAAGGGGTATTATTTCTTTCGTATTCAAGAAGAGAGCTTCTGTTATTCCATTTTTTATTATTATGTTGGAATAACCTGTCTATGCGAAGTACCGCATACATTGTGAAATTCTTATGTTATTCCATTCTTTATTATTATGTTGGAATAACCTGTCTGTGCGGTCTATCGCATGCATGGTGAATTCTATTATTCCATTCTTTATTATTCTGTTAGAATATCCACGTCATGTAAGGATTACGCTAGACACGGTTCCATTCTTTATTATTACATTGGAATAACTTTTTATGCATGCGGTCTATCACATTCATGGTGAATTCTTTGTTATTACATTCTTTATTATTTTGTTGGAATATCCTATCTATGCAGATTACGCTAGACCTGATTCCATTCTTTATTATTCTGTTGGAATAACCTATCTGTGCGGTCTATCGCATGCGTGGTGAATTCTTCTATTATTCCATTCTTTATTATTCTGTTGGAATATCCTGTCTGTGCGGATTACGCATGACCTGGTTCTATTCTTTATTATTCTGTTGGAATAACTTGTCTATGTTGATTATCACATGTGTGAAGCCCCCAAAATAGGTATACATCACCCATTCTGAGTCGCCAAATACATGGTACATAATACAAATACAATTTTAAGTATACAACACGAGCTCTGAGTTTTAATACAAATATTGTCTTATAGACAGTATTCAAACTCAAAATAAGTCCTCAATACATTTATTAACACACTATTTCATAGAATAGTGAGGACTACTAATGCTATCATCTAGACCGTCACACCGTTCCCCGACTCGTCCCAGCTATATTCTAATTTCTTGAAGAGAACAGTAAAAGTAAAAGGGTGAGCTCAACTAGCCCAGTAAGAAATATTATGACTAAGATAATGCAGAATAAATTATCGTTTGCCTTCAACAGTGTTAAACTGATACAATATAACAAACATCAAGTTTAACTGTAACGGAATAAGCAATCCATTAAAAGAGTCAAGTAGAGAATAAAATCTACTATCTTCTATGATTTAAAAGGTTTTTCATCACTTTTATTGTTGAGACTCAGTTTAATAAATAAACCACATCATCCCTGCACTACGGCCAAGGATATTCATTAGTATCACAACCATAAATTATCCATGAACTACGGGCCAAGGATATTTGTGTATTCATCAATGGTCATGATCATGCCATAAAACAATTCATCTTTGCACCCTTGGCCGAAGTGAATCCATAGCCATAACTATACCAAAAACTGTCCATCAATGCAGTACGGGCCAACGAGGACTTTTTCCACATCATTTATAACATTACGGTCATGATTATACCAAATAATCCCTGGTCATAATCATACGAAGTCCATCTATGAACTACAGGCAACAGATGACTTTCAACATAATATAAACATGAGGATGATGACAATGACATAATAATTCAATAAAACAAGTTGAAGAAAAAATTTATAAGTTAACTTATCCTGAAATCAATAACGTCCAAATTGTCAACATGATACTGCTTTGTGGGGTAAAATTCAAGAATGCTCAGAAGAATATTTCCATGAAAAGATACTGGATGAAGCGCAAATATCAAAGATATTCCACTAATTTCATGGAGTATAAAAGTCAAAACTTTAACCAACTGAGTATAATACAGAATGGAATAACAAAAGAAATCACCAGACATGCGATAGACCGCACAGAAAGGTTATTCCAACAGAATAATAAATAACGGAACCAGGTCATGCGTAAATGCACAGACAGAATATTCCAACAGAATAATAAATAATGGAACCAGGTCATGCTTAAACGCACAGACATGATATTCCAAACGCACAGACATGATATTCCAACAGAATAATAAATAATGGAACCAGATCATGCGTAAATGCACAGACAGGATGTTCCAACAGAATAATAAAGAATGGAATAACAGAAGAATTTCACCATGTATGCGCAGATTGCAGATGAGATAAAGTTATTCAACATAATAATAAAGAATGGAATAACAGAAGAATTTCACCAAGTATAGGGTAGTCCGCGTATAGAGGTTATTCCAACAGAATAATAAAGAATGGAATAATAGAAGAATTTCACCATGTATGCGGTACTTCACATAGACAGGTTATTCCAATATAATAATAAAGAATGGAACAACAGAATAATTTCACCAAGTATAGGGTAGTCCGCGTAAACAGGTTATTCCAACAGAATAATAAAGAATGGAATAACAGAAGTTCTCTTCATGAATATAAAAGAAATAATACCCCTTACCTTAGAAGAAATTGGATATAGGAGTAGTGAAGTAGTAGAATACTTTTCTTCTTTCTCTCTATAGTTTCTCTCTCTAGAGTTTAAATTGAATTAAGTAAGAAATAATGAAGGAATGAGCTTTCTATTTATAGGAGAATGGGTGAATAGTAACTAATTCATGAATGGTCTAGATATATTTATTTTTAAACGAACGGTCCATATTAATTTACTATGCAATTATTAATAAAATATTCTAATAAAACAAAATCTTTTAAATAAAATATAATATATTCTATTTATAATCTAATAAAACAAATAACTTTATAAAAGTATTCTATTTTATATAAAAAGATTTTACTATGCAAACACTATGTAGGCACTATGCAAACACTATGCATAATAGAATATTATATATTCTATTTATAGTCTAATAAAACGAATAACTTTATAAAAATATCCTTTTTTATATAAAAATATTTTAATATGCAAACACTATGCATAATAGAATATTATATATTCTATTTATAGTCTAATAAAATGAATAACTTTATAAAAGTATTACATTTTATATAAAAAGTTTTCTATTTTATTACATTTATAATAATAATAAAACAAAACTTATCACCTTTATTATAATTCACAATATTAATCGACCAGGTTGTTCCCAGGAAAGAGGGGCCCTTCCAATAAGGATTTCTCCCTATCGGCGCGCAATTAGGTGACCAAACCTCTCCTTGACAGAACTTATAGACATCGTTAATATTGTAAATAATAATATTAATAACTTTGTTATCTCAATTATTGATTTAATAATATATAAAATATCGACAATAATTGAATCAAATAACGTGAGATACTATGGAACCATTACTATAGCAATAATTGAACAAAACTGATTGACTTCTCACGTAAGCATCAATAATCAATACCGTGTGCTACTATGCAACTACGCGTATTACTGTACTTTTAACACCGGGTGTTTCAACAGTTAACGATAAAACTTCCGTCGTTATTTTCATAAAATATTTTTGTCCTTTTCTCAATCCGACAATAATTCCGTTGTGGGGTCCAATAATTATTGTGACGTCGTACGGATATTCCCCGACAAAAAGAATATTCCCCGACCAAACAAATATTTTATAACAACTTGCTAACTTTGCAAAATTTATAAATATTACCCACAACTATAACATTATATCAAATCCACACCATAATATTCAAAAAAATATTTTGAGAATTTAAATCTTTATTCATAAAATTTGGGATTTTACAACATGTATGGTGAATGATCATTCATATTCATTCCTTATTAAATTGTGAAAATGATCTATCTACGTGAATTACCGCATGGCGGGTGAAAATCCATTTGCAGTTTCATATATTTTATGATACTCATTTGGTTAAAGTTTTGGCTTCTATACTCCATTAAATTAGTAGAATATCCTGGATATTTGTGCTTCATCCGGTATCTTTTCATGGAAATATTCTTCTGAGCATTCTTGAATTTTACTCCACAAAACAGTATCATGTTGACAATTTGGACGTAATTGATTTCAAGATAAATTAACTTATAAATCTTTAAAATTTATTCTTGAACTTGTTTTATTGAATTATTATGTCATTGTCATCATCCTCGTGCTTATATTGTGATGAAAGTCATCTTTGGCTTACGTGTATAGATGGACTTGGTATGATTGTGACCAGGGATTATTTGGTATAATCATGACCTGTAATGTTATAAATGATGTGGTAGAAGTCCTCAGTAGCCTGTAGTGCATTGATGGATAGTTTTTGGTATGATTATGACCAGGGATTATTCGGTATATTCATGACCATTGATGATTTAATTAATATCCTTGGCCCGTAGTGCAGGGATGACTCGATGATGTGGTTTATTTATTAAGTTGAGTCTTAGCGATAAAAATTGATGAAAACATTTTAAAACATTGAAGATAGTAGATATCATGCTCTACTTGACTCTTCTAATGGATCGCTTATTCCGCTGCAGTTAAACTTGATGTCTATTGTATTTTATCAGTTTAACATTGTTGAAGACTAATACTAATTTATTCTGCATTATCTTAGTCATAATATTTCTTATTTGGCTAGTTGAGCTCACCCTTTCTTTCACTGTTTTCTTCAAGAAATGAGAACGTAGCCGGGACTAGTCGGGGAACGGAGTGATGGTCCAGATGATAACATTAGTAGTCCTCACTATTCTGTTAAATAGTGTGACAATAAATATAATGAGGACTCCATTGAGTGTGGATATTGTCTAGATGACAATATTCTTATTAAAACTCTTAGATTATGTTTTGTCGTATTTTACACAACTGTTGTATAATTAAGTTGTATTTGAATTTTGTACCATGTATTTGACGACTAAAGATGGGTGATGTATACCAATTTTGGGGGCGTCACAATAGACATCAAGTTTAACTACAGCGGAATAAGCAATCCATTAGAAGAGTCAAGTAGAGCATGATATCTACTATCTTCTATGATTTAAAATGTTTTCATCAATTTTTATCGCTGAGACTCAGTTTAATAAATAAACCACATCATCGAGTCATCCTTGCACTACGGGCCAAAGATATTCATTAAATCATCAATGGTCATGACTATACAGAATAATCCCTGGTCATAATCATACCAAAACTCATCCATCAATGCACTACAAAGCTCGAGGACTTTTACCACATCATTTATAACATTACAGTCGTGATTATACCTAGAATAATTCTCGGTCATAATCATACCAAGTCCATCTATGCACGTAAGCCAAAGATGACTTTCATCACAATATAAGCATGAGGATGATGACAATGACATAATAATTCAATAAAACAAGTTCAAGAATAAATTTTAAAGATTTATAAGTTAATTTATCTTGAAATCAATTACGCCCAAATTGTAAAATACGACATCGCTTTAGGAGTAAAATTCAAGAATGCTCGGAAGAACATTTCCATGAAAAGATACTGGGATGAAGCCTTAAATATCCGTGATATTCTACTAATTTCATGGAGTATAGAAGCCAAAACTTTAACCAAATGAGTATCATAGAATATATGAAACTGCAAATGGATTTTTACCCGCCATGCAGTAATCCACGTAGATAGATCATTTCCATAATTTAATAAGAAATGAATACGAAGGATCATTCACCATGAATGTGATAATCCACATAGACAGGTTATTCCAAAAGAATAGTAAAGTATGGAACCAGGTCATGCGTAATTCACACAGATATGATATTCCAACAGAATAATAAAGAATGGAATAACAGAAGAATTCACCATGCATGCGATAGATCGCATGCGCAGTTATTCCAACAGAATAATAAAGAATGGAACCAGGTCTAGCGTAATCCGCACAAACAGGATATTCCAACAGAATAATAAAGAATAGAATAACAAAGAATTCACCATGCATGTGATGGACTGCACAGACAGGTTATTCCAACAGAATAATAAAAAATGGAATAACAAAGAATTCACTATGAATGCGATAGACCGCACAGACAGGTTATTCCAATAGAATAATAAAGAATGGAACCAGGTTAAGCGTAATCCGTACGGACAGGATATTCCAACAAAATAATAAAGAATGGAATAACAGAATTCACCATGCATGCGATAGACCGCACAGACTGGTTATTTCAACATAATAATAAAGAATGGAATAATAGAAGAATTTCACCATGTATGCGGTACTTCACATAGACAGGTTATTCCAACATAATAATAAAGAATGGAATAACAGAAGCTCTCTTCATGAATACGAAAGAAATAATACACCTTATCTTAGAAAGAAACTGGATACTGGAGTAGAGAGGTACCAGACTTCTCTTCTTCTTTCTCTCTATAATTTCTCACTATAATAATTGCTCTATAGCTTTAGTGAATTGGTGGGAAATGAAGGAAGAATGAGCTTCTATTTATAAAAAAATATAGTTTCGATAATTGCACATTTTGGGGCTTGAAATACTACAGTACAATACCTTTAACTTTTCTTTCATTTTTAATTTAGTCCTGCAAGTATTATCAAACTTGCACTACCTCCCCTAATAGTAAATAATGTGAATCAATAGTTCAATCATGTGAATCAATAGTTATAATCATGTGAAAATAAGAATTACATTATAGTACTTCCATCTATACCTCCATTTTTAACTTAGTCATGCAAGTATTATCAATCTTGCACCAACTCCCCTAATAGTACAAGAATGTGTATCAATAGTACAAACATGTGAACAAATAGTTATAATCATGTGAATTAATAGTAATTAATTGCTCATTTATCAGGCATCATCGGATCGTCAAAAGATAACTTCCAGACATCAATTAATATCGAAATAAATGTCAATTTCCACTAATACTAACAATTCCAACACAATGGAACTATCAATTTCATCTTTAATCAACACGAACTTATTCATCATTAATATTATAACTCACAATATTTAACAACCAGGTCGTTCCCAGGAAAGAAGGGACTTTCCGATAAGGATTTCTCCTTATTGGTGTGCAATTAGATGACCAAGCCTCTCCTTGATAGAACTTCTAAACATTGTAAATATTGCAATTTAATAATATGAATAACTTTGTCGTCTCAATTATTGATTTAATAATATAACATATTATGCAGATGATACTGTGACAATAATTGAATCAATAATATGAGAGATATGATGCAGCAATTACTGTAGCAATAATTGAGTATAACTGAGTGACTTCTCACATAAAGATCAATAGCTAATACCGTGTGCTACTATGCAACCACACGTATAACTGTACTTTTACTACCGGGTAGTTCAACAGTTTTAACGGTAACACTTCCGCCGTTATTTTTATAAAAAGATAATTTTATCGTTTTCTTATTATGACAATACTTCCGTTGTGGGGTCCACCAATGATTGTGTCGTCGTACGAATATTCCATGTTAAAACGAATATTCCCCGACCAATTGAATATTATATAACCACTTGCTTACTTTGCAAAATTTGTAAATATTACCAACAACTATAAAATTATATTATATCCACACCATAATATTCAAAAATATATTTTGAGAGAAATTAATCTTTATTCATAAAAGTTGGGATCTTACAGATTACCCTGCTTGTTTCCTGAACCAACATTTCCATTCCATTTTCTCTACAGGTTATTGTTATCATTTCCACCACTACCACCACCATTCTTACCTTCACCTTCACCCTCATTCTTCTTTTTTCTCTGTTCTTGATTGTGCTTAGTTACAGCCTCGCCTCCACTCTCGGCGAGAATTACCTTCTCAAGCACCATTGCGAATGTCTTTAGATGGAACAGGGAGACCCTACTGTACAACCAGGGTTTTAGTCCCTGCTCAAACCTTTTAGCCTTACGCTCATCTGTGTTTACTTGATATGGCACAAACCTCGTTAGCTCATTGAATTTCGTGGCATATTCCGACACCGTCATTGTTCCCTACTTCAGTTCCAGAAACTGCACCTCCATCTGATTCTTCGAACTCTCTAGGAAATAGGACTCGAAGAATATCTCCTTAAACCTATCCCAAGTCATAACCCCTTGTCCTCCTCATGTTTTATTGGCTTGCCACCAATAACTAGCCTCTGCTTTCAAGATGAATGTTGCAAAAGCAGTCTTCTGATTCTCACCAACCCTAGCTACCTCGAACACTTTCTCTATCTCCATGATCCAGGTCTGTGCCTCAACTGGATTCATGGACCCACGGAATTCTGGTGGTCCAACCGCCTTGATATCCTTAAATGTCACGGCTTGATTCTGCGATTGATTCTGTAATGCACCCGTCAGTAACGTCACTAGCTACTAAACTGGATTAGCCTCAGCATTGTTGTTATTGTTGGTAGATCCCTCAGGGGTTCTTTGTCGAGGCTGACGTCTTCTTGGAGGCATTTTCTGTTAAAATACACTCATCAGACTATTACTCAATTTCTTTAAGTATTTTTAATTAATTTGCACACCATAAAAGATTATTACGTAACGCATAACACTTTGAATAAAATAATAACATTTATTCATTCATAATCTGTAAGACCCCAACTTATTATAAGTGAAATTGAATTTCCTCTATTTATTATTTTAAAATAGTAAGGGTTGATTTGATTAATGTGGTTAGTCATGGGTAAAATGCGCAAATATCTTAAATAAGCAAGTGGTTATAAAATATTCATTGTTATTGGGGAATATTTATTTGGTCGTGGAATATTCTTCTTTGTCGGAAATATTAAATGCGGTAGCGCAGCTTAATGTGGGCCCCATGTGAAAGCGATGTATGAAGAAAATGACAATTATAAGATTTTATAAATAACAGCGTAGTAGTTATTCTGAATTAACAATCGTTGGAATACTTGTTGGTTAAAAAAAATAGTAATCTGCGATGTTGCATAAAGAAGTATTACGCAGTATTGCACCAATTATTGATTCTTACGTAAGAAGGCTCTACTCAATAATTCTTACAGTAATTACTATTCAATATTTTATTTTATTGATTCAATAATTGCTACGTTGATATTTTATATTATTGTTGTTTCAATAATTGTCACTACACAATATTTTGCATTATCAGGTCAATAATCCATATTATTTGAATAATATTAATAGATAGCATTATTGGCAATGTCTAGAAAGTTCTGTGGAGGAAAGAGGTTAGGTCATCTAATGCAAGGCGCCGATGAGGAGAAATCTTTATCGAAAGCCCCTCTTT
The DNA here is from genome assembly GCA_020205615.1 of Panax quinquefolius. Classification (NCBI taxonomy): domain Eukaryota; kingdom Viridiplantae; phylum Streptophyta; class Magnoliopsida; order Apiales; family Araliaceae; genus Panax; species Panax quinquefolius. Next base: position 104,763,706 of record CM035157.1, read on the forward strand.
CACAGAACTACCTGGTTATCATTATTGTGAATCTGTAATATTACTTGTGAATAATTAATTATTGATTTATATGATAACGAAAATATTTATTTATGTGGATATAAATGGAGGAATTTTTAGAAAAGTTACAATTGTTGAAAATTGATATTTTATCTTTTCTGATAAAAATAATTCATTTAAATATATTATTATATTTTAATAATATAATAATGGTGATATTTCTACAGTGAATGTGTGATATATGAATAAATGAGGAGGAAGAGTATTTTTGTTACAATAAATGCTAAAAACATGTTAAACATATTGGTGGGCCCCATTTTGACTGAAATTTGATTATAGCCTGTAAAATCGTTCGAATGTGAATTTCGGTCAATTTCTATTTGAAATTTGGAAAAACTTAAAGCTACAAAGCTGTAGAGAATTAAATTTTCTATGGAATGGACATAAAATTCAAATTTTTCTGATAAAAGGACTATTTATTATGAATTATTGATGTTCCGGAATAATTGATTTTTGAAGTTTTAAATATTTTTTTTAAAGAAAAACATTTTTATTATGTTGGTGGGCCCCACATGAGTGGTAAACATGCTGAATTCAGATTTTCTAAGGTGGGCGTGAATTATTTTTTAATATATTAATATTTTATTAAATTTTCTACGCCAGAAACTAAAGTTTTCTCTCTCTATATTATCGAGCATATTCTTGTGAGTATTTTGATACTTTGAGTGTTGTTATACAAGTTCCCTTCAGCACTATATCCGGTATTCTAGTCAGAAGTACTGTCCTTTTGAGGTAAGGAATGCTATTTTTTTTAAATGATATTATTTCTTTCAATATCATTATGTCGGAATATTGGTAAGATTTTTCTTGTGAAATTCTTGTCTTTTTGTGTCGGGGTTACTATTTATGTATACATCACTATTCACTTATACAGCACTATTCACGAATACGGCACTATTCACCGAAAAATGAAATTTTCTCTTCTTTGTCCCAGATGTCTATTTTTGTTACTATCTTTGATTGTATCCATGTTTTGATATTCATACTTGAATTTTACTCCACCATAGTATATTATGAGGTGTTTTTGAACATGGATAAACCGAAGTACAAATCCCTAATATTTGTTATTTTGTCTCACTAGATTCGTTTTCTTTAAAATATTTTTCATCATCCTCAGTCCTAAATGATGATATAACTGAATATCTTTGGCCTGTAGTGCAGTGATGAATGATTTCTTGATGAACATCTTTGGCCCGTAGTGCAAAGATGAATAGATGTTGAGATGAACATGACCAACTGATGAATATCTTTGGTCTGTAGTGCAAAGATGAATATTTGATTCAAAATATATATTGATTGATATTATAGGGATAAAATATTGATGATGGACTTTAAAATCATAGAAGATAGTAGATTTCATTCTCTACTTAACTCTTTTAAATGAATTGTTAATTCCGCTGCGAATATTGATATAAAACTTGTTGCCTATTATATTCTATCAGATTTTTCCCTGTTGAGGACTAACGATAATTTGTTCTATATTATCTTAGTCATAATATTCTTTATTGGGCTAGTTGAGCTCACTCTTTTCCTTTTTGTTTCATTTTTCTTCTCAGGAAGCGAGAATGTAGCAAGTACTAGTCGGGGTATGGAATGATGGTTCTAGAAAGTTATTTTAGTGGTCCTCACTATTTTTGTAAAATAATGCATTAATAATTGTAATGAGGACTTATTCGAGTGTGGATATTGTTTAGAAGATAATATTTGTATTTAAACTCACAGTTGATATGTTGTCGTATTTTGAACGACAATTGTATTAATAAAGTTATAGTTGTTTCTGTAACATGTATTTGGCGACTTAGAATGGGTGATGTATACCTATTTTAGGGGCCTCATAGTTGGTATCAGAGCTTAGGGATATGGTCTTTGGATGAGATCGGGGAATAGAACTAGGAGGGGAGAGACGAGTAAATCCTTCGATAGTATGTCCTACCTAAGCTTATTTGTTGGTTGGTCAGGGTATATGGTTATTATATTGCATGTCAATTTCTTTAATTAACCCTTGTTTTGTGGAAGAATTTAAAAATGGCAGCTGAAAATATTAATGATGGAGTGAATGAGACTGTGGAAACACCTTTAATCACCAACCAGGAGAGCGTGCAACAAGATGGCAATGTTCATCCTGTAAACAACACCACTGAGCAGAAGATGAACGATGAGATGTTTAGAAGTTTTTTGTGGTTCATGCAAAACCAGACGAGGGAGACTCCTGTTCAAAATACAGGTAGAAACAATGGCAAAACACAACTGGTCACTGCTAAGCAATTCAAGGAGTTGGGACCACCGAAATTTTGGGAAAAGTCGGATCCGATTAAGGAAGAAACGTGGATTAAGCAAATTACTAAGATATTTGATGTCTTAGGATGCACGGAGGAACAGAAGGTTCCATTCGTCACTTTTATGTTTCGTGGTGAGGCAGAATATTGGTGGGAATCTGTGAAGCGTACCCAGCCAACCGCACTCAACATGTCTTGGGAAACATTTCAGAAACTGTTCAATAGCAAGTACTTTCCTAAAAGTATTCATCATATGAAGGAGGTAGAGTTTATCAGACTAGAACAGAACAACATGACTGTGTCCCAATATGAGGCTAAGTTTGCAAAGTTATCCAGGTTTGCACCTCATTTGGTGGAAAATGAGGAATGTATGACGCGGATGTTTTTCAGAGGTTTGAAACTCGACATTCGTCAATACCTCATTTCTCACAAATTTTCCCTATATTCAGATGTTGTCAACAGGGCTTAATTATTAGAGCGAGATAATGAGTACATTCAACAGAGGGACAACAACCAGGGTCATACCGGTGGCAGCAGTCATCGGAGTAATGGTAACTAGCGGGGAGGAAAGAATACGGACAAAAGCGATAACCACTCTGGTGGTAATCGTGGCCATGATAATAGAAGAAGCGAGTCGGGGGGTGATTTTAAAAAGAGAAGGTACAACAATGACAATGTGAAGACGTCAGCACCAACATCAACTATTTCTAAGGGAGGAGAACGACCACCGGTTGTATGTTATAAATGTGAAAAAGAGGGACACATCAGCCCCAACTGCCCACAACAGTTCAAGGTATATTATAATTATGGAAAAGAAGGTCATATCGCTCGAGATTGTATGGTAGCAAAACCAAGTCCAGTGGGCATGGTGACTCAAAGGGCTGTCCTAAAAAATTCAAAGTCAACGGTTCCTAGAAGAGCATTTGTCGTGACTAACCAAAATACGAGGAACCCAAATGAGGTGATCACGGGTAAGCTAATCTTAAACTCTTGCGAAGTTTATACCTTACTAGATACCGGTTCTACCCATTCATTTATCTCTCCTGCTTGTGCTCAACGTTTAAACTTGATTCCGGAGAAATTAGACTTTGACTTATCTGTAGAGACTCCGTTAGGAGAAACTTTCATTACATCCACTGTTTCTAAATCTTGTTTGATCCAAGTTGGCACCATCACATTACCTGTTGATCTTATCTCTTTAAAGATACTTGCATTTGATGTGATTTTAAGGATTGATTGGTTAACTACTCATCATGCCAAAATTGATTATTTTCGTAAGGTAGTTAGTTTTCATATTCCTAACCAACCTGTTATGCAAATTTAAGCAACCAAACCACTAAAGTCAATCACTGTCATATCAAGCCATAAAGCCATTCGTTTATTAAAAAATGAATGTCAAGCTTTCTTAGCCCATGTTATGGACTTGAACAAAGACACGTCAAATTTGAATAATATTTCTGTTGTTAGTGAATTTCCTGATGTATTTCCTGAAGAACTTCTCGGTCTACCCCCAGAACGTGAAGTTGAATTCTTTATTGACCTTGAACATGGTACAAAACCCATTTCTAAAACCCCATATTGAATGGCTCCTATTGAACTTCAGGAGTTAGAGTTCCATCTACAGGAGTTGTTGGACATCGGTTTCATTCATCCTAGTACATCTCCTTGGGGTGCTCCTGTTTTATTCGTAAAGAAGAAAGACGGAAGTATGAGACTTTGTATTGACTACCGGGAATTAACCCATGTCACTATCAAGAATAGGTATCCGCTACCTCGCATCGATGACTTGTTTGACCAGTTGCAAGGAGCACAATTCTTTTCAAAGATCGATCTTCGTTCTGGATATCATCAGCTGAAGATTAGAACTGAGGATATTCTGAAGACTACCTTCAGAACTCAGTACGGGCATTATGAATTCTTAGTCATGTCTTTTAGATTGACTAATGCTCCTATAGATTTCATGGATATGATGAACCATGTATTTAAGGAATATTTGGATCAGTTCATTGTTGTTTCTATTGATGACATCCTCATCTATTCCAAAAGCCGTGAAGATCATGAGCACCATTTGAAGCTGGTATTTCAAAGGCTTCGTGAAAATAAGCAATATGCCAATTTGAAGAAATGTGAGTTCTGGCTTGAGGAAGTAGCATTCCTTGGGCACGTGGTGTCAAAACATGGAGTATCTGTTGACTTGGCAAAGATTGAAGCAATACAAAGTTGGGAGCAACCGAAGTCGGTAACCGAAGTCCGTAGCTTTCTGGGCATAGCTGGTTATTATCGGAGATTCGTGGAAGGATTTTCTCGAATCGCTACTCCATTAACTCAACTGAATTAGAAAGATACAAAATTCGTATGGAGCGAGGAATGCGAGAAGAGTTTTCAAGAGCTTAAGAGGAGACTTATTTCGGCACCTATTTTGACAATACCGTCTGGTTTGGATGGATTTGTTATGTACAACGACGCTTTAGGCAAAGAGTTAGGATGTGTTCTCATGCAACATGGGAAGGTCATAGCCTATGCCTCGCGACAACTCAAAGAATATGAGAGGAATTACCCTACTCGTGATCTAGAGTTGGCAGCAGTCGTTTTCGCGTTAAAAATCTGGAGGCAATATCTATATGGGGAGAAAGTGGAGATATATTCGGATCATAAAAGACTCAAATATTCCTTCACCTAAAAGGAACTCAACATGCGACAACGACATTGGCTTGATCTGTTGAAAGATTACGACCATACCATTCAATACCATCCTGGAAAAGCGAACGTGGTAGCTGACGAATTGAGTAGAAGATCATATGCGGGAACGAGTGCGATGTTGTCAACACAAAGGCCCATTTTGTGTGATTTACAAAAGATGGGTAATATGGTTAGCCTTTTGTGCAACGAACTCTTTAGCCTTGTTAAGTAGATGTTCCCGAATAAAACTATAACTTATTTGCAAGTAAATAGAAGAGACCAAACCTAGCCTAGAACCTCATAACACGTATGTATAGTATGTATCATAATCAATGTACGCTAACAAGTGTGCTAAGATCATGGAAATAAATTTTCAGTACTGGTTTTGACAGGGAGCAGCGCGGCCACGCCACTCCTAAGTCTAAATCCAGTGCGGCCGCGCTGTAAGACAGTGTAATCTGACTTTTTATTTGATAATCTGAAACTTGATGCATGTGTGTATGAATGTCTTAAGTTATGCTACATGACTTAAGTAATGTTTTAAGTGCTCAAGCATGTAATTACTATATGAAACCAAGATTTGATAAATGTTTCTAAAACTTTGTACAAGCTAAGACAACAGTGATTTCAAAAAAATGTGGTTTGATTGTATATGAAAGGTAGGACTAAAAAATATATGTTTAATATGTGTGTAGAATAGTAAGATTATGAACGAAACTTGTATAACTAATTTTTATATACATCTATACATAAATAGGATACTATAAGACTTTGTAGTGACGTTAAGCTTTAGATTTGTAATCTACACAAAAGGCAAGTTTCCTGACTCAAACTTGATTTATTATCTTTCTAGCATGTTAGTGGATAATTATTATGATTACTCCACATCTATGATTGTTATTAAACATTCGCATTTATTGCAAGTTCTCTAACTCTCTTAACTTTACTTATTGTGTAAATCCGAATTGTTTCTATATCGACCATATTTACATCAAGAAAATATCTATTAATATTCGGACTTTGATTTTGTATCTTGATGTTGTTACAAGCATTGAACTTATCGTTCCTAAATGTATTATAAAAGTTGTCTAAGCCATTTGAATCTGCTAGACTAATATCATGTGTTAAAAAGTTGTCCTAACCAATTGTCTTGGTGTGGACTCTTAAAAAAATCTACTAAGTTGAACAACCCTCATTAAAGGGGAGATTATATATTATCGAGAAACCAATGTGCGCACAATCAACATGTTTAAATGTTATGCATAACATAGGGTATTTTGGGCTGATCACCTAATATACTTGTTTTATTGGATTATCAGTTTAATATTGATGATTCTAGTAGGAGTTCTTAGTCCATAGTGACTACTCAGTGTTTAAACCTTTGAATCCTTTTAAAATCCATCGGTCTATAATGACTAATTGTTTATGATTTAAAGGACGGATTTGGAACAATTGATACTTCTTGTTATAATGTTATCCTTTTAATTCCTGAACTATTATTTACTGTTATACCCTTTAGATTTCGAATTTATGCCTGTTCACACTTATTGTTATTTACTTGCTGAGTAAATTTGTTGCACATTCTTGCTTTCTTTTAACCTTTCAGTTAAGTCAAAACGTGGTGAACCTTCAGGCAAGGATAATGGAAAGGGCAAGACTACGACATAACTTTGTTCTTTTATATTAGAAGATTTATCGTATTGTTGTATTTAAGACTTATCTATGATTTTGTATTAAAACTTGATTAGTGTTATGCCTGGATTTAAGATATGTAATGTTGTAGTAACGGTTATGAGACCTTGGAACAAGAATATTTATATTAAATCAATGTAAATTATTATATTATTCCGTTGTATGAGTTATTAATGTATTATTAGAATGAGATCGTGAAGCACTGAATTTGAGATATTACTGTCTGAATTTTGGAGTGTCACAGGTTGGTATCAGAGCATTAGTTATAAACCTTAGGAGCGAGAATCCTTAGACTATAACCTTAGAAGAATTTAGACAATAGTAAGAGATAAAACTCATGTAGAGTTTTCCTAGAGAGTGAGTAGCATTGTGAAATATATCTTCATTCCATACAATGAATTAATGTTTTATTTGACATTCTAATAGATTTTGTTGTTTGTTGTCTTGTGTTTGTGGTTGTAGGATGTCGGACTTGGGAGAACCTAGTAGGATTGTAGAGGAGGAACCACGTGATATACACGTGGTATACGAGGCACCCTTGATAGCTTAGCCCATTTCGGCTGTGGCCTTTGTCGAGAACGACAAGGATGAGATTGAGGTGGAGTCTTACCCAGAAGAAGAGCCAATAGAAGTATAATCTGACTCTGAGGAGGAACCATGGAAGACGAGCCCGCAGAAGATCCCGATGAGATCACATTAAAGGGTCAGATGTTGGGTGAGTACGCAGAGAAGATTCTTGAGTTAGGATGCAGAGTTGAGGAGCTAGAGACCAAGGCTCAGGAGATTCAAACTGAGATGTAGAATCTAAAGGTTGTGACTCATAAGAGGCAACTGAAGATGCAGGAGATGGAGGTAGAAATTGCATATTGTAAAGAAGCAGGTATACAGATGTAATTGTTATGAATTAAATTTCATAAATAATGAGAGTAGTTCACTTAATTAAAATAATGAATTAGTGTAAGCATATTTGTTTTAATAAATGAGGAAGTGATATATTACATATGAGTGTAATATGTTAATGTAATACGATTGTGAATCTTGTAAATCGTAAAAATATTTATCAAATAAAATAAATATTTTAGTTGGAATATTTACTGAAATAAAATAAATATTTGATGGAAATTAGTATGGAATAATTTATTTAATTGTGATAATATTGACTAAATGATTTTATAATCGGTGCACATTTTATTACGCTAATGGAATGGTAGCATTCTAATTTAATTAAATATTAAATAATTAAATTAGAGGACTAATAATTTATTAAATAAAATTATAAATTTATTGGGTAAGTAAATATGGTGTTGGATAAATAAAGATTATGGTTAAATCAAAAGAAGTGTGGCATTTGGTGTAATTTATAATAGGAATAATATTAAAATAAATGGATAAGGAGGTTAGGGGTTCTAGCTAAACATGGCCTGTGACACCCCCAAATCTGGGTACTTCATTCCCTTAAGACTTGGTGTTCACTTTCCATACATTCATACTATCTACCCAAATAAAATAACATTTAAACCATAAATCCTCCCTTTAAAAAAGTTACATCATTAAATCCAAAAATATCCCAGGATGTTTAACCTTAACATCAATCAAGTGCGGAAATAAAAGAATTACATCACATCATTAAATATAAAGTCTATTAACATAAAAGTCATTAAATTACAAGTCTTCATCACTTGTACAGTTTTCCCTTTCCTTTGCTAGTTGTAGGTTCATCGGCCTTTTCAACTTTAGCTGCAATGAGTGTATATATGCAAGCATGAGCAAACAAAGCTCACTTGAATAATAATGAATAAACATCATATCGACTGCGGGATAAATCAACTTTTGGTACCTGTACTGGGACACGACTTACAATTTGGTAACCAAAGTGAAAAAAGTTACAAACTGGTGATTGTACTCAAAAAATATTACACTTCGTTAACTATTAGGGACAAAACTTACAATTTGGTACCCGAAGTGAAAAAAGTTACAAACTGGTGATTGTAATCGACAAATGTTATACTCCGTTAAACAGTAGGGTTTCATCTTTATTTTGTTTGAAAATTAGGGTTCTAATTTTTAAATAATCGTTAAAATTGATCCAACAGGAGAGACAAACATACAAAGAAAGAAGCGAAGTCGACGCAAAGAAGATCCTTGATGTTTTGTTCCATCTTTCCTTATCTCCCACATTCGCACCATTGCTCCACAGTGGCACCGACTTGGGAACTCTAGTGTAATCCATTCATTTTATTGCATGAACTACAATCTTCTTCCCCGATTTCATTTACGATTTCACTCCAAGACGAGCTCATCCTTTCAATTAAACACTGAAAACTCTTTAATAAATATATGGGAACCAAAAATCAATGGAGAATCGAGACAAGAAGAATGAGAGAAGAAGGACAGAAGAGAACCCTAATTTTCAAACAGAATAAAGATGAAACCCTACTGTTTAACGGAGTATAACATTTTTTTAGTACAATCACCAGTTTGTAACTTTTTTCACTTCGGGTACCAAATTGTAAGTCGTGTCCCTAATGTTTAATGAAGTGTAACATTTTTCGAGTACAATCACCAGTTTGTAACTTTTTTTATAAACATCATATCAACTGCCAAATGAATAGGCTCAATAGAAATGAATAAAGTACTTCATCAATAATAATCAGGAATCGAACTTGAAATATATAACTGAGGGTCAAAAGATCACAAACTATGTCCATAGTTGTAAGTAATCTTTCATCTTAAACTTTAACAGTCATAAGACTATAAGGACTCCTTGTACTTAGGGGGATAAGCCCTTCGTACAATGTATTGTGCACAAATATTTCAACGTTATACGTAAATTATCCCCTAATAATAGGGTTGTTCATCTCAGCATTTAGAATACGAGTCCGCGCCAAAGTAAGTTTGGTTCGGATAAGTTTCAAGGTAATTTGGAATTCAACGAATATCAACTACGGAGTAGTTGAATAAAAAGGTACTAACTTTATGTTATGGAATAAATCATAACGGAATCAACATTGAATACTAAGGTCATGCTTTAGGAATAATTTAAGAGCATAAACATTGAATAATTATAACATACCTTGCTTGAACAATATTAAGCCAATGTTATTTAGAATTGAGTACTAAGCATGCATAACAAATAATAAAGTGAACGATAAAACTTGGTCAACATTAGTATATCAGAATATATAAACTTGCATGCTAAATAACAAGCTAAAGACAAAAATAACTTGCTCAATATCAGAATAAGGTTTAGAAAACTTGCGTAATTGTAAATGAGATAGGGTAAGTAAACTTGCTCAATAATAACAAGTTAAAGTAAGAAACTTGCTCAACGAAAATGTAGAGTTAGAACACTTACCATAATGCGAATATACAATAATAATATTAGATGTGGAATCATCTACAATAATTATCCACTAACGTGCTTGAAAAATAACAACTCGAGTTTGAGTTAGAGAACTTGCCTTGTTTGTAGGCTAAATCGTAATAGTTTGATTTACAATATCCTAATTACATATAATTAGGATACAATTAATCATTACAAATATTCTATAAGTATTTATTTCATGTATGGTTTGATTGTTAACCACATAGTCAAATTACATCAATAAAATAATAATAAAACTTGTTAGGTGTTAATAACGTGCTCATTCTTAGCACTATAATACTATAATAACAAAATTACATGTTTAACAATCATCATATTTCATTACATCAACAATTATAGACTTTTGTGCAAAATAAAAGTCGTTCCTGGACCTATTGTTAACTTAGGTCTTTGCATACCACAACAGATCCTTCATACAAGTATGACATGATGATATGTGATGATAAGCCCAAAGTGAAGCCAGAGCCATTGGCCAGCCACAAGCGTGAAATTTAGAGCTGGGGCGTAGATTTTGGCGCCAAGGCTCCAAGCTTACAGAAGACAAAACGAAGAACAGAACAAAGCTACTGTATCTTAATTTCTAACATCAATTAACATGTATAACTTATGCAAATTACACATACATGTTCCCCATCATACATATACTAATTTAACACAATTAAACAACAATATCAGAAAACTTAAATCCTTGAAAGCTAATTTTTAAACCAACAAAATTCCATTTTTTATATTTCTTGACACAATGAACAGTAACCACAATTTTACACCAACTTGACTCCTTTGAACTTCGTTGTCTTTATTTCATACCCAATTAACATAATCATAGTTCATTTCTTTTACAATTCGTATACACTTTAACCATCAAATTTGTTACTGTCATAAGCCATGTATAAGAACATACACTGGAAAACAGTTTTCCTTTTTTTTAAACGAAATTAACATACAATTCTTTGTCTAAACATAAACTCTAGCATTACAACTACTTATAATTACAATAATTCAGTTGTATAGAAAAAATTCGAAAAATAGAATTAGAACATAGAAATTGAAACTCACGTCGTTAAAACACACACACACACACACACACACACACACATATATATATATATATATATATGCTAGTTATACTATCACCATCATACTATACGCATAATCTCATAACCAATTTATAACAATATATATTTCAAAAAATTGTATATACACTTTATACTCAAGAAAATTATGCCGTAACATATATATTGAGGGTTATATAACATACCTTCACTTGCTTGACCACTACTAACTAAAACTCAGAACTTGCTTTGGAATCACAGACTTGTCTTTCTCTCAATTCTCTCTGGTCTCTCAATTTCTTCTTTTTTTCTTAGTTATCAGTACAGGCTAAATACATTTGACGCAACAAAACTAAACTAATAACAAAGTGTAAAAAGAAACGTATATAGTCATAATAAACCCAATAAGTAATATCAGTTACCAAATATAACGTATAGGTTATAAATATATTTTATTTATTATTTTAATTTATTTTATTTATATTATTAATAATTCAAAATTTAAAAATTCAAAAGCCATAAGGCTCCGTTTGGCAAAACCCTTTAAAAATTAAAGACTTAATATATTTAAGCCTTGTTTGGCAAAACTAAATTATACTCCTTTAATTTATTTTAATAACTCCTTTATAATATAGTTATTTGTCACATTTTATTTAATTAAGTTTTCATACTTAATTTAATTAATTCTAATAACAATTTATTGAATAAATCATTTAATCATTATACACTCTCTAACTTAATTATTAAATTAAATTAGAATATTATCTCATAATAATTAATTTCTTAGTCCATTAATTATTTATTAAACAAATAATTAACCAAATCAAATTAAATCAAATATTAATTCAATAATAAACATATCCATTAAATATTTATATAATTCAATAAATATTTTAAAAAATATAATAAAAATTCTGGATTGTTACATGACCATGTGACCCTTTGCCTTCGTAACAGATGTGAGCCCTTGGTTTTTTTTAACTGATAGACTAAATAAAAAATATGTTAAGTTATGCTAAATCTAAGAAAGAAGAATTGAGTAGAGAAGAGAAAAAATTGAGAGAGAAAAGGAGTTCACTGTAGATTTGGAGAAGAGCCTCAGAGAATCAAGGAGAACCAACCTTTTTCATCATCTAATTAAAGATAAGGAGGGTTCAAGAATTCGTAAGTTCCTAATCTTTGTTCCTTAATTTCATTGTTAGAAATTACTATGGTTATTTGACCTTAGGAATTGGTGAAGAATATGTGTGTGTTGATTATGTAATGAATTTCTAGTGTTGAAAATATCTAAAATCAAACCAATCAAGTCTAAATTGTGTAAAGGATGGAAAAATTAGACTCTTGGTAATTACATATTATATGGTATGTTTTGGAGGTAAAAATTTGGTGTAATCCAATGATTTAAGTTGTAAATTGATAGTGGTTTTTTGTTCTCCTATGAGAAACAAAAAAAAACTCAATTGGAATGAACTAAAACAGAGTTAGAACGAATTCGTGATGTAAGATTTCGTTAAATATGTTGAAGTATAAAAATATAGCATGGACACTGAATTGGTACCCTTAAATTGATATGTTGAATTTCTGAAATGTTATAATTATTATGTAGATGAGTAGTTCAATGTTTCAGGAGTTCATAGAGTCAAAAACCAACTAATTCTGACTTAAAATGAAGAAGTTATGAAGATTTGAAGTAAAAACGTTGCAAAAGCGTAATCTGGCGGTGAAAGCAGCGTCATTTGTTGCCGAGGCTTGAGCACGCCCTTTGGACGCCGCTAGTGTGTGGCGTCTTTGCAATGTGAAGGAAATGGGTGCGGCCGCACCCAAAATGTGTTAAGTGTGACTACTTTGACCTATTTTGGTAAAACAGCCGTAACTTTTTCATACGAACTCCGATTTAGGTGATTCTAGATGATTCAGTGCATATTTTGTTAAAGTTTCTGAAATGTTATAATTATTATGTAGATGAATAGTTAAATGTTTCATGAGTTCATAGAGTCAAAAACCAACTAATTCTGACTTAAAATGAAGAAGTTATGAAGATTTGAAGTAAAAACATCGCAAAAACTGTAATCTGGGCGAAGCCAAGTGCGGGTGCGTTGCCTAGGAGCGCTGGCGCGCTGCCTAGAAGCACGGGCATGCTGCCTAGGAGCGCAGGTGTGCCGCTGGGCACTTCTAGCTGGTGCGAGAGCGCTGGAGTGTGAAGGAAATGGGCGTGGCCGCGCCCAAAGTGTGTTAAGTGTTACTACTTTGACCTATTTTGGTAAAACGACCATAACGTTTTCATACAAACTCTGATTGAGGTGATTCAAGATGATCTAGAACGAGGACGAATAGACCTACAACTTTTATTCTTTAAGTGTTTAAATTTGAGGTCGTTCGAAGGGGCCAAAATTGCCATCTTTGGGACTAATGTGTTTTTGGAGGCAATCGGAGGGCGTCGGGCATGCACATATGTAAGTGTAGTGCTTCTGATGATAAAAGATGTTGTTCTAAGTTATAAAACATGAATTTTAGTAAATATAATGATGCTGAACATTGATAAAAGATGTATTAGATAAGTTGTATAAGCATACTAAGTATACACAAGAGAGACAAATCAGGCGTGTGACGAATAAACGTCGAAACGCCGTGACAAGTGTTAATGAACGTAAAGTATTTCAAGTCAAATGAAATGAATGCTATAAGATATGAAATAAGGTTAATATAAAACCAATAATGATTCCTAGTAAGACTTAAAAACATGAATGAACTTCGAGTATGAAATATAGTGAGATGTAAGTCGAAAGTTAACACAATCAAATTGAACATTGTGCATTGATAATAGGAAGGGTTATAAGATATAGAGTAAAGTTTACATTACAACTACTATGCATTTGTATTTGACTAAAAATTGATGTGCATGATTATATAATTGTGTAGGGCACGTGAAGTGCAGATAGTCATAAGCTTTTAAACTATTATTGGTAAACAACAATCAAGGCAAGTCTTTCAGTTCCTATTTGCTATTTGAACTTGATGATGAAATATTTTAAATCTTTATGACAAATAGCATGATGTGTTATATATATGTTAAAATTATGAAACGTTAAAGTCAATTTATGACTACGTTGATTGAGTACGACACTCAATCTTTGAACTTGTTATATGAACTGCAGCATGTATGTTATGTTAGTCCCTTGTTTATGAGATGTATGATAAGCATGTTATTATGTGCTACGTGATGCATGAAAATTGTTAGATTTGCTAGGCTGTCGAGCTCAACCTTGCAAATAACCCTTTTGCAGGTTAAGGAGTTAAGGCTACTTGAATGACGTGGATCAGAAATAATACACAGAGATTAATATTTTAGCTAAAGTTATTATTTCTTTAAACCATGATTAGGGTTCATGAGTTGTACTCAATGTTTTATGATGTATATTTTATGTTGAGTTGTAAAGTTAAAGTTTGAGTTGTCCAATGTATAAAGGATATCGATTTGTTATGTACGTATATATACATTAACTCTGATAAAGTGAATCATGGATTATATATGATTCAAAGACATGTAGATGATAAAAGTTTTGATTCAGGGAATTAAAGTAAGAAGATAGAAAAGTTTAAATTATTCCGTATTTTATTAAGTTTAACATCAAATAATGATGTAAAATCAAAAGTTAGACGTATTATTAATGACCGAAGTCGATAGTTGAATTGTAAGAATTTTGGGGTCGTTATAGTTATCTCTTCTGTAAAAGTAGTTTGGCGAAACCACGACACTGAGGAGGCCACGTGATATGCCTTGTGTGGCATGATGTTGGACTAAGTTTATGGTCTATTTTCACACCCGGATTTCGTGTATCACGGTCCCATCTCTTACCAAACATACATCATTTTATAGCTAAATATAATAACATACATTCTCAAATCATAGGTTCTAATACCTTATAACCTCGTTCATTACAAATAATGATAATTACATTATTCTTTACATCTTACAAGAGTGACTTTGATCCGAAACCAAGGATACATATCAATTTATTAAACTATTCTATAGTTTAAGTAAACTATTCTACATTACAAGTTTTGGCTTGATCTTCACGCTCATTCATATACTCAATGTCACCTCATCTGGATACCGGTCAACTTGATCTTTACGGGATCCTTAAGTTCTTTTTAACATCAGTTGCTGAAAATATTTTTATTTAAAGCAAGTGTGACCATTCAATTGCTCATCAAGTCATAGTAGTTGAATAAACAACATCAAGAATTTAACATTTCTTTAAAACTTTAAAACTTCAGTAACCGAACCAAGGTTATGAAGAACTTTGAATAATAGGAATAATTCTGATTCCTATCATTTTAAAATATTAGTCACATTCATTTTGCAATACTTTCATTCTTCTACCTTTTTCATACACATTCTGTTAGGCTAAATTCATTAGCTCAGACTTAACAATAACAGTTCATGAATAAATAAAACATTTTTATATTGAACAATTCAACCACAGAACAATTCATCTCTTAGAAACGACAACGTGTTAAAATTATGGCAAAAGGCCTCATACATTCTACCACCTTGTACAAATATAAAACATTTACACATAGATAAACTTCTCAAGTTCCACATTTGAGAAAATTTAATAAGCTAGCATTCATTTCAAATATGAATGAAGTTAGGAAACTTGCCTTACGCACAGCTATAGCTTACAGTTTACGCTGAACTGTTTATTGCAAACCCTATATTACACATAAAGAAATAACACATACACCAATTAGTCATATACATGACTTATGCATTGGTTTAAACTTAACTTTAGTTCTTATGGTTCATGTTTATAACCTAAGTTCATGTAACCCTCCTTCTTTATCGTTTTACGGCGTCATGACATACGGAGATGTCTTAATTCATACGATCATCATCTTTGATGATTTATATTCTTATCTTCTTCTTATAAATTTTCTAAGACTTAGCACACATCAAGTCTCTACTAGTATTCCATATAGTACTCTGAGTGGTTTTCCACAAACAACCAACAAACTAGTATCTCGTCTCATCTACACTGTCTTTCATAGCGAGTTAGATCGGTTGCTAGTTTCGTATATACCTCTGCTCTCTGAAGGAACTATTTAGCCCAGCTCCCATATGTCAACCATTAAAGATTACGAATGTACCACAACCTAAACTTAACTTTACTTATCCAAACTATTAAAGCTATAACCTTCGTTAAGCCGATTTCCTATTTCTTATGGCTTTCTAGAAACTAAATGTCATACCTCATGATTTATTCCTTATCGTCTAAGTCATACAGTCTTTTGTATACCTAGAATTATCATTCAATGTTAATACTATGCGTTCATAGCGTTAAACATTTTACCTTACCTTATTCATATTTTATAATGTCCGGTTCATTCGACTCGAAACATCATCCAAGTTAAAAGCATTAACTCGGCTTCTTAACGTTATACGTTATTTTCATTAATTCAATTTCTTCAACATTATTCAGACGTTCCTCCCGATCTTGGATCTCGTCATCCTTCTATGCCATCGAGGTCTGCTGTTCAGCTACTATCTCTTGCAACTCCTCGACGGTATCTTGAAGTTCCACATTGCGATCATACACCTTGTCTTACATACGGGCAACTATCAAGTTAAGTGGAATCTCTTCCTCCTCGTCCTCCTCATCCCCTGATTGTGGCAGCTCAACAGGGTCCTCCTCATCCGTCTCTATCTCATCCTCCTATCCAGGTACTCTCTCCTGCTCCACTACTGTGACCAATGGAACTATTTCCCGTGGTAGTAGATGTTCCCAAATCACCTGTATATCTTGAGGCTCCTCCTCTCTAGCCTGACTCGATCATCCTATATTAGCCATCATGTCAACCAAATTTTAAGTTTTAATTACTAATCATTACTACTCGACACTCACGAGCACATAAGTTGTTATCACATAATCACATAAGTATTTTATTACTTCTTCCTTAACAAATCGATAAGAGTTTATCATCACTACCTTTTCAAAAGTTACTTCCCTAGGCCTTTCCCCACCTAAGGTTCATAGCCTAAAGCTCTGATACCAACTTGTGACACCCCCAAATCTAGGTACTTCATTCCCTCAAGATTTGGTGTTCACTTAATCGAACATTCATATCTAACTACCCAATCATAGTAAAAATTGAATAATAAAACCTCCCCATTAAAGGGTTACATTAATAAAATCTCCCAGGTTGTCTAACCTTTAAATACAATCATTCAAATGCGGAAAATAAATAAACTTCATTACAATCATTAAAATAAAATCTGATAATAAAATATCAACATGTTACAAGTCTTCAATACTTGTTCATCTTTCCTTTTCCCTTACTGGTGCTAGGTACATCAACCTTCTCATCTTTAACTGTAATAGTTGTATAAGCAAGAGTGAGGAAACAAAGCTCACTTGAAACAACAATGAATGAAAATCTTACAACAACTGCCAAATAAGAGGCTCAATAGAAATGAACAATATGGTCTATCAACATTCTGAAATATATAACTGAGGGTCCTAAGACCACGAACTTTGTCCACAGTTTTGAGTAATCTTTCAACTCCAACTTTAACAGTCATAAGACTATAAGGACTCCTCGTACTTAGGGGGATCAGCCCTTCGTACAATGTATTTGTGACACCCCCAAATCCGGTACTTCCATTTCCATAGGATTTGGTGTTCACTGTACAAGCATCATCTATCTATCTACCCATAAATAAATTTCAAACCATGCAATAGATAGAATAAATAATAAATCTCTCCCCTTATGGGGTTACATCAACTGAATAATAAATAAATCCCAGGTTACTCTAACCTTAAATCATCTGTGTGGAAAACATAAACAAATAAGTCTTAAGTAACATCAAGTCTAACTATCATTATATAATCACATAAATAATCAGTCTTCATTACTTGCTAAGATTGCCCTTGCCCTTACTAGTGGAAGGTTCGTCTTCTCTTTCGTTCTTAACTGCAATGTTATTATTACACAAGAGTGAGCACGATTGCCCACAAGTATAACAATATAACAATGAATAATAACATGTGAGAGAAATAATAACTTCTGATGTAAAAGCTTAACTTTTGAATCAAGAATGAATAACAAGAATCAAAAGAATTTCTGAGGGTCATAAGACCTTAAACTACGTCCTAGGTTGTTAAGTGTTTATACTTGAAACCTTTAACAGTCATAAGACTATGGACTCTTCTTCTCGTATTTAGGGGATCAGCCCTTAGTACCATACTGTGCGCAATATCTTAACGCTAAAGCGTAAATAATCCCCTATACAGGGTTGTTCATCTCATTTTGACATTCGAGTCCGTGCCAAAGGAAGTTTGGTTTGGATAATTCATCAAGGGATTCTGAAATTTAGAACGCTCATCAACTCTGGACTAGTCGAATCAATAAGGGTTCGCTAGTCTAATAAGGTTTAACAGTAAATGAATATTTAATTTGAATAACATCTCAAAAGGTATACAATAGAATAATTATTGTATAACAACATCATGCTTGAAGATTAATAACCTTGAATATACAAGACAAGCTTGATCAATAATAATGATAACTTGCTCAATGTAGAAAGATGAATTAATCAACTTATATAACGATAACAAGTAGGATTAGGAAACTTGCTCAACGAAAGTTTAGGGTAAGAAACTTGCTCAATGTAACAAGATAAGGTTTAGAAACTTGCCTCGTGCGTAGATTACACGTTAATAAAACTCGTTCTTTGATTTAAATCCAACATATCATTCATGTTCATAACACCAATCAATTATCATGTAATAAACATCACAAGTTTATTCTTTGTCTAACTCGAGTTCATGACTATACTTAGTCAATTACTACACTTATTGTCAAAAATTAAGACTTCACAAACAATAAGGTAACAATGCATTTGATTATTCAATTCACACGTAATTATGTTATGGACATGTTAAGAATTTATTTTAACATCTCATTATAGGTCTAACAAGTCTTTATAATCATTAGACTAAGTTGCTATCACATTTCTATACTTGTACACTTTTAAAAACTCATTTCGACCGTTATTTCGCTAAGTGGTATTTGCTACCGCCACTTTTGTACTTACTCTTGGTCATTATATTTCATGGTATTCTATGACACGATACTTGGTATTATGAATATGAGACTCTAGTTCCATTTTCTGCAATTCGCGAAAATTGCAGAACACGACTAAAAATTTCCAATCAACTTATTTTTACACGAATTTAGACATACCCACATGCTAGAATTCATACATAATCAATACATAACATCTATGGAGTAATTTTCGCCCATTAAAACATATAATCACAGAATTAAAGCATGCAAATTGATACATTCTTGATGTTCTTGAACAAAAACATGGATTTTAATGCTACGGATTCGTTATAAAGCCAAATCCAACCATTCAAGTTTCATTTTGTTCATTTTAACATGCATAATCATATCAATGTGTGAATTTTGCAAAATAAATTATATTTGACATATAAAAATCACGTATAAGGCCATATGGCCATATCACATATTCTGAAATCTTTTACTGTATAATTTCATGAAACTGAAGATATGGAAACCCATATAATATATATTAAAACATGCCATACAACTCGAATTATTACATATATTCTCATAACAACAGAATTTCCCAAATACAGAGACTCACAGAATAAATGAAAGCCATATTCATGAAAACTTTAAAAGACGTAAAATAAAAATTTGGGTTGAAGAGAATTACCCAAGCGTAAAGTGTAGATTACTTTACTAAGAAGTGAATTCCTCCTCCACAAAACTCTGAATTCTCAACTCTCTCTTTGTATCTTTCTCTGAAACTCTCTCTGACACTTTCTAGACTTAGGAAAATTAATAAAAAAAGGAAGGGGAAAGCGTATAATAAAGAAGACGTCCCTCAACTCCCATTAAGGCCATGTTTGGCTAGAATTAAAAGGTTTCAAAACCCATTATTTTAATAAAACCTTATCATATAGTTTAAATAATGTCACATCCATTATAAAATAAATCAAATATCTAGTTTAATTGACTTTAAATAAAATATAATAATTTCTCATTAATACACATAGTCACATAATTCAAATTCTCTTTGATTAATAATGTCAAATTATAAAATCTCTAATTAATAATTAAAATAACATAGGCTTATTAAATATTTCTTTTAATTCAATAAGCTCACATAAATACATACATCGAATAATCAAATTCTCCATATTAATTTCATAAATATAACACATATAATTAAATTAATCTATCACAACTTCATCAATTAATTAATTAATATAATAATTAATTCATCGAAAAATATTTATTCAATTCAATAAATATTTAAATTAAATTACAAAATCTCGGTTGTCACAGTATTGTGCACAAACATTTTAACGCTAAGCGTAAACCCTTAATAATAGGGTTGTTCATCTCAGTATTTAGAGTACAAGTCCACACCAAAGTAAGTTTGGGTTGGATAAGTTTCAAGGTAATTTAGAGTTTACGAACATCAACTAAGGATTAGTTGAATAAAACTGTAATAACATTATGCTATAGAATAATTCATAAGTGAATCAACATTGTGTACTAAGGTCATGCTTTAGGAATAATCTAAGAGCACAAGTATTGAATAATGTAAAATTCCTTGCTTGAACAATGTTAAGCTAAGGTTAAAACCTTATTTAAAGTTGAATCTTAAGCATGCATAACAAATAATAAGATGAATGATAAAACTTGTTCAACATTAGTGTGTTAGAATGTAGAAATTTGCATGCTAATTAACAAGTTAAAGATTGGCTCAAAATCAAGAAATAAGGTTTAAGAAAAATCAAGAAATAAGGTTTAAGAGTTTGCATGATATAATTAGGGTTAAGAAACTTGCACAAAGAAGCTTAGAGTTAGGAAAACTTGCTCAAAGATAGTTTAGACACTTGCACAATTATAAAAGTAGAGTTAGAGAACTTGCCTCGTGCGTAGGTTAAACAATCACTACTCACGTTCACCACAAGTCCTACACATACCATATGTATTGACAATACTCATTAGTTATACTAACATTACCTTCATGAGTTGTTTTCTTACTTTTAGTATAGCTACTAACTAAGTTTAAGTTTAAACAACATCACATCTTTTCATGAACATTACTTTTTAGCTTTATTACAACTACTGAAGTGATCATGTCATTGCACCACATACACATTAATAACTTGATACAACATCCTATTACATGTCCAACAAGTTATCATTAAGTTATACTAACATACAAAGGATTGCACTTGCATTTGCGCATCCCGACGCCCTCCGATTGGCTCCAAATACGCAAGAGTCCTAAAGATGGTCATTTTGACCCTTCATAACAATTTCAAATTGAAAACCTTAAAGAATAAAAGTTATAGGTCTATTCGTCCTCGTTCCGAATCATCTTCAATCACCTCAATCGGAGTTCGTATAAAAAGGTTATGGTCGTTTTACTATAGAAGGTCAAAACTGTTCGAACCAGGCTACAATTCCAGCGCTGGGGCGTGGGACAGTGGCACTGGGGCGCGAAATTCAGAACTGGGGCGCGAAGTTCTGGCCTATTTTTGGCGCTGAGGCGTAAATTTCAGCGTTGGGGCACGAAATTTGATGTTGGGGCGCGAAATTTGGTGATGGGGCTCCGAATTACAGAACACCCAAAACTAGAAACAAAACCAAGCTACTTTGTCTTAATTTCTAACACCAATTAACATGTGTAATCCATGTAAACCACACATAAATATTACCAAGCATATATGTACCAATTTAAATAACTAAACAAAAAATTTAAAAAACTTAAATCCTTGTAAGCCTATTTTTTTAAAACCAAATTCCTTTATTGACGTTGTTTGACAAAGTTTAACACTGTAATTCTTATTATACATCAAATTAATTCCTTTCAACTACGTTCTCTGTAATTCTTAACAAGCTAATTAACATAATCACAGTTCAATTTCACCATTAGTTCACAATCATATATATAAATTCATACCTATATTCAAACTATGCTCATACATATATTCGCTGTAAAAACAAATTTATCTTCTTGCAGACTTAATTTAGTATACAATTGTATCTATATGTTAAGCATACAATCATATATATACATGCTAGTATAACAATTACAAATACAAATACACATAATTTTCTAACCAATTATAAAAAACATGGTTTTACAGAAAGTTTGTAGAGAACTTTATGTTACAGTCAATTTCAGAAACACAAAGACTTAGAAATAATGGCGTAAAACATATATGTTAAGGTTATGTAACATACCTTTTGTTGCTTAAGAAATCTGTGACGAACGAGATTTTTGTAAATTAATTTTAATATTTATTGAATTAAATAAATATTTTTCGATGATTTAATTATTTGATTAAATAATTATTTGATCTGATTGTGGTAGATTAATTTAATTATGTGTTACATTTATTAAATTAATGTAGAGAATAATTATTATTCAAATATGTAATTATGTGAGCTTATCGAATTAAATGAAATATTTAATTAAGCATGATGTTATTTAATTAATTTAATTATTAATTAGAGAGTTAATAATTTGACATTATTTATTAATGAGAAAATTAATAATGTGACTATGTGAAATTATGAGAAATTATTATATTTTATTTAAAATAAATTAAATAAGATATTGATTTATTTTATGAAGGAGTGTGACATTAATAAAACTATATAATAAAGTTTTATTAAATTAAATGTTTTTTAAATCTATTTTGCTAGCCAAACAAGGCCCTATGGGGAGTTGGAGCGATTACCCATTATTGGGTTAATCGACCACTCGATCGTCGATTCTCTTATTATATCATACGTCTTCTTTTCTTTCTTCATTTTTCCTAAGTCTAGAAAAGTAGAAACAGAGAGAGTTTCAAAGAGAGATTGAGAAGTGTTGAGAAAGAATTTTGATTGAAGAAGAGTTGAGAAGAAATTATTCTCTACTAATCTATACTTATTCTCAAGGTAATCTCCTCTTCCCAAATTCTAAATTTCATGTCATTAGTTTTTATAAAAATGGCTTTCATACATTTTGTAAAATCTCTGTAATTGAGAAAGGGTTTGATTATGAGTTTATATATGGGTTAAGATGTATCAAATCGTATTTGATTATATATATATTATGTGAATTATCATTTATTAGTTTTCATAATACTATGAATTGCTATTTCAAAAATTTACAGAGTATGGGTTTTGCCCTTATGGCCTTATACGTGATATTTTATGTATTGATCGTATGTTATCCCTAAATTTTACACTCGTATATTATTATGCATGTTGATTTTGCAAATTATGTGTTGTAACTTGTTAAAAATCATGCTAGATGGGTTAAGTAATGATTATATATGTATTACAATGATTGGGTAAGTCTAAATTCGTATAAAAATAACTAATTGGAAGTTATGGCCATATTCATGTATAATTTTACGTGTGATTGATTTTTGGCTTATTTTGGCCTTGTTATGTTCATGAAGCTAATGAAGCTCGAGAAAATGAACACAGGTAACCCGCTTCCCCCGCATGCGTTACTAAACTAAATTACCACCAGACGATAAAAAAAAAAAAAAATTGATGAAAATTATTAATAAAATATTTATAAAATAAATTAAATATTTTAATTGAGATATTTATGGAATAAAATAAATATTCGATGAAAATTATTATTAAAATATTTATAAAATAAATTAAATATTTTAATTGAGATATTTATGGAATAAAATAAATATTCGATGAAAATTATTATTAAAATATTTATAAAATAAATTAAATATTTTAATTGAGATATTATGGAATAAAATAAATATTCGATGAAAATTATTATTAAAATATTTATAAAATAAATTAAATATTTTAATTGAGATATTTATGGAATAAAATAAATATTCTACGAAAATTATTATTAAAATATTTATAAAATAAAGTAAATATTTTAATTGAGATATTTATGGAATAAAATAAATATTCAATGGAAATTATTATGAAATAATTTATTCGAGTGTAATAATAGTAAGAGAATGAAAATATTCAAATTTAATTAAGTAATTAAATTAGAAGGGTAATGATTTGTTAAATAAAGTGGAGTTTATATTAAATATTTAAGTGAAAATGTAACTAATGAATGTCGTGAATACATATGGTATGTGTGTAGGATTTGTGGTGAACGGAAGTAGTAATCGTTTAGCCTACGCACGAGGCAAGTTTCCTAACCCTACTTGTCATTATTGTTCAAGTTTATTAATTACCTCGAGTAAATTATCATTATTATTATTCATGTTCAAATGTTATATTAAAGATTGATTATCTTTTCAAAGCATGATTCAGTTATACAATAATTGTCCTATTCTATACTTCTTGAGATTATAATTCAATTTGAATATCATTATTATTGAACCTTATTAGACTAACGAACCCTTATTGATTTGACTAGTTCATAGTTGATGAGCGTTCTAAATTTTCGAACCCTTGATGAATTGTCCAAACCAAACTTCCTTTGGTGCGGACTCGAATGTCAAACTGAGATGAACAACCATGCAAAGGGATTTACTTATGCGTTAGCGTTAAGATATTGTGATGATGATTGTACTAAAGGTGATCCCCTAAATACGAGTAGAAAGGTCCATAGTCTTATGACTGTTAAAGGTTTCAAGTATAACCCTTGTTAACCTAGGACATAGTTCAAGGTCTTATGAACCTCAGAATTCTTTTGATTCTTGTTATTCATTCTTAATTCAGAAGTTGATCTTTTATTCAGATGTCTTTGATTCACTCGCATGTTATTATACTGTTATTTCATTGTTATATTTGTGGGCAATAGTGCTCACTCTTGCTTTATAATAACATTGCAGTTAAGAACGAAAGAACTGACGAACCTTCCACTAGTAAAGGCAAGGGCGAAGTTAGCAAGTGTTGAAGACTTGTTATTTTATTTGATGATGTATTTATGTTAGACTTGAGTTAATGATGTTGTTTAAGACTTATTGTTTATATTTTCGCACAGATGTTTAAGGTTAGTTCAACCTGGGATTATGTTTATGATTTAGATGTTGTAACCCTATAAGGGAAAGATTTTTATTTCAATTTATTGCATGGTTTGCATTTATTATGGGTAGATAGATAGATGATATTTGTACAGTGAACACCAAATCCCCGTGGAATCGAAGTACCCAGATTTGGGGGTGTCACAGGTTGGTATCAGAGCTGTAAGGTTATGAACCTTAGGTGGGGGGAACAACCTTAGGTAGTAGCCTTGTAGGAGATCGAGAACATAGTAGTGGTAAACTCTTATCGAGTTCTAAGAAATGAATTTCTAAATTCATTAAAGATAATAAAAGACTTTATGTGCTTATGTGTTAATCTTTGTGTTCGCTAGCACGGATTAATGACTAAAACTTAAAATTTTGTGTCAGGATGTCTAATGTTGGAGAAGCTAGTCAAGCTGGGGAGGAAGAACCCCGTGTACCTATAGTACCGACAGAGGAGGAGCCCCGAGACATTCATGTCGTTAGGGAGCAGCTTGTACAGAGAGAGTCATCTCCGATGATCACTGTCGTTGGTCAGGAGCATGAGCCGGAGACTGATCTAGAGGAGGATCCTAAGGAAGAGGAAGAAGAAGAGGAAGAAGAGGAGTTCCCACCGAACTCCATTGATGCAGAGATGTATGACGCACTCTATGATCGTAACGTAGAGTTGCAGGATACTGTTCGGGATTTGACTGAGCAGGCGGTTAGTCAGCAGATTACTATTGAGCAAAAGGATAGAGAGATTGAGACTCTTTACACACGTTTAGGAAACGTGGAGTGGGATCTAGTTCACGAGAAGGGTCAGACCGAGGATAAGTCCGCAGAAATAGAGAAGTTAAAGAAGGATCTGAAGGAGACCTCAGAGAGGCTTGCCATGGCAGAGGAGGGCTGGGTACGAGAGTCACGCCGTGCTGATCGTGCAGAAGATGATCGCCATGCGCAGAAGGCTAAACTTGAGGAGACATACTCTACACTACAAAATGCAATGAATGTGGTCCAAGATCGAGTTAGGAAGTATCCAATCCAGTTTGAGGATCTACCATCATATATACTAGATCATAGAACGATGTGCTGCATCATAGAGGAGGAACGTAGCAAAGGCTATCCAAATACTTTGATGATAAAGTGATAGAATTTGTTTAATTATGTGAAAGACTTAATTAGTTTTATATGTAAATTCGGCGTGTTTATGAATGAAAGAATATTTGAATGTTTTAAATCCAAGTGGATTCTTTATTCAGGATAGTTGATGTAAATAGCATGCTTATGCTATCGTTTAATGTTAAAACTTTGATTTGAATGCAAATATATCAAGTTGTTTGAGATGATGTGTTAAGTGATATGTTGAATTGTTGAGTAATGCCTTAACTATTTAGGGAAATAAATAAAGTTCTAATAAAGCGTTTATTTAATAGAAAAATACCGCCAAGAAGACGAACAAATCGTCGACCAGCCCAGGAAGGGTCAACGAATAACAACAACAACACCACCAATGCTGACCTTGTTCAGCAGTTGGTGAATTTACTGGCTGGAGCAATTAACAATCAACCACAAGCCCCACCAAACACCACGTTCAAGGATTTTAAGGCGGTGGGACCGCCAGAGTTTAAAGGTTTTATGAACCCAATTGAAGCTCAAACATGGGTTATGGAGATGGAGAAGGTGTTTGACGTCGCCAGAGTAAGGGAAGACCAGAAGACTGCATATGCAACATTCATGCTGAAGTTTGAAGCCAGCTATTGGTGGCAGGAAAACAAAGTATGGGGAGGAGAAGATGTAATAACCTGGGAGAGATTTAAGGAGATGTTTTTCGAGATTTATTTTCTGACTAGTTCGCAAAACCAAATGGAAGTTCAGTTTTTGGAGTTGAAACAGGGGAATATGTCCGTAGCAGATTATGCGCTTAAGTTCAACGAATTGGCTACGTTCGCCACATATCAAGTGCATCCGATGAGAGAAAGGCAAGACGTTTGAGAAAGGGATGAAGCCCTAGTTGTATAGCAAGGTGTCAATGTTCCAATTGAACACTTTTCTGCCGAGTGTTAGAGAAGGCCATACATTTGAAGGTGGAAGCGATCGCGGTATCTAAATATAATCAGGATCAAGAAGAAGAAAAAGTGAAAATAAAGGAATTAACAAGGTGGTGGAAGTAGCACGGAGGTAATAATAATCGAGAAGAAAGTGGTCCGATAACTCATCATTTGGAAGTCAACAAGGAGGGCAAAAGAAGAAGATTGAAGCGTGCTCAACTGCGAAAAAAGCTCATCCGGGAGTTTGCATGAAGGGAAAGCGAGTATGCTACAATTGTGGTCGAGGAAGGCCACATAGCACCTAACCGTTCTAAACCAAAGAAGGGTGCTGCTTCACTTGTGGCTCAAAGGATCATCTTGCAAGGGATTGTCCTAAGAAGGGATCGGAGGAATAGGATCGAGGAGGAATAGAGGAAACAACGGTGGAAGCACTCGACTATCACAGGACCAATCGCAACAAAGGCCGATCGATCGCGGAACATTCAACATGATGATTCAGGATGCGGTGCGATCTCGCGATGTGGTGTCGTATCATTCCGATCAATAAAGTTAATGCTTATGTATTATTTGATTAAAGGTCTTTACTTGTTCATTTATATCCGATGACTTTGCAAGAACTTAGAATTGCCTAAGGATGAGTTAGAATACCCCATGAACATAGAAATTGCGAATAGAGAAATTATTCACATTAAATACGTGCACAAGAAGCGTAGAGTGGATATTAAGGGTAACATTATGAGCGTAGATCTTATCCCTATTCGACTTGGAGAATTCGATATTATCTTGGGTATGGATTTGGTTATCCAATTATGGGCGGTAATTGGTTATCGAAGAAGCGTATAACCTTATGACTGACTCGCCAAAGGTTGTGTTTTATGGTAGTAAGTCGCCTAGACAAGCGCGAGTTGTCGGCGATGATGCGAGCCGCGAAGTTGTTAAGACAAGGCTGTGTAGGATATCTAGCTTACATAGTCGATATTCGTAAAGAAAATCCGAAAATAGAGGAGATACCAGTAGTGAGGGATTCTGCGGACGTATTCCCGGATGATTTTCCAGGACTTCCACCTGATAGAGCGGTTGAATTCGTGATCGATTTGGTTCCGAGAATGGTTCCAATATCGAAGGCACCCTACCGAATGGCACCGGTAGAGATGAAAGAGCTGATGGTTCAACTACAAGAATTACTAGACAAGAAGTATATCCAACTAAGCGTATCACCGTGGGGAGCGCCGATTTTATTCGTAAAGAAGAAAGATGGGACAATGCGGCTCTGTATCGACTATAGAGAACTGAATAAGGTCACGATCAAGAATAGATATCCATTACCGCGAATCGACGACTTGTTCGATCAGTTAAAGGGAGCGAGATACTTTTCAAAGATAGATTTGAGGAGTGGTTATCATCAACTGAAGGTAAGACCAGAAGATGTACCGAAGACAACATTCAGAACCCGATACGGTCACTAAGAATTTTAGGTAATGTCATTTGGTCTAACAAATGCTCCTGCAGCATTTATGGGCTTAATGAATGTAGTGTTCAAGCCGTTTTTGGACAAATTCGTAGTGGTATTTATAGATGACATTTTGGTATATTCAAAAACCAAGGAAGAACATGAAGAACATTTGAGGGTGACATTAGAGACGTTGAGAAGAGAGAAGTTGTACGCTAAATTTTTGAAATGTGAATTCTGGATTGAAAGGGTACAATTTCTTGGATATGTGATCGATAGGGACGGAATTTCGGTGGATCCCTCCAAAGTCGAAGCTGTGATTAACTGGGATCAGCCAAGAGACGCCGTCGAAGTAAGTAAGTTTTTTTGGATTGGCGGGTTATTACGAGAAGATTCATTCAGATTTTTCCAAGATCGCAACCCCGTTGACGAATCTGACTAGAAAATTGATGAAATTTGTTTGGACGGAGAAGTGTGAGGAAAGCTTTCAAGAATTAAAGAAGAGGTTAAGTTCAGCCCCTATGTTATCTCTTCCAGATGACACAGTAAATTTTGTGGTATATAGTGATGCGTCGCACAAAGGACTTGGCTGTGTGCTCATGCAAAATGGCAGAGTCATTGCATACGCGTCACGACAACTAAAAGATTATGAGAAGGGGTATCCGACCCATGACTTGGAGTTAGCTGCAGTATTTTTTGCTTTGAAAATCTGGAGGCACTATCTCTATGGGGAGAAGTGTGAAATATATACAGACCACAAGAGTCTGAAATATATTTTTACACAGAAAGACTTGAATATGCGCCGAAGAAGGTGGTTGGAGTTAATTAAGGACTACGATTGTGAGATTCTATACCATCCGGGTAAGGCAAATGTGGTGGCCGACGCCTTAAGTAGAAAGGGTCGGGAGAAACTAATGTTGTTAACCGTACAGGAGGAGTTAATTTCAGCAATGGAGAAGCTGGAATTGGAAGTGAAGTATCCTATGGAGATTGATGAGAAAATATTTCAGATGCAATCTGGTATAACCCTACGTGATAAAGTTAAGGAGGCTCAGCTTCAGGACGAAGAATGTAAAAATGTGACAAAGAAGATATCTGAAGGAACCGAACCAAGATTTAAGATGGATAAGGAAGGAATACTGAGATTTGATAATAGAATTTGGGTACCGCCAGTTCAAGAGATTAAGGAAGATATTTTAAGCGAGGCTCATAGTTCACGATATTCGATTCACCCTGGTAGTACCAAGATGTACCAAGATCTTAGACAACATTTCTGGTGGCCGAATTTGAAATGTGATGTCGCAGAATGTGTTGCCAAGTGTCTGACCTGTCAGAAAGTGAAAGCAGAACATCAGAGACCGAGTGGATTGCTTCAACCATTGGAAATCCCAGAATGGAAATGGGAACATATTACAATGGACTTCGTGGTTGGCCTTCCGACGACTCATAAAGGCTACGACGCAGTATGGGTTATCTTTGACCGAATGACGAAATCCGCACACTTCCTTCCAATCAAAATCAGATTCAACTTAGATCAGTTGGCAAGGTTATATGTGAAAGAGATTATTTCGAGGCACGGAGTGCCGGTGTCAATTGTTTCGGATAGAGATCCGCGCTTCACATTGAATTTTTGGAAACGTCTTCAGGAATGTATGGGTACGCAATTGCGAATGAGTACAGCTTACCACCCTCAAGCAGCATTTTATTATAGTGAAAGAACGATTCAGACATTAGAGGATATGCTAAGAGCCTGCGTGATGGATTTTAAAGGAAAGTGGGATGATCACCTACCGTTAGTAGAGTTCGGCTACAACAACAGTTATCACGCTAGTATAGGCATGCCACCTTACGAAGCGTTATACGACAGAAAGTGCAGAACTCCACTTTACTGGGATGAAGTTGGTGAAAGACAATTGCTAGGGCCAGAATTGGTACAGCAGACGGCAGAAATAGTTAAAGTAATCCGAGCACGATTGGTAGCAGCTCAAGATCGACAGAAGAAATACGCTGATTTACATCGTAAAAATATCAAGTTTGAATCAGGTAGTTATGTTTTCTTGAAGGTCTCTCCCTGGAAGGGGAAGATCAGGTTCGGAAAGAAAGGGAAATTGAGCCCAAGATTCATTGGACCATTTGAAGTATTACGAAGAATCGGAGAAGTCGCGTATGAGGTAGCTTTACCTCCAGCACTCGAGAATGTCCACAACGTCTTCCATGTTTCTGTGTTATGACCCTACAAAGCCGATTACAAGCATGTAATTGAATACGAACCCCTGCATTTTGAGAAAGACTTATCTTACGAAGAAATTCCTGTCCAAATTGTCGACCGTAAAGAACAAGTTCTCAGAAATAAAGTTAAACCTTCTGTTAAAGTAATTTGGAGGAACCACAACACTGAAGAAGCTACGTGGGAACTCGAAGAGAATATGATGAAGAATTACCCTCATTTATTTACTTAAATTATGCGTTAGCGATTCTGGGGATAGAATCTTTGTAAGGAGGGGAGAATGTAACGGGTCGAATTTATCGAGCCGTGATTCTGGGGACAGAATCCTTTTAAGGGGGGAAAGATGTGACGAACGAGATTTTTGTAAATTAATTTTAATATTTATTGAATTAAATAAATATTTTCGATGATTTAATTATTGGATTAAATAATTATTTGATGATTGTGGTAGATTAATTTAATTATGTGTTACATTTATTAAATTAATGTAGAGAATAATTATTATTCAAATATGTAATTATGTGAGCTTATCGAATTAAATGAAATATTTAATTAAGCATGATGTTATTTAATTAATTTAATTATTAATTAGAGAGTTGATAATTTGACATTATTTATTAATGAGAAAATTAATAATGTGACTATGTGAAATTATGAGAAATTATTATATTTTATTTAAAATAAATTAAATAAGATATTGATTTATTTTATGAAGGAGTATGACATTAATAAAACTATATGATAAAGTTTTATTAAATTAAATGTTTTTTAAATCTATTTTGCTAGCCAAACAAGGCCCTATGGGCAGTTGGAATAGTTACCCGTTATTGGGTTAATCGACCACTCTCAAGCGCCAATTCTCTTATTATATCATACGTCTTCTTTTCTTTCTTCATTTTTCCTAAGTCTAGGAAAGTAGAAATAGAGAGAGTTTCAAAGAGAGATTGAGAAGTGTTGAGAAAGAATTTTGATTGAAGAAGAGTTGAGAAGAAATTATTCCCTACTAATCTATACTTATTCTCGTGGTAATCTCCTCTTCCCAAATTCTAAATTTCACGTCATTAGTTTTTATAAAATGGCTTTCATACATTTTGTAAAATCTACGTAATTGAGAAAGGGTTTGATTATGAGTTTATATATGGGTTAAGATGTATCAAATCGTATTTGATTTTATATATATATATATATATATATATATATATTATGTGAATTATCATGTCATCATTTTCATAATACTATGAATTGCTATTTCAAAAATTTACAGAGTATGGGTTTTGGCCTTATGGCCTTATACGTGATATTTTATGTATTGATTGTATGTTATCCCTAAATTTTACACTCGTATATTAATATGCATGTTGATACGAAGAGACCAAAGTTTAAAAAAACGGATTCGGTGTTATAACGAATCTGTAGTGACAATTTTCATGTTTGATTTTCAAAACCTTCAAGAACATCAAGAACAGTGAAAGTAAATGTGTTGATTTTGCAAATTATGTGTTTTAACTTGTTAAAAATTATGCTAGATGGGTTAAGTAATGATTATATATGTATTACAATGATTGGGTAAGTCTAAATTCGTGTAAAAATAACTAATTGGAAGTTATGGCCATATTCATGTATAATTTTACGTGTGATTGATTTTTGGCCTAATTTGGCCTAGTTATGTTCGTGAACTGCAGAACTGTAGAAACTGCAGAAAATGAACTCAGGTAACCCAGCTTACTGCATGTTACTAAACTAAATTACCCTTTACTACCGACAATCAAAAATAAATAAATAAATAAAAATAAATAAATAAATAAATAAAAATAATAATAATAAAAAAAATATTTGATGAAAATTATTATTAAAATATTTATAAAATAAATTAAATATTTTAATTGAGATATTTAAGGAATAAAATAAATATTCGATGAAAATTATTATTAAAATATTTATAAAATAAATTAAATATTTTAATTGAGATATTTATGGAATAAAATAAGTATTCGATGAAAATTATTATTAAAATATTTATAAAATAAATTAAATATTTTAATTGAGATATTATGGAATAAAATAAATATTCGATGAAAATTATTATTAAAATATTTATAAAATAAATTAAATATTTTAATTGAGATATTTATGGAATAAAATAAATACTCTACAAAAATTATTATTAAAATATTTATAAAATAAAGTAAATATTTTAATTGAGATATTTATGGAATAAAATAAATATTCGATGGAAATTATTATGAAATAATTTATTCGAGTGTAATAATAGTAAGAGAATGAAAATATTCTAATTTAATTAAGTAATTAAATTAGAAGGGTAATGATTTGTTAAATAAAGTGGAGTTTATATTAAATAATTAAGTGAAAATGTAACTAATGAATGTCGTGAATACATATAGTATGTGTGTAAGATTTGTGGTGAGCGGAAGTAGTAATCGTTTAGCTTCTTGACGAGGCAAGTTTCCTAACCCTACTTGTCATTATTGTTTAAGTTTATTAATTACCTCGAGTAAATTATCATTATTATTATTCATGTTCAAATGTTATATTAAAGATTGATTATCTTTTCAAAGCATGATTCAGTTATACAATAATTGTCCTATTGTATACTTCCGAGATTATTATTCAATTTGAATATCATTATTATTGAACCTTATTAGACTAACGAACCCTTATTGATTCGACTAGTCCATATTTGATGAGCGTTCTAAATTTAGAACCTTGATGAATTGTCCAAACCAAACTTCCTTTGGTGCGGACTTGAATGTAAATCGAGATGAACAACCCGCAAAGGGATTTACTTATCGCGTTAGCGTTAAGATATTGTGCATATGATATTGTACTAAGGGTGGTCCCCTAAGCACGCAGTAGAAAGGTCCATAGTCTTACGACTGTTAAAGGTTTAAAGTATAACCCTTGTTAACCTAGGACATAGTTCAAGGTCTTATGACCCTCAGAATTCTTTTGATTCTTGTTATTCATTCTTGATTCAAAAGTTGAGCTTTTATTCAAATGTCTTTGATTCACTCGCATGTTATTATATTGTTATTTCATTGTTATACTTGTGGGAAATAGTGCTCACTTTTGCTTTATAATAACATTGCAGTTAAGAACGAAAGAACTGACGAACCTTCCACTAGTAAAGGCAAGGGCAAAGTTAGCAAGTGTTGAAGACTTGTTATTTTATTTGATGATGTATTTATGTTAGACTTGAGTTAATGATGTTGTTTAAGACTTATTGTTTATATTTCCGCACAGATGTTTAAGGTTAGTTCAACTTGGGATTATGTTTATGATTTAGATGTTGTAACCCTATAAGGGGAAGATTTATATTTCTATCTATTGCATGGTTTGCATTTATTATGGGTAGATAGATAGATGATATTTGTACAGTGAACACCAAATCCCGTGGAATCGAAGTACCCAGATTTGGGGGTATCACAAAATCCTTGCTAATCCTCTGAGAATAGCTTGAAGAACTCAGAACTTTCTCTTGTTTCTCTCTCTCAGACTCTCTCCCAAACCTCTGACGAACTCTTCTTCTTTTCTTTTCTTAGACTTAACCAATTACACTATACGTAAAACAAAATCAAACCAATGTACGATTTTAAAACGTCTAAAAAACCGACGTCTACTAATTGCCCTTAATGAATTATCGGTTACCAAATTAATATATATATTATATTTATATTTTGTTTATTTAATTTATATTATTATAATTTAAAATTCAAAAATCCAAAAGCCATAAGGCTCTGTTTGGCAAAACTCTTTAAAAATTAAAGACTTAATATATTTAAGCCTTGTTTGGCAAAAACTAAATTAAACCCTTTTTAATTTATTTTAATAACTCCTTTATAATATAGTTATTTATCACACTTTATTTAATTAAGTTTTCATACTTAATTTAATTAATTCTAATGACAATTTATTAAATAATTCATTTAATCACATAACTCAATACAAATAATTAACCATCAAATTGAAATATCAATATAATAATAATTTACTTAACTCATTTATTATTTATTTAAAAATAATAATTAACCACATCAAATCAAATCAATTTGAACAATTATTTATTCAATAATAAACACATCCATTAAATACTTATATAATTCAATAAATATTTAATATTACAATTTAAAATTCTGGAATGTTACACTTACTACCTTCGTCAACGTCTAAGTCATATAACCAATGTATACTTAGAACGTTCGCCCGACGCGAATACGATTCACGAGGATCGTTTACGTATTCTGCGTTCACATTGCTCGTCTCTTAAACCTTAATTCAACCTTTACCTAAGGTTTTAATTGCTCTCATTCGTTATCAATTATATGAACCTCACGTTCATCGTCCTTTCTTAATGTCAAAGCTATACGGTTCGTTGTATGCTAAGACCGATCGTTCATCGCAACTACGTTGCGTTTACAGCGTTTATATGCTTTACATCTAAATTTCATTATGGCCATATAACACTGAAATGTTATAAGTCACCATCTTCCTACAAAGTCAAAGGAATCACAATCATAGCAATCCCACACGTTCATTTTATCGTGACTACGGTCCCCGAATATCGGTTACGTATTTTGTGTTTACATTCTTTGTCTTTTAATCCCGTTCAATCTTTCCATTTAACCTTTACTAAAGGTTTAAATCACTTGATTAAGTGTTACATTATGTGAACTATATGTTCATTATCTTTCCTTACACTTCCCCAAGGAGTTGAGAAATTAAAAGCTCTTCTTTGGGTTTTTCCCGAAAGAGGCGCTTAAGGCTACTTTGGTTCCCTTTGTTATAGTGGTCTTTGCAAGCATATTAGCGATGAATGAGTCCCCAGGATGGTGTTGCAATACCCCTTCTCAAGGCATAGCTGGCGCTGCGGCGCCAGTTCTAAAACTCAGAAAAATTTTCTAAGTCTTGAACATATTTGAGACGCCTACTTCATAATCTCATAACTTCTTCGTTATAACTCAGAACGAGGTTGTTCCAAAGCTATTTTCTTCCTTATCTTACGTACTCTAACTTTTCCCTGATAGAAATTCATTCTGAATCTGTTAACATGCCATTCAATTGGCTTAAATTTCATTATTCATTCATTTTCTATTATTAACGTTCTTCGTTCGTTCGTCCATAATTCGGTCATCCAAACTCAGAATTCGTTCGTTCTTGAGTCCACGACTCATGTTTTCTACATTTTCTTTTATTCCTATTGAAACCTACACATTCGGGTTCATTTACATACTTTCTACTTTTTGTTCGTCTTTTACAAAATTTTCGTCATAACTTCGTTATAACTAAGTTTAATCCGTTCTTCATGAATGTTTCTATCGTTCCTAACCAAGCAATAAGCAATTAACTTATATGTGATGGTTTTAAACTTGTCTATCAACAACAAGTTCTAATTAGATGGTTTTAAATTTGTCCATCTAACAACGTTCTTCGTGTTCTTCGCGTGTTCTTTGCGTTCTTCGTTCGTTCTATATTTTTAATAGATATTTTGATTACGATTTCACTTTTTCTTGGAATTTGGTATTATAAAACTCCATTCCTTACTTATTTCACCGAATCGTTTATATGATTCATTTGGATCGTTCAAATTCATTACGAAATTCATACTTCCTTAAGAAAACTTTTATAAATAAATATTTTATTCTTCATACTTCATTTTCTTATTTCTTCGTTTTCTCATGATTTCAACCATATGAAATAATTCTTAACATCTTCATCTCCTATTTTCATTAAGCTATGTATATTGACATAGAAAACTTAAAAAAAAAATAGATTAGACTAGGTTTTAGTTTACCTTTCTTCTTTAATCTTCTCCCGTTGGACAAAGTTTACACATGGGCTAGCTTTTCCTCTTCCTTTCTATCCTTATCCGAATTCTCTCTCTCTCTCTCTCTCTCTCTCTCTCTCTCTCTCTCTCTCGTGTTGGTTATTTTCAAATCACCAACAAATGAGCTAAGGTTCTCCTTATATAGAAAACCAAGGCTAGGGGCAAAATAGTTATTTCACCCCCAAAGTTACTATTTCCACCTCCATACTAACCTCCTTACTATTCACGAAGCTTGTCTTGGAAGATTTGTGGTTTCGTCTTTCGGGATTCGTCCAACATTTTGAAAAACTGCGATTCTCGGAATCCAATTATTTTCGGATTTTTTGTCTTTCTTATACAGATTAATCTTTAAGCATTCTTCGAAACTTCAAAAAACTGAAAAACACTTTTTGATGTTAAGCGTTTTCCTTCACGTTTTCCCCCAACGTAGTTAAACGAATAAAAAGTACATAACAGTACTTTTCGTCGTTTTTATTTCATCGGATTTCTGCACATTTTTCGAGAAAAACTTTTATCGGCTAACTTAACTTTTGACGACATATTATCGTCAAATCTTTCGATCGAATGTCATTTCGACATACCGATCTCTCAGAAAGGCTTGGGTTATTCAAACCCTAACCCTTAGGGTTTCATCGGGTGAATAGTGTATATTTCATCTTTTTTCTCGAAAATATTTTTGTTCCCAAGTTTTGTCTTGAAAATTCTTACCCGTTCAGTCTAGCTCGTAGCTAGAATCCTATCATTTTATAATCATCCTAGGTTCTAAACCAATTAATAACACATAGCACATAATATTATTAATAAAAATTTATTTTATTAATAACTAATTCTTTAAACTTAAATTCTGGACAATTCGATTTTTTGGGTTGTCACATTCTTCCCCCCTTATAAAAATTCCATCCTCAAAATTTCTTAAAACCACACTCATACCCGAATGCTTTATTCTTACAACCTTTAGCAAAGGTTTTATTCATATTTCTTCTCTTTCTTATAACCATCTTTTTCCTAAGGATCATATGTTGACATAATCATCATTAGTTAAACCTCAAGTCTAACTATGCTTTCAATCTCTCGGGTCATCACATTCACCCCTTCTTCACAGAATTTCATCTTTGAAATTTTAGCTTACTATTCTCTCAACTTCTCTTCGAAGAAGTTCTTATCTTTCAAATATTCCATAATCTTCATAACTTAAAAATTAAGAAATAGAACGAATAAATAGGAATATAAAGATTCTTTTAAAACATTTCACATTTTGCTAAGGGGTCATATGGACCATGAATTCTTGCTAGGTTTAATAGCATTTCACCGTCAACCCTTCTGTCACGGCCAGTTTACAATCACCTAGAAAGTAAACTACCTCTTCCATAAGTAGGTGATCAACCTATCGTATAACCCCATTTTGAGGTGTGTTCACCTCAGACTTAATCTTCAGATTCCGCACAAAATCAATTTGGTTTGGTATAACTTCTCAAAGAAAGCTCGATTTCCTTTTAAACAGGTCATAGCATTTGTCTTAGCAAAATCAAAAAGCTTAGACCATACCAATAAATTGGACATCAACTTGAAACATTCGTCTAGTCAAATAAATTAACATTGACTACTCTTTAAATTCTTTCACAATACTTCAAAACGTTTTGACGTCATGATAGCGTACTTTCCACAATACGTTGAGGACTTTGTCATACTACATCCTACCATAGTGGGTTGATGATACTATGATCACATCTAACACTAGGTTTAATGCATTAATAACTCCATCTTTTTACCATCTTTGCATCAAATGCACTGATGATATAAATTTATTTTGATATTTCAAATAAATTTTTGTCTAGTCGAAACAATTAGCATAGACATATAATGAATAGTTCTTTTAAAATCCATTGGTTCGAAAAGTTGAACCAATACATTTATTTTCAAAACGCACATATAAACTCGATTTCAATAAACTTCGAAATCTAGCAAAGCTAGATGACTTGGAATATCCTTTTTTCTCCATCTTCCTTCATTGTCTTACTTGCGATAATACTTAATCTTCTCTAGCATCTTCAATGCTAAATATATTGAAAATACTTGTTTTCAGTTTAAACATTCATATACCTTAGTATAGTCCATCAACTTACCACACTTTATGTGTTTAGGAACTTTCTATAACCATATGTGTTCAAGAACTTATCTTCGCAATATTTAATCTAAGAACAAATCAAGGACTATCCATATGCTCAGGGCTCAGAAACATAGCATATAACTATGAGTCACAAACTTTCCATAAATATGAGTTTCAAGAACTCGCACTTATCATATCATTCTCTACCTATCAAATATATACATAGAAAAAAAATTCACCTTCTCACCATATACATATTGATAGCGCGACATTACTATTCCAATGACTATTACTGTAATAAACTGAGTGGTTGTTACCCCAAAGCACAAACTCCTACCCTTAACAAAAGTTCGTACAACTTATCTATCACATGAGTACACAAATTAAAATTTCACAACATTCTAACTTTCTCTTTACGTAATACGAATTATATTTAATTCGTATGCTATCCTGTATAACTCTTCTGAGTTATTCTTCTCGTACTATTTCAGAGTACCATTCATTTATAACATTAGCTATAAATCATCCATCGTTTAAAAGAATATATGTTATTACGATTCAATATGCTCACGTGGTGATGTTCTTACATAATCGTTTAACTCAACAATTTTCTTATCCTTCTCTCTATGATTATAGCCTTAGGTACTCATACCTAAGGTGCATATACAAGACCCTAACTTTTATGAATAAAGAATAATTTTCTCGAAATATATTTTTTAATATTATGGTGTGGATTTTATATAATGTTATAGTTGTGGGTAATATTTACAAATTTTGCAACGTAAGCAAGTGGTTACATAATATTCGATTGGTCGGGAAATATTCGTTTTAATCTAAAAATATTCGTACGGAGGCACAATCATTGGTGGACCCCACAACGAAAGTATTGTCGTAGTTAGAAAAATGTGTAATTATCTTTTATAAAAATAACGATTTAAAGTATTACCATTAAAACTGTTGAACTACCCAAAGAGTAAAAGTATAGTAATCTGGCGCGTGGTTGCATAGTAATACACTGCAGTATTGATTATTGATGCTTACGTAATAAGTCACTCGGTTATACTCAATTATTAGTACGAAGAATCATTTGCATCATATCTCTCTATATTATTGATTCAATTATTGTCACAAAGATTATCATCGTGCATAATATATATTATTAAATCAATAATTGAGACGATAAAGTTATTTATATTATTATTTGCAATATTGACAATGTCTAGAAGTTCTGTCAAGGAGAGGTTTGGTCACCTAATTGCGCGCCAATAAGGAGAAATCCTTATCGGAAAGTCTCCTCTTTCCTGGGAACGACCTGGTTGTTAAATATTATGAATTATAATATTAATGATGAATAAGTTCGTGTTGATTAAAGATGAAATGGATAGTTCCATTATGTTGAAATTATTAGTTTTAGTGAAAATTGACATTTATTTCGATAATAATTGATGTCTGGAGGTTATATTGACCAACCGGGTAATTAACCGGATAAATGAGTGATTAATTGCTACTAATTCACATGATTATTATTATTTGTTCACATGTGTTTACTATTGATTCACATTCTTGTACTATTAGGGGAGGTGGTGCAAGATTGATAATACTTGCATGACTAAGTTTAAAATGGAGGTATAGTTGGAGGTACTATACTGTAATTCGTATTTTCACATGATTATAACTATGGATTCACATAATTGAACTATTGATTCACATTATTTACTATTAGGGGAGGTGGTGCAAGTTTGATAATACTTTCAGGACTAAATTAAAAATAAAGAAAAAGAGGAAGGTATTATATTGTAATATTTTGAGCCCCAAAATGTACAATTATCGAAACTATATTTTCCTATAAATAGAAGCTCATTCTTCCTTCATTTCTCACCAATTCACTAAAGCTACAGAGCAATTATTATAGAGAGAAATTATAGAGAGAAAGAAGAAGAGAAGTCTGTTACCTCACTATTCCAGTATCTAGTCTTCTTCTAAGGTAAGGGGTATTATTCTTTCGTATTCATGAAGAGATTTATTTTCTTTCAATATTCGTAAGGGTTGTTATTCCATTCTTTATTATTATGTTGGAATAACTTTTATACATGGCAATCTGCATACATGGTGAAATTCTTCGTTATTCCATTCTTTATTCTCATTGGAATAACTTCATGCATGCGGTTTATCGCATGCCAGTGAATTCTGTTGTTATTCCATTCGTTATTATTCTGTTAGAATATCCTCTCTGTGAGGATTACGTATGACCTGTTTCCATTCTTTATTATTCTGTTAGAATATCCTGTTTGTGCGGGTTACGCATGACCTTGTTTCATTCTTTATTATTCTATTGGAATAACATGTCTGTGTGGATTACGCACGCCTGGTGAATTCTTCTGTTATTCCATTCTTTATTATTCTGTTAGAATAACCTGTCTATGTGGATTATCGCATGCATGGTGAATGATCCTTCGTATTCATTCCTTATTAAATTGTGGAAATGATCTGTCTACGTGGATTACCGCATGGCGGATAAAAATCCATTCACGGTTTCATATATTCTATTATACTTAGTTGGTTAAAGTTTTGGCTTCTATACTCCATGAAATTAGTGGAATATCCTTGATATTTGCGCTTCATCCAGTATCTTTTCATGCAAATATTCTTCTGAGCATTCTTGAATTTTACTCTGCAAAGAAGTATCATGTTGACAATTTGGACGTTATTGATTTCTGGATAAATTAAAATTATAAATCTTTAAAATTTATCCTTGAACTTGTTTTATTGAATTATTTTGTCATTATCATCATCCTCATGCTTATATTGTAATGAAAGTTATCTTTGGCTTACGTGCATAGATGGACTTGGTATGATTATGACCAGGGATTATTCGGTATAATCATGACCGTAATGCGACGAATGATGTGGTAAAAGTCCTCATTGGCCTGTAGTTCATTGATAGACAGTTGTTGGTGTGATTATGACCAGGGATTATTCGGTATAGTCATGACCATTAATGATTACGTGAATATCCTTGGCCGTGATGCAAGGATGATTCGATTTTATTTATTAAGCTGAGTCTCAGCGATAAAGTTGATGAAAAACTTTTTAAATCATAAAAGATAGTAGATTTTATGCTCTACTTGACTCTTCTAATAGATTGCTTGTTCCGCTGCAGTTAAACTTGTTGTCTATTATATTCTATCAGTTTAACATTGTTGAAGGCTAATGATAAATTATTCTGCATTATCTTAGTCATAATATTTCTTACTGGGCTAGTTGAGCTCACCCTTTCTTTCACTGTTCTCTTCAGGAAATGAGAACGTAGTCGGGACTAGTCGGGGAACGGAGTGACGGTCCAGGTGATAGCATTAGTCGTCCTCACTATTCTGTTAAATAATGTGATAATAAATGTAATGAGGACTCCATTGAGTGTGAATATTGTCTTGATGACAATATTCTTATTAAAACTCTTAGATTATGTTTTGTTGTATTTTACACTACTGTTGTATAATTAAGTTATATTTGAATTTTGTACCATGTATCTGGCGACTCTAGATGGGTGATGTATACCTGTTTTGGGGGCGTTACAGTTGGTATCAAAGCTTAGGGATATGATCCCTGGCTGAGATGTGAGACAAGAACTAGGAGGGAGAAGACGGGGAGTTCCTTCGCTAGTATGACCTACCTAAGTTTATTTGGTATTTAATTGGTCGGTCAGAGTATAGGGATAATATGTGATGTGTTAATTAACCCTTGTTTTCTGGAAGTATTTAAAAATGGCATCCAAAAAAGTTGAGATAAGCAATCAAGCACATGAGACCGTTGAGTCACCACAGATTAATACCCAGGATAATGTGCAACAGGAGGACTCTAATCCTCAGGTAAACAACAACGATCAAATGATGAACGATGGGAAGTTCAGAGGTTTTATGCAATTTATGCAACATCAGGCGTGGGCGGCTCCTGTCCAAAATGCAGGTGGAAACACTGACAACTCTCGGATGGTCACCGCTAAGTAGTTTAAGGAGTTGGGACTACCAAAGTTTTTTAGAGAGCCAAAACCACTTAAGGCGAAGACGTGGATAAAGTAGATCAACA
This sequence comes from Panax quinquefolius, assembly GCA_020205615.1. Taxonomy (NCBI): domain Eukaryota; kingdom Viridiplantae; phylum Streptophyta; class Magnoliopsida; order Apiales; family Araliaceae; genus Panax; species Panax quinquefolius. The sequence goes on from CM035157.1 coordinate 104,806,643, forward strand.
AGATATTTGATGTCTTGGGATGCTCCAAGAAGCAAAAGGTTCCCTTTTCCACCTTCATGTTGCAAGCAGAGACAGATTACTGGTGGGAATCTATAAAGCATACTCAACCTGCCGCACTTAAAATGTCTTGGGAGAAGTTCCAAGAGCTGTTCAACGACAAGTACTTTCCTGAAAGTATTTATCACATGAAGGAGGTAGAGTTCATCAAGCTTGAGCAAAATAATATGACCGTGGCGCAGTACGAAGCTAAGTTTGTCGAGTTGTCTCGGTTTGCGTCCCACTTAGTTGATAATGAATAGAGAATGACGCGGATGTTTCTAAGAGGTTTGAAACTCGAGATACGTCAATACCTAATTTCTCAAAAACTATGTTTATATTCAGATGTTGTGAATAAGGCTCAATTATTGGAGCGCTATAATGAGTCAACCCAACTAAGAGAGAGCAGTCGACAAGTCGATAATACCAGCGGTAGTAGTTTTGAGACCCCAAATTTTATGAATAAAGATTTAAATTTCTCGAAATATTTTTTTGAATATTATGGTGTGAATTTGATATAATGCTATATTTGTGGGTAATATTTATAAATTTTGCAAAGTAAGCAGGTTGTTATATAATATTCGATTGGTCGGGGAATATTCATTTTAACAGGGAATATTCGTACGACGGCACAATCATTGGTGGATCCCACAACGGAAGTATTGTCGTAGTAAGAAAACGACAGAGTTATCTTTTTATAAAAATAACGTCGAAAGTTTTACCGTTAAACCGTTGAACTACCCAAGAGTAAAAGTACGATGTCTGGCGTGGTTGCATAGTAGCAATGCAGTATTGATTATTGATGCTTACGTAAGAAGTCACTTAGTTATACTCAATTATTACTACAGTAATTGCTGCATCATATCTCTCATATTATTGATTCAATTATTGTCACATTAACATCTGCATAATATGTTATATTATTTAATCAATAATTAAGACGACAAAGTTATTCATATTATTATTTGCAATATTAACAATGTCTAGAAGTTCTGTCAAGGAGAGGTTTGGTCACCTAATTTTCTGCCAATAAGAAGAAATCCTTATCGGAAAGCCCCCTCTTTTCGGGGAACGACCTTCTTGTTAAGTATTGGGAGTTATAATATTAATGATGAATAAGTTCGTGTTGATTAAAGATGAAATTGATAATTGCATTGTGTGTGAATTATTAGTGTTAGTGGAAATCGACATTTATTTCGATAAAAAATAATGTCTGGAGGTTATATTGACCAATCGGATAATTAACCGGATAAATAAGAAATTAATTGCTATTAATTCGCATGTTTATAATTATGTGTTCACATGTGTGTACTATTGATTCACATGATTAACTATTAGGGGAATTGGTGCAAGATTGATAATACTTGCATGACTAAATTAAAAATAGAGGTATAGATGAAGGTACTATACTATAATTATTTTTTTCACATGTTTAGAACTATTGAGTCACATGAGTTACTATTGATTCACATGATTTACTATTAGGGGAGGTGGTGCAAGTTTGATAATATTTTCAGGACTAAATTAAAAATGAAGAAAAAGAGGGAGGTATTATACTGTAATATTTTAAGCCCCAAAATGTACAATTATTGAAACTATATTTTCCTATAAATAGAAGCTCATTCCTTCATTATTTTTCACCAATTCACTAAAGCTATAGAGCATTTATTATGGAGAGAAATTATAGAGAGAAAGAAGAAGAGAAGTCTGATACCTCACTATTCCAGTATCCAGTTTTCTTCTAAGGTAAGAGGTATTATTCTTTCGTATTCATGAAGAGAGCTATTGTTATTCCATTCTTTATTATTATGTTGGAATAACATGCATCATGCAAGCACCGCATACATGGTGAAATTCTTACATTATTCCATTCTTTATTATTCATTGGAATAACATGCATATGATCTATCGCATACAGTGAATTCTGTTGTTATTACATTTCTTTATTTTTACATTTGGAATATCACATGCATGCGGATTACGCATTGACCTAGTTCCATTCATTATTATTCATTTGGGAATAACCTATCACATGCGATTCTATTGCATGCATGGAGAATTATTCTGTTATTCTGTTCTTTATTATTCTGTTGGAATAACTTTGTCCATGTGGATTACCACATGCATGGTGAATGATCCTTTGTATTCATTCCTTATTAAATTATGGAAATGATGCGCTTCACGTGGATTCTTTGCGTGCATGGTGGTGAAAATCTATTTCATAGGTTTAAGTATATTCTATTATACTAAATGCGAGAGATATTATTTCTTTTGTACTCATCATGAAATATTGTTTTCTTGGGTATTTTTCTGTTACGAGTTACTATTCATGGGTTACTATTCACTCTAGTAATATTCACTCGGGTATTCGGGGTACTTTTCGGGTCAGAGTACTATTCACATGTTACTATTCACGGGTTACTATTTACTTAATTACTATTCACTCTAGTATCATTCACTTGGGTATTTGGAGTACTTTTCATGTTGGGGTACTATTCACGGGGTACTATTTACCCGAAAAATATATTTTTTTTCTGTCCAAATTATTTTTGGTACATGAATAGTATTCTTGAATTTTACTCTACAAAACAGTATCATGTTGACAATTTGGACGTTATTGATTCCTGGATAAATTAAATTATAAATCTTTAAAATTTATCCTTGAACTTATTTTATTAAATTATTATGTCATCGTCATCATCCTCATGCTTATATTGTGATTAAAGTCATCTTTGGCTTACGTGCATAGATGAACTTGGTATGATTATGACCAGGGAATTTTTGGTATAATCATGACCGTAATGTGACAAATAATGTGGTGAAATTCCACATTGGCCTGTACTTCATTGATGGACAGTTGTGGTATGATTATGATCAGGGATTATCCGGTATAATCATGACCATTGATGATTACATGAATATCCTTGGTCGTGGTGCTGGGATGATTCGATGATGTGGTTCATTATTTTTCACCAATTCACTAAAGCTATAGAGCATTTATTATAGAGAGAAATTATAGAGAGAAATAAGAAGAGAAGTCTGCTACCTCATTATTCCAGTATCCAATTTTCTTCTAAGGTAAGAGATATTCTTCTTTCGTATTCATGAAGAGAGCTATTGTTATTCCATTCATTATTATTATGTTGGAATAACTTGTCTATGGGAAGTACCACATACATGGTGAAATTTTTCTGTTATTCCTCTTTATTATTACATTGGAATAACTTTCGCGTGCAAGGCTATCGCATGCCTGGTGAATTTTGTTGTTATTCCGTTGTTTATTATTTTATTGGAATATCCTTTCTGTGTGGATTACGCATGACCTGGTTCCATTCTTTATTATTACATTTGGAATATCTTTGTCGCGCGGATTACGCATGACATTCGGTTCCATTCTTTATTATTACATTGGGAATAACATGCCATGCATGCGATCTATCGCATGCATGGTGAATTCTTTTATTATTCCATTCTTTATTATTCTGTTAGAATAACCTGTCTATGTGGATTACCGCATGCATGATGAATGATCCTTTGTATTCATTCCTTATTAAATTGTGGAAATGATCTATCTACGTGGATTCTTTGCATGGCGGTGAAAATTCATTCATAGATTTCGTATATTCTATTATACTAAATCCGAGATATCATTTCTTTTGTACTCGTCATGAAATATCGTTTTCTTTGGTATTTTTTTGATACGAGTTACTATTCACGGGTTACTATTCACATGGTTACTATTCACTCTAGTATTATTCACTCGGGTATTCGGGGCACTTTTCGTGCTGGAGTACTATTCACGAGTTACTATTCACGGGTTACTATTCACCTGATTACTATTCACTCTAGTATCATTCACTCGCGTATTTGGGGTACTTTTTATGTCGGGGTACTATTCCCGAAGTACTATTCATAAGGTACTATTTACCCAAAAAATATATTTCTTTTATGTCCAAATTATTTTTGGTACATGAATATTATTCTTGAATTTTACTCTACAAAGCAGTATCATGTTGACAATTTGGACGTTATTGATTCCTGGATAAATTAAATTATAAATCTTTAAAATTTATTCTTGAACTTGTTTTATTGAATTATTATGTCATTGTCATCATCCTCATGCTTATATTGTGATTAAAGTCATCTTTGGCTTACGTGCATAGATGAACTTGGTATGATTATGACCAGGGATTTTTCGGTATAATCATGACCGCAATGTGATGAATGATGTGGTGAAAGTCCTCATTGGCCTGTAGTTCATTGATGGACAGTTGTGGTATGATTATGACCAGGGATTATTCAGTATAATCATGACCATTGATGATTACATGAATATCCTTGGCCGTGGTGCAGGGATGATTCGATGATGTGGTTTATTTATTAAGTTGAGTCTCAGCGATAAAGTTGATGGAAATATTTTTAAATCATAGAAGATAGTAGATTTTATGCTGTACTTGACTCTTCTAATGGATTGCTTATTCCACTGCAGTTGTTGATCTAAAACTTGTTGTCTATTATATTCTATCAGTTGTTATACTTTTGAAGGCTAAGGATAATTTATTCTGCATTATCTTAGTCATAATATTTCTTACTGGGCTAGTTGAGCTCACCCTTTCTTTCACTGTTCTCTTCAAGAAATGAGAATATAGCTTGGACGCGTCGGGGAACGGAATGACGGTCCAGATGGTTGTTTTAGTAGTCCTCACTATTCTATAAAATAGTGTGATAATAATTGTAATGAGGACTCCATTGAGTGTGGATATTGTCTAGATGACAATATTCTTATTGAAACTCTTAGATTATGTTTTGTCGTATTTTACACGACTGTTGTATAATTAAGTTATATTTGAATTTTGTACCATGTATTTGGCGACTCAAGATGGGTGATGTATACCTGTTTAGGGGGCGTCACAGCAGTCATCGAAGCGGTTACAACAAGCATGGAGGGAATCGACATGCCAGAAATGGTAATCACTTCGGTGGTAATCATGGCCATGACAATAAGAGTGAACATTTCAAGAAGAGGAGATTCAACAATGATGGAAAGATGTCTGCATCAACACCTGTTGTTAAGGAAGGAGAACGACCGCCGATCGTATGTTACAAATATGGAGGGGAATGACACATCAGTCCAAACTGCGCGCTGCAGTCCAAAGCGTGTTACAATTGTGGAAAAGAAGGTCACCTAGCCCGATTTTTTCGTGCACCAAAATTAAGTCCAGCTGGGATGGAGGCATCAAAGGGTGTCCCAGACAAGACAAAACTGGTAGTTCAAGGGAGAGCGTTTGTCATAACCACCCAAAAAGTGAGGAATCCAAACGAGGTGATCACGGGTAAGCTAATCATAAACTCTAATGAAGTTTATACTTTATTTGATACCGGTTCCACCCATTCTTTCATTTCTCCTACTTGCGCTCAACGTTTAAATTTGACTCTAGAGAAATTAGAATTTGACTTATCTGTTGAAACTCCGTTGGGAGAATCCTTCATTACATCCACTGTTTATAAGTCTTGTTTGATTCAAATCGGTAACCGCACGTTACCTGTCGATCTTATTTCCTTGAAAATACTTGCATTTGATGTGATTTTAGGGATTGATTGGTTAATTACTCATCATGCTAAAATCGATTATTTTCGTAAGGTTGTTAGCTTTCATATTCCTAACCAACCTATTATGCGAATTCAAGCAACCAAACCACTAAAATCAATCACTGTCATATCAAGTCATAAAGCTATTCGTTTATTGAAAAATGGATGTCAAGCTTTCTTAGCCCATGTCACGGATTTAAATAAAATAAATCGATTTGAATGATATTTCTATTGTTAATAAATTTCGACGACGTATTCACGAAGAACTTCTGGCCTACCCCGAGCGTGAAATTGAATTTTGTATCGACCTTGAATCCGATACAAAACCCATTTCCAAAGCCCCATATCGAATGGCTCCTATTGAACTTTAGGACTTAAAAACCCAACTACAGGAATTGTTAGACATCAGTTTCATTCATTGTAGTACAACTCCTTGGGGTGCTCCTGTTCTATTCGTGAAGAAGAAAGTTGGAAGTATGGGACTTTGTATTGATTATCTGGAGTTGAATCATGTTACCATCAAAAATAGGTACCCGTTGCCTCGCATTGATGACCTGTTTGACCAGTTGCAAGGAGCCAAATTTTTTTCAAAGATTGATCATCATTCCATATATCATCAGTTGAAGATTAAAACAGATGACATTCCAAAGACTGCTTTCAGAACTCGGTACGGGCATTATGAATTCCTAGTCATGTCTTTTGGATTGACTAATGCTCCTGCTACCTTCACCGGCATCAATTTGTGGTCGTATTTATTGATGACATCCTCATATATTCCAAAACCCATGAAGAACATGAACAACACTTGAGGTTGATACTCCAAAAGCTTCGTGAAAACAAGCTATATGCCAAGTTGAAGAAATGCGAGTTCTGGCTTGAGGAAGTTTCATTCCTTGGGCACGTAATATCAAATCATGGAATATATGTTGACCCGTCAAAGATTGAAGCAATTCAAAGCTGGGAGAAACCTAAGTCAATTACCGAAGTACGTAGCTTTCTCGACTTAGCTGGTTATTATCGGAGATTCATAGAAGGGTTTTCTCGAATCGCTACTCCATTAATTCAGCTGACTCGAAAAGATACAAAATTCGGTTGGAGCGAGGAATGTGAAAAGTGTTTTCAAGAACTCAAGAAGAGACTCATTTCAGAACCTATTCTGACAATACCATCTGGCTCGGAGGGATTTGTCATCTACAGTGATGCTTCAGGCAAAGGGTTAGGATGTGTTCTCATGCAACATGGGAAAGTCATAGCCTATGCCTCGCTACAACTCAAAGAATATAAGAGGAGTTATCCTACTCATGATCTAGAGTTGACAACAATCATTTTTGCGCTTAAGATTTTGAGGCATTACCTGTATGGGGAGAAGGTGGAGATCTATACGGATCATAAAAGTCTCAAATATTTTTTCACTCAAAAGGAACTCAACATGCGGCAACGATGATGGCTTGAGTTATTGAAAGATTATAATCATACCATCCAATACCATCCTGGAAAAGCGAACGTAGTAACTGACGTATTGAGTAGAAGATCATATGCGGGCACGAGTGCAATATTGTCAACACAAAGGCCCATTTTGTATGACTTGGAAAAGATGGAAATAGAGTTAAAGACTCTAGGGACCCATGTGATGATGGCGAATATACGAGTGGAACCAACTTTAATCGATAAAGTTAAAGCTGCTCAAGCTACGAGACACTGAGCCGATCGCGTATGAGGAAGAAAGTGCAAGAAGGTGCTATTTCAGAAGTAAGAATCGATGAAGAAGGAATACTTCGAGTCAACTCCAGACTTTGTGTTTCTAACGATTCTGACTTGAAGTATAAAATCATGATAGAGGCGCATAACACACCATTTGCAATCCATCCTGGGAGTACCAAAATGTATCATGATCTTTGACATACATTTTGGTGGAGCAATATGAAGAGAGAGATAGCGAGGTTTATCTCAAGGTGTCTGACTTGTCAACGAGTCAAGGCAGAGAATCAAGTGCCAAAAGGTCCATTGCAACCACTTGAAATTCCAAAATGGAAGTGGGAGCACATTACCATGGATTTCGTTACTAGTCTTCCCAAGGTTTCTCAAGGCATAGATGCGATTTTGGTCATTATTGATAGATTGACCAAGTGTGCTCATTTCTTACCGATATGAGAAACTTATACACTTGAAAGTCTTTCTAGTATGTACATAAATGAGATCATAAGATTGCATGGTATGCCAGTATCCATAGTTTATGATCGAGACCCAAGATTCACTTCAAGATTTTGGGTTAGTTTGCAAAAAGCTATGGGCACGGATTTACGATTTAGTTCGGCATATCATCCTCAAACGGACGGGCAGTCGGAAAGGACTATTTAAACTCTTGAAGATTTATTAAAACTCTGTGTCCTTGACTTCAAGGGAAGTTGGGACAAGTTCTTACCATTGATAGAGTTTTCCTACAACAATAGTTATCAAGCAAGTATTGGCATGGCTCCATTTGAGGCGTTGTATGGAAGAAAGTGTCATTCTCCCATATGCTAGGATGAGGTGGGTGAAGCAACGTTGTTAGGATCGGAGTTGGTACGTATGACTATGGAAAAGATTCAAACGATCCGACAACGTATAAAAACCTCACAAGATCGACAAAAGAGTTATGCTGATCTTCATCGAAAGGGCGTGGAATTCAATATTGGAGATCATGTGTTGTTACGTGTTGCTCGATACAAAGGAGTGATGAGATTTGGAAAGAGAGGAAAGCTCAATCCTCGATTCATTGGCCCATCTTTAATCCTCGATCGAGTAGGAACTTTGGCCTATAGACTCACTTTACCGCCAAGTATGTCTAGTGTTCATAACGTTTTTCACATATCTATGTTACGTAAATATGTGAAAGACCCGAACCACGTTATTGAATAAGAACCAGACGAGATAGAGGAAGATTTAACATATGAAGAGGTACCTGTTAAAATCTTGGATAAGAAGGATCATATTCTACGCTCCAAGGTTATACCTCAAGTAAAAGTTTTGTGGAGAAACCATGATGTGGAAGAAATGACCTGGGAGTTAGAATATGAGATGAAGTCAAGATATCCTCACCTCTTCGATATACCAGGCACGTACCCTAATTTCGAGGATGAATTTTTATAAGAAGGGGAGGTTGTAAGACCCCAACTTTTATGAATAAAGAATAATTTTCTCAAAATATATTTTTGAATATTATGTTGTGGATTTGATATAATGTTATAGTTGTGGGTAATATTTATAAATTTTTCAAAGTAAACAAGTGCTTATATAATTTTTGATTGGTCAGGGAATATTCGTTTTAACAGGGAATATTCGTACGACGACACAATCATTGGTGGACCCCACAACGGAAGTATTGTCGTAGTTAGAAAATGACATAATTATCTTTTTATAAAAATACAGTAATATGCGTGGTTGCATAGTAGCACACGGTATTGATTATTGATACTTACGTGAGAAGTCACTCAGTTATACTCAATTATTGCTACAGTAATAGCTGCATCATATCTCTCATATTATTGATTCAATTATTGTCACAGTATCATCCGCATAATATATATTATTCAATCAATAATTGAGATGACAAAGTTATTCATATTATTATTTGCAATATTTACAATGTCTAGAAGTTCTGTCAAGGAGAGGTTTGGTCACCTAATTGCGTGCCAATAAGGAGAAATCTTTATCGGAAAGCCCCCTCTTTTCTGGGAACGACCTGGTTGTTAAATATTGTGAATTTTAATATTAATGATGAATAAGTTTGTGTTGATTAAAGATAAAATGGATACTTCCATTGTGTTGGAATTATTAGTGTTAGTGAAAATTGACATTTATTTCGATAATAATTGATGTCTGGAGGTTATATTGACCAACCGGGTAATTAACCAGATAAATGAGCAATTAATTGTTATTAATTCACATGATTATAACTATTTGTTCACATGTGTGTACTATTGATTCACATTCTTGTACTATTAGGGGAGATGGTGCAAGATTGATAATACTTGCAAGACTAAGTTAAAAATGGAGGTATAGTTGAAGGTACTATACTGCAATTCATATTTTCACATGATTATAACTATTGATTCACATTATTTACTATAAGGGGAGGTGGTGCAAGTTTGATAATACTTGCAGGACTAAATTAAAAATGAAGAAAAAGAGGAAGGTATTATACTGTAATATTTTGAGCCCCAAACCGTGCAATTATCAAAACTATATTTTCCTATAAATAGAATCTCATTCTTCCTTCATTTCTCACCAATTCACTAAAGCTATAGAGCAATTATTATAGAGAGAAAGAAGAAGAGAAGTCTGCTACCTCACTATTCCAGTATCCAGTCATCTTCTAAGGTAAGGGGTATTATTCTTTCGTATTCATGAAGAGAGTAATTTTCTTTCAATACTCGTAAGGGTTGTTATTCCATTCTTTATTATTATATTGGAATAACCTGTCTATGCAAAGTACCGCATACATGGTGAAATTCTTATATTATTCCATTCTTTATTATTCTATTGGAATAACCTGTCTGTGCAGTCTATCGCATGCTTGGTGAATTCTGTTGTTATTCCATTCGTTATTATTCTGTTGGAATAACCTGTCTATGCGGATTACGCATGACCCGGTTCCATTCTTTATTATTCTATTGGAATATCCTGTTTATGCGGGTTACGCATGACCTAGTTCCATTCTTTATTATTCTATTGGAATAACCTGTCTGTGCGGATTACGCACGCCTGGTGAATTCTTCTATTATTCCATTCTTTATTATTATGTTGGAATAACCTATCTATGTGGATTACCGCATGCATAATGAATGATCCTTCGTATTCATTCCTTATTAAATTATGAAAATGATCTGTCTACGTGGATTACTGCATGGCGGGCAAAAATCCATTTGCGGTTTCATATATTCTATTATACTCAGTTGGTTAAAGTTTTGGCTTCTATACTCCACGAAATTAGTGGAATATCCTTGATATTTGTGCTTCATCTTGTATCTTTACATGGAAATATTATTCTGAGCATTCTTGAATTTTACTCCACAAAGAAGTATCATGTTGACAATTTGGACGTTAATGATTTATGGATAAATTAAAATTATAAATCTTTAAAATTTATCCTTGAACTTGTTTTATTGAATTATTATATCATTGTCATTGTCATCATCCTCATGCTTATATTGTGATGAAAGTCGTCTTTGACTTACGAGCATAGATGGACTTGGTATGATTATGACCAGGGATTATTCGGTATAATCATGACCGTAATGTGACAAATGATGTAGTAAAAGTCCTCATTGGCCTGTAGTTCATTGATGGACAGGTTTTGGTATGATTATGACTAGGGATTATTCGGTATAGTCATGACCATTGATGATTACATGAATATACTTTGCCGTGATGCATAGATGATTTGATTTTATTTATTAAGCTGAGTTTCAGCGATAAAGTTGATGAAGAACTTTTTAATTCATAGAAGATAGTAGATTTTATGCTCTACTTTACTCTTCTAATGGATTGCTTGTTCCGCTGCAGTTAAACTTGTTGTCTATTATATTCTATCAGTTTAACGTTGTTGAAGGCTAATGATAATTTATTCTGCATTATCTTAGTCATAATATTTCTTACTGGGCTAGTTGAGCTCACCCTTTCTTTCATTGTTCTCTTCAGAAAATGAGAACGTAGCCCGGGCTAGTCCGGGAACGGAGTGACGGTCTAGATGATAGCATTAGTAGTCCTCACTATTCTGTTAAATAGTGTGACAATAAATGTAATGAGGACTCCATTGAGTGTGGATATTGTCTAGATGACAATATTCTTATTAAAACTCTTAGATTATGTTTTGTCGTATTTTGCACGACTGTTGTATAATTAAGTTGTATTTGAATTTTGTACCATGTATTTGGCGACTCAAGATGGGTGATGTATACCTTTTTTTTAGGGCATCACAGCATAACCTATCAGCTTTGATACCAAATGTAACACCTCGAAATCCAGTCTATTTTCACACCCGGATTTTGTGCATCAAGGTCCCATCTCTTACCAAACATACATCATTATATAGCTAAATATAAAACATACATTTTCAAATCCTAGGTTCTAATACCATATAACCTCGTTCATTACAAACAATGATAATTACATTATTCTTTACATCTTACAAGAGTGACTTTCATCCACCACCAAAGATACATAACAATTCATTAAACTATTCTACATTACAACTCTTGGCTTGATCTTTACGCTCATTCATATACTCAATGGCACCTAACCTGGATACTGGTCAGCTTGATCTTTACGGGATCCTTAAGTTCTTTCTAACATCAGTTGCTGAAAATGTTTTTATTTAAAGCAAGTGTGACCATTCAATTGCTCGGCATGTTATAGCAGTTGAATAAACAACATCAAGAATTTAACATTTCTTTAAAACTTCAGTAACTGAACGAAGGTTATGAAGCAGTTTGAATAATTGGAATAAGTCTAATTCCTATAATTTTAAAACATTAGTCACATTCATTTTGCAATACTTTCATTCTTCTACCTTTTTTCATACAAATTCTGTCGGGCTAGAATCATTAGCTCAGACTTAACAATAACGGTTCATAAATAAACAGAACATTTTCATATTGAACAATTCAACCACAGAATAGTTCATCTTATAGAAACACTGAAGTGTTAAAATTGTGGCACAATGCCTCATACATTCTACCACTGTGATGAACGAAATTTTTGTAATTTAATTTGAATATTTATTGAATTAAATAAATATTTTTTTTGATGATTTAATTATTGGGTAAAATAATTAATTAATGAATTTATGGAAGATTAATTTAAATATATGTGTTACATTGATTAAATTATTAAAATTAATTTTAATAAGCATAATGTTATTCTAATTAATTTAATAATTAATTAGAGATTTAATGATTTGACATAATTAATAAATGAGAATTTAATTATGTGACTATGTGATTTAATGTGAAATTATTCTATTTTATTTAAATAAAATAAATAAGAGATTTGATTAATTTCTTAAATGGGTATGACATTATTAAACTATATAATAAGAGTTTAATTAAATTAAATGGGAAACAACCTCTTAAAGGCTAGCCAAACAGGACCCTAAGAGGAGTTGGCCAGTTAACCCACGAAGGGATTAACTGACCACAACAGCGTCAGTTTAATTATGTATAATTATATTAGGCTTTTATTTTATATCATTCATCATAAGGAAAATTTAGAAAATCCAGAGAGAATTTAGAGAGAAATTTGAGAGAAAGTGTGAATTGAAGGAGAAGTAGAGAAGAAATTTATCATCTTTGAATCATATACACAAACTTGTAGGCTAATCTCTTTAACCCAAACTGTAATTTACGTTCTTATATTTTCTATGAAAAACTATTTCAAAGCCCTCTATTATTGAAGAGATTGATAATTAATGAGTATATGATGTTATATATGTTAGTATATGTTTACAATATGTTTATATCACATATTCATGTGATTAGAGTAATTAATTTTGTGACGCCCCCAAAACAGGTATACATCACCCATCTAAAGTCGCCAGAAAATACACTACTGACAACTCCATTTATACAATTATTGTGCAGAAAACGACCACAGTTAAACTGTGAGTTTTAATACAAATATATATAACTCTTGTGGTGCCTTGACCACAAGACCTTACAATGGTACCTTACATAAAGGTACAGTAAATAACTATTTTAGAAATTAAAATCTTTGAAAAATACTCAAGGAAACCTTTGTACATGGGAGGCCATGCGTCTAGGTTATGATAGATATCATATGTCCACAGAATTATCCTTGGTTGACCCAATAGTCCCCAAAGAAAAACAAGAAGATTGCTATCATCTTCTTTCCAATGGTGAGTCTTCTCTTGACTTATAATTATCTGCATTGTCTCCAATTGAGAATCATATTTCAAACAAACTCCAAGATTATATAGGTAGTGCTCGTATATATACTCAGCAAGTGGATGTGCACAACCCTATCTTATGATAACACAAAGTCATCTATCATTAGACATCTTGTATGATAGTGGCAAAAACGCCCTTCCAAAGTTGGGTCCACCTCACCCTATTTGGTTCACCAAAATCAACGGTTAAAATGACGTATAAAATACGACACGCTTATCTATAATTCTCAATAAAATTACTTTCATACTATTTTAAGGGAAACCTCAACAGCTATAGACCACTGTTCTAATCCCCTGTTATCCCCACTCGACCCAACTACACTCTTAATACCTGAAAGGAATTGTGAAGCAAAAGGGTGAGCACAAATAGCCCACTAAGAATATTATGACTAAAGATAATTTATATTATCAATAGCCTTCGTCAGTAATAAATAAGAGATTTAGAACATATGGTAGGTGATAAAACTTTTCAACCATAGTTGCAGCGGAACGTGATATCCATTAGATGAGTCAAATAGACCATAAAGTCTATTGTCTTCTCCACATTAAAAATCCACCAACAATGTTTTATCCCTGAAACATCAGTCAACAATTTCTATCCATAATCAGGTGAATAAATCATAATCATAATTGTGGTTCTAAATTCCTCTTCGCACCAAGGACGAAGATAATTTTCATCACATGTCTTTACCTGAAACATCAAAGACCATGGTTATACCAAATCACAATTCGTGTCCATAATCATACTAATAAATTCATCTTTCCACAATGGGCCAAAGATATTCATTAACAGTTCATCTTTCCACTCTAGGCCAAAGACATGCAACTGTATTTTACAAGAGTAAAGTAGAGCATGATATCTACTATCTTCTACGAATTAAAAGTTTTTCATCAACTTTATCACTGAGACTCAGCTTAATAAATAAACCACAGCATCGAATCATCCCTGCACTACAGGCCAAGAATATTCATTTGTATCACGACCATGAATTATCCATGTACTACGGCCAAGGATAATCGTGTTTTCATTAACGGTCATGATCATGCCATAAAAATTCCTCTTTGCACCCTTGGCCGAAGAGAACCCATGGTCATGATCATACCAAAAACTGTCCATTAATGCACTACGGGCCAATGGGGACTTTTATCACATCATTTGTAACATTATGGTCATGATTATACCGAATAATTCTTGGTCATAATCATACCAAGTCCATCTATGCACGTAAGCCGCAGATGACTTTCATCACAATATAAGTATGAGGATGATGACAATAATATAAGCATTAATCAAACTAAAACAAGGATAAATATTAAAGACTTCAAATTTATCCAGAGTTTAAAAATATCTCAATGTTATCAATCACATAATAATCTCATAATCTAATATCATTAATATTATAATAATATTTTAATCATTTCTTAAACTTATAAACAATTTATTTTACTTGTTTATACTTTACCAAATAATGCATTTAATCAATCAAAAATGCTATACTCATAAGATTTCATCAACAATGATCAAATCCCTCATCAAAAATCTGCATATACCTTTTATAGGATTTCCAAGCCATAAAATCTTATTTACCAATTTTTCAACTTCACATAACATATTTAATTCATATGTTCATAACTAAACCATTTTCATGAAAAATACCAAATCAGTCCCAAACATTTTTCTTTTCTGGGATTTAGCATAATATAGTCCCATATTAAACATATATTTTTCTCGGAGTTTTTAAAATTTATTTACTAATTTTCATATGGCCAAAACTGCCGAATATTTAGGCATTTATCATAAATTATACTTTTGTCCAAATATTCCAAAATTTACAAGGTATACTCCCAATAAAAATTTCACCAATTTTGGAGTTAACCACAAGGAGTTATAAGGGTTTACTTTTAAAATAGTCTTTTCTCATAAAATTCATAACTCCTAATCTATATATCCAAAAATCGCCATTTTTGGACACAATCTAGAAAACTCAACAATCTATCATTTCTAATTTTTCCAGAATTTATAAGGGTCAGAAAAATTATGAAACTGTAAATGGATTTTCACCCGCAATGCGGTAATCCACGTAGACAGATCATTTCCACAATTTAATAAAGAATTAATACAAAGGTTCACATAGACAGGTTATTCCAACAGAATAATAAAGAATGGAATAAGAGAAGAATTCACCATGCATACGGTAGTCCGCGTAGACAGGTTATTCCAACAGAATAATAAAGAATAGAATAATAGAAGAATTCACTAAGCATGCAATAGATCGCACAGACAGGTTATTCCAACAGAATAATAAAGAATAGAATAACAGAAGAATTCACTAGGCATGCGATAGACCGCAAAGTCAGGTTATTCCAATAGAATAATAAAGAATGGAATAATAGAAGAATTCACCAGGCATGCGATAGACTTCACAGACAGGTTATTCCAATAGAATAATAAAGAATGCTATAAGAACCCTTACGAATATTGAAAGAAATAACTCTCTTCATGAATATAAAAAAAATAATACCCATTACCTTAGAAGAAACTAGATATTGGAATAGTGAGGTAGCAGACTTCTCTTCTTCTTTCTCCTTATAATTTCTCTCTATAATAATTGCTCTATAGCTTTAGTGAATTGGTGAGAAATTAAAGAAGAATGAGCTTCTATTTATAGAAAAATATAGTTTCGATAATTGCACATTTTGGGGCTCGAAATATTACAGTATAATACTTTCCTCTTTTTCTTCATTTTTAATTTAGTCCTAAAAGTATTATCAAAATTGCACCACCTCCCCTAATAGTAAATCATGTGAATCAATAGTAAAATCATGTGACTCAATAGTATAATCATGTGAAAAAGCTAATTACAGTATAGTACCTTCATCTATACCTCCATTTTTAATTTAGTCATACAACTATTATCAATCTTGCACCAGCTCCCCTAATAATAAATCATGTGAATCAATAGTACACACATGTGAACACATAGTTATAAGCATATGAATTAATAGCAATTAATTGCTCATTTATCCGGTTAATTACCCGATTAGTCAATATAACCTCCAGACATCAATTATTATCGAAATAAATGTCGATTTCCACTAACACTAATAATTCGCACACAATGGAACTATCAATTTCATCTTTAATCAAGACGAACTTATTCATCATTAATATTATAACTCAAAATATTTAACAACCAGGTCGTTCCCAGGAAAGAGGGGGCTTTCCGATAAGGATTTGTCCCTATTGGCACGCAATTAGATTATCTAATCTCTGCTTGACAGAACTTCTAGACATTGTCAATATTGCAAATAATAATATGAATAACTTTGTCATCTCAATTATTGATTTAATAAAATAACATATTATACAGATGATATTATGACAGTAATTGAATCAATAATATGAGAGATATGATGCAGCAATTATTGTAGCAATAATTGAGTATAACTGAGTGACTTCTTACGTAAGCATCAATAATCAATATTGTGTGCTACTATGCAACCACGCATATTACTGTACTTTTACTATCGGGTAGTTCAACAGTTTTAACGGTAACACTTTCGCCGTTATTTTTATAAAATGATAATTCTGTCATTTTCTTACTATGACAATACTTCCGTTATGGGGTCCACCAATAATTATGTCGTCATACGAATATTTCCTATTAAAATGAATATTCCCCGTCTAATCGAATATTCCCCGACACAACGAATATTTTATAACAACTTGTATACTTTGCAAAATTTTAACATATCACCCTTAACTTTAACCTTTTATCAATTTAACCATTTACGAAATAAAATAATAATTATAAGAAAATTGAATACTTTCATTTCATAAAATTTGGGGTCTTACAGATTTCATGTAAACATGTTATAATCAAAGTTTTTCCATTAAGGGATGTTTTGAATTCTCTGTAAAATAACTATTGTATGATCAATGCATGAATTGATGATTTATGTGTATATACATGATAATATACAATTATAACATGTTTTATACCATCTATGTATGTTTTCATACCATCAATTTCATATAAATATATCATAATTTGATTTTTAAAGTTACAGAGTATACAAATTATATATATATGGCCCTTATGAACAATTACATACCATGAACTATTTGTTTAACTTAAATTTGATAATAGATTATGATAATACATGTTAAAACAAAGAAAACAAACTTTGAACGGACAAATTCGGATTTATAACGAACCCGTAATGTCAAATTTCATGTTTTTCCTCTAAACATCCAAAAGACACCAAGAACAGTGAAATTATGTGATTTGATTCAAGTAACTGTATGATTTAAGTTGTTAAAATCATGTTTGAAAGGTTGGGCAATGATCATATATGAATTATAGTATCTGGTTATGCTTAAATTAATGTATGAACAAGGAATTGGATGTTTTGGCCCTGTTCTGTGTTTTTTCGCGAACTTCAAATTCTGGAACTAGCGTGTCGCGTTGCAGTGCCAAATCCAAGCTTAAGATCCGAGTTGCATCGCCATGTATGTCTTTATGACCCGATCTTAGCTTAATTCTTATTTTGGCTAGCCAGCTTGATTTAGTTTAAATGGTGAAATTGCGAGTGCACTTATGATTTTGCCCAAAAATGAGATTTTTAATTGTTCAAGTCTAGAGAATGTAATTTAAACCCAACCTAATAAACATGAAAATGTATTAAACATACAATGTGAAACAGATTCTTAACATGTCAATGATGTACTTACATGTTTAATTCATTTGTCGAACGCATAGTTAGCTTGTCGTTCGTGAAGTCTAATTTTATGTGAAAACAAGTGTTGTGATTTGATTAGTATAATCATAATCAGAGTTTAGACAAAAGAGAATGAACTTGTGATGCTAGTTATGTTATAATTAATTAGTATTGTTAATGTAAATGGTATATAGGATTAAATTGAGGAACGTGAAAAGTTAACGTGTAATCTACGCACGAGGTAAGTTTCTAAACCTTACCTCCTTAAATTGAGCAAGTTTCTTTACTCAAAACCTTACTTTTATGGAGTAAGTTTCTTTAAATTATAAATTTTTTAATTGAGCAAGTTCAAGACTTATATTCTATGTCAAGCAAGTTCTTGTTATTTATTGATCAAGTTCAAGATTTCATATTAGATGTTATCATTCTTTTAAAGCATGATTCCTGCTATACAATACTTATTCAATTGTATACCTCTTGAGTTTATTATTCAAGCTGAATATCATTTATTATTGAATCTTGTAAGACTAGCGAACCCTTATTGATTTGACTAGTCCATAGTTGATGAACATTCTAAATTTCAGAACCCTTGTTGAGCTTATCCAAACCAAAAATCCTTTGGTGCGGACTCTAATGTCAAACTGAGATGAACAACCTTGTTATAGGGGATTAATTATGCTTTAGCGTTAAAATATTGTGCACAGTATGGTACTAAGGGTTGATCCCCCTAATTACGAGAAGAAGAGTCCATAGTCTTATGAATGTTAAAGGTTTCAAGTATAAATACTTGACAACCTAGGACATAGTTCAAGGTCTTATGACCCTCGGAAGTTCTTTTGATTCTTGTTATTCATTCTTGATTCAAAAGCCGAGTTTCTTATTTTAGAAGTCTTTGATTCACTCGAATGTTATTATTTTATTATTATATTATTATACATGTGGGCAATCGTGCTCACTCTTGCGTAATAAAAATATGCAGTTAAGAACGAAAGGTCCGACGAGCCTTCTACTAACAAAGACAAGGTCAACAAGTGATGAAGACTTGATATTTATTTGTTATGTTATGTTTGAAACTTATGTTTAAGTTATGTATGACTTAATATTTGTTTATGCTTCTGTATTTGAGATTTAAGGTTAGTATGACCTGTGATTAATGTATTTAAATCAAACGTTGTAACTCCATAACGAGAGTATTTATTTCTATCTATTTTATAGATTTCTTTTACTATGGGTAGATAGACATATGATGTTTGTACATTGAAAACCAAATCATGTGGGAATTGAAGTACCCGAATTTGGGGGTGTCAAAACCACCTTTTACAAATATAACACATTTGCAAATAGATTGTAATATTCGAGAATATTATGTAATTTACTAATGATCAATAAATGAATTTATGTGAAAGTCTTGTGTGAATTTCTATTATTAGATGTATATGTGTTATACATATATGTTTAATTTTAAGTTATGTGATGAGGTATGTGTAAATGGTTGGTTTAGATGAATTTAACTATTTGAGTTAGTTATGTAATTAAATTGATTAATTGTGTGGGAGGGGATTAAAACATGAGATTCCTCTCGGTGCAGAATTTAGAGATGTGGACTGCGTATTTTAGTCCGAAACATAAAAATTAGTTAAGATAGACTATAACCACAAAATGTGTCGCGGTTCACTTTTTGGTCAAAGTCAACCATGAATTTTGGAGGCTAATGTGACTAGACGGATAGTCCCATGACGTTCAGAATGTCGATTTAGTAGGAATCGATATTAGTATCGAAACGTTTGGCTACGAAGGGCAAAATGGTCAAAATAGTTTATTAAATGATTAAATTGATTATATTAATATTTTAATAAGGGAGTGCAGCAGCTGTGGGGCCCACAGGTTAACTAAATTGGGACAAGAGAGGGAGTATTAGTATTATAATGTAATGAGGGGGGAGGGAGTTAGAAACCCTTAACAAATTCAAGACTTTTCCTTTTTCTATAACCCCCATCCCATACTAAATTGAATTTATACAATATACTTAATACATATAACTTATATTGGAGATGGAAGGGCTGGGAAAATCATTTGATAGCATTTTTTATATATACTCCCAATCCAAGTCTCTTCTTCCTCTTTGTAAAAAAATCCTACCGTATGTGAAGTTGAGAGTGAGAGAGGAAGGAGCTTGTGAGGGTGGCGAATTCTGGAGTTTTCAGAGACTAATTAAGCAAGGAGAATCATTGGAGGAGTTCGAGCAAATAGAATTCATCAAAGAGGTAAGCCATGAACTCTCTTTTCCATGATCTTTAGTAAAAATGAGAGAATATGCTTAAGTGACTTTTTGCAAATAATTTATTTTGGACCTTCTGATGCCATGCTGCTGTTAGTTGATGTTATGTGGATGTAAGAACGAAAGTTCTAGTTTAATCATGCCTTAATATCGTAGAGATTCAAGGAATTATGTCATGTATGCCAAATATTTGATAAATGACTCAATGATGCTAATTTGATCATATCATGGAAATTTAGTGTGTTCAATTGTTGTAATATGTGTATTTATATGAGTATATATGATCTGGATAGTAGGAACTAATTTCTTGCATGCTAGAATCGAAATCATGAATTTTGTCAAAGTTGGTTAAACTTGAAATCTGTGACTTTTCGGGTTTTTCGGAGACTTGGAATCATGGTTTCTGTGACCCGATTATGGTAGGTAATAATTTTCTAAAATACTATGCGGTATGATGTATAACCTGACCAAATTTCATAAGAAACGGAGTTAAATTGAGCAAGATATGAAATTCGGTAGCAAGCATGTTCATAGGGAAAAATCTATAGATTTTGAGATTTCTAGAAAAAAAATTCTAAGTCCTAAATTAGTCCATGCACGCTTATCTATGTAGTTGGTTTATGGTCTTAACATGCTAATTTGATGTATGTTACATTTTTGTAAAATAATATGCTATATGTAGTATATTGTGTCCAATTTTCATGGTCAGATGTTTTGTAGTTTGGTAGGAATTTGATGTCCCATTTTCTTGGAACTATTTTGGATCAGTCTGTCTCGGGGGAATTTTTCGTCCACTTTTTATAATTTAAAAATTTTGAAAAAATTTGGAGTGTTAATATAAGAAGATATGAAGGTCCTGTAAAAATTTGAGAATTTTTGGTCATACGGTTTGAGAGTTATGGATTTTACGGCTAAGGACACTATTTGAAAAGATACCCGAATAACTGTCTGTGTATAAGTCCAAATATTACGAAAGTTTTACTGGAAGTACATGTATATAACAGGAGCTAACCCTAAAAATTTCAGAATTTTTAGAGATAATCTCGATTTATGAAAAATCTAAGAATATTTGGCTATTATGGACTATTTAAAAATAGTAGATGAATTTTAAAAATTTCAGAAAAAATATATGTTCAATGTGAGACTATATTCTGCAAAATCCTAGAAAAAAATATTTTTGAGACTAATTTGGTATTTTTCATTTAAATGATGTTATATAGATAAATGAGTTTAATTAAATATGTGATGTCAAAAACATGGAAAATAAGGTTTTCCAATTTGAGACCCTTAAGCATGTTTTATGCAGATTTTTAATGGAGGTTTGGGTCGGGCCGGATCGGATCCAGGTCGAGTTGGGCCGGGTCAGAAAAATATCAAAAAATTATTTTTCCCCAGATTCTTTTATTGAACCACTTGGCCTATACGAAGCAACATGTTATGTAATTTAATTGTATTTGAATACTTGCGAGTTTAATCATCTTATTAAAATAAAAGGAAACCATTACACTTAGAAGTGATGTTCAAGAACCTAATTGCTTAGCGTGAAACATGTGAATTGGTTACGTGAAGACCTAGTAGATAGTGGTAAATTGTAGAAGACATATCAGGCAAGTTTCCTAATCCTAAGTTTCTATTGAGCAATTATTCAATCTTTATTCATTATTGTTGCAGTGAGAGTAAGTATCGGACTTGTGCTATTTACTTTTCGTACAAGTTCCTTTGTCGTAAAGTTATATAACTGCAATTTTCTTGCAAGCGTTATTGATGATTACTCCATTAGTATTACAATTGTTATACTTTAAAGTTCTATTTCTTGAACGAACTGTTTCCAAGTATGCTTTCAAGCTTTTTGTTTCGGCTAGATATTATTGATGATAAATGATATAACCTTTGAACAATTCAAATCCTTTGAAGTTATTTAATGTTTACCAATCCAAATTGCTTTGGTGCGGTCTCGCATGAATACTAAGATGAACAACCCGAATAATTGGGCAAACAGATGTCGGGCATATAGTCCCATTTATGCTTATGCCGTTAAATTTCATACTTGTGCACAATGTAGGGTACGATAGGCTAATCACCTGGAGTACTTGAAGAAACTGTTTATAATTTATATTATTGTTAAACCGTCTGATGGTTTTTGATGAAACAAAGTAATGTTCAGGGTATCTAACACCCCTTAGTATGCTATTGAGAATTCTAAAACTCTTATCTCGATATTCCTGTTTATCTTTTGCTAATTATTTCAACTGTTGAGAAATATTCATACAAATGTTTTACTCCCGATGCATGTTTCCAAACTACTTTATATACTTGCTGGACAATTTGTGCTCATTCTTGCTTAAACCTTTCAGTTAAGGCTGAGAACGCTGAGAAATCGGGCAAGTACAAGGGGAAGTCTAAGATGAAATGATGAGAGTTATTTATGTAACAAGTTATATTTCTGCGTATGATGTAATGTAGCGATAAACGCTAAGTTTAAGTTTCAGTTTACTTAAGGTTGTAAAGACTTGGGATTTTATCTGAATAGGTATGTAATAGTTATTATTATTATTTTCTAGAGTTTATGGAGTTAAATGTTGATAGATGTTGTATCGTGAGCACCATATCCTATGTTTGATGTTACACGGATTTGGGGGCGTCACAAGTTGGTATCAAAGAAATAGGTTATAAACCTTAGGTGGGCAACCTTAGACTATAACCTTAGGGAAGTTAGTGGAGAAAATAAGGAGATGAATTCACGTAGAATTCAAGGGGTTGTGTCAAATCTATTTTTTTAAAAACAAAAACATCTATTTTAAACTACTAACCGAGTTATTTTGTCTTGTTTGAAGGATGTCAGGAGAATAGGAGGTTAGAGATATCCACATTGTGAGTGAGCAGTTGGTGACAGCTGTACCCGAGCCTATAGATGAGGCAACAGCTGACTCAAACCCAGAGTAGTATCCTGAAGAGGAATAGGAGCCCGAGGAGAACTCCAAAGAAGCACTTGAGGATACTTTGTTGGATGAGTTGATGGATAGGATTATAGAATTGGACGTCAGAGTCCATGAGTTGGAGGAACTGTATCAGGGGGAGCAGCAGGCTGCAACATTGCTTGAGGCATTGGTGCATCACCTGGTAATTAGGAATGGGGATCTTGCTGACAGGCTGCAGGCATCAGACCAGAAGGCGAATAGGCTGAAGGATGAGAAAGAAGCTATTAAGACCCATTTGGGACATACCATTAATGAGTTAGAGTCGAGGATACAGAGTCTCCAAACTGACAAGCAGATTATTACTATGTTCTGTGGAGATGAGAGGAGAGACCGTGTTCGGGCCGAGAAGCTAGCAGGCGAGTTAGAAGGTGAAGTGAGAGATAAGAAGGTTGAGATGGACAGGATGAAGTACACATTTAAGTCAACACATAGGAGGTTCCAACATAAGGTGTCTCACTTTCCACGTGAGGAGTACCGGTCTAGACATGCCATAAGCCATGTGTGACGCTCCCAAAATGGGTATACATCACCCATCTTGGGTCGCCAGATATATGGTACTGAATACAAATACAAACTTAATTATACAACTGTCGTGTAGAATACGACAAAATATAAGCTGAGAGTTTAACACGAATATTATCTTCTAAACAGTATCCAAACTTAAATGGAGTCCTCATTACAATTATTATCACACTATTTTACAAAATAGTGACGACTACTAAGAACCATCTTGGACCATCACTCCGTTCCCCGACTAGTCCCGACTACGTTCTCATTTTCTGAAGAGAACAGTGAAATCAAAGGGTGAGCTCAACTAGCCCAGTAAAGAATATTATGACTAAGATAATTCATTTATCAATAGCCTTTATTAGAATAAATCAGAGATTTAGAACATATGGTAGGTGATAAAAGTTTTCAACCATAATTGCAGCGGAATCAACAATCCATTAGAAGAGTCAAGTAGAACATAATGTCTACTATCTCCTCTAAATTAAAAGTCCATCGTTAATATTGCATTCCTATAATACTCATCAACAGTTCTTTGTTGTACCCAAGACAAAGAGAACTTGCATCACCTGTCTTCACTGAACCACTAAAGATTATAGTTAAATTCACAATTCATATTTATAATCATGTAAATCAACAGTTTCTCCTTGCCACAAAGGCTTAATAGAATGTTTACTCAATATCCTTAGCCCAAAGGCTAAAGATATTCAAATATAATAACAATGATCATACCAATCAATTGTCTATCTTTGCACTATGGGCCAAAGATATTCAACTATAAAACCAATAGTCATGATCATACCAATTGATTGTCTGTCAGTGCCCTACGGCCAAAGATATACAACTGTTAACTAATGGTAATGATCCTGCCAATGACATCATCGAATTATCCATACACTACGGGATAAGGATATTCATTATTATCACCAGTGGTCATGATCATGTCAAACACCTATCCATCTTTTCCCTACGGGCCAAAGCTATTAATAAATAGTTCGTCTTTGCACGTAAGCCAAAGATATGTAACTGTAAAACCAATAATCAATAGTCCATCTTTGCACGTAAGCCAAAGATATACAACTGTAAAACCAATAATCAACAGTCCATCTATGCAGTACGGGCCAAAGATCACTTTCGTTACAATATAAGCATGAGGATGATGACAATGATATAAGCATCAATCAAACGGAATCAAGGATAAATATTAAAGACTTTAAATTTATCTAGAGTTTAAAAATATCCAAATTGTCAACATGATACTGCTTTGTGGAGTAAAATTCAAGAATAATATTCATGTATCAAAAATAATTTTGGACAGAAAAGAAATCAATTTTTGTCGTGAATAGTACCCCTAGTGAATAGTACTCGAGTGAATAGTATCCCGGCATGAAAAGTGTCTCGAATACCCGTGTGAATAATATTTGAGTGAATAGTAACCCGTGAATAGTACCCCGGCATAAAAAGTGCCCCAAATACCCGAGTGAATAATATTCGAGTGAATAGTAACCAGGTGAATAGTACCCTGGGTGACAATATTGAAATTTAATAAGAAAGTTCAAATCAATATTCTAATGAAACGATACTAGATGAAGCGCAAAACTCAAGGATATTCTACTAATTTCAGAAATTATAGAAGCAATACTTACCATAGTAAGTTTAGATTTAAGAATATCAAAAGAAATACTACCCCTTACAAATACAAAAGAAATAACACCCCTTACCATACGAAAAT
The DNA here is from genome assembly GCA_020205615.1 of Panax quinquefolius. Classification (NCBI taxonomy): domain Eukaryota; kingdom Viridiplantae; phylum Streptophyta; class Magnoliopsida; order Apiales; family Araliaceae; genus Panax; species Panax quinquefolius. The sequence continues at coordinate 104,832,430 of CM035157.1, forward strand.
AACATCCCTTACCTTAGTAGAAGACTGGATACTGCAATAGTGACGTAGCAAAATACTCTTCTTCTTTCTCTCTATAGTTTCTCTCTCTATAGCTTCTCTTGTGAGTCTTAGTGAATTAGTGAGAATGAAAGAAGAATTAAGCTTCTATTTATAGGAGAATGGACTAAATAGTAACTGATTTATGAACAGTCCAGATTGATTTACTATTAGAACGGACGGTCCATATTGATTACTTTTAAAACCACCACCGATGGTCCAGATTGATTTACTTTTAAAACCACCACCGACGGTCTAGATTGATTTACTATTAAAACCACCACCGACGGTCCAAATTGATTTAGTATTAAAACCACCACCGACGGTCCAGATTGATTTACTATTAAAACCTCTGACAGTCCATAAAATTAGTAAATCTTCCCATGGAATACTAAGTCAAACTTACAACAAACGCCTCATAACAAATCCCTATATTTATATCAAAAAATTGAATAAATATTTGCCACAAATCATTTATCTTTAATAAACACATTTTTAATCTATTAACAATTATTCATCATTAATATTATAACTTACAATATTGACAACCAAATCGTTCCAAGGTAAGAGGGGGCTTTTCGATAAAGATTTCTCCTTATTGGCGCGCAATTAGGTGACCAAACTGTTAGGTTTGTAATATTCATGAACGCAATCAAATTACACAAAATAAGTTGAAACGTGATAAAATAGAGTTTTAAAAATTTTACAAACCATATACATGGATCATCCTTTATGCACAATTATTAATTAAACGAAAAGATATGAAGAACAAGAATCACACCCTTGTAGATTCAAACTTCCTCAGGTACAAGTTCACCTCCAATCTTTTTCGTGTTCAACTTCAATCCATCGGGTTTGGTTCCTTCCTTTGATCAATGTTAGCCGCCCAAGTGTTTGGCCTCTAGAGGTGATCCACCAAGGAAGAAGAAATATTCAAGAAGATGGGTATTTGGCAAAACCCTAGTTTTTCTATCTCTCATAGAAAGAGGTGTACTCTCTCAACTATTGGAATTACGTATGTTGTGAAAAAGTCAACAACCACTCTCACCCATAATAAGACTCCTCTTATTTATAGATGTGGGCAACCCTCCTTAACAATTAAGGAATTGAGTTTTATTTTAATTAATTAAATTCCTTTAATTAATTAGGCTCCAAATCATATTAGGAATAAATGAGAGTACTTTTATTAATTAATTCCCAAACCCCTTTAGGAATTAAATAATAATAATAGTAATAAAAATAATAAGACTCCTCTTATTAATTTATATTTAATATTTTAAAATATTAAATAATAAATATTAAGCTATTTAATTTATTTTATCACCATAGATTAAATTAAATATACTTAACTTATTATAACGATTATGTTATTTGCTTCTTAAATAATTATTCTTCCTTTTATGATGTGACCTTTTAGGTTCTCCATATTAAATCGGTTGTGAATAAATCAATTAAAACAATTCTAATCTTATTTAAATAAATAAATTAAACTATTAATTTATTTAAATAAATAATATTTATTCTACAATAGGGATAAGCCTCCCTAGTGATCAACGACATTCCAGATAATATAGATTTCAACATTAACCATAAAAGAACCTTTGAGAAAATAGTTACTGTACAATTCAATCCTTCCACCATACAATGTCCCAATTAAATATAAGACATGGAATTACTGTCAAATCTTATTTTATTTAATTATATGTATTTCGATCCTTAAATGCACAACTCCAAATAATTCAAATTAGAAACTCCTTTCTAATTTCATTCTGCCTTGGCCAAGGACTATTGGCTTGTCATTTATCGAATCACATAGGACATTTCTCTTCTTTTACTAGAAGTGACAGATTCTTTATTGATCATACAGTATCTCCATGTATGACTTATTATACCCAAGCATACCCTTTGATATACCCTAAGGGTCTTAAGGAATAAGTCAAAGTATAACTCATCATACACATGATAGTATGATGATCTCAAGTCCAAGGATCATCAGATTACTATCACTACAGAATTCCTATTGATGAGACAAGTAAAACTCCATTAGGTATTCCTTAGCGAGCCACGTTCAGTGTACTTATTGTCCAATAAGCATCTACATACTTGCTTTAGTGTCTCCACACAAATGATCATGAGATCAATCATACTCATCCAATAAGCAAGCAACGTATGTACCAATCTATCCGGATTTACTAATCCCCAATTTAGTAATCCAACGATTGGAAACTATTTTAGTTTTAAGCTTTCTAAGAATTTAGATCTCATTAGAATGATCATCATCATTATTTTAAAAGCATTGATTAAAACTATGGGTTTATCACATATTATAAAGCAGTATCATGTAGATAATTAAAAGTCTTTAATTAATTAATATTTTTTATTTATAAATGAATAAGATTGTTACAAAGTATATGTCTTATCATCAAACATGATTGGCTTGTGTGCATACTACTTTCAATCACCCACTTGCAATAAAGCCAATCGGCATGGTATCTCATACTCTTCTTCTCTAAGTGACGATTATCCTGTTGTTGGATAAGCTTCAGTAAATGGATATGTAATGTTGTTCTTGAGAGTCCACTATCTTTATAGTGATTTCCCATCTTTCAATGATTCCTCTAATCAAATGAAAGTGCCACAACACATGTTTAGATCCAAGATGAGACTTAGGAACTATTCCTAGTTCTGTAATGAACTTATCATCCAAACAATCAACTTGCAGCTTCATTTACAGCTATATACTTTGTCTTTATCACTAAACTAGCAACTCTTTGCTGTTTGGAACCTTTCCAATTCACTGCACCACTGTTCAAGGTAACACTTTATCTTAAAGTGGATATTCTGTTGTCTTGGTCTGTCTGAAAAACTTGAGTCTATTAAACTCTCAAGTTTTAATTTAGACCCGCCATAAATTTTAATAACATTCTTAGTGCCGGTTAAGTACTTTATGATGTTTTTCACTGTCTTACAGTGATCATCTCCAGAATATGACCGATTAACATCAGGTCTCGTACATTTCATTGCATACATGAAAGTTACTCATGCGATCTCTCTTATCAGGAGTCTATGGGGACTATTAAGAAAGATACAATCCATGACTCATTAACATGAGACATCTCTTGGAGTTTGCCATGCTAAACGACTTTAGCATCAAATGAATATATGTTCCTTGGGTTAAGTCGAGCATCCTCTTGAATCTATCTATATAGATTTTATCCCCAATTAAGATACTCCTCCCAAATCATTCATGGAGGAATGTTTAGACAATTTTATCTTTACTGATTATAGCATTAGTATGTCATTCCTTATCCATAGTATATCAACATATAATATTAGGAATGTCACGGCGCTCCCACTGACCCTTTTGTACACAATAGGTTCATTATTATTTGTGATAAAATCAAACTCTTTTAATTTATTTCATCAAAATGAATTTTCAATTTTTGAGAAGCTTGCTTCAATCCATTTCTCTAAGTGTCTACAACTCTTACCTTATCGTATCTAACTGAATCATCATCTTCTATGATGTGTACCTCATCATCATCATCTATGATGAATGCATACCTCCTAGGTATCTTCTGTAATATTCCAAATTTACGATTCGGTTATGGTACAATAGTTCTATCTACAGGTTCCTCTTATTTGACTTATAGTATTTTGTGGTTTTTGAACTCTTCAAGATCTATTATCCTCCCATTAGCCCTTTTAATGATAAACATCTTTATCTTAGAAGGCAGCATGTTTTGCAATAAACACCTTTTGCTAAGTAGGATTATAGAACATATACCCTAAACTTACTTTAGGATTTCCCACAAATCTGTACTTGTCAAATCTTATCCCAAGATTATCCTTTGAAACCTTTACAATAAGTTGGACAAACCCTTATCTTAACATACTTAAGATTAGCAATCCTCCCTGTCCATAACTTTTATGGAGTCTTGGGGCTGGATTTTGAAGTTACCTTTTCGTAGATATGCAACCATTTCTAGGACATGACCCCAGAGGGATACTGGAATGTCAGTAAAATCATTATGGAACGCACCATGTCCAACAAGGTACAATTTTTCCTTTCAGATACATCAATCAATTATTGCGTATCGGGAGGCATCCATTGTGAGAAAACCATTTGAGATGATTTAGAAACTCATTACACAAGTATTCCTTCCTTGATCCGATCAAAGAATCCTAATACTTTGCCAATTTGTTTTATTTCTGAATTCTTTGAACCTTTCAAATAATTCACACTTGTATTTCAGCAAATACACACATTCAACTTTTTGAATGATCATCTCCTTTTCTTATACTAGTTTGTTCAATTTGCAAAATAATTTTTCACGTAAGTCAAGTATACAAAATCCATTAAGTAATATTCCAGTTCTATACAAAACATTATTATTATAAATAGAACAACAATTGTTCTTAAATATAATACTAATGATTTCATTATCTAACAATAAAATGGAAATAATGTTTCTAATGAGAACTGGAATACAATAACAACTTATTGACTTAATAGATTTACCCGTAGGCAATGCTAAACTATAAGTTTCTATGGCTAATGCAGCAACCTTTGCTTCATTTCTCGCACATAGGATTACTTATCTTAGTTTAGCTTTCTACTTCTGCTTGGTCCCTTCATAAATCTATATTTATGATAACCAAAGTCGGTATCCAATACCCAAGTAAAACGTTGACTTAAAGAAAAATTTATTTTAAATCATGAAAAGAATTGTATTGTAACCGAATCTTCCCTAAGCTTCTTCTAGTTAGCCACTACAAGATACTTCTCATAGTTTCTTTTCCAATGTCCAGACTTATTGCAGTAGAAGCAAACTCCTTTGCTATGCGTATCAGTTTTGTTCTTATTATCCTTTATTTTTTCCTTTTCTATTTACCTTCATAGAATCGTTCTTCTTTTCAGAAGATCCTTTGGCCCCTACTAGTAAGACTTGGTACTTCTTGGTGGAAAGTGACTCAACATTTTCAACATGTTAAGCAAATCAGCGAGGTTGATATCTAGCATGTTCATATGAAAAATTCACAACAATTGTGAAAAGGAGTCCGGGAGTGAGTGCAAGATCGAATCTTAGTTCAACTCTCCATCCATGACAAAACCCATTGTCTTAATTGTTCAATAAAATTGATAATGTGAAGGACTTTTATCTGTACTGTAGTGTCATCGGTCATTCTAGATCGGAAGAGCTCCTTAGATATCTGATATCTAGAAGTCCTACTTTCTTTACAATAAACTACTTGATATGAAGGAATATAGTATGAACATCCATAGTTTCATGTTGACGCTGAAGCTCGTAACTCATGGATGCGAGCATGATGCGTTGAGCCAACTGTGCATCATCTTGCCACTTTCTAAAAGTAAAAATCTTTTCTCAGAGGCATTGTCTGCAACCATTGCAAGGATAGGCGTATTAAGGACATAAGATAGTTTTTCAGCCGTGAGAACTATTCTCAATTTCCTTAACCAATCCATTTAATTCAGCCCGGTTAAATAGCATCTAATATGTTTCGCAGTGATAGTAATTTAGACATTGTAAAATTATGTAAATGAATTTGTTCTTAACAATATTTTAGCATACATTCTTTTATTAATTACCAAAATAATTTAGGTCTTATTTTAAATTGGTATCTCCCACTATTTTCTTCAAACTATATTACCCTCACTTATATAGTTTGACAAAATCTAATTAAAGATTTGCTAGTGAGAATAAGGATCCCATTTCAAATGTATATAGCCTTGTGATGACACAAAAAAATATATATAAATAAATAGGTAGACAACTCTTGTAAATTACATCAACTATGCAACTCCTTGTATTTTGCCCCTTAGATTATTTTGATCAAGTGATGGCACATCCGAATCAAAATTATCCAAGGTAAGTCCAACCTAGCACTCCATATATTCAAAAAAAAAAAACATTGTCCTTGTGGTGACACAACAAAATAATATTGTTCAATTTTCTTTATAAGCATCAAATGTGATAAAATTAACATATCAAAGAATTAAGATAAGCCTTGTGGTGACACAACAAACTTATAATAATTAATTGATACTCTATTTTTTTTTATCATGCTAGAAGGCGACGTTCGATATTCTAAATATCTTTGAACGCTTAGGACTTAATATAAAATATTTGAGTGGTTTGTTATTAATTTGTCTTATCTTGTATAGTGCACATGCACATCTATATATAAAATACGAGTTATATTAATTAACATGCGAAGCATGTTTACATAATATATATATATATATATATATATATATATATATATATATAGTATAAGCATGTACATATAGAATACTATATTCTACCCGGATTGATTATGAACTTTATTCTAGTTTGGTTCACTAGAGCCACCAAGTGAAGAATTAATATTTAAATATAACTATTATATTTAAATCCCGGGCTCCATTACAAATGGGTCTTCAAAACGCTCCTTGCTCCTTGATCTCCAATTTTTTAAAATTAAATCTAACTATTCTTATTATAAAACTATTTAAAATAAATAGAAACCTTGATCAGCAGTCAAGGGGACGTACATAGGAGGGAGTTAGAATTTACATTAAGAAAAAATTAGAGAAGACGAGGTATGCAGACCTCATTTAATAAAACTCATACATTCATGCATCCAACTAAAAGAAAATCCAATCACATTGGTCAATAGTCCATAATCAATCTCATTTATTATCATACACATCACCATATGCATCAAAAAATAGCATTCATCTCATGAATAATAAACATTCAATATATATATTGATATCATTTAATGGGCAAATTTAGTTAGCATAAAATCTAATTTTGAATCAAAATAAATTCCTTTATTTTAATCCAAATTTAAATCAAAATAAATCTCTTTTATTTTAATTTATCTAATTTTGAATAAAATAAACTATTTATTTTAATCAAAACTTTATTCAAAATAACTCATTTATTTTAATTAATTATGGAATCCAATTCCAAGTAAATAAAATAAAATAAAATAAACTCCTTTATTAAAGGAAACATGGATTCTCTTTTCTATTCACAAATAAACTCTTTTATTTTGAATAATATGAAATCTTATTCCATATCTAAATAAACTCCTTTATTTAAGGAAATTAAGATTTTCTTTTCTATTCACAAATAAACTCTTTTATTTTGAATAATATGAAATCTTATTTAATATCTAAATAAACTCCTTTATTTAAGGAAATATAGAATCCAATTTCAACTCCAATTAGTTATCATGGAATCTATTTCTAACTCTAATTAGTTAGCATGAAATCTAATTTTAAAATTAAAATAAATCTTTTATTTTAAGATTAAAATAAACCTTTTATTTTAAAATTAAAAATAAACTTTTTTATTTTAATTATAAAATAATTAAGAATATATATATATATATATATATATATATATATATATATATATATATATATATAAGTATATGATTACTTATATATTATATATTATCGTTGTATCTTATATATATATATATATATATATATATATATATATATATATATATATATATATATATATATATATATATATATATATATGAACCAAGCGTGAATCCCTTCCTAACAGATTTGAGTAACCAAATATCATCCACGAATGAATTCACAAAATTCAATTCGCGGATAATATATATTTTTTAAAATAAATTTTATACAACAAAATTATACCCAATTAAATTGTTCTAAACACATATCAATATACATATCAAATTAAAACAATTAATAATTTGCATAAAGGTTTAGCTCTGATGCCACTGTTAGGTTTGTAATATTTATGAACGCAATCAAATTGCACAAAATAAGCGAAAACGTGATAAAATAGAGTTTTCAAAATTTTACAAACCATATACCCGGATCATTCTTTATGCACAATTATTAATTAACCGAAAAGATATGAAGAATAAGAATCATACCCTTGTAGATTCGAGCTTCCTCAGGTAAGTGTTCATCTCCAATTTTTTTCGCGTTCAACTTGAATCCACCGAGTTTGGTTCCTTCATTTGATCAACGTTAGCCACCCAAGTGTTTGGCCTCTAGAGGTGATCCACCAAAGAAGAAGAAAGATTCAAGAATATGGGTATTTGGCAACACCTTAGTTTTTCTATCTTTAATAGAAAGGGTTGTACTCTCCCAACTATTAGAATTACGTATGTTGTGAAAAAGTCAATAACCACTCACACCCATAATAAGACTCCTCTTATTTATAGATGTAGGCAACCCTCCTTAACAATTAAGGAATTGAGTTTTATTTTAATTAATTAAATTTCTTTAATTAATTAGGCTCTCAATCATATTAGGAATAAATGATATTACTTTTATTAATTAATTCCCAAACCCCTTTTGGAATTAAATAATAATAATAGTAATAATAATAATAAGACTCCTCTTATTAATTTATATTTAATATTTCTAAAATATTAAATAATAAATATTAAGCTATTTAATTTATTCTATCACCATAGATTAAATTAAATATACTTAACCAAGTCAGCGCATTTCTTGCCAATCATGATCAGATATAACTTAGATCAGCTGCCAAAGCTTTACATCAAAGAGATCGTTTTCAGGCACAGTGTGCCGGTATCAATTGTGTCAGATCGCGATCCGCGATTTACAACAAATTTTTGGAAAAGCTTTCAAGAACGTATGGGAACACAACTGAGGTTGAGCACCGCTTATCATCCTCAAATAGATGGGCAGAGTGAGAGAATGATTCAAACGTTGGAAGACATACTGAGAACATGTGTTATGGGCTTCAAAGTAAGCTGGGATGATCACCTACCATTGGTGGAATTTGCATATAATAATAGTTATCACACGAGCATCGGTATGCCACCTTATGAAGCTTTATATGGAAGGAAATGCAGAAAGCCATTGTGCTGGGATAAAGTAGGAGAACGTAAATTACTAGGGCCAAAATTGGTGCAGCAAACTGCGGATGTGATCAAAATGATACAAGCAAGACTAGTGACGACTCAAGATCGACAGAAGAAATATGATGATCAACATCAGCAACAACGAGACTTCGACGTCGGCACATATGTGTTTCTAAAGGTTTCACCTTGGAAAGAGGAAAATGAGGTTTGGGATATAAGACCCCGACTTATTATAAATGAAATTGAATTTCCTCTATTTATTATTTTGAAATAGTAAGGGTTGATTTGATTAATGTGGTTAGTTATGGGTAAAATGCGCAAATTTCTTAAATAAGCAAGTGGGTATAAAATATTCATTACTGTCGGGGAATATTCGTTTGGTCGTGGAATATTCTTACTATCGGGGAATATTCGTACGACGGTGCAGTCTTGTGTGGGCTCCATAACGGAATGCGATTGGATGAGAAAATGACAAGTATAAGTTTTTATAAATAACGGCGTAGTTGTTACCGTTAATACTTTTGGAATACCCGGTGATTTAAACACAGTAGCACACGGTATTGCAGTAATTATTGATTCTTACGTAAGAAAGCACTACTCAATAATTGTTACAGTAATTACTGTTTCATATTTTATTTTATTGATTCAATAATTGCTATGTTGATATATTATATTATTGTTGTTCAATAATTTTCACTACACAATATTTCCCATTATCAGATCAATAATTCATATTATTTGATAGCATTATTGGCAATGTCTAGAAAGTTCTGTCTTAGGAGAGGTTTGGTCATCTAATTACGCGCCAGTAAGGAGAAATCCTTATTGGAAAGCCCCCTCTTTCCTAGGAACGACCTAGTTGTCAGTATTTTGATTCTGTAATATTATTTGTGAATAATTAGTTATTGATTTATATGATAAGGAAAATATTTATTTATGTGGATATAAATGGAGGAATTTTTTGAAAAGTGACAATTGTTGAAAATTGATATTTTATCTTTTCTGATAAAATAATTCGTTATATTACAATAATATAATAATGGAGGTATTTTTACAATGAATGTGTGATATATGAATAAATGAGGAGGAAGAGTATTTTTGTTACAATAAATGCTAAAAACATGTTAAACATGTTGGTGGACCCCATTTTTGACTGAAATTTGATGATAGCCTATAAAATCATCCGTATATGAATTTTGATCATTTTTTGTTTAGAATTTGAAAAAACTTAAACTTACAAAGTTGTAGAGAATTAAATTTCCTATGGAATGGACATAAGATTCGATTTTTTTTTTTATAAAAGGGCTATTTATTATGAATTATTGAAGTTCCAGATATTTGGTCAAAATTGATTTTGTTACAAAAAATGTTTAAAACATGTTTTCATTTTGGTGGGCCCCACTAGGATGTGTAAAATTCTGAATTCTGAATTCTAAGGTGTGCGTAGGAAAAATTTAATATATAATATTATTTTTTTAAACTTTCTACTTTGGTGTTCTAAGCATTTTCCTATAAATAGGGTGCTTAGGTTAGAATTGAAAATCACCCCAGATACTAAAGTTTTCTCTCTCTATATTATCGAGCGTATTCTTGTGAGTATTTTGATAGTTTGAGTGTTGCTATACAAGTTCACTTCAGCACTATATCCGGTATTCCAGTTAGAAGTACTGTCCTTTTAAGGTAAGGGATGTTATTTATTTTTTTATGATATTATTTCTTTCAATATCATTATGCCAGAATATTGGTAAGATTTTTCTGGTGAAATTCTTGTCTTTTTGTGTCGGAGTTACTATTCACGTATACGACACTATTCACGTATACAGCACTATTCACGAATACGACACTATTCACAGAAAAATTAAATTTTCATTCTTTGTCCCAGATGTCTATTTTTGTTACTATCTTTGATTGTATCCATGTTTTGATCATTATTCTTGAATTTTACTCCACCATAGTATATTATGGGGTGTTTTTGAACATGGATAAATCGAAGTACGAATCCCTAATATTTGTTCTTTTGTCTCACTAGATTCATTTTCTTTATAATATTTTTCATCATCCTCATTCATAAATGATGATATAACAGAATATCTTTGGCCTGTAATGCAAAGATGAATGATTTCTTGATGAACATCTTTGGCCGTAGTGCAGAGATGAATAGGTGTTGAGATGAACATGACCAACTGATGAATATCTTTGGCCTGTAGTGCAAAGATAAATATTTAATTCAAAATGTATATTGATTGATGTTACAGGGATAAAATATTAATAATGAACTTTTAAATTCATAGATGATAGTAGATTTCATTCTCTACTTAACTCTTCTAATGAATTGTTATTTCCACTGCGAATATTGATCTAAAACTTATTGTCTATTATATTCTATCAGATTTTCCCTGTTGAGGACTAACGATAATTTGTTCTATATTATCTTAGTCATAATATTCTTTACTGGGCTAATTGAGCTCACCCTTTTCCTTTTTGATCCATTTTTCTTCTCAAGAAGCCAGAATGTAGCGGGAAGTAGTCGGGGTGTGGAATGATGGTTCTAGAAAGTTGTTTTAATAGTTCTCACTATTTTGTAAAACAGTGTATCAATAATTGTAATGAGGACTTATTTGGGTATGGATATTGTCTAGAAAATAATATTTGTATTTACATTCACAGTTTATATGTTGTCATATTTCACACGATAATTGTATTAACAAAGTTCTAGTAGTTTCTGTACCATGTATTTGGCGACTCAGAAGGGTGATGTATATCTATTTTGGGGGTGTCACAATTGGTATCAGAGCTTAGGGATATGGTCTCTGACGGAGATTGGGGAATAAAACTAGGAGGGTAGAGACGAGTAAATCCTTCACTAGTGTGTCCTACCTAAGCTTATTTGTTGGTTGGTCAAAGTATAGGGTTATTATGTTGCAAGTCAATTTCTTTAATTAACCCTTGTTTTATGGTAGCATTTAAAAATGGCAGCTGAAAATATTAATGATGGAGTGAATGAGACCGTGGAAACACCTTTACTCCCCAATCAGGAGAATGTGCAACATAACGACAATGTTCCTCTTGTAAACAACACCACTGATCAGATGATGAACGATGGGATGTTTAGAAGCTTTTTACAGTTCATGCAAAATTAGACGAGGGAGACTCGTGTACAAAATATAGGTGGAAATGATAGCAATGCATTGTTTATCATAACTAAGCAGTTTAAAGAGTTAGGACCACCAAAATTCTAGGGAAATCCGGATCCGATTAAGGAAGAAACGTGGGTCAAGTAAATTACCAAGATATTGGATGTCTTGGGATGCACGGAGGAACAGAAGGTTCCGTTTGCCACCTTTATGTTCCGTAGTGAGGCAGATTACTGGTGGGAATCTGTGAAGTTTACCCTGCCAACCGCACTCAACATGTCTTGGGAAACATTTTAGAAACTGTTCAATGACAAGTACTTTCCTAAAAGTATTCGTCATATGAAGGAGGTAGAGTTTATCAAACTGGAACAGAACAACATGACTGTGTCCCAGTATGAGGCTAAGTTTGCAGAGTTATCCAGGTTTGCACCTCATTTGGTGGAAAATGAGGAAAGTATGAAGCGGATGTTTTTAAGAGGTATAAAACCCGACATTCGTCAATACCTCATTTGTCACAAATTTTCTCTATATTCAGATGTTGTCAATAGGGCTCAATTATTGGAGCGAGATAATGAGTACGTTCAACCGAGGGACAACAACCAGGGTCATACTATTGGCAGCAGTCATCGGAGCAATGATAAACAGCGGGGAGGAAAGAATATGGACAAAAGCGGTAACCACTCTGGTGGTAATCGTGGCCATGATAATAGAAGAAGCGAGTCAGGGGGAGATTTTAAAAAGAGAAGGTACAACAATGACAATGTGAAGACGTCAGCACCAACATCAATTATTTCTAAGGGAGGAGAACGACCACTGGTCATATGTTATAAATGTGGAAAAGAGGGACACATCAGCCCAAACTGTCCACAACAGTTCAAGGTATGTTATAATTATGGAAAAGAAGGTCATATCGCTCGAGATTGTACGGTAGTGAAACCAAGTCCAACGGGGATGGTGACTCAAAAGGCTGTGCCAAACAAGTCAAAGTCAGCGGTTCTTGGAAGAGCATTTGTTATGACTGGCCAAAATGTAAGGAACCTGAACGAGGTGATCACGGGTAAGCTAATCATAAACTCTTGCAAAGTTTATACCTTACTAGATACCGGTTCAACGTATTCTTTTATCTCTCCTGCTTGTGCTTAACGTTTAAACTTAACTCCGGAGAAATTAGACTTTGACTTATCTGTGGAGACTCTGTTAGGAGAAACTTTTATTGCAACCACTGTTTATAAATCTTGTTTGATCCAAGTTGGCACCATCACATTACCTGTTGATCTTATCTCTTTAAAATACTTGCATTTGATGTGATTTTAGGGATTGATTGGTTAACCACTCAACATGCCAAAATTGATTGTTTTCGTAAGGTTATTAGTTTTCATATTCCTAACCAACCTGTTATGCGAATTTAAGCAACTAAACCACTAAAATCAATCACTGTCATATCAAGCCATAAAGCCATTCGTTTATTAAAAAATGGATATCAAGCTTTCTTAGCCCATGTTATGGATTTGAATAAAAACACGTCATATTTGAATAATATTCCTGTTGTTAGTAAATTTCTTGACGTATTTCCTGAAGAACTTCCCGGTCTACCCCCAGAACGTGAAGTTGAATTTGTTATTAACCTTGAACCTGGTACAAAGCCCATTTCTAAAACCCCATATCATGATGGCTCCTATTGAACTTCATGAGTTAAAGGTCCAACTACAGGAGTTGTTGGACATCAGTTTCATTCGCCTTAGTACATCTCCTTGGGGTGCTCCTGTTTTATTCGTAAAGAAGAAAGACGGGAGTATGCGACTTTGTATTGACTACCGGGAATTGAACCATGTCACCATCAAGGATAGGTATCCGCTACCTAGCATTGAAGACCTGTTTGACCAGTTCCAAGGAGCACAATTCTTTTCAAAGATCGATCTTCGTTCTGCATATCATCAACTGAAGATTAGAACTGAGGATATTCTAAAGACTGCCTTCAAAACTCGGTACGTGCATTATGAATTCCTAGTCATGTCTTTTGGATTGACTAATGCTCTTGCGGCTTTCATGCTTATGATGAACAGAGTATTCAAGGAATATTTGGATCAATTTATTGTTATCTTTATTGATGACATCCTCATATATTCCAAAAGTCGTGAAGATCATGAGCACCATTTGAAGCTGGTACTTCAAAGGCTTTGTGAAAATAAGCTATATGCCAAGCTGAAGAAATGCGAGTTCTGGCTTGAGGAAGTAGCATTCCTTGGGCACGTGGTGTCAAAACATGGAGTATCAGTTGACCCGATGAATACTGAAGCAATACAAAGTTGGGAGCAACCGAATTCGGTGACCGAAGTTCGTAGCTTTCTGGGCTTTGTTGGTTACTATCGGAGATTCGTGGAAGGATTTTCTCGAATCGCTACTTCGTTAACTCAATTGACTCGAAAAGATACAAAATTTGTATAGAGCGAGGAATGCGAGAAGAGTTTTCAGGAGCTTAAGAGGAGACTTATTTCGACACCTATTTTGACAATACCATCTGGTTCGGATGGATTTGTTATGTACAGCGATGCTTTAGGCAAAGGGTTAGGATGTGTTCTTATGTAACATGGGAAAGTTATAGCCTATGCCTCGTGACAACTTAAAGAATATGAGAGGAATTATCCTACTCATGATCTAGAGTTGGTAGCAGTCATTTTTGCGCTAAAGATATGGAGGCACTATCTATATGGGGAGAAAGTGGAGATATATTCAAATCTTAAAAGCCTCAAATATTTCTTCACCCAACAGGAACTCAACATGCGACATTGACGTTGGCTCGAGCTGTTGAAAGATTATGACCATACCATTCAATACCATCCTGGAAAAGAGAATGTGGTAGCTGACGCGTTGAGTAGAAGATCATATGCGGGGATGAGTGTGATGCTGTCAACACAAAGGCCCATTTTATGTGATTTACAAAAGATGAAGATAGAATTCAAGACTCCGGGGACCTATGCGATGATGTCAAGTATATGCATAGAACCAACTTTAATCGATAAAGTTAAAGTTACTGAAGCCACAGACCCAGAGCTGATGCGTATGAAGAAGAAAGTACAAGAAGGTGTTATCCCAGAAGCAAGAATCGATGAAGAAGGAATACTTTGAGTCAACTCCAGAATTTGTGTTCCTAACGACTCTGATTTGAAGTACAAGATCATGATGGAGGCATACACCGTTTTCAATTCACCTTGAAAGTACTAAAATGTATCGTGAACTTCAACATACATTTTGGTGTCGCAATATGAAAAGAGAGATCGCGAAGTTTATCTCGAGGTGTTTAACTTGTCAACGTGTAAAGCGGAGCATCAAGTGCCAAAGGGTCCATTTCAACCACTTAAGATTCTGAAATGGAAGTGGGAACATATTAACATAGATTTTGTTATGGGTCTTCCCACGATTTCTCAAGTCATAGATGCGATTTGGGTTATTGTTGGTAGATTAACTAAGTCTGCTCATTTCTTGCTGATACGGGAGACTTATTCCCTTGAACGTCTTCCTCGTATGTACGTAAATGAGATTGTGAGATTGCATGGCATGCCAGTATCCATAGTTTTGGATCGTGACCCAAGATTCACTTCACGATTTTGGGTTAGCGTGTAGAAAGCTATGGGCATGGATTTACGATTCAGTTCGGCATACCATCCTTAAACGGACGGACAATCATAGAAGACTATTCAAACTCTTGAAGATCTATTAAGACTCTGTGTCCTAGACTTCAAAGGGAGTTGGGATAAGTATTTACCATTGGTGGAATTCTCCTACAACAACAGTTATCAAGCAAGTATATGTGTGGCTCCATTCAAAGTATTATATGGACGAAAGTGTCGCTCTCCAGTGTGTTGGGATGAGGTGGGTGAAGCAACATTATTGGGACCAGAGTTGGTACATATGACTACAGAAAAGATCCAAATGATTCGATAACGTATACAAATGGCACAAGATCGACAAAAGAGTTATGTGGATCTTCATCGAAAAGACGTGGAATTTAGTATTGGGGATCATGTATTATTGCGTGTTGCTCCATGGAAGGGAGTTACAAGATTTGGGAAGAGAGGAAAGCTCAATCCACGATTTATTAGTCCATTTCAAATTCTTGACCGAGTAGGAAATGTGGCCTATAGACTCGCGTTACCTCCAAGTATGTCTCGTGTTCATAATATTTTTCACATATCTGTGCTTTGTAAATATGTGAAAGACCCGAACCACATTATTGAGTTAGAACCAGATGAAATAGCCAAAGATTTAATGTACGAGGAGGTACCTGTCAAGATCTTGGATAGGAAGGAGCATGTCCTACGCACAAAGGTCATACCACAAGTCAAAGTTTTGTGGAGGAACCATGCTATAGAGGAAATGACCTGGGAGTTGGAAACGGAAATAAAAGAGAGGTATCCCCACCTTTTCGAAACACCAGGTACGTACGTCAATTTCGAGGACGAAATTTCATAAGGAGGGGAGGTTGTAAGACCCCAACTTATTATAAATGAAATTGAATTTATTTTATTTATTATTTTGAAATAGTAAGGGTTGATTTGATTAATATAGTTAGTTATTGGTAAAATGCGCAAATTTCTTAAATAAGCAAGTGGGTATAAAATATTCATTACTGTCGGGGAATATTCGTTTGGTCGTGGAATATTTTTACTATCGGGGAATATTCGTACGACGGTGCAGCCTTGTGTGGGCTCCATAACAGAACGCGATTAGATGAAGAAAATGACAAGTATAAGTTTTTATAAATAACGGCGTAGTTGTTACCGTTAATACTTTTGGAATACCCGGTGGTTTAAACACAGTAGCACACGGTATTGCACCAATTATTGATTCTTACGTAAGAAGGCACTACTCAATAATTGTTACAGTAATTACTGTTTCATATTTTATTTTATTGATTCAATAATTGCTATGTTGATATATTATATTATTGTTGTTCAATAATTGTCACTACACAATATTTCCCATTATCAGATCAATAATTCATATTATTTTAATAATATTATTAGATAATATTATTGGCAATGTCTAGAAAGTTTTGTCTAAAGAGAGGTTTTGTCATCTAATTGCGCACCAGTAAGGAGAAATCCTTATTGGAAAGCCCCTCTTCCTCAGAACTACCTAGTTATCGAAGATTGTGATTCTGTAATATTATTTGTGAATAATTATTATTGATTTATATGATAAGGAAAATATTTATTTATGTGGATATAAATGGAGGAATTTTTAGAAACGTGACAATTGTTGAAAATTGATATTTTATCTTTTCTGATAAAATAATTCGTTATATTACAATAATATAATAATGGAGGTATTTTCACAATGAATGTGTGATATATGAATAAATGAGGAGGAAGAGTATTTTTGTTACAATAAATGCTAAAAACATGTTAAACATGTTGGTGGACCCAATTTTTGACTGAAATTTGATGATAGCCTATAAAATCATCCGTATATGAATTTCGATCATTTTTTGTTTAGAATTTGAAAAAACTTAAACTTACAAAGTTGTAGAGAATTAAATTTCCTATGGAATGGACATAAGATTCGATTTTTTTTTTGATAAAAGGGCTATTTATTATGAATTATTGAAGTTCCAGAATATTTGGTCTAAATTGATTTTGTTACAAAAAATGTTTAAAACATGTTTTCATTTTGGTGGGCCCCACTAGGATGTGTAAAATTCTGAATTCTGAATTCTAAGGTGTGCGTAGGAAAAATTTAATATATAATATTATTTTTTTAAACTTTCTACTTTGGTGTTCTAAGCATTTTCCTATAAATAGGGTGTGCTTAGGTTAGAATTGAAAATCACCCCAGATACTGAAGTTTTCTCTCTCTATATTATCGAGCGTATTCTTATGAGTATTTTGATAGTTTGAGTGTTTCTATACAAGTTCCCTTCAGCACTATATCCGGTATTCGAGTCAGAAGTACTGTCCTTTTAAGGTAAGGGATGTTATTTATTTTTTTATGATATTTTTTCTTTCAATATCATTATGCCAGAATATTGGTAAGATTTTTCTGGTGAAATTCTTGTGTTTTTGTGTCGGAGTTACTATTCACGTATACGACACTATTCACGTATACAACACTATTCACGAATACAACACTATTCACAAAAAAATTAAATTTTCGTTATTTGTCCCAGATGTCTATTTTTTTTACTATCTTTGATTGTATCCATGTTTTGATCATTATTCTTGAATTTTACTCCACCATAGTATATTATGGGGTGTTTTTGAACATAGATAAACCGAAGTACGAATCCCTAATATTTGTTCTTTTGTCTCACTGGCTTCATTTTCTTTAAAATATTTTTCATCATCCTCAGTCCTAAATGATTATATAATAGAATATCTTTGGCTCGTAGTGCAAAGATGAATGATTTCCCGATGAACATCTTTGGCTGTAGTACAAAGATGAATAGGTGTTGAGATGAACATGACCAACTGATGAATATCTTTGGCCTATAGTGCAAAGTTGAATATTTGATTCAAAATGTATATTGATTGATGTTACGGGATAAAATATTGATGATGGACTTTTAAATTCATAGATGATAGTAGATTTCATTCTCTACTTAACTCTTCTACTGAATTGTTATTTTCACTGTGAATATTGATATGAAACTTGTTGTCTATTATATTCTATCAGATTTTTTCCTGTTGAGGACTAACAATAATTTGTTCTATATTATCTTAGACATAATATTCTTTACTGGGCTAGTTGAGCTCACCATTTTCCTTTTTGTTCCATTTTTCTTCTCAGGAAGCGAGAATGTAGCGAGAAGTAGTCGGGGTGTGGAATGATGGTTCTAGAAAGTTGTTTTAGTAGTCCTCACTATTTTGTAAAATAGTGTATCAATAATTGTAATGAGGACTTATTTTGAGTGTGGATATTGTCTAGAAGATAATATTTGTATTTAAACTCACAGTTTATGTGTTGTCGTAGTTTGCATGACAATTGTATTAACAAAGTTGTAGTTGTTTCTGTACCATTTATTTGGTGACTCAGAATGGGTGATGTATACCTATTTTGGGGGCGTCACATGGGAAGAAGGGAAAACTTAGTCCCAGATTCATAGGACCCTTTGAAGTGATAAGACGAGTCAGTGAGGTAGCTTATAAAATAGCTTTACCTCTAGAGTTAGAGCATGTACACAATGTGTTCCATATATCAGTTTTACGACCCTATAAGCAAGACTACAAGCATGTCATAGAGTATAAACCCATCCAGTTTGAAAAGAACTTAACCTATGAAGAGGTTCTTGTTCAGATAATTGATAGAAAAGAACAAGTGTTATGAAATTAGGTAATACCTTCTGTTAAGGTAGTATGGAGGAACCACAACGCCGAGGAGGCTACGTGGGAACTCGAGGAGAAAATGATGAAAAATTACCCTAGTCTTTTTGTTTAACTTGTAATGATTCCGGGACGGAACCCTTATAAGAGAGGGTGAATGTAATATTCGAGGTTATTATGTAATTTACTAATTATCAATAAATGAATTTATGTGAAACTCTTGTGTAAATTTCTATTATTAGATGTATATGTGTTATACATATATACATAACTTTAAGTTATGTGATGAGGTATGTGTAAATGGTTGGTTTAGATGAATTTAGTTATGTAATTAAATTGATTAATTACGTGGGAGGGGATTAAAACATGAGATTGATTTCGGGGCGAAATTTAGAGACATGGACTGCGTATTTGAGTCCGGAACGTCGAAATTAGTCAAGATAGACTATAACCACAAAATGTGTCGCGGTGACTTTTTGGTAAAGTCAACCACGAATTTCAGAGGCTAATGTGACGAAATGGATAGTCCCATGACGTTCAGAATGTCAATTTAGTAGGAATCGATATTGGTATCGAAACATTTGGCTACGGAGGGCAAAATGGTCAAAATAGTTTATTAAATAATTAAATTGATTATATTAATATTTTAACAAGGGAGTGCAGCGGCTGTGGGGCTCACGAGTCAACCAAATTGGATAAGAGAGGGAGTATTAGTATTATAATATAATGAGGGGGGAGGGAGTTACAAACCCTTTACAAATCCAAGACTCTTCCTTTTTCTATAACCCCCACCCCATACTAAATTGAATTTATACAATATACTTAATACATATAACTTATATTGGAGATGGAAGGGC
The DNA here is from genome assembly GCA_020205615.1 of Panax quinquefolius. NCBI lineage: Eukaryota > Viridiplantae > Streptophyta > Magnoliopsida > Apiales > Araliaceae > Panax > Panax quinquefolius. The sequence continues at coordinate 104,852,671 of CM035157.1, forward strand.
TGGGAAAATCATTTGATAACATGTTTTATATATACTCCATGTAAGACCCCAAATTTTATGAAATGAAAGTATTCAATTTTCTTATAATTATTATTTTATTTCTTAAATGGTTAAATTGATAAAGGTTAAAGTTAAGGGTGATATTTGAAAATTTTACAAAGTAAGCAAGTGGTTATATAATATTCGATTGGTCGGGGAATATTCATTTTAACAGGGAATATTCGTACGATGGCACAATCATTGGTGGACCCCACAACGAAAATATTTTCGTAGTAAGAAAACGGTAGAATTATCTTTTATTAAAAATAACGGAGAAAGTTTTACCGTTAAAACTGTTGAACTACCCGGTAGTAAAAGTACAGTAATACGCGTGGTTGGATAGTAGCACACGGTATTGATTATTGATGCTTACGTAAGAAGTCACTCAGTTATACTCAATTATTGCTACATGATAATTGTCACGATCATATCTCTCAAATTATTGATTCAATTATTGTCACAGTATCATTTATATATTATGTTATATTATTAAATCAATAATTGAGACAACAAAGTTATTCATATTATTATTTGCAATATTGACAATGTCTAGAAGTTACATCGAGGAGACGTTTGGTCATCTAATCAAGGCTACCAATAAGGAGAAATCCTTATCGGAAGCCCCTCTTTCCAGGAACGACACGGTTGTTAAATATTGTAAGTTATAATATTAATGATGAATAAGTTCGTGTTAATTAAGGATGAAATTGATAGTTCCATTGTGTTAGAATTATTAGTGTTAGTGGAAATCGACATTTATTTCGATAATAATTGATGTATGGAGGTTATATTAACCAATCAGATAATTAACCGGATAAATGAGCAATTAATTGCTATTGATTCACATGATTATAACTATTTGTTCACATGTGTGTACTATTGATTCACATTCTTGTACTATTAGGGGAGTTGGTGCAAGATTGATAATACTTGCATGACTAAGTTAAAAATGGAGGTATAGATTGATGTACTATACTTTAATTCATATTTTCATATGTCTAAAACTATTGATTCACATGATTTACTATTGATTCACATGATTTACTATTAGGGGAGATGGTGCAAGTTTGATAATACTTGCAGGACCAAATTAAAAATGAAGGAAAAGAGGAAGGTATTAAACTGTAATATTTCGAGCCCCAAAATGTGCAATTATTGAAACTATATTTTCCTATAAATAGAAGCTCATTCCTTCATTATTTTTCACCAATTCACTAAAGCTATAGAGCAATTACTATAGGGAAAAATTTTAGAGAGAAAGAAGAAGAGAAGTCAGCTACCTCACTATTCCAGTATTCAGTCTTCTTTTGAGGTAAGGGGTATTATTCTTTCGTATTCATGAAGAGAGTTATTTTCTTTCAATACTCGTAAGAGTTGTTATTCCATTCTTTATTATTATGTTGGAATAACTTGCCGCTCATGCAAAGTACCGCATACATGGTGAAATTCTTTTCGTTATTCCATTCTTTATTATTACGTTGGAATAACTCCGTCAATGTCAATCGGTCTATTGCATGCACGGTGAATTCTGTTGTTATTCCATTCTTTATTATTCATTTGGAACATCCCACATGCGTGCGGATTATGCATGACTGGTTACATTCTTTATTATTCGTTGGAATATATCTCTGTGCATGCATCGGATTACGCATTTGACCTAGTTCTATTCTTTATTATTATTCATTGGAATATCCATCTTTCTTGATTACGCATGACACTGGTTCCATTCTTTATTATTCATTGGGAATAACACATGCATGCGGTCTATCGCATGCTGGTGAATTCTTACGTTATTCCATTCTTTATTATTTTGTTGAAATAACTTCATACATGTGGATTACTGCATGCATGGTGAATGATCCTTCGTATTCATTCCTTATTAAATTGTGGAAATGATCTGGTCATCACGTGGATTACCGCATGGCGAGATGAAAATCCATTCATAGATTTCATATATTCTATTATATTCGTCTGAGATATCATTTCTTTTGTACTCGTCATGGAATATCATTTCCTTTGGTCTTTTTTTATAAGTTACTATTCACGGGTTACTATTTACCCAGTTACTATTCACTCTAGTATTATTCACTCGGGTATTCGGGGCACTTTTTATGCCAGAGTACTATTCACGAGTTACTATTCATGGGTTACTATTCACCTAATTACTATTCACTCTAGTATCATTCACTCAGGTATTCGGGACACTTTTCGTGTAAGGGTACTATTCACGAGGTACTATTCACCCGAAAAATATATTCTTTTCTGTCCAAATTATTTGTGGTACATGAATATTATTCTTGAATTTTACTCTACAAAACAGTATCATGTTCACAATTTGGATGTTATTGATTTCTGGATAAATTAAATTATAAATCTTTAAAATTTATCCTTGAACTTATTTTATTGAATTATTATGTCATTGTCATCATCCTCATGCTTATATTGCGATTAAAGTCATCTTTGGCTTACATGCATAGATGGACTTGGTATGATTATGACCAGGGATTATTCGGTATAATCATGACCATAATGTAACGAATGATGTGGTAAAAGTCCCCATTGACCTAGAGTTCATTGATGGACAGTTGTTGGTATGATTACGACCAGGGATTATTCGGTATAATCGTGACCATTGATGATTACATGAATATCCTTGGCCTGTAGTGCAGGGAAGATTTGATGATATGGTTTATTTATTAAGCTGAGTCTCAGCGATAAAAATTGATGAAAACATTTTAAATCATAGAAGATAGTAGATATCATGCTCTACTTGACTCTTTTAATGGATTACTTATTTCGCTGCAGTTAAACTTGATGTCTATTGTACTTTATCAGTTTAACATTGTTGAAGGCTAATGATAATTTATTCTGCATTATCTTAGTCATAATATTTCTTACTGGGCTAGTTGAGCTCACCCTTTCTTTCACTGTTCTCTTCAGGAAATGAGAATATAGCTGGGACGAGTCGGGGAATGGAGTGATGGTCCAGGATAAATGGCATTAGTAGTCCTCACTATTCTACGGAATAATGTGATAATAATTGTAATGAGAACTCCATTGAGTGTGGATATTGTCTAGATGATAATATTCTTATTAAAACTCTTAGTTTATGTTTTGTCTTATTTTACACGACAGTTGTATTATTAAGTTGTATTTGAATTTTGCACCATGTATTTGGTGACTCAAGATGGGTGATGTATACCTGTTTTGGGGGCGTCACACTCCCAATCCAAGTCTCTTCTTCCTCTTTGTGAAAAAATCCTACCGTGAGTGAAGTTGAGAGTAAGAGAGGAAGGAGCTTGAGAGGGTGGCGAATTCTAGAGTTTTCAGAGACTAATCAAGCAAGGAGAATCATTGGAGGAGTTCAAGCAAGTAGAATTCATCAAAGAGGTAAGCTATGAACTCTCTTTTCTATGTTCTTTAGTAAAAATGAAAGAATATGCTTAAGTGACTTTTTGCAAACAATTTGTTTTGGACCTTATGATGTCATGCTACTGTTAGTTGATGTTATGTGGATGTAATAATGAAAGTTCTAGTTTAATCATGCCTTAATACCGTATAGTTTAATCATGCCTTAATACCGTATATGATAAATGACTCAATGATGCTAATTTGATCATATCATAGAAATTTAGTGAGTTCAATTGTTCTAACATGTGTATTTATATGAGTATATATGATCTGGATAATAGGAACTAATTCCTTGCATGCTAGAATCGAAATCAATAATTTTGTCAAAGTTGGTTAAACATGAAATCAGTGACTTTTCAGGTTTTTCAGAGACTTGGAATCATGGTTTCTATGACCCGATTATGGTATGTAATAATTTGTAAAATACTACGCGGTATGATGTATAACCTAACCAAATTTCATAAGAAACGAAGTTAAATTGAGCAAGATATGAAATTTTGTAGCACGCATGTTCATAGGGAAAAATCTGCAGATTTTGAGATTTCCATAAAAAATTTTCTAAGTCCTAAATCAGTTCATACACGCTTATCTATGTAGTTGGTTTGTGGTCTTAACATGCTAATTTGATGTATGTTACATTTTTGTAAAATACTATGCTATATGAAGTATATTGTGTCCAAGTTTCATGGTCAAATGTTCTGTAGTTTGGTAGGAATTTGATGTCCCGTTTTCTTGGAACTGTTTTGGATCAGTCTTTCTTGGGGGCATTTTCGTCAACTTTTTATACTTTAAAAATTCTGAAAAAATTTGGAGTGTTAATATAAGAAGATATGAAGGTCCTGTAAAATTTTGAGAATTTTTGGCCATACGGTTTGAGAGTTATGGATTTTACGGCTAAGGACACTATTTGAAAAGATACCCGAATAACTCTCTGTGTATAAGTCCAAATATTACGAAAGTTTTACTGGAAGTACATGTATATAAAAGGAGCTAACCCTGAAAATTTCAAAATTGTTGGAGCTAATCTCGATTTATGAAAAATCTGAGAATATTTGGCTATTATAGACTATTTAAAAATAGTAGATGGATTTTAAAAATTCTGGGGAAAATATATGTTCAATGTGGGACTATATTCTGCAAAATCCTAGAAAAGAAATATTTGTGAGACTGATTTGGTATTTTTCATTTAAATGATGTTATATGGATAAATGAGTTTAATTAAATATGTGATGTCAATAATATGGAAAATAAGGTTTTCCAACTTGAGACCCTTAAGCATGTTTTATGCAGATTTTTAATGGAGGTTTGGGTCAGGTCAGATCAAATCCGAGTCAAGTCGGGTCGGGCCAGAAAATTATTTTCCCCCAAATTCTTTTATTAAACCACTTGGCCTATACGAAGCAATATGTTATGTAATTGAATTGTATTTGAATACGTGTGAGTTTAATCATCTTATTAAAATAAAAGGAAACCATTACACTTAGAAGTGGTGTTCGAGAACCTAATTGCTTAGCGTGACACATGTGAATAGGTTACGTGAAGACCTAGTAGATAGCGGTAAATTGTAGAAGATGTATCAGGCAAGTTTCCTAACCCTAAGTTTCTATTGAGCAATTATTCAATCTTTACTCATTGTTGTTGCAGTGAGAGTAAGTATAAGACTTGTGATATTTACTTTTCGTACAAGTTCCTTTGTCATAAAGTTATATAACTGCAATTTCCTTGCAATCGTTATTAATGATTACTCCATTAGTATTACAGTTGTTTATACTTTAAAGTTCTATTTCTTGAACGAACTGTTCCCAAGTATGCTTTCTGGCTTTTTTTGGGCTAGATATTATTGATGATAAATGATATAACCTTTGAACAATTCAAATCCTTTGAAGCTATTTAATGTTTACCAATCCAAATTGCTTTGGTGCGGTCTCACATGAATATAAGATGAACAACCCGAATAATCGGGCAAACAGATGTCGGGCATATAGTCCCATTTATGCTTATGTAGTTAAATTTCATACTTGTGGACAATGTAGGGTACAATAGGCTGATCACCTGGAGTACTTGCAGAGACTGTTTACAATCTATTTGATTGTTAAACTGTCTGTTGGTTTTCGATGAAAAAAAGTAATGTTCAGGGTATCTAACACCCCTTAGTATGCTATTGAGAATTCTAAAAATCTTATCTCGATATTCCTTTTTATCTCTTGCTAATTATTTCAACTGTTGAGAAATATTCATACAAATGTTTTACTCCTGATGCATGTTTCCAAACTACTTTATATACTTGCTGGAAAATTTGTGCTCATTCTTGCTTAAACCTTTCTGTTAAGGCTGAGAACGCTGAGAGCTCGAGCAAGGACAAGGGGAAGTCTAAGATGAAATGGTGAGAGTTATTTATGTAACAAGTTATATTTTCGCGTATGATGTAATGTAGCGATAAATGCTACGTTTAAGTTTCAATTTATTTAAGGTTGTAAAGACTTGGGATTTTATCTTAATAGGTATGCAATAGTTATTATTATTATTTTCCAGAGTTTATGGAGTTAAATGTTGATGTATGTTGTACCCATATCTTGTGTTTGATGTTCCACAGATTTGGGGACGTCACATAGATAAACTTCTCAAGTTCAAAATCTCAGAAAGTTTAAAAACTAGCATTCATTTCAAATATGAATGAAGTTAGGAAACTTGCCTTATGTACAGCTACAACTTACAGTTTACACTGAACTGTTTATTACAATCCCTATAGAACACATAAGGAAATAACACATACACCGATTAGTCATATACTTGACTTACGCACTAGTTTAAACTTAACTTTACTTCATATGGTTCGTGTTTATAACCTAAGTTCACATAACCCTCCTTCTTTACCGTTTTAAGGCATCATGACATACGGAGAAGTCTTAACTCATACGATTATCATCTTTGATGATTTATATTCTTATCTTCTTTTTATAACTTTTCTAGGACTTAGTACACATTGAGTCTCTACTAGTATTCCATATGGTACTCTAAGTGGTTTTCCACAAATAACCAACAAACTAGTTTTCCGTCTCGTCTACACTGTCTTTCATAGCGAGTTAGATCGGTTGTTAGTTTCGTATATACCTCCGCTCTCTGGAGGAATTGTTTAGCCCAACTTCCATATGTCAACCATTAAAGATTATGAATGTACCACAATCTAAACTTAACTTAACTTATCTGAACCATTAAAGCTATAACATTCGTAAGTTGATTTCCTATTCCTTATGGCTTTCTGGCAACTAAATGACATACCTCGGGATTTATTCCTTATTGTCTAAGTTATACAATCATTTGTATACCTATAATGATCATTCGATGTTAATACTATGCGTTCATAGTGTAAACATTTTACCTTACCTTATTCATATCTTATAACGTCTGGTTCATTCGACTCAGAACGTCATCCAAGTTAAAAGCATTAACTCGGCTTCTTAACGTTATACGTCATTGTTATTAATTCAGTTTCTTCACCATTCATAGGTTTAATCAACATTCTTGATTACCCTACGGTCAAACCATACACGGGGTGTAGGTTCTGCCCGTTTAATATTCATATACATTCTAAAGTGTTTAACGCTTACGTTTCATTATAACATTTTCTATCCGACTCACATTCGGACTTGCATTAAACTTATTACCGTTCGTTATGGCTTTCTTGATAATTCATATCATACTTACTACCTTCGTCAGCATCTAAGTCATATAACCAATGTATACTTATAACGTTCGCTCAACGCGAATACGATTCACGAGGATCATTTACGTATTATGCGTTCACGTTGCTCGTCTCTTAAACCTTAATTCAACCTTTATCTAAGGTTTTAATTTATCTCATTGGTTATCTATTATATGAACCTCACGTTAATCGTCCTTTCTTAATGTCAAAGCCATACGGTTCGTTGTATGCAAAGACTGATCGTTCATCGCACCTTCGTTGTGTTTACAGCATTTATACGCTTTACATCTAAATTTCATTATGGCCTTATAACATTGAAATGTTATAAGTTACCATCTTCCTACAACGTCTAAGGAATCACAATCATAGCAATCCCACATGTTCGTTTTATCGCAACTACGGTCCCCGGATATCGGTTATGTATTTTGCGTTTACATTCTTTGTCTTTTAATCCCGTTCAATCTTTCCATTCAACCTTTACTAAAGGTTTAAATCACTTGATTAAGTGTTACATTATGTGAACTATATGTTCATTATCTTTCCTTACACTTCCCCATGAGTTGAGCAATTAAAAGCTCTTCTCTGGGTTTTTCCCTGTATAGGCGTTGCGACGCCTGTTTCCTTTGTTATAGTGGCGCTACAGCGCATATTAGCAATAGTTGAGTCCCCGGGCTGGTGCTATGGTGCCCCTTCCCAAGGCATAACAGGCGTTGCGGCGCCAGTTCTAAAACTCAAAAAAATTCTTAGTCTTGAACATGTTTGAGACGCCTACTTCGCAATCTCATAACTTCTTCGTTATCATTTGGAACGAGGTCGTTCTAAAGCCATTTTCTTCCTTATCTTACGTACTTTAACTTTTCTTGGAAATAAACTCATTCTGAATCTGTTCACATGTCATTCAATTGGCTTAAATTTCATTATTCATTCGTTTTATGTTATTACCGTTCTTCGTTCGTTCGTCCGTAATTCAGTCATCTGGACTCAGAATTTGTTCATTCTTGAGTCCACGACTCACGTTTTCTTACATTCCAATGAAACCCTACACATTTGGGTTCATCTACATACTTTTTACTTTTTGTTCGTCTTTTATGAAATTTTCGCTATAACTTCGTTATAGCTAAGTTTAATCCGTTCTTCATGAACGTTTCTATCGTTCCTAACCAAACAATAAGCAACTAACTTATACGCGATGATTTTAAACATGTCCATCAATAACAAGTTCTAATTAGATGAATTTAAATTTGTCCATCCACAACATTCTTCGTGTTCTTCGCGTGTTCTTCGCGTTCTTCGTTCGTTCTTCATATTTAATCAATTTTTTGATTATGATTTCACTTTTTCTCGGAATTTGGTATTATAAAACACCATTCCTTACTTATTTCACCGAATCTTTCATATTATTCATTCGAATCGTTCAAATTAATCACAAAATTCATACTTCCTTAAGAAAACTTTTATAAATAAATCTTTAAGTCTTCATACTTCATTTTCTTATTTCTTTTTTTGTCATGATTTCAACCATATAAAATCATTCTTAACATCTTCTTCTCCTATTTTCATTAAGCTATATATATTGACATAGAAAACTTAAAGAAAATTTAGATTAGACTAGGTTTTGGATTACCTTTCTTCTTTAATCTTCTCCCGTTGGACAAAGTTTACACATGGGCTAGCTTTGCCTCTTCCTTTTTCTCCTCGTCTGAATTCTCTCTCTCTCTCTCTCTCTCTCTCTCTCACTTTCAAGTGTTGGTGATTTGCAAATGAGCTAAGGCTCTCCTTATATAGAAAACTAGGGGAAAAATAGTTATTTTGCCCCCAAAGTTACTATTCCCACCTCCTTACTAACCCCTTTACTATTCACGAAGCTTCTCTTGGAAGCTTCATGGTTCCGTCTTTCGGGATTCATTCGACAGTTTGAAAAACTGTGATTCTTGGAATCCAATTATTTTTGGAAATTTCGTCTTTCTTTTATAGATTAACTATTACGCATTCTTCGGAACTTCGAAAAATTTAAAAACACTTTTCGATGTTAATTGTTTTCCTTTAAGTTTTCCCTTAACGTAGTTAAACAAATGAAAAGCACATAAATGTACTTTTCGTTGTCTTTATTTCGTCTAATTTTTGCACATTTTTTGAGAAAAACTTTTAACGGCTAACTTAATTTTTCACGACATATTATCGTCAAATCTTTTGACGGAATGTCATTTTGACATACTGATCTCTCAAAAAGGCTTAGTTTATTCAAACCCTTAGGATTTCTTCGGGTGAATAGTGCATATTTTGTCTTTTCCTTGGAAATATTTTTGATCCCGGAAAAATTTTAATTTTATCTTGAAAATTATTACTCGTTGAGTCTAGCTCATATCCAAAATCCATCCGTTTTATAATCATCCTAGATTCTATAACGATTAATAAACACATAGCACAAAATATTATTAATAAAAATTCATTTTATTAATAACTAATTCTTTAAAATTAAATTCTGGACAAGCCGATTTTACGGGTTGTCACATTCTTCCCCACTTATAAAAATTATGTCCTCAGAATTTCTTAAAACCACAGACATACCCGGATGCTTTATTCCTACAACCTATAACTAAGGTTTTATTCTCCTTCTTCTCTTTCTTATTGTAATAACCCGGGATTTCGAATAATCCAAAATTTACGACTAATTTTTTTTATTTAATATTAATATTAAATGTTAATATTGTGATGTGTATCTGTGATACAAGTTTAGAGAATGAGTCAATTTGTGTGTTGACTGAGGAAATTAAGAGTAGAGTTGTGCTTAATGAGAATAGAAACCCTAACCCTAAGTCCGGATAGGGATTCGATAGAAAATACAGTTATTATAACTATATCGTTGAGTATAAGCTTGTACTGTGTAGAATTTTGATAAGTGATTGATCGAGTAGGGTATAAAGTTAGTAAACCCTAATAAGAGATTAGAAACCCTAATCTCAAGATTAGAAACCCTAACGCGTAATTAGTAACCCTAATCGAAAGCCGAAAAACCCTAATTTTATATTCGAGAACCCTAAAACCCTAATTGAGATTATTAAACCCTAATGGTGAGAATTAAGGGAAGTGATGTTAATTGACTAGAATACCCTTAATTGTGTAAAGGAAATTACGAAAATACCCTTTCAGTGGTGAAAAGACCAAAATACCCCTTAACTTAAAACTTAAGTTATGTAAATTCTAGAATGAGGTGATTCACCATGTTAGGTACTGACTTGTGTATTAAAATATCAGCAAATCCTATCCAAATGGACACCTAGCATTGCTTACATACATTGAATCTAAGTTATAAGTGATTTTGGAGAGAAAAAATTCATAAAAACTTAGCCATTTGCTCTCAAGCTCTCACCAACTTTTTCTCTCACAAAACCCACGAAACCACTAAGTGTCTCAGTCCCTAAAAGAGTCCCTAGATAATCAAGATCAGTAGAGAAGAGCTTAGATCAAATATTGGAAACTAAAAGGTATAAACCCTAACCCTACTTTGATCTTGTATGCTCAAGATATGTTTGTGTTTATGTGCTTTAATACATGTTATATGATGTTTTATGATGATCTATGGTGATATACCATAGATCTATAACATCAAAATACATTAAAAGTCAAGTTTTCAAAAACTGCATAAACCCTAGAAAAGTGCTCTGACAAGCAAATGTCAGTAGCCATAGATCTCTGTATGTTTGTGTTTTTTGTTGTTTTATGTTATCGATCAGTAGTCTGGTATGTTGTCTTTGGCCTGGAAGGGAAATCTCAGTCGTTGAATGTCTAGATTGCAAGTTATAATTGGTCAAAGTTGGTTGACCGACCATGACCGAGTATAAATCTGGGCAACCCAGAATGTATGAATCAGGGTCTGGCAAGCTTTTCAAACCCTTTAATATGTCAATGTTTAAGTTGTTTGTGGATGTTGTCGTTTAAATGTTGTAGCCTATAATATGGACTCCAATTACATGTCTTTAGATTCCATAAACATCAAATGGATTGGTTTTAATGGGTGGTCAAAATAACCCATCGGATCACGAGACACTTTTCTGGAATTTCCAGAAAGTGCATGATTAAGGCTTCTGACCATGTTTGACCGGACTGAATCTGGTTGTATGAATGTTGTTGAACTGAATTGTTGTTATAGTTATGTTCTATGACACCTGGACTATTGATTTAAACCAAGAGAACACCTAATAAATGATCAGAACCTAGCTTAAATCAAGCATGAAAGTGACTGGTTGAACAACCTGGGTTACTGAAAAACCCAGAAACCGCTTGACAACAACTTTGGAGACTTAGATCTCCTTGTTGTGATGTTGATTGACCACAGTGATAATTAGATATTGTAGTGTTACATTGATACTACAATATCCAAGTCTTAGATTTCCCACAAACAATTTGAATAGAGAATTAAGGCCGGTCAAACATGACCCCTTGAACACTGACTTTGTCAGTGTTCTTGAGCTAAGAACACCAAAGGCGACAGACAAGTGTCGCTAAAGGCCTATATCGATGGTTTAGTTAATTTTATTTTCCAAATTTCTGAAAAATAATTAAAAATAGAAAATAAATTATAAAAATTACCGAAAAAGGTTTTAAAAATTATTTTAAATTATGAATTTTTTTTTGAGTATTTGGGATATTTTTCATTAATATCTATATTTATGTGAATATTAATTATATTTAATTTATTTGATTAGTGTATTAAATAAATTAGAGAAAAATAATTTTAATATATTAAAATCATTTTAAATAAGAATAAAGTGTTTAAAAATATTTTGAGTTATAAAATGTAACTTTTAATATTTTTTGGAGAATTTTCATTAATAAATCAATATTAATGATATAATATTTAATTAATTATTAAATTAAATAAATGATTTTAAAATGGTTTTATTCGATTAAAATCATTTTAAATAAGAATAAAGTGTTAGAAAATATTTTGAATTATAAAATATAATTTTCATATATTTTTGAGAATTCTCATTAATAAATTATTATTAATGATATTAGATTTATTTAATTATTAAATTAAATAAATAATGGTAAAATAGTTTTATTGATTTAAAAAGGAGAAAAGTGATATAAAAATATTTTAAGTTATAATTAATGTACTTTTAATATTTTGATGATAATTTCATTAATCTTTAAATATTAGTGGTGATGGTTTAAAAATAATTTTAATTACTTTAAAAATTATTTAAGTAGAATATTGGTGATTTAAAAATATTTTAAGTTATTATAAATAACTTTAATATTTTGACAAATATCTATATAATAAAACAGATCCCATTTTGAATCTTTTATTTGACAAAGCACAAAGACGGTTCAGATTCATTCTAACTTAATTCTTCCAACTTAATCTAAAGGCTCATATTTCTTTCCGTCCAAATCAAATTCACTCCTACACCCTACTCTCTCTCATGTTCACACACAAAATCTTTCTCTCTCCTCTCTTCTTCACACACACAAACAAATAATAATAATAATACTAATAGTACTAATAATAATAATAATTATAATAATAATTATAATTATTATTATTATTATTTGTATTATTATAAAAATAATTATCTATATAATAAAACAAAACCCATTTTGAATCTTTCATTTTACAAAGCACAAAGACGGTTCATATTCATTCTAATTTAATTCTTCCAACTTAATCTAAAGGCTCATATTTCTTCCCACTCAAATCAAATTCACTCCTACACCCTACTCTCTCTCATGTTCACACACAAAATCTAATTCACTACTACTACTACTACTACTACTACTACTACTACTACTACTACTACTAATAATAATAATAATAATTATTATAATTAGTACTATTATAATAGTACTAATAATAATAATAATAGTAATAATAATAATAATAATAATAATAATAATTATTATTATTATTATTATTATTATTATTATTATTATACTAAAATAATTATAATTGTAACTGACCCCAAAATAGGTCCATTCCATCCAACCCATTTCGAGTCGCCAAATATATGGTACGGAAAACAACTACAACTTTATTACAACAATTGTCGTGTAAAATACAACAACACATATGCTTTATGAGTTTGGATACAAATATATACCAAGCTGAAGACGTCACAATGACACCTTACATAAAGGTATAGTCAAAACTGCTTTTAGAAATTAGAATCTTTGGGAAGTGCTCAAGGAAACCTTCGTATACATGGGAGGCCATGCTTTTAGGTTATGGTAGATATCATATGGCATGTAATTATCCTTGATTGACCTAATAGACCCCAAAGAAAAACGAGATGATTACTATCATATTCTTCCCAATGGTGAGTCTTCTCTTGACATATCATTATCTCCTTTGTCTCTAATTGGGTATTATACTCCAAACAAACACCAAGATTATATAGGTAGTGCTTGTAAATATACTCAGCAAGTGGATAAGCACAACTATGTCTTATGATGACACGAGGTTGTATGTCATTAGACATCTTGTATGATAGTGGCGAAACAACCTTCCAAGTTAAATTCACCTCACCCTCAACATCTATAGACCACCATTCTATTCCCTCGCTATTCTCCGCTCTACCCAGCTACACTTTTATTACCTGAAAGGAATTGTGAAACAAAAGGGTGAGCACAACTAGCTCAGTAAAGAATATTATGACTAAAGATAAATAAATTATCAATAGTCTTCATCAGTAATAAATCAGAGATTTAGAACATATGGTAGATGATAAAACTTTTCAACCATAGTTGCAGCGGAATGAGCAATCCATTAGAAGAGTCAAATAGACCATAAAATCTATTATCTTCTCCATGTTAAAAGTTCACCAACAATGTTTTATCCTTGTAACATCAATCAACAATTCACATCCCACAATCACATGTATAACTCATAATCATAATTGTAGTTCTAAATTCCTCTTCTTATCCGGGATTTAAGATAATTTCATCACATGTCTTTACTCGAAACATCAAAGATCATGGTTATACCAAATCACAGCCTCGCTCATAATCATACTAATAAATTCATCTTTGCACCACTACCAAAGATATTCATCAACAGTTCATCTTTGCACTACATGCCAAAGATATTCAACAACAGTCAGTCTTTGCATTATGAGCCAAAGATATTCATCAATAATTCATCTTTGCACTTCTGAAAAGCAAAGATATTCAAACAACAGTCATCTTTGCATTACGAGCAAAAAAATATTCATCAATAATTCATCTTTTCACTACAAAAGCTAAGATATTCATCAACAAGTCATCTGCACTTCTACGAGCCAAAGATATTCATATATCAAAGAAATACATAATCATTTCGGAAGTTATATAACAATAATTATAACCATGTTGATCAATTCACCTTTGCACTTAATCTAAAAATATTCAATTATAAATTCAATGGTCATGATCATACCAACCAACAATTCAACTTTTTGCACTCATGGCCAAAGAGAACCTATAGTCACGATCATACCAATAATCTACTCATCTTTACACTCAAGTTAAAGAGAAATATCATCATTAGGGTTATAAGAATGTTATATAAAAATAATATAATCAAAACATGGTTTTAATTTCAAGAGTAAGATTCATAAATCAACGATAATTTGGTCAGAGAAGAAACCAATTTGTCGTGAATAAGATACTCGTATTTGTACATAGTACCGTATACGTGCATAGTAACCTCGACACGAAAAGATAAAGTTTCATAATAAAATCCATATCAATATTTATAACACCTTAATCCAAATGTTATAAAATCACTTAATAATATCAAAATCTTAATATTCTTAATATTACAACAATATTTAATAATTTTTAAAACTTATAAACAATTTAATTAAATTGTTTACACTTTACTAATTAATGCATTTAATCATCATAAAATGCCAAACTCATAAGATTTCATCACCAATAACCAAAACCCTCATCAAAAAATCAGATATACCTCATATATGATTCTCAAGCCATAAAATCATATTTTCCAATTTTTTTACTTCACATAACATACTTAATTCATTTACTCATAACTAGAACATTTTATGAAAATACTAAATCAGTTCTAAAAATATTTCTTTTCGGAATTTAGTATAACATAGTCCCATATTGAACATATATTTTCTCGAAATTTTAAAAATTCATTTACTATTTTCATATGGCCAAAACCAATCGAATATTTAAACATTTATCATAAATTATACTTTTATCCAAAATTCTGAAATTTACACGGTATAATCGATATTATATAGATGTACTCCCAATAAAAATTTTATTAATTTTGGAGTTAATCACAAGGAGTTATAAAATGATTACTTTTAAAATAGTCTTTTCTCATAAAATCCATAACTCCTAATATATACATCCAAATATCGCCATTTTTGGACACAATCTACAAAACTCATCAAAATATCATTTCAAATTTTTCCAGAATTTTTGAAGGTTCAGAAAAATTTCGAAACTAAAAAAACATCATAACCCTTAAAATCTCTTACTATCCCTTACCTCAAAAGAAAGCGAAGATCGAATGTTGATATAATACCGAATCTAACTTGCACCGTATAGAAATACTCAAAGTATACTCAAAATACTCACAAGAATACGCCGATAATATAGAGAGAAAACTTCATTTTCGGTATGATTTTCAATTCTAACCTAAACACCCTATTTATAGGAAAATGCTTAGAACATTCAAAGCGTAAAATTTAATAAAATATTAATATATATTTATTAAATTCTTATTACACTTTTTATCAACTGAATTCAGCATTCAACACAAGTAGCCCACCTCACAAAACTTTTTAAAAACGCGTTTTCTTATTTAACATAATTAAAACTTCAAAAATTAACTATTTTGGAGCTTCAGAACTTAAATAATTCATAATAAATAGCCCTTTTGTCAGAAAATTCGAATCTCACGATTATTTATAGGAAATTTAATTCTCTACAACTTTGCAGAAGAAAGTTGTTTCAAATTCCAAACAAAAATTGACCGAAATCCATAAACCAAGCGATTTTATAAATTTATAATCAAATTTCTACCAAGAAATGGGGTCCACAAACACACAAAACATGTATTAATCATTTAATGCCACAAAATACTCTTCCTCCTCATATACTCACATATCGCACATTCATTATAAAAATATCACCGTTAATATATTATTAAAATAATATATTTAAATGAATTATTTTATCGAAAAAGATAAATTATTAATTTTCAACAATTGTCACTTTAAAAATTTTCTCCATCTATATCCACATAAAATGAATATTTTCCTTATCATATTAATCAATTATTAATTATTCACAAATAATATTACGTAATCACAATAATGACAACCGCATAGGTTCCCGGAAAGAGGGGCTTTCAATAAAGATTTCTCCTTCTTGGCGCGCAATTAGGTGACCAAACCTCTCCTTAGATGTAACTTTCTAGACATTGCCAATAATGTTTTCTAATAATATTATTCAGATAATATGAATTATTACTTCGATAATGGAAAATCTTGTGTAGTGATAATTATTAAAACAACAAGAATATAAAATATCAACGCAAAGAATTATTGAATCAATAAAATATAATATTGAGCAAGAATTATCGTAACAATTATCGAGTAGTGCTTTTTACGTAAGAATCAATAATTGGTGCAATATCTTGTGCTACCGTGTTTTAACCAATTTAGTATTTTAACAAAGATAATTGTAATAATAACTACGCCTGGCCATTTATAAACAACTTATATTTGTCGTTTTTTTTCATCCAATCGCTTTCCAGTTATGGGGCCCACATAAGGTTGCGTCGTCGCATCGATATTCTTACAAAAAGAATATTCCACGACCAAAACTAATATTCTCCTAATAATAATATTTTATAACCACTTGCTTATTTTGAAAAAATTATATATATCACCCTTAACTTTAACTTTTATCAATTTAACCATTTACTGAATAGTAATTATAAGAAAAATTGAATACTTTTATTTCATAAAATTCGAGGCCTTACAATAATATCTATATAATAAAACAGAACCCATTTTGAATCTTTTATTTGACAAAACACAAAGACGGTTCAGATTCATTCTAACTTAATTCTTCCAACTTAATTTAAAGGCTCATATTTCTCCCCGCCCAAATCAAATTCACTCCTACACCCTACTCTCTCTCATGTTCACACACAAAATATTTCTCTCTCCTCTTTTCTTCACACACACAAATAAATAATAATAATACTAATAGTACTAATAATAATAATAATAATAATAATAATAATAATAATTATTATTATTATTATTATTATTATTAGTACTATTGATTCGCATGATTGAACTATTGATTCACATTATTTACTATTAGGGGAGGTGGTGCAAGTTTTATAATACTTGCAGGACTAAATTAAAAATGAAGAAAAAGAGGAAGGTATTATACTGTAATATTTTGAGCCCCAAAACGTGCAATTATCGAAACTATATTTTCCTATAATTAAAAGCTCAGTCTTCCTTCATTTCTAACCAATTCACTAAAGCTATAGAGCAATATTATAGAGAGAAAGAAGAAGAGAAGTCTGCTACCTCACTATTTCAGTATTTAGTCTTCTTTTGAGGTAAGGGGTATTATTCTTTCGTATTCATGAATAGAGTTATTTTCTTTCAATACTCGTAAGGGTTGTTATTCCATTCTTTATTATTATGTTGGAATAACCTGTCTATGTGATGTACCGCATACATGGTGAAATTCTTCTATTATTCCATTCTTTATTATTCTGTTGGAATAACCTGTATGTGCGGTCTATCGCATGCCTGGTGAATTTTGTTGTTATTCCATTCTTTATTAATCTATTGGAATATCCTGTCTGTGCGGATTACGTATGACCTGGTTCCATTCTTTATTATTCTGTTGGGAATGACCTGTCTGTGCGGTCTATCGCATGCATGGTGAATTTCTCTGTTATTTCATTCTTTATTATTCTGTTGGAATGATCTGTCTATGTGGATTACCGCATGTATGGTGACTGATCCTTCATATTCATTCTTTATTAAATTGTGGAAATGATCTGTCTACGTGGATTACCGCATGGCGGGCGAAAATCCATTTGTAGTTTCATATATTCTATTATACTCAGTTGGTTAAAGTTTTTACTTCTGTACTCCATGAAATTAGTAGAATATCCTAGATATTTGCGCTTCATCCAATATTTTTTCATGGAAATAATTTTCTGAGCATTCTTGAATTTTACTTCACAAAGCAGTATCATGTTGACAATTTGGACGTAATTGATTTCAGAATAAATTAACTTATAAATCTTTAAAATTTATTCTTGAACTTGTTTTATTGAATTATTATGTCATTGTCAACATCCTCATGCTTATATTGTTATGAAAGTCATCTTTGGTTTACGTGCATAGATGGACTTGGTATGATTATGACCAGGGATCATTCGGTATAATCATGACCTGTAATGTTATAAATGATGTGGTAAAAGTCCTTAGTGGTCTGTAGTGCATTGATGGACATTTTTTGGTATAATTATGACCAGGGATTATTCGGTATAGTCATGACCATTGATGATTTAATGAATATCCTTTGCCCGTAGTGCAGGGATGACTCGATGATGTGGTTTAATTATTAAGCTGAGTCTCAGCGATAAAAATTGATGAAAATATTTTAAATCATAGAAGATAGTAGATATCATGCTCTACTTGACTTTTCTAATGGATTGCTTATTCCGCTGCAGTTAAACTTGATGTCTATTGTATTTTATCTGTTTAACATTGTTGAAGACTTATGATAATTTATTCTGCATTATCTTAGTCATAATATTTCTTACTGGGCTAGTTGAGCTCACCATTTTGCTTTCATTGTTCTCTTCAGGAAATGAGACTGTAGCCAGGACTAGTCGGGGAACGGAGTGATGGTCCGAGATGGTGTATTAATAGTCATCACTACTCTATAAAATAGTGTGATAATAAATGTAATTAGGACTCTATTTTAGAGTGGATATTGTCTAGAAGGTAACATTCCTGTTTAAACTCTCAGTTATGTTTTGTCGTATATTACACGATGGTTGTATAATTAAGTTTGTATTTGTATTCTGTACCATGTATTTGGCGACTCAAGATGGGTGATGTATACCTATTTTGGGGGCGTCACACAAATGATGAAAAAAGCAGTGCTGGTAGTAATCCAAACAAGAAAAAGTGGAGCGAGAATACCCAGTCGGGTAATAAGAAAGACAGGAATAAGAAAGGAGGAGAGCCTTATGCGAACTGTGGAAAGAATCATTTAGGACTTTGTCTGAAGAAGAAGGGAGTTTGTTATAGTTGTAGACAAGAGGGACACTTGTCGTCCAATTTTCCCAATCCGAAGAAGATACAAGGTTGTTATGCTTGTGGATCGACTGATCATTTGGTTCGGAACTGTCCGAAGAGGAATAGGGAAGAATGGAGTACTAACAAAGGAACCGGTAGCGGAACATTGGCGATTATAGAACCTGGTCAGCTAGGTAGATCAACAACCCGTACATTTAATATGACAGCTAAAGATTCTGTGGCTGCCCAGGAGGTGGCGATAGGTAATAATTTCTCTTAATAATTAAATAAAGTGAGAAATATTGGTGATATAAGCTGTGAATTATTTTCTTTTATAGATCCAAGTCATAGGTTAGAATATAAGACATAAATTAATATTGTGTTGATAAAAATGAATTGATGATACAACTTTAAAAGATTGTACAGAGTAAGAAAGCGGTGATTCCGAGGACGGAATCCTTTTAAGGGGGGGGGGGGGTGAATGTAATAACCCGGGATTTCGAATAATCCAAAATTTATGAATAATTTGTTATTATTTAATATTAATATTGAATGTTAATATTGTGTTGTATATCTATGATACAAGTTTAGAGAATGAGTCAATTTGTGTGTTGACTGGGGAAATTAAGAGTAGAGTTGTGCTTAATGAGAATAGAAACCCTAACCCCATGTCCAGATAAGGATTCGATGGAAAATACAGTTATTATAATTGTATCGTTGAGTATGAGCTTGTAATGTGTAGAATTTTGATCAGTGATTGATCAGGTAGGGTATAACATTAGTAAACCCTAATGAGAGATTAAAAAACCTAATCTCAAGATTAGAAACCCTAACGCGTAGTTAGTAACCCTAACCGAAAGTCAAAAAACCCTAATTTTATATTTGGGAACCCTAAAACCCTAATTAGGAAACCCTAATTGAGATTATCAAACCCTAATGGTGAGAATTAAGGGAAATGATGTTAATGAAAGTAGTATGCACACAAGCCAATCATGTTTGATGATAAAGCATATACTTTGTAACAATCTTATTCATTTATTAATAAAAAGTATTAATTTATTAAAGACTTTTAATTATCTACATGATGCTGTTTTATAATATGTGATAAACCCATAGTTTTAAGCAATGCTTTTAGAATAATGATGATGATCATTCTAATGATATCTAAATTCTTAGAAAGCTTAAAACTAAAATAGTTCCCAATCATTGGATTACTAAATTGGGGATTAGTGAATCCGGATAGATTGGTACATACGTTGCTTGCTCATTGGATGAGGATGATTGATCTCATGATCATTTGTGTGGAGACACTAAAGCAAGTATGTAGGTGCTTATTAGAGAATAAGTTCACTGAACGTGGCTCGCTAAGGAATACCTAATGGAGTTTTACTTGTCTGTCAATAGGAATTCCTGTAATGATAGTAGTACAAGTGATCCTTGGACTTGAGATCATCATAGTATCTTGTGTATGATGAGTTATACTTTGACTTATTCCTTAAGACCCTTAGGGTATATCAAAGGGTATGCTTGGGTATAATAAGTTGTACATGGAGATAATGTATGATCAATAAAGAATCTACCACTTCTAATAAAAGAAGAGAAATGTCTATGTGATTCGATATATGACAACCAAGTAGTCCTTGGCGAAAGCGTAATGAAATTAGAAAGGAGTTTCTAATTTGCATTATTTTGAGTTGTGCATTTAAGAGTCGAAATACATATAATTAAATAAAATAAGACTTGTAAATAATTCCATGTCTTATATTTAATTGGGACATTGTATGGTGGAAGGATTGAATTATCAGTAACTATTTACTCAAAGGTTCTTTTATGATTAATGTTGAAATCTATATTATCCGGAAAGTCGTTGATCGCTAGGGAGGCTTATCCCTATTGTAGAATAAATATTATTTATTTAAATAAATGAATTGTTTAATTAATTTATTTAAATAAGATTAGAATTGTTCTAATTGATTTATTCACGGTAGGTTTAATATGGAGAACCTAAAGGGTTACACCATAAAAGGAAGAATAATTATTTAAGAAGTTAATGGCATAATCGTAATAATATGTTATGTATATTTAATTTAATCTATGGTGATAGAATAAATTAAATAGCTTAATATTTATTATTTAATATTTTAGAAATATTAAATATAAATTAATAAGAGGAGTCTTATTAATATTATTACAATTATTATTATTATTTTAATTTCTAAAAGAGTTTAGGAATTAATTTAATATAAGTACTCTCATTATTCCTAATTGGATTAGGAAGGAAAATTAGTTAAAGGAGTTTAATTAATTATCCCTAATAAGATTAGGGAGCCCCTTTAATTAAAAAGGGTTTAATTAAATAATACCTTATTTTAATAGGGTTACTTGATATCTTTATAAGAGGAGTCTTATATCAGATATTAAGAATACGATATAATTCCAATAGTTGGGAGAGTACGC
Source organism: Panax quinquefolius (assembly GCA_020205615.1). NCBI lineage: Eukaryota > Viridiplantae > Streptophyta > Magnoliopsida > Apiales > Araliaceae > Panax > Panax quinquefolius. Next base: position 104,874,589 of record CM035157.1, read on the forward strand.
CTTTTCTATAGAGATAGAAAAACTAGGGTTTAGCCAACCACCCATCTTCTTGAATTCTTCTTCTTCCTTGGTGGATCACCTCTAGAGGCCAAACACATGGGTGGCTAACGTTGATCAAAAGAAGGAACCAAACCCGGTGAATTCAAGTTGAACGCGAAAGGATTTGGAGGTGAACTTGTACCTGAGGAAGCTCGATCTTCAAGGGTATGATTTTATTCTTTATCTTTTCGTTTAATTAATAATTATGCATAAAGGGTGAACCGGGTATATGGTTTGTAAAATTTTAAACTCTGATTTTTACACGTTTGCACTAATTTATACAATTTGATTGCGTTCTTGAATATTACAAACCCAACAGTGGCATCAGAGCCAAACCTTTATGCGAATTATTAATTGTTTTAATTTGATATGTATATTGATATGTGTTTAGAACAATTTAATTGGGCATAATTTTGTTGTATAAAATTTAAATAATAATAAAAAAAAACAGAAATCAAAAACTGTTGCAGAACTATTATTTAATTCGCAACTGTTGCGAATGACGAATGTTTTCAAAAGCTGCATCATTTTCCTTCGGTTTACATAATAATATATTATCTGCAGCTGACTAGCAGTATGATTTCAATTTTTTATTCCGTGATTCACTGTTAGTATAACATGTTATACTTTACTCACGGTTACAACATTTGATATTCCCGGATTCCTTGATTTTGTTCTTCTGCATATATAATATTAGCTTCCTTTTAATTATAAAATAAGCTTCCTATTATTCATGGATAATCTATACATGTTGTAGACTTGCAAGATTCAAGTTTTAGGATTCTTATTAATTAAGTTATTATAATATATATATATATATATATATATATATATATATTATTCTTAAGTACTTTATAATTAAAATAAAAAAAGGTTTATTTTAATCATAAAATAAAAGGTTTATTTTAATATTAAAATAATTTATTTTAATTTTAAAATAAAATTTCATGCTAACTAATTAGAGTTGGAATTGGATTCCATGATAACTAATTGGAGTTGAAATTGGATTCTATGTTTTCTTAAATAAAAGAGTTTATTTAGATATGAAATAAGATTTCATATTATTCAAAATAAAAGAGTTTATTTGTGAATAAGAAAGAGAATCCTAATTTCCTTAAATAAAAGAGTTTATTTAAATATGGAATAAGATTTCATATTATTCAAAAATAAAGGAGTTTATTTGTGAATAGGAAAGAATATCAAGTGTTTCCTTTAATAAATTTTTTTTTTTACATGGAATTGGATTCCATAATTAATTAAAATAAAGGAGTTTATTTTGATTAAATTTTTTTGATTAAAATAAAATAGTTTATTTTATTCAAAATTAGATAAATTAAAATAAAATAGTTTTATTTTGATTTAAATTTGGATTAAAATAAAGGAGTTTATTTTGATTCAAAATTAGATTTTATACTAACTAAATTTGCCCATTAAATGATATCAATATATATATTGAATGTTTATTATTCATGAGATGAATGTTATGTATTGATGCATATGGTGATATGTATGATAATAAATGAGATTGATTATGGACAATTGACCAATGTGATTGGATTTTATTTTAGTTGGATGCATGAATGTATGGGTTTTATTAAATGGGTCTGCAGACTCGTCTTCTCTAATTTTTTCGAATGTAAATTCTATCTCCTCCTATGTACTTCCCTCGACTCTTGATCAAGGTTTCTATTTATTTTAAATAGTTTTGTAATAGGAATAGTTAGAATTAATTTTGAAAATTGGAGATCAAGGAGCAAGGAGCGCTTGAAGACCCGTTTGTAATAGAGCCCGGGTTTAAATGTAATAGTTATATTTAAATATTAATTCTTGCAACCCTAGGGTTTGACCTTTTGGTTCACTTGGTGGCTCTAGTGAACCAAACTAGAATAAAAGTCCATAATCAATCCAGGTATAATATAGTATTCTATATGTGCATGCTTATACTATATATATATTATGCAAACATGCTTTCGTATGTTCATTAATACGACGCGTATTTTATATATATATGTATGCGCCGCTAAACAAGATGAGACATATTAATAACAAACCCTCAAAATTATTTTTTTTTATATTAAGTCCTAAGCGTTCAAAGATATTTAGAATATCGAACGTCAGCTTTTTCTAGCATGATAAAATTAATAGAGTATTAAATATTTAATATGAGTTTGTTGTGTCACCACAAGGCAAGTATTAAGTATTTAAGATGTTAATTTATCACATTTGATGCTTATAAAGAAAATTGAACAATATTGTTTTGTTGTGTCACCACAAGGTTGATATTTTTCTTTTTGAATATATGGAGTGCTAGGTTTGACTTAACTTGGATAATTTTGATTTGGATGTGCCACCACTTGATCAAAATAATCTAAGAGGCAAAAGAAAAGGAGTTCAGATAGTTGATGTAATTGACAAAAGTTGTCTACCTATTTATTTATATATAGTTTGTTGTGTCACCACAAGGCTATATACATTTGAAATGGGATCCTTATTCTCACTAGCAAAGATTTAATTAGATTTTGCCGAACTATATAAGTGAGGGTAATATATTTTGAAGAAAATAGTGGGAGATACCAATTTAAAACAAGACCTAATTTATTTTGGTAATTAATAAAAGAATGTATGTTAAAATGTTGTTAATTACATATTCATTTACAGATTTTTACAATGTCTGAATTACTATCACTGCGAAACATATTAGATGTTATTTAACCGGACCGTATTAAACGGATTGGTTAAGGAATTGAGAATAGTTCTCATGGCTGAAAAGCTATCTTATGTCCTTAATACGCCTATCCCTGCAATGGTTGTAGACAATGCCTCTGAAGAAGAGATTGCTACTTTTAGAAAGTGGCAAGATGATGCACAATTGGCTCAATGCATCATGCTCGCATCCATGAGTAACGAGCTTCGTCACAAGATGAAACAATGGATGTTTCTTTTATATTCCTGCACATCAAGTAGTTGATGGCGAGGAAAGTAAGACTGATAGATATCAGATATCTAAGGAGCTCTTCCGATCTAGAATGACCGAAGGCACTATAGTACAGACACATGTCCTAATGATAATCAATTTGATAGATCAATTAGGACAACGGGTTTTGTCATGGATGGAGATTTGAGCCAAGATTTGATCTTGCACTCACTCTAGACTCCTTTTACAATTGTTGTGAATTTTTCATATGAACAAGATAGATATCAGCCTCGCTGATTTGCTTAACGTGTTAAAAAATGTTGAGAGTCACTTTCCAAACAAGAAAAACCAAGTCTTACTGGTAGGGGCCAAAGGATCTTCTGAAAAGAAGAACGATTCAAAGAAGGTAAATGAAAAGGAAAAAACAAAGGATAATAAGAACAAAACTGATACGGATAGCAAAGGAGCTTGCTTCCACTGCAATAAGCCTGGACACTGGAAAAGAAACTGCGAGAAGTATCTTGCAGAGGCTAACCAAAGAAGCTTAGTGAAGTTTCGGTTACAAATACAAATTTGTTCATGATTTAAAATAAATTTTTCTTTAAGTCAAGGTTCTACTTGGGTATTGGATACCGACTTTGGTTATCATAAATATAGATTTATGAAGGGACCAAACAGAAGTAGAAAGCTAAACAAATATAAGTAAACCTATATGCGGAAATGTAACAACGGTTGCTATATTAGCCATAGAAACTTATAGTTTAGCAATGCCTACGGAAAATCTATTAAGTCAATAAGTTGTTATTGTATTCCAGCTTCTTGTTAAAATATTATTTCCATTTTATTGTTGGACAATGAAATCTTTGGTATTATAATTAAGAACAATTGTTTTCTATTTATAATAATAATGTTTCATATAGAATCGAAAGATTACTTAATGGATTTTGTATACTTGACTTATGTGAAAAATTATTTTGTAAATTGAACAAACTAGTATAAGAAAAGGAGATGATCATTCAAAGAGTTGAATGTATGTATTTGTTGAAATACAAATGTGAATTATTTGAAAGGTTCAAAGAATTCAGAAGTGAAACAAATTGGCAATGTATTAAGATTCTTTGATTAGATCAAGGAATAAATACTTGTGCAATAAGTTTCTGGATCATCTCAAATGGTTTTTCTCATAATGGACAACTCATGATACGTAATAATTGATTGATGTATCTGAAAGGAAAAATCATACTTTGTTGAACATGGTACGGTCCAAAATGATTTTACCGACATTCCAAAGATCCTTCAGGATCATGTCCTAGAAATGGTCGTGACATATCACGTAAAAGGTAACCTCAAAATCCAGCCCCAAGACTCCATAAAAGTTATGGACAGGGAGGATTCCTAATCTTAAGTATGTTAAGATAAGGGGTTGTCCAACTTATGTGAAAAGGTTTCGAAGGATAAGCTTGGGACATGATTTTACATGTACAGATTTGTGGGACATCCTAAAGTAAGTTTAGGGTATATGTTCTATAATTCTACTTAGCAAAAGGTGTTTATTACGAACACACGCCTTCTAAGATAAAGGTGTTTATCATTAAAAGGAGCTAGTGGGAGGATAATAGATCTTGAAGAGTTCAAGAACCACAAAATACTATAAGTTAAATAAGAGGAACCTGTAGATAGACCTATTATACCATAACTAAATCAGTAAATGCGGAATAGTATCAAGATACACGGGAGGTATGGATTCATCATAGATGATGATGATGAGGTACACATCATAGAAGATGATGATCCGATTACATACGATGAGGTAAGTGTTGTAGACACACTCGGAGAAATGGATTGAAGCAAGTTTCTCAAATATGGAACATATCTGTTTTGATGAGGCAATCAAAAGAGTTTGATTTTATCAAAATAAGAATGAACCTAGTGTGTACAAAGGGTCGATTTGGGAGCATCGTGATATTCCTAGTACTATATGTTGATATACTACGGATAAGGAATGACATACCAATGCTACAATCAGTAAAGATAAAGTTGTCTAAACATTCCTCCATGAATGATTTGGAAGAGTATCTTAATTAGGGATATAAATCTATATAGATAGATTTAAGAGGATGCTCGACTTAACCCATGGAACGTATATTCATTTGATGCTAAAGTCGTTTAGCATGACAAACTCCAAGAGATGTCTCATGTCGATGAGCTATAGAGTGTATCTCTCTTAATAGTCCCCACAGACTCCTGAAAAGAGAGGTCGCATGAGTGACAATCATGTATGCAATGAAATGTATGAGACCTGATGTTGATCAGTCATATTATGGAGAAGTTCACTATGAGTCAGTGAAAAATATCTTAAAGTGCTTAACCGGCACTAAGGATGTGATCATATTCATGGTAGGTCTTAATTAAAACTAGAGGGCTTAATGGACTCAAGTTTTTCGAGATGCACCAAGATGACGAAAAATCCACTTTAAGGTAAAGGGTTACCTTGAACAATGGTGCGTTGAATTGAAAGGTTCCAAACAAAGAAAGAGTTGTTGGTTTAGTGATAAAGACAAAGTATATAGCTATAAATGAAGCTGCAAGTTGATTGTTTGGATGAAAAGTTCATTACAGAACTAGGAATAGTTCTTAAGTCTCATCTTGGATCTAAACATGTGTTGTGGCACTTTCATTTGATTATTAGAATCATTGAAAAATGGGAAATCACTATAGAGATAGTGGACTCTCATGAACAACATTACATATCCATTAACTAAAGCTTATCCAACAGCGGGATAATCATCACTTAGAGAAGAAGAGTATGAGATACCATGACGATTGGCTTTAGTGCAAGTGGGAGATTGAAAGTAGTATGCACACAAGCCAATCATGTTTGATGATAAAGCATATACTTTGTAACAATCTTATTCATTTATTAATAAAAAGTATTAATTTATGAAAGGCTTTTAATTATCTACATGATGTTGTTTTATAATATGTGATAAACCCATAGTTTTAAGCAATGCTTTTAGAATAATGATGATGATCATTCTAATGAGATCTAAATTCTTAGAAAGCTTAAAACTAAAATAGTTCCCAATCATGGATTACTAAATTGGGGATTAGTGAATGGGATAGATTGGTACATACGTTGCTTGCTCATTGGATGAGGATGATTGATCTCATGATCATTTGTGTGGAGACACTAAAGCAAGTATGTAGGTGCTTATTAGAGAATAAGTTCACTGAACGTGGCTCGCTAAGGAATACCTAATGGAGTTTTACTTGCCTGTCAATAGAAATTCCTGTAGTGATAGTAGTACAAGTGATTCTTGGACTTGAGATCATCATAGTATCTTTTGTATGATGAGTTATACTTTGACTTATTCCTTAAGACCCTTAGGGTATATCAAAGGGTATGCTTGGGTATAATAAGTTGTACATGGAGATAATGTATGATCAATAAAGAATCTACCACTTCTAATAAAAGAAGAGAAATGTCCTATGTGATTCGATAAATGACAACCCAATAGTCCTTGGGCATAAGTGCAATGAAATTAGAAAGGAGTTTCTAATTTGCATTATTTGAGTTGTGCATTTAAGAGTCGAAATACATATAATTAAATAAAATAAGACTTGACGAAGAATTCCATGTCTTATATTTAATTGGGACATTGTATGGTGGAAGGATTGAATTGTACGGTAACTATTTACTCAAAGGTTCTTTTATGATTAATGTTGAAATCTATATTATCCGGAAAGTCGTTGATCGCTAGGAGTCTTATCCTATTGTAGAATAAATATTATTTATTTAAATAAATTAATTGTTTAATTTATTTATTTAAATAAGATTAGAATTGTTCTAATTGATTTATTCACAACCGGTTTAATATGGAGAACCTAAAGGGTCACACCATAAAAGGAAGGATAATTATTTAAGAAGTTAATGGCATAATCGTAATAATATGTTATGTATATTTAATTTAATCTATGGTGATAGAATAAATTAAATAGCTTAATATTTATTATTTAATATTTTAGAAATATTAAATATAAATTAATAAGAGGAGTCTTATTAATATTATTACAATTATTATTATTATTTTAATTTCTAAAAGAGTTTAGGAATTAATTTAATATAAGTACTCTCATTTATTCCTAATTGGATTAGGAAGGAAAATTAGTTAAAGGAGTTTAATTAATTATCCCTAATAAGATTAGGGAGCCCTTTTTAAAAAAAAGGTTTAATTAAATAATACCTTATTTTAATAGGGTTACTTGATATCTTTATAAGAGGAGTCTTATATCAGATATTAAGAATATGATATAATTCCAATAGTTGGGAGAGTACGCCTTTTCTATAGAGATAGAAAAACTGGGTTTAGCCAACCACCCATCTTCTTGAATTCTTCTTCTTCCTTGGTGGATCACCTCTAGAGGCCAAACACTTGGGTGGCTAACGTTGATCAAAAGAAGGAACCAAACCCAATGAATTCAAGTTGAACGCGAAAGGATTTGGAGGTGAACTTGTACCTGAGGAAGCTCGATCTTCAAGGGTATGATTTTATTCTTTATCTTTTCGTTTAATTAATAATTATGCATAAAGGGTGAACCAGGTATATGGTTTGTAAAATTTTAAACTCTGATTTTTACACTTTTCCGCTAATTTATGCAATTTGATTGCGTTCTTGAATATTACAAACCTAACAGTTAATTGACTAGAATACCCTTAATTTTATAAAGGAAATTATGAAAATACCCTTTTAGTGGTGGAAAGACCAAAATACCCCTTAACTTAAAACTTAAGTTATGTAAATTCTAGAATGGGGTGATTCACCATGTTAGGTACTGACTTGTGTATTAAAATATCAGCAAATCCCATCCAAATGGACACCTAGCATTGCTTACATACATTGAATCTAAGTTATAAGTGATTTTGGAGAGAGAAAATTCATAAAAACTTAGCCATTTGTTCTCAAGCTCTCACCAACTTTTTCTCTCACAAAATCCTAAAAGATAATACCTAAAAGGTCCCTAAATCATCAAGATCAGTAGAGAAGAGCTTAGATCAAAGATTGAAAACTAAAAGGTATAAACCCTATCCCTACTTTGATCTTGTATGCTTAAGATATGTTTGTGTTTATGTGTTTTAATACATGTTATATGATGTTTTATGATGATCTATGGTGAGAACGTAGCCGGGACTAGTGGATTGCTTATTCCGCTGCAATTAAACTTGATGTCTATTGTATTTTATCAGTTTAACATTGTTGAAGACTAATGATAATTTATTCTGCATTATCATAGTCATAATATTTCTTAATGGGCTAGATGAGCTCACCATTTTGCTTTCATTGTTCTCTTCAGGAAATGAGAACGTAGCCGGGACTAGTCGGGGAACAGAGTGATGGTCCGAGATGGTGTATTAGTATTCCTCACTATTCTATAAAATAGTGTGACAATAAATGTAATGAGGACTCTATTTGAGAGTGGATATTGTCTAGAAGGCAAAATTCCTGTTTAAACTCTCAGTTATGTTTTGTCGTATATTACATGACGGTTGTATAATTAAGTTTGTATTTGTATTCTATACCATGTATTTGGCGACTCAAGATGGGAGATGTATACCTATTTTGGGGGTGTCACAGTTGGTATCAAAGCTTTGGGATATGATCCCTGGCTGAGATGTGAGATAAGAACTAGTAGGCGAGAGACGAGGAATTCCTTCGCTAGTATGACCTACCTAAGTTTATTTGGTATTTAATTGGTCGGTCAAAGTATAGGGATAATATGTGATATGATAATTAACCCTTGTTTTGTGGCAGTATTTTAAAATGGCATCCGAAAATGTTGAGATAAACAATGAAGCACATGAGACCGTTGTGTCACCACAGATTAATACCCAGGATAATGTGCAACAGGAAGACAATAATCCTCAGGTAAACAACAACGATCAAATAATGAACGATGGGATGTTCAGAGGTTTTATGCAATTCATGCAACATTAGGCGAAGGTGGCTCCTGTCCAGAATGCAGGTGGAAACACTAACAACTCTTGGACGGTCACCGCTAAGCAGTTCAAGGAGCTGGGACAACCAGAGTTTTTTGGAGAGCGAAAACCACTTAAGGCATAGAAGTGGATAAAGCAGATCAACAAGATATTTGATGTCTTGGGATGCTCCGAAGAGCAAAAGGTTCCCTTTGCCACCTTCATGTTGCGAGCATAGGCAGATTACTGGTGGGAATCTGTAAAGCGTACTCAACCTGCCGCACTGAAGATGTCTTGGGAGAAGTTCCAAGAACTGTTCAACGACAAGTACTTTCCTGAAAGTATTCGTCACATAAAGGAGGTAGAGTTCATCAAGCTTGAGCAAAACAATATGACTGTGGCGCAGTACGAAGCTAAGTTTGCCGAGTTGTCTTGGTTTGCGTCGCACTTGGTTGATAATAAGGAGAGAATGGCACAGATGTTTCTAAGAGGTTTGAAACCCGAGATATGTCAATACCTTATCTCTCATAAATTGTGTTTGTATTCAGATGTTGTGAATATGGCTCAGTTATTGGAGCACTATAGTGAGTCAACCCAACCAAGAGAGAGCAGCCGGCAAGTCGATAATACCAGTGGTAGCAGTCATCAAAGCGGTGACAACACACGTGGAGGGAATCAACCTGCCAGAAATGGTAATCACTTCGGTGGTAATCATGGCCATGAAAATAAGAGTGGACATTTCAAGAAGGGGAGATTCAATAATGATGAAAAGACGTCAGCACCAGCACCTGTTGTTAAGGAAGGAGAACGACCACCGGTCGTATGTTATAAATATGGAGGGGAAGGACACATAAGTCCAAACTGCATGATGCAGTCCAAAGCATGTTACAATTGTGGAAAAGAAGGTCACCTAGCCCGATTTTGTTGTGCACCAAAGTCAAGTCCAGCTGGGATGGAGGCATCAAAGGGTGTCCCAGAAAAGACAAAATCGGTATTTCAAGGGAGAGCATTTGTCGTAACCTCCCAAAAAGCGAGGAATCTAAACGAGGTGATCACGGGTAAGCTAATCATAAACTCTAGCGAAGTTTATACTTTATTTGATACCAGTTCTACCCATTCTTTTATTTCTCCTACTTGCGCTCAACGTTTAAATTTGACTCCGGAGAAATTAGACTTTGACTTATCTGTTGAAACTCCGTTGGGAGAAACCTTCATTACATCCATGATTTATAAGTCTTGTTTGATTCAAATCGATAACCGCATGTTACCTGTCGATCTTATTTCCTTGAAAATACTTGCATTTGATGTGATTTTAGGAATTGATTGGTTAACTACTCATCATGCTAAAATCGATTATTTTCGTAAGGTTGTTAGCTTTCATATTCCTAACCAACCTATTATGCAAATTCAAGCAACCAAATCACTAAAATCAATCACTATCATATCAAGTCATAAAGCTATTCGTTTATTAAAAAATGGATGTCAAGCTTTCTTAGCCCATGTCACGGATTTAAATAAAAATACGTCAGATTTAAATGATATTTCTATTGTTAATAAATTTCCTGACGTATTCCCTGAAGAACTTCATGGCCTACCCCTAGAGCGTGAAATTGAATTTTGTATCGACCTTGAATCCGGTACAAAACCCATTTCCAAAGCCCCATATCGAATAGCTCCTATTGAACTTCAGGAGTTAAAAACCCAACTACAGGAATTGTTAGACATCGATTTCATTCATCCTAGTACGTCTCCTTGGGGTGCTCCTGTTCTATTCGTGAAGAAGAAAGATGGAAGTATGCGGCTTTGTATTGAATATCGGGAGTTGAATCATGTCACCATCAAAAATAAGTACCCGTTTCCTCGCATTGATGACCTGTTTGACCAGTTGCAAGGAGCCAAATTCTTTTCAAAGATTGATCTTCGTTCCGGATATCATCAGTTGAAGATTAAAACAGATGACATTCCAAAGACTGCTTTCAGAACTCGGTACGGGCATTATGAATTCCTAGTCATGTCTTTTCGATTGACTAATGCTCCTGCTGCCTTTAAGGACATGATGAACCGAGTATTCAATGAATATTTGGATCACTTTGTGGTCGTCTTTATTGATGACATCCTCATATACTCCAAAATCTGTGAAGACCATGAACAACACTTGAGGTTGATACTTCAAAAGCTTCATGAAAACAAGCTTTATGCCAAGTTAAAGAAATGTAAGTTCTGGCTCGAGGAAGTTTCATTCCTTGGGCACGTAATATAAATCATGGAATATCTGTTGACCCGGTAAAGATTGAAGCAATTCAAAGCTGGGAGAAACCTAAGTCAGTGACCGAAGTACGTAGCTTTCTCGGCTTAGCTGGTTATTATCAGAGATTCATGGAAGGATTTTCTCGAATTGCTACTCCATTAACTCAGCTGACTCGAAAAGATACAAAATTCGGTTGGAGTGAGGAATGTGAAAAAAGTTTTCAAGAACTCAAGAGGAGACTCATTTCAAAGATTACGCTAACAATACTATCCGCTCGGAGGATTTGTCATCTACAATGATGCTTCAGCAAAGGGTTTGGATGTGTTCTCATGCAACATGGGAAAGTCATAGTTTATACCTCATTTACAACTCAAAGAATATGAGAGGAATTATCCTACTCATGATCTAGAGTTAGCGTGAATGCTTTCGCGATTAAGATTTGGAGGCATTACCTGTATGGAGAGAAGGTGGAGATCTATACGGATCATAAAAGCCTCAAATATTTCTTCACTCAAAAGGAACTCAACAAGCGGCAACGACGATGGCTTGAGCTGTTGAAAGATTATGATCATACCATCCAATACCATTTTGGAAAAGCGAACGTGGTAGCCGACGTATTGAGTAGAAGATCATATGCGGGTACGACTGCGATATTGTCAACACAAAGGCCCATTTTGTATGACTTAGAAAGGATAGAAATAGAGTTAAAGACTCTATGGACCCATGTGATGATGGCAAATATACGAGTGGAACCGACTTTAATCGATAAAGTTAAAGTTGCTCAAGCTACAGACCTAGAGCTGATGCGTATGAGAAAGAAAGTGCAAGAAGGTGTTATTTCAGAAGCAAGAATCGATGAAGAAGGAATACTTCGAGTCAACTCCAGACTTTGTGTTCCTAATGATTCTGACTTGAAGTATAAAATCATAATGGAGGCGCACAACATACCATTTGCAATCCATCCTGGGAGTACCAAAATGTATCGTGATATTCGACATACATTTTGGTGGAGCAATATGAAGAGAGAGATAACGGGGTTTATCTCAAGGTGTCTAACTTATCAATGAGTCAAGGCGGAGCATTAAGTGCCAAAAGGTCCATTGCAACCACTTGAAATTTCAGAATAGAAGTGGGAGCACATTACCATGGATTTTTTTACTGGTCTTCCCAAGGTTTCTCAAGGCATAGATGTGATTTGGGTCATTGTTGATAGATTGACCAAGTCTGCTCATTTCTTACCGATACAAGAAACTTTTACACTTGAACGTCTTGTTAGTATGTACATAAACGAGATTGTAAGATTGCATGGTATGCAAATATCCATAGTTTCTGATCGAGACCCAAGATTCACTTTAAGATTTTGGGTTAGTTTGCAAAAAGCTATGGGCACAGATTTACGATTTAGTTCGGCATATAATCCTCAAACGGATAGGTAGTCGGAAAGGACTATTCAAACTCTTGAAGATTTATTAAGACTCTGTGTCCTTGACTTCAAGGGAAGTTGGGACAAGTTCTTACCATTGGTGGAGTTTTCCTACAATAATAGTTATCAAGCAAGTATTGGCATGGCTCCATTTGAGGTGTTGTATGGAAGAAAGTGTCGTTCTCCAGTATGCTGGGATGACGTGGGTGAAACAACATTGTTGGGACTGGATTTGGTACATATGACTACGGAAAAAATTCAAAGGATCCGACAACGTAAAAAAACCTCACAAGATCGACAAAAGAGTTATGCTGATCTTCATCGAAAGGACGTGGAATTCAATATTGGAGATCATTTGTTGTTACGTGTTGCTCCATGGAAAGGAGTTACAAGATTTGGAAAGAGAGGAAAGCTCAATCCTCGATTCATTGGCCCATTTTTAATCCTCGATAGAGTAGGAACTGTGGCCTATAGACTCGCCTTACCGCCAAGTATATCTCATGTTCATAATTTTTTTCACATATCTATGTTACATAAATATGTGAAAAACCCAAACCACATTATTGAATTAGAACCAGACGAGATAGAGGAAGATTTAATGTATGAAGAGTTACCTATTAAAATCTTGGATAAGAAGGATCATATTCTACGCTCCAAGGTTATACCTCAAGTTAAAGTTTTGTGAAAAAACCACGATGTGGATGAAATGACCTAGGAGTTAGAATCTGAGATGAAGTCAAGATATCCTCACCTCTTCGATATACCAGGTACGTACCCTAATTTTGAGGATGAAATTTCATAAGAAGGGGAGGTTGTAAGACCCCAACTTTTATGAATAAAGAATAATTTTCTCGAAATATATTTTTGAATATTATGGCGTGGATTTGATATAATGTTATAGTTGTGGGTAATATTTATAAATTTTGCAAAGCAAGCAAGTGGTTATATAATATTCGATTGGTTGGGGAATATTCATTTTAACAGAGAATATTCGTACGACGGCACAATCATTGGTGGACCCCACAACGGAAGTATTGTCGTAGTTAGAAAACGATAGAATTATCTTTTAATAAAAATAACGGCGGAAGTGTTACCATTAAAACTTTTGAACTACCCGGTAGTAAAAGTACAGTAATACGCGTGGTTGCATAGTAGCACACGGTATTGGTTATTGATGCTTACGTGAGAAGTCACTCAGTTATACTCAATTATTGGTACAGTAATTGCTGCATCATATCTCTCATATTATTGATTCGATTATTGTCACAATATTATCTGCATAATATGATATATTATTAAATCAATAATTGAGACGACAAAGTTATTCATATGATTAAATTGCAATATTTACAATATCTAGAAGTTCTGTCAAGGAGAGGTTTGGTCATCTAATTGCGCGCCAATAAGGAGAAATTCTTATCAAAAAGCCCCCTCTTTCCTGGGAATGACCTAGTTGTTAAATATTGTGAGTTATAATATTAATGATGAATAAGTTCGTGTTGATTAAAGATGAAATTGATAGTTCCATTATGTTGGAATTATTTGTGTTAGTGGAAATTGACATTTATTTCGATATTAATTGATGTCCGGAAGTTATACTGACCAGTCGGGTAATTAATCGGATAACTGAGCAATTAATTGCTATTAATTCTCATGATTATAACTATTTGTTCACATGTGTGTACTATTGATTCACATTCTTGTACTATTAGGGGAGTTGGTGCAAGATTGATAATACTTGCATGACTAAGTTAAAAATGGAGGTATAGATGGAGGTACAATACTGTAATTCGTATTTTCACATGATTATAACTATTGATTCAAATGATTGAACTATTGATTCACATTATTTACTATTAGGGGAGGTGGTACAAGTTTGATAATACTTGCAGGGCAAAATTAAAAATGAAGAAAAAGAGGAAGGTATTATACTGTAATATTTTGAGCCCCAAAACGTGCAATTATCGAAACTATATTTTTCTATAAATAGAAGCTCATTCTTCCTTCATTTCTCACCAATTCACTAAAGCTATAGAGCAATTATTATAGAGAGAAATTATAGAGAGAAAGAAGAAGAGAAGTCTGCTACCTCACTATTCCAGTATCTAGTCTTCTTTTGAGGTAAGGGGTATTATTCTTTCGTATTCATGAAGAGAGTTATTTTCTTCCAATACTCGTAAGGGTTGTTATTCCATTCTTTATTATTATGTTGGAATACCTGCCTACATAAGAAATCTTGTATACATAGTGAAATTCTTCTATTATTCCATTCTTTATTATTCTGTTGGAATAACCTGTCTGTGCGGTCTATCGCATGCCTGGTGAATTATGTTGTTATTCCATTCTTTATTATTCTGTTGGAATAACCTGTCTGTGCAGATTACGTATGACCTAGTTCCATTCTTTATTATTCTGTTGGAATATCATGTCTATGCGGATTACGCATGACTTGGTTCCATTCTTTATTATTCTGTTGGGAATAACCTGTTTATGCGGTCTATCGCATGCATGGTGAATTCTTCTATTATTCCATTATTTATTATTCTGTTGGAATAACCTGTCTATGTGGATTACCACAAGCATGGTGAATGATCCTTTGTATTCATTCTTTATTAAATTGTGGAAATGATATGTCTACGTGGATTACCGCATGGCGGGTGAAAATCCATTTCCAGTTTTGTATATTTTATTATACTCAGTTGGTTAAAGTTTTGGCTTCTATACTCCATGAAATTAGTAGAATATCCTGAATATTTGCGCTTCATCCAGTATCTTTTCATGGAAATATTCTTCTGAGCATTCTTGAATTTTACTCCACAAAGCAGTATCATGTTGACAATTTGGACGTAATTGATTTCAGGATAAATTAACTTATAAATTTATTCTTGAACTTGTTTTATTGAATTATTATGTCATTGTGATCATCATCCTCATGCTTATATTGTGATGAAAGTCATCTTTGGCTTACGTGCGAAGATGGACTTGGTATGATTATGAACAGGGATCATTTGGTATAATCGTGATCCGTAATATTATGAATGATGTGGTAAAAGTCCTCAGTGGCCTGTAGTGCATTGATGGACAGTTTTTGGTATGATTATGACCAGGGATTATTCGATATAGTCATTACCATTGATGATTTAATGAATATCCTTGGCCCGTAGTGTAGGGATGATTCGATGATGTGGTTTATTTATTAAGCTGAGTCTCAGCGATAAAAATTGATGAAAACATTTTAAATCATAGAAGATTGTAGATATCATGCTCTACTTGACTCTTCTAATGGATTGCTTATTCCGCTGCAGTTAAACTTGATGTCTATTGTATTTTATCAGTTTAACATTGTTGAAGACTAATGATAATTTATTCTGCATTATCTTAGTCATAATATTTCTTACTGGGCTAGTTGAGCTCACCATTTTTCTTTCATTGTTCTCTTCAGGAAATGAGACTGTAGCCAGGACTAGTCGGGGAACGGAGTGATGGTCCGAGATGGTGTATTAATAGTCATCATTACTCTATAAAATAGTGTGATAATAAATGTAATGAGGACTCTATTTGAGAGTAGATATTGTCTAGAAGGCAACATTCCTGTTTAAACTATCCGTTATGTTTCGTCGTATATTACACGACGGTTGTATAATTAAGTTTGTATTTGTATTCTGTACCATGTATTTGGCGATTCAAGATGGGTGATGTATACCTATTTTGCGGGCGTCACACAAATGATGAAGAAAGCAGTGCTGGTAGTAATCCAAACAAGAAAAAGTGGAGCGAGAATACCCAGTCGGGTAATAAGAAAGACGGGAATAAGAAAGGAGGAGAGCCTTATGCGAACTGTGGAAATAATCATCCAGGACTTTGTCTGAAGAAGAAGGGAGTTTGTTATAGTTGTAGACAAGAGGGACACATGTCGTCCAATTTTCCCAATCCGAAGAAGATACAAGGTTGTTATGCTTGTGGATCGACCGATCATTTGGTTCGGAACTGTCCGAAGAGGAATAGGGAAGAATGGAGTGCCAGCAAAGGAACCGGTAGCGGAACATTGGCGATTAAAGAACCTGGTCAGCCAGGAAGATCAACAACCCGTACATTTAATATGTCAGCTCAAGATTCAGTGGCTGCCCATGAGGTGGCGATAGGTAATAATTTCTCTTAATAATTAAATTAAGTGAGAAATATTGGTGATATAAGCTGTGAATTGTTTTCTTTTATAGATCCAAGACACAGGTTAGAATATAAGACATAAATTAATATTTTGTTGATAAAAATGAATTGATGATACAACTTTAAAAGATTCTACAGAGTAGAAAAGCGGTGATTCCGAGGACGGAATCCTTTTAGGGGGTGAATGTAATAACCTGGGATTTCAAATAATTCAAAATTTATGAATAATTTGTTATTATTTAATATTAATATTGAATGTTAATATTGTGCTGTGTATCTATGATACAAGTTTAGAGAATGAGTCAATTTGTGTGTTGACTGAGGAAATTAAGAGTAGAGTTGTGCTTAATTAGAATAGAAACCCTAACCCTAAGTTTGGATAGGGATTCGATGGAAAATACAGTTATTATAACTGTATCGTTGAGTATGAGCTTTTAATGTGTATAATTTTGATCAGTGATTGATCGGGAAGGGTATAACATTAGTAAACCCTAATGAGAGATTAGAAACCTTAATCCCAAGATTAGAAACCTTAACGCGTAGTTAGTAACCCTAACCGAAAGCCGAAAAACCCTAATTTTATATTTGGGAACCCTTAAACCCTAATTAGGAAACCCTAATTGAGATTATCAAACCCTAATGGTGAGAATTAAGGGAAATGATGTCAATTGACTAGAATACCCTTAATTTTATAAAGGAAATTATGAAAATACCCTTTTAGTGGTGAAAAGACCAAAATACCCCTTAACTTAAGACTTAAGTTATGTAAATTCTAGAATGGGATGATTCACCATGTTAGGTACTGACTTGTGTATTAAAATATTAGCAAATCC
This sequence comes from Panax quinquefolius, assembly GCA_020205615.1. Classification (NCBI taxonomy): domain Eukaryota; kingdom Viridiplantae; phylum Streptophyta; class Magnoliopsida; order Apiales; family Araliaceae; genus Panax; species Panax quinquefolius. The sequence goes on from CM035157.1 coordinate 104,892,187, forward strand.
TATCCAAATGGACACCTAGCATTGCTTACATACATTGAATCTAAGTTATAAGTGATTTTAGAGAGAGAAAATTCATAAAAACTTAGCCATTTGTTCTCAAGCTCTCACCAATTTTTTCTCTCACAAAACCCTATTAGATAATACCAAAAAGGTCCCTAAATCATCAAGATCAGTAGAGAAGAGCTTAGATCAAAGATTGGAAACTAAAAGGTATAAACCCTAACCCTACTTTGATCTTGTATGCTTAAGATATGTTTGTGTTTATGTGTTTTAATACATGTTATATGATGTTTTATTATGATCTATGGTGATATACCATAGATCTATAACATCAAAATACATTAAAAGTCAAGTTTTAAAAACTGCATAAACCCTAGAAAAGTGCTTTGACAAGCAAATGTCAGTAGCCATAGATCTCTGTATGTTTGTGTTTTTTATTGTTTTATGTTATGGATCAGTAGTCTGGTATGTTGTCTTTGACCTGGAAGTGAAATCTCAGTCGTTGAATGTCTAGATTGCAAGTTATAATCGGTCAAAGTCGGTTGACCGACCATGACCGAGTATAAATCTGGGCAACCCAGAAAGTATGAATCAGGGTCTGACAAGCTTTTCAAACCCTTTAATTTGCCAGTGTTTAAGTTGTTTGTGGATGTTGTTGTTTACATGTTGTATGTGACACCCCCAAAATAGGTCCACACAACCCATTCTGAGTCGCCATTTATCACACTATAAAAATCATTTACAAACATCATTTATACAACTGATGAACCGTCGTGCAGAATACGACCAAAGTTAAACTGTGAGTTTTAATACAAATGTATGTAACTCTCATGGTTCCTCGACCACAACCTTACAATGGTACTTTACATAAAAGTACAGTCAAAAATTGTTTTAGAAATTAAAATCTTTGGGAAGTGCTCAAGGAAACCTTCGTACATGGGAGGCCATGCGTCAAGGTTATGATAGATATCATATGTCCACAGAATTATCCTTGGTTGACCCAATAGACCCCAAAGAAAAATGAGAAGATTACTATCATGTTCTTTCCAATGGTGAGTCTTCTCTTGACATATAACTATCTCCACTGTCTACAATTGAAAATTATATTTCAACCAAACTCTAAGATCATATAGGTAGTGCTCGTAGATATTCATCAAGTGGATGTGCACAACCGTGTCTTATGATAACACGAGGTTGTATGTCATTAGACATCTTGTATGATAGTGGCAAAACACCCTTCCAAAGTTGGGTTCACCTCTCCCTATTCGGTTCACCAAAATTAAATATCAAATGACGTATACAATATGACACACTTATCTAAAGTTCTCAATAAAATTATTTCCATACTATTTAAGGAGAACCTCAACAGCTATAGACCACCGCTTCTCTTCTCCTGTTACCCCGGCTCAACCAAATACTACACTCTTATTACCGAAAGGAATTGTGAAGCAAAAAGGGTTAGCACAACTAGCCCAATAAAAAGAATATCATGACTAAAGATAATTTACATCATCAATAGCCTTCATCAAGAATAAATCGTAGATTTAGAACATATGGTAGATGATAAAACTTTTCAACCATAATTGCGGTGAACGAAGCAATCCATTAGAAGAGTCAAATAGACCATCAGATCTATTATCTTCTCCATGTTAAAAGTCCACCAATAATGTTTTATCCCTGTAATATCAATCAACAATTCCTGTCCACAATCATATGAATAACTCATAATCATAATTGTGATTCTAAATTCCTCTTCGCACCCAAGACGAAGATAATTTTCATTACCTATCTTCACCGGAAACATCAAAAATCATGGTTATACCAAATCACAATTCTTGCTCATAATCATACTAATAAATTCATCTTTGCACTACGGCCAAAGATATTCATTAACAATTCATCTTTGCACTATAGGCCAAAGACATACAACAGTATTTTAGAAAAGTCAAGTAGAGCATGATATCTACTATCTTTTACGAATTAAAAGTGTATAATCAATATTTTATCGCTGAGACTCAGCTTAATAAATAATCCACATCATCAATCATCCTTGTATTACGGCCAAGGATATTCATGTAATCATCAATGGTCATGATTATACTGAATAATACCTGGTTATAATCATACCAATAACTGTCCATCAATGCACTACGGGCCAATGAGGACTTTTACCAAATCATCTATAACATTACGGGTCATGATTATACCAAATGATCCCTGGTCATAATCATACCAATAAACAATTCATCTATGCACATAAGCCAAAGATACTCATCAATCAATATTTCATCTTTGCACGTAAGCCAAAGATATACAACTGTAAAACCAATAATCAATAGTCCATCTTTGCACGTAAGCCAAAGATATACAACTATAAAACCAATAATCAGCAGTCCATCTTTGCACGTAAACCAAACATTACTTTCATCATAATATAAGCATGAGAATGATGACAATGAAATAAGCATTAATCAAACGAAATCAAGGATAAATATTAAAGACTTTAAATTTATCCAGTGTTTAAAAATATCCAAATTGTCAACATGATACTGCTTTGTGGAGTAAAATTCAAGAATAATATTCATGTACCAAAAATAATTTGGACAGAAAAGAAATATATTTTTTGGGTAAATAGTACCCCGCAATAGTATCCTATGAATAGTACTTCGGGAATAGTACCTCATGAATAGTATCCCGACATGAAAAGTACCCCAAATACTCGAGTGAATAATATTCGGGTGAATAGTAATTTAGGTGAATTATAACCCGTGAATAGTAACTCGTGTATAGTACTCCGACACGAAAAGTGCCCCGAATACCCGAGTGAATAATACTAGAGTGAATAGTAACTGGGTGAATAGTAACCCGTGAATAGTAACTCATAAAAAAATACCAAAGAAAATGATATTCCATGACGAATACAAAAGAAATGATATCTCATACGAGTATAATAGATTATCTTAAAGCGCAAATGGATTTTCACCCGCCATGCAAGAATCCACGAGATGCAGATCATTTCCACAATTTAATAAGGAATGAATACAAAGGATCATTCACCATGCATGCAGTAATCCACATGATAAAAGTTATTCCAATGTAATAATAAAGAATGGAATAATGTAAGAATTCACCATGCATACGATAGATCGCATGCAGAAAAGTTATTCCCAATGTAATAATAAAGAATGGAACCAGTCACGCGTGAATCCGCATGATAGGATATTCCAAATGTAATAATAAAGAATGTAACCTGTGTCATGCATAATTCGCACGTAAAGGATATTCCAAATGTAATAATAAAGAATGGAATAACAACAAAATTCATCAGGCATGCGATAGACCACACAGATACAGGTTATTCCAACAAAATAATAAAGAATGGAATAACAGAAGAATTGCACCATGTATAAGCAGATTTGATATACAAAGTTATTCCAACATAATAATAAAGAATGGAATAACAACCCTTACGAGTATTGAAAGAAAATAACTCTCTTCGTGAATACGAAAGAATAATAACCCTTACTATAATAATAATATCCCTTACCTCAGAAGAAGACTGGATACTAGAATAGTGAGGTACCAGACTTTGCTTCTTCTTTCTCTCTATAGCTTCTCTCTATAATTTCTCTATAATAATTGCTCTTGTGAGACTTAGTGAATTGGTGAAAAATAATGAAGGAATGAGCTTCTATTTAAAGGAAAATATAGTTTCCATAATTGGACATTTTGGGGCTCGAAATATTACAGTATAATACCTTCCTCTTTTTCTTCATTTTTAATTTAGTCCTGCAAGTATTATCAAACTTTCACCACCTCCCCTAATAGTAAATCATGTGAATCAATTGTAAATCATGTGAATCAATAGTTCTAAACATGTGAAAAAATGAATTATAGTATAGTACCTCCATCTACACCTCCATTTTTAACTTAGTCATGTAAGTATTATAAATCTTGCACCAACTCCCCTAATAGTACAAGAATGTGAATCAATAGTACACACATGTGAACAAATAGTTATAATCATGTGAATCAATAGCAATTAATTTCCCATTTATTCGATTAATTACCCGTTTGGTCAATATAACCTCCAAACATCAATTATTATCGAAATAAATGTCGATTTTCACTAACACTAATAATTTCAACACAATGGAACTATCAATTTCATCTTTAATCAACACGAACTTATTCATCATTAATATTATAATTCATAATATTTAACAACCAGGTCAATCCCATGAAAGAGGGGCTTTCGATAAGGATTTCTCCTTATCATGCCAGCAATTAGGTGACCAAACCTCTCCTCGATGTAACTTCTAGACATTGTCAATATTGCAAATAATAATATGAATAACTTTGTCGTCTCAATTTTTGATTTAATAATATAAAATATTGATATCATGGACAATAATTGAATCAATAATACGAGAGATATGATGCAACAACCATCGTGAGTAATAATTGAGTATAACTAAGTGACTTCTCATGTAAGCATGAATAATCAATACTGAGTGATACTATGCAACCACGCCAGACATCGTACTTTTACTACTGGGTAGTTCAACAGTTTTAACGGTAACACTTTCGCCGTTATTTTTATAAAAATATAATTCTATTGTTTTCTAACTACGATAATACTTCCGTTGTGGGGTCCACTAATGATTGTACTGTCGTACAGATATTCCCCGACAAAAAGAATATTCCCCTACCAAACGAATATTTTATAACAACTTGCATACTTTGCAAAAAAAAAAATTACATATCACCCTTAACTTTAACCTTTTATCAATTTAACCATTTACGAAATAAAATAATAATTATAAAAAATTGAATACTTTCATTTCATAAATTTTTGGGATATCACATTGTAGCCTGTATTATGGACTCCAAGTACATGTCTTTAGATTCCATAAACATCAAATGGATTGGTTTTAATGGGTGGTCAAAATAGCCCATCAGATCACCAGACACTTTTCTGGAATTTCCAGAAAGTGCATGATTAAGGCTTCTGACCATGTTTGACCAGACTGAATCTGGTTGTATTAATGTTGTTGAATTGAATTGTTGTTATAGATATGTTCTATGACTCCTGGACTATAGATTTAAACCAAGAGAACACCTAATAAATGATCAGAACCTAGCTTAAATCAAGCATGCATGAAAGTGACTGGTTGAACAACCTAGGTTTCTGGAAAACCCAGAAACCGCCTGACAGCAACTTTGGAGACTTAGATCTCCTTGTTGTGATGTTGATTGACCACGGTGATGATTGGATGTTGTAGTGTTACATTGATACTACAATATCCAAGTCTTACATTTCCCAGAAACAATTTGAGCAGAGAATTAAGGCCGGTCAAACATGACCCCTTGAACACTGACTTTGTCAGTGTTTTTGAGCCAAGAACACCAAAGGCGACAGACAAGTATCGCTAAAGGCCTATAGCGACGGTTTAGTTAATTTTATTTTCCTAATTTCTAGAAAAATAATTAAAATAGAAAATAAATTATAAAAATTACCGAAAATGGTTTTAAAAATTATTTTAAATTATGAAAAATAATTTTTAAGTATTTGGGATATTTTTCATTAATATTTATATTTATTTCAATATTAATGATATTTAATTTATTTAATTAGTGTATTAAATAAATTAGAGAAAAATAATTTTAATATATTAAAATTATTTTAAATAAGAATAAAGTGTTTAAAAATATATTGAGTTATAAAATGTAACTTTTATTTTTTTGGAGAATTTTCATTAATAAATCAATATTAATGATATAATATTTATTTAATTATTAAATTAAATAAATGATTTAAAAATGGGTTTATTGAATTAAAAATCATTTTATATGAGAATAAAGTGTTAGAAAATATTTTGAATTATAAAATATAATTTTAAATATTTTTGGAGAATTCTCATTAATAAATTATTATTAATGATATTTGATTTATTTAATTATTAAATTAAATAAATAATGGTAAAATGGTTTTATTGATTTAAAAATCATTTAAAAAGGAGAAAAGTGATATAAAAATATTTTAAGTTATAATTAATGACTTTTAATATTTTGATGATAATTTTATTAATATTTAAATATTAGTGGTGATGGTTTAAAAATGATTTTAATTACTTTAAAAATTATTTAAGTAGAATATTGGTGATTTAAAAATATTTTAAGTTATTCTAAATAACTTTAATATTTTGACAAATATGTCATTAATATTTTATATTATTAAATATTAATGATGATAAGATTATTTGATAATTAAATCATTTAAAAATGATTTAAGTGTTTGAAAAATTATTATAAATTATAATAATTGTTTATAAATTATTAAAAGCTTCCGAAAAATATTATTAAAGGCATTTGACTTATCTAAAATAATATTGAAGCTTAGAAACATAATTTACTTGCCAATAACTGTGTTAATTGTTGGATAGGGTGACCAGAACACCGAGAATGGACCGAAGTCCAACCAGACCGAAATAGTTAGACTTGTTAAGTGTTTATATAGGTTATAAACACTAATATAAACACTAATGTGGTTATGTGGTAATGTGTCTAGGAGAAGTTTAACTGTGAATTACAGTGTTGTGTGTTATAAATGATTGTGCTAATTGTGAGACCGATATTATTGGTTATAGGTCTTACGAAAGCAGATAAGTTTATATTATGTAGCGGTAATCAACACGGAAGACATGTTTCCTTAACTCAACCTTGAGTTAATATTGTTCAATTATTATAGTGGTTAATTATTGCTAATTATACCATGTCCAAGGATTTATTGTTGATTATTCGCAGTTAGTGCATGTTTAATAATTCAAATTAAATTACTGATTTGTAAAATATACGTTCGTAGAATAACTGTTGTTGGATATTCATATCCTTAAAAGCTAGAATTGACAGTACAAATAATTCCTATTTATTGTCAAATTATGTTGAGAAATATCTTATCTAATTATTCTGGCTAGACGAACATTTGTTAAAACTTGATAGGTTCGAGAAGAAAAGAGAGGAGAAGTGATTAGAAATTGAAATCACAGTATTTCGTTGTTAAATCAAAATATTGATTCTGAGACTGAGAAGAACAACCTTTTATATAAAGGGAACATTTTATTGGTCGTAAATTCGATTATTGAGCGCTATGTTTAAGTATTATGCATAATATAAGGGTATAATAAAGTTGATCACTTGTTATACTTACAGAGGGGTATGATTTAATCTTTATGGTTATCTGATACACCTGAGTACATATCAAAGTAAATCTTTGATATATACCCGAGAAGATAAGTTCAAGGTCTTGTGTGACCACTCAGCATAAATCTGGAAAATATTCCACTCTGCTATTGCGTAGAATTGATTCTTGATTATTCATTAGAATAACGTAGAAACTTTGAAAGCATTGTATACTTTCGTTAATTTTTTGTATAGGTTGCGAGAAGATTAGTTAGAGAAGAACAAATTGTTCTGCTATTTCAAAGTTCCCCAAACTTTTTAGTCATTCTATCAAATTAGATAGTTTGTTGTCTTGATTCTGATACATTTATTGTATATCTTAACTTGTGGGAAAAATTTATTGCTCACCCTTGCTAAATAAAACATTTCAGCTAGGAACGAAGAAGCTAGAGAAGCTGTGAAGATAAAAAGCAAAGGTGCTATGCTGTGATAGTTGTGTTTAACATATATATTATGTTGTATTTGTAAACCCTTTTTGTATATCTAAAGGGTATGTTTGTAATATAAAGGTTAGATAACATGGGATGAATGTATTAACTATATCAGTTAATGTGGTTTATATGTCTATTCATAATTAAATGGGTAGTTAGATGTTATTTATATTGTGGATCATGAGCACCAAACTCGGGAGTTAGGTAACCCGGATTTGGGGGCGTCACACTTATAACCATCCTTTTCCTAAAGATCATCTATTGACATAATCGTCATTAGTTAAACCTCAAGTCTAACTATGCTTTCAATCTCTCGGGTCATCACATTCTCCCCTTCTTTGTTACAACCGAGAAAATCGGATTATAATGTAAATTAATTTTACTTGAATCTATATTGAATAAAATTATATTATATGTTATTTATAACGAGTAAGCGAGATAAAGGTCATTCTATAACCTAAAAGAGATGTATGATCGTAGTATTCTGGCTAAGTGCTAGAAATAAAGTGTGTGAATTTCCAAGAAGAAAATAAAAGCTTTCCAAGAAATTCTCCGAAAAATACCATTCATCCATTTATGCTCGGGAATTATTTTTGAACTTCTGAGAAATAACTAACGATAGATTTTTAAGGAAAGATGGATTATCTAATAATAATTCAGTTATGGCAAACATAATTTTTTGTTTGCGTACTATATTCGAGAATGCGAGGGAAAGTGAAGATTTGAATAATTAAGGGTTGTATAATGAGAAAGTTATTATACGGGGAAATAAAACGAGTATAATACAAGGTATTGTACAAGTATATATGAAAAGATAATACAACGTATAGGATGAATGTTATACGAACTAGTATACAAGAAGAATACGAGAATTATGCATTAAAAGCACAAACCATTATTAATGGACTAGTGAAGCTTGATTAGAAATTTTGGCAAGCCCAAATGAAAGATGATTGAGGCCAATGACAAGCTTAATCAAGGCCCAAAGCTAATTTAATTCACGCCCAAGGTTAGCCCCAAATTGAATTAAACCTAAGCTCAAACCAAGAACCCAACCCGTGGATCGAACCGTTGGATCACCGGGTGGGTAATAAACCATGGGGAAAACCATGGGGTCCCCACAAGACCCATGTGGCCGACCAAAGAGGTGTCCAAGCTTCCCTTGGAAGCTTGGTGAAATAGTAAGGAGGTGGGACATTTGACATTTTTGCCCCCACTTTGCAATTCTATAAATAAGAACCTTAGGTTTTCATTTGTTGATTGTTCAAATTCACTAGCAACTTAAGCAATATATTAAGAGAGAGAGAGAGAGAGAGAGAGAGAGAGAAGAGACAACTATAACAAGGAATCAAAGTGAAAAGAAGCTAGTTAAGCTTTTATCAAGAACGCCAAGAGTGCAAGAGGTAACGAAGCTTAAACCTTTAATCTTCATCTTTTCATTTTGAATTTTGATAGAGAAGTGATAATTGGTGGATCGTGTCTCATAAGGAGTAAGAAGGATGGCTATTAGTGGATTAAACATTAATAATCATGTTACAAGTGGAATAATAACCAAATAAGTAAGAAATAATGAAGAAAACATGAAAAATTAGCACATGTTGTTGATGGACAAGTTTAAAACCATCGTGTATATGATTAGATGTTATATGATTGGTTAGGATGATAGATATTTGAATAATGGAATGAATCCGTTTTGAACAGAGTAAAAATCTCGAGTAACAAATTTATGGTGAAATTTATAAGATTAGACAATAATCGTCAAAATCGTAAGCTTTCTAGAACGATAGTCAAAAGTCGTCGTTCAACTCAAAAACCTTAGTTTTCAATAGCGTATCATAGAACTTCGCATTTAAGAATCGTGAACTCAAGAATGATTGAATTTCTACTTAACACGAAGAAATAAGCTATGAACGTTCAAGAACTTTTAACGAACTCGTAATAGAAATTTAAACAGTAAATTTGTTGTTAACAGATTCAGAAACTTATTTTTTCTGAATGAAATCAAATTATATGAGATTTGTGAGATAACAACTTTTGAACGAATTAATTCCGAGTTAGAACGAACATGTTGCGAGCTCGAAAAATGATTAGCTTGAGAAACTGAAAAAAAAAAATCAAAGTATTAAGGGAGGCGCATGCAGTTGCGTCAAATGAAGGAATTGAAGTGACATGTTTGTGTTTCAAGACCGGATCCAGACTTCGGAAATATCGCGCCACAAAGACAACATTAACAAAGGACACGTAGCCATGGCAAATACAAATCCGATAACAAAGGTAGAGAATAATAAATATGAATACAAGAGAAAGGTAAGTTAATTGAAGGTGAATTATAACCTTATTTAAACTTAAAGTAACATCTTAAATGATGATTAAAACCTTAAGTTCAACAACTAAAAGTTAACAAAAGGTTACAAAAATGTAAACACAAAGTAAATTTAAGAATACGGTAAACTGTATTCACGTTGAATGATTGTTTGAGATTAATGATAATGTAATTTCTTAAACATTAAAGGAATAAGGTTATTTGTAACAATAAAATGTTATAAAGATGTAATGAACGTTAACAAACCTAACGAATGTTAGTAAGGTTAAACAAACGGATAGTTAGACTGAGAAGAAGTATAAGATGGGTTAATGATAATACCTATTAATTGTATGTGATCTAATATGATATATTATGTGACAACTCGAGAATTTAGAAAAATTTTAAAATCATAATTGATTGATTTAATGTTCAATATTAGAAACTAGACAGAAAATAAGTGAATGGATTTGACATTTCTAGAAAGAAATTTTATGGATTTTAAATTTTTTTTTGGAGAATTATTCAGGATTAAGGGTTTAAGTGTATATGTTCTGTGTATATGGTTGTATATGTGTGCAGTATATGGTTAAGGGTCAAGGGTTGATCAGATAAACTATATATGTGTCAAACCGTAATCGTATATTAAGAACGTCAACGTTCAGTTAAAAAACTCTAGCGATTGATAAGAAACCCTAATATCAGACCGGAAACCCTAATTTCAGTTCTGGGAATCTGAAACCCTAATTCAGAAGTTGGAAACCCTAATTTGGGAATTTAAATGCTATGTATAAGGCTTCTGAGTATTAATTACAAATCTAATTAGGGATAACCCTAATGATTAATTAGAATTCTAATAATTAGAAACCCTAATTATTAGGAACCTTAATTTGTACATTTGAAACCCTAATCAGTAATTAGGTAATTAGCAATTTTAATTAGGAAATATTAATCCTAATTAGCAAGCTTGAATTCTTATTAGGAAATTTTATTATAATTATAGAATCCTGATTATAATTTAGAAATATTAATTTTCTATTTTGGAAACCTAATTTAGAAATCCTAGAAATTTGATTTTTTAAGAACCTTAGGTTTTAACCCTAAGGGTTGGATGAGAGGTCAAGTATGCCATTAAAATGTTATGCAAAAAGACTAAAATGCCCTTTTAGTATTCTTTAATTGGTGGAGTGCAAATCTTGCCAAGATATTGGGTTGTTGACCAACTACAACAAATCCATGCATGTGACTAAAAACCACAGACTTCAGTCATTTATATCAGTCAACTAGCAATAATAGATTCAAAGTATCAAATATAAGGCATTAAAGTGAGAGAAAGCTCACTTGACTTTTCAAAATAGCCAAGACCATTCTCTTTCTAGATTTTCGGATTTGAGAGTGAAAGGGTGTGATAATACAAGATAATATCCTATCTTTACACTCCATGATCATCACCAAAGGATCAGATTCAAGAATCAAAGCTTAAGAAGGTATAAAACCCTAAACTTGGAAATCATATGATTTGATGCTAGATGTTGTTGTTTATTGTTTAAAGTTGTGTAATAAGATGTCATTTAGTGATCTTAGTTGTTAGATCCCAGATCCATAACATCAAAGTGCTCGAAATTTAAGATTTCTTAAATCTGGAAAATTTTGTAAATGTTTTCTGACAGTCACATGTTAGGGTTGCTAGATCTTTGTGTGTTAGATATTTATGGTGTTTTATGTTATGGATCTGTTCTATGCCATGTATACTGTGATCTGGAACTGGAAACAGTATCAAATCATGTCTAGATCGTAAGATATAATTAGTCAAACTACGTTGACCGAGCACGAAAATTAGAATCTAGGCAACCCAGAATTTCCTAGGTGACTCTGACAAGCTTTTCAAAGCTTCTGATGTAAGACCCCGAAATTTTTAAATAAAAAGGAATTTCCTTTATTTATTATTTTGAAATAGTAAGGGTTGGTTTGATTAATGTGGATAGTTAAGGGTTAAATACGCAAATATTTCAAAATAAGCAAGTGGTTATAAAATATTCATTATTGCCGGGAATATTCGTTTTGGTCGTGGAATATTCTGCATCGCTTGGGAATATTCGCAATTACACAGACCATGTGTGGGCCCCATGTGAAAAGCGATTGGATGAAGAAAACGACAAAAATAAGTTGTTTTTAAATAACTACAGTAGTTGTTATTCTGGATTAATATTGTTGGAATACCCGGTGGTTAAAAACACACTAAGACGCGTTGTTGAACAAGAGTAGCACAGTATTGCACCAATTATTGATTCTTACGTGAAGAAGGCACTACTCAATAATGGTTACAAGAATTATCGCTCAAAGATTTTATTGAGTTAATAATTGATGCGTTGATATTTTATATTGTTGTTGTTTCAATAATTGTCATTACACGTATTTTTCTTTATCGAAGCAATAATTCATATTATCTGAATAATATTATTAGATAACATTATTGGCAATGTCTAGAAAGTTACATCTAAGGAGAGGTTTGGTCACCTAATCATGGCGCCAAGAAGAAGAAATTCTTATTGGAAAGCCCCTCTTCAGGAACCGCACGGTTGTCAATATTGTGATTCGTAATATTATTTGTGAATAATTAATTATTGATTTATATGATGAGGAAAATATTGATTTTATGTGGATATAGATGAGAAAATTTTAAAATGACAATTGTTGAAAATTAATATTTTATCTTTTTCTCGATAAAATAATTCATTTAAATATATTATTTTAATAATATATTAACGGTGATATTTTTTTACAACGTAATGTGGGATATATGAGTATACGAGGAGGAAGAGTATTTTTGTTGCAATAAATGTTTAAAACATGTTAAACATGTCGGTGGACCCCATTTATTCGATTTGAAATTTGATTATAGCTACCGTAAAATTGCCCGTTTGTGGATTTCGGTCAATTTCTGATTGGAATTTGGAAAACTTTCTTCTACAAAGTTGTAGAGAATTTAATTTCCTATAAAAACTCGCGAGATTCGAATTTTCTGATGAAAGGGCTATTTATTATGAATTATTGAAGTTCCGAAGCTCCGAAATAATTGATTTTTGGAAGTTTAAAATATTTAAAATTAGAAAAACGTTTTTTCTTATTTTTTCTAGAAGGTGGCATGTGTTTGATGGCTGAAATCAGATGTTAGACATGTGTAGAAAATAATATAATAATAATATTAATTTATTAAATTTTCTGCTTTGGTGTTCTAAGCAATTTCCTATAAATAGGGTGCTTAGGTTAGAATTGAAAATCACACCGTAAATCAAGTTTTCTCTCTATATTATCGAGCGTATTCTTGTGAGTATTTTGAGTATACTTTGAGTATTGCTATACGGTGCAAGTTCAAGTCATAGCCTAGATCCGGTGTTTCAGCTAGAAGTACTAATCTTTCGAGGTAAGGGATATTATTTTTTTTCAGTAATGATATTATTTCTTCAATATCATTATTTGAAATGTTGATCCGAAGTTTTATCAAATTTGGAACTTTTTCATGTCGGGGTTACTATTCATGAGTTACTATTCACGAAGTTACTATTCATGAGTTACTATTCACGAAGTTACTATTCATGAGTACTATTCATGAAGCGTGAAGATGTTTTTTGTGGAATTTCTATCTTTTGGTGTCTGAGTTACTATTCACGATATAAGACTATTCACGATACTGGCACTATTCACGATACGGTACTATTCATAGAAAAATAAAATTTCTTCTTTTCGTCTAAAACATCTATTCGGATACTAACTCGATTGTATCCATGTTTTGATCATTCTTGAATTTTACACCACTATGATTATTTTTGAGGTATTTTTGGACGTGGATAAAACCAAGTACGAATCCTTAATCCTTAATCCTTGTCATTTTGTTTCTTTGGATTCGTTTCTTTAAAAATATTTTCATCATCCTCGATCCTTAAATGATGATATTATTGAATATCTTTGGCCCGTAGTGCAAAAAAGATGAATGATTTCAAGAATATCTTTGGCCGTAGTGCAAAGATGAACAGTGTTTAGATGAACACGACCGATCGATGAATATCTTTGGCACGTAGTGCAAAGATGAATATTTGATTCCAGATGCATATTGATTGATGTTACGAGGATAAAATATTGATGATGGATCGTTAAATTCATAGATTCTAGTAGATTTCATTCTCTACGTAACTCTTCTATGAATTATTATTTCGCCGCATGAATATTGATTTAAAATTTGTTGTCTATTGTATTCTATCGATTTTTCCTCGTTGAAGACTAACGATAATTTGTTGTATATTATCTTAGTCATAATATTCTTTATTGGGCTAGTTGAGCTCACCCTTTTCCTTGTTGTTCCATTTTTCTTCTCAGGAGGCGAGAATGTAGCAAGTACTAGTCGGGGTATGGAATGAAGGTTCTAGAGAGAGTTGTTTAGTAGTCCTCACCATTTTTGTAAAGTAATGAATCAATAATTATGATGGGGATTTATTTGCGTGTGGATATTGTCTAGATGGCAATATCTGTGTTTAAACTCAAAGTTTATATGTTGTAATAATAAAGTTGTAGTTATTTCTGTACCATGTATTTGGCGACTCAGAATGGGTTGGATGGAATGGACCTATTTTGGGGGCGCCGCGGTTGGTATCGAGCTTAGGGATATGATCTCTGGCGGAGATCGGGAATAGAACTAGGAAGGAGAGACGAGTAAATCCTTCGCTAGTGTGTCCTACCTAAGCTTATTTGTTAGTTGGTCAAGATATAGGGATATTATGTGATATATTGATTTCCTTAATTAACCTTTATTTTATGGCGAGTATTTGAGAATGTCGATCGAGAATATTAATGATTGGAGTAAATGAGACCGTGGAGATGCTGTACTCACCAACGAGGAGAACGCGTAACAAAGTGCAATGTTCCTCCTGTGAACAACACCACCGAAAGCGAGATGAGGAATGAGGGATGTTTAGAAGTTTTTGCAGTTCATGCAAAATCGCACGAGGAGACTCGTGTTCAAAATCTGAGAGGAAATGATAGCAATTCACGGGTGGTCACAAATGCACCAAGCGATTCAAAGAGTTGGGACCACGAGTGCTGGGAAAGCCGATCCGATTAAAGGCGAGACGTGGGTCAAACAAATTACCAAGATATTCGATGTCTTGGGATGTACGGAGGAACGAAAGTTCCATTCGCTACTTTTATGTTCCGTGGAAAGGCAGACATTGGTGGGAATCGTGAAGCGTACCCATCCAATTGCACTCCAAGACGTCATGGGAGACGCGTTTGAAAGCAGTTCAATGACAAGTACTTCCACGAAAGTATTCGGCTATATGAAGGAAGTGGAGTTTATTAGACTAGAGCGAGTAATAACATGACGGTGTCCCAAAGACGAGGCGAAGTTCGCGGAGTTATCCAGTTTGCACCTCATTTGGTGGAGAATGAGGAGCGTATGACGCGGATGTTTCGAGAGGTTTGAAACCCGACATACGTCAAGATCTCATTTCTCATAAATTTTCTCTATTCAGGATGTTGTCAATGTGGGCTCATTGTTAGAGCGAGATAACGAGTACGTTCAACCGAGGGACCATAACCAGGATCATACAAAGAAGATAGCGCAATCATCGAATAACGATAACCAACGGAGAAAGAAGAATACTGACAAAGGCGGTAACCACTCGGTGGTAATCGTGGCCATGAAAATAGAAGAAGCGAGTGGGAGGAGATTTTAAAAGAGGAGATTCAACAACGACCATGTCAAGACGCCAAAGGCACAGATAGCAACTAGTTTTAGGGAGGAGAACGACCCACCGTTCGTATGTTACAAATGCGTGAAAGAGGGACATATCGGTCCAAACCGCCCCACAACAGTTCAAGGTATGCTATAATTGTGGAAAGGAAGGACATCTCGCCGAGATTGTACGAAAGAGCGAAACCTAGTTCGGTGGGGGACGGTGACTCAAAAGATCATCCCGAGAAAAGTCAAAGTCAACGATTCCGGAAGAGCGTTTGTTGTGAACCCGGTCAAAATGTGAGGAACCCGAATGAAGTTAGCAGGTTAGTTAATTATAAATTCTTGCGAAGTTTATACCTTACTAGATACCCGGTTCTACCCATTCTTTTATCTCTCTTGCTTGCGCTCAACGTTTGAACTTGACTACGGAGAAATTAAACTTTGACCTATCTGTGGAGACTCCATCAGGAGAAACTTTCATTACATCCGTTGTTTAAAAATCTTGCTTGATTCAAGTTGGCACTATCACATTACCTGTTAACCTTATTTCTATAGAGATATTTGCTTTTGATGTGATTTTAAGGTTAACTACTCATCATGCCAAAATTAATTACTTTCGTAAGGTTGTTAGTTTTCATATTCCTAAGCAACCTGTTATTCGAATTCAAGAAATCAAACCATTGTAGTCAAACATTTTCATATCAAGCTATGAAGTCATTCGTTTATTACGGATGTCAAATTTTCTTAGTCCATGTTATGGATTTGAATAAAGACACGTCAGATTTGAATAATATTCTGTTGTTATTGATTTTTCCTGACGTATTTCCTGAAGAATTTCTTGGCTTACTCCCAAAGCCCGATATTAAATTTTGTATCGACTTTGAACCCCAAGACAAAACTCATTTCTAAAATCTCATATCGAATGGCTCCTATTGAACTTCAGGAGTTAAAAATTCAACTATAGAATTTGGTACCTGAGCCTTTATTTTGTGACTTCCTTTGCGGAATTCACCTAAGCCAGACTCTCTGTAGGGGACGTCATATTCGTGCGATAGTAAACTGATAGGTGTCATTGTGACGTGCTATCCAAGATTGGGATATGAGTCACGGTTGAGAGCAACCTAAGTCGAGAATCTAAAAATACGTAGCTTTTCAGGCTTAGTTGGTTATTATCGGAGATTCGTGGAAGGATTTTCTTGAATCGCTACTCGCTAACTTAGTGACTCGAAAAGATACAAAATTCGTATGGAGCGAGGAATGCGAGAAGATTTTCCAAGAGCTCAAGAGGCGACTCATTTCGGCACATATTCTAACCATACCATCCCGAAAAGCGAACGTGGTAGCCGACGCATTAAGTAGAAGATCATATGCGGAACGAAAAGTGCGATGATGTCAAGATATACGACAGAGCCAACTTTAATAGAAAAAGTTAAGGTTGCTCAAGCCACCCAGGCCGGAGCGATGCGCGTATGAAGAAGAAAGTACAAGAAGGAGCTATTCCGTAAGCGAGAATTGATGAAGAAGGAATACTTGAGTCCACTCTAGACTTTATGTTCCTAACGACTACGATTTGAAGTACAAGATTATGATGGAGGCACACAATACGCCATTTGCAATCCATCTCGGAAGTACTAAAATGTATCGTGATCTTCGACATACATTTTGGTGGAACAATATGAGAGAGAGATTGCAAAGTTTATCTCGATGTGTTTAACTTGCCAAAATGTAAAGGCGAAGCATCTTGTACCTAAGGGTCCGTTGCAACCACTTGAGATTCCGGAATGGAAGTGGGAACACATTACTATGGATTTCTTTACGGGTCTTCCTACGGTTTCTCAAGGCATCAATGCTATTTGGGTTATTGTTGATAGATTAACCAAGTCTGCTCATTTCTTGCCGATACGGGAAACTTATTCCCTTGAACGTTTTGCTAGTATGTACGTGAATGAGATTGTGAAGTTACATGGCATGCCTGTATCCATAGTTTCGGATCGTGACCCAAGATTCACTTCAAGATTTTGGGTTAGCTTGCAAAAAGCTATGGGCACGGATTTGCGATTTAGTTCGGCATACCATCCCCAAACGGACGGACAATCAGAAAGGACTACTCAAACTCTTGAAGATATATTAAAACTCTGTGTCCTAGATTTCAAAGGAAGTTGGGATAAGTACTTGCCATTGGTGGAATTCTCATACAACAATAGTTATTAAACAAATATAGGCATGGTTCCATTCGAAGCATTATATGGACGAAAATGTCGTTCTCCAATATGTTGGGATGAGGTGGGTGAAGCAACATTGTTGGGACCCGAAAGTTTAATGACGTATGACTCACCGAAAAGATCCAAATGATTCGACAACGTATACAAAGCGGCACAAGATCGACAAAAGAGTTATGCGGATCTTCATCGAAAGGACGTGGAATTTAATGTGGGGATCATGTATTGTCATGAGTTGCTCCATGGAAGGGAGTTACAAGATTTGGGAAGAGAGGAAAGCTCAATCCACGATTTATTGGTCCATTTCAAATTCTTGACCGAGTAGGAAATGTAGCCTATAGACTTGCGTTACCTCGAAAGTATGTCTCGTGTTCATAATGTGTTTCACATATCTCGTATTTCAGTAAATATGTGAAAGACCCGAACCACGTTATAGAGTTAGAACCGGACGAGATAGTCAAGACTTAACGTATGAGGAGGTACTGTCAAGATTTTGGATAGGAAGGAGCATGTCTACGCAAGAAAGGTTATACCACAAGTTAAAGTTTTGTGGAAGAATCATCTTTATAGAGGAAATGACCGGAATTGGAAACGGAAATGAAAGCGAGGTATCCTCACCTTTTGAAACACCAGTACGCACGTCAATTTCGAGGACGAAATTTCATAAGGAGGGAGGTTGTAAGACCCAAATTTTTAAATAAAAGGAATTTCCTTTATTTATTATTTTGAAATAGTAAGGGTTGATTTGATTAATGTGGATAGTTAAGGGTTAAATACGCAAATATTTCAAAATAAGCAAGTGGTTATAAAATATTCATTATTGTTTTGGGAATATTCGTTTGGTCGTGGAATATTAGATCGCTGTTGGGAATATTAAATGCACGACAGTAGCGACCATGTGTGGGCCCCATAACGTAAAAGCGATTGGATGAAGAAAACGACAAAAATAAGTTGTTTTTAAATAACTTGGCAGTAGTTATTACCAGTATTATCTTTGTTGGAATACCCGGTGGTTAAAAACACACTAAGACGCGTTGTTTAAAAGAAGAGCACACGGATATTGCACCAATTATTGATTCTTACGTAAGAAGGCACTACTCAATAATGGTTACATGAATTCTTCGCTCAAAGATTTTATTGAGTTAATAATTCTTTGCGTTGATATTTTATATTCTTTGTTGTTTCAATAATTGTCATTACACAAGATTTTTTCTTTATCGAAGCAATAATTCATATTATCTGAATAATATTATTAGATAACATTATTGGCAATGTCTAGAAAGTTCTGTCTAAGGAGAGGTTTGGTCACCTAATTGCGCGCCAGTAAGAAGAAATTCTTATTGGAAAGCCCCATCTTTCCTAGGAACTGCCTGGTTGTCAATATTGTGATTCTGTAATATTATTTGTGAATAATTAATTATTGATTTATATGATGAGGAAAATATTGATTTTATGTGGATATAGATGGAGAAAATTTTTAAAATGACAATTGTTGAAAATTAATATTTTATCTTTTCTCGATAAAATAATTCATTTAAATATATTATTTTAATAATATATTAATTGGTGATATTTTTACAACGAATGTGGGATATATGAGTATACGAGGAGGAAGAGTATTTTTGTTGCAATAAATGTTTAAAACATGTTAAACATGTCGGTGGACCCCATTTATTGACTGAAATTTGATTATAGCACGTAAAATTGCCCGCTTGTGGATTTGGTCAATTTTTGATTGGAATTTGGAAATACTTTCTTCCGTAAAGTTGTAGAGAATTGAATTTCCTATAAAACTCGCGAGATTCGAATTTTCTGATGAAAGGGCTATTTATTATGAATTATCAAGTTAAAAGTCTCAAATAATTGATTTTGGAAGTTTAAAATATTTAAAATTAGAAAACGTTTTTTCTTATTTTTCTAGAAGGTGGCATGTGTTTGATGGCTGAAATCAGATTCTAGACATGTGTAGAAAATAATATAATAATAATATTAATTTATTAAATTTTCTGCTTTGGTGTTCTAAGCAATTTCTATAAATAGGTGCTTAGGTTAGAATTGAAAATCACACCGTAAATCAAGTTTTCTCTCTATATATCGAGCGTATTCTTGTGAGTATTTTGAGTATACTTTGAGTATTGCTATACGATTGCAAGTTCAAGTCATAGCCTAGATCCAGGTGTTTCAAATTAGAAGTACTAATCTTTCGAGGTAAGGGATATTATTTTTTTTCAGAATGATATTATTTCTTCAATATCATTATCTTTGAAATGTTGATCCAAGTTTTTATCAAATTTGGAACTTTTTCATGTGGGTTACTATTCATGAGTTACTATTCACGAGTTACTATTCATGAGTTACTATTCACGAAGTTACTATTCACTTAAAGTACTATTCATGAAGCGTGAAGATATTTTTTGTGGAATTTCTATCTTTTGGTGTCTGAGTTACTATTCACGATATCTAAGACTATTCACGATACTGAGACTATTCACGATATACGGTACTATTCAATTTAAAAATAAAATTTCTTCTTTTCGTCTCAAAACATCTATTCGGATACTAACTCGATTGTATCCATGTTTTGATCATTCTTGAATTTTACACCACTATGATTATTTTTTGAGGTATTTTTGGACGTGGATAAAACCAAGTACTAATCCTTAATCCTTAATCCTTGTCATTTTGTTTCCTTTGGATTCGTTTTTAAAAATATTTTCATCATCATCTCGGCCTTAAATGATGATATTATTGAATATCTTTGGCACGTAGTGCAAAAAAGATGAATGATTTTCAAGAATATCTTTGGCCCGTAGTGCAAAGATGAGCAGTGTTTAGATGAACATAACCGATCGATGAATATCTTTGGCTGTAGTGCAAAGATGAATATTTGATTCCAGATGCATATTGATTGATGTTACAGGATAAAATATTGATGATGGATCATTAAATTCATAGATTATAGTAGATTTCATTCTCTACGTAACTCTTCTATGAATTATTATTTCAGCATGCGAATATTGATTTAAAATTTGTTGTCTATTGTATTCTATCGATTTTTCCTGTTGAAGACTAACGATAATTTGTTGTATATTATCTTTAGTCATAATATTCTTTATTGGGCTAGTTGAGCTCACCCTTTTCCTTGTTGTTCCATTTTTCTTCTCAGAGGCGAGAATGTAGCAAGTACTAGTCTGGGTATGGAATGAATGTTCTAGAGAGTTGTTTAGTAGTCCTCACCATTTTGTAAAATAATGAATCAATAATTATGATGATGGGATTTATTTTGCGTGTGGATATTGTCTAGATGGCAATATCTCGTATTTAAACTCAAAGTTTATATGTTGTAATAATAAAGTTGTAGTTATTTCTGTACCATGTATTTGGTGACTCAGAATGGGTTGGATGGAATGGACCTATTTTGGGGGCGTCACATCTGATCTTAATGATATTCGTTGGTTTGACCATGTTGTTGGTTAGATATTGTAGACTAGTATATAGACTACACACTAAAGTCCTTAGAACAAATAGATCTTACCCAGGATATCAAAGATATAGGCGGTCAAACATAGGTTGACCAACTGCTTGGGTTCCATTTCTGGAAAACCTAGAAAGTTCAAGAACACGGTTTTGAATGTACTTTGACCAGATTTGATCTTGCACATGTGATGTCTTTTGGTTGATTTAGTGATACTAAGTTGTTCTATGACATAAGTATTACAATCTAATATATTTAAACCACCTAAAACATGACCAGAGACCGGATTAATTAAGGCTCCAAAAGAGACCCTTGACACTGCTTGAGTTTCTGGAAAACCCAGAAACTCAAGAACACGTCTGACAGGTTTTTCTAGAGCATAGATCTTGCTGTGGTATTGTTGTATGACCATGAACTTGAATTGAAATTGTCGTGTTACACTTATACTACAAGATTAACTCATATGGAAGCCAAGATATCTTATGATCAGGAATTAAATCATGGTCAAACCTAGCACCTTCAACACTGACATGAGTTATGGGTTTAGGCTCAAGAACACCTATAGCGACGGTTCTGTCGCTATAGGGCCCTTTAGCCACAGTTAATTTCTGAAAATAATTATTTTATTAAATACATAGAGAAAAATGATTTTTAATTATGAAAAATATAAAATAAATTCCTAAAAATTATTTTAAAGCCTGAAAATTAGTTTTTTTTTTATTATTTTGAGTATATTTCATAAATACTTAATATTTTTGGAATATAATGGTATTTAATTTATTTAATTATAATATTAAATAAATTATTAAAAAATGGTTTTAATATTTAAAAAATCATGAAAAATTATATTATGGTGTTTGAAAATATTTTAAGTTATTTCTAATAACTTTTGATATTTTGTGATAAAATTCATTAATAAATTAATATTAATGGTAATGGATTTATTTAATGAATATATTAAATAAATTATGGAAAAATAGAATTAATATTTTAAAAATCATATAAAAATGATTTAAGTGTTATAAAAATATTTTAAGTTATAAAATATAACTTTTGATATTTTGTCATGAAAATATTAATATTTTAATATTAATAGCAATTATCGGATAATGAATTTAATTGTTTAAAAATCATATAAATATGAATTTAAGGTATTAAAATACTTTGATATATTATAAATATATTATAATATTATGTTATGATTTTCATTAATATTTAATATTAAATAAATATTAATGATAAGAGAATAATGTGGTATTTATATTATATAAATACGATATAAGTGATTGAAAAATTATGATAAATGGTAATAATTACTTGAAAATTATTACGAGCTTATGAAAAATATTTGACTGATAATAAAATTATCTAAGATAATTGATAAGTGTTTAGGCAGTGTTTAATTAAACTTAGACTCGATAATTGTCTGACTAGACCGTTGGGATGTTAGAATTGTGTCGGATTCAACTCAGACTGAAATAGTTTGACTTGATACCGAGTCTTAGTAGTTTATGGACTGATAGGGTTATGTGTTATGTGTTTAGGTTATTCTATGAATATATATATATATATATATATATAATAGTATTATATTGTGATGATATTATTCTAATTTGTATATCGATATTATTTATATATTAGATCTTCAGGCAAAGATAATTAAATTGCGTAACAGTAATCGACCGAACAGGCAAGTTTCTTATACTTATTTATTATGCAAGTTTTTTCTTAACTCGGCTTTGAGTTTTATTATTCAATTATACTTGTGGTTAATCATTTATGATTGCCATGTCTAAGAATAATTAAATCGCACTCTGTGCATACTGCATGTATTCATCGGGTATGAAAGGTTGATCACCTTCATTACCATTCGGTCCAGATATATATGTTCATGTTCAATGCTCGTTCAGTTATAAAAATTTATTCATGCTAATTCACAACTATATTGTTGAATTATAGCCAGCTTATTGTTCAATTATTTCAATCATGATATATCCTTAATTTATTGAACTTAAACTTGCTGGGCATGTAACGACCCCAAAATTCGTATAATTTAATTCTCAACTTCGGTCATTAATAATACATCTACCTTCTGATTTTACATCATTATCCGATGTTAAACTTTGTAAAATGCGGAATAATTAAAATTTTTATGTCTTCTTACTTTAAATCCGTGAATCAAAACCTTTATCATCTACATGTCTTTGAATCAATCTTATTTTATGATTCACTTTATCACTGTTATTATATAAAATTTTACATTTCAATCCGATAACCTTTACATATCAGATAACTCTAACTTTAGCTTTACAACTCAACATAAAACTATACATCATAAAACATTTAGTACATCTCATGAACCTTAATCATGGTATAAAGAAATAACAACTTTAGCTAAAATATTAATCTTCGTGTATTATTTCTAAACCACGTCATTCAAGTGGAATATAGTGTTACCTTCAATCTTTAACCTATAAAAATGGTTATTTGCAAGGTTGAGCTCGACAGCCTAGCAAAATCTAACAGTTTTTATGCATCACGTAACACATAATAACATGCTCAACATATATCTCATAAATATTGGACTAACATAACATACATGTGAGACCCCAGATTTTATAAATAAACATTTAATTTTCTCGAAATAATTTTTTTTTGAATATTATGGTGTGGATTTGATATAATGTTATAGTTGTGGGTAGTATTTATAAATTTTGCAAAGTATGCAAGTTGTTGTATTATATTCGATAGGTCGGGGAATATTCGTTTTAGCGGAGAATATTCGTACAACGACGCAATCATTGGTGGACCCCACAACGGAATTATTATCGGAATGAGAAAACGACAAAAATATATTTATGAAAATAACGGTGGAAGTGTTATCGTTAAAACTGTTGAACTACTCGGTAGTAAAAGTACAGTAATACACGTGGTTGCATAGTAGTACACGGTATTGATTATTGATGTTTACATGAGAAGTCACTCAGTTTTGTTCAATTATTGCTACAGTAGTTGTTGCATAGTATCTCACGTTATTGGATTCAATTATTATCGATTATATATATATATATATATATATATATATATATATATATTATATATGAGTTTTGTTTTATTAGAATTATTAATGTAATAAAACAGAAAAGTTTTTATATAAAATGTAATACTTTTATAAAGTTATTCGCTTTTACTAGGCTAATAGTAAAATCTTTTTATATAAAATAGAATACTTTTATAAATTTATTCATTTTATTAGACAATAATTAGAATATATTATATTTTATTATGCATAGTGTTTGTATAGTGCCTGCATAGTGTTTGCATAGTAAAATCTTTTTAAAAGTTATTCGTTTTATTAGATTATAAATAGAATATATTATATTTTATTGTAAACCAATCTGGATCGTCCGTTTAAAGTAAATCAATCTGGACCGTTCATGGATTGGTTACTATTCAGTTCATTCTTCTATAAATAGAAGCTCATTCCTTCATTATTTCTTACGAATTCACTAAAACTCTAGAGAGAGAAACTATAGAGAGAAAGAAGAAAAGTATTCTGCTACTTCACTACTTCTTTATCCAGTTCTTCTTTATAAGGTAAGGGTTATTATTTCTTTCGTATTCATGAAGAGAACTTCTGTTATTCCATTCCTTATTATTATGTTGGAATAATCAGATATATCTGATACCGCATACATGGTGATATTCTTCGTTATTCCATTCCTCATTATTATGTTGGAATAACTTTTGTATGCGCAAGATACGCATACATGGTGAAATTCTTATATTATTCCATTCTTTATTATTACGTCCGGAATATTACGTGCGTGCGTTCTTTGGGACTGGTTCAATCATTTATTATTACATTGGAATAACTCGCATACATGTGAAGCACCGCATGCATGGTGATTTCATTGTTATTCCATTCTTTATTATTCTGTTGGAACATCTCGCTTCGGTGCTGAATTTACCGACGGTTCTCTGTTATTTATTATTCTGTTGGAATAACCTGTCTATGCGAAGTAGCGTATGCATGGTGATTTATGTTGTTATTCCATTCTTTATTATTCTGTTGGAATATCATGTCGGTGCGTATTACGCCTGACCTGGTTCCGTTATTTATTATTCTATTAGAATAACTTGTTTGTGCGAAGTACCGCATGCATGGTGATTTCTTTTATTATTCCATTCACTATTATACTCAGTTGGTTTAAGTTTTGACTTCTATACTCCATGAAATTAGTGGAATATCCTTGATATTTGCTCTTCATCCAGTATCTTTTCATGGAAATATTCTTCTGAGCATTCTTGAATTTTACTCTACAAAGAAGTATCATGTTGACAATTTGGATGTTATTAGTTCCTGGATAATTTAATTCTTGAACTTGTTTTATTGAATTATTATGTCATTGTCATGATGAGTTATGTTGGTTATTATGTGAAAACATGAAAGTTTCTTAGAAATCACAAAGGGTTAAAAATCAGATTTTGGTGAAAATGGAACATGAAATTCAATTGTCCATATCTCCTATTATATTTCAAATTTTTGAGTGTGGTCAAGTCCTAGAGTTAGATCTATGAGTTTCCTAACTTATCCAAGTGGAATCACTGGAAAAGGTATTGTAGATTTTCGTGTGGACTAATTTTAGCAAAGTACGAAAAACTGCAAAATATGAAAAATGCTGCTACCACGATTTTAAAAGGGCTGTTTCGGACACTTAATTTATGAGAAAAATTTCGGCCTTTTGGGACATGAAAGTATATGGTATAAAGTATCTCCTGTCCAAAAATGAGCTCATTCCGACTTAAAATGAGCAAGTTATGATCATTTCAATATTTAGATTTTTCCAATAAAAAATGCTATAACCGGAGTTCTATAACTCTGATGACCATGAAATTTAAACTGGAAGATCACGTTAACATGTGTAAGATCCTGCCAAGATTTGGGAATTTCTAGAGTTAAACTTGAGGTAGCTAATTTCTTAAGGAATCAATTAGAAATTGATTTTTGAAAAATAGTAAATAAATTTTAAAAATTCTGAGAAAAATATATGTTCATTATGGGACTATATTCTGCTAAATCCTAGAAAAGAAATATTTTTGTGACTGATTTGGTATTTTTCATGAAAATGCACTAGTTATGAGTATATGAGTTAAATATGTTATGTAATGTAACAAAATTGGAAAATAGGATTTTATGGCTTGGGAATCCTATATAAGGTATATGCAGATTTTCGATAAGGGATTTGATCATTGGTGATGAAATCTTATGAGTATGGCATTCTTTGGATGATTAAATGCATTATCTGGTAAAGTGTAAACAATTGAAATAAATTGTTTATATGTTTAAAGGTGATTAAAATATTGTTATATTATTAATAATATTAGATTATAAGTTTATTAAGTGATTGATAATATTTGGATAAATTTAAAGTCTTTAATATTTATCCTTGATTTAGTTTGATTAATGCTGATATCATTGTCATCATCATCATGCTTATATGATGATGAAAGTTATCTTTGGCTTACGTGCGAAGATGGACTGTTGTTTATTGAATTATATATCTTTGGCTTACGTGCAAAGATGGATTGTTGATTATTGGTTTATTTTTTGTATATCTTTGGCTTACGTGCAGAGATGGACTTGGTATGATTATGACCAGGACTTATTCGGTATAGTCATGACCATTGTTGATTTAAAGAATATCCTTGGCCCGTAGTGCAGGGGTGATTCGATGATGTGGTTTATTTATTAAGCTGAGTCTCAGGGATAAAAAAATTGATGAAAACATTTTAAATCATAGAAGATAGTATATTTTATTCTCTACTTGACTCTTCTAAAGGATTGCTTGTTCCGCTGCAGTTAAACTTGTTGTCAATTGTATTTTATCAGTTTAACATTGTTAAAGACTAATGATAATTTATTCTGCATTATCTTAGTCATAATATTTCTTACTGGGCTAGTTGAGCTCACCCTTTCTTTCATTGTTCTCTTCAGGAAATGAGAACGTAGCCGGGACTTGTGACAACCGAGACTTTGTGATTTAATTTTAAATATTTATTGGATTGAATAAATATTTTTTGATGAATTAATTATTAGATTAAATGATTAATTGATGAAGTTGTGGTAGATTAATTTAATTATATGTGTTATATTTATTAAATTAATGTGTAGAATTTTTATTATTCAAGTATGTGATTATGTGAGCTTATTGAATTAAAAGAAATATTTAATAAGTTCATGTTATTTTAATTAATTTAATTATTAATTAGAGATTTAATAATTTGACATTATTAATCAAAGAGAATTTGAATTATGTGACTATGTGTATTAATGAGAATTTACTATATTTTAATTAAAATAAATTAAATTAGATAATTGATTTATTTTATATGGATGTGACATTATTTAAACTATATGATAATGTTTTATTAAATTAAACGGTTTTTGAATTATTTTCTTGCTAGCCAAACATGGCACTAAGGGAGGTTTTGGGCAGTTAACCATGACTGGGAAACTGACCACCAACGCGTCAGTTCAATCTTTTATTTATACGTCTTCTCTCTTTTCATTTTTTTTGGCTAAGTCTAGCATTAAAATCGAGAGGGAAAAGAGAGAGTTTGAGAATTTAGAAAATTATTAAGGAGATTGTGAGTGTCTGATTGAAGAACAGTTGAGAAGAATTTCACCATCTGCAAAAGTTATATTCTACACTTTGACTAATTTTCCCCAACTCAATTATCATATTTTACGTTATTTAAATTTTGATAAAAATGGCTTTCAAAACTCTGTAAGGTCTCTGTTAATTGTAAAGAGTAGGAATTATGTGATTATGTGTTAATATAACATCATAACATATTTTAATATATATTATATGGGTTTCCATATCTTCAGTTTCATAAAATAATACAGTAAAAGATTTCAGAGTATGTGATATGGCCATATGGCCTTATACGTGATTTTTATATGTCAAATATAAATTATTTTGCAAAATTCACACATTGATATGATTATGCATGTTAATATGAACAAAATGAAACTTGAATGGTTGGATTTGTCTTTATAACGAACTCGTAGCATTAAAATCCATGTTTTTGTTCAAGAACTTCAAGAACATCAAGAATAGTCCAATTTGCATGCTTTAATTCTGTGATTATGTGTTTTAATGGGTGAAAATCACTCCATAGATGTTATGTATTGATTATGTATGAATTCTAGCATGTGGGTATGTCTAAATTCGTGTAAAAATAAGTTGATTGGAAATTTTTAGTCGTGTTCTCGCAATTTCATAATTGCAGAAACTAGAATCTCGAGTCTCGCCATGGCCAACTCCTAGTTCTTTTCCCGCGCCACAACGCCAAGTGTCCGGCCGCAGCGCCAAGAGTTAAGATACAAAAGTGAAATAAGAAAGCCACTTAGTGATTCTCGAAAATGCAAATTTTTAATGTTCAATTATAGAAATGAGTTAGTGACCTAGTCTAATGAACATAAAAACTTGTTAGACATAAAATAAAATATTAAAATGAGTTTTTACCAAGTCAAGAAGACAATTACATGTTATTTGAATCGTTGATTATGTAATTAACTTGTTGTTCGTGTAGTATTATATTATGTGAAAACAAGTATGGTAATTTGACTAAGTATGGTCATGAAGTCGAGATTAGACAAAGAATAACTTATGATGTTTAGTACGTTATTATTGACTGGTATTGTGAACGTAATTGATATGTAGGATTTAATTCAAAGAACGAGTTTGTTTAAGTGTAATCTACGCACGAGGCAAGTTTCTAAACCTTATCTTGTTACATTGAGCAAGTTTTTTAACTCTACATTTACGTTGAACAAGTTTCTTACCCTAAAATTTTGTTGAGCAAGTTTCCTGACCCTACTTGTTATCGTTATATATGTTGATTAATTTATCTTTCGATATTGAGCAAGTTCTCATTTTTATTGATCAAGCCTGTCTTGTATATTAATGTTTATTAATCTTCAAGCATGATGTTGTTATACAATAATTATTCTATTGTATACCTTTTGAGATGTTATTCAGGTTAAATATTAATTTACTGTTAAACCTTGTTAGACTAGTGAACCCTTATTGATTCTACTAGTCCATAGTTGATGAGTATTTTAAATTTCAGAACCCCTTGATGAATTATCCAAACCAAATTTCCTTTGGTGCGGACTCGAATGTCAAACTGAGATGAACAACCCTGTATAGGGGATTATTTACGCTTTAGCGTTAAGATATTGTGCACAGTATGGTACTAAAGGCTGATCCACCTAAGTACGAGAAGAAGAGTCCATAGTCTTATGATTGTTAAAGTTTTCAAGTATAAACACTTGACAATCTAGGACATAGTTCAAGGTCTTATAACCCTCAGAATTTCTTTTGATTCTTGTTATCCATTCTTGATTCAAAAGTTGAGCTTTATATCAGAAGTTATTATTTCTCTCGCATGATATTATTCATTGTTATATTGTTATACTTGTGGGCAATCGTGCTCACTCTTGCATAATAATAACATTGCAGTTAAGAACGAAAGAGCAGACGAACCTTCCACTAGTAAGGGCAAGGGCAAGCTTAGCAAGTAATGAAGACTGATTATTTATGTGATTATGTAATGATAGTTAGACTTGATGTTACTTAAGACTTATTTATTTATGTTTTCCGCACAGATGATTTAAGGTTAGAGTAACCTGAGATTTATTTATTATGCAGTTGATGTAACCCCATAAGGGGAGAGATTTATTATTTATTTCTATCTATTGCATGGTTTGCATTTATTTATGGGTAGATAGATAGATGATGTTTGTACTGTGAAAATTAATTCCTGTGGAAATGGAAGTACCGGATTTGGGGGTGTCACAGGTTGGTATCAGAGCTATAAGCATGAATTTGCAAAGAGCCCCGAGCCTTTATCTGGTGACATCCCTTTAAGGGAAGGCGCTGAAGCCAGACTTTTCGTAGGGACGCCGAGTGAGTCGGTAGCAAGTTGATAGGTACCCTTGTAAGGTGCTATGGTTGGAAGCACCATGAGTGTCACAGGTTGGTATCAAAGCTGTAAGGTTATGAACCTTAGGTAGGGGGAACAACCTTAGGTAGTAGCCTTGTAGGAGATTGAGAACATAGTAGTGGTAAACTCTTATCGAGTTCTAAGAAATAAATTTTTAAATTCATTAAAGATAATAAAAGACCTTATGTGCTTATGTGTTAATCTATGTGTTCGCTAGCACAGATTAATAACTAAAACTTAAAATTTTGTTGTCAGGATATCGGATGTTGGAGGAGCTAGTCGAGCTGGGGAGGAGGAACCCCGATTACCTATAGAGGAGGATCCCTGAGACATTCATGTCGTGGGGAATAGCTTATCTGAGAGAGAGCCATCTCCGTTGATCCTTCATTCTTTGGTCGAGGAGCATGAGCCGGAGACTGATCCAGATGAGGATCCTGAGGAAGAGGAAGAAGAAGAGGAAGAAGAGGAGTTCCCACCGAAATCCATTGATGCTGAGATGTATGATGCACTTTATGATCATAACATAGAGTTGCAGGATACTGTCCGAGATCTGACTGAGCGGGCGGTTAGTTAGCAGATTACTATTGAGTAGAGGGATAGGGAGATTGTGACTCTTCACACACGTTTAGGAAACGTGGAGTGGGATCTGGTTCACGAGAAGGGTCAAACCGAGGATAAGTCCGCAGAAATAGAAAAGTTGAAGAAGGATCTGAAAGAGAGCTCAGAAAGGCTTGCCATAGCAGAGGAAGGCTGGTTACGAAAGTCACGCCGTGCTGATCGTGCAGAAGATGATCGTTGTGCGAAGAAGGCTAAACTTGAGGAGACGTACTCTACACTACAAAATGCAATGGATGCGGTCCAAGATCGAGTTAGGAAGTATCCAATCCAGTTTGAGGATCTACCATCATATATGCTAGATCGCAGAACGATGTCTCGCATCATGGAAGAGGAATGTAGCAAGGCTATTCAGCGCCTTAACAGACAGTGATAGTATTAGTTTAATAATGTGAAAACTATTTGGTAGTTAATGATGTAAATTCCGATGTGTTTTTAAACAAAGGAATATTTTGATGTTTTAAATCCTGTAGATTCTTTATCTCAGGATAGTGGATGTAAATAGCAGTGATGCTATCTATTGATGTTAAAACTTTTGAATTAAATGAGAATGTCAGAGTTTATTTGAATTGATGTGTTAAGTGGGTTATGATTAAATGTTTTAGTTAAGTCTTAAATGTTTAAAAGATTGAATAAAGACCTAATAAGTGTAACAGAAAATATGCCTCCTGGAAGAAGACAAAACCGTTAGCAAGCACAAGAAGAACCAATAACAACGACGCCAATGCTAACTCCGTTCAGCAATTGGTAAACCTTTTGGATGGGGCAATTAATAATCAACCACAAGCTCCACCAAATACCTCGTTTAAGGACTTCAAGGCAGTGGGACCGCTAGAGTTTAAGGGTTCCATAAACCCAATGGAAGCTCAGACTTGGGTGATGGAGATGGAGAAGGTGTTCGACGTCGCTCGAGTAAGAGAAGATCAGAAGACCGCGTATGCAACGTTTATGCTGAAGTCCGAAGCCAGTTATTGGTGGCAGGCAAACAAAGTGAGAGGAGGTGAAGGTATAATATCCTGGGAAAAATTCAAAGAGATGTTCTTCGAGATGTATTTTCTAACTAGTTCACAAAATCAGATGGAGGTTCAATTTCTAGAGTTAAAACAAGGGAATATGTCAGTAGCTGATTATGCGGCAAGGTTTAACGAGTTGGCTAGGTTCTCCACATACCAAGTGCACACTGATGAGAGGATGGTAAGACAATTTGAGCAGGGACTGAAGCCCTGGTTGTATAGCAAAGTGTCAATGTTCCAATTGAACACTTTTGCGGGAGTGTTAGAGAAGGCCATACTTGCTGAGGGTGGAAGTGATGCATTAACGAAGTATAATCAGTAGCAGAAGAAGAAGAAGAGTGAGAAGGAAGGTAATAACAAGACTGGTGGGAGTAACACTGGGGGTAATCACAATCAGAAGAGGAAGTGGTCTGAAAATTTTGCTCACGGAAGTCAGCGGGGAGGCGAAGAAGAAGATTGAATCGTGCCCAACCTGCGGAAAAATGCATTTGGGAGTTTGCCTGAAGGGGAAGCAAGTGTGCTATAATTGTGGTCAGGAAGGCCACATAGCACCAAACTGTCCGAACCCAAAGAAGGGTGCATGCTTCACATGTGGATCAAAGGACCATCTTGCAAGAGATTTTCCTAAGAAGGGATTGGGAGGGACGAGTTCAGGAGGAAATAGAGGAAAATCTTGGTGGAAGCACCTCGACCATCAGTAGGACCAACCGCAACCAATCAATCGACAGCTTAAGCGCTCAACATGACAAAGGCAAGATGCGGTGCGGTCTCGCGATGTGGTGTCGTATCATTCCGATCAATAAAGTTAATGCGTATGTATTATTTGATTCAAAAAGCTACTTGCTCATTTATATCCGATGACTTTGCTAAGAACTTAGAATTGCTTAAGGATGAGTTAGAATACCCCATGAACATAGAAATTGCGAATAGAGAAATAATCCCTGTTAAGTATGTGCACAAGAACTGTAGAGTGGATATTAAGGGTAATATTATGAACGTAGATCTTATCCCTATCCGACTTGGAGAATTCGATGTTATTTTGGGTATGGATTGGTTATCCAATTATGGGGCGGTAATTGACTGCCAGAAGAAACGTATTAACCTTATAACTCCGTCAAAGGTTGTGTTTTATAGTAGCAAGTCGCCTAGACAAGCGAGTTGTCTGACGATGATGCAGTCCAGGAGGTTGTTAAGGCAAGGCTGTGTAGGATATCTAGCTTACATAGTCGATAGTTGTAAAGAGAATCCGAAAATAGATGAGATTCCAGTAGTGAGAGATTTCGCAGATGTATTTTCGGATGATTTACCAGGACTTCCTCCAAACAGAGCAGTTGAATTCGTTATCGATTTGGCTCCAGGAATGACCCCAATATCGAAGGCACCGTACCGAATGGCACCGGTAGAGATGAAAGAATTGATGGTCCAATTACAAGAATTACTGGACAAGAAGTATATTCAACCAAGCGTATCACCGTGGGGAGCGTCAATTTTATTTGTGAAGAAAAAGGATGGAACAATGCGACTCTGCATAGACTACAGATAACTGAATAAGGTCACGATTAAGAATAGGTATCCATTATCGCGAATCGACGACTCGTTCGATCAGTTAAAGGGAGAAAGATATTTCTCAAAGATAGATTTGAGAAGTTGTTATCATCAACTGAAGGTGAGACCAGAGGATGTACCGAAGACAGCGTTTAGAACACGATACGGTCACTATGAATTTTTGGTAATGTCATTTGGTCTAACAAATGCTCCTGCAGCATTTATGGGCCTAATGAATGGAGTGTTCAAGCCGTTTTTGGACAAATTCGTAGTGGTATTTATAGATGATATTTTGGTATATTCAAAAACCAAGGAAGAACGCGAAGAGCATTTGAGGATGACATTAGAGACATTGAGAAGAGAGAAGTTGTATGCTAAGTTTTTGAAATGTGAATTCTGGATTGAAAGAGTACAATTTCTTGGACATGTGATTGATAAAGACGGAATTTCGATGGATCCCTCCAAAGTCGAAGTTGTGATTAATTGGGATCAGCCGAAGACGCCGTCGGAAGTAAGAAGTTTTCTTGGATTGGCAGGTTATTACAGAAGATTTATTAAGGATTTTTCCAAGATCGCAACTCACCGATTTAATTTGACTAGGAAATCGGTGAAATTTGTTTGGACGGAGAAGTGTGAGGAAAGCTTTCAAGAATTAAAGAGGAGGTTGAGTTCAACACCTGTGTTATCTCTTTCAGATGACACAGGAAATTTTGTGGTTTATAGTGATGCATCGCATAAAGGACTTGGTTGTGTGCTTATGCAGAATGGGCGAAAGTTATATGCATGCGTCGCCACAATAACCGAAAAGATTATGAGAAGGGTATTCGACCCATGACTTGGAGTTAGCTGCAGTGGTTTTTGCTTTGAAAATCTGGAGGCACTATCTCTATGGGGAGAAGTGTGAAATATATACAAATCACAAGAGTTTGAAATATATTTTTACACAGAAAGACTTGAATATGCGCCAAAGAAGGTGGTTGGAGTTAATTAAGGACTACGATTGTGAGATTTTATACCATCTGGGTAAGGCAAATGTGGTGGCCGACGCCCTAAGTAGAAAAGGTCGGGAGAAATTGATGATGTTGACCGCTCAAGAGGAGCTAATTTTAGCTATGGAAAAGCTGGAATTAGAAGTGAAGTATCCTATGGAGATTGACGAGAAACTGTTCCAGATGCAAGCTGGTACAACTTTACTGGATAAAGTTAAGGAGGCTCAACTTCAGGACGAAGAATGTGAGAAAGTGAAGAAGAAGATATCTGAAGGGACTGAACCGAGATTCAAAATAGACAGCGAGGGACTACTAAGATTTGAGAGCAGAATTTGGGTACCGCTAGTACCAGAGATTAAAGAAGAAATTTTGAGCGAGGCTCACAACTCAAGATATTCAATTCACCCTGGTAGCACCAAGATGTACCAAGATCTTTGACAACACTTTTGGTGGCCAAATTTGAAACGAGAGGTTCCAGAATGTGTTGGCAAGTGTTTGACATGTCAGAAAGTGAAAGCAGAACATCAGAGACCGAGTGGGTTACTACAACCTTTAGAAATCCTAGAGTGGAAATGGGAACATATTACGATGGATTTTGTGGTTGGCCTACCGACAACTCAAAAAGGCTACGATGCAGTATGGGTTATTGTTGACCGATAAATGAAATTCGCACACTTCCTTCCGATCAAAATCAGATTCAACTTAGATCAGTTGGCAAGGTTATATGTGAAAGAGATTGTTTCAAGGCACGGACTTCCGGTGTCAATTGTTTCTGATAGGGATCTGTGCTTTACATCGAACTTCTGGAAACGTCTACAGGAATGCCTGGGTACACAGTTACAAATGAGTACGACATATCACCCTCAGACAGATGGACAGAGTGAAAGAACAATTCAAACATTGGAAGATATGTTAAGAGCTTGTATAATGGACTTTAAAGGAAATTGGGATGACCATTTACCGCTTGTAGAGTTCGATTACAACAACAGTTACCACGCTAGTATTGGAATGCCGCCTTATGAAGCGTTATACGGTAGAAAGTGCAGAACTCAACTATATTGGGATGAATTTGGCGAAAGACAATTACTAGGACCAAAATTTTTACAACAAACAGCAGAGGTATTCAAAATGATTCGAGCTAGATTGATAGCAACCCAAGACAGACAGAAGAAATACGCTGATCCACACCATAAGAATGTTGAGTTCGAACCAGGTAGTTATATGTTCTTAAAGGTCTCTCCTTGGAAGGGAAAGATCAGATTCGGAAAGAAAGGGAAATTGATCCCAAGATTCATTGGACCCTTTGAAGTTTTGAGATGGGTCGAAGAAGTTGCTTATGAGGTAGCCTTACCTCCATCTCTAGAGAATGTCCACAATGTTTTCCATGTCTCAGTCCTACGACCCTACAAACCTGATTACAAGCACGTGATTGAATATGAACCCCTACAT
Source organism: Panax quinquefolius (assembly GCA_020205615.1). Taxonomy (NCBI): domain Eukaryota; kingdom Viridiplantae; phylum Streptophyta; class Magnoliopsida; order Apiales; family Araliaceae; genus Panax; species Panax quinquefolius. The sequence goes on from CM035157.1 coordinate 104,928,216, forward strand.
TTTGACAAAGACTTATCTTACGAAGAAATTCCTTTTCAAATTGTCGACCGAAAAGAACAAGTTCTGAGAAATAAAGTAATACCTTCTGTTAAGGTAATTTGGAGGAACCATAATGCTGAAGAAGCTACGTGGGAACTCGAAGAGAATATGATAAAGAATTATCCTTAATTGTTTACTTAGATTGTTATATACGATTCTGGGGACAAAATCTTTGTAGGGGGGTGGGGGAGAGAATATAACCGGACGACTTGTTTGAGTTATGATTCTAGGGACAGAATCCTTTTAAGAGGGGAAAGATGTGACAACCGAGACTTTGTGATTTAATTTTAAATATTTATTGGATTGAATAAATATTTTTTGATGAATTAATTATTAGATTAAATGATTAATTGATGAAGTTGTGGTAGATTAATTTAATTATATATGTTATATTTATTAAATTAATGTAGAAATTTTATTATTCAAGTATGTGATTATGTGAGCTTATTGAATTAAAAGAAATATTTAATAAGCCTATGTTATTTTAATTAATTTAATTATTAATTAGAGATTTAATAATTTGACATTATTAATTAAAGAGAATTTGAATTATGTGACTATGTGTATTAATGAGAATTTACTATATTTTAATTAAAATAAATTAAATTAGATAATTGATTTATTTTATATAGATGTGACATTATTTAAACTATATGATAATGTTTTATTAAATTAAATGGTTTTTGAATTATTTTCTTGCTAGGCAAACATGGCACTAAGGGAGGTTATGGGGCGATTAACCACGATCGGGTAAGCTCACCACCAACGCTATCGATTCATTCTTTTATTTATACGTCTTCTTTCTTTTCATTTTTTGGCTTAGTCTGGCATTAAATAGAGAGGGAAAAGAGAGAGTTTGAAAATTTAGAAAATTGTTAAGGAGATTGTGAGTGTCTTATTGAAGAACAGTTGAGAAGAATTTCACCTTCTACAAAAGTTATATTCTACACTTTGGGTAATTTTTCCCCAACTCAATTCTCATATTTTACGATATTTAAGTTTTAATAAAAATGGCTTTCAAAACTCTGTAAGGTCTCTGTTAATTGTAAAGAGTAGGAATTATGTGATTATGTGTTAATATAACATCATAGCATGTTTTAATATATATTATATGGGTTTCCATATCTTGATTTCTGAAATTATACAAGTAAAAGATTTGAGTATGTGATATGGCATATATGGCCTTATACGTGATTTTTATATGTCAAATATAAATTATTTTGCAAAATTCACACATTGATATGATTATGCATGTTAATATGAACAAAATGAAACTTGAATGGTTGGATTTGGCTTTATAACGAATCCGTAGCATTAAAATCCATGTTTTTGTTCAAGAACTTCAAGAACATCAAGAATGTCCAATTTGCATGCTTTAATTTACGTGATTATGTGTTTTAATGGGTGAAAATCACTCCATAGATGTTATGTATTGATTATGTATGAATTCTAGCATGTGGGTATGTCTATATTCGTGTAAAAATAAGTTGATTGGAAATTTTAAGTCGTGTTCTGCAATTTTTGCGAATTTCAGAAACTGGAACTAGAGTCTCACGCCGCGGCGCCAACTCCTAGTTCTTTTCTCCACAGCATGGCGCCACCGTACACAAAGACCAAGTGTCCTTACCGCAACGCCAAGAGCCAAGATAAAAGTTGCTTAGCAATACCACTTAGCGATTGTCCGAGAAAATGCAAATTTTAATGTTCAAGTATAGAAATGAGTTAGTGACCTAGTCTAATGAACATAAAAACTTGTTAGACATATAATGAGATATTAAAATGAGTTTTTACCAAGTCAAGAAGACAATTACATGTTATTTGAATCGTTGATTATGTAATTAACTTATTGTTCGTGTAGTATTATATTATGTGAAAACAAGTATGGTAATTTGACTAAGTATGGTCATGAAGTCGAGATTAGACAAAGAATAACTTATGATGTTTAGTACGTTATTATTGACTGGTATTGTGAACGTAATTGATATGTAGGATTTAATTCAAAGAACGAGTTTGTTTAAGTGTAATCTACGCACGAGGCAAGTTTCTAAACCTTATCTTGCTACATTGAGAAAGTTTTCTAACTCTACATTTACGTTGAGCAAGTTTCTTACCCTAAACTTTCGTTGAGCAAGTTTCCTGACCCTACTTGTTATCGTTATATAAGTTGATTAATTCATCTTTCGATATTGAGCAAGTTCTCATTTTTATTGATCAAGCCTGTCTTGTATATTAAAGTTTATTAATCTTCAAGCATGATGTTGTTATACAATAATTATTCTATTGTATACCTTTTGAGATGTTATTCAAGTTAAATATTCATTTACTGTTAAACCTTATTAGACTAGTGAACCCTTATTGATTCGACTAGTCCATAGTTGATGAGCGTTCTAAATTTTAGAACCCCTTGATGAATTATCCAAACCAAACTTCCTTTGGTGCAGACTCGAATGTCAAACTAAGATGAACAACCCTGTATAGGGGATTATTTACGCTTTAGCGTTAAGATATTGTGCACAGTATGGTACTAAGGACTGATCCCCCTAAGTACGAGAAGAAGATTCCATAGTCTTATGACTATTAAAGGTTTCAAGTATAAACACTTGATAATCTAGGACATAGTTCAAGTTCTTATAACCCTCAAAATTTCTTTTGATTCTTGTTATCCATTCTTGATTCAAAAGTTGAGCTTTATATCAGAATTTATTATTTCTCTCGCATGTTATTATTCATTGTTATATTATTATACTTGTGGGCAATCGTGCTCACTCTTACGTAATAATAACATTGCAGTTAAGAACGAAAGAGCAGATGAACCTTCCACTAGTAAGGGCAAGGGCAAGCTTAGCAAGTAATGAAGACTGATTATTTATGTGATTATGTAATGATAGTTAGACTTGATGTTACTTAAGACTTATTTGTTTATATTTTCCGCACAGATGATTTAAGGTTAGAGTAACCTGGGATTTATTTATTATGCAGTTGATGTAACCCCATAAGGGGATAGATTTATTATTTATTTTTATCTATTGCATGGTTTGCATTTATTTATTGGTAGATAGATAGATGATGTTTGTACAGTGAACACCAAATCCTGTGGAAATGGAAGTACCGAATTTGGGAGTGTCACAGGACTAGTCGAGAAACGAAGTGATGGTCCAAATGATAGTATTAGTAGTCCTCACTATTCTGTTAAATAGTGTGACAATAAATGTAATGAGGACTTATTCTGAAAGTGGATATTGTCTAGAAGACAATATTTTTATTAAAACTCACAGCTCTCTTGTTGTATATTAAAGATTGTATTTGTATTCTGTAGCATGTATTTGGCGACTCAAAATAGGTGATGTATACCTATTTTTGGGGGCGTCACAATACATGTTACAGTTCATATAACAAGTATAAAGATTGAGTTCCTTAATCAATCAACATGCTTTAATCAATCAACGTAGTCATAAGTTGACTTTAACATTTCATACATTCAACATATATATAACATCATGCTCTTTGCAATAAAGATTTAAAATAATCAAATTCCCATAGCAAATAGGAACTGAAAGACTTGCCTGATTCATTGCTTACCAACTACAGCTTATTGCCTTGCGTTTATCCTATAATAGTTTAGAAGTTCATATATACAAGCATCTGTTACATATACACAATGAAATCAATTAGATTGCATTGACTCTTCATCTTCCTTTTATTTCAAAACATTTCCTTCTAATCATCACTCGATGTTCAATCTAGTGTTTAAGTCTTGTTACGACATCTCTTTGTTTAATTAGTTTAATTACATTAAAATTCATTTTCCTTCTTATTAAATTCCACTTTCCAACATAACACTCACTTCTAGCTAAACTTGTTATTTTAGTACAAGTCTTATGCTACCATATAAATATCAGAAATTCAAGTGTTGACTTTACAACACTTATCTAACATTCATTCTGTACACTAAGTTATAACTTATCACGTTCATAACTTATAAATCCTTCTACAACTTGAAATTATCAATGACATGACTGAAGTTTGTTTTAACCTCCTTGTTACATGTTTGACACATTAACATAATCTTAGACCAAGGTATAGTGGCATCTCGTGTTCAGAAGAAGAATAAAAAGCCGCCGCCATGATCGATGTATGGTAGCATGCACTGCATTTAAGGCGTAAATGCTACTTTTTGGCCTTGGCACCTGCCAGAAGTAGCTAGCGTCGGTCATAAACGTAACCAAAGACAACAGTGAACAATAGCCGTTTTTTAGCCAAACTAACACGAATTTCACCTATAAAATAGTGAAATTAACATACACAATGGCTATAAAACTATCATAAACATGTTTCCTCACATATTCATCACCATAGAATAATTTAACAACAACTTTAACTAGTTTCATTCCTCAAATTCCATGTTTTCATACAAAACACCATTTTTGACATCCTTTACAAAAATCATCACTGTAATCTCAGTTTTCTACCAAATCACTTCGTTCAAACTACGTTCTCCTAGTTTCTAAACGAACTAGCATAATCAAGGCTCAATTTACAGTTTAACATACAAATTGACCACTAAAATTGGTACTTTCACAAGCCATATGAGAAAATATTAACTGTCATTATTTTTTCTACTTTTAAATGAAATTAGCATACAATTTCCCTAACTAAACATAAACTTTGGCTTTACAATTACTTACACTTGAAATTATTTAGTTGCAGAGGAACAATTCCAGAAAAATCAAATTCACAGAACATAATTTTTTTTTTCTCGTAAACTCGAATATATATATATATATATATATCATACTAAGGTGTTTAAGAAATACCTTCAAATAGCTTGGAATCCTTGCTAACAGCACTGAAATTCCTTTGAAAATCCTTAGGTTCTCTCTCAAGCTCCTCTCTAAATTTTCAGTTTTCTTCCTAAGCTTAGTAACTAAGTTATGCGTAAAAACCAAACTGATAACCTATAATAATACGCATACTTATTGTATCAGTTATAAGCTAATAAACGTATAGGTTATAAATATATTATATTTATTATTTAATTTATTTTATTTATAAATCAAAATCATCAAAATCCCCAAAAGCCATAAGACTTTGTTTGGCAAAACCCTTTAAATATTAAAGACTTAATATTTTAAGAAATTAAACTCCATTAATTTATTTTAATAAACAATTTAGTTTATAATTTATAATCACATATTATTTATTTGGCACATACTATATTTAAAATAATTATTCCACTTAAACAAATATCAAAAAATTATAATCTCACTATAATTTTTATTTAATAACTTATTATACCATCTTAAATTATTAAATTAAAACAACAATATAACATCTCATGTTATATTACAAGTCTCTAAATTATAAATTAATTTAATTTAGAATATTATCTAGTCATAAATATTTACTAATAATAACCACATCAATAAAATATTTATTTTATTTAATAAATATTTTAAATTACAATTACTAAAATCTTGGATTGTCACATTCTTCCCTCCTTACAAAGATTCTGTCGCCAAAATCAAAAATACAGATTATACAAATAACTCAGGGTACTATTAAACCCCACTTTCCCAATATGAATATATATTTCTTCACACCAGATCACATATTTCAAAATATATAGCACGTATATATACATACTCAAACTCAAAACATCTCATAATAAGAATTTTAATTATTAAATTCTTATTTTAATAACTTATAAAAATTCGGGTTGTCACATCCTTCCTCACTTATAAGGATTCCGTCCTCGGAATCAACGAAACCTCCCTTACTCTGTTTTCACCAAATCTCTTTTCAAAATTTATCATCGAATATCTTCAACACATTACCTTAATAGAGGTTTTATTTATTATCACTACCACCATTCTTCATAATAAATTCTTGTAAGTTTTATTTCATAACCTGTACTCAGACTCAGCTATATTTTGAGTATTATATATTCTTTAACCCATTCATTTCCTTCTCTAAGGATCATTATCATAAACACTCAAGATATTACATTCACCCATTCTTCTAAGAATTTCGTCTTCGAAATTTTATTTATTACTATTCATTCATTCAATCTATCAAAATAGATTTTATGTTAATACTTTATTCATTCACTGGTTTCTATAACCACTTTCTTTCCACAAAGATCTTTCTAAAATTATTAAACTTTTCTATTAAAAGTTTTATATTATTCTTTGATAACTCATCTCCTGCTCACTTCAAAATTTCTTTCCTCACTTATTCAATATATTCATCATTTAGTGTTGCATTCTACGACTCACTTCTTTCTAAGGAATATTATCCTTACCACATTCACCTTTTAGAATAGCAAGAATCTTCCACAATTGCTCAATAATTGGGAAGCGATATGAATAACAAGAAATTTAGTAGATTCCAAATCATGTTGAGGGGTCACAAGACCGTGAACTCTTCTCTAGATTTGCTAGTGCTTCAACATTATTCTTCACACTGCAAACCAGAGTGTTTATCAATCACAAAGACTGAAAACACCCTCCACACGTACACTAGGTGGCCAGCCTATTGTACCACCGCAACGTAGTGTTTTGTAACGACTATATGCGTTACACTCGGAACCATTGTCCCCGAAAACATGTCCCCTTATAGGGTTGTTCACCTCAACTTTTCAACATCTGAATCCGCACCAAAATAATTTGGTTTGGTAGAACTTTTCAACAAACGCTTGAATTTCATAAACATCTTTCAATATTCGTCTAGCTGAATCAAATAGCATAGACTTCTACAATAATTCGGTCATCAATCGAAATATACATATATATATATTCTCATATCTTAAAGAAATCTCAAAAAATATTTTTATGACGTCATGATACCGCACAGTATTTACAGTTCGTTTGAGGATTCCGTTATTTGGTGATTTTATCATACTACATCACACCATAGTGGGCTGACGATCCTTAGATCACATCCAACACTAAGTAATACTGCATTGATGACTCCATCATTTTTATCATCTCTACACTAGGTTCCATGATGCATTGATGATATAAAAATACATTTTGATATATTTCAAATCATTTTTTTGTCTAGCCAAAGCAATTAGCATAAACATACGAATAACGGTATTATTTTTAAAACACATTGGTTTCATTATTTAATCCAATATTTTTCAAGAAAATAGTAGTGCAAACATCAGGACGAAGTCAATAAATTTTAAAAGTCTAGCATAGCTAGTAGATTTAGAATATCCAGGTATGCATTAACTTCAATCTTTACTCCATTACTTCATTACTTAACAAATTCTTTTTTTTTTATTTCTAGCACCACTAATGCTCTTATACTAAATATTCTTGTATTTCAACTTACAATCTTCCTATACCCCCAGAATAGTTCATCAAACTTACTACACATTGGAAGTTCAGGACTTGCCACAATAACAGGAGTTTAAGAACTTATCCTAGTCAGACCATATGCGTCCATTCTCTAAGGGGTTCAAAACATGCCATATTATTATGAGGCACGAACTTACCATATGCATTAGTTTTAAGAACCGTACCTAATCTTAATAATATGATTAATCTTAATAGTTTCTAACTATCAAATATACACATGAGAAAAGAATCACCTTTTCGCCACATATACATTGATAGCGCGACACCAACATTCCAATGATTATCAATGTGATAAACTGAGTGCTAGCACAAAACCCTCGCCCATACAAAGGTTTGTACAACTCAGCCATCACATGAGTCCTCAATTGAAATCCCATCTAACTCTATCTTGCTTATAACTTGCTCTTTGCTCGATACAAATTTTTCGTACCTCATCATCTATAACTCCTCGTGAGTTATCTCGTACTATTTCATAGTACATTATCTTTATAGTATCAAGCTATAATTATTCAAACATTACAGACCATCTTTCTTTTATAACTTAAACTGATCACGTCGTGATCTTATTCTATAATCATCTCCCTTAAAACTCTTTTCTTAACTTGTGATCGCTTTGTTTTACGATCCCCTTTCTTTCCTTTTTTAGCATACGTATCCATTTTCTATACTTGGTACACATCTAGTCTCTAACAGTTTCAATATGGTACGCTGAGTGGTTTCCCACAAACAACCAACAAACTAGGTTCTGAGTTGCTAGTTCGTATATACCTCCGCTCTATGAAGGGATCGTTCAGCCCAGATACCATACATCAGCTATTAAAGAATACAACTGTACCATACATAAATATAACTTTTTATTCTTAACGTCTTTATCATTCTCTTCTTATAGACATCGCCTTACATCCTTATTATTGGAGTTGGATAACCCCACTTTCATATTCCTTATAACTCTTCGAGGTTCTTCTTTGAATCCTCTCACGCATGTTTTAATCCCTTCTCTAAACATTTCTTAAATTACTTCTTATTCTTCAAGCTCTATCTTAGCTTATTCTTTCTTTATCTTCACATCTCTTCTCTAAGGTTATAGCCTAAGGTACTCTTACCTAAGGTTTCTAACCTATCAGCTTTGATACCAACTGTAATGACCCTGTTGGTTGATTTCACAATCAATGAATTTGTGCAAGTGTACACAGTCAACAAGTAATAAAGTGATAAGATAGAGTGTCGATCCCACAGAGAATTCTAATAAATAAATTCCAACTACTAGCACTATATCAATCCAATTTTATTTAAACAACCATAAATGTGATTTTTCTAAATATGGAAACTAAATTAAGCAATTAAAAGAGAATGTTCTAAAAATAAATCAAATAAATAAAACTAAAATTTTAACGAATGAATTCAGATGAATAAATATTAAGACTCCAATATCCCCAATTATGAACTATAAACCAATTATCCAATTATCCCAATTATTAAGCCTACTGAATTGTTAACGGGAATTCCAAGTGTCAAAAGCTCTTTTCTAAGTGATCAATTAACTTCTATTTAATCCAATTAATCTTGCTATATTACTATGTAAAACAATTAAATTAAATGCATTAAATTCCAATTCCCTACGTGTTACATGCAGTGAACAGATATTCCTATTCAATTCACGACCCGAATTATTCGTCATGCAAATAATTAAGCATACATGTTATCATGCCCAGTTCTAACCCTAGATCTCCTCTTCCAATTCCTTCTAGAGTAACAATGTAATTATTGGCCAAATAATTAATCAATAAGCACATGGCAAGATAAACAATTCACTTTGACATAAATAATTGGAATAAATCGAATAACTAATTTATAAACATAAAAGGTTCAATTGAAATCCTAATTAAAGAATTAGTTCATAACAGAATTTAAAATCACAAATCTTTTGCAAATTATCCTTAAGGAATTACATAAATTGAAAATAAGGAGAGGAAGAAACTCTAAAGTAAAATCTTCAATCTTCAAGTAATCCCTTGCTTAGTCTTCAATTATGGTAGATCTCTCTTTTAATTCAATAAAATAAACTTTATATACTCTCCTCATTTCACCACAATCATTTCTCAAATCAACTTCTCAATTAAGTCTTCAAGTCCAAGTTAAACTTCAATTCATGCGTGCCACCAGGTCAACCTTAGCCGGGCGTCAGCGCCCCGACATTGTACATAGTACTAGGACAAGCGCCCCAACGCTAGACTTCAAGATATTTACCAAAATGCAACACAAATTAAACAGGTGGAATTAATATGCAATCCTCAATGCAACACTTAACCAACAATAAAGACACAAATTATCCACAAACTACTAACAGTTTACTAATGCAAATAAAAATTAACTACCCCCAAACTTATCAAGAGCAATGTCCTCTTGCAAAAAATATAACAATAAAAATAATAGAGGACTTCCCTGACGAGCTCATTCCTCGGGTGAAGCATCATCATCCTCGCTCATCTCTTGATCAGAAGGGGGAAACACAAGCAGAACCGGAGCAGTGGGGAACTGGCTAAGGTTAACGCCCGAGTACAGTTGAGCGTTCATCGCATTCTGGGTAGCAAATTGGTTAACCAAAAATTTGTATATGACATATTGACGTTCAGACAGGCGGACTTTCTGGGATTCGAGATTGTAGAACCAACTGTCAATTTCACGCTGTACAGCTTCAGGAACAACACCACGGTGAGCTGTAGAGGAAGGACCATATGTGGGTGGAGCCGAAGGTTGTGGAGCTTCAACTTGGGTAATTATAAAACCCAATCCCCTAGGGTGGTTCTCCCCACCAGTCCATACTCTATACCTACTGATCAGCTTGTGGTCCAACACCGGCATGGGGGTTTGAATCATCTCATCCGACTTCCATTTAACCCCAAATTTTGCACATAAAATGCAAATTAGAGATGGATGGGGTAAACCTCTTGTAGTTCCTCCTCGTGTAGCTCACAAAATTTATTGCTGAATGACGTGGCTGACATATATCTTCAAGCCTTAAATAATGGAATACAGCAGTACATCCCTCTCTTTGGTGACATGGATCACATGTGTGCATGGCATGAGTTTAGCGCAGATAAAGGCATACCACGCCTTTTCATATAAGTTGTGGTGAGAAAGAGGGAAGGTCATGCTGCCACGTTCATGCAATGTCCATGTGGTGCCCGGTTGACAAAGCTCGCGGATTATTTTTTCATAGTGTTGCCCTTGACTCACAAGACTGGTATACTCATCATTGTGTCCCTCTAACGGTAGTTGGTAGCAACCATTGATGTCTTCTTCGCCAAATTCAACAGTCTTTCCTCTCACATACACCCCATAGTGGAAATGTTCTGACACGTTGGCGTAAAACTCTTTTACTACTGCAATTACTGCCGGATCGAGTTGTGTTGTGAGTGTGAACCAATTTCTCTCTGCAATCATAACCGCCATGTCCCCATCCTTTGATTGATCGGGCCTTAAACCGGGTTTGGGGACAAGAGAACGGGTGGCCATCCTGTTGTAGCATTCTTGGGCAATGACACTCACGAATCTGCGGCTGTCAAATTTTGGAGGAGCCGCGGCATTCCTGGAACCTTCTCCACATTGACGCTTCAATGTCATTGAGACAAATTTGCACGAAAGGGCAGTCACGTGGATTAGAATTGGACAAAAATCAAATATGCATAAACATACCCATATCCCAACCCCCAAATTTCAAAATAAGTTCATGTTGGTACTTGGTTGGGGGTGTAATGAGACATATATTAGTAGGAAAGTTAAATTGAACCAAGTAGTCGCATTTTATGTCTTTATAGTATGATTGGTCAAAGAAGTGCATGGCAAAAAGATGGGACATGTACAAAAATTGTGGCAAACGACTGTATATATTCGGTGCATGGGTGTTATAACATTATGTAGACTAAGATTTTTGAGCGATTACAATCAAATAGGCAATGGATGCATAAATTCATCAAAACAATAGTCCCGTGGAAATATGACCCTAAGTAATTATCAATATAGTGTAGCCCCTTCCCGCACTAACGATATACCCATTTAATAGTAGTCCAATGGCTTTGGATATGGCGTTGTGCGAATTTGAACAAAAATATTGAGTCAAGAAAAATATTGAACACCTTGTGGGCAGTTCATATTTTTCTTTGAATCACCACTAGCTTCCTATCAATTCAAACCCCTAGCATTCAATCACCACATATGCGTGATATCCCAATCAAAAGTGGTGCACAATCAAATGTGATTCATATACATGAAATATGAGATATTCAAAATCAAAAGAATGAAAATCTGTACTGTAGATGTAAGAGAATGTGAATCAAGATGAATCTTAACTTACCATTAACAATTTGGTTCTACCACACTTTGAATGTAATTCAGTACATACCTTTGCAGTAGAGATACTAGATGAAAAGTACGTTGTAGACTGAAAACCCCAATGTGATATGTGGAGTTGCGTTAGGGATTGTGAAGCTATTTAAAAGTTTCAAGATCAGTTACCATATGAGAGCCGTTTATTTGTAGTAGTGGAGACGTGTGAAGAAGTTGGAAGGTTGGAGTTGTAAACTGTATAGTTTTTGAACTGCAGTAGGACTCTAAATCTCGCCCCCAGCGCCGAGGCACTGTGATTTACCCTATGAGAAGCTTCGGGGCACTGGCCTTCAGAATTGGATGATCACCCCTAGCGCCGAGGCGCTGTGATAATGTGTAAATGCAGCGTCGGGGTGCTAAGCTGCAGTATCTCGTGTAAGCCTCTAGCGCCAGGGCGCTGTGTGTGTATTGAAAAGGAGTGTCGGGGTGCTGGAGATCAGTGTTGGGCATGGAGGGCTAGCGCCAGGGCGTTGTGATTGACTGATATATGAGCGTCAGGGCGTTGGGCATGTCTTGAGGACTCTGAAGCTGAGCGCCGGGGCACTGTATTCCTATTCCTTTTGGGTGCCGGGGAGTTGGACGTGATCCTTTCTATTGCCTCATGCTCACATTTTGACTTATCTGGTAACACAAAACACGAATTGCATGAAGACAATTATAATAGAAGTATATACTATTAGCTAAGGAACAAAATTAAAGAAAATGAAGAAAATTTGAAATGAATTAGAACAAAATAACTAAAACTCATGGGGTTGCTTCCCTATAGCGCTTGGTTTATAGTCTTTAGCCCGACTTTACTGTGTTGCTCAATTATCCACCGGATCGGAGAGTTATATGGCCGTAGATTTTTGTTCGATGAGTCCAGTCCAATAATTCTTAAGTCGTTGGCCGTTCACCATGAATATGCGATTTGAATTTGGGTCCTCGACTTCAACATTTCCGTGCGGAGTGATAGATATAATCACGAATGACCCGGACCAGCGAGATTTCAACTTACCGGGGAATAGACGTAATCTTGAATTGAAAAGCAAGACTTGTTGGCCCGGTTCGAATTTCCAATCAAGGATTTTCTTATCGTGCTAGGTTTTGACTTTCTCCTTGTAGAGTTTTGCGTTCTCATAGCCATTGAACTGGAATTCGTCCATATCATTTAATTGAAGTAACCTTTTCTCCCCCGCTGCTTGTAGATCGAAATTCAGTTTCTGAATGGCCTAGTGTGCATTATGTTCTAATTCGACCGGAAGATGACATGCCTTTCCGTAGACCATTCGTGACGGGTTGACCACCTTCTCCAGGATTCTTTTGACTTCCCGATTCGAGACTTCTGCTTAACCATTGGTTTGGGGATGATATGCGGCTGCAATTTTATGACGAACCCCATACTTTATGAGCAACTTAGTGAACTGCTTGTTACAAAAGTGAGTTCCCTCATCAATGATTATCGCCCTCGGCGTCCCAAATCGTGTGAAGATATTTTTCTTCAAAAACTGTAAGACTACGTTGGCATCATTCGTGGGTAAAGCTGCGGCTTCTACCCATTTGGACACATAATCGACCGCGAACAGAATGTACTGATTATTGAAGGATGATGGGAAAGGTCCCATAAAGTCGATTCCCCATACATCGAATAGTTCAACCTCTAAGATTGTGTTGAGTGGAATTTCATTGCATTTGGAAATATTGCCTACTCGTTGACACCGATCACACTTTAACACATAAAGATATGCATCTTTAAATAGAGAAGGCCAGAAAAATCCCGATTGCAACACTTTGGCCGCTGTCTGATCACCGGCGTAATGACCTCCGTAATCTGATGAGTGGCAATGACCTAATATGCTATCTATCTCTTTGTGTGGCACTCATCATCTGATCATTTGATCCGCACACGTATTAAACAGAAATGGTTCATTTCAATAATATTGCCTAACATTGTGGAGGAACTTCTTTCGTTGTTGCGAATTCAAATCTGGGGGTAACACCTTACCAACCAAGTAATTCACGTAATCTTCATACCATGGCAATGTCGTTATTACTCGAAGAAGCTGTTCATTCGAAAACCGCTCATTAATCATGACGTTATCTTTTTGCTGAACCTCCTCGTTTTCCAATCGAGAAAGATGATCCGCCACCTGGTTTTCGATACCTTTTCTATCCTGGATCTCCAAATCAAATTCTTGTAGCAACAGTACCCACCGTATTAACCGCGGTTTGGCATCCTTCTTCTCAATCAAATACTTAATAGCAAAATGATTAGTGTAGACAATTACCTTAGTCCTTATGAGATATTCTTTGAACTTGTAGAAGGCAAACATAACCGCAAGTAATTCTTTTTTGGTGGTCGTGTAGTTTAACTGAGCATCTGTCAACGTCTTGCTGGAGTAGTAGATAGTGCGAAAATTTTTGTCACGACGTTGTCCCAATACTGCTCAAACTTCGTAGTCACTGGCGTCGCACATCAATTCAAACGGTAAAGACCAATCGGGCGCCACTATAATTAGAGCTGAAACCAATTTCCTCTTTAATAATTCAAAAGCCTCGATGCATGAATGGTTCATCTTTTTCCAGGAGGAAACATAAGGGTTTCGAAATTTTGGAAAAATATTTAATGAAGCGTCTGTAGAAACCAGCATGTCCTAAGAAGCTCCGTATTCCCTTCACAGATGATGGAGGAGGTAGTTTCTCAATCGTCTCAATCTTTGCTTTATCCACCTCTAACCCTGCTGTAGAAACCTTATGCCCCAAAATTATCCCCTCTTGAACCATGAAGTGACATTTTTCCTAGTTAAGGACCAGGTTAGTCTCCACGCATCGCTTCAACACTAAAACCACATTTTTCAAGCATAAGTCGAAACTATCACCGAATACGGAGAAGTTATCCATAAATACTTCCAAATTATGTTCAACCATATCTGAGAAGATAGCCATCATGCACTGTTGAAAAGTTGTCAGTGCATTACATAGACCAAAAGACATACGACGGAAGGCAAACGTACTGTAAGGGCATGTAAATGTAGTTTTTTCTTGATCTTCTGGGGCTATGGCAATTTTATTGTACCCAGAATATCCATCTAAGAGACAGTAGAACTGATGTCCAGCAAACCTGTCCAACATCTAATCAATGAACGATAAGGGGAAGTGATCCTTGCGTGTGGCTTTATTTAGCTTGTGGTAATCCATACATACTCTCCATCCTGTAACGGTTCTAGTGGGGATGAGCTCATTAGCTTCGTTCTTCACCACTGTCATACCCCTTTTCTTTGGTACGCACTGTACAGGACTTACCCATGAACTGTTCGAGATTGGATAAATAATGTCGGCATCCAACCACTTTATGATCTCCTTTTTCACCACATCCTTCATAATGGGGTTTAGCCTTCTTTGCTGCTCAATTGTTGGTTTTACCTCCCCTCTTCCAATAAGATCTTATGCATACAGAATGATGGACTAATTCCTCGAATATCCGCTATAATCCACCCAATTATTGTTTTGACTCTCGTAATACCCTTAGCAGCTTCTCTTTTTGCGTGTCAGTTAACTCTGTTGAAACAATGACTGGTAGGGTAGCATCTTTTCCCAAGTAGGCATATTGTAGATGAGATGGTAGCGGTTTTAATTCCAACATCAGTGGCTCTTCTATCGAGGGTTTGAACTTTTTATCTTTCGTTTTGGGTCTATCAAGGGTGTCGAAGGGTTGATTACTTTTCTGGATGAAAGGTGATGCATCTAGCCATTTGACATACTTAATGTCATCTTCAATACAATAGTCATCCGTCCCGAGCAAAATAGATTCTAGCGGGTCCTCTGAATAATTTTCGCTGAACTTGTGACTAACTAATTCATCCATGATATCCACCCGCAAACACTCACCTTTTTGTTTCAGAAAAGACATCGACTTAAATACATTAAAGGTGACCTATTGATCTTCAACTCGCATCTTCAATTCACCTTTTTGCACATCAATCAATGTTCTCCCCGTTGCTAAAAATGGTCGCCCGAGAATAATTGGAATTTCTCTATCTACTTCACAATCCAAGATAAAGAAATCCGTGGGGAAGATGAATTTATCCACTTTTACTAACACGTCTTCAACGATACCTCGTGGATATGTAATTAACCGATCCGCTTAATCGCAAACCGACATTAAATCGGTTTTAGTATGAAGTCCAAGCCCGAATATGAGCGGATAGTGGCATCAAGTTTATACTGGCCCCCAAATCACATAATGCTCGTCCAGAAAACTGATTTCCAATTTCACAAGGAATAGTAAAACTACCTGGATCCTTGAGCTTCGGAGGTAACTTATTCTGGATAATTGTGCTGCACTCTTCAGTCAATGCCACTATCTCAAACTCACCCAATTTCCTCTTTTTTGAAAAAACTTCCTTCATAAACTTGCTGTAACTCGGCATTTGATCCAAGGCTTTGGCAAATGGGATGTCGATATGAAGTTTTTTGAAAATATCCAAAAATCTTAAAAACTGCTTATCTAACTTGGATTTCTGAAACCTCTGCGGATACGGTATGGGAGGCATTGTGATGGTTGGTTCTGGTGCTTTCTGCTCTAAGGTCTCATCTTGACGTTTTCCGGTTTCCACAACTTCCTCTGTTTGACCTGATGCGTTTTCCCTCTTTTCTTATCCTTAATTGTTTCTTGCAAATCCTTTCCATTACGTAAAGTCACAGCCTTGCAATGCTCATCTCTGCGTGGATTTATCTCTGTATCACTAGGGAGTGTTCCATGTGGACGGTTATTCAACGCATGTGCTATCTGCCCTAATTGATTTTCCTGATTCTTTATCGATGCACCTTGGCTTTTAACATTCATATCTACTTGATTCAATAACTTTTCCTGTTCACCGACCCTTTTGTTAGTAGCTAAAATAAATTTTTCCAAAGCTTCTTCCAAACATGATTTCTTTTCTGGCTGTTGTTGAGTCTGATTTTGAAATCCGGATGTGTTTTGTTGCCTAGGTGCTTGATCCCAGGTGATTTCTCCAACCAGGATTATATACGTTTTGATTCGGATATGGTTGGGTAGATCGATTATAACTCCCTACGAACTGAACTGATTTAGCATTTATGGCACATTGATCTGTAGCATGACTCTCAGCACATAATTCACAAATAATTGCTACATGCAGCGTGGATGGTGGACTCCATGTTTCCATTTTCTTAGCTATTGCGGACACCTGTGCTGTCAATGCTGTCACTGTATCCACTTCAAACTTTCCCGATGTTTTCGGAGGGTTAGACCTAGTTATGGGCCACTGATAGTTGTTGTTGGTCATTGGTTCTAACAGTTGATAAGCCTCATCAAAGTTCTTAGACATGATCGCTCCACCTGCTGCTTCATCAATACTGGCTCTTGTGGGCACGTGCAATCCATCACAAAATATCCCAACCTACAACCACTGTGGGATTCCGTGATGTGGGCATTTACGGAGCATATCTTTCAATCTTTCCCACACCTCATATAACGTTTCTGAGTCGAACTGTGCGAAGGTATGAATATCGTTCCGTAGTTTTGCCGACTTCGCTAGTGGGAAAAACTTAGCTAGAAATTTTTGAGCTAAGTCGTCCCAAGCTGTGATTGAACCAGGAGGCAAAGAATGTAACCAACTTCGAGCTTTATCTTTCAACGTAAACGAAAACATCCTCAACCTTATAGCATCTTCTGATACATTAT
Source organism: Panax quinquefolius (assembly GCA_020205615.1). Classification (NCBI taxonomy): domain Eukaryota; kingdom Viridiplantae; phylum Streptophyta; class Magnoliopsida; order Apiales; family Araliaceae; genus Panax; species Panax quinquefolius. The sequence goes on from CM035157.1 coordinate 104,945,691, forward strand.
TGAACTTAAAGGTGTCGCAAACTTCCAAGAAACTAAAGATGTGCTCATTAGGATCATCTATCGAACTACCCCCAAACTAGCATGTATTTTGGAGCATCTGAATTGTTCCCGGTTTTATCTCGAAACTATTTGTATTGATTGTCGGCCTCCTAATACTCGACTGTATATTTATAACATTCGGCATGGCATAATCGCTATGTGATTTTTGTTCTTCCCCTGCTATGTTCACTGGTATTTCTTGTTCTGCCAGATCTTCTTCCACAGGTGACACCGCAATAGTCAACTGCAATTTCCAGAACTTCCTTTTGATATCGTCTGTATAAGGAAAAAGTTCCTTTTTAGCCCTTGATTTAGTGTGCATACACTCGCAAAGAATTCCTGTAAATACAAGAAGAAAAATAAATAACGTTTAAATTAAGACCGAATTGATTATAACTAATATGGAATTAATATTAATAAAGAAGTTCCCCGGCAACGGCGCCAAAAACTTGTTGGTTGATTTCACAATCAATGAATTTGTGCAAGTGTACACAGTTAACAAGTAATAAAGTGATAAGATAGAGTGTCGATCCCATAGAGAATTCTAATCAATAAATTCCAACTACTAGCACTATATCAATCCAATTTTATTTAAACAACCATAAATGTGATTTTTCTAAATATGGAAACTAAATTAAGCAATTAAAAGAGAATGTTCTAAAAATAAATCAAATAAATAAAACTAAAATTTTAACGAATGAATTCAGATGAATAAAGATTAAGACTCTAATATCCCCAATTATGAACTATAAACCAATTATCCAATTATCCTAATTATTATGCCAACTAAATTGTTAACGGGAATTCCAAGTGTTAAAAGCCCTTTTCCAAGTGATCAATTAACTTCTATTTAATCCAATTAATCTTGTTATATTCCTATCCAAAACAAATAAATTAAACGCATTAAATTCTAATTCCCTACGTGTTACATGCAGTGAACAGATATTCCTATTCAATTCACGACCCTAATTATTCGTCATGCAAATAATTAAACATACATGTTATCATGCCCAGTTCTAACCCTAGATCTCCTCTTCCAATTCCTTCTAGAGTAACAATGTAATTATTGGCCAAATAATTAATCAATAAGCACAAGGCAAGATAAACAATTCACTTTGACATAAATAATTGGAATAAATCGAATAACTAATTTATAGACATAAAAGGTTCAATTGAAATCCTAATTAAAGAATTAGTTCATAACATAATTTAAAATCACAATAATTTAAACAACTTGAATCTGTAAAATAATCACTAATCACAATAAAAACTCTACTAAACAACTTGAGAATACAATAATTTAAGCTCGATTATATTCAATTCATGGGTATATTACCCAATCATCAGACCCCAAAATTCGTACAATTTAATTCTCGACTTCGGTCGTTAATAATACATCTACCTTTTGATTTTACATCATTATTAGATGTTAAACTTTATAAAATGCGTAATAATTAAATTTTTATGTCTTCTTACTTTAAATCCCTGAATCAAAACCTTTATCAACTACATGTCTTTGAATCAATCTTATTTTATGATTCACTTTATCACTGTTATTATATAAAAGTTTACATTTCAATCTGATAACCTTTACATATCAGTAACTCTAACTTTAGCTTTACAACTCAACATAAAATTATACATCATAAAACATTTAGTACATCTCATGAACCTTAATCATGGTATAAAGAAATAACAACTTTAGCTAAAATATTAATCTTCGTGTATTATTTCTGAACCACATCATTCAAGTGGCACATAGTGTTACCTTCAATATTTAACCTGCAAAAATGGTTATTTGCAAGGTTGAACTCTACAGCGCAACAAAATCTAACAGTTTTCATGCATCACGGAACACATAATAACATGCTCAACATATATCTCATAAACATTGGACTAAAATAACATACATGTTACAGTTCATATAACAAGTATAAAGATTGAGTTCCTTACTCAATCAGCATGCTTTAATCAATCAACGTAGTCATAAGTTGACTTTAACATTTCATACATTCAACATATATATAACATCATGCTCTTTGCAATAAAGATTTAAAACAATCAAATTCACATAGCAAATAGGAACTGAAAGACTTGCATGATTCGTTGCTTACCAACTACAGCTTACTGCCTTACGTTTATCCTACAATAGTTTAGAAGTTCATATATACAAGCATCAGTTACAGATACACAATGAAATCAATTAGATTACATTGACTCTTCATCTTGCTTTTATTTCAAAACATTTCCTTCTAATCGTCACTCGATGTTCAATCTAGTGTTTAAGTCTTGTTACGACATCTCTTTGTTTAATAAGTTTAATTACATTAAAATTCCTTTTCCTTCTCATTACATTCCACTTTCCAACATAACACTCACTTCAAGCAAAACTTGTTATTTTAGTACAAGTCTTATGCTACCATATAAATATCAAAAATTCCAAGTGCTGACTTCACAACACTTATCTAACATTTATTCTGTACACTAAGTTATAACTTATCACGTTCATAACTTATAAATCCTTCTACAACTTGAAATTATCAATGACACGACCGAAGTCTGTTTTAACCTCCTTGTTACATGTTTGACACATTAACATAACCTTAGACCAAGTTATAGTGGTATCCCAGGTTTGCAGCAGTAACAGAAGCCACTTCCACAGATCAGTGTATGGCACAGTTGCGCCATACATAAGCCTGGGACCGGCGTAACTGTGGCATTTACTCTTGCACTAACAAGCCGCAATAATTTGCTTGCCCGGTCTATGACATAACTAGAGACAAAGAAGTGATGAGCAATGACCATTTTTAGCCCAACTAACACGAATTTCACCCACAAAACAGTGAAATTAACATACACAATGGCTATAAAACTATCATAAACATGTTTCCTCATATATTCATCAACATAGAACGATTTAACAACAACTTTAACTAGTTTAATTCCTCAAATTCCATGTTTTCATACAAAACACCATTTTTGACATCCTTTACAAAAATCATCACTGTAATCTCAGTTTTATACCAAATCACTTCGTTCAAACAACGTTATCTTTTTTTCTTAACGAACTAGCATAATCAAGACTCAATTTATAGTTTAACATACAAATTGACCACTAAAATAGGTACTTTCACAATCCATATGAGAAAATATTCACTGTCATTATTTTTTCTACTTTTAAACGAAATTAACATAGAATTTCCCTAACTATACATAAACTTTGGCATTACAATTACTTACACTTTCAATTATTTAGTTGTAGAACAACAATTCCGGAAAAATCAAATTCACATAGCTTAAATTTTTTTTGCCGTAAACTCATATATATATATATATATATATATATATATATATATATATATATAATACTAAGGTGTTAAAGAAATACCTTCAAATAGCTTGGAATCCTTGCTAACACCACTGAAATTCCTTTGAAAATCCTTAGGTTCTCTCTCAATTCTCTCTCAAGCTCCTCTCTGAAGTCTCAGTTTTCTTCCTAAGCTTAGTAACTAAGTTATGCGTAAAAATCAAACTGATAACCAATAATAATACGCATACTTATTGTATCAGTTACGAGCTAATAAACGTATAGGTTATAAATATATTATATTTATTATTTAATTTATTTTATTTATAATTCAAAAATCAAAAATCCCAAAAGCGATAAGGCTTTGTTTGGCAAAACCCTTTAAATATTAAAGACTTAATATTTTAAGAAATTAAACTCCATTAATTTATTTTAATAAATAATTTAGTTTATAATTTATAATCACATATTATTTATCCGGATTTTCATATCCAATAATAATCAAACAAATTAATTACACATACTATATTTAAAATAAATATTCCACTTAAACAAATATCACAAAATTATAATCTCACTATAATTTTTATTTAATATCTTCTCATACCATCTTAAATTATTTAATTAAAACAACATATATAACATCTCGTGTTATATTACAACTCTCTAAATTATAAATTAATTTAATTTAGAATAGTATCCAGTCATAAATATTTACTAATAATAACCATATCAATAAAATATTTATTTCCTTTAATAAATATTTTAAATTACAATTACTAAAATCTTGGATTGTCACAGGGCAAACTTATGCTCACCCTTGCTATATCATGATAAACATTTCAGATTAAGACGAATACGTCAGATACAGGAAAGGACAAAGCCAAGTTCAGCTTGGGATAATATGTGCAGCTAAAATGTAATAGTATAATATGAGAATAATGTTATAGGTTAGATAGATTATGAATTGTGTATAAGTTAAGGTTACTCGACCTTGGGGAATAGTGTGTAAAGTTTATTGTATAAATAATTTATGTTTATATCGTCTGCAATAGTTATAGAATGATTGTACCAGATCCGTGGTGATTTAGGACCCGGATTTGCGGCTCTCACAGTTGGTATCAAAGCTGTTGGTTATGAACCTTAGGTAAGAATACCTAAGACCAATAACCGCAGTGATTAGGATAAGATCTAACTCGCATAGAGTTAGGTTGTCGATATGATTCAAAGACGAATCTCGGCGAGTTATAAAGATACAGAGTTCCCTAACTCTGATAATAAAGGTGAATAGTAGTGGTGAATAGATAGAGTCTAAAAGACTAAAAGAATCGGGATAGGAGATCGTAAAACAAAACGATCAAGACATATAAATGAATTGTAATATATACAATGAGATCACCCTATGATCTAATAAGGTAATAGCAGGGAAAAGAATCAATCTAATGATTGAAAAGTTTACAGCAAAGATTGTTGTGTCAGTTGTACTATGAATTGGTACAGATTCAGGAAATGATTATGAATACAGATTAAATGAAATTCGTATTGAGAAGGGAATTAGGATTAAGTGGGGATTATGAAATGTTTGTGTCGCGTTATTTTTTATATGCATGTTAAGAGGGTGATTCCTTTCTCATGTGTATAACAGATAGATAGGTTATAGGTAGAGGATACAAGGTTAAGTACGAGTTCTTAAAACTCATACTTATGTTACGTTCGTGACTCATAGTTATATGAAATGTTTATGAACCCCTCAGTGAATGGACACCAAATGTCTGACTAGGACAAGTTCTTAAACTCATATAATTGTGGAAAGTTCCTGAACTCATGAGTGTGGTTTGACGAACTGGGAATAGTTATGTGTATTGAGGATAATAGGAATAGATCGACTGATTAAGCAACTGATCATTAGTGAAGACATAAGTTTTCCAAATCTTCTAGCTATGCTAGACTCCAAATTTTTGACCTCAAGCTAAAAACACACTATTTGCTTTTGAAAATGAATTTTTATTCTCAACTCTTGGTGACCCTTGTGTATGCCTGGACTTCGGGCCACCTACACCTCGTTACCTGTTGAGATGATAAAAAATATTTGTAATGATTTTTGAATGGTTCAAAGTATAGTCTATGCTACTTGTTTCGACTAGACGATAATGATTTGAAATATCAAAATATATTTTTTATTTATCACTTATGTACCATGTAACCTAGTGCAGAGATGATAAAAAGTTGATAGAGTTATAAATACAGGAATACTTAGTGTGAATTCGATCTAAAAATTATTGTTTCACTATTATATGATGTGTTATGACAAAGTCATACAATAACGGCATCCTCAAACGGACTGTTTATATAGTACGGCATCATGACATCATTCTAAAAAATATTTTCAAAAATTTAATTTGCCAACGGCGTTTAGCTATACACATTCGTATATCGATTGAAATTGATTATTTATATGAGTCTACACTATTCGATTCAGCTAGACTAATGTTTATGAAAACTCTAAGTGTTCATTGAAAAAAAAATTCCCGAACCAAATTGTTTTGGTGCGGAATCCAATAAGACTGAGGTAAAAAAAATTTGCCTATGGCAGTGATGAGAAACAGATAAAACCAGTATTACTGGGCCAGTACCGGGCATACTGGGAAAATTACCCTTTATGTCTTTAGGGTAAGATGGTTTGCGGATGAATTTCCATAAAACCTTTGCAAAAATGAAAAATCATAGTCTATATGACTCATCATCACAATTTGAAAATTTTTACTCTTGTGAGTGGTGTATTGGGTAGCATGTGATGATGTGTATGAATGGTGTAAGCAGTATGGTGTTAGGTGTAAGATGAATTTCAGGGACGAAATTCTTAGAAGAAGGGGTGAATGTGATAACCCAAGACTTTAGAAAATTTTTAAAATCATAATTGATTGATTTAAGGTTCAATATTAGAACCTAGACATAAAATAAGTGAATGGATTTGACATTTCTAGAAAGAAATTTTATGGATTTAAAAATTTTTCTGGAGAATTATTCAGGATTAAGGGTTTAAGTGTATATGTTCTGTGTATATGGTTGTATATGTGTGCAGTGTGTGGTTAAGGGTCAAGGGTTGATCAGATAAACTATATCTGTGTCAAACCCTAATCTTATATTAAGAATGTCAATGTTCAGTTAGAAAACTCTAGCGATTGATAAGAAACCCTAATATCGGACTGAAAACCCTAATTTTCGTTCCGGGAATCCGAAACCCTAATTCGAAAGTTGGAAACCCTAATTTGGGAATTTAAATGCTATGTATAAGGCTTCTGAGTATTAATTACAAATCTAATTAGGGATAACCCTAATGATTAATTAGAATTCTAATAATTAGAAACCCTAATTATTAGGAACCTTAATTTGCACATTTGAAACCCTAATCAGTAATTAGGTAATTAGCAATTTTAATTAGGAAATATTAATCCTAATTAGCAAGCTTGAATTATGATTAGGAAATTTTATTATAATTATAGAATCCTAATTATAATTTAGAAATATTAATTTTCTATTTTGGAAACCTGATTTAGAAATCCTAGAAATTTGATTTATTAAGAACCTTAGGTTTTAACACCAAGTGTTAAACCTTAATGGTTCAAACCCTAAGGGTTGGATGAGAGGTCAAGTATGCCATTAAAATGTTATGCAAAAAGACTAAAATGCCCTTTTAGGATTCTTTAATTGGTTGAGTGCAAATCTTGCCAAGATATTGGGTTGTTGACCAACTACAACAACTCCATGTGACTAAAAACCACATCCTTCAGTCATTTATCTCAGCCAACTAGCAACAATAGATTCAAAGTATCAAATATAAGGCATTAAAGTGAGAGGAAGCTCACCTGACTTTTCAAAATAGCCAAGACCATTCTCTTTCTAGATTTTCGGATTTGAGAGTGAAAGGGTGTGATAATACAAGATAATATCCTATCTTAACACTCCATGATCATCAACAAAGGATCAGATTCAAGAATCAAAACATAAGAAGGTATAAAACCCTAAACTTAGAAATCATATGATTTGATGCTAGATGTTGTTGTTTATTGTTTAAAGTTGTGTAATAAGATGTCATTTAGTGATATGGGTTGTTAGATCCCAGATCCATAACATTAAAGTGCTTGAAATTGAAAAATTTCTTAAATCTGGAAAATTTTGTAAATGTTGTCTGACAGTCATATGTCAGGGTTGCTAGATCTCTGTATGTTAGATGTTTATGGTGTTTTATTTTATGGATCTGTTATATGCCATGTATACTGTGATCTGGAACTAGAAACAGTATCAAATCATGTCTAGATCGTAAGATATAATCAGTCAAACTACGTTGACCGAGCACAAAAATTAGAATCTGGGCAACCCAGAATTTCCTAGGTGACTCTAACAAGCTCTTTAAAGCTTCTGATCTTACTGATATTTGTTGTTTTGACCATGTTGTTCGTTAGATATTATAGACTGGTATGTAGACTACACACTAAAGTCCTTAGAACAAACAGATCTTTCCCAGGATCAAAGATATAGGCGGTCAAACATTGGTTGACCAACTGCCTTGGTTCCATTTTTGGAAAACCTAGAAAGTTCAAGAACACGGTTTTGAATGTACTTTGACCAGACTTGATCTTGCACATGTGATGTCTTTTGGTTGATTTAGTGATACTAAGTTGTTCTATGACATAAGTATTACAATCTGATATATTTAAACCAACTAAAACATGATCAGAGACCGGATTAATTAAGGCTCCAAAAGAGACCCTTGACACTGCTTGAGTTTCTGGAAAACCCAGAAACTCAAGAACACATCTGACAGGTATTTCTGGAGCATAGATCTTGCTGCGGTATTATTGTATGACCATGAACTTGAGTTGAAATTGTAGTGTTACACTTATACTACAAGATTAACTCAGATGGAAGCCTAGATATCTTATGATCAGGAATTAAATCATGGTCAAACCTAGCACCTCCAACACTGAAATGAGTTCTGGGTTTAGGCTCAAGAACACCTATAGCGACGGTTCTGTCGCTATAGGGCCCTTTAGCGATAAATAATTTCTGAAAATAATTATTTTATTAAATAAATAGAGAAAAATGATTTTTAATTATGAAAAATACAAAATAAATTCCTAAAAATTATTTTAAAGCCTGGAAATTAGTTTTTAATTATTTTGAGTATATTTCATAAATATTTAATATTTTGGAATATAAATGGTATTTAATTTATTTAATTATAATATTAAATAAATTATTAAAAAATGATTTTATTATTTGAAAAATCATGAAAAATTATATTATGGTGTTAGAAAATATTTTAAGTTATTTCTAATAATTTTTGATATTTTATGATAAAATTCATTAATAAATTAATATTAATGGTAATGGATTTATTTAATGAATATATTAAATAAATTTTGGAAAAATAGAATTAATGTTTTAAAAAATCATATAAAATGATTTAAGTGTTATAAAAATATTTTAATTTATAAAATATAACTTTTGATATTTTGTCATGAAAATATTAATATTTTAATATTAATAGCAATTATCGGATAATGAATTTAATTGTTTAAAAATCATATAAATATGAATTTAAGGTATTAAAAATACTTTGATATATTATAAATATATTATAATATTATTATATGATTTTTATTAATATTTAATATTAAATAAATATTAATGATAAGAGAATAATGTGGTATTTATATTATATAAATATGATATAAGTGATTGAAAAATTATGATAAATGGTAATAATTACTTGAAAATTATTACAAGCTTAGGAAAAATATTTTGACTGATAATAAAATTATCTAAGATAATTTTTAAGTGTTTAGGCAGAGTTTAATTTAGCTTAGACTCGATAATTGTTCGACTAGACCGTCGGGATGTTGACTTGATACCAAGTCTTAGTAGTTTGTGGACTGATTAGGTTATGTGTTATGTGTTTAGGTTATTCTATGAATATATATATATATATATATATATATATATATATAATAGCATTATACTGTGATGATATTATTCTAATTTGTATATCGATATTATTTATATATTAGGTCTTTAGGAAAAGATAATTAAATTGCGTAACAGTAATCGACCGAACATGCAAGTTTCTTATACTTATTTATTGTGCATGTTTTTCTTAACTCGGCCTCGAGTTGTATTATTCAATTATACTTGTGGTTAATCATTTCTGATTGTCATGTCTAAGAATTATTAAATCGCACTCTACGCATACTGCATATATTCATCAGGTATAAAAGGCTGATCACCTTCATTACCATTCGGTCCAGATATATACGTTCATGTTCACTGCTCATTCAGTTATAAAAATTTGTTCAAGCTAATTCACAACTATATTGTTGAATTATAGCCAGCTTATTGTTCAATTCTTTCAATCATGATATATCCTTAATTTATTGAACTTAAACTTGCTGGGAAAACTTATGCTCACCCTTGCTATACCATGATAAACATTGTAGATTAAGACGAATACGTCGGATACAGGAAAGGACAAAGCCAAGTTCAGCTTGGGATAATATGTGCAGCTAAAATGTAATAGTATAGTATGAGAATAATGTTATAAGTTAGACAGATTATGAATTGTGTATAAGTTAAGGTTACTCGACCTTGGGGAATAGTGTGTAAAGATTATTGTATAAATAATTTATGTTTATATCTTTCGCAATAGTTATAGAATGATTGTACCAGATCCGTGGTGATTTAGGACCCGGATTTGGGGCTCTCATATATTATGTGATTATGTCATGTAGAACCTATAAAGACTCACAAAGGAAAATGAATTAACAGTAGACGACGCTAAAGGAAAGTTTTCTAAACTCTTGTCTATACTTATTTTGGACAAGCTTTATGATCCATGTATTATACGCATGAATTGATGTAACAAAGAAGTAGAAGTCATTTACTTTGGCTAGACCAAACTTAAAGTATTTTTTGGATTTCATTATAATCTATCAAAATATTGTTGATATTACTATCTTGTGCCAATTGTTTTGGTATGGATTCCATGAAAGACTGAGTATGAATAAACAAATATTTTGTCGTAAATCAACTGGCACATGACTTCGCCAAAACTTAAACGTATATACGTTTAATGTAGTAGTGTTGTGCACCATAGAGTACTATAGGCTGATCACCTAGATGTGCTCGTAAGAAATGTAAACTTATAGACTTAGTGTCGAGTTGTCCTTTTCAAAGAAAGAATGAAAAGTGAAGTACTATTTTGATTTATTTATAGTACTTCATAACTATTGATTCAGTTATAGAAGATATATTCATATGATTAATGCATGTTGCTCGACTATAATTGTTATACTTGCTAAGCTAGTTATGCTCACCCTTGCTTGAACCATATGATTGCAGCTAAAAATGAACGGATCGAAGGATCCGGTAAGGACACAGGTAATACCAAGGTGGATAAATAGTTATCCTTGTAATAGAATAGTATTACTTTTGTATTAATTTGATAATATGACAAAGAACATATGTAATGGTTACAAAGAATCTGGGAAGGGAATTATTATTATATAATAAATAGTAGACATATTCACTCTATTGATGTATTTCAACTAATTGTATGTGTGAACAGTAGCACCGTGTAGCACCATCTATTGGGTTGGAAGATACCTGGATTTGGTGGCGTCATAGGTTGGTATCAAAGCCGTAGGTTATAAAACTTATGGGGGAAAAGAACCTTAGGCCATTACCTTAAGAAGAGTTGAAGAATCTAGTAATAAATAAACTCACGTTGAGTTTTTAAGTGGTGAATTGAGGAAATTATTTACAAGAAGAATTAAAAGATGAAGTTAACCCTAAAATGCATTAAATGTGATATGTGTTTATAATATTCTATTGTTGTGTACTAATCAGGATATTATATTTTATTATAGATGTCAGGAGATAACGTGATGTATAACGATATACATGTGGTTAGCAGAGTCAGTGAACCAGGTAGAGAATTTACTAACACCCGTAGCTGAAGTGCCATTAGTGGTGGAGGGTGAATCAGAAGATTCTGAGAACATAGGGTTTACATCCTTGTTCGATGGAATGTCAGAGGAGGAGGTGGAGGTAGTATCATTTAATACGGTAATACCTACTGTGACATATAAAAATTACGTATAAGGCCATATGGCCATATTACATACTCTGAAATCTTTTACTTTATAATTTCATGAAACTGAAGATATGGAAACCCATATAATATATATTAAAACATGCCATACAACTCGAATTATTATATATATTCTCATAAAAACAGAATTTCCCAAATAGAGAGACTCACAGAAGTATGAAAGCCATTTTTTTATGCAAACTTAAAAGAAGTATAATAAGAATTGGGTTGAAAAATTACCCAAGCGTAGATTAAATAAAATGACAATTCTCTCTACTTCAATCACAGAGTTTCTCCCAATCTCTCTCAAAATTTCTCAAACTCTCTCTTTGATTCTCTCTGTTAAGATCTCTAGACTTAGGCAAATAATGAAGAAGAAAGAAGAAGACGTATTGTTAATAAGGAGAAGAACTGACGCTCGTTGGTGGTCAGTTACCCAGTCATGGGTAACTTCCCTCAACTCCCATTAAGGCCATGTTTGCCTAGCATACTAGGTTTCAAAACCCATTATTTTAATAAAACCTTATCATATAGTTTAAAAAATGTCATTAATACACAAAGTCACATAATTCAAATTCTCTTTGATAATAATATCAAATTATTAAATCTCTAATTAATAATTAAAATAATTAAAAAAAATAACATTAAGCTTATTAAATATTTCTTTTAATACAATAAGCTCACATAATCGCATACTTGAATAATAAAATTCTCCACATTAATTTAATAAATATAACACATATAATTAAATTAATCTACCACAACTTCATCAATTAATTATTTAATCTAATAATTAACTCATCGAGAAATATTTATTCAATCAATAAATATTAAAATTAATTTACAAAATTACGGTTGTCACATCTTTCCCTCTTAAAAGGATTACATCCCCGGAATCATAACTCAATAATTCGTCCCATTACATTTCCCCCCCTTACAAAGATTACATCCCCGAATCGCATATAACAATCTAAGTAAATAAATGAGGATAATTCTTCATCATATCCTCTTCGAGTTCCCACGTAGCTTCTTCAGCGTTGTGGTTCCTCCAAATTACCTTAACATAAGGTATTACTTTATCTCTCAGAACTTCTTCTTTTCGGTCGACAATTTGAACAGAAATTTCTTCGTAAGACAAGTCTTTGTCAAAATGTAGGGGTTCATATTCAATCACGTGCTTGTAATCGGGTTTTTAGGGTCGTAGGACTGAGACATGGAAAACATTGTAGACATTTTCTAGAGATGGAGGTAAGGCTACCTCATAAGCAACTTCTCCGACCCTTCTCAGAACTTCAAAGGGTCCAATGAATCTTGGGCTCAATTTCCCTTTCTTTCCGAATCTGATCTTTCCCTTCCAAGGAGAGACCTTTAAGAACACATAACTACCCGGCTTGAATTCGACATTCTTGCGGTGTGGATCGGCGTATTTCTTCTGTCTATCTTGAGCTGTTGTTAGTCTTGCTTGAATCACTTTGACTATCTCTGCTGTTTGTTGTACCAATTCTGGTCCTAGTAATTGTCTTTCGCCAACTTCATCCCAATATAATGGAGTTCTGCACTTTCTGTCGTATAACGCTTCATAAGGTGGCATTCCAATACTAGCGTGGTAACTGTTGTTGTAACCGAACTCTACAAGCGGTAGATGATCATCCCAATTTCCTTTAAAATCCATTATACAAGCTCTTAACATATCTTCCAATGTCTGAATTGTTCTTTCACTCTGTCCATCTGTTTGAGGGAGATATACTGTGCTCATTCGCAACTGTGTACCCATGCATTCCTATAGACGTTTCCAGAAGTTCGACGTAAAACGCGGATCTCTATCAGAAACAATTGACACCAGAACTTCGTGCCTTGAAACAATCTCTTTCACATATAACCTTGCCAACTGATCTAGGTTGAGTCTGATTCTAATCGGAAGGAAGTGTGCGGATTTCGTCAGTCGGTCAACAATAACCAATACTGCATCGTAGCCTTTCTGAGTCGTCGGTAGGCCAACCACAAATTCCATCGTAATATGTTCCCATTTCCATTCTGGAATCTCTAAAGGTTGTAGCAACCCACTCGGTCTTTGATGTTCTGCTTTCACTTTACGACATATGGGGCATTTGGGCAACACATTCTCGCAACCTCTCATTTTAAATTTGGCCACCAAAAGTGTTGTCGAAGGTCTTAGTACATCTTGGTGCTACCAGGGTGAATCGAATATCTTGAGTTGTGAGCCTCGCTCAAAATTTAAATCCTTAATCTCTCGCATCTTGGCGGTACCCAAGTTCTACTTTCAAATCTTAGTAGTCCCTCACTGTCTATTTTGAATCTCGGTTCAGTCCCTTCAGATACCTTCTTCTTCACTTTCTCACATTCTTCGTCCTGAAGTTGAGCCTCCTTAACTTTATCCAGTAAGGTTGTACCAGCTTGCATCTGGAACAACTTCTCGTCAATTTCCATAGGATACTTCACTTCCAATTCCAGCTTTTCTATTGCTAAAATTAGCTCCTCTTGAGCGGTCAACATCATCAATTTCTCCCGACCTTTTCTACTGAGGGCGTCGGCCACCACATTTGCCTTACCCAGATGGTATAGAATCTCACAATCATAGTCCTTAATTAACTCCAACCACCTTCTTTGACGCATGTTTAAGTCTTTTTGTGTAAAAATATATTTCAGACTCTTGTGGTCCGTATATATTTCACAATTCTCCCCATAGAGATAGTGCCTCCAGATTTTCAAAGCAAAAACCACTGCAGCTACCTCCAAGTCGTGGGTCGGATACCCCTTCTCATAATCTTTCAGTTGTCATAACGCATACGAAATGACTCTAGCATTCTGCATAAGCACACAACCAAGTCCTTTATGTGATGCATCACTATATACCACAAAATTTCATGTGTCATCCGGAAGAGATAACACAGGTGCTGTACTCAACCTCTTCTTTAATTCTTGAAAACTTTCCTCACACTTCTCCGTCCAAACGAATTTCACCGATTTCCTAGTCAAATTCACAATGAGTTGCGATCTTGGAAAAATCGAATGAATCTTCTCAGTAATACCCCGCCAATCCAAGAAAACTTCTTACTTTCGTGACGGCGTCTTTGGGTGATCCCGATTAATCACTACCGACTTTGGAGGATCCCGAAATTCCGTCTCTATCAATCACATGTCCAAAAAATTGTACTCTTTCAATCCAGGATTCACATTTCGAAAACTTAGCATGCAACTTCTCTCTTCTCAATGTCTCTAATGTCAACCTCAAATGCTCTTCGTGTTCTTCCTTGGTTTTTGAATATACCAAAATGTCATCAATAAATACCACTACAAATTTGTCCAAAAACGGCTTGAACACTCCATTCATTAAGCCCATAAATGCTGCAGGAGCATTCGTTAGACCAAATGACATTACCAGAAATTCGTAGTGACCGTATCGTGTTCTAAATGTTGTCTTCGGTACATCCTCTGGTCTCACCTTCAGTTGATGATAACCACTTCTCAAATCTATCTTTGAAAAGTATCTTTCTCCCTTTAACTGATCGAACAAATCGTCGATTTGCGGTAATGGATACATATTCTTAATTGTGACCTTATTCAGTTCTCTGTAGTCTATGCAGAGTCGCATTGTTCCATCCTTCTTCTTCACAAATAAAACCGACGCTCCCCAAGGTGATACGCTTGGTTGAATATACTTCTTGTCCAGTAATTCTTGTAGTTGGACCATCAATTCTTTTATCTCTACCGGTGCCATTCGGTACGGTGCCTTCGATATTAGGGTCGTTCCTGGAGCCAAATCGATAACGAATTCAACTGCTCTATCAGGAGGAAGTCCCGGCAAATCATCCGGAAATACGTCTGCGAAATCTCTCACTACTAGAATCTCATCAATTTTTAGGTTCTCTTTATGACAATCGACTATGTAAGCTAGATATCCTACACAACCTTATCTTAACAATCTCCTAGCCTGCATCATCGTCAGATAACTCGCTTATCTAGGCGACTTGCTACCATAAAACACCACATTTGACGGAGTCATAAGGTTAATACGCTTCTTCTGGCAGTCAATTACCACCCCATAATTGGATAACCAATTCATACCCAAAATAACATCAAATTCTCCAAGTCGAATAGAGATAAGATCTACGTTCATGATATTACCCTTAATATCTACTCTACAGTTCTTGTGCATATACTTAACAAGGATAATTTCTCTATTCGCAATTTCTATGTTCATGGGGTATTATAGTTCGTCCTTAAACAATTCTAAGTTCTTAGCGAAGTCATCGGATATAAATGAGCAAGTAGCACCCGAATCAAATAACACATGAGCATTAACTTTATTGATCGGAATGATACCTGACACCACATCGCGAGATCGCATCGCATCCCCGTTTGTCATGTTGAACGCTCGTTACGGCATTTGTCGATTGGTTGGTCTGCAATGGTTAGAGTGCTTCCACCAGTATTTCCTCTGTTTCTTCCTGAACTCGTCCCTCCCGATCCATTCTTAGGACAATCTCTTGCAAGATGGTCCTTTGATCCACATGTGAAGCATGCACCCTTCTTTGGGTTCGGACAGTTTGGTGCTATGTGGCCTTCCTGACCACAATTGTAACACCCTCGCTTCCCCTTCAGACAAACTCCCAAATACGTTTTTCCGCAAGTTGGGCACGCTTCGATCTTCTTCTTCTGCCGTCCTTGTTGACTTACGGCTAATGAGTTAACCGTCCACTTCCTCTTCTGATTATGGCTACCCCCAGTGCTACTCCCCCCAGTCTTGTTATTACCTTTCTTTTCACTCTTCTTCTTCTTCTGCTCCTGATTATACTTCATTACTGCATCACTTCCACCCTCAGCGAGTATGGCCTTCTCTAACACTCTAGCAAAAGTGTTCAATTGGAACATTGACACTTTGCTATACAACCAGGGCTGCAGTCCCTGTTTGAATCGTCTTTCCTTCCTCTCATCGGTGTGCACTTGGTATGTGGTGAACCTAGCCAACTCGTTAAACCTTGCTGTATAATCAGCTACTGACATATTTCCCTGCTTCAACTCAAGAAACCAGACTTCCATCTGATTTTGTGAACTAGTTGGGAAATATATCTCAAAGAATATCTCTTTAAATCTTTCCCAGGATATTACACCTTCACCTCCTCTCACTTTGTTTGCCTGCCACCAATAACTGGCTTCGAACTTCAGCATAAACGTTGCATAAGTAGTCTTCTGATCTTCCCTTACCCTAGCAACATCGAACACCTTCTCCATCTCCATTACCCACGTCTGAGCTTCAATTGGGTTTATGGAATCCTTAAACTCTGGCGGTCCCACTGACTTGAAGTCCTTAAACGAAGTATTTGGTGGAGCTTGGGGTTGATTATTAAGTGCTCCAGCTAAAAGGTTCACCAATTGATGAACGGGGTTAGCATTGGCGTCGTTGTTATTGTTTGTTGACCCTTCCTGGGCTTGCTGACAATTTTTTCTTCTAGGCGACATATTTCTATTAAGAATATACGCTTATTAGATCTTTACTCAATCTCTAAAACATTTAAGACTTAACTAAACATTTAATCATAACTCACTTAACACATTACTTCAAATAAACTTTGACATTTCATTTAATTCACTTTACATCATAAGATAGCATCACTGCTATTTACATCAACTATACCTAGATAAAGAATCTATAGGATTTAAAACATCACAATATTCCTTTATTTATGAACATATCAGAATTTACATCATTAACTATCTAATAGTTTCACATAATTAAACTAATACTATCACTGTCTGTTAAGGCGCTGGATAGCTTTGCTACGTTCCTCCTCCGTGATACGAGACATCGTTCTGCGATCTATCATATATGATGGTAGATCCTCAAACTGGATTGGATACTTCCTAACTCGATCTTGGACCGCATCCATTGCATTTTGTAGTGTAGAGTATGTTTACTCAAGTTTAGCCTTCTTCGCACGGCGATCATCTTCTGCACGATCAGCACGGCGTGACTCTCGTACCCAGCCCTCCTCTGGTATGGCAAGCCTCTCTGAGGTCTCCTTCAGATCCTTCTTTAACTTCTCTATTTCTACGGACTTATCCTCGGTCTGACCCTTCTCGTGAACCAGATCCCACTCCACGTTTCCTAAACGTGTGTGAAGAGTCATAATCTCTCTATCCTTACGCTTCAATAGTGTAATGGCGACTAACCACGCTTTCAACAAATCCCAACAAGATCCGCAACTCTACGTTACGATCATAGAGTGCATCATACATCTCTTCATCAATGGAGTTGGTGGGAACTCCTCTTCTTCCTCTTCTTCTTCCTCTTCCTCGGGATCCTCCTCTGGATCGGGCCTCCGGCCATGCTCCCGACCAAAGAAACAGTGATCAACGGAGATGGCTCTCTCTGTACAAGTTGTTCCCTGACGACATGAATGTCTTGGGGCTCCTCCTCTATAGGTAATCGGGGTTCCTCCTCCCCAGCTCAACTAGCTCCTCCAACATCCGACATCCTGACAACAAAATTTTGAAGTTTTAGTTACTAATCCGTGCTAGCGAACACATAGATTAACACATAAGCACATAAAGTCTTTTATTATCTTCAATGAATTCAGAAATTTATTTCTTAGAACTCGATAAGAGTTAACCACTACTATGTTCTCAATCTCCTACAAGGCTACTACCTAAGGTTGTTCCCCCCACGTAAGGTTCATAACCTTACAACTTTGATACCTACTGTGACACCCCCAAATTCGGTACTTCAATTTCCACAGGATTTGGTGTTCACTGTACAAACATCATCTATCTATCTACCCACAAATAAATGCAAACCATGCAATAGATAGAAATAAATAATAAATCTCTCCCCTTATGGGGTTACATCAACTGCATAATAAATAAATCCCAGGTTACTCTAACCTTAAATCATCTGTGCGGAAATCATAAATAATAAGTCTTAAGAAACATCAACTCTAAATGTCATTATGCAACCACATATACAAATAGTCTTCATTACATGTTAATCTTGCCCTTGCCTTTACTAGTGGAAGGTTCGTCTGCTCTTTCGTACTTAACTGCAATGTTATTATTACGCAAGAGTGAGCACGATTTCCTATAAGTATAACAATATAACAATGAATAATAACATATGAGAGAAATAATAACTTCCTATATAAAGCTCAACTTTTGAATCAAGAATAAATAACAAGAATCAAAAGAAATTCTGAGGGTCATAAGACCTTGAACTATGTCCTAGGTTGTCAAGTGTTTTTACTTGAAACCTTTAACAGTCATAAGACTATGGACTATTCTTCTCGTACTTAGGGGGATCAGCCCTTAGTACCATACTGTGCACAATATCTTAACACTAAAGCGTAAATAATCCCCTATACAGGGTTGTTCATCTCAGTTTGACATTCGAGTCCGCACCAAAGGAAGTTTGGTTTGGATAATTCATCAAGGGATTCTGAAATTTAGAACGCTCATCAACTATAGACTAGTCGAATCAATAAGGGTTCGCTAGTCTAATAAGGTTTAATAGTAAATGAATATTTAACTTGAATAACATCTCAAAAGGTATACAATAGAATAATTATTGTATAACAACATCATGCTTGAAGATTAATAACCTTGAATATACAAGACAGGCTTGATCAATAATAATGATAACTTGCTCAATGTAAAAAGATGAATTAATCAACTTATATAACGATAACAAGTAGGGTTAGGAAACTTGCTCAACGAAAGTTTAGGGTAAGAAACTTGCTCAATGTAACAAGATAAGGTTTAGAAACTTGCCTCGTGCGTAGATTACAATTAAACAAACTCATTCTTTGAATTAAATCCTACATACCAATTAAGTTCACAATACCAGTCAATAAAAACGTACTAACATCATAACTTTACTCTTTGTTTAACTCGAATTCATAACTATACTTAGTCAATAATTACACTTAGTGTAAAATTAAGACTTCACAAAAAAATAAACTAATTATGCATTCGATCATTCAATCCACACGTAATTGTGTTATGGACATGTTAATAATTTATTTTGACATCTCATTATAGGTCTAACAAGTCTTTATATTCATTAGACTAAGTTACTAACACATCTCTATACTTGAACATTTTTTAAAACCCATTTCTGACCATTCTGCTAAGTGGTGTGCATGGCACCACTTTTGTATCTGGTATTAGTATTTGCGCATATTGCATGTATAGACTACTGGTACATGCGTATACGTATGGCTTTGGCATGAGGCATCGATCTTTGGGGTTGGGCTATTGCATACGGGACATCGATTCGGAGTTGGCGCTGATGACGCGACACCTGCAATTTGATTCGATTCGCGATGAACACAGAGTTCAGCGAATTAAACACTACATGATCATTAATTCCCCAAATTAAACATACCCACATGTTAGAATTCATATATAATCAATACCCAACGTTTATAGAGTGATTTTAACCCATTAAAACACATAATCACAGAATTAAAACATGCAAATTGTACTGTTCTTGATGTTCTTGAAGTTCTTGAACAAAAACATGGATTTTAATGCTACGGATTCGTTATAAAGCCAAATCCAACCATTCAAGTTTCATTTTTGTTCATTTTAACATGCATAATCATATCAATGTGTGAATTTTGTAAAATAATTTATATTCGACATATAAAAATTACATATACGGCCATATGGCCATATCACATACTCTGAAATCTTTTACTATATAATTTCATGAAACTGAAGATATGGAAACCCATATAATATATATTAAAACATGCCATACAACTCGAATTATTACATATATTCTCATAAAAACAGAATTTCCCAAATAGAGAGACTCACAGAAGTATGAAAGTCATTTTTTTTTATGAAAACTTAAAAGACGTATAATAAGAATTGGGTTGAAGAAATTACCCAAGCGTAGATTAAATAAAATGACAATTCTCTCTACTTCAATCACAAAGTTTCTCCCAATCTCTCTCAAAATTTCTCAAACTCTCTCTTTGATTCTCTCTGTTAAGCTCTCTAGACTTAGGCAAATAATGAAGAAGAAAGAAGAAGACGTATTGTTAATAAGGAGAAGAATCGACGCTTCGTTGGTGGTGGAGTTACTCCTACCATGTGTAACTTCCCTCAACTCCCATTAAGGACATGTTTGGCTAGCATACTAGGTTTCAAAACCCATTATTTTAATAAAACCTTGTCATATAGTTTAAAAATGTCACATCCATATAAAATAAATCTAATATCTTATTTAATTTACTTTAAATAAAATATAATAATTTCTCATTAATACACATAGTCACATAATTCAAATTCTCTTTGATAATAATATCAAATTATTAAATCTCTAATTAATAATTAAATTAATTAAAAAAATAACATTAAGCTGATTAAATATTTCTTTTAATACAATAAGCTCACATAATCGCATACTTGAATAATAAAAATTCTCCATATTAATTTAATAAATATAACACATATAATTAAATTAATATACCACAACTTCATCAATTAATTATTTAATCTAATAATTAACTCATCGAGAAATATTTATTCAATCCAATAAATATTAAAATTAATTTAAAAAATTACGGTTGTCACACCTACAGAGGAAATGATACCTGGGGAGTCAATGAAGGCATTTTTCATGACTGTGTTGGATAGAAATATCCAGTTAGGTAAAGAGGTAAAGGAACTGAAGGAGGAGGTCCATGACATCTTGGAGGACAAGAGGGACATGGAAACGTTTTGGGTGGTTGAACATGACGAGAAATTTTTGGCTAAGGACAAGGTCCGAGAGCTAAAACACAAGGCCTTCGAGCTTAGGGAGGAGCTAAAGGCCAATAGGCATAAAATTAGAAAGATGTCTTCTATTCATAAGAGTTCACATAAGGATTATCAGCGAGAAGTTGTTGAGTATCCTGTGGAAGCTGGCCAGTCTTGTCGATGCAGATAATCTAGTTAGTAACTAGAATATATTTAGATATGTAAATATTGTGTATCTAAGTAGTGATGTAAAACCCTCTTTTTTATAATCAAAGGGTAGTCTTTTATACATCCCAATTTTTGGAAAATAATTACGGGAAAGTAATGTAATTAGCTAAGGCTATATAATGGTGAACGATGTAGTATTATACTATAAAGAAGGAAGCATATCAATATAATTATTTTATTTAACATGTTTTGTAATTAGTTTAGGTTATTGTTAAAAAATGAATAATGACTAATTAATAAGAAGAAAGTAATAATGAAATGTTATTCATTTTAATAGAAAGATTCCTCCAAGAAGAAGACAACGAAATCTGGAAGCGAATCAACCAGAAGGGGGACTGATTAACCCGATACAGGAGTTTGTTAACTTATTAATAGCTTCCTTTAATAGAAATGGTGCAAATATACCTTTTAATCCTGCGGTAGTACGTGTTACTACGTTTAATGATTTCAAGAGTGTAGGTCCGCCGGAGTTCAAGGGAACTACGGATCCTATAGAAGCCAAACTTGGGTAAAAGAGATTAATAAGATATTTTGAATTGCAAATGTCGAAGAGGGGTAGAAGACTTCTTTTATCACCTGTATGATGAAGGGAGAGCCCAACTTCTGGTAGGATGCGAACCAGGCTAGGGCAGGAGTGGATGATGTAACGTGGACATGGTTTAAAGAGATATTCTTTGAGAACTATTTCCCCACGAGTATGCAGGGTAGGATGGAGATGAATTTCATAGAACTGAAACAAGGCCGGGATATGACTGTTCCCCAATATGCTGCCAAGTTCAATGAACTGGCGAGATTTGCTCCACATCAGGTGGATACGGAGGTGAGAAAGTCACGAATATTCGAGCAAGGCTTGAAACCCTGGCTCTATAGTCGTTTAACAGTGTTTCAAATTAATACCTTTAGAACCATTCTAAAGAAGGAAATAATTGCAGAGGGTGGTACCGAGGCTTTAAGCCAATACCATAGGGAAAAGAATAACAAGAGTAAATGTGCGACCCAAAATTTTATGAATGAAGATTTAAATTTCTCAAAATACTTTTTTTGAATATTATGGTGTGGATTTGATATAATGTTATAGTTGTGGGTAATATTTATAAATTTTGCAAAGTATGCAAGTTGTTATATAATATTCGATTGGTCGGGGAATATTAGTTTTAATAGGGAATATTCTTACGATAACACAATCATTGGTGAACCCCATAACGAAAGTATTGTCGTAGTAAGAAAACGACAGAATTATCTTTTTATAAAAATAACGGTGAAAGTGTTACCGTTAAAACTGTTGAACTACCAGGTAGTAAAATTACGATGAATAATGTGGTTGCATAGTAGCTGCAGTATTGATTATTGATGCTTACGTAAGAAGTCACTTTCGTTATACTCAATTATTGCTACACAAGAATTCACGATCATATCTCTCATATTATTGATTCAATTATTGTCATAGTATCATCTGCATAATATGATATATTATTAAATCAATAATTGAGATGACAAAGTTATTCATATTATTATTTTCAATATTGATAATGTCTAGAAGTTCTGTCAAGGAGAGGTTTGGTCACCTAATTGTGCGCTAATAAGGAGAAATCCTTGTCGGAAAGCCCCCTCTTTCCTGGGAACGACCTGGTTGTTAAATATTGTGAATTATAATATTAATGATAAATAAGTTCATGTTGATTAAAGATGAAATTGATAGGTCCATTGTGTTGGAATTATTACTGTTAGTGGAAATCAACATTTATTTCGATAATAACCTGTCTATGCGATCTATCGCATGCCTGGTGAATTCTGTTGTTATTCAATTCTTTATAATTCTGTTGGAATATCATGTCTTTGCGGATTACGCATGACCTGGTTTCGTTCTTTATTATTCTGTTGGAATATACTGTCTATGCGGATTACGCATGACCTGGTTCCATTCTTTATTATTCTGTTGGAATATCCTATCTGCGCGCGGACGCGCATGATTCGGTTCTATTCTTTATTATTACGTTAGGAATAACCATGCTCGTCTTGGTCTATCGCATGCATGGTGAATTCTTCTATTATTCCATTCTTTATTATTCATTGGAATAACTCATCTATGTGGATTACCGCATGCATGGTGAATGATCCTTTGTATTCATTCCTTATTAAATTGTGGAAATGATCATGCTCTGCGTGTATTCTTGTATATGGCGGAAAAAATCCATTTGCGATTTCATATATTCTATTATACTCGGATGGTTAAAGTTTTGGCTTCTATACTCCATGAAATTAGTAGAATATCCCGGATATTTGCGATTCATCCAAAGATCTTTTCATGGAAATATTCTTACGAGCATTCTTGAATTTTACTCCACAAAGTAGTATCATGTTGACAATTTGGACGTAATTGATTTCAGGATAAATTAACTTATAAATCTTTAAAATTTATTCTTGAACTTGTTTTATTGAATTATTATGTCATTGTGATCATCATCCTCATGCTTATATTGTGATGAAAGTCATCTTTGGCTTACGTGCGAAGATGGACTTGGTATGATTATGAACAGGGATCATTTGGTATAATCGTGATCCGTAATATTATGAATGATGTGGTAAAAGTCCTCAGTGGCCTGTAGTGCATTGATGGACAGTTTTTGGTATGATTATGACCAGGGATTATTCGATATAGTCATTACCATTGATGATTTAATGAATATCCTTGGCCCGTAGTGTAGGGATGATTCGATGATGTGGTTTATTTATTAAGCTGAGTCTCAGCGATAAAAATTGATGAAAACATTTTAAATCATAGAAGATTGTAGATATCATGCTCTACTTGACTCTTCTAATGGATTGCTTATTCCGCTGCAGTTAAACTTGATGTCTATTGTATTTTATCAGTTTAACATTGTTGAATGCTAATGATAATTTATCCAGCATTATATTAGTCATAATATTTCTTACTGGGCTAGTTGAGCTCACCCTTTCTTTCACTGTTCTCTTCAGGAAATGAGAACGTAGCTGTGACTAGTCGAGAAGCTGAGAGTGGCGGCCTAGATGATAGAATTAGTAGTCCTCACTATTCTGTTAAATAGTGTGACAATAAATGTGATGAGGACTCCATTGAGTATGCATATTTTTTAGATGACAATATTCTTATTTAAACTCTCAGTTATGTTTTGTCGTATTTTACACGACTGTTGTATAATTAAGTTGTATTTGAATTATTGTACCATGTATCTGGCGACTCAAGATGGGTGATGTATACCTGTTTTGGGGGCGTCACAGTAAAGTAGATGGGGGAGTGAAAATTAAGGGAGTCGGCGAGAGTGGCAATGGACATAAGAGGAAGGTTTTTAACTCTGGGAATACCAGAATGAAACAAGGAGATCCTGAGAAGAGGGTGGAGGCATGTAAGAATTGTGGGAAGACTTATTTAGGAGTCTATCTCAAGGGTAAAGCTGTGTGCTATAACTGTGGACAAGAAGGGGACATATCGCCTAACTGTCCAAGTCCGAAGAAGAACCATGGATGTTTCTTATGTTGATCAACTGATCACATGGCAAAGAACTGCCCGAAGAAGGGGATGAATTGTAATAAGGGCGCTAATAGTGGTAAGTTAGCTATTAGTGGTCTAACTCAGTCGAGTAGGCCGATGGCCCACACCTTTAATATGGTTTCCAGGATGCAGTTGCATTGGAAGATGTAGTTGCAAGTATTATCCCAATCAACGATATAAATGCTTGTGTTGTTTGATTCGGGTGATACTTGTTTTTTATAGCATGTGAATTTACTAGACGGTTAGGATTACTCCCTGAAAGATTGTCTTTACCTTTAAATATTAAGGTAGCAAATGAAGAAATAATTCATGTTGAACATATTCATAGACGTTGTTATATAGAAATAAGAGGTTCTTAATTGTCGGTAGATTTAATACCGATTTGGAGAATTTGATGTAATTCTCGGGATGGATTGGTTGTTTAACCATGGTGAAATTATAGATTTTCAAAAAAATGTATAAACCTTTGAACTTTGTTTGACTATCGGGAGTTAAACAAGCTAACGATAAAGAATAAATACGCATTACCTAGAATCAATGATCTTTTTGATCAATTGAAAGGGACAAAGTATTTTTATAAGATAGATTTGCGAACGGGGTATCATTAGTTAAAAGTTAGGAAGGAGGATGTACCTAAGACGGCGTTCAAGACTCGTTACGGCCATTATGAGTTTCTGGTAATGTCGTTTGGGTTGATGAATGCACCAACTGCATTCATGGATATGATGAACAGAGTGTTCAACCAATATTTGGATAAGTTTGTTGTAGTGTTTATCGATGATATTCTATTCAATTCTAAGACGCTAGAAGATCATGTTGAACACCTAAGATTAGTGTTGGAGACACTAAGGAAGTTAAGTTATATGCAAAATTCACTAAGTGCAAATTTTGGCTTGAAAGAGTGTGCAGTTTTTGGGGCACGTTATCGACAGAGATGGAATTTCAGTGGATCCAGCAAAGGTGTAAGTTGTGATTAATTGGGAGCAACTAAAAACACCGACAGAGGTACAGAGTTTCTTAGGGTTAGCGGGATACTATAAAAGATTTATCTAGGATTTTTCTAAGATAGCTATTCAGTTGACTAATTTGACAAGAAAGACAGTGAAGTACGTGTAGACTGAGAATTATGAAAATAGTTTTCAGGAACAGAAGAAAAGATTGAGTGAAGCACCTATATTATCTCTACCCGATGATACAGGGAATTTTGTAGTTTATAGTGATGCTTCGCATAGAGGACTAGGTTGTGTGCTCATACAGCATGGCAAGGTCATTGTGTATGTATCACGAAAGTTAAAAGATTATGAGAAAGTTAATCCTACTCATGATCTGGAACTGACAGCGGTGGTATTCGCCTTAAATATTTGGAGGCATTGCCTATATGGGGAGAAATGTGAGATATATACGGACCATAAAAGTCTAAAATATATATTCACCTAAAAAGACTTAAATATGAGACAGAGAAGATGGTTGGAATTGATAAAGGATTATGACTACGATATCCAATATTATCCAAGAAAAGCGAATGTTGTGGCCGACGCCTTAAGTAGAAAGGGTCGGGAAATGTTGTCTATGTTAACGGCTCAAACTGAGTTAATAACAAAGATGGCTAGAATGGAGTTAGAGGTGAAGTTACTGAGTGAACCGGGTCAGAAATTATTTAAAATGGAGACTCGACCTACTATTATAGAGAGAGTTAAGGAAGTACAACTCAAAAATGATAAGTGTGACCAGATGAAGAAAAGACTAGCAGTAAACTGTATTCACGTTGAATGAATGTTTGAGATTAATGATAATGTAATTTCTTAAACATTAAATGAATAGGGTTATTTATAACCATAAAATGTTATAAAGCCGTAATGAATGTTAGCTAACCGAACGAATGTTAGTAAGGTTAAACAAATGAATAGTTAGACTTAGGAGAAGGAGAAGATAGTTTAATGATAATACCTATGAATTGTATGTGATCTAACATGATATATTATGTGATTATGTCATGTAGAACCTATAAAGACTCATAAAGGAAAGTGAATTAATAGTAGCGATGCTAAAGGCAAGTTTTCTAAACTCTTGTCTATACTTATTTTATACAAGCTTTACGATCCATGTATTATACAAATGAATTGATGTAACAAAGTAGTCGAAGCCATTTACTTCGGCTAGACCAAACTTAAAGTATTTTGGGGATTTCATTATAATCTATCAAAATATTTTTGATATTACTATCTTGTGCCAATTTTTTTGGTATGGATTAAAAGAAAGACTAGGTATGAATAAACCAATGTTTTGTCATAAATGGACTGGCACGTGAGTTTGCTAAAACTTAAACGTAGATACGTTTAATGTAGTAGTGTTGTAAAACATAGAGTACTATAGGTTGATCACCTAGATGTGCTCGTAAGAAATGTCGGACTTACAGACTTAGTGCCGGGTTATCCTTTTCAAAGAAAGAAAAAATGAAATGCTCAAGGTCTTTGACCAAACTTAAGATTTAACTAATAATGTTCATCGTTAAACATTTTAAAGAAAAGTGAAGTGTTATTTTTGATTTATTTATAGTACTTCATAACTATTGATTCAGTTATAGAAGATATATTCATATAATTCATGCTTGTTGCTCGACTATAATTGTTATACTTGCTGAGCTAGTTATGCTTTCCCTTGCTTGAACCATATGATTACAGCTAAAAATGAACGGATCGAAGGATTCAGAAAGGACAAAAGGAAGACAAAGGCGACAAATAGTTATCCTTGTAATAGAATAGTATTACTTTTGTATTAATTTGATACTATGATAAAGAACATATGTAATGGTTACAAAGAACCTGCGAAAGGAATTATTATGTAATAAATAGTAGACATATTTACTCTACTAATTGATGTGTTTCAAATAATTGTATGTGCAAATAGTAGAACCGTATAGCACCATCTATCGGGTTGGAAGATACCCAGATTTAGGGGCATCACATTCTTCACAGAATTTCGTCCTTTAAATTTTAGCTTACTATTCTCTCAACTTCTCTTAAAAGAAGTTATATCTTTCAAACATTCCCTAATATTGATAACTTAAAAATTATGAAATATAATAAATAAATAGGAATATAAAGATTCTTTTAAAACATTTCACATTTTGTTGAAGGGTCATATGGACCATGAACTCTTGCTAGGTTTAACAGCATTTCACCGTAAACCCTTCTATCACGGCCAGTTTACAATCTCCTAGAAAGTAAACTACTTCTTCCATACATAGGCGATCAACCTATTGTATAACCCCATTTTGGGGTGTGTTCACCTCAGACTTAATCATCAGATTCCGTACCAAAATAATTTGGTTTGGCATAACTTCTCAAAGAAAGCTCGATTTTCTTCATGACATACCATTTGTCTTAGCCAAATCAAATAACTTAGATCATACCATTAAATTGGACATCAACTTGAAACATTCGTCTAGTAAAATCAATTGACATCGATTACTCTTTAAATTCTTTCATAATACTTCAAAACGTTTTATGACATCATGATACCGTACTTTCCACAATACGTTGAGGACTTTGTCAGTTTATGACTTCGTCATACTACATCCTACCATAGTGGGTTGATGATACGATGATCACATCCAACACTAGGTTTAATGCATTGATAACTCCATCTTTTTACCATCTTTGCATTAAATGCACTGATGATATAAATTCAATTTCATATTTCAAATCAATTTCTATCTAGCCGAAATAATTAGCATAGACACATAAAGAATAGTTCTTTTAAAATCCATTGGTTCCAAAAGTTGAACCAATACATTTCTTTTCAAAAAGCACATATAAGCACGATTTCAATAAACTTCAAAATCTAGCAAAGCTAGATGACTAGGAATATCCTTATTTTCTCCATCTTCCTTCATTATCTTACTTGCGACAATACTTAATCTTCTCTTGCATCTTCAATGCTAAATATACTAAAAATACTTGTTTTTAATTTAAACATTCCTATACCTTAGTATAGTCCATCAACTTGCCACACTTTATGTGTTTAGGAACTGTAAGGACTGAGAACTTTATATGATTATATATTTAAATTTTTTTACGAATAATTTTTTTTTTAGTTTATAACTGAATATGTTTTATCGGATATAAATTAAACAAGATAGTTAATTTAGTTATTTCAAATTAACTAAGATCAATACTTAATCAAGTTGATTAAGGAAGAAGAGTAAGATAAGTTATATATGTTGAAACATTAACATAGCTTGAGTGTTAGCCTTGAATGTTAAATAGAAATATTTATAATCTTTAAATGATTAATTAGTATGACTATAGTGAATAAATATGTGAGGATTGTGTGGAAATGTGTATGGCTATATATATATATATATATATATATATATATATATATATATATTTAGGGGGAAGAAGAGAATAAGAAGAGGAACAGAGTGACGCATATAAATAACACAATTCAATTACTAAAACATAATAATTTTATTGATAACTGAAAATATTTACAAACAAAACTGAAAATTAAAGTGACTTACAAATTTACTTAGAAACATTAGAATAATAGATGAAGAGGGAGAGAGTAGAGGCCAAAGATTCGTTAAAGAAGGAACTCTTTTGATTTAAACTCTTTTGCTTTACTAGAAGATTCATTGGCTGGAATAGCCGAAACTGGTAAAACTGGAAGAGGAACAACAAGTAATTCCTTTTGAACCTGACCAATAATTATATTAATATCAAACTTATCCCACCATTTGATGAAAAACTGATGGGAGACATGCGGAATTGGATCCACGATGGTACAGGATACCAAATAAGTAAATTTTTGAGACTGAAAATCTGTTACTTTAGTTGGAGCTTGAATATCGTATTGCCATTTAAGAATCTAAGGAATCTTATATTTACTTACGAACTAAAGAATGACAGGGATACCATCATATTTTGGATTATGTTTACTGTGATTGCAAAAATGACCGAGTTGGACTTGCAAAAGCTCAGGGAAGAGGTCGAAAGTAGAACCAAACCTTAACCACCAGAGAGTGAACCAATGGGGGATTAGACTTTTGAATTTATGGTCAAACTGAATAAACCACGAGTAATTGTTTGACTCATTTTGATAGAGGAAGACCTTATACCATGCTTCCATATAATCGAAATAACAGTAAGAGTTATTTTGATTAGAGAGCTGCATAAGATTGGAGGGATGCTTTCCCCAATCAGACATCTAAATGAACTGTTTAATATATAAGGAAAGATAGAGCACTTTAGACTTATCATTATTACCATAAATAGGTTTAATAAAGACTGACTCGGTTTTAATGAGAATATACTTATAATACACAAGGAATTTATAAGGAGCAAGGGGGATGAAGTGCCATCTAAAGGGAAAAAACTGGGAGGCAAGTTTAATAGGGTCATCTTTGGGTTTCATATGGGCTTCAATATGAAATAGGTGATTATTCAATCTAAGCATATACTCAGAAGGAGGATGACTAGGATTTGAAAAGGAGGCCCTAGTCTGATTGCAGAAAGGGTCAACTGGTTCTGGGTTACTGGCTAAGGCTGAACTATAGGGCTTGGGGATTGTTCCAAGGATAGTAAATTTGTTAACTAGGTTAGGTTGCAGAACTGGGTTAACTGGATGAGAAACTAAAGTTCCTCTTGGTTGATTACTTGGGACAGAAGGGCGACCTTGACCACGAGAGGAAGATGCTCCTCGAATGCTCATTTTGGCTGGACGGTACCTGTGTTAATGAATTCCAGAGTAAGAAAATCAGGAATAAAATTGTTACTGCCCTTAATATACTTAATTTCAAAATCAAAAATACTCAATAGGGCTTGCCATCTTGCAAAGGAATGTTTAGAGGCTATGTTTTCTACATCCTTTTCTAAAACATATTTTGCAGATTTGCAATCAATACGAACCAAAAACTTTTGATTTAATAAGTCACTTTGGAATTTATTAATACATAATACTAAAGAAAGTATTTCTTTTTTAATAGTACTATAATTTAACTGTGTACTATTCCATGCACCAGAATGAAAATGAACAATTTGTTCAGGAGAATTGAGGGTAAGTATTTGTTTAAGAATTCCTCTAAAACCAATATCAGAGGCATCAGTTACAACAATTTTAAAGGCTAAATCATTGGAGATGCTAAGGTAGGGTAATGCCTTAACATATTTTTTAACTTGCTTGACGACAGAAGTGTGAATGTCAGTCCAAGGTGGAAGATTGTCTTGCAAACGCTGAAAGAAAGTTTTGCAAATCTTCCGGAGATTTTTATAGAACTTTCCAATATAATTAAGCGAGCCCAAAAATCTCTGCAGTTGGGTTTTATTGGTTATCTTATTAGGAAATCTGTCAGCGAATTGAATAGCTCTATCAATGGGCTGAATAAGTCCTTGATAGATATTAAGACCAAGAAACCGAACTTTAGCTTGAAACAAGCTGCATTTGGAAGGGGAAAGGACAAGTCCATTATCTTTAACTATTTTGAAGAACGATTTCAAATGTTTAATGTGTTCTTCAATGGATTTGGAAAAAATGAGAATATCATCAATGTAAACGACAACAAAATGACTGAAAGGATTCAAAATGTCATTGAGAATATTCTAAAATTCACTAGGGGCATTTTTTAAACCGAATGCTTGAACATTCCATTCATAATGACCAAATGGGGGTAGTAAAGGCTGTTTTATACCTATCATCGGGGTGAATGGCAACTTGCTAGAAACCAGATTTAAGGTCGAATTTACTGAAGATAGTGGCATTGCTTAATCTATTTATGATGTCTTCTTTATTGGGTAGGGGATACCTAATCCATTCTAAGACCTTGTTTAATGGCTTATAGTTGTAACTAGACGGGGAACACCTCTCTCCTTTTCTGCTTCATTGTTGACATAAAAAGCTGGACATGACCATCGAGATTTACTGGGTTTAATTAATACTTTACTAAGAAGATCATTAATTATTAATTTCTTTCTTACATAACTTTATTTGTTCGTGATTCATTTGTATAGGCCTAGCCTTAGTGGGAATCAAGTGTTCCTTAAATTCCTTGGCATAAGGAAGCCTAACAACATGCTTCTTCCGATGCCAAAAGGCATTAGGAGAATCAAAACAAAGGTTGTCTTTTAAATAGGTTTTTAGTTCATCAATCTTTTCTTGAACACCTTGGTTTTTAAGCTATTCTTCAATATGTTTATATTTAATTTCTTCCTTTAAAAAGTTTAAATGGTTAGATTTACAATTTAACAAATTTAAAGATTTAAAGATGGATTCTTCCGGAATAAATCTTAAATCTCTTTCCTTGGGTTTAATGAGAAATTTAAATGTTATTCTTTTTCCTAAATGTCTACAACTTAAACCTTCATTACTGGTAGTAAAAGGATACAATAAATATATAAATGGTAACCCTAATATGATCTTATCTGTAAGATTATGGATTAAAACAAATTATGTTTTAAAACACATGTTATCTTGACAAATATGAACTTTAGGCAGTTTATATTTTATTTCCATCTGACTACCATTAGCTGAATTTAATTTTTCAGTGGTTTTCTTATAGTATTTGGTCGGGATTAAACCTTCTTGAATACAATTTAGATCTGCGCCAGTATCAACTAGAGCAGGAAGTTGTATTGAAAAGGTTTTATCAATAACCAAGTTAATCGAGATATACCATTTCTGAATGGTAATATCTCTAACTCTTTTAAGAGAGAGACCTTGAACAAAGAGATCTGGCTCTTCTTTAGTTCCTGACGATTCTGGTTCATCGTGATCTTCATCGTGATTCTGGAATCATGGACTTGAAGGTCAGATTTTTTGTCATCAAACTCTTTTCTTAAATTAGATACTATCATTTTTAAGATAGAAATCTCTCTTTTTAGTTTATTAACTTCTTGATTTAATTCTGGGAGGGTAACTTCTTTTACCGGGGCTTTAAATCTCTCAAGGGTTTTATTAAGGCTAAATATTGGTTTTTCTTTAGCTTTAATAATCTTGTCTTTTACTCCATTATTTTTAATTTGTAAATCCTTCAACTGTTTAGTGTATTAAATCTTTAACTCGGGATCATAAATTTTACTAATTAAATCGATTAACAAAGAGCTTTCTTCATCTTCTTTGGTAATTACATTTAATCTTCTATTGCAACATTTTTCATTGCAATTATCAGTACAAATAGTAACTTCTTTGTTGTCACTATCTGTTTTATTATTCTAGTACTGCTATTAGAGGAATAAGGAATATCAGAACCTTCATCATCACTGATGTTGTTCTCTATCCTCATTAATTCTAATAGTTGTTCAGTATCTTCACTTGAAACATTTAACTGAGACAACTTTTATTTTATTTTACACTCATTTTTGTAGTGCCCTTTCTGCCCACAATCGTGGCAAATAATTTTACTTTTATCAAATTTTTTAGATGATTTTCTATTGTATTTTTTATTTGTTGGTTTGGGTTTAATATAATATTAATCTTAATTTTTATCTTTTTTATGACTGCGTTTTTGTTTATGAAGCCTGTGACTTCTATAACGACCAATATGTTTATGCTTGTGCTTTCTTCTAGAGGGAGCAATAGGGGGTAAACCATATTGTTCACAGAAGGTTTCTAACTCATACTTGGCTTTTTTCTTATCTTTACTAGATTGTTTGGCTAATTTAAAATCAATACACATTTTTAATCCAATCTTTTGAATATAACTGATTATGTCACCATAAGTTAGGTTATCATAATCAATATATCCTAAATTTTTACTTAATTCTTCACGAACTTTATGAGCGAATAATGAAGGTAAACCATTAACGAATTTTTCCTTCCAAAATGGTTTATTGCAATCATTACGCATCATAACTCGAGAAGTAAACACATCTTTGTACCACCTAAAATCACTTAGAGTGGGACAAGTGAGATTACTTAGTTGATCGTGAATTCTCTAAGTGATATTACTAAGAGTGCCAACAAAATTTACCGTCATCATCTAAATGGACAGCATGGATTATTGATACTCTAGTATCTTCTGTGAGATGTTTTTCCCACCAAGATCTAAGAATACCAGTAAATCCAGTTGCTATTAACTCAACAATGTCTAGATGAGTCAGATTGTTGAATTTAGTTATATAGCTATTAGCTACCATAGACATATGATTTAACTTGTTTAAAATTTCTTGTTCACTAAAACCATCTATGTTCCATTCATAAATTTTATTAGATGAAATAGAGAATTGTTTATCTAAATTTCTCTCTTCGAATTGTAGATCCGGAGGATTAGGTCTAGAATACCAATTCCTGGTTATACTAGTATTATTAACTGTTAATTTTTTTAACTGGTCATTAAAATCTGGAACCGAAGCAGTATCAGAATGATCTGACTAGCTATGGCTTTCATTGTCGGTTTCAATTTAATCAATGATTGAGTACCGCTTGATTAAGGGTTAGTTTTTAATTTTTTTAAATAACTTATCTATTGTTCGGGTAAGTTCACCATCCTTATTGGGTAAACCTAATTTACTTCTATTTTCAGGTAATTTCAACAGAGGATGTTCAATTTTTGAATCGGGTTTTTTAATAGTGGTTTCCTCAAATTTTTCTTCAATTCTATCTAGCTGTTTACCTACAGTCGCTAGATACTGGTTACTAAAATTTAATTGTTCAATAATTTTTTTATCATCTTTATTACCATCCGAAATTTTAAAAGGACTGGCAACAATAGATGTATTTCTAACTGGAAGGAGGACAGTTTCAAGAGGGGGATGACTAGAAGAAACTTTTGATTTATCTTCCTTAATCCATTGTGTTTTAGTTATAACATTACATTTACCCTGATATTGATCATACCAATCGTAAAAAGTAATGTTTATCTTTTCACTGTTAATAAAACGTTTCCATCTATTAACAATCTTATCGTGATCTTTATCTGTTGGATGATTAGATCGAAATAAATGTCTTTGTTCTTTATTAGATTTGGAATTAAAATCTTTAACAAGATTGTCCCAATCTAATTTGAATTCCTTTTTAATGACTCTTAATTGGTTGTTAATGGGAATTTCAAAATCTGATTGAGTTGGAAACTCAAAAGGGGTGGGAGAAGAAGAACCTTCTTCTTCTACATGGTCGAACTGAATAAACCACAAGTGACTGTTTGACTCATTTTGATAGAGGAAGACCTTATACCATGCTTCTATATAATCAAAATAATAGTAAGAGTTATTTTGATTAGAGAGCTGCATAAGATCGGAGGGATGCTTTCCCCAATCAGACATCTGAATGAACTGTTTAATATATAAGGAATGATAGAGCACTTTAGACTAATCATTATTAGCATAAATAGGTTTAATAAAGACTGACTCGATTTCAATGAGAATATCCTTATAATACACAAGGGATTTATAAGGAGCAAGGGGAATGAAGTTCCATCCAGAGGGAAAAAAATGGGCGGCAAGTTTAATAGGGTCATTTTTGGGTTTCATATGGGCTTCAATATGAAATAGGTGATTATTCCATCTAAGCATATACTCAGAAGGAGGATGACTGGGATTTGAAAAGGAGGCCCTAGTCTGATTACAAAAAGGGTCAACTGGTTCTGGGTTACTGGCTAAGGCTGAACTATAGGGCTTGGGGATTGTTCTAAGGATAGTAAATTTGTTAACTTGG
This sequence comes from Panax quinquefolius, assembly GCA_020205615.1. Lineage (NCBI taxonomy): Eukaryota > Viridiplantae > Streptophyta > Magnoliopsida > Apiales > Araliaceae > Panax > Panax quinquefolius. Next base: position 104,981,355 of record CM035157.1, read on the forward strand.
TTAGGTTGCGAAACTGGGTTAACTTGATTAGAAACTAAAGTTCCTCTTGGTTGATTACTTGGGACAGAAGGGCGACCTTGACCACGAGAGGAAGATGCTCCTCGAATGCTCATTTTGGCTGGACGGTACCTGTGTTAATTGTAAGACCCCGAAATTTTTAAATAAAAAGGAATTTCCTTTATTTATTATTTTGAAATAGTAAGGGTTGATTTGATTAATGTGGATAGTTAAGGGTTAAATACGCAAATATTTCAAAATAAGCAAGTGGTTATAAAATATTCATTATCGTTGGGAATATTCGTTTGGTCGTGGGAATATTGCATTGCTTTGGGAATATTCGTACGGTAGCGCAGCCCATGTGTGGGCCCCATAACTGGAAAGCGATTGGATAAAGAAAACGACAAATATAAGTTATTTTTAAATAATGGCGAAGTTGTTACCAATTATTATCTTGTTGGAATACCCGGTGGTTAAAACACACTAATACGCGTTGTTGTTGAAAGAGTTAGCACACCAGATTGCACCAATTATTGATTCTTACGTGAAGAAGGCACTACTCAATAATGGTTACGTAATTATCGCTCAAAGATTTTATCGAGTTAATAATTGTTGCGTTGATATTTTATATTGTTGTTGTTTCAATAATTGTCATTACACAAGATTTTTCATTATCGAAGCAATAATTCATATTATCTCGAATAATATTATTAGATAACATTATGGGCAATGTCTAGAAAGTTCATCTAAGGAGAGGTTTGGTCATCTAATTGCGGCGCCAAGAAGAAGAAATTCTTATTGAAAGCCCCCTTTCCTGAACCGCCTGGTTGTCAATATTGTGATTCTGTAATATTATTTGTGAATAATTAATTATTGATTTATATGATGAGAAAAATATTGATTTTATGTGGATATAGATGGAGAAAATTTTTAAAATGACAATTGTTGAAAATTAATTTTTATCTTTTTCTCGATAAAATAATTCATTTAAATATATTATTTTAATAATATATTAACGGTGATATTTTTACAACGAATGTGGGATATATGAGTATACGAGGAGGAAGAGTATTTTTGTGGCATTAAATGTTTAAAACATGTTAAACATGTCGGTGGACCCCATTTATCGATCGAAATTTGATTATACCGTAAAAATCGCCTGTTTGTGGATTTCGGTCAATTTCTATTTCGAATTTGGAAAAACTTTCTTCTGCAAAGTTGTAGAGAATTGAATTTCCTATAAAAACTCGCGAGATTCGAATTTTCTGATGAAAGGGCTATTTATTATGAATTATTGAAGTTCAAGTTCAAATAATTGATTTTGGGAGTTTAAATTATTTTTGTTAAGAAAAACGTTTTTGTATTTTTTTTGGACATCATTAACATGTGTGGCTGGTGTTTTGACCAAAAGGTGGGCTAAGGAAAATTTGTATAATTATATTAATATTATATTAAATTTTCGCTTTTGGTGTTCTAAGCATTTTCCTATAAATAGGTGCTTAGGTTAGAATTGAAAATCACACCGTAAACTCAAGTTTTCTCTCTATTCTCTCTCGATATTTTGAGCGTATTCTTGTGAGTATTTTGAGTATACTTTGAGTATTGATATATACGGTGCAAGTTCATTCAAATAAGTTATTCCAAATAAGGAAATCGCTTCTCGAGGTAAGTGGATATTATTTTTTTTCGTAATGATATTATTTCTTCAATATCATTATAATCGAAATGTTGATCTCAAGTTTTATCAAATTTGGAACTTTTTTTCATGTCTGGGTTACTATTCATGGGTTACTATTCATGAGTTACTATTCATGAGTTACTATTCACGAGTTACTATTCACGAAAGTACTATTCAAAGTAAGCGTAAGCGTGAAGATGTTTTTGTGGAATTTCTATCTTTTGGTGTCTGAATTACTATTCACGTGATATCGGCAGACTATTCACGATACTGAGACTATTCACGATATCGGCACTATTCACCGAAAAATAAAATTTCTTCTTTTGTCCAAAATATCTATTCGGATACTAGCTCGCATTTGTATCCATGTTTTGATCATTCTTGAATTTTACACCACTATGATTATTTTTGAGGTATTTTTGGACGTGGATAAAACCAAGTACGAATCCTTAATCCTTAATCCTTGTCATTTTGTTTCACTGGATTCGTTTCTTTTAAAAAAAAAAAAATATTTTTCATCATCCTCAGTCTTAAATGATGATATTATGGAATATCTTTGGCCTGTAGTGCAAAGATGAATGATTTCTTAAGAATATCTTTGGCCTGTAGTGCAAAGATGAATGATTTCGAAGAATATCTTTGGCTCAGAGTGCAAAAGATGAACAGTGTTTAAATGAATATGACTAATCGATGAATATCTTTGGCCTCAGAGTAAAAAGATGAATATTTGATTCAGATGTATATTGATTGATGTTACAGGATAAAAGATAGACGATGAACTTTTAAATTCATACATAGAAGATAGTAGTTTGCATTCTCTACTTAACTCTTCTAATGAATTATTATTTCATCATGCAGTATTGATTTAAAATTTGTTGTCTATTGTATTCTATTAGATTTTTCCTGTTGAAGACTAACGATAATTTGTTGTATATTATCTTAGTCATAATATTCTTTATCGAGCTAGTTGAGCTCACCCTTTTCCTTTTTGTTCCATTTTTCTCGTGGAGGCTAGAATATAGCGAAGTATTTAGCCTGGGTATGGAATGAAGGTTTTAGAAAGGATTGTTTAGTAGTCCTCACCATTTTTGTAAATTAATGTATCAATAAATGTGATGAGGATTTATTTGAGTATAGATATTGCTCAGAAGATAATATTTGTATTCAAACTCACAGCTTTTTCTTGTTGTAATAATAAAGTTGTAGTTGTTTTACATGCATGTATTGACAACTCGTAATAGGTGATGTATACCTATTTTGGGGGCGCCGCGGTTGGTATCGTCGAGCTTAGGGATATGATCTCTGGCGGAGATCGGGAATAGAACTAGGAGGGGAGAGACGAGTAAATCCTTCGCTAGTGTGTCCTACCTAAGCTTATTTGTTAGTTGGTCAAGATATAGGGATATTATGTGATATATTGATTTCCTTAATTAACCCTTGTTTTATGATGTGATTTGAGAATGTCGATCGAGAATATTAACAATGTGGAGTAAATGAGACCGTGGAGATGCCTCATTTTTACCAACGAGGAGAACGCAACAGTTGGCAATGTACCTCCCCGTGAACAACACCATTGAAAGCGAGATGATGAACGAGGGATGTTTAGAAGTTTTTTGCAGTTCATGCAAAATCGCACGAGGAGACTCGTGTTCAATCTGAGGAGGAAATGATAGCAATTCACGGGTTGTCACACCAAGCGATTCAAAGAGTTGGGACCACCGTAATTCAAGGGAAAGCCGGATCCGATCACGGCGGAAACACGGGTTAAGCAAATTACCAAGATATTCGATGTCTTGGGATGCACGGAGGAACGAAGGTTCCATTCGCCACCTTTATGTTCCGTGGCGAGGCGTATCATTGGTGGGAGTCTCGTGAAGCGCACCATCCAAACCGCACTTTCAAAGATGTCGTGGGAGACATTTCAGAATTATTTAATGACAAATACTTTCCGAAAGTGTTCGGCTATATGAAGGAAGTGGAGTTCATCGATTGGAACAAAACAACATGACGGTGTCTCGAAGACGAGGCAAAGTTTTTGCGAGTTATCCGTGTTCAGACCTCATTTGGTGGAGAATGAGGAACGATGACGCGGATGTTTCTTAGAGGTTTGAAACCCTAAGATACGCCAAGATCTCATTTCTCATAAACTTTCTCTATTCGAGATGTTGTAAAGCAGGCTCAATTATTAGAGCGAGATAACGAGTACGGCCAACCGAGGGACCACAACCAGGATCGATCGTAAATAGCGATCAATGTAATAATGATAACTGCGGAGAAAGAATCGATTTGACAGAAATGGTAACCACTCTGGTGGTAATCATGGTCATGAAAATGTAAGAAGCGAGAGTCGAGGAGATTTTAAAAGAGGAGATTTAACAACGACTATGTGAAGACGACAGCAGTCTTTGGAAGAATCGGTTCTAAGGGAGGAGAACGACCACGGTCATTATATGCTACAAATGCGGAAAAGAGGGACATATCATCCAAACCGCCCCACAACAGATTCAAGGTATGCTATAGTTGTGGAAAGGAAGGACATATCGCTTTCGAGATTGACGCAGAGCGAAACCTAGTTCATGGGGACGGTGACTCAAAAGATCGTCCCGTAAAAGTCAAAGTCAACGATTCCGGAAGAGCGTTTGTTGGATCGGTCATAATGCGAGGAACCCAAACGAGGTGATCACGGGTAAGCTATTTATGAATTCTTGCGAAGTTTATACCTTACTTGATACCGTGCTACCCATTCATTTATCTCTCCTGCATGTGCTCAATGTTTAAACTTGACTCAGGAGAAATTAGACTTTGACCTATCTGTGGAAACTCCGTTAGAGAAACTTTCATCACATCCAATCGTTTATAAATCTTGTTTGATTCAAGTTGGCACCATTACCTTACTGTTGACCTTATCTCTTTAAAGATACTTGCTTTTGATGTGATTTTAGGGATTGATTGGTTAACAACTCATCATGCCAAAATTGATTGTTTTCGTAAGGTTGTTAGTTTTCATATTCCTAACCAACCCGTTGTTATTTAATTCAAGCAACTAAACCATTAAAATCGATCATCGTCATATCTAATCATAAAGCTATTCGTTTATTAAAAAACGGATGTCAAGCTTTCCTAGCCCATGTTATGGACTTGAATAAAGACACGCCAAATTTGAATAATATTCCCGTTGTTATTGACTTTTCCGACGATTTCTGAAGAACTTCCCGGTCTACCCCGTAACGTGAAGTTGAATTCTTTATTGATCTTAAACACGGTACAAAGCCCATTTCTAAAACCCCATATCGAATGGCTCCTATTGAACTTCAGAGTTAAAGGTCCAACTACAGAATTGTTGGACATCGGTTTCATTCGCCCTAGTACATCTCCTTGGGGTGCTCCTGTTTTATTTGTAAAGAAGAAAAAGACGGAGTATGCGACTTTTGTATTGACTATCGGAATTGAACCATGTCACCATCAAGAATAGGTATCCTCACCTCGTATTGATGACTTGTTTGACCGATTGCTAAGGGCACAATTCTTTTCAAAAATCGATCTTCGCTCGGATATCATCATTTGAAGATTAAATCGAGGATATTCCAAAGGCGCCTTGAGAACTCCCAGATGGGCATTATGAATTCTTAGTCATGTCTTTCGGACTAACTAATGCTCCTGCGGCTTTCATGGATATGATGAACCGAGTATTCAAGGAATATTTGGATCAATTCGTTGTTGTCTTTATTGATGACATCCTCATATATTCTAAAAGCCGTGAAGATCATGAGCACCATTTGAAGCTGGTACTACAAAGGCTTTGTGAAACCAACTATATGCCAAATTGAAGAAATGTGAGTTCGGCGAGGAAGTAGCATTCCTTGGGCACGTGGTGTCGAAACATGGAGTATCTGTTGATCCGGCCAAGATTCAAGCAATACAAAGTTGGGAGCAACCAAGTTTGTGATGTGATGAATACGTAGTTTTTGGGCTTAGTTGGTTATTATCGGAGATTCGTGGAAGGGTTTTCTCGAATCGCTACTCCATTAACTCGCCTAACTCGGAAGGATACAAAATTCGTTTGGAGCGAAGAATGCGAGAAAAGTTTCCAAGAGCTTAAGAGGAGACTTATTTTAAGACTGTTTCTAACAATACCATCCGGTTCGGATGGATTTGTTATCTACTGGCGATGCTTGAGTGCAAAGGGTTAGGATGTGTTCTCATGCAACGTGGGAAGGTCATAGCCTATGCCTCGCGACAACTTAAAGAGTATGAGAGGAATTATCCTACTCATGATCTAGAGTTAGCGTGATGCCGATTGTTTTGCCGCTAAAAATATGGAGGCACTATCTATATGGGGAGAAAGTGGAGATATATTCGCACCATAAAAGCCTTAAATATTTCTTCACTCAAAGAGAACTCAACACGCGGCAATGACGTTGGCTCGAACTATTGAAAAAGACTACGACCACACTATTCAATACCATCCCGGTAAAGTTTAACGTGGTAGCCGACGCATTGAGTAGAAGATCATATGCGGAACGAAAGTGCGATGATGTCAAGTATACGATAGAGCCAACTTTAATAGAAAAAGTTAAGGTTGCTCAAGCCACCAACCCGAAATGATGCGTATGAAGAAGAAAGTACAAGAAGGAGCTATTTAAGCGAGAATTGATGAAGAAGGAATACTTGAGTCCACTCTAGACTTTGTGTTCCTAACGACTACGATTTGAAGTACAAGATTATGATGGAGGCACACAATCACGCCATTTGCAATCCATCCCGGAAGTACTAAAGTGTATCGTGATCTTGACATACATTTTGGTGGAACAATATGAAGAGAGAGATTGCAAAGTTTATCTCGATGTGTTTAACTTGCCCGGCGTGTAAAGGCGGAGCATCTTGTACCTAAGGGTCCGATTGCAACCACTTGAGATTAGGAATGGAAGTGGGAACACATTACTATGGATTTCGTTATGGGTCTTCCTACGGTTTCTCAAGGCATCAATGCTATTTGGGTTATTGTTGATAGATTAACCAAGTCTCCGCTTCATTTCTTGCCGACACGGAGACTTATTCCTTGAACGCCTTGCTAGTATGTACGTGAATGAGATTGTGAGGTTGCATGGCATGCCCTGTATCCATAGTTTCGGATCGTGACCCAAGATTCACTTCAAGATTTTGGGTTAGCTTGCAAAAAGCTATGGGCACGGATTTGCGATTTAGTTCGCATACCATCCCCAAACAGACGGACAATCAGAGAGGACTATTCAAACTCTTGAAGATTTATTAAGACTCGTGTCCTAGACTTCAAGGGTAGTTGGGATAAGTATTTACCATTGGTGGAATTCTCCTACAACAAATGCTTATCGTGCAAGTATAGGTGTGGCTCCATTCAAGCATTATATGGACGAAAATGTCGTTCTCCAATATGTTGGGATGAAGTGGGTGAAGCAACATTGTTGGGACCCGAAAGTTAGTACGTATGACTACCGAAAAGATCCAAATGATTCGACAACGATACAAGCGGCACAAGATCGACAAAAGAGTTATGCGGATCTTCATCGAAAGGACGTGGAATTTAATGTAGGGATCATGTATTGTCATGAGTTGCTCCATGGAAGGGAGTTACAAGATTTGGGAAGAGAGGAAAGCTCAATCCACGATTTATTGGTCCATTTCAAATTCTTGACCGAGTAGGAAATGTAGCCTATAGACTTGCGTTACCTCCGAGTATGTCTCGTGTTCATAATGTGTTTCACATATCGTGCTTCAGTAAATATGTGAAAGACCCGAACCACGTTATTGAGTTAGAACCGGACGAGATAGCCAAGACTTAACGATGAGGAGGTACTGTCAAGATCTTGGATAGGAAGGAGCATGTCCCACGCAAGAAAGGTCATACCACAAGTTAAAGTTTTGTGGAGGAATCATGCTATAGAGGAAATGACCTGGGAATTGGAAACGGAAATGAAAGCGAGGTATCCTCACCTTTTCGAAACACCAGGTACGTAAGTCAATTTCGAGGACGAAATTTCATAAGGAGGGGAGGTTGTAAGACCTCAAATTTTTAAATAAAAGGAATTTCCTTTATTTTTATTTTGAAATAGTAAGGGTTGATTTGATTAATGTGGATAGTTAAGGGTTAAATACGCAAATATTTCAAAATAAGCAAGTGGTTATAAAATATTCATTATCGCTTGGGAATATTCGTTTGGTCGTGGAATATTAGATGCTTAGAATATTCGACGATTACATGCAATTGACCATGTGTGGGCCCCATAACGAAAAAGCGATTGGATAAAGAAAGCGACAAATATAAGTTGTTTTTAAATAACGGCGTAGTTATTTACAAGTTATCTTGTTGGAATACCCGGTGGTTAAAACACACTAACACGCCGTTGTTGAACAAGAAGACACCACCAGATTGCACCAATTATTGATTCTTACGTAAGAAGGCACTACTCAATAATGGTTACGATGAATTACCGCTCGATTATTTTATTGAGTTAATAATTCTTTGCGTTGATATTTTATATTGTTGTTGTTTCAATAATTGTCATTACACAAGTATTTTTCATTATCGAAGCAATAATTCATATTATCTGAATAATATTATTAGATAACATTATGGGCAATGTCTAGAAAGTTTCATCTAAGGAGAGGTTTGGTCATCTAATCAAGGCGCCAAGAAGAAGAAATTCTTATTGGAAAGCCCCTCTTTCCTGAACCTGGTTGTCAATATTGTGATTACGTAATATTATTTGTGAATAATTAATTATTGATTTATATGATGAGGAAAATATTGATTTTATGTGGATATAGATGGAGAAAATTTTTTAAATGACAATTGTTGAAAATTAATTTTTATCTTTTTCGATAAAATAATTCATTTAAATATATTATTTTAATAATATATTAATTGGTGATATTTTTACAACGAATGTGGGATATATGAGTATACGAGGAGGAAGAGTATTTTGTGGCATTAAATGTTTAAAACATGTAAAAACATGCTCGGTGGACCCCATTTATCGATTGAAATTTGATTATAACCGTAAAATCGCCCGTTTGTGGATTTCGGTCAATTTCTATTTCGAATTTGGAAAAACTTTCTTCTACAAAGTTGTAGAGAATTGAATTTCCTATAAAAACTCGCGAGATTCGAATTTTCTGATGAAAGGGCTATTTATTATGAATTATTGAAGTTCAAGCTCAAATAATTGATTTTGGGAGTTTAAATTATTTTTGTTAAGAAAAACGTTTTTGTATTTTTTTGGACATCATTAACATGTGTGGCTGGTGTTTTGACCAAAAGGTGGGCTAAGGAAAATTTGTATAATTATATTAATATTATATTAAATTTTCTGCTTTGGTGTTCTAAGCATTTTCCTATAAATAGGGTGCTTAGGTTAGAATTGAAAATCACACCAGAAACTGAAGTTTTCTCTCTATTTCTCTCTCGATATTTTGAGCGTATTCTTGTGAGTATTTTGAGTATACTTTGAGTATTGATATACGGTGCAAGTTCATTCAGCGTTATTCCAGTCAGAAGTACTGCTCTCTTGAGGTAAGGGATATTATTTTTTTCGTAATGATATTATTTCTTCAATATCATTATACTGAAATGTTGATCTGAAGTTTTTATCAAATTTGGAACTTTTTCATGTCGGGGTTACTATTCATGGGTTACTATTCATGAGTTACTATTCATGAGTTACTATTCACGAGTTACTATTCACGAGTACTATTCATGAAGCGTGAAGATGTTTTTGTGGAATTTCTATCTTTTGGTGTCGGAGTTACTATTCACGATATCTAAGACTATTCACGATATCTGACACTATTCACGATACTGGCACTATTCAATTTAAAAAATAAAATTTCTTCTTTTTGTCCAAAATATCTATTCTGGATACTAGCTCTGTTTGTATCCATGTTTTGATCATTCTTGAATTTTACACCACTATGATTATTTTTGAGGTATTTTTGGACGTGGATAAAACCAAGTACGAATCCTTAATCCTTAATCCTTGTCATTTTGTTTCTTTGGATTCGCTTTTAAAAAAAAAATAAAATATTTTTCATCATCCTCGATCTTAAATGATGATATTATGGAATATCTTTTGCCTGTAGTGTAAAAGATGAATGATTTCTTAAGAATATCTTTGGCACATGAAAAAAAGATGAATGATATCTCAAGAATATCTTTGGCTCAGTAGTGCAAAGATGAGCAGTGTTTAAATGAACATGACTAATCGATGAATATCTTTGGCTCAGTAGTGCAAAGATGAATATTTGATTCAGATGTATATTGATTGATGTTACTGGGGATAAAAGATAGAGCGATGAACTTTTAAATTCATACATAGAAGATAGTAGTTTGCATTCTCTACTTAACTCTTCTAATGAATTATTATTTCACATGAGTATTGATTTAAAATTTGTTGTCTATTGTATTCTATTAGATTTTTCCGTTGAAGACTAACGATAATTTGTTGTATATTATCTTAGTCATAATATTCTTCTTGAGCTAGTTGAGCTCACCCTTTTCCTTTTGTTCCATTTTTCTCGGGAGGCTAGAATATAAGCGAGTAGTAGTCGGGGTATGGAATGAAGGTTTTAGAAAGGATTGTTTAGTAGTCCTCACCATTTTGTAAATTAATGTATCAATAAATGTGATGAGGATTTATTTGAGTATAGATATTATTCAGAAGATAATATTTGTATTCAAACTCACAGCTTTTATGTTGTAATAATAAAGTTGTAGTTGTTTCTGTACCATGTATTGACAACTCAGAATAGGTGATGTATACCTATTTTGGGGGCGTCACATTAATGAATTCTCGAGTGAAAAAATCAGGAATAAAATTGTTACTGCCCTTAATATACTCAATTTCAAAATAAAAAATACTCAATAGGGCTTGGCATCTTGCAAAGGAATGTTTAGAGGCTATGTTTTCTACATCCTTTTCTAAAACATATTTTGCAGATTTGAAATCAGTACGAACCAAAAACTTTTGATTTAATAAGTCACTTTGGAATTTATTAATACATAACACTAAAGAAAGTATTTCATTTTTAATAGTACTGTAATTTAACTGTGTATTAATCCATGCACTAGAATGAAAACAAACAATTTGTTCAGGAGAATTGAGGGTAAGTTTTTGTTTAAGAATTCCTCCAAAACCAATATCAGAGGCATCAGTTTCAACAATTTTAAAGGCTGAATCATTGGAGATGCCAAGGCAGGGTAATGCCTTAACATATTTTTTAACTTGCTGGACGACAGAAGTGTGAATGTCAGTCCAAGGTGGAGGATTGTCTTTCAAACGCTGAAAGAGAGGTTTGTAAATCTTCTAGAGATTGTTATAGAACTTGCCAATATAATTAAGCGAGCCCAAAAATCTCTACAGTTGGGTTTTATTGGTTATCTTATCGGGAAATCTGTCAGCAAATTGAATAGCTCTATCAATGGTTCATAGTGAATTTCAGAATATTCTCAATGACATTTTGAATCCTTTCAGTCATTTTGTTGTCGTTTATATTGATGATATTCTCATTTTTTCCAAATCCATTGAAGAAAACATAGCCTCTAAACATTCCTTTGCAAGATGGCAAACCCTATTGAGTATTTTTTATTTTGAAATTGAGTATATTAAGGGAAGTAACAATTCCATTCTTGATTTTCTCACTCGAGAATTCATTAACATAGGTACCATTCAGCCAAAATGATCATTTGAGGAGCATCTTCCTCTCGTGGTCCGAGTCGGCCTTCTGGCCCAAGTAATCAACCAAGAGGAACTTTAGTTTCTCATCCAGTTAACCCAGTTCCGCAACCTAACCCAGTTAACAAATTTACTATCCTTGGAACAATCCCCAAGCCCTATAGTTCAGCCTTAGCCAGTAACCCAGAACCAGTTGACCCTTTCTGCAATTAGACTAGGGCCTCCTTTTTAAATCCCAGTCATCCTCGTTCTGAGTATATGCTTAGATGGAATAGTCACCTATTTCATATTGAAGCCCATATGAAACCCAAAGATGACCCTATTAAACTTGCCGCCCATTTTTTTCCCTCTAGATGGCACTTCATTCCCCTTGCTCCTTATAAATCCCTTTTGTATTATAAGGATATTTTCATTGAAACCGAGTCAGTCTTTATTAAACCTATTTATGCTAATAATGATTAGTCTAAAGTGCTCTATCATTCCTTATATATTAAACAGTTCATTTAGATGTCTGATTGGGGAAAGCATCCCACTGATCTTATGTAGCTCTCTAATCAAAATAACTCTTACTGTTATTTCGATTATATGGAAGCATGGTATAAGATCTTCATCTATCAAAATGAGTCAAATAGTCACTCGTGGTTTATTCAGTTCGACCACAAATTCAAAAGTCAAATCCCCTATTGGTTCACTCTCTGGTGGTCAAGGTTTGGTTCTACTTTCGACCTCTTCCCTGAGCTTTTGCAAGTCCAACTCGATCATTTTTGCAATCACAATAAACACAATCCAAAATATGATGGTATCCCTGTCATTCTTCAGTTCTTAAGTAAATATAGGATTCCTCGGATTCTTAAATGGCAGTATGATATTCAAGCTCCAACTAAAGTAACAGATTTTCAGTCTCAAAAATTTACTTATTTTTTATCCTTTACCACCGTTGATCTAATTCCTCATGTCTCCAATTAGTTTTTCATCAAATGGTGGGATAAGTTTGATATTAATAGAATTGTTGGTCATGTTCAAAATGAATTTCCTGTTGTTCCTCTTCCAGTTTTACCAGTTTCGGCTATTCCAGTCAATGAATCTTCTAGTAAAGCAAAAGAGGTTTAATCAAAAGAGTCTAGAGTCAGTCCCGCAAGTTCAGCTTATTCCCATGGCATTTCTAATATCAAAAATTGTTCTAGTAAAGAATTAAAGTTAATAGCCCAAGCATTAAATGAAAGAATTGATGAATTACATGAAGATGCCTCTGCATGTTCTTCATCCTCCTCCAGGAATGCTTCTACCAATAAATATGATGATGATGATGACCCATATGGCACCATCGACCTACAAGATGCTCAGGACCCATTTTTCTGACATCTCAGTCACATGCACCTGCTCTTGCAACCAGTTAGTCAAAAGATGCTTCTCCACCGAAAGCAGTCTCCTACCACATGCTATGTTCCTGCTTTTCCACTGAAAGCAACCTCCAAGTCAAACATTTTGGCCATTTTGTCAAAAGTTGCCAAAAGCGTCCATGCATAGTAAAAAGTCAGCACGGTTTTACTGTTCATCAATAGTATTTATTGTCTGTAATCATTTACTTTCTGTAATAGTAACTTTGTAATAGTTCTTTCCTTATTGTATAAAAGGAAGTTGAACTAAGTTAGCAAGGCAGACTTAAAAAGACTCAGAGTTCCTTCCTTGAGGAATCTTTGGCCTCTGCTCTCTCCCTCTTCATCTATTATTCTAATGTTCTAAGTAAATTTGTAAGTCACATTAATTTTTTTAGTTTTGTTTGTAAATATTTTCAGTTATCAATAAAATTATTATGTTTTAGTAATTGAATTGTGTTATTTATATGCGCCACTCTGTTCTTCTTCTTATTCTCTTCATATATATATATATATATATATATATATATATATATATATATATATATATAGATTTATAGATTTATAGATTTCATTTAAAAGGAAAGCTTCATAACCTAATTATACATTAGGTGAGATAATTAAATAACCTAAGGGTTATGGTATTGAAGAATTGTTAGTATTTAATAATTATATTAACTTAAGAGATTAATTTTATTATCTCCAATTCAATAATTATTTTAAACCTAATTAAAGCAAACCTAATTAGGTTATGAGTTAAAGTTACATGTATATTAATTAAATTCCATAAGATTGAGAATAGGAACCCTAAATAAATAATTAGGCTAATATATATTAAAATTGTTAAAATATGTTTATTACATAGCCCAAAACAATTAAAGGAAAGCCCAAAAGAAATAAAATGCAAGCCCACACTTAGCCCACTTGATTAAGGCTATTTTAGACCTTTGATTAATCTAATTTATGCATTAAAATAAAGGAAAAATAGATGGGTTATTGGGCATATGGGACCAGCCATGTTAGGCCTTTTAAGGCAAAGTAATTAAGTTAATCAAGTTCCAAAAGTAGGAAGTCTTACACACAAGGACAAGTGTGCCAAGCCACCATTGGTGGAAAATCTAATTAGTAACCTTAATGGCATGATTAGGCATGATTAGAAAGGGATATGGCTAACCCTTTTGTCCAAAGGGCAAAAGAAACATGGGGGATATTAGCATCCAATTTCATTTCACCAACATCTTCATTTCATTTTCATTCTCCACCATTCTCCTTCGTCTTCTATTTTTCTCTCAACTAGCAAGAACACAAAGAGAGCAAGAGAGAGAGGAGAGGTTCAGATTCTAGTGGGGAAGAGGAGTATACTGTTCATGCATCCCAAGTTCCTAGTCTACTTTGGAGAGAAAAGAAGAGTATCTGACAAAACAAGGTAAGGAAATCAAACCCTAATTTTTGTTGTGTATGTTCTATGTGATATTGTAAATGACTCATGGTAGTGCAAGTTCTAGTAGGCTAAAGTCTTATATGAAGGATAAATATTGAGTATAATATGTTTAACATGTCCATCTATATAGTTTATGTTGGAAAATTTTGGGGAAAAGGAAGTTAAAGTAGTTTTGGGAAAAACCCTAATTTAAAGGGGTGATCATTGCTTTTCATTTTGAAATCTACAAATGGTTTTTGTAATTTTGTTTCTTGGTATGCTAGAACTATGAGTTAAGATCAAAACCCCTTTGGAAGCATGTAAAAATGTTAAAAAATGAGCAAGATATGAATTTATTACCAAAACACTCCAACTATGAACTCATGTGCGAGAACAGTCACTTCTGGGCTAATTTCCTGGACCAAAACAGATCCAAATTTGATGTTTGATGAATGAAAATTGTAGTTAGGGAAGATATGATTCCAACGAGTCTGATTGGACCCAAATCGGAGTTGTAGATTTCATTTTATTCAATTTTTAGTGAAGGACCCCAAATATGGAAAAAAATCAAAAAAAAACTCATCGCTTGCTCAAAGACCTAATCGAATCCAAGACAAACATTTCCGATGGACAGGTTCGGCCACTTTCTAGCAGTTTTCATGGTGGTTCTTGAACCCAAATTTGTCTAAAATTCTAAAGAATATTAAGATATTTAATCCAAATTTTTTTCTGGGCAGTTAGCTAATTATTAAGTAATTAGTGGTTTAAACCCATTTAAATCACTTTAAAACTTACTAATTTATAATTTTTAATGTAATTAATGGATTATTAAACTAATTACATGAAAATTGAATGTAATTAACTATTTAATTATTATCTAAGTATTATTGGGTGATAATTAAGTAGAGTTAGTAATAATAAAGTAACTATTGATTATTTAACTAAAATAAAATAATAAATAGGGTTAAACCATTGATTAATATTAAATAATAATTAAAGAATGCTTAAGTAAGATTATGTAATAATGTAATTACTTACTTACATTGACATAAAATTTATAAATTAATTATTTATTATTTATTTAATATTTAATAATAAATAAGAATAAGTGATAATTAATTATTCTTAAGTTAATAAGAAAGAATAATTAAAGACTTGTGAAGTAAATTAATTATTTATTACTCAAGGATAAATATATAATTAATTAAATAATACATAAGAATAAATGATAATTAATTATTCTTAAGTTAATAAGAAAGAATTATTAAAGACTTATGAAGTAAATTAATTATTTATTATTCAAAGATAAATAAATAATAAATATATAAATAAATAAGAACAAATGATAATTACTTATTTTTAAGTTAATAAGAAATAAAATTAAAGATTTATGAAGTAAATTAATTATTTATTATTCAAGGATAAATAAAAATTAATTAATATTAAATAAGTACAAAGGTTAATTAATTGTTCATTTATTAATAGTAATGAATAATTAAGGACTAATAAATCAATTAGTTATTATTCAAGGATAAATAAGTAATTAATTATTACTTAATTAATATTAAATAATAATTAAAGATGAATAATATTAATTATTCAATATTTAATATTTAATTAAATAATAAGTAGACATAATTAGCTATTATTTATTAAATAATAATTAAAAGTAATTAATTGATTACTATTTAACTAATATTAAATGGTAATTAAATGATGATAAAGTTAATAAATAAAGATAATTTAAACGACTCATTAATTAAACAATTATAATAAATTGTTTAAGGATCTAATAAGTGTTTATTAATTACTTAAGAAAGACCTTATAAATTTATAAAATCATTAACCTAAGATTTATTAAATATCTTATAGGATTAATGATGGTACATTATACTATGTGTACATTGTGATTGAATTATTTGCTAGATAATAGCATAAGTAAGCATGTAGGAGTACGATTACACGCAGTACTAACTAGTAGACCAACATTGTCAATGTTAGGTCATTCAAAGAGTTTTAATTAAAGCTAGTTAGCCATAGCTCGTCAAACATGCATGCAAGTTTCCTAACTCAAACTCGAGTTATTATTTTTCAAGCATGTTAGTGGATAATTATTGTTGATTATTCCACATCTATGATATTTATTGATATTCGCATATTGTGCAAGTTGTTATTAATATGCAAGTTCTCTAACTCAAACTCGAGTTATTATTTTTCAAGCATGTTAGTGGATAATTATTGTTGATTATTCCACATCTAAGATTGTTATTGAATATTCGCATTTATTGCAAGTTCTCTAACTCAAACTTGAGTTATTAATTTCAAAGCATGATTAGTGAATAATTATTGATAGTTATTCACATCTATAATGATTATTGTTATTTGCACATAGTGTAATTGATTCTTGTTCTATTATTGGAACTATTTACGAGCCATGTCTCAACTATTTGTTTTGGCTAGACTAATATTTGTTAAAGCATGAAACATTCTATTTATTATGAACTGATTTATTGTTGGAAGATTTATGCTAGTGATTTCGGCTTGATCAATATTGATATTATATGTTGAAATCATAGTATTTCTTTGAAAGCAATCCAAACCATATTGTTATGGTACGGACTCATGATGTAAGACTGAGAAGAACAACCCTTATAAAAGGGGGTACTTTATTGTCGTAAAACGACCCTTGCGCGCTATGTTTGAGTATTATACATAATATAGGGTACAATGGTGTTGATCACTTCATGTACTTGCAGAAGAGTATAATTAGTTTTTATAACTAACTTATATTCTTGAGGTAATTCAGCTTTAATTACTGATGATTCCTCGAGTAGTTCTTGATCCATTTATGATCATTCAGCATGAAATCTGGGAATATCCCACTTTGTTGAATATTTTTGTAGTATTGATAATTCTTCTTAATCAATTGAATATTATTAAACCTTCAATAGAAGTTTAATCTTTCATCCTTGGAATGTTATTTAATATGAAACTAAAGAAAATCCTTGTTATTGCAAATGATTTATTATTCAGCTACTTCAAAATCTTTAGAATATCGTTGAAATTCTAGAAAGTTAAATTCTTCTTTATCTTTTATTGTACGCTTTAACTTGCGGAGAAAACTCGTTGCACACCCTTGCTTAAATAAAATATTTCAACTAATTTCGAAGTAGCAGAAGGTTCTAATAAAGACAAAGGCAAGGGTAAGATCCAAGAATAGTTTAAGATGAATGTTAATTATTATATTATCTTATGGTATTATTTATGTAAACCTTTTTTAATATTAAAGGCGTGTTTAAGTTATGGTAACAAAGACCTTGGGATTATGTTATGAAACTTTATTATAATGAACAATGTATGTTTATTATTCCGCAATAGTTTATAGAATGGTTATGATGATGATAGATCATGAACACTGAATTCGAGGTTAGAGAACCTAGATTTGGGGGCGTCACATGAACTTTCCACAACCATATGTGTTCAAGAACTTATCTTCGCAATATGTAATCTAAGAACAAATCAAGGACTATCCATATGCTTACGGCTCAGAAACATAGCATATAACTATGAGTCACAAACTTTCCATAAGTTTGAGTTTCAAGAACTTGCACCTATCTTATCATTCTCTACCTATCAAATATATACACGGAAAAAAATTAATATTCTCACCATATACATATTGATAGCGCGACGTTACTATTCAAATGAATATCACTGTAATAAACTTGGTGGTTGTTACCCCAAAGCACAAACTCCTGTCCATAACAAAAGTTCTTCTAACTCAGCTATCACATGAGTACACCAATTAAAATTTCATAACATTATAACTTTATCTTTACTTAATACGAATTATCTTTAATTCGTATGATATCCTGTACAACTCTTCTGAGTTATTCTTCCCATAGTAATTCATAGTACCATTCATTTATAGCATTAGTTATAAATCATCCATCATTTAACAGAACATTTATTATTATAATTCAATATGATCACGTGGTGATCTTCTTCCTTAATCATTTAAATCAACGATTTTCTTATCCTTCTCTCTACGATTATAGCCTTAGGTACTCATACCTAAGGTGTATACCCTATCAACTTTGATACCAAATGTAACGCCCCTAAATCCGTTCTATTTTCACACCCGGATTTCGTGCATCATGGTCCCATCTATTACCAAACATACATCATTATATAGTTAAATATAACAACATATATTCTCAAATCTCAAGTTCTAATACCTTATAACCTTGTTCATTACAAATAATGATAATTATATTGCAATTTACATCTTACAAAAGTGACTTTCACCCACCACCAAGGATACATAAAAGTTCATAAAACTATTCTATATTACAAGTCTTAGCTTTATCTTCACGCTCATTCATATACTGAATGGCACCTTGTCAGGATACCGGTCAGCTTGATCTTTACTTGATCCTTAAGTTCTTTCTAACATCAGTTGCTAAAAATGTTTTTATTTAAAGCAAGTGTGAGCATTCAATTGCTCGGCAAGGCATAGCAGTTGAATAAACAACATCAAGAATTTAACATTTCTTTAAAACTTCAATAACCGAACGAAGGTTATGAAGGAGTTTGAATAATAGGAATAATTCTAATTCCTATCATTTTAAAATATTACTCACATTCATTTTGCAATACTTTCATTCTTCTATCTTTTTCATACATATTCTGTCTGGCTAGAATCATTAGCTCAGACTTAACAATAAATGTTCACGAATAAACAGAACATTTTCATATTGAACAATTCAACCACAAAATAATTCATCTCATAAAAACACCGAAGGGTTAAAATTATGGCACAAGGCCTCATACATTTTACCACCTTATTCAAATATAACACATTTGCACATAGATAAACTTCTCAATTTCAACATCTGAAAAAGTTTAAGAAACTAGCATTCATTTTAAATATGAATGAAGTTAGGAAACTTGCTTTACTTACGCGATTCTGACTTTAGGTTTACCGAACCATTTATTCCAATCCCTATGTAACATATAAGAAAATAACACATACACCAATTATTCATATACTTGAATTACGCAATGGTTTAAACTTCACTTTACTTCTTATGTTTTGTGTTTATAACCTAAGTTCACTAAAACCCTCCTTCTTTACCGTTTTACGGCGTCATGACATATAGAGATGTCTTAACTCACACGATCATCATCGTTAATGATTTATATTCTTATCTTCTTTTTATAACTTTTCTAGGACTTAGCACACATCGAGTCTCTACTAGTATTCCATATGGTACTCTAAGTGGTTTCCCATAAACAACCAACAAACTAGTTTCCTGTCTCATCTACACTGTCTTTCACAGCGAGTTAGACCTGTTGCTAGTTTCGTATATACCTCCGCTCTCTAAAGGAATTGTTTAGCCCGGCTTCCATATATCAACCATTAAAGATTATGAATGCACCAGAATCTAAACTTAACTTAACTTATCTGAACCATTAAAGCTATAACGTTCGTTAAGTTGATCTCCTATTCCTTTTGGCTTTCTGGCAACTAAATGTCATACCTCAGGATTTATTCCTTATCGTCTAAGTCATACAGTCTTTTGTACACCTAAAACAATCATTCAATGTTAATACTATGCGTTCATAGCATTAAACATTTTACCTTACCTTATTCATATCTTATAACATCCGGTTCATTCGACTCGGAACGTCATCAAAGTTAAAAGCATTAACTTAGTTTCTTAACGTTATGCGTCATTCTCATTAATTTAGTTTCTTCATCGTTCACAGGTTTAATCATTATTCTTCATTACCCTATTGTCAAACCATACACGGGGTGTAGGTTCTGCCCGTTTAATATTCTCGTACACTCAACCCTCACGTCGACTAAAGTGTTTAACGTTTACGTTTCATTCTACATTTTCTATCCAACTTACATTCGGACTTTCATTAAACTTATTACCGTTCATTACGGATTTTTTGATAATTCATATCTTACTTACTATCTTCGTCAATGTCTAAGTCATACAATCAATGTATACTTAGAACGTTCTTCGTGTTCTTCTCGCACGTGTTCTTCGCGTTCTTTGTTCGTTCTTCATTTTTAATCAATATTTTGATTACGATTTAATTTTTTCTTGGAATTTGGTATTATAAAACACCTTTCCTTACTTATTTCACTGAATCGTTCATATGATACATTCGAATCGCTCAAATTCATTACGAAATTCATACTTCTATAAGAAATTTTTTATAAATAAATCTTTAATTCTTCATATTTCATTTTCTTATTTCTTCATTTTCTCACTATTTCAACCATATGAAATCATTCTTAACATCTTCTTCTCCTATTTTTATTAAGTTATGTATAATAACATAGAAAACTTAAAGAAAATTTAGTTTAGAGTAGGTTTTGGATTACCTTTCTTCTTTAATCTTCTCCCGTTGGACAAAGTTTGCACACGGGCTAGCTTTACCTATTCCTTTTTCTCCTTATCCAAATTCTCTCTCTCTCTCTCAAGTGTTGGTAATTTTTAAATCACCAACAAATGAGCGATGGCTGTCCTTATATAGAAAACCAAGGCTAGGGGCAAAATAGTCATTTCGCCCCCAAAGTTGCTATTTCAACCTCATTACTAACCCCCTTACTATTCATGAAGCTTCTCCTGGAAGCTTCGTGGTTCTGTCTTTCGGGATTTGTTCGACAGTTTAAAAAATTACGATTCTCGGAATCCAATTATTTTTGGATATTTCGCCTTTCTTTTAAAGGTTAACTTTTATAAATTCTTCAAAACTTCAAAAAATTGAAAAACACTTTTCGATGTTAAGTTTTTTTCTTCACGTTTTCCCTAATATAGTTAAACGAATAAAAAGTACATAACAGTACTTTTCGTCATTTTTATTTCATCCGATTTCTGCACGTTTTTTGAGAAAAACTTTTATCGGCTAACAAAACTTTTCACAACATATTATTATCAAATCTTTTGACAGAATGTCATTTCGACATACCGATCTCTCAGAAAGGCTTAGTTTATTCAAACACTAACCCTTAGGGTCTCGTCAGGTGAATAACGCCTATTTCGTTTTTTTCCTCAAAAATGTTTTTGTTCCAGGAAAATTTTTATTGCCGTCTTGAAAATTCTTACTCATTCAGCCTAGATCGTAGCCAGAATTCTCTTGTTTTATAATCATCCTAGGTTCTAGAATGATTAATAAACACATAGCATAAAATATTATTAATAAAAATTCATTTTATTAATAACTAATTCTTTAAACTTAAATTCTGGACAATCTGATTTCCGGGTTGTCACAATGGTCTAATTAAATTATTGAAG
This sequence comes from Panax quinquefolius, assembly GCA_020205615.1. Classification (NCBI taxonomy): domain Eukaryota; kingdom Viridiplantae; phylum Streptophyta; class Magnoliopsida; order Apiales; family Araliaceae; genus Panax; species Panax quinquefolius. The sequence continues at coordinate 105,002,849 of CM035157.1, forward strand.
GAATGATTTAATGAGAGAAATATTAATTAATATTATATTATTCAATTAATTATTGTTTTGTGTAGCTGCATATAATTGAGTAATAAAGTTACTTCGTGCATGAAATATAAAATGAGGTGTGACATTAGAAGGTGAATAATTGTCATATAAAACTTTGTGATAAAAGTAAATTGGATTAAATAATTTTCTAAGTTACATCATGATGTATGGTACATCAATTAAATGTGCATGTTAAATATATGGGAGAAAATAAATTTAAGCAAATAAATATTTACTCTTAAACTTTTATTTCAATATTTATATGTAACTGAAATAATAAGTTTTATGGAATTAATGGGTTAATAATACCCAACCAAATTATATTTAAATATTATTTGGACTAACCCAGTGTTCATGGATTATATGATTATATGTATATATACCCCCAACTTATCTGTAAACCCAAAAGAAATTAAAACCTTAGTATTGTTGGTAGCGATTTTGCAAATGCTGAGAGTTAGAGGAAGTGTCCCATTACGAGTGTCCCATTTCTTCATTCACGTGAACCACCATTGGCCTAGTCTACCTTCCATTCTCAGACTTAGAAAAATCAAAATGATGGCTAGGGGAGTGGGTTGATGGGAGTAGTTAACCGCTATTCCACCAAATTCTTCTTGCCTATTGGGTTCTCTCTTCTTCTTTTGGTTCAAACTCTAGGTCAATGGTTTTGTATGTTTTTTGAGTTCTCTATAAATTTTAACCCCTCTTTTCAAATTCACCTTGCTAGATTGTCTATTAAGATCATTTAGAGAGAGTGAGTTGTTAATTTGAAAAAGCTATCTGAAATTTGGAAGCAAGCTTGGTAACTCAACTTCAACACAGGTAATATTTCTGAAATGTGTTCTTAGTTTCAAGTTTGATAAATTTTTAAAATTGTATGAATTACTTGTAAATTAATTCGTAAATTGCTATCATGATGTTAATTGAGTTGTTATAAATGTATGGAGTCAATAGGTTTGGGTTAAACATGATGAATTGAAGGATTTCATGGATTGTTAGCTGAGTTCTGCAGAAGTATAGGCTTGTCTGTGTCTATACCGAAGTGGCGTGGTCGTGCCACTTCCGAACACAGCGCAGTCGCGCTGCCTATTAGTCATGAAATTTAATTTTGTTGCTTTCTATTATGTTGAGCATGTTAGTTTGACTTGATTCTAGTTATAAATAACCCTAACTTACTAACTTAGGTTGCTTTACTTATAGTCACTCACCTTAACTTGTTTTAGTTGGAGTTTTAAAGGAAACTTATATGTTGAAAAATGAAACTCGACGAACTATATGTCTTTCAAGTTCTAACCTTGTGAGCATGTGTAAATACCCTGGATATTTATATAAAGGGGTCTAATATGTGGTATAAAGTCGTCTTGCATATACTAGATTGTTATAGTTTTGTTTAGTAATGATTTTAAAGGAAAAACTAGAATTTTTGGAAAACAAACCTTGATAAATCTTATGTCTTTGAAGTCTGATCTTTTGGCACAAGTACATGGCTTGATTATGTACAAATAATTATGGGGTGTGGTTTCAAGTTTGCCTTATGTGTAATAGATTGCATAGCTTGGCTTCCAAAGAAAACTTGAAGTTTTGAAGTCTAATACTCTTCAACATTGTGTAATTTATATATTCTGACCATTCAAGCATGTATGCTAGAACATTTTATGCTCTAGACATGACTAATATGATCATCCTCTAGCTAAGCATGATTTAGACTTTTCAAGCATGGTTTAGAATGAGATTTCAAGTGTTAAACTATTCAACCTAAGTGTAAATAGGTTGTATACATGTGAGCGTGAGTATTAAAGGTTTATTAGCATAATTATGTGATATAATGGGTAATATGGTTAGCCTTTTGTGCAACGAACTCTTTAGACTTGTTAAGTAAATGTTCCCGAATACAACTATAACTTGTTTGCAAGTAAATAAAAGCGACCAAACCTAGCCTAGAACCTCATAACATGTATGTACAGTATGTATCATCATCAATGTATGGTAGTAAGTGAACTTAAGATCATGCAAACTGATTTTCAGTACTGGTTTTCACAAGGAGCAGCGTGACCGCGCCACTCCATAGTCTAAATCCAGCGCGGCCGCGTCGTAAGACAGTGTAATCTGACTGTTTATTTGATAATTTAAAACTTGATGCATGTGTGTATAAATATCTTAAGCTATGCTACATGACTTAAGTAATGTTTTAAGTGTTCAAGCATGTAATGACTATATGAAACCAAGATTTGATAAGTGTTTCTAAAACTTTTTACAAGCTAAGACAACGGTGATTTCAAAAATATGCGGTTTGATTGTATATCAAAGGTGGGACTGAAAGTATATGTTTAACATATGTTTAATATGTGTGTAGAATAGTAAGATTGTGAACCAAACTTGTATAACTAATACGTATATACATCTATACATAAATAGGATACTATAAGCCTTTATAGTGACGTTAAGCTTTAGATTTGTAATCTATGCAAAAGGAAAGTTCCCTAACTCAAACTCGAGTTATTATCTTTCAAGCATGTTAGTGGATAATTATTGTGATTACTCCACATCTATGATTGTTATTGAACATTCGCATTTATTGCAAGTTCTCTAACTCTCTTAACTTTACCTATTGTGTAAATCTGAATTGTTGTTATATCAACCATATTTACATCGAGTAAATATCCATTAATATTCGGACTTTGATTTTGTATCTTGATGTTGTTACAAGCATTGAACTTATCGTTCATAAATGCATTATAAAAGTTGTCTAAGCCATTTGAATCGGATAGACTAATATCATGTGTTAGAAAGTTATCCTAACCAATTGTCTTGGTGTAGACTCTTAAAAAATCTACTGAGATGAACAACCCTCATTGAAGGGGAAATTATATATTGTCGGGAAACTGACGCGCACATAAATAGCATGTTTAAATGTTATGCAAAACATAGGGTACCGTATTTTGGGTTGATCACCTAATATACTTATTTTATTGGATTATCAGTTTAATACTGATGATTCTAGTAGGCATTTTTGGTCCATAGTGACTACTCAGTGTTGAAACCTTTTAATCCTTTTAAAATCCTTTGGTCTATAATGACTCATTGTTTATTGTAACAACCGAGAAAATTAGATTATAATGTAAAATAAATTTTATTTAAATATATTGAATAAAATTATATTATGTGTTATTTATAACGAGTAAGCGAGATAAAGGTTATTCTATAACCTAAAAGAGAGATATGGTAGTAGTACTCTGGCTAAGTGCTAGAAATAAGGTGTTTGAATTTCCAAGATGAAAATAAAAGCATTCCCAGAAATTCTCCGAAAAACACTATTCATACATTTCTGCTCTGGAATTATTTATAAACTAACGGGAAATACATAATGATAGAATGTTAAGGAAAGATTGATTATTTAATAATAATTCAGTTATGGCAAACGCAATTTTTTTTCGCCTACGTACTCAAATGCGAGAATGTTAGGAAAAATGAAGATTTGAATAAATTGATGGTCGTATAATAAGAAAGATATTATACGAGGGAATGAATACAAGTATAATACAAGGTATTATACAAGTATATACGAAATATAATATAACGTATAGGATGAATGATATACGAACTAGTATACGAAGGGGATACGAGAATAATACAGTAAGAGCATAAATCATTGATTAATGGACTAGTGGAATTTAAATGTGCACTTTGGCAACCCCAAGTGAAAGTTAAGAGAGGCCAAATGACAAAATTATTCAAGGCCCAAAGATAATGTAATTCAAGCCCAAGGTTAGGCCTAAATGGAATTAAACTTAAGCCTGAACCAAGAACCGAACCCGTGAATCGAACCTATGGGTCACCGGATAGGAAAAACCCATGGGGAAACCCATGTGGGCCCCCCATAATTAGTTATGACTCGCCACTTAGTGGCCAAACAAAGGAAGAAACTTAGTTTACAAGTTTGGAATAGTAAAGAGGTGAAATAGTAAGGAGGTTGGGTGACCATTTGACCCTTTTCCCTCTCTTTGCCAATTCAATAAATATGGAACTTAGATTGTTATTTGTTAGTTGATCAATTCACTAACACTTAAAGCATTATATTGAGAGATAAGTGAGAGCTATTGCAACTAATCAAAGAAGAATAAGAAAGCTAGAACCTTAAAAGGTAAGGAAACTTTAACCTTTAATCTTCATCTCTTCATTTCTAACCTTGATATAGAAGTGATTATTGGTGGAACATGTGTCTTAAGAAGTAACAAGGATGGATATTAGTGAACTTTAAACATTAATATTCATGTTACAAGTGGAATCATAATCAAATAAGTAAGAACTAATGAAGAAAACATAAATATTTAACATATGTTGATGGACAAGTTTAAAACCATCGCGTATAGGATTAGATTCTATATGTTTGGTTAGGATGATAGAGGTATGAATAATGGAATGAATCCATTTTGAATGGAGTAAAAATCTCAACTAACAAAGTTATGGCGAGATTTATGAAATTAGACGATAATCGTCTAAATTATAAAAATTCTCGGAATGATAGTTAAAAGTCGTTGTTTAACTCAGAAACCTTAGTTTTCAATGGAGTATTGTAGAACTTTATATTTAAGAATTGTGGACTAAAAAATGGTCGAATTCCGACTTAAAACAAAGAAACAAGCTATGAACGTTCACGAACGTTTAACGAACGCATAATAGAAAATTTAAATAGAGAATTTAGTGTTAATGGATTCGTAAACTTATTCATCCTAATGAAATCGAAGTATGCGAGATATGTGATATAATGCCTTTTGAACGAGCCAATTCCAACTTATAGCGATTAAGTTACGAGCCCGGGAAGAATTAGAAATGAAAAACATAAAAAAAAATTCAAAGGCTTCGTGGTTCGGCAGGCAATACCAAGCCTCGTGGAAGTAAATACACACAAACGCCATAATCGGATCCAAGATATGGAAGAGTCGTGCTGTAGCACAACCTATAACAAAGGACATGGCGCCGCAACGCCGATCCTAGACCAATGGCAGCGAAGAATGACAATGAATACAAAAGAAAGATAAGTTGATTGAAGGTGAATTATGACCTTAATTAAACTTAAAATAACATCATAAAGGATGATTAAAACCTTAATTTTAACATTTAAAAGTTAACGAAAGGTTACAAAACATAAACCCAAAGTAAGTTTAATAAGATGGTAACCGTACGCACGTTAAAAGGATGTTTGAGATTTCTTGAAATATAATTACTTAAACATAGAATATGTAAGGTTACTTGTAACAATAAAATGTTATAAATTAATAATGAACGTTAACAAACCTAACAAATGTTAGTAATTTAAACAAATGGATAGTTAGACTGAGAAGAAGGAGAAGATAGGTTAATGACAATACTTATTGATTGTTTATGACCTAACATGATATGCTATGTGATTATGTATGTAGAATCTATAACGACTCAAAAGGAAAGTGAATTAACAATAGAAGACGCTATAGGCAAGTGTTCTAAACCCTTGTCTATACTTATTTTGGACAAGCTTTATGATTTATGTATCATACACATGAATTGACATACAAAAAAGTCAAAGTTATTTCCTTCGGCTAGACTAAACGTAGAGTATTTTGTGGATTTCATTATAATCTATCAAAATATTATTGATATTGTTGACGTCGGGATTTTTACTTTCCCTTTTCTGTTCTTGTCTTTTGGTTTTCTCATGTTAGGTGAGATTTGTTTGAAAAAATAAGTTGTAAAAAGGTCCGACATTTATATATCGATGATTTGACTGTAAGAGTTGCTAGTTGGTTTTTTAAATGGTTGTACCAACACAACCAAGAAAAGGTTTGCACATTGACCCAGTGATATGACACTGTTAAACGAGTTTGTGAAATCGAGATTCGTTAGGGTCCGGGGACTTGCTTATGCGGAGGGAATGTGTTAGGCACCCCCCGACATCCGTGTTACCACGGTGACCGCCACTTTTCAATTAATCTGTTATATAAATGTGTGTGTGGGGGAGGGGGGTCAATGTGCAATTATTTGGAAGTAGTGTTATGCCTCGTTCGCACCTATATACAAAGGGTTTGAATTTGTGTAAAAATTCTGTTTTAACAAGATATAGCAGTGATGTTTTGTAAAAGAGGATTTTCAAACCTTGTGCTCAATAGTAATTAAGGCCTTTGATACTTCCATTTTTTATTAAATGTTGAGCTTTATTACTTTTATTTTAGAGATGTGAAGCATCTTCGAGAAAATAATATATATAGCAGTGCCGAACTCCTTGTGGGCATGATAGCCATCTAAGGAAATTCATACACTGTGAATAATGTACAAGTTCTTTATAGCCGAAAATGTCCATCACAGGAACCGAATCTAGATTCAGTAGACTGAATCTGTGATCACATGATTTCTAGGCTCACATAATGTACCAGTTTATATGAAAGTTGTATATATATATATATATATATATATATATATAAGTTTAACTTCATATGGACCTGAAATGTAAATATATAAGAGCGGTAAATATATATATATATATATATATATATATATATATATATATATATATATAAAAGTCATAAACGATAGGATATATATCGATCCCATTTCGCTTTTATCATTTCAAATGATTTGTCATATATATATATATATATATATATATATATATATATATATATATATAACAATCCATAATTTTAAATTGTTATTCAAAATATTTATTAAGTTATATAAATATTTTAATTGATGTGTTTATTGATCGAATAAATATTTTTTTAAGGTGATTTGATTTGATTATTTATTTTTAAATAAATAATTTAAGAGTTAGGAAAATTGATCATCTTGAGATAATATTCTCATTTTATTTAATAATTAAGTTAAAGAGTTTATAATGATTAAATAAATTATTATAATAATATTTTATGTGAATTTGTAATTAAAATGATGTGTCAGTTGATTAAATAAAATTATAATTTTATTGTATTAATTTATGTGGTGAATTAATTTAATAAATTGTTTTTAGAATTAATTAAATTGAATATTAAAATTTAATTAATTAAAGTGTGACCATAAACTATGCTATTAAGGAGTTATTAAAATAAGTTAAAGGAGATTAATTAGGTTTATTACCAAACAAGGCTTAATGCATATTAAGTCTTTAATTTAAATATGTTTTACCAAACAAGGCATAAGGATTTAATTGATTAAATTTTAAAGTAGTTAGCCAAACAAGCCTTATGGCTTTTGATTTTTAAAAATAAGATAATTGATATCAGTTATACATATAATTATATTATATAATTAATACCTATATTATTACCTATACGTTATATTTTAGTATGTAAGTTAGAGAAGAAGAACGCAGAAGAAGAAAATGAAGAGAAATTGAGAGAGAACTTGAGAGAATTCTAGATAGGTTTGAGAGAAGAATTGGGAAAAAGAAAGCTTGTTGATCAAAATGGAAAGTTATCATCTTCTAGAAAACAAGGTATCATCTTACCCCTTTAAATTTCTTTAAAGTTATAGTTTTATTCTCTTCCAAAACTTTTTGTAAAAACTTTATGAAGGTCAAATTATTTGTGTTATATAGTTTCTATGTGATAACTAGTTGTTATGAAATTGTTTTCATAAGTATATATATGAGTATAGTAAATGAATTCATGTTATGTATGTATTTTGTGAAGGAAATCATATTACAGTGAATTGGCATGAATAAATATATGAATATGGCTTAGTTTAAAGTAAAATTGAGGTTTAATTCTCTGTATAATATATAAATTGACTATTGAATTTGAAAGGGGATGAATAATCATAAGCATAGTATGTTGAATTAACTTTTTTGGTTGAAAAACAAAATCACAGTGATGATTTTCACTAAAACTTTTCAAAAGTGAAGTTTTAACAAAAATAGTGAAAATTAATGGTTGTAATTTGGATGTTTATATTGTTTAGATGGCTAGAAACGCGTTAGAAAATATTAGATTATGTTTCTATAAACCTATTACACCTTGGGTAGGTTGGTATGGTTGTTAGAAAGGAGTTTGGAGGCCTAATTTGGCTTTCCGTAGTGTTCTAGAACTTAAATTGCAAAATCGCAGAAGTGACCCCCACCCCGGTGGGCCCCCCCTTTATAAAAACCCCCGCCCCGGTGGGGGGGTGTATTCTGCCTAGCCAAAATTTTGAAAAAAACTGACCTGGAATAATTTACTAAAATGAGCATAACATTTTCATACGAACTCCGATTGATGAGATTCAAGATGATTCAGAACAAGAACGAATATGCCTATAACTTTTATTCTTTACATTTTTCAATTTGAAATCGTTATGAAGGGCCAAAATGGCCATATTTAGGACTATTGTGTATTTGGAGGCAATCGGAGGGCGTCGGGATGCGTGAATGCAAGTGCAATCCTTTGTGTATTAGTATAACCTAATGATAACATGTTGGACATGTAATAGGATGTTTTATCAAGTTGTGAATGTGTATGTGGGGCAATGACATGATCACTTAAGTAGTTGTAATAAAGCTAAATAGTGATGTTCATGAAAAGATATGATGTTGTTAGTGAGCTATATGAAGCTAATATTAGTGTAAGTAATGTGTATTGTCAATACATATGGTATGTGTATAACTTGTGGTGAACGTGAGTAGTGATTGTTTAACCTACGAACTAGGCAAGTTTTCCTAACTCTAAACTTTCTTTGAACAAGTTTTCCTAACTCTAAGCTTTCTTTGAGCAAGTTTTTCTAACTCTAAGCTTTCTTTGTGCAAGTTTCTTGACCCTAATTATATTGTGCAAGCTCCTAAACCTTATCTCTTGATATTGAGCAATTCTTTAACTTGTTATTTAGCATGCAAATTTCTATATTCTGATACACTAATGTTGAGCAAGTTTTATCATTCAACTTACTATTTGTTATGCATGCTTAAGACTCAACTCTAAATAAGGTTTTAAACTTAGCTTAACATTGTTCAAGCAAGGTATGTTCTGTTATTCAATACCTATTGTGATGCCCCTAAAACAAGTATACATCACCCAACTTGAGTCGCCATATACATGGTATATAAATTCAAATACAACTTAATTGTACAACAGTCGTGTAAAATACGACAAAACATAGCTGAGAGTTTAAACAAGAATATTGTCATCTAGACAATATCCACACTCAATGGTGTCCTCATTAGAATTATTATCACATTATTTCGTAGAATAGTAAGGACTACTAAAGCTATTTATCCTGGACCATCACTCCATTCCCCAACTCATCCCAGCTATATTCTCATTTCCTAAAGAGAATAATGAAAAAAAGGGTGAGCTAAACTAGTCCAGTAAGAAATATTATGACTAAGATAATGCAGAATAAATTATCCTTAGCCTTCAACAGTATAACAACTGATAGAATACAATAGACAACAAGTTTTAGATCAACAACTGCAGCGGAATAAACAATCAATTAGAAGAGTCAAGTAGAGCATAAAATCTACTATCTTCTATGATTTAAAAAGTTTTTCATCAACTTTATCTTTGAGACTCGACTTAATAAATAAAATCGAATCATCCTCGCACTACGGCGAGGATATTCATGTAATCATTAATGGTCATTATTATAGTGAATAATCCACGTCATAATCATACCAACAATCATCCATCAATGAAATATGTGCCAATGAGGACTTTTACCACATCATTCATCACATTACGGCCATGATTATACCGAATAATCCTCGGTCATAATCATACCAAGTCCATCTATGCATGTAAGCCAAAGATGACTTTTCATCACAATATAAGCATGAGGATGATGACAATGACATAATAATTCAATAAAACAAGTTCAAGGATAAATTTTAAAGATTTATAATTTAATTTATCCAAGAATCAATAACGTCCAAATTATCAACATGATACTGCTTTGTAGAGTAAAATTCAAGAATAATATTCACGTACCAAAAATAATTTGGACATAAAAGAAATATATTTTTCGGGTAAATAGTACCCCGTGAATAGTACTTCGGGAATAGTACCCCGTGAATAGTATCCCGACATGAAAAGTACGCCAAATTCCCGAGTGAATGATACTAGAGTGAATAGTAACCCGTGAATAGTAACTCATGAATAATACTCCAGCTCGAAAAGTACTCCGAATACCCGAGTGAATAATACCAGAGTGAATAGTAACTGGGTGAATAGTAACTCGTGAATAGTAACTCGTAAAAAAATATCAAAGAAAATGATATTCCATGACGAGTACAAAAGAAATGATATCTCATAAGAGTATAATAGAATATACAAAACTGCAAATGGATTTTCACCCGCCATGCGGTAAACCACGTAGACAAATCATTTCCACAATTTAATAACGAATGAATACAAAGGATCATTCACCATGCATTCGGTAATCCATATAGACATGTTATTCCAACAGAATAATAAAGAATGGAATAACAGAAGAATTCACCATGCATGTGATAGACCGCATAAACAGGTTATTCCCAATAGAATAATAAAGAATGGAACCAGATCATGCGAAATCCGCACTGACAGGATATTCCAACAGAATAATAAAGAATGGAACTAGGTCATGCGTCATCCGCATAGACAGGATATTCCAACAGAATAATAAAGAATGGAATAACAACAGAATTCACCAGGCATGCGATAGAGCCCAGCACAGATGAGTTATTCCAAATGTAATATTAAAGAATGGAATAACAGAAGAATTTCACCATATATGTCGTACTTCGCATAGACAAGTTATTCCAACATAATAATAAAGAATGGAATAACAACCCTTAGAAGCATTGAAAGAAAATAACTCTCTTCATGAATAAGAAAGAATAATACCCCTTACCTCAAAAGAAGACTGGATACTGGAATAGTGAGGTAGCAGACTTCTCTTTTTCTTTCTCTCTATAATTTCTCTTTATAATAATTGCTCTATAGCTTTAGTGAATTGGTGAAAAATAATGAAGGAATGAGCTTCTATTAGTGAATTGGGGCTCGAAATATTACAGTATAATACCTTCTTCTTTTTCTTCATTTTTAATTTATTCCTGCAAGTATTATCAAACTTGCACCACCTCCCCTAATAGTAAATCATGTGAATCAATAGTTCTAGACATGTGAAAATACGAATTACAGTATAGTACCTCCATCTATACCTCCATTTTTAACTTAGTCATGCAAGTATTATCAATCTTGCACCAACTTCCCTAATAGTAAATGAATGTGAATCAATAGTACACACATGTGAATAAATAGTTTTAATCATGTGAATCAATAACAATTAATTGCTGATTTATCCGGTTAATTACCCGATTGGTCAATATAACCTCCAGACATCAATTATTATCGAAGTAAATGTCGATTTTCACTAACACTAATAATTCCAACACAATGGAACTATTAATTTCATCTTTAATCAACATAAACTTATTCATTATTAATATTATAATTCATAATATTTAACAACCAGGTCGTTCCCAGAAAAAAGGGGGCTTTCTGATAAGGATTTTTCCTTATTGGCGTACAATTAGGTGACCAAACTTCTCCTTGACAGAACTTCTAGACATTGTCAATATTGCAAATAATAATATGATAACTTTACCATCTCAATTATTGATTTAATAATATAACATATTATACAGATGATATTGTGACAATAATTGAATCAATAATATATGAGATATGATGCAACAATTACTGTGGCAATAATTAAGTATAACTGAGTGACTTCTTACGTAAGCATCAATAATTAATACAGTGCGCCACTATGTAACCACGCGTATTACTGTACTTTTACTATTGGGTAGTTCAACAGTTTTAATTGGAACACTTTCGCCGTTATTTTTATAAAAAGATAATTCTGTCGTTTTCTAACTACGATAATACTTTTGTTGTGGGGTCCACCAATGATTGTGTCGTTGTATGGATATTCCCCGATAAAAAGAATATTCCCCGACCAATCGAATATTATATAACAACTTACATACTTTGTAAAATTTATAAATATTACCCACAACTATAACGTTATATCAAATCCACACCATAATATTCAAAAAAATATTTCGAGAAATTTAAATCTTTATTCATAAAATTTGGGATTTCACAATCTCCCCTCCTTATGAAATTTTGCCTTCAAAATTTACGTATGTACCTGGTATGTTGAAAAGGTGAGGATACCTTGACTTCATTTCAGATTCTAACTCTTGAGGTATAACCTTTAAGTGTCGAATATAATCCTTCTTCTCCAAGATTTTAACATGTATCTTCTCACATGTTAAATCTTCTGCTATCTCATCTAATTGTAATTCAATAATGTGGTTCGGGTCATCCACATATTTACGTAACATCGATACGTGAAAAACGTTATGATCACGCGATATACCTGGCGGTAAAACGAGTCTATAGGCCATAGTTCCTACTCGATCGAGGATTTCAAATGGGCGAATTAAATCGAGGGTTGATATTTCCTCTTTTCATTGACTCTTGCTTCTAGAATAACGCCTTCTTGAACCTTCTTCTTCATTTTCATCAGCTCCAGGTGTGTAGTTTGAGCGGCTTTAACTTTACCGATTAAAGTCGATTCTACTCGTATATTCATTATCTTCACGTGGGTCCCTAGAGTCTTTAACTCTATCTTCATCATTTGTAAGTTATATGAAATGGGTTTTTGTGTTAAAAACATTGCACTCGTAAACGCATACGATCTTCTACTCAACACGTCAGCTACCACGTTCGCTCTTCCATGATGATATTGAATGATATAGTCGTAATATTCAACAGCTCGAGCCAACGTCATTGGCGCATGATACGTTCATTTTAGTTGGAGAAATATTTAAGGGTTTTAGAAATGGGTTTTGTATTGTGGTAAATACAAAATTCGATTTCACGCTTTGGGGGTAGGCCAAGAAGACTTCAAGAATACTTCAGGAAATTTATTAATGATAGAAATATCATTTAAAAACTGTGACTCTCATCCAAGACTTGGATATCACATGAAATGAAGGTTTCTACTAACGAAGTTTCAACCGATAAGTCAAAGTCTAATTTCTCTGAAGTCAAATTTAAACGTTGAACGCAAGTATGAGAGATAAAAGAATGGGTAGAACCGGTATCTAATAAGGTATAGACTTCGCAAGAATTTATAATTAACTAACCCGTGCTAACTTCTTTCAGGTTACTCACTTTTTGAGAAGTCACGAAAAACGCTCACCCTAAAACCACCGACTTTGTTTTGTCCGTATCCGCCTTTGGTGCCATCGTCCCAGCTGGACTTGACTTTGGTGCACAACAAAATTGGGCTAGGTGATCTTCTTTTCCACAATTGTAACATGCTTTTGGGCGCATCACATGATTTTGATCGATATGTCCCTCCCCTCCGCATTTGAAGCATACAATTGGTGGTCGTTCTCCTTCCTTGAAAATGGGTGTTGGTGCTGCTGTCTTTCCATCGTTGTTGAACCTTCTCTTCTTGAAATTTCCACTCCTATTTTCTTGGCCATGATTACCACCGAAGTGGTTACCATTCTAGGCATGATAATTTCCCCAATGATGGTTATCATTGTTCTGATGGTCGTTGCCACCGGTACGATTATTATCGTGTTGTTGCTCGTTACTTTTTGGTTGTGCTGACTCATTATCGCACTCTAATAACTGAGCCCTATTCACAACATTTGAATACAGACACAATTTGTGAGAAATGAGGTATTAACGTATTTCGGATTTCAAACCTCTTAGAAACATTCACGTCATTCGCTCCTCATTATCGACCAAATGGGATGCAAACCGGGATAACTCTGCAAATTTAGCCTCGTATTGCGACACAGTCATATTGATTTGCTCCAACTTGATAAACTACACCTCCTTCATGTGACGAATACTTTCGGGAAAGTATTTGTCGTTGAACAGCTCTTGGAACTTCTCCCAAGACATCTTGAGTGCGTCGGGCTGGGTACGTTTTACAGATTCCCACTAGTAATCTGCTTCTTCACACAACATAAAGGTGGCAAAGGGAACCTTTTGCTCCTCGGAGCATCCCAAGACATCAAATATCATGGTAATCTGCTTTATCCACATCTCCGCCTTAAGTGGTTCTGGCTTTCCCAAAAACTCCGGTGGTCCCAGCTCCTTGAACTGCTTAGCAGTGACTATCCAAGAGTTGCCAGTTTTTCCACCAGAATTTTAAATAGGAGTCTCTCTTGCCTGATGTTGCATGAATTGCATAAAGCCTCTAAACATTCCATCATTCATCATCTGATCGATGTTGTTATTTACCTTAGGATTATTGTCTTCCTGTTGCACATTATCCCGGGTATTGATCGTTGGTGACTCAACGGTCTCATGTGCTTTATTGCTGATCTCAAAATTTTTAGATGCCATTTTCAAACACTGTCACAAAACAAGGGTTAATTGACATATTATATATTATCCCTATACTCTGACCGACCAATTAAATACCAAATAAACTTAGGTAGGTCATACTAGCAAAAGAATACCCTGTCTCTCCCCTCCTAGATCTTATCTCACATCTCAGCCAGGGATCATATTCCTAAGCTTTGATACCAACTGTGACCCGCATCCAAGACTTGGATAACACCTCACAATGATACCTATCAACTTGTCACCGTTACTCACAGCGTCCCCTACGAAAAGTCTGGCTTCGGTGCATCCCAAGAATTGGAAGTCACCAGATAAAGGCTCGGGCCTCTATTCTATGGCTTTGATACCAATTATAACGCCCCTAAAATAGGTATACATCACCCATCTTGCGTCGCCAGATACATGGTACATAAATTCAAATACAACTTAATTATACAACAGTCGTGTAAAATACGACAAAACATAGCTGAGAGTTTAAACAAGAATATTGTCATCTAGACAATATCAACACTCAATGGTGTCCTCATTATAATTATTATCACATTATTCCATAGAATAGTGAGGACTACTAAAGCCATTTATCCTGGACCATCACTCCATTCCCCGACTCGTCCCAGCTATATTCTCATTTCCTAAAGAGAACAATGAAAGAAAGGGTGAGCTCAACTAGCATAGTAAGAAATATTATGACTAAGATAATGTAGAATAAATTATCTTTAGCCTTCAACAGTATAACAACTGATAGAATACAATAGACAATAAGTTTTAGATCGACAACTGCAGCGGAATAAGCAATCTATTAGAAGAGTCAAGTAGAGCATAAAATCTACTATCTTCTATGATTTAAAAAGTTTTTCATCAACTTTATCATTTGAGACTCGATTTTAATAAATAAAATCGAATCATCCCTGCACCACGACCAAGGATATTCATGTAATCATCAATGGTCATGATTATACCGAATATTCACTGGTCATAATCATACCAACAACTGTCCATCAATGAACTACAGGCCAATGAGGACTTTTACCACATCATTCGTCACATTACGGTCATGATTATACCGAATAATCCCTGGTCATAATCATACCAAGTCCATCTATGCACGTAAGCCAAAGATGACTTTCATCACAATATAAGCATGAGGATGATGACAATGACATAATAATTCAATAAAACAAGTTCAAGGATAAATTTTAAAGATTTATAATTTAATTTATCCAGGAATCAATAACGTCCAAATTGTCAACATGATACTGCTTTGTAGAGTAAAATTCAAGAATAATATTCACGTACCAAAAATAATTTGGACAGAAAAGAAATATATTTTTCGAGTAAATAGTACCTTGTGAATAGTACTTCAGGAATAGTACCCCTTGAATAGTACCCCGACATGAAAAGTATCCCAAATACCCGAGTGAATGATACTAGAGTGAATTGTAATCGGGTGAATAGTAACTCCTGAATAATACTCCGGCACGAAAAGTACCCCGAATACCCGAGTGAATAATACTAGAGTGAATAGTAATCGGGTGAATAGTAACTCGTAAAAAAAACCAAAAAAAATGATATTCCATGACGAGTACAAAAGAAATGATATCTCATATGAGTATAATAGAATATACGAAACTGCAAATGGATTTTCACCCGCCGTGCGATAATCCATGTTGACAGATCATTTCCACAATTTAATAAGGAATGAATACAAAGGATCATTCACCATGCATGCGGTAATCTACATAGACAAGTTATTCCAACAGAATAAAAAAGATTTGAATAACAAAAGAATTCACCATGCATGCGATAGACCGCACATACAGGTTATTCCCAATAGAAAAATAAAGAATGGAACCAGGTCATGTGTCATCCGCACAAACAGGATATTCCAACAGAATAATAAAGAATGGAACCAGGTCATGCGTCATCCGCACAGCTAGGATATTCCAACAGAATAATAAAGAATGGAATAACAACAGAATTCATCAGGCATGCGATAGACCGCACAGACAGGTTATTCCAACAAAATACTAAAGAATGGAATAACAGAAGAATTTCACCATGTATGCGGTACTTCGCATAGACAGGTTATTTCAACATAATAATAAAGAATGGAATAACAACCCTTAGGAGTATTAAAAGAAAATAACTCTCTTCATGAATACGAAAGAATAATACCCCTTACCTCAAAAGAAGACTAGATACTGGAATAGTGAGGTAGCAGACTTCTCTTCTTCTTTCTCTCTATAATTTCTCTCTATAATAATTACTCTATAGCTTTAGTGAATTCGTGAAAAATAATGAAGGAATGAGCTTCTATTAGTGAATTGGGGCTCGAAATAATACTGTATAATATCTTCCTCTTTTCTTTTATTTTTAATTTAGTCCTGCAAGTATTATCAAACTTGCACCACCTCCCCTAATAGTAAATCATGTGAATAATTAGTTCTAGACATGTGAAAGGATGAATTATAGTATAGTACCTCCATCTATACCTCTATTTTTAACTTAGTCATGCAAGTATTATCAATCTTGCACCAACTCCCCCAATAGTAAATGAATGTGAATCAATAGTACACATATGTGAACAAATAGATATAATCATGTAAATCAATAGCAATTAATTGCTCATTTATCCGATTAGTTACCCGATTGGTCAATATAACCTCCAGACATCAATTATTATCGAAGTAAATGTCGATTTTCACTAACACTAATAATTCCAACACAATGGAACTATCAATTTCATCTTTAATCAACACGAACTTATTCATCATTAATATTATAACTCAAAATATTTAACAACCAGGTCGTTCCCAGGAAAGAGGAGGCTTTCCGATAAGGATTTCTCCTTATTGGCGCGCAATTAGGTGACCAAACCTCTCCTTGACAGAACTTCTAGACATTGTCAATATTGCAAATAATAATATGAATAACTTTATCGTCTCAATTATTGAATCAATAATATGAGAGATATGATGCAACAATTACTATGGCAATAATTGAGTATAACTGAGTGACTTCTTACGTAAGCATCAATAATCAATACCGTGTGCTACTGATGCAACCACAGCGCCAGACATCGTACTTTTACTACAGGGTAGTTCAATAGTTTTAACGGTAACACTTTCGCCGTTATTTTTATAAAAAGATAATTCTGTCATTTTCTAACTACGATAATACTTCTGTTGTGGGGTCCACCAATGATTGTGCCGTCATACGGATATTCCCCGACAAAAAGAATATTCCTCGACCAATCGAATATTATATAACAACTTGTATACTTTGCAAAATTTATAAATATTACCCACAACTATAACATTATATCAAATCCACACCATAATATTCAAAAAAATTATTTCGAGAAATTTAAATCTTTATTCATAAAATTTGGGGTCTCACACTTACGCTCTTAGATTATTCCTAAAGCATGACCTTAGTATTGAATGTTGATTCACTTACGATTTATTCTATAGCACAAAGTTATTACATTTTTATTCAACTAATTTTTAGTTGATGTTCGTAAACTCTAAATTACCGTGAAACTTATCCAAACCAAACTTACTTTGGTGTAGACTCTTATTCTAAATGCTGAGATGAACAACCCTATTATAGGGGATAACTTACGCATAGCGTTAAAATGTTTGTGCACAATACATTGTACGAATGGCTGATCCCCCTATGTACGAGGAGTCCTTATAGTCAGTTTAAGTTGGAAGATTACTTACAACTATGGATATAGTTCATGGTCTTTTGACCCTCAGTTATATATTTTAAGTTTTGTTCCTGATTATTATTGATGAAGTACTTTATTCATTTCTATTAATCCTATTCATTTGGCAGTTGATATGATGTTTATTCATTATTATTCAAGTGAGCTTTGTTTGCTCACTCTTGCATATATACACTCATTGCAGTTAAAGTTGAGAAGGTCGATGAACCTACAACTAGCAAAGGAAAAGGGAAAATGTACAAGTGATGAAGACTTGTAATTTAATGACTTTTATGTTAATAGACTTTATATTTAATGATGTGATGTAATTATTTTATCTCTGCACTTGATTGATGTTAAGGTTAGACAACCTGGGATATTTTTGGATTTAATGATGTAACCATTTTATAGGGAGGATTTATGGTTTAAATGTTATTTTATTTGGGTAGATAGTATGAATGTATGGAAAGTGAACACCAAGTCTTAGGGGAATGAAGTACCCAGATTTGGGGGTGTCATAAGTTGGTATCAAAGCCTTAGGTTATGAACCTTAGGTGGGGAAAAGCCTTATGAAGTAACCTTTTGAAAAGATAGTTGTGATAAACACTTATCGAGTTTTAAGAGAGAAATAATAAAACACTTATGTGCTTATGTGGTTGCAACCTATGTGCTCGTGAGTGTCGAGTAGTAATGATTAGTAATTAAAACTTAAAAATTTTGTTGTTAGGATGGCTAATGTAAGAGAATCTAGTCAGGTTTGAGAGGAAGGATCCTAGATGCCTAGAGAGGAGGAGCCTGGAGATATTCAGGTTGTTTGGGAACAACTACTTCCACGGGAAACATCTTCGTTGGTCACACTGGTTGAGTAGGAGGGTTTACCTGATGAGGATGATGAGATAGAGACGGACGAGGAGGACCCTGAAGAGCTGCCACAGTTGGATGAGGATGAGGATGAGGATGATGAGGAAGAAGAGCTTCCACTAAACTCGATCGTCGCCCGTATGTACGACGAAGTATATGACCGCAATGTTGAACTTCAGCATAGTGTCGAGGAATTGCAAGAGATAGTAGCTGAACAGCAGTTCGTAATGGCGCAGAAGGACAACGAGATCCAGGATCGAGATGAATGCTTGAATATTGTCAAAGAGTAGCTGATCCACACCAAAGGAGAAAATGAGCAACTAATAGAGGAAATCGCAGAACTGAAGAACAAGCTAAAGGAAGAATCTACTAAGAGGGCAAGAGTCGAAGACGCGTATGAAGAAGCTTATCAACGAGCCGGGATAGCAGAGAGAGAGAGAGGCACAAGCAAAGAGGATCAAGATGGATGAGATGAATAATGTATTCAACACCGTGATTAATTGAGCTCAAGATCGGGTCATGGGTTATCCGATTCAGTTTGAGACGCTGCCATCGTACATATTATATCACCGAACAATTTTCCGAATTATGGAGGAAGAACGTCGTAAGGCTATGCAGTATCTTAGTAGGACATCGTAGGGAATGTACCTGATATGCGATTAATGATATGACAAATAAAATGTAAATCCCAGGTGTTACGTAACCTATGGGATATGATGATGATGTTATCCTAAAACTTTAGTAGTTCAGGAAAGTAATGTAAATAACAGAGATGCTATTATTCTTATGTTTTCTAAAAAGATTAAGAATGAATAAAAGTTATTATTTTATTCAAAGTGTTATGTGTTACGTGATAATCTTTTATGGTGTGCAAATTAAGTAGAAAATACTTAAAGAATTTGAGTAATAGTCTAATGAGTGTATATTAACAAAAAATGCCACCGAGACGTCAACCCCGACAAAGAACCCATGAGGGATTTACCAATAACAACAATGTTGAGGCTAATCCAGTTCAGCAGCTAGTGACGTTACTGATGGATGCATTACAGAATCAACTGTAGAATAAAGCTGTGACATTTAAGGACTTCAAGGCAGTTGGACCACCAGAATTCCCTAGGTCCATGAATCCAGTTGAGGCACAAACCTGGATCATGGATATGGAGAAAGTGTTAGAGGTAGCTAAGGTTGGTGAGAATCAGAAGACTGCTTTTGCAACATTCATGTTGAAAGTAAAGGCTAGTTATTGGTGGAAAGCCAATAAAACTCGAGGAGGACAAGGGGTGATGACATGAGATAAATTTAACGAGATATTCTTCGAGACCTATTTCTTAGAGAATATAAAGAATCAGATGGAGGTGCAGTTTCTCGAGCTGAAGTAGGGAACAATGACGGTGTCGGAATAAACCACGAAATTCAACGAGCTAGCGAGGTTTGCGCCATATCAAGTCAACACAGATGAGCGCAAGGCTAAAAGGTTTGAGCAAGGACTGTAGCCCTGGTTGTACAGTATGGTCTCCCTGTTCCAACTGATGACATTCGTAGCGGTGCTTGAGAAGGAAATTCTCGCTGAGAGTGGAGGCGAGGCTGTAACAAAGCACAATCAAGAGTAGAGAAAGAAGAAGAGTGAGGGTGAAGTTAAGAATGGTAGTAGTAAAGGTGGAAATGGTAGAAATAACCTGAAGAGGAAATGGAATGGAAATATGGGTTCTGGAAACCAGCAGGGTAACCAGCAGAAAAAAAAGTTCGAGGCATATGCTACATGCGGGAAGTTTTACGCGGGTGTATGCTTAAGGGGGAAGCGTGTATGCTTTAACTGTGGCCAGAAGGGTCACATTGCCCCAAATTGCAGTCAACCTAAAAAGAATGTTTGCTACATATGCGAGTCAAAGGATCATTTTGCTCGTGAGTGCCCTAAGAAGAAAGCTGAAGAGACGACAAGAAATAAGGGAGTTAGCAGTGGAGGAACATTTACCATTGCGGGACCAACGTCATCCAACAGACCCACAGCAAGAACCTTCAATATGACGGTGCAGGATGCAGTGCAATCAAAAGATGTGGTGTCAGGTATTATCCCAATCAATGATATTGGTGCTTATGTATTATTTGATTCGGGTGTTACTTGCTCATTTATATCTGATGAAATTGCTAAGAGGTTAGGATTGCCTAGCGAAGAATTGAATTTCCCTTTAAACATAAAAATTATGAATAAGGAAGTGATTCCTGTTAGGTTCATATACAAGAATTGTAGGGTGAACATTAAGGGAAATGTTATGATGGTAGATTTAATTCCGATAAAACTTGGAGAGTTTGATGTAATTTTGGGAATGGATTGGCTATTCAATTATGGAGAGATAATTGATTGCCAAAAGAAATGTGTAAAACTTTTAACTCCATCAAAGGTAGTTTTCTTTGGTAGCAGATCTCCTAGACATGCGAGATGTATAACGATTATGTATGCCAAGAAGTTGTTGAATCAAGACTGTGTGGGTTATTTAGCTTACATAGTCGATACTCAGAGGAAGGGGGTGAAACTGGAAGAGATACCAGTGGTTAGGGAATTCGTGGATGTGTTTTTGGAAGATTTGCCAGGACTTTTGCCTGACCGAGAGATTGAGTTTGTGATCGACTTAGTGCCAGGAACCGCTCCGATATCGAAGGCCCTGTACAGGATGGCTCCGGTAGAAATGAAGGAACTGATGGTACAATTACAGGAGTTGCTAGACAAGAAGTACATTCAGCCGAGTGTGTCACCGTGGGGAGCACCGGTGTTATTCGTGAAGAAGATGGATGGGTCAATACGTCTTTACATTGATTATAGGGAATTAAACAAAGTCACTATTAAAAATAAATATCCATTGCCAAGAATAGATGACTTGTTTGACCAATTGAAGGGTGCTAGATATTTCTCAAAAATAGATTTGAGAAGTGGGTATCACCAATTGAAAGTAAGAAAGGAGGATGTACCAAAGACGACATTCAGAACTCGATATGGACATTACGAGTTTCTGATGATGTCTTTCGAATTGACAAATGCCCTGATGCATTCATAGATTTGATGAACAGGGTGTTTATACCATTTTTAGATAAGTTTGTTGTGGTATTCATTGATGACATCCTGGTGTACTCCAAATCTCAAGAAGAACAACCAAGAAAGGGTGTTTGTACCCCTGATGCATTCATTGATTTTATGTTTGACGCTGGAGACACTAAGAAAGGAAAAACTGTACTTGAAATTCTCTAAGTGTGAATTCTGGCTAGAGCGTGTACAATTTCATGGGCATGTGATTGACAAATATGTGATTTTTGCAGATCCATCAAAAGTTAAAGCTATAATCAATTGGGAACAACCAAGAACACCTTCAGAGGTGAGGAGTTTCTTGGGACTGGCCGGCTATTATGGACGGTTTATTCAGGACTTTTCCAAGATTGTCACTCCGTTAACAAATTTGACAAGGAAAGCTGTAAAATTTGTTTGTACAGAGAAGTGTGAAGAATGTTTTCAAGAATTGAAAAAGAAGTTAAGTGTGGCACCTATGTTGTCATTACCAGATAATACAAGAAACTTTATTGTGTATAGTGATGCCTCACATAAAGGATTGGGTTGTGTTCTTGTGTAGAACGGCAAAGTCATTGGGTATGCATCGAGGAAACTGAAAGACTACAAGAAAGGGTATCCAACTCATGATTTAGAGTTGGCGGCAGTAGTGTTTGCCCTGAAGATATGGAGACACTATCTGTATGGAGAAAAGTGTAAGATATACACAGTCCATAAGAGTTTGAAGTATATTTTCACACAGAAGGACCTAAACATGCGTCAAAGGAGATGGCTGAAATTGATAAAAGATTACAATTGTGAGATCTTTTATCATCCAGGCAAAGTGAATGTGGTTGCAGATGCTTTAAGCAGGAAAGGTCGGGAAAAGTTGATGCTGATAACCACTCAGGAGGAGCATATTTTAGCAATGACAAAACTGGAGTGACAAATAAAATTTCCAAAAGAAACCGATGAAAGATTGTTCCAGATGGAAGATAGTTCAACTTTGGTGAAGAATGCTCAACTACAAGATGAAGAATATGGAAAGATCAAAGAGAAAGTGGTTGAGAGTGGTGAAGTGAAATACAAGATCGATACAAAAGGGTTACTAAGATTTGAGGGAAGAATTTGGGTTCCAGCAGTACCAAATATTAAAGAATAAATCTTGACTGAAGCTCATAACTCAAGATATTCAATTCACCTGGGAAGTACGAAGATGTATCAAGATTTACGATGACACTTTTGGTGGCCAAACATTAAAAGAGATGTCGTAGAATGTGTTGCGAAATGGTTGACATGTCAAAGAGTCAAGGCTGAGCGTCAACGACCAAGCGGATTACTTCAACCGTTGGAAATATCGAAATGGAAGTGGGAACACATCACAATGGATTTTGTGGTGGGTCTTCCAACTACTCAGAGAAGATGCAATGCGATTTGGGTGATAGTGGATAGATTAACGAAATCAGCACACTTTTTGCCAATAAAGATTAGATTTAATCTTGACCAGCTGGCAAAACTGTATGTTAAGGAGATCGTCTCAAGACATGGAGTTCCAATATCAATTGTATCAGACAGAGATCCGAGGTTCACATCAAACTTCTGGAAGAAACTACAAGAATGCATGGGAACACAGTTGAGAATGAGTACGACATATCATCCATAAACAGATGGCCAAAGCGAACGAACAATCCAGACGTTGGAAGATATGCTTAGAGCATGCATCATGGATTTCAAAGGGAGCTAGGATGAACATTTACCATTGGTGGAATTTTCCTTCAACAACAGTTACCACGCAAGCATCGGCATGCCACCTTACGAAGCATTGTACGGCAGGAAGTGTAGAACTCCACTGTGCTAGGATGAAGTCGGTGAACGCCAACTATTAGGACCAGAACTGGTACAACAAACTGCTGAGGTTGTTAAACTCATCAGGACAAGATTGGTAGCTGCTCAAGATAGACAGAAGAAGTATGCTGACCAACATATACAAGATCGTACGTTCGACGTAGGAAATTTCGTGTTCTTAAAAGTTTCTCCTTAGAAGGGGAAACTTCGTTTGGGTAAAAAGGGAAAGCTGAGCCCGAGTGTGAGACCCTAAATTTTACGAATAAAGATTTAATTTTTCTCGAAATATTTTTTGAATATTATGGTGTGGATTTGATATAATGTTATAGTTGTGGGTAATATTTACAAATTTTGCAAAGCAAGTGGTTATAAAATATTCGTTTGGTCGGGGAATATTCTTTTTGTTGGGGAATATCCGTGCGATGGAACAATCATTAGTGGACCCCACAACGGAAGTATTGTCGTAGTAAGAAAATGACAGAATTATCTTTTTATAAAAATAACGGCGAAAGTGTTATCGTTAAAAACTGTTGAACTACCCAGTAGTAAAAGTACAGTAATACGCGTGGTTGCATCGTAGCACATGATATTGGTTATTGATGCTTACATGAGAAGTCACTCAATTATACTCAATTATTGCTACAGTAATTGTTGCATCATATCTCTCATCTGCTTACATCAATTATTGATTCGATTATTGTCACAGTATCATTTGCATAATATTTTATATATTATTAAATCAATAATTGAGATGACAAAGTTATTCATATTATTATTTCCAATATTGACAATGTCTAGAAGTTCTGTCAAGGAGAGGTTTGGTCACCTGGTTGTTAAATATTGTGAGTTATAATATTAATGATAAATAAGTTCATGTTGATTAAAGATGAAATTGATAGTTCCATTGTGTTGGAATTATTAGTGTTAGTGAAAATCGACATTTATTTCGATATTAATTGATGTCTGGAAGCTATATTGACCAGTCGGGTAATTACTCGGATAAATGAGCAATTAATTGTTATTAATTCACATGATTATAACTATTTGTTCACATGTGTGTACAATTGATTCACATTCATGTACTATTAGGGGAGTTGGTGCAAGATTGATAATACTTGCATGACTAAGTTAAAGATGGAGGTATAGGTGGAGGTATTATACTGTTATTCGTATTTTCACATGATTATAACTATTGAATCACATGATTGAACTATTGATTCACATTATTTACTATTAGGGGAGGTGGTACAAGTTTGATAATACTTGCAGGACTAAATTAAAAATGAAAGAAAAGTTAGAGGTATTGTACTATAATTTTTCGAGCCCCAAAACGTGCAATTATCGAAACTATATTTTTCTATAAATAGAAGTTCATTCTTCCTTCATTTCTCACCAATTCACTAAAGCTATAGAGTATTTATTACAGAGAGAAATTATAGAGAGAAAGAAGAAGAGAAGTCTGCTACCTCTCTATTCCAGTATCTAGCTTTATTCTAAGGTAAGGGGTATTATTTCTTTCATTTTCATGAAGAGAGCTATTGTTATTCCATTCATTATTATTATGTTGGAATAACCTGTCTATGCCAAGTACCGCATACATGGTGAAATTCTTCTGTTATTCCATTCTTTATTATTCTGTTGGAATATCCTGTCTATGCGTATTACGCATGACCTAGTTCCATTATTTATTATTTTGTTGGAATAACCTATCTGTGCGGTCTATCGCATGCTTGGTGAATTCTTCTATTATTCCATTCTTTATTATTACATTTTGAATATCACTGTCATCTGCATGACATGCATGACATTCGGTTCCACTATTTATTATTCTATTGGAATAACCAGTCTATGCAAAGTACCGTATACATGGTGAAATTCTTCTGTTATTCCATTCTTTATTATTCTATTGGAATATCCTGTCCGTGCGTATTACGTATGACTTGGTTCCATTATTTATTATTCTGTTGGAATAACTTGCCTGTGCGTTCTATCGCATGCCTGGTGAATTCTGTTGTTATTCCATTCTTTATTATTCTATTGAAATATCCTGTCTGTGTGGATTTCGCATGACTTGGTTCCATTCTTTATTGTTTTGTTGGAAATAACCTGTATGTGCGGTCTATCGCATGCATGGTGAATTCTTCTGTTATTCCATTCTTTATTATTACATTGGAATAACACGTCTATGTGGATTACCACATGCATGGTGAATGATCCTTGGTATTCATTCTTTATTAAATTGTGGAAATGATCATCCACGTGGATTACCGCATGGTGCGAAAATCCATTCTTGGGTTCATATATTCTATTATACTAAGTTGGTTAAAGTTTTGGCTTCTATACTCCATGAAATTAGTAAAATATCTCGGATATTTGCGCTTCATCCGATATCTTTTCATGGAAATATTCTTACGAGCATTTTTGAATTTTACTCCCAAAGCGATATCGTGTTGACAATTTGGGCGTTTTTGAGTTCGGGGATAAATTAATTTATAAGTCTTTAAAATTTAATTCTTGAACTTGTTTTATTGAATTATTATGTCTTTGTCATCATCCTCATGTTTATATTATCTTTGAAAGTCATCGTGGCACATAGTGCATAGATGGACTTGGTATGATTATGACCGAGGATTATTCTAAGATATAGGCATGATTGTAATGTTAAAATGATGTGGTAAAAGTCCTCATTGGCCCGTAGTGCATTGATGGACAGTTGTTGGCATGATCATGACCATTGATGAAAACACAAATATCCTTGGCCCGTAGTGCATGTATAATTTGTGGTCGTGATACTAATGAATATCCTTGGCCGTAGTGCAGGGATAACGTGGTTTATTTAATAAGCTGAGTCTCAGTGATAAAAGTGATGAAAAAACTTTTAAATCATAGAAGATAGTAGATTTTATTCTCTACTTAACTCTTCTAATGGATTGCTTTTTCCGCTGCAGTTAAACTTGATGTTTGTTATATTGTATTTGTTTAATCTTTGTTGAAGGCTAATGATAATTTATTACGCATTATCTTAGCCATAATATTTCTTCTTTGGGCTAGTTGAGCTCACCCTTTTGCTTTCATTGTTCTCTTCTGTGAAATGTGAAGCGGCGAGTAGGACTAGTCTGGGAAGCGAGTGATCGGTCAAATGATAGCATTAGTAGTCCTCACTATTCTATGAAATAGTGTGATAATAAATGTATTGAGGACTTATTTTAAGTTTGAATACTATCTAGAAGACAATATTTGTATTCAAACTCATAGCTCATGTTGTATATTTAAGATTATATTTGTATTCTGTACCATGTATTTGGCGACTCAGAATAGGTGATGTATTCCTATTTTGGGGGCGTCACAGTTGGTATCAAAGCTTAGGGTTATGATCCCTGGCTGAGATGTGAGACAAGAACTAAGAGGGAAGAGACGGGGAATTCTTTCGCTAGTATGACCTACCTAAGTTTATTTGGTATTTAATTGGTTGGCCAGAGTATAAGGATAATATGTGATATGTTAATTAACCCTTGTTTTGTGACAGTGTTTGAAAATGGCATCTGAAAATGTTGAGATCAGCAATGAAGCACATGAGACCGTTGAGTCACCAACGATTAATACCCAGGATAATGTGCAACAGGAAGACAATAATCCTCAGGTAAACAATAACACCGATGAAATGGTGAATGATGGGATGTTTAGAGGCTTTATGCAATTCATGCAACATCAGGCCAGAGAGACTCATGTTCAAAATGTAGGTGGAAACACTGGCAACTCTCGGGTGGTCACCGCTAAGCAGTTCAAGGAGCTGGGACCACCGTAGTTTTTGGGAAAACCAGAACCACTTAAGGAAGAGACGTTATTAAAGCAGATCACCAAGATATTTGATGTTTTGGGATGCACTGAGGAGCAAAAGGTTCCCTTTTCCACCTTTATGTTGCGTGAAGAGGCAGATTGCTGGTGGGAATCTGTAAAACATACCCAGCCTGATGCACTCAAGATGTCTTGGGAGAAGTTCCAAGAGCTATTCAACGACAAGTACTTTCCCGAAAGTATTCATCACATGAAGGAGGTGGAATTCATCAAGTTGGAGCAAAACAATATGACCGTGTCGTAATACGAGGTTAAATTTGCAGAGTTAACCCGGTTTGCATCCCATTTGGTCGATAATGAGGAATGAATGACACGAATGTTTCTAAGAGTTTTGAAACCCGATATACGTCAATACCTCATTTCTCACAAACTTTGTTTATATTCAGATGTTGTGAATAGGGCTCAGTTATTGGAGCGTAATAATGAGTCAGCACAACCAAAAGGCAACGACCAACAACACGATAATAATCGTACCGTTGGCAACGGCCATCGGAACAATGATAACCATCATGGGGGAAATTATCATGCCAAGAATGGTAACCACTTTGGTGGTAATCATGGCCAAGATAATAGGAATGGAAATTTCAAGAAGAGAAGGTTCAACATCGATGGAAAGACAGCAGCACCAACACCCGTTTTCAAGGAAGAGAACGACCACCAATTATATGCTTCAAATGCGGAGGGGAGGGACATATCAGTCCAAGATGCAGGATGCAGTCCAAAGCATGTTACAATTCTAAAAAAGAAGGTCACCTAGCCCGATTTTGTCATGCACCAAAGTCAAGTCCAGCTGGGACGGTGGCACCAAAGGCGGATACGGACAAAACAAAGTCGGTGGTTTCAGGAAGAGCATTTTTTGTGACTTCTCAAAAAGCGAGTGACCCGAACGAAGTTAGCACGGGTTAGTTAATTATAAATTCTTGCGAAGTCTATACCTTATTAGATATCGGTTCTACCCATTCTTTTATCTCTCTTGTTTGCGCTTAACGTTTAAATTTGACTTCATAGAAATTAGACTTTGACTTATCAGTTGAAACTTCGTTAGTAGAAACCTTCATTTCATGTGCTATCCAAGTCTTGGATGAGAGTCACAGTTTTTAAATGATATTTCTATCATTAATAAATTTCCTGACGTATTCTTAAAGACTTCTTGGTCTACCCCTAGAGCGTGAAATCGAATTTTGTATTGACCCCAATACAAAGCCCATTTCTAAAACCCTCAAATATTTCTTCAACTAAAACAAATGTATCATGCGCCAAGGACGTTGGCTTGAGCTATTGAAGATTACGACTATACCATTCAATATCATCGTGGAATACCGAACGTGGTAGCTGATGTGTTGAGTAGAAGATCGTATGCGTTTATGAGTGCGATGTTGTTAACACAAAAACCCATTTCGTATAACTTACAAATGATGAAGATAGAGTTAAAGACTCTAGAGACCCACGTGAAGATAGCGAATGTATGAGTAGAATCGACTTTGATCGATAAAGTTAAAGTCGCTCAAGCTATATACTCAGAGCTGATGAATGTGAAGAAGAAGGTTCAAGAAGGCATTATTCTAGAAGCAAGAATCGATGAATAGAGGAAATCTCAACCCTCAATTTAATTGGCCCATTTGTAATCCTCGATCGAGTAGGAACTGTGGCATATAGACTCGTTTTACCACCAAGTATGTCGCGTGTTCATAACGTTTTTCACGTATCAATGTTACGTAAATATGTGGATGACCTGAACCACATTATTAAATTAGAACTAGATGAGATAGCAGAAGATTTAACATATGAGGAGATACGTGTTAAAATCTTGGATAAGAACGATCGTATTCAACACTCAAAGGTTATACCTCAAGAGTTAGAATCTGAAATGAAGTCAAGGTATACTCACCTCTTTGGCATACCAGGTACGTACGTAAATTTCGAGAGCGAAATTTCATAAAGAGAAGTGATTGTGAGACCCCAAATTTTACGAATAAAGATTTAATTTTTCTCGAAATATTTTTTTGAATATTATGGTGTGGATTTGAAATAATGTTATAGTTATGGGTAATATTTACAAATTTTGCAAAGTAAGCAAGTGGTTATAAAATATTTGTTTGGTCGGGGAATATCTGTACGATGGCACAATCATTGGTGGACCCCATAACGGAAGTATTGTCGTAGTAAGAAAATGACAGAATTATCTTTTTATAAAAATAATGGTGAAAGTGTTACCGATAAAAACTATTGAACTACCCGGTAGTAAATGTACAGTAATACGCGTGATTTCATAGTAGCACACGGTATTGGTTATTTATGCTTACGTGAGAAGTCACTCAGTTATACTCAATTATTGCTACAGTAATTGCTGCATAATATCTCTCATATTATTCATTCGATTATTGTATTGTCACAGTATCATCTGCATAATATTTTATATATTATTAAATTAATAATTGAGACGGCAAAGTTATTCATATTATTATTTGCAATATTGACAATGTTTAAAAGTTCTGTCAAGGAGAGGTTTGGTCACCTAATTGCGCACCAATAAGGAGAAATCTTTATCAAAAAGTCCCCTCTTTCCTAGAAACGACCTGGTTGTTAAATATTGTGAGTTATAATATTAATGATGAATAAGTTCGTGTTGATTAAAGATGAAATTGATAGTTCCATTGTGTTGGAATTATTAGTGTTAGTGGAAATCGACATTTATTTCGATATTAATTGATGTCTTGAAGTTGTACTGACCAGTCGGGTAATTAACGGATAAATGAGCAATTAATTGCTATTAATTCACATGATTATAACTATTTGTTCACATGTGTGTACTATTGATTCACATTCATGTACTATTAGGGGAGTTGGTGCAAGATTGATAATACTTGCATGACTAAGTTAAAGATGGAGGTATAGATGGAGGTACTATACTGTTATTCATATTTTCACATGATTATAACTATTAAATCACATGATTAAACTATTGATTCACATTATTTACTATTAGGGGAGGTGGTGCAAGTTTGATAATACTTGCAGGACTAAATTAAAAATGAAAGAAAAGTTAGAGGTATTGTACTATAATTTTTCGAGCCCCAAAACGTGCAATCATCGAAACTATATTTTTCTATAAATAGAAGCTCATTCTTCCTTCATTTCTCACCAATTCACTAAATATATAGAGCAATTATTATAGAGAGAAATTATAGAGAGAAAGAAGAAGAGAAGTTTGTTACCTCTCTATTCCAGTATCCAACTTTATTCTAAGGTAAGGCGTATTATTTCTTTCATTTTCATGAAGATAGCTATTGTTATTCCATTCCTTATTATTATGTTGGAATAACCTGTCTATGCGAAGTACCGAATATATGGTGAAATTCTTCTTTTATTCCATTCTTTACTATTCTGTTGGAATATCCTGTCTATACGTATTACGCATGACTTGGTTCCATTATTTATTATTCTGTTGGAATAACCTGTATGTGCGGTCTATCGTATGCCTGGTGAATTCTGTTATTATTCCATTCTTTATTATTCTATTGGAATATCATGTCTATGCGTATTACGCATGACTTGGTTCCACTGTTTATTATTTTGTTGGAATAACCTGTATATGCGAAGCACCGCATACATGGTGAAATTCTTCTATTATTCCATTCTTTATTATTCTGTTAGAATATCCTGTCTGTGCGTATTACGCATGACATGGTTCCATTATTTATTATTCTATTGGAATAACCTGCATATGCGGTCTATCGCATGCCTGGTGAATTCTGTTGTTATTCCATTCTTTATTATTCATTTGAATATCACATGCATTCGGATTTCGCATGACCTGGTTCCATTCTTTATTATTCTGTTGGGAATAACCTGTCTGTGTGCTCTATCGTATGCATGGTGAATTCTTTTGTTATTCCATTCTTTATTATTCTGTTGGAATAACTTGTCTATGTGGATTACCATATGCAGGGTGAATGATCCTTTGTATTCAATCCTTATTAAATTGTGGAAATTATCTGTCTACATGGATTAACGCATGGCGGGCGAAAATCCATTTGCAGGTTCATATATTCTATTATAGTCAGTTGGTTAAAGTTTTGGCTTCTATACCCCATGAAATTAATAGAATATCCTGGATATTTGCGCTTCATCCAGTATCTTTTCATGGAAATATTCTTCTGAGCATTCTTGAATTTTACTCCACAAAGCAGTATCATGTTGACAATTTGGACGTGTTTGAGTTTAGGATAAATTAACTTATAAATCTTTAAAATTTAATTCTTGAACTTGTTTTATTGAATTATTATGTCATTGTCATCATCCTCATATTTATATTATGTTGAAAGTCATCTGTGGCCTGTAGTGTATAGATGGACTTGGTATGATTATGACCAGGGATTATTCGGTATAGTCATGACCGTAATGTTACAAATGATGTGGTAAAAGTTCTCATTGGCCCGTAGTGCATTGATGGACAGTTGTTGGCATGATCATGATCATTGATGAAAACACGAACATCCTTGGCCCGTAGTGCATTGATAATTTGTGGTCGTGATACTAATGAATATCCTTGGCCGTAGTGCAGGGATGACGTGGTTTATTTAATAAGCTGAGTCTCAGCGATAAAAGTGATGAAAAACCTTTTAAATCATAGAAGATAGTAGATTTTATTCTCTATTTGACTCTTCTAATGGATTGCTTGTTCCGCTGCAGTTAAACTTGATTTTTGTTATATTGTATCAGTTTAACACTGTTGAAGGCTAACGATAATTTATTCTGTATTATCTTAGCCATAATATTTCTTACTGGGCTAGTTGAGCTCACCATTTTGCTTTCATTGTTCTCTTCAGGAAATTAGAACGTAGCAGGGACTAGTCGGGGAATGGAGTGACGGTCCAGATGATAGCATTAGTTGTCCTCACTATTCTATGAAGTAGTTTGATAATAAATGTATTGAGGACTTATTTTGAGTTTGAATACTATCTAGAAGATAATATTTGTATTACAACTCATAGCTCATGTTGTATATTTAAGATTGTATTTGTATTTTATTCCATGTATTTGGCGACTCAGAATAGGTGATGTATACCTATTTTGGGGGCGTCACACTAAGATTTATTGGACCTTTCGAGATGCGGCAAAAGGTAGGAGAAATGGCTTATGAGGTAGCTCTACCTCCAGAGTTGGAATACGTTCATAATGTTTTTCATGTTTCGGTATTACGACCGTATAAACCCGATTACAAGCATGTGATAGAGTACGAACCTTTACAGTTTGATAAAGACTTGTCTTATGAAGAGGTTCCTATTCAGATAGTCGACAGGAAAGAACAAGTGCTCAAGAATAAGGTGATACCTTCTCTGAAGGTAATATGGAGGAACCACAATGTCGAAGAGGCTACGTGGGAACTCGAAGCTGAAATGATGAAGAAATACCCTGAGTTATTTGTTTAATCTGTGTCTTCGATTCTGGGGACAGAATCTTTGTAAGGAGGGAAGAATATGACGAATAATTTATTTGAGTTGTGATTCTGGGGACAAAATCCTTTCCAGGAGGGAAGGATATAACAATCCATAATTTTAAATTATAATTCAAATTATTTATTGAGTTATATAAATATTTTAATTGATGTGTTTATTGCACTACTACAAAACAGTAAATAGACAACGTGGAAAAAACGTTGTGGTTTCAGTCAGAAAAACGTCGTGGTTAAGGGTGTTGTCTATTTGACACCCTTACACAACGTTTTTAAAACGTTGTAGTTAAGAACAATACACAACATTTTTTTAGGAAAAAAATGTTGTAGATTTGTTTTCCAAAAATTAGCAGATGCTTAAAAACGTTGTAGAAGGTATGATTTCACAACGTTTTTTGGATAAAAACGTTGTTGTTTAGTATATCAAACAATGTTTAGACACATTTACACAACGTTTTAAAAATGTTGTAGATTAAAAAAAAAGATTGTGGGTCACCTACATTACCAATGCACATGCAATATGCTAATGCCTGAAAGATTAGCATATTGTAGCCTGAAAGATTAAAAGAGTTGTAACTTCAATCATTTATCAAAGATTCCAAGTATTCTAACCACACACAATTCTTGTAAAATATTAAGTGATGATAAAATATCAAATAACATATATGGTGTCTTAAACAAACAAAAATCAGATCTTAGTCCTTACAAAATCCCACTGCCAAATCCAACTAACATCTGTAAATAAAAAACCTAATAGAGAACCTTGTGAGAAAGGCCAACATAACTAATCCAAACCCCACTAGTAGTTCCTGCACCTAAACAATAGCATTAGCAGCACTTGCAATCCTTGGCCACAGATCAGCACACTCTTTTCCTATTGAGCCATTAATGGCAGATCCTACACACATTAAAAGCAGAAACAATAAGTACAATAAAAACAACATGGATTAAAAGTAGAGAAAGTTATGGAAATAACTTTGTGGAAACCTAAACATTTTTTTTTCAGAATGACGAGTAAACTGCATATAGACTTAAGAATACAAACATAATATAAAGCTTCCTTTTTTTATCTGCTTACATTGATAATGAATTACAAATTTTACAATATATATATATATATATATATAATTGAAATATTAGCATCTTGCGTATGCAGGAGCAGAACATACGAAGCATTTTACAACCTAATACAATAACCCAAAAGGAATTTGGACTACTTTGCTTCTTTGCAACAAAAGAAACTCAAACCTCATCCTTGATAGCAAAAGAAACTTATGCACAAACTCATAAAGACAAACCATAGGTAGTAAGCAAACTAAGCATGGCATAAAAAGCGCAACAACTAGTAGCTGACACAAGAATTGTTATAAAAATATGATACAGGGAATCAGCATTGCAATATATTGTGTTCAATTCTAGTAACTGACTAATTAAGCCTTCGCAGACTACATATATACTCACAAGGGTCCCCACCCCACCCTAGATAATTCACTAAACTCTGCAGTAAATGAGAAAAATCGACTGCACCAGAGGTCGCACAAGACCGGAGGGACCGGGTGCAACAAATGATGAGGCGTGGAAGGGTTAGTACTTGACATCCATCCTGCAATTACACTTGGAGAAGGAGAAACAACAGTGGAATACATTTTGCACCCAAGAAAGTTTTTCCTGAGTGAAATGTTGAAGACAATATAACTATTAGTGAAAGCAAGCAAATTCAAATTGGTGACTTACACCATGGGCTCCAAGAGGAGGAAAACCCGACTTTAGGTATAGAGTCCAAACTAAGCGGACTCTTTAGTAGTGGACTATTGTGCATTCGGATGAGATTATTAAGTTACGTAAATAAATAAATAAATAGCTTTTCATGTTTAAAACTGTCATACCATGGATGTAAAAATTACTATTTCCAATAGCCATTTGCAAAAACTTTGTGTTGAAGTCTAGATTATACATATATGATCAAGTATGGCGCATAATACATTAAGTGAACTAGATAAAACACAATCAACTCAAGTACATAGTGAAACGTACTGACTACCTTTGAATTCAATATTTCCTTGTGGAAAAACAAAACCATGAATCTTTGTGGAAAAACTCACAGAAACATGAACACAATCCTCACGAAGGAAATCAAGGGCATGAGGGTGGTCGAGATCAACTGATTGTGAAACATCAATAATATACAAGTGACCCTGGCAAAATGCAAGTGCTTCATAAGAAAGCCTTTGCCTAACTAACCAAATTTGTAAAAGATTCAAACACACCTCCATATAAGCTTCACGTAACTTATGAATAGATAAAGCAACAACCTTAAGTCGAGTGCAAAATTGACAACCCGCCTTGCCAAAAAAAAATGCTAAGAAGCTTCAATTAATGAAGGTAAAGGAATTTTAAAACACCAAACTTCTAAATTGTAGCCTCATTTGAACATTAAAATTAGTGTGATTGCACAACTTGACTTAGGAACCAAAACAAAGACATATAAAACATCACCCATTGAAACAAAATCTAATCTGGTAGTTAAGATAGTCAAAGCTTTGAAATTCGGATAGCAAATTGGTTTTGATTTATTTTATCCAAAGAAATGTTATAAATTAGACTGGAATTGGGAATAAGAAGTCATGCAAA
The DNA here is from genome assembly GCA_020205615.1 of Panax quinquefolius. Classification (NCBI taxonomy): domain Eukaryota; kingdom Viridiplantae; phylum Streptophyta; class Magnoliopsida; order Apiales; family Araliaceae; genus Panax; species Panax quinquefolius. The sequence continues at coordinate 105,038,638 of CM035157.1, forward strand.
ATGTGACTAAGAAATAGAAGTCAACCATTATAAAGAACAATAACAAATAATAGAAAAGAATGTAAAGGAGGAAGAAGTTCGTAATTAGTTTATAACTTAATCTAATGATTCAACCTTTCAAACGAAAAAATAAAAAAGAGTACCTATAAACTCCATAACTAGAACATGAAGCCTCAAAAGAAGTGGATTAAGCACCGATTGATTCCGACTACCTTTAGCCCGCAATCAATCACGAAGAACAAAAGAAATAAAATCATATTACCTCCCAAAAAAAATTGCATTACATTATTTAACTATTCCTTTAAAGAATTAATATGAACTCCACTAACTCCAAGACATGATTATTTGCTCAAAGTTTCAAACTACCCTTGACACCTTTTTTAGTATTAGATAACTTCTACGTACACGGTGAGAGGATAAACATTCTTCTAAACATAGTTTAAACAACAATTTACTGCAAAAATTACAAAATTGATCTAATCCAAGAAATCTTTACCGAAATAATACTCATTTGAGACCAGGGATGAAACTCTCGAATTAGGGTCTCCATGTATCGTCTGTACATAGAAAAATAAATACCAAATTAATCTCAAACACATAGGAAGAAAACTTAGCAAGGAGTGGGTGTGTACTAGCTTAACGATTTTAGCCGATCGAAATGGGAGACGCTCCAAATCTCAAGGAACCATCTTTCTCGAGCAACAATGACTTGAGAGTCGTCGGTTTTTGGTGGCTAAGGCTACAACCAGGAGACGTCTTCCATTCAATAAAGCTGCTCATGAATGCTATAATAGGACTCTCTGGATCCCGATTCACCGGCGTTCATGACCATTCACCGACAAGCGGTAAGCTGAATCTGGATCCGATTCTCCGAGATCTGAAGTTCTACTCCATCAGCGATGTGTCATTTGGAGCTTAGAGCGGTGGCGGCGAAGAAATTGAAAGATTTTGTGTGAAAAATGGGAAGGAGGGAATATCAGATCGGGGGAAAATTAGGGGAAAAGTAAGGAGGGGATGAAATTAAAGAATAGGAAACGTTTTATGCTTCGTGTTTTCACTTCCACATTTTTTTTAAGCTCCGTGTTTTGTCTGATAGACAACGTTTTTAAATAAAAATGTTATCTAGTTAAAACAAAAAAATGTCCTTTTAAATAGATAACGTTTTTGCATATATATCTACAACGTTTTTTTAAAAAATGTTGTAAAAAATACCACAACGTTTTTATAAAAAACGTTGTGGTTTAAGTGTTGTCTATTAGGTACTTTGTACTGGTGTTGATCGAATAAATATTTGTTTAAGGTGATTTGATTTAATTATTTATTTGTTAAATAAATAATTTTTTAGTTAAGAAAATTGATCATCTTGAGATAATATTCTCATTTTATTTAATAATTAAGTTAGAGAGTTTATAATGATTAAATGAATTATTATAATAATATTTAATGTGAATTTGTAATTAAAATGATGTGTTAGTTGATTAAATAAAATTATAATTATAAAGAAAATTATAATTTTGTTGTATTGATTTATGTGGTGAATTAATTTAATAAATTGTTATTAGAATTAATTAAATTGAATATTAAAATTTAATTAAGTAAAGTGTGACCACAAACTATGCTATTAAGGAGTTATTAAAATAAGTTAAAGGAGATTAATTCAGTTTTGCCAAACAAGGCTTAATGCATATTAAGTCTTTAATTTAAATATGTTTTACCAAACAAGGCATAAGGATTTAATTGATTAAATTTTAAAGTAGTTAGCCAAACAAAGCCTTATGGCTTTTGATTTTTAAAAATAAGATAACTGATATCAGTTATACATATAATTATATTATATAATTAATACCTATATTATTACCTATACGTTATATTTTAGTACATAAGTTAGAATAGAGAAGAAGAACACAGAAGAAGAAAAAGAAGAAAAATTGAGAGAGAACTTGAGAGAATTCTAGAGAGGTTTGAGAGAAGAATTGGGGAAAAGAAAGCTTGTTGATCAAAAGGGAAAGTTATCATCTTCTAGAAAATAAGGTATCATCTAACTCCTTTAAATTTCTTTAAAGTTATAGTTTTATTCTCTTCCAAAACTTTCTGTAAAAACTTTGTGACGGTTAAATTATTTGTGTTATATAGTTTCTATGTGATAACTAGTTGTTAAGAAATTGTTTTCATAAGTATATATATGAGTATAGTAAATGAACTCATGTTATGTATGTATTTTGTGAAGGAAATCATATTACAGTGAATTGGCATGATTATATATATGAATATGGCTTAGTTTAAAGTAAAATCGAGGTTTAACTCTCTGTATAATATATAAATTGACTATTAAATTCGAAAGGGGATGAATAATCATAAGCATAGTATGTTGAATTAACTGTTTTGGTTGAAAAACAAAATCACAGTCATGATTTTCACTGAAACTTTCAAAAAGTGAAGTTTTAACAAAAATAGAAAAAATTAATTATTGTAATTTGGATGTTTATGTTATTTAGATGGCTAGAAACGCGTTAGAAAATATTAGATTATGTTTCTATAAACCTATTACACCTTGGTTAGGTTGGTATGGTTGTTAGAAAAGAGTTTGGAGGCCTAATTTGGCTTTCCATAGTGTTCTAGAACTTAAATTACAAAATCGCAGAAGGGACCCCCACCCCGGCGGGCCCCCCCTTTACAAAAACCCCCACCTCGGCGGGGGGGTATTCGGCCTAGCCGAAATTTTGAAAAAAAACTAATCGGACATAGTTTACTAAAATGAGCATAACATTTTCATACAAACTCCGATTGATGAAATTCAAGATGATTCAGAACAAGGACAAATAGGTCTATAACCTTTATTCTTTAATGTTTTCAATTTGAAATCGTTATGAAGGGTCAAAATGGCCATCGTTAGGAATGTTGTGTATTTGGAGGCAATCGGAGGGCGTCGGGATGCGCTAATGCAAGTGCAATTATTTGTGTATTAGTATAACCTAATGATAACATGTTGGACAAGTAAGAGGATGTTGTATCAAGTTGTTAATGTTTATGTGGTGCAATGACATGATCACTTATATAGTTGTAATAAAGCTAAATAGTGATGTTCATGAAAAGATTTGATGTTGTTATCTAGCTATATAAAGCTAATATTAGTGTAACTAATGTGTATTGTCAATACATATGGTATGTGTAGGACTTGTGGTGAACGTGAGTAGTGATTGTTTAACCTATGCACGAGGCAAGTTTTCCTAACTCTAAACTTTTTTTGAGCAAGTTTTCCTAACTCTAAGCTTTCTTTGAGCATGTTTTCTAACTCTAAGCTTTCTTTGTGCAAGTTTCTTAACCCTAATTATATCGTGCAAGCTCCTAAACCTTATCTCTTGATATTGAGCCAATCTTTAACTTGTTATTTAGCATAAAAATTTTGACATTCTGATACACTAATGTTGAGCAAGTTTTATCATTCAACTTACTATTTATTATGCATGCTTAAGACTCAACTCTAAATAAGGTTTTAACCTTAGATTAACATTGTTCAAGCAAGGTATGTTACGTTATTCAATACTTATGCTCTTAGATTATTCCTAAAGCATGACCTTAGTATACAATGTTGATTAACTTACGATTTATTCTATAAAACAATGTTATTACATTTTTATTCAACTAATCCTTAGTTGATGTTCGTAAACTCTAAATTACCTTGAAACTTATCTAAACCAAACATAATTTGGTGCGGACTCGTATTCTAAATGCTGAGATGAACAACCCTATTATAGGGGATAACTTATGCATAACGTTAAAATGTTTGTGCACAATACATTATACGAAGGGTTGATCCCCCTAAGTACGAGGAGTCCTTATAGTCTTACGACTGTTAAAGTGTAAGTTGAAAGATTAATTACAACTATGGACAAAGTTCGTGGTCTTTTGACCCTCAGTTATATATTTTAAGTTCTGTTCCTGATTATTATTGATGAAGTACTTTATTCATTTCTATTGAGCCTATTCATTTAGCAGTTGATATGATGTTTATTCATTATTATTCAAGTGAGCTTTGTTTGCTCACTCTTGCATATATACACTCATTGCAGCTAAAGTTGAGAAGGTCAATGAACCTACAATTAGCAAAGGAAAGGGAAAAATGTACAAGTGATGAAGACTTGTAATTTAATGACTTTTATGCTAATAGACTTTATATTTTATGATGTGATGTAATTATTTTATTTCCGCACTTGATTGATGTTAAGGTTAGACAACCTGAGATATTTTTGGTTTTAATGATGTAACCCTTTTTATAGGGAGGATTTATGGTTTAAATGTTATTTTATTTGAGTAGATAGTATAAATGTATGGAAAGTGAACACCAAGTCTTAGGGGAATGAAGTACCCAGATTTGGGGGTGTCACAATATATATATATATCTGTGCGTGTGTGTGTGTATAAGCAATAAACGCATATGGGATGTAAAATCAGTGCTCAACGTGAGCAGTCCCAAACAACAGTTTATATATATAAGTGTGTATATATATATATATATATATATATATATATATATATATATATATATATATAAGCAAATAAACACTCCTGGACGTGAGACCGGGCTCAATCGAGGCATATCTCGATAATGTTAGTCCATATATATAAATATGTACTCAAAAGGAAATAAAAGTCACGGACCGAAGTCTGGGCATACGCACGCAACACGACTCTTAATGTTAAGAAAAATGTGTGCACGGTAGAAGAGAAAGGCTTTAAGAAGTGTAAGAAGGCTTACAGTGGACTGCCAAAAAAGACTTCTATAGCTTTAAATGGATTAACAATCGGCTCCCGCCGGTAAAAATATGACAATAGATAAGCTCACGAGTGTTTAAAATGAGAAAGCACTCAGTTTATAGTGTGTACAAAGCAAATTGGATAGGGTTTCCTCGCCATTTTCTCTCGCAAAATGGCCACCCCAAGCCCTCTATTTATAGAGGGAGAGCCGCAGGTGTACTTGCGGCTGCCCGGGGTTCCTCGGGCAACATGGGTCTCGCCGTCTTGAAGTACGTGCACTCGGACAATGCGTTATTCGCTCGAACCTTCATAACTTTCAATCCGGGAGTCCGATGGAAGTGTGCCATACCATTCCGAAAAGCTCTTTCTGAGAGCTATGCAATTAAATAGGATTGGCCCTTTTTGATTTTGGGAAGATTGGTCCATGACCGAAATAGCATTTCTAGGTTTCCGTTAGGCAGTCCGTTGACTCATTTTTCGTATTTTGCGCTCAAAAGTTAAGATATGGTTCTTGTGGGACATCTTTTAATGAAATTTGCATTGAAATTATTTAATTTTATTTGAGTTGGCAAAATGAGCATTTTCCCCTCTCGGGGTTATCTCCGATTTTCGCACAGTTGTAGTAGTCTTTTCTTAGGGTTATCTCTGAGATTATCATGTTGTTGACTCTGAATGTCCTCAGGGTTATCTCTGAGGTGAACTTAACCTCCTGGGGTTGGAACTGACTTTCCCAGGGTTATTTCCGGAGTTGGAAACTGATTTCCCTAGGCTATTTCCGGGGTTGGAATTGATGTTGTGGTCCTCTAGGGTTATCTTTGGAGTGTGAAAAAGATGTTTTTGCTCTGATGCAAAGTTAGTAACTGGAAAACAAAATTTCGAGTGTCTACAGATGTTCCTCTTTATCATGTTCGTGTAATGTAATGGAATGAACATGATAAAGATTACTAGACACTTGAAATATGACAAGGTATTTTTAATAATATAAATCGCAAATGAAATGAATGTTAAAATATTTTCGCAAATCACATTTCAGAAATCGCACATCGCATTTCGCACTTCGCTTTTTGGATTTGGCTAATCGTACTTCGCAATTCATACATCGCGTTTTGTATATCGCATTTCGCATATCTCAAATTACAAATTGCACTTCGAATATCACAAATCGCTTTACCATTACCTGTTGATGTTGGTGCCTATACTAGTGTTGACTCTAATGGTTTGGCTTATGTCGGTGTCGCCGATGCTTATTTGATGAAGAAAAATTGAGATGTTTTCTATATCTTTACTGGGGATGACGTTCTAAAATCACCGGACCTTCTTGATGTATACGCTTGATAGTTCACAATGTTTCCTACCTTGATGGTAGTTTGACAACGGATCCTACCCTACTGGTAGTTGACTACGCTGATATTGCTAAACTGTTTTGATTCCCACTCGAACGGTGGTGTATAAAGCTTTCACCGCTGAAATGTTATGCTGAATTGATGCCAATAATACTGGATCTTTTGATACCTTCGCTCATCCTTTTTGAGGTGATTTGAAGTTTTCTTTCATTGTTGGGTGCTTGTGCCCCATTTCCTTGATTCGTAACCCGACTGAACTGATGACCTGAATGCCGCAGACATCCCTGGAGGGTGCAGTTCATTCTTTCCCTACCCAGATTTGAACTTCAGTGTAGAGGCCCCAACTTGCAAGGATTTGATGCCGATTGGCATATTTGATGATGATGATTTCATTCGTTAGACCTTTTGTCATTGGGATTCTACTTTTGAGTTACAAACTTTCTTGAGAATTTTCCCCTTCTTTTGTAGGGGCAAGCTTAAGTCGCCATGATTTCTTTTAGGAGTTCTCCCCTTTCTTTTGATGAGAGGCTTGATCCCGCCTTAAACTCCTTCCCTTTCTTGGAATCAGAAAATGCCCCAGTCCTTTTGCATGTTATTGCCGGGGATTCATATGATAAACTCTCTTTGTTGACCAAATCGCGAGTGAATAATATCCTCACATGTGGATTATTCATTCTGAGAATAGTATGATTGGAAAAGACCAAACAATCATACTGAATCGCCAATAAGATGATGTGAGGGAAGCTCTGATGATGATGTATCATGCTGATGGTGTTGACTGGTGCATTTTCCTCTTTAGGATGGTTGATAAATGCCTCAATGTTGAGTTGTCGCTATTTTTGAGATTTCCCCAGTCTTCTTGTAAGGGTCCCAATATCGGGTTATTGCTAATTTTGAAATTACTCTAGCCTTTCTCGTTGTCTGGGATAGTTGCTTTAATAGATGGGCTGATAAGATGCTGAGATCGCAAGAGGCTTTTACCTCTGTACCAGATGGTGAACAGGTAGTGGATTTGGGCTTTGATGCCCTCAATCAATGTTCCTGACTTGTTCACGCAATCAGCTTTGATGGTTTTCTTCTGATTTGATGAAGACTTGTGATTGAGGGTGTCGGCTCTTTGAAGGTCCTTGCTGCTGGTTTTTTTAGTGTATCGTTGTTTCTTCCTTTCTGGGATTTTTTGCCAAAATTGATGGAATGACATTAAAGTTGTAAGACCCCGAAATTTTTAAATAAAAAGGAATTTCCTTTATTTATTATTTTGAAATAGTAAGGGTTGATTTGATTAATGTGGATAGTTAAGGGTTAAATACGCAAATATTTCAAAATAAGCAAGTGGTTATAAAATATTCATTATTGTCGGGGAATATTCGTTTGGTCGTGGAATATTAAATATGTTTGGGGAATATTAAATGCGACGGTGCGACCATATGTGGGCCCCATAACGGAAAAGCGATTGGATGAAGAAAGCGACAAAAATAAGTTGTTTTTAAATAACTTGGCGTAGTTGTTATACAGATTATCTTGTTGGAATACCGGTGTGGTTAAAACACACTAAGCACGCGTTGTTGAGCAAGAGTAGCTACCAGTATTGCACCAATTATTGATTCTTACGTGAAGAAGGCACTACTCGATAATGGTTACGATAATTATTATTCAAAGATTTTATTGAGTTAATAATTGTTGCTTGATATTTTATATTCTTTGTTGTTTCAATAATTGTCATTACGATATTTTTCTTTATCGAAGCAATAATTCATATTATCTGAATAATATTATTAGATAAAATTATTGGCAATGTCTTGAAAGTTACATCTAAGGAGAGGTTTGGTCACCTAATTGCGCCATGAAGAAGAAATTCTTATTGGAAAGCCCCTCTTTCGGAGCCGCACGGTTGTCAATATTGTGATTCTCGTAATATTATTTGTGAATAATTAATTATTGATTTATATGATGAGGAAAATATTGATTTTATGTGGATATAGATGGAGAAAATTTTAAAATGACAATTGTTGAAAATTAATATTTTATCTTTTACGATAAAATAATTCATTTAAATATATTATTTTAATAATATATTAACAGTGATATATTTTACAACGAATGTGGGATATATGAGTATACGAGGAGGAAGAGTATTTTTGTTGCAATAAATGTTTAAAACATGTTAAACATGTCGGTGGACCCCATTTATTGACTGAAATTTGATTATAGCCTGTAAAATTGCCCGTTTGTGGATTTGGTCAATTTCGATTGGAATTTGGAAAAACTTTCTTACGCAAAGTTGTAGAGAATTGAATTTCCTATAAAAACTCAAGAGATTCAAATTTTCTGATGAAAGGGCTATTTATTATGAATTATTGAAGTTCAAGTCTCAAGAAATAATTGATTTTTGGAAGTTTAAAATATTTAAAATTAGAAAAACGTTTTTCTTATTTTTCTAGAAGGTGGCATGTGTTTGATGGCTGAAATCAGATTCTAGACATGTGTAGAAAATAATATAATTATATTATTAATTTATTAAATTTTACGCTTTGGTGTTCTAAGCATTTTCCTATAAATAGGGTGCTTGGGTTAGAATTGAAAATCACACTTTAAACTGAAGTTTTCTCTCTCTATATTATCGGCGTATTCTTGTGAGTATTTTGAGTATACTTTGAGTATTGCTATCTGATTTGCAAGTCCAAGTCATAGCCTATATCAGGTGTTTCAAATTTAGAAATCACCGATCTTTCGAGGTAAGGGATATTATTTTTTCAGTAATGATATTATTTCTTCAATATCATTATCTTTGAAATGTTGATCTGAAGTTTTTATCAAATTTGGAACTTTTTCATGCCTGAGTTACTATTCATGGGTTACTATTCATGAGTTACTATTCACGAGTTACTATTCATGAGTTCTTATTCACGAGTTACTATTCACGAAAGTACTATTCATGAAGCGTGAAGATGTTTTTTTGTGGAATTTTTATCTTTTGGTGTTGAGTTACTATTCACGATATACGGACTATTCACGATACTGATATTATTCATAGAAAAATAAAATTTCTTCTTTTCGTCTAAAACATCTATTACGGATACTAACTCGATTGTATCCATGTTTTGATCATTCTTGAATTTTACACCACTATGATTATTTTTGAGGTATTTTTGGACGTGGATAAAACCAAGTACGAATCCTTAATCCTTAATCCTTGTCATTTTGTTTCTTTGGATTCGTTTCTTTAAAAATATTTTCATCATCCTCGGTCTTAAATGATGATATTATTGAATATCTTGGGCTGTAGTGCAAAGATGAATGATTCTGAAGAATATCTTTGGCACTGTAGTGCAAAGATGAGCAGTGTTGAGATGAACATGACCGATTGATGAATATCTTTGGCCTGTAGTGCAAAAGATGAATATTTGATTCGAGATGCATATTGATTGATGTTACAGGATAAAATATTGATGATGGGTATTAAATTCATAGATTATAGTAGATTTCATTCTCTACGTAACTCTTCTATGAATTATTATTTCATTGCGAATATTGATCTCAAACTTGTTGTCTATTGTATTCTATCGATTTTTTCCCTGTTGAAGACTAACGATAATTTGTTGTATATTATCTTAGTCATAATATTCTTTCTTGGGCTAGTTGAGCTCACCCTTTTCCTTGTTGTTCCATTTTTCTTCTCGGGAGGCGAGAATGTAGCGCGAAGTACTAGTCGGGGTATGGAATGAAGGTTCTAGAGAGAGTTGTTTAGTAGTCCTCACCATTTTGTAAAATAATGAATCAATAATTATGATGGGGATTTATTTGCGTGTGGATATTGTCTAGATGGCAATATCTCGTATCTAAACTCAAAGTTTATATGTTGTAATAATAAAGTTGTAGTTATTTCTGTACCATGTATTTGGCGACTCAAGAATGGGTTGGATGGAATGGACCTATTTTGGGGGCGTCACGGTTGGTATCGAGCTTAGGGATATGATCTCTGGCGGAGATCGGGGAATAGAACTAGGAAGGGAGAGACGAGTAAATCCTTCGCTAGTGTGTCCTACCTAAGCTTATTTGTTAGTTGGTCAGTATATAGGGATATTATGTGATATATTGATTTCCTTAATTAACCTTTATTTTATGGCGATGATTTGAGAATGTCGTGAGAATAATATTGATGGAGTAAATGAGACCGTGGAGAGGTTTCTGTACTCACCAACGAGGAGAACGTCAACAGTGGCAATGTTCCTCCCGTGAACAACACCACTTGAAAGATGATGAGGAATGAGGGATGTTTAGAAGTTTTTGCGAGTTCATGCAAAATCGACGAGGGAGACTCGTGTTCAAAATAGGAGGAAATGATAGCAATTCACGGGTGGTCACAAACCAAGTAGTTCAAAGAGTTGGGACCACCTGCACTGGGAAAGCGGATCCGATTAAGGCGGAGGCGTGGGTCAAACAAATTACCAAGATATTCGATGTCTTGGGATGCATGCGGAGAACAGAAAGTTCCATTCGCCACCTTTATGTTTCAGTGGCGAAGCGATTCTTGGTGGGAATCGTGAAGCGTACCCATCTAGCCGCACTCAAAGATGTATGCGGGAGATGTTTGAAAAGTTCAATGACAAGTACTTCCACGAAAGTATTCGTCATATGAAGGAAGTGGAGTTTATTAGACTAGAACAGAATAACATGACGGTGTCCCAGTACGAGGCGAAGTTCGCGGAGTTATCCAGGTTTGCACCTCATTTGGTGGAGAATGAGGAACGTATGACGCGGATGTTTTTGAGAGGTTTGAAACCCGACATACGTCAGTATCTCATTTCTCATAAATTTTCTCTCTATTCAGATGTTGTCAACAGGGCTCAGTTGTTAGAGCGAGATAACGAGTACGTTCAACCGAGGGACCATAACCGAGGATCATACAAGAAGATAGCAGATCATCGAATAACGATAACCAGCGGAGAAAGAAGAATCCGAGACAAAGGCGGTAACCACTCTGGTGGTAATCATGGTCATGAAAATAGAAGAAGCGAGTCGGGAGGAGATTTTAAAAAGAGGAGATTCAACAACGACCATGTGAAGACGTCGTCTTGCGGCAAAGAATCGGTTCTAAGGGAGGAGAACGACCACCGGTCATATGTTATAAATGCGGAAAGAGGGACATATCACCAAACCGCCCACAACAGTTCAAGGTATGCTATAATTGTGGAAAGGAAGGACATATCGCTTCGAGATTAGACGATATCAAAACCCGATCCAATGGGAATGGTGACTCAAAAGGATGTCCCGAGAAAAGTCAAAGTCGGCGGTTCTGGAAGAGCGTTTGTCGTGACCGATCAAAATGCGAGGAACCCGAACGGTTTAGCAGGTTAGTTAATTATAAATTCTTGCGAAGTTTATACCTTACTGAATACGGTTCTACCCATTCTTTTATCTCTCTTGCTTGCGCTCAACGTTTGAACTTGACTACGGAGAAATTAGACTTTGACCTATTTATGGAGACTCAGATTAGGAGAAACTTTCATTACATCCGTTGTTTAAAAATCTTGCTTGATTCAAGTTGGCACTATCACATTACACCGTTAACCTTATTTCTATAGAGATATTTGCTTTTGATGTGATTTTAAGGTTAACTACTCATCATGCCAAAATTAATTACTTTTCGTAAGGTTGTTAGTTTTCATATTCCTAAGCAACTTTGTTATTCAAATTCAAGCAATCAAACCATTGTAGTCAAACATTTTCATATCAAGCTATGAAGTCATTCGTTTATTACGGATGTCAAATTTTCTTAGTCCATATTATGGATTTGAATAAAGACACGTCGATTTGAATAATATTCTGTTGTTATTGATTTTTCTGACGTATTTCTGAAGAATTTCTTGGCTTACTACCAAAGTTCGATATTAAATTTTGTATCGACTTTGAACCCGGTACAAAACTCATTTCTAAAATCTCATATCAAATGGCTCTCTATTGAACTTGAGTTAAAAATTCAACTATAGAATTTGGTACCGAGCCTTTATCTTGTGACTTCCTTTGTGGAATTCACGAAGCCGAACTCTCTCTGTAGGGGGACGTCATATTCGATGCGATAGTAAAAGCGATAGGTGTCATTGTGACGTCTTTATCCAAGATTGGGATATGAGTCACGATTGAGAGCAACCTAAGTCGATGAATCGAAATACGTAGCTTTCAGCTTAGTTGGTTATTATCGGAGATTCGTGGAAGGATTTTCTTGAATCGCTACTCGTTAACTTAGCTTACTCGAAAAGATACAAAATTGTATGGAGCGAGGAATGCGAGAAGATTTTCCAAGAGCTCAAGAGGCGACTCATTTTTCGCATATTCTAACCATACCATCCTCGAAAAGTTTAACGTGGTAGGCGACGTGTTAAGTAGAAGATCATATGCGGAACGAGTGCGATGATGTCAAGTATACGATAGAGCCAACTTTAATAGAAAAAGTTAAGGTTGCTTCAAGCCACCAGACCCGGAGTCGATGCGTATGAAGAAGAAAGTACAAGAAGGAGCTATTCCGAAGCGAGAATTGATGAAGAAGGAATACTTGAGTCCACTCTAGACTTTATGTTCCTAACGACTACGATTTGAAGTACAAGATTATGATGGAGGCACACACTACGCCATTTGCAATCCATCTGGAAGAACTAAAATGTATCGTGATCTTGACATACATTTTGGTGGAACAATATGAAGAGAGAGATTGCAAAGTTTATCTCGATGTGTTTAGCTTGCCCGGCGTGTAAAGGCGGAGCATCTTGTACCTAAGGGTCCGTTGCAACCACTTGAGATTCCGGAATGGAAGTGGGAACACATTGCTATGGATTTCGTTCACGGGTCTTCCTACGGTTTCTCAAGGCATCAATGCTATTTGGGTTATTGTTGATAGATTAACCAAGTCTCGCTCATTTTTCTTGCCGATCACGGAGACTTATTCCTTGAGCGTTTTGCTAGTATATGCGTGAATGAGATTGTGAAGTTGCATGGCATGCACCTGTATCCATAGTTTGGATCGTGACCCAAGATTCACTTCAAGATTTTGGGTTATCTTGCAAAAAGCTATGGGCGCAGATTTGCGATTTAGTTGAGCATACCATCCCCAAACGGACGGACAATCGAAAAGGACTACTCAAACTCTTGAAGATATATTAAAACTCGTGTCCTAGATTTCAAAGGAAGTTGGGATAAGTACTTGCCATTGGTGGAATTCTCATACAACAATAGTTATTAAACAAATATAGGCATGGTTCCATTGAAGCATTATATGGACGAAAATGTCGTTCTCAATATGTTGGGATGAGGTGGGTGAAGCAACATTGTTGGGACCCGAAAGTTAAATACGTATGACTCTGTAAAAGATCCAAATGATTCGACAACGATAAAGCGGCACAAGATCGACAAAAGAGTTATGCGGATCTTCATCAAAAGGACGTGGAATTTAATGTAGGGATCATGTATTGTTGCGAGTTGCTCCATGGAAGGAGTTACAAGATTTGGGAAGAGAGGAAAGCTCAATCCACGATTTATTGGTCCATTTCAAATTCTTGACCGAGTAGGAAATGTAGCCTATAGACTTGCGTTACCTCGAGTATGTCTCGTGTTCATAATGTGTTTCACATATCGTACTTCAGTAAATATGTGAAAGACCGAACCACGTTATAGAGTTAGAACCAGGACGAGATAATAGAAGACTTAACATATGAGGAGGTACTGTCAAGATTTTGGATAGGAAGGAGCATGTCCTACGCAAGAAAGGTCATACCACAAGTTAAAGTTTTGTGGAAGAATCATGCTATAGAGGAAATGACACGGGAATTGGAAAGCGGAAATGAAAGCGAGGTATCCTCACCTTTTGAAACACAGTACGTACGTCAATTTCGAGGACGAAATTTCATAAGGAGGGAGGTTGTAAGACCCCGAAATTTTTAAATAAAAAGGAATTTCCTTTATTTATTATTTTGAAATAGTAAAGGTTGATTTGATTAATGTGGATAGTTAAGGGTTAAATACGCAAATATTTCAAAATAAGCAAGTGGTTATAAAATATTCATTATTGTCGGGGAATATTTCGTTTGGTCGTGGAATATTAAATGCTTGTTTGGGAATATTCGTACGACCATGTAGCGATACATGTGTGGGCCCCATGTGAAAGCGATTGGATGAAGAAAGCGACAAAAATAAGTTGTTTTTAAATAATGGCGTAGTTATTACAGAATTAATATTGTTGGAATACCGATTGGTTAAAACACACTAGTACGCGTTGTTGAGCGAGAGGACACCAGATTGCACCAATTATTGATTCTTACGTAAGAAGGCACTACTCAATAATGGTTACGATAATTATTATTCGAGTATTTTATTGAGTTAATAATTCTTTGCGTTGATATTTTATATTGTCATTGTTTCAATAATTGTCATTTACGTATTTTTCTTTATCGAAGCAATAATTCATATTATCTGAATAATATTATTAGATAACATTATTGGTAATGTCTAGAAAGTTATGTCTAAGGAGAGGTTTGGTCACCTAATTGCGCGCCAGTAAGAAGAAATTCTTATTGGAAAGCCCCCTCTTTCCTGGGAACTGCCTGGTTGTCAATATTGTGATTCTATAATATTATTTGTGAATAATTAATTATTGATTTATATGATGAGGAAAATATTGATTTTATGTGGATATAGATGGAGAAAATTTTTAAAATTACAATTGTTGAAAATTAATATTTTATCTTTTTCTGATAAAATAATTTATTTAAATATATTATTTTAATAATATATTAACGGTGATATTTTTTACAACGAATGTGGGATATATGAGTATACAAGGAGGAAGAGTATTTTTGTTGCAATAAATGTTTAAAACATGTTAAACATGTCGGTGGACCCCATTTATTATTTGAAATTTGATTATAACTTTGTAAAATTGCCCGTTTGTGGATTTCGGTCAATTTCTGATTGGAATTTGGAAAATCTTTCTTCTGCAAAGTTGTAGAGAATTGAATTTCCTATAAAAACTCATGAGATTCGAATTTTCTGATGAAAGGGCTATTTATTATGAATTATTGAAGTTCAAGAAACTCAAAATAATTGATTTTTGGAAGTTTAAAATATTTAAATTTAGAAAACGTTTTTTTCTTATTTTTCTAGAAGGTGGCATGTGTTTGATGGCTGAAATCAAATTCTAGACATGTGTAGAAAATAATATAATTATATTATTAATTTATTAAATTTTTCGCTTTGGTGTTCTAAAGCATTTTCCTATAAATAGGTGCTTAGGTTAGAATTGAAAATCACACCGTAAACTGAAGTTTTTCTCTCTATATTATCGAAGCGTATTCTTGTGAGTATTTTGAGTATACTTTGAGTATTGCTATACGGTGCAAGTCCAAGTCATAGCCTTTATATCAAGGTGTTTCAAATTTTAAAATCTTGATCTTTCGAGGTAAGGGATATTATTTTTTCGTAATGATATTATTTCTTCAATATCATTATACTGAAATGTTGATCTGAAGTTTTTATCAAATTTGGAACTTTTTCATGTCGGAGTTACTATTCATGGGTTACTATTTATGAGTTACTATTCACGAGTTACTATTCATGAGTTACTATTCACGAGTTACTATTCACGAGTACTATTCATGAAGCGTGAAGATGTTTTTTGTGGAATTTCTATCTTTTGGTGTCGGAGTTACTATTCACGTATATGGCACTATTCACGTGATCTGAGACTATTCACGATATCTGGTACTTATTCACCAAAAAATAAAATTTCTTCTTTTTCGTCCAAAACATCTATTACGGATACTAACTCTCGATTGTATCCATGTTTTGATCATTCTTGAATTTTACACCACTATGATAATTTTTGAGGTATTTTTGGACGTGGATAAAACCAAGTACGAATCCTTAATCCTTAATCCTTGTCATTTTGTTTCCTTTGGATTCGTTTCTTTAAAAATATTTTTCATCATCCTCGATCTTAAATGATGATATTATTGAATATCTTTGGCACATAGTAGCAAAGATGAATGATTTCTGAAGAATATCTTTGGCCTGTAGTGCAAAGATGAACAGGTGTTGAGATGAACATGACCGATTGATGAATATCTTTGGCCTGTAGTGCAAAGATGAATATTTGATTCCAGATGCATATTGATTGATGTTACAGGGATAAAATATTGATGATGGACTGTTAAATTCATAGATTATAGTAGATTTCATTCTCTACGTAACTCTTCTATGAATTATTATTTCATTGCGAATATTGATCTGAAACTTGTTGTCTATTGTATTCTATCAGATTTTTCCCTGTTGAAGACTAACGATAATTTGTTGTATATTATCTTAGTCATAATATTCTTTACTGGGCTAGTTGAGCTCACCCTTTTCCTTGTTGTTCCATTTTTCTTCTCAGGAGGCGAGAATGTAGCGAGTACTAGTCGGGGTATGGAATGAAGGTTCTAGAGAGAGTTGTTTAGTAGTCCTCACCATTTTTGTAAAATAATGAATCAATAATTATGATGGGGATTTATTTGCGTGTGGATATTGTCTAGATGGCAATATCTGTATTTAAACTCAAAGTTTATATGTTGTAATAATAAAGTTGTAGTTATTTCTGTACCATGTATTTGGCGACTCAGAATGGGTTGGATGGAATGGACCTATTTTGGGGGCGTCACAAAAGTGTTGTTGGATCTTCTCGACATGGGTCGCTAACTTGGAGGGTTGTTCTTTTGAGGGTCAGACCGCACCACTAATGGCTGCCTACGTACTCTTATTGATGAGGGGAGATCAGGTCAACGTAGTTCTTACTTGATAAGCTAAACGATTTAAGAAGTGTTTGTTTAGGGTTATTGGGTTTTTGTTTATTTTGACCGCACCATAAATGGTTGCCTACGTACTCCTATTGATGAGGGGAGATCAGGTCTTTCGTAGTTCAAGCTCGATAAGCTGAAACTTGACTGGCTTGATTTTTTTTTTTTTTTTGATTTTTTGATTTTTTCAATATTTACATGCATGGAAAATAAAAGGCATACTGCGAAGAAAGTGATACTGTCCCACCATTTCCTGGAACTACCAACTTTATCCTCTAGATCTACATCTTCTTGGCCAGCTGAGGCCTGATAATCCAATCGTCAATGGTTATGTTGCCTTCAAGGCTCACGATAGAGGTTTCCTCTTGATCCTGAATATCTTCACTTATGGCCATAACTTGATCGCTTCCTGATGTAGTACATTCCTCAGGGATGCTTGAACTGGACCCATTGCAAAAAGGGATGAACTCTGGATTCTTCAATGGGTTGGCTTCTCCGATAACCTCACCATCTTTTCCTTCATCAGATCCTTCACATTTTTCTTGGGCTTGAGAGGATTCGACCATGAAATCGCCCTCAAACTGTTGTTAACTTATAGAAGACGTATCAAACAAGTTTCTTAACTTTATTAACTTTATTGCAGTGAATGTAAGTTCCCTTAACTTGTACAATTTATCATTGTGTACAAGTCTCTTATATTTCAAGTTATAACTTATACAAACTTATATATAGTGCAAGTTCTATTGATGATTACTCAATTATTAATTCAGTTGTTTATGCCTTAAAGTTCTTAATTATTTATGAATTGCTTTCAAGAATGCAATCTGGCCATTTGTTTTGGTTAGATATTATATGTGAGACCCCAAATTTTATGAATAAAGATTTAAATTTCTCGAAATATTTTTTTTGAATATTATGGTGTGGATTTGATATAATGTTATAATTGTGGGTAATATTTATAAATTTTGCAAAGTATGCAAGTTGTTATATAATATTCGATTGGTCAGGGAATATTCATTTTAACTGGGAATATTCGCATGACGATCAAGACAATCATTGGTGGACCCCCATGACGGAAGTATTCATGTAGTAAAGAAAAGCGGCGTAATTATCTTTTATAAAAATAACAACGAAAGTGTTACCATTAAAACCGTTGAACTACCCTAGTAGTAAAAGTACAAAGACGATGCTGGCGTGGTTATATAGTAGCACACGGTATTGATTATTGATGCTTACGTAAGAAGTCACTCAGTTATACTCAATTATTGCTACAGTAATTGCTATATCATATCTTTCATATTATTGATTCAATTATTGTCACAGTATCATCTGCATAATATGATATATTATTAAATCAATAATTGAGACGACAAATTTATTTATATTATTATTTTTAATATTGACAATGTCTAGAAGTTAAGTTAAGGAGTGGTTTGGTCACCTAATTGCGCGCCAATAAAGAGAAATCCTTATCGGAAAGCCCCCTCTTTCCTGGGAACGACCTGGTTGTTAAATATTGTGAATTATAATATTAATGATGAATAAGTTCATGTTGATTAAAGATGAAATTGATAGTTCCATTGCATTGGAATTATTAGTGTTAGTGGAAATCGACATTTATTTCGATAATAATTGATGTCTGGAAGTTATCTTGACGGTCAATGTAATTAACTTAGGATAAATGAGCAATTAATTGCTATTGATTCA
Source organism: Panax quinquefolius (assembly GCA_020205615.1). Lineage (NCBI taxonomy): Eukaryota > Viridiplantae > Streptophyta > Magnoliopsida > Apiales > Araliaceae > Panax > Panax quinquefolius. The sequence continues at coordinate 105,057,263 of CM035157.1, forward strand.
CATGCTTATAACTATGTGTTCACATGTGTGTACTATTGATTCACATGATTTACTATTAGGGGAGTTAGTGCAAGATATATAATACTTGCATGACTAAGTTAAAAACGGAGGTATAGATGGAGGTACTATACTGTAATTCGTATTTTCACATGATTATAACTATTAATTCACATGATTGAACTATTGATTCACATTATTTACTATTAGGGGAGGTGGTGCAAGTTTGATAATACTTGCAGGACTAAATTAAAAATGAAGAAAAAGAGGAAGGTATTATACTATAATATTTCGAGCCCCAAAATGTGCAATTATCGAAACTATATTTTCCTATAAATAGAAGCTCATTCTTCCTTCATTTCTCACCAATTCACTAAAGCTTTAGAGAAATTATTATAGAGAGAAATTATTGAGAGAAAGAAGAAGAGAAGTCTGCTACCTCACTATTCCAATATCTAGTTTCTTCTAAGGTAAGGGGTATTATTCTTTCGTATTCATGAAGAGAGTTTTTTTTTCAATACTCGTAATGGTTGTTATTCCATTCTTTATTATTATGTTGGAATAACCTGTCTATGTGAAGTACCGCATACATGGTGAAATTCTTCTTTTATTCCATTCTTTATTATTCTGTTAGAATAACCTGTCTGTGCGGTCTATCGTATGCCTGGTGAATTCTGTTGTTATTCCATTCTTTATATTCTGTTTTAATATCATGTCTTTGCGGATTACGCATGACCTAGTTTCGTTATTCATTATTCTGTTGGAATATTCTGTCTGTGCGGATTACGCATGACCTGGTTCCATTCTTTATTATTCTATTGGAATATCCTATCTGTACGGATTACGGATGACCTAGTTCCATTCTTTATTATTCTGTTGGGAATAACCTGTATGTGTTGTCTATCGCATGCATGGTGAATTCTTCTGTTATTCCATTCTTTATTATTCTGTTGGAATAACATGTCTATGTGGATTACCGCATGCATGGTGAATGATCCTTTTTATTCATTCCTTATTAAATTATAGAAATGATTTGTCTACGTGGATTACCGCATGGTGGGCAAAAATCCATATGCAGTTTCATATATTCTATTATACTCAGTTGGTTAAAGTTTTGGCTTCTATACTCCATGAAATTAGTAGAATATCCTGGATATTTCTGCTTCATCCAGTATCTTTTCATGAAAATATTCTTCTGAGCATTCTTGAATTTTACTTTACAAAGAAGTATCATGTTGACAATTTGAACGTTATTAGTTCCTAGATAAATTAATTCTTGAACTTGTTTCATTGAATTCTTATATCATTGTCATCATCCTCATGTTTATATTATGTTGAAAGTCATCTGTAGCCTGTAGTGCATAGATGGATTTGGTATGATTATAACCAGGGATTATTTGGTATAATCATGACCGTAATGTTACAAATGATATGGAAAAAGTCCTCATTGGCCCGTAGTGCATTGATGGACAATTTTGGTATGATTCTTCTGAGCATTCTTGAATATTACTCCACAAAGCAGTATCATGTTGATAATTTGAACGTAATTGATTTCAGGATAAATTAACTTATAAAACTTTAAAATTTATTCTTGAACTTATTTTATTGAATTATTTTGTCATTGTCATCATCCTCATGCTTATATTGTGATGAAAGTCATCTTTGGCTTACGTGCATAGATGGACTTGGTATGATTATGACCAGGGATCATTCGGTATAATCATGACCTGTAATGTTATGAATGATGTGGTAAAAGTCCTCAGTTGCCTGTAGTGCATTGATGGACAGTTTTTGGTATGATTATGACCAGGGATTATTCGGTATAGTCATGACCATTGATGATTTAATGAATATCCTTGGCCCGTAGTGTAGGGATGATTCGATGATGTGGTTTATTTATTAAGTTGAGTCTCAGCGATAAAAATTGATGAAAATATTTTAAATCATAGAAGATAGTAGATATCATGCTCTACTTGACTCTTTTAATGGATTGTTTATTCTGCTGCAGTTAAACTTGATGTCTATTGTATTTTATCAGTTTAACATTGTTGAAGGCTAATGATAATTTATCCTGCATTATCTTAGTTATAATATTTCTTACTGGGCTAGTTGAGCTCACCCTTTGTTTCACTGTTCTCTTCAGGAAATGAGAATGTAGCCGGGACTAGTCGGGGAACGGAGTGATGGTCCAGATGATAGCATTAGTAGTCCTCACTATTCTGTTAAATAGTATGACAATAAATGTAATGAGGACTCCATTGAGTGTTGATATTGTCTAGATGACAATATTCTTATTTAAACTCTCAGCTATGTTTTGTCATATTTTATAAGACTGTTGTATAATTAAGTTGTATTTGAATTTATGTACCATGTATCTGGCAACTCAAGATGGGTAATGTATACCTGTTTTTGGGGCGTCACAGTATGTTTTATCGTATTTTACACGACTGTTGTATAATTAAGTTGTATTTGAATTTATGTACCATGTATCTGGCGACTCAAGATGGGTGATGTATACCTGTTTTGGGGGCGTCACAGTTGGTATCAAAGCTTAGGGATATGATCCCTAGCTGAGATGTGAGACAAGAACTAGAGAGGAGAGGCGGGAATTCTTTCGCTAGTATGACCTACCTAAGTTTATTTGGTATTTAATTGGTCGGTCAGAGTATAGGGATAATATGTGATATGTTAATTAACCCTTGTTTTGTAACAGTGTTTGAAAATGGCATCTGAAAATGTTGAGATCAGCAATGAAGCACATGAGACTGTTGAGTCACTAACGATTAATACCTAGGATAATGTGCAATAGGAAGACAATAATCCTTAGGTAAATAACAACACCGATCCAATGATGAACGATGGGATGTTCAGAGGCTTTATGCAATTCATATAACATTAGGTAAGAGAGACTCCTGTTGAAAATATAGGTAGAAATAATGGCAACCCACGGCCGGTCACCGCTAAGCAGTTCAAGGAGCTGGGACCACCGGAGTTTTTGGGAAAGCCAGAACCACTTAAGGCGGAGACGTGGTTAAAGAAGATCACCAAGATATTTGATGTCTTGGGATGCTCCGAGGAGCAAAAGGTTCTCTTCGCCACCTTTATGTTGCGTGAAGAGGCAGATTACTGGTGGGAATCTATAAAACGTACGTAGCCTGACGCACTCAAGATGTCTTGGGAGAAGTTCCAAGAACTGTTCAACGACAAGTACTTTCCCGAAAGTATTTGTCACATGAAGAAGGTGGAGTTCATCAAGCTGTAATAAAACAATATGACTTTATCGCAGTACGAGGCTAAGTTTGCGGAGTTATCCCGGTTTGCATCCCATTTGATTAATAATGAGGAGTGAATGACGCAAATGTTTCTAAGAGGTTTGAAACCCGATATACATCAATACCTCATTTCTTATGAACTTTGTTTATATTCAGATGTTGTGAATAGGGCTCAGTTATTGGAGCGCGATAATGAGTCAGCACAACCAAAAGGTAACGACCAACAACACGATAATAATCATACCGGTGGCAATGGCCATCGGAACAACGATAAGCATCGTGGAGGAAATTATCATGCCAAGAATCGTAACCACTTCGGTGGTAACCATGGCCAAGATAATAGGAGTGGAAATTTCAAGAAGAGAAGGTTCAACAACGATGTAAAGATAGCAGCACCAACACCCATTTTCAAGGAAGGAGAACGACCACCAATTGTATGCTTCAAATGCGGAGGGGAGGGACATATCAGTCCAAACTGCGTGATGCAGTCCGAAGCATGTTACAATTGTGGTAAAGAAGGTCACCTAGCCCGATTTTGTCGTGCAGTCAAGTCCAGCTCGGACGGTGGCACCAAAGGCGGATACGGATAATACAAAGTTGGTGGTTTCAAGAAGAGCATTTTTTGTGACTTCTCAAAAAGTGAGTAACCCGAACGAAGTTAGTATGAGTTAGTTAATTAAAAATTCTTTCGAAGTCTATACCTTATTAGATACCAGTTCTACCCATTCTTTTATCTCTCTTGTTTGCTCTAAACATTTAAATTTAACTCTACCGAAGTTAGACTTTGACTTATCGATTGAAACTTTGCTAGCAGAAACCTTCGTTACCTCCACTGTGTATAAGTCTTGTTTGATTCAAATAGACACTTTCACGTTACTTGTCAATCTTATCTCTTTGAAAATACTTGCCTTTGATGCGATTTTAGGAATCGATTGGTTAACTACTCATCAAGCTTTTCATAAGGTTGTTAGCTTTTATATTCCTAACCAACTTGTTGTGCGAATTCAAGCAACCAAACCACTAAAGTCAATCACTATCATATCATGCCATAAGTAAAGATCCCCGAGCCTTTTACTGGTGACTTCCTTGTGTGGAATGCACCGAACCCGAACTTTTCGAAGGGGACGTTGTGAATAACGATGGCAAGTTGATAGGTATCAATGTGACGTACTATCCTAGTCTTGGATGAGAGTCACAGTTTTGAATGATATTTCTATTGTTAATAAATTTCCTGACGTATTCTTGAAGACTTCCTAGCCTACCCTTAGAGCGTGAAATCGAATTTTGTATTTACCCCAGTACAAAACCCATTTCTAAAACCCTTAAATATTTCTTCAACCAAAACGAACGTATCATGCGCCAAGGACGTTGGCTCGAGCTATTGAAGATTACGACTATACCATTCAATATCATCGTGGAAGAGTGAACATGGTAGCTGACGCGTTGAGTAGAAGATCGTATGCATTTACGAGTGCGATGATGTTAACACAAATACCTATTTCGTATAACTTACAATTGATGAAGATAGAGTTAAAGACTCTAGGTGTAAGACCCCGAATTTTATGAAATAAAAGTATTCAATTTTTCTTATAATTATTATTCAGTAAATGGTTAAATTGATAAAAGTTTAAAGTAAACGGTGATATATATAAAATTTTCAAAATACGCAAGTGGTTATAAAATACTCATTGTTGTCGGGGAATATTTGTTTGGTCGTGAAATATTCTTTTTATCGGGAATATCCGCATTGACGGTGCAACCCGATTTATGGGCCCTATAATGAATAAGCATGGGATGAAGAAAACGACAAGTTCGAGTTTTTATAAATAACGGCATAATTGTTACCGTTAACACTATTGGAATACCTGGTGGTAAAAATACAATAATATGTGTGGTTGCACAAGAAGCACACCAGATTATTACATGATATTTTGAATTATTGATTCTTACGTAAGAAGGCACTACTCAATAATTGTTACAGTAATTACTTTTCAATATTTTATTTTATTGATTCAATAATTCTTGCGTTGATATTTTATATTATTGTTGTTTCAATAATTGTCACCGATTAAATATTTCCCATTATCGGATCAATAATTCATATTATTTGAATAATATTATTAGATATCATTATTGGAAATGTCCGGAAAGTTTACATCTAAGGAGAGGTTTGGTCACCTAATTGCGCGCCAGTAAGGAGAAATCCTTATTGGAAAGCCCCCTCTTTCCTAGGAACGGCCTGGTTGTCATAATTGTGATTTTGTAATATTATTTGTGAATAATTAATTATTGATTTATATGATAAGAAAATATTTATTTGATGTGGATATAAATGATGGATTTATTTATTTTATGTGGTTATAATTGAAGGATTTAATGTTGAGGTGTTTTATCAGTATCTTTGTCGGAATGGAGGTATTAAAAATCAAATCAGTATTTTTACGATATATTACGTGAGTTATAATTTTTAATCCGACCGTTGGATCGTTGTGATTTTTGGATATGTTCTACATATATAAGTTGAGTATATGTCCACAAATTTTGAACCGTTAAAAATGAACGTATAAATTGTTATGAATTTTAAGAGGTGACTGGTTCAGAAATTGTTGAAGTTTCAGAATTTATCATTTTGGTGGAAAATTCTAGAATGCGTGGGCCCCACCTATGGTTGGTGAAGAAATGTGCTGAAATTGTATTTCAAATGTGGTGGGTGGCAATAGTAGAAGGTAAAGTCATCGTGTAGTGTAGTCAAGTCTCGCCTTGACGCTTAACATTTTTTCTATAAATAGAGGGCTAAGTTAGAATTGAAAATCTCACCAGAAACATAAGCTTTCTCTCTTTCTCTCTCTATATTATCAAGCGTATTTTGTGAGTATTTCGATACTTTAAGAGTTACTGTTCATTGCAAGGTTCCTTCGGCTTTACATTCCGGTCAGAAATACTGCTCTTTCGAGGTAAGGGATTGTAAGGGATTTTAAGGATTATTATGTTTATCATGTTTCGTAATTTTTCTGACCTTCAAAAATTCTGGAAAAATTAGAAATGATAATTTGATGAGTTTCCTTGATTGTGTCCAAAAATGGCGACTTTTGAATGTATAGATTAGGAGTTATGGATTTTATGAGAAAAGACTATTTTAAAAGTAAACCCTTATAACTCCTTGTGGTTAACTCCAAAATTGATGAAATTTTTATTGGGTGTTCATCTATATAATATCAGTATACCCTGTAAATTTTGGAATTTTTTGATAAAAGTACAATTTAAGATAAATGTCTAAATATTCGACAGTTTTGGCCATATGAAAAATAATAAATGAATTTTAAAAATTCTGAGAAAAATATATGTTCAATATGGGACTATGTCTGCTAAATCGAGAAAAAGAAAATTTGTTTGTCTTGATTTGGTATTTTTCATGAAAATAGACTAGTTATAAGTAAATGAATTAAATATGTTATGTGAAGTAACAAAATTAAAAAATAGGATTTTATGGCTTGGGAATCCTATATAAGGTATATGCAGACTTTTGATGAGAGTTTTGGTTATTGGTGATGAAATCTTATGAGTTTGGCATTTTAGGATGATTAAATGCATTAATTAGTAAAGTGTAAACAATTAAAATAAATTGTTTATAAGTTTAAGAAATGATTAAGATATTGTGGTAATATTAATAATATTAGATTATGAGATTATTAAGTGATTTATAGCATTTGGATTAAGGTGTTATGAAATCCTTGATTTTTGAATCTTACTTTTGAAGTTATATGCAGTTGTTGATCATATTATTTTTATTATCATATATAACATTTTTATAATCTCGGTGATGAAATTTCTCTTTGACTTAAGTGTAAAGATGGGTAGATTATTGGTATGATCGTGACTATGGGTTCTCTTTGGCGATGGAGTGCAAAAGATGAATTGTTGGAATTGGTATGATCATGACCATTGATTTTTAATTGAATATTTTTAGCTTAAGTGCAAAGGTGAATTGATCAACATGATTATAATTATGGTTTATATAAATTCTGAAATGATTGTATATTTCTTTGATAAATGAATATCTTTGGCCCGTACTACAAAGATGAATTATTGATGAATATCTTTGGCCTGTAGTGCAAAGATGACTTGTTGTTGAATATCTATGGCATGTAGTGCAAAGATGAACTGTTGATGAATATCTTTGGCCCGTAGTGCAAAGATGAACTTATTAGTATGATTATGAACAGAAACTGTGATTTGGTATAACCATGATCTATGATGTTTCAGGTAAAGACAGGTGATGAAAAATATCTTCGTCTTGGATGAGAAGAGAAAATTAGAACTACAATTATGATTATGAGTTATTCACATGACTGTGAACAGGATCTGTTGATTAATGTTACAGGGTTAAAGCATTGTTGGTGGACTTTTAACATGGAGAAAATAATAGACTTTATGGTCTATTTGACTCTTCTAATGGATTGCTCGTTCCGCTGCAACTATGGTTGAAAAGTTTTTTCATCTACCATATGTCCTAAATCTTTGATTTATTACTGATGAAGGCTTTTGATAATTTAATTATCTTTAGTCATAATATTCTTTATTGAGCTAGTTCTACTCACCCTTTTGCTTCACAATTCCTTTTAGGTAATAAGAGTGTAACTTGGTCGAGCGGAGATAACAGGGGAATAGTGTGGTGGTCCGAGACTGTCAAAGTTACTCAACACATTATAAAACGGCATGATATACAATATATAATTGTATTAAGGACCTAAGTGTGTGTGTGTCGTATATTATACGTCACTTAATAATTGATTTTGGTGAACAACAATAGGGTGAGGTGAACCCAACTTTGGAAGGGTGTTTTGCCACTATCATACAAGATGTCTAATGACATACAATCTCGTGTTATCATAAGAAAGGGTTATGCACATCCACTTGCTGAGTATATCTACGAGAACTACCTATATGATCTTGGAGTTGGGTTGAAACATAATGTTCAATCGCAGACGGTGGAGAAAATTATATGTCAAGAGAAGACTCACCATTGGAAAAAATATGATAGTAATCTTCTCATTTTTCTTTGGGGTCTATTGGACCAACCAAGGATAATTCTCTGGACATATAATATCTATCATAACTTAGATTCATGGCCTCCTATGTACGAAGATTTCCTTGAGCACTTTCCAAAGATTTTAATTTTTAAAACAATTATTCATTGTACCTTTATGTAAGGTATCACTATGAGGTGATGTCCACGGTTGGGACATGAGTCATAGTTGGTATATATTTGTATCAAAACTCACAGCATATGTGTTGTTGTAGTAATAGAGTTGTAGTTGTTTTCTATACCATGTATTTGGCGACTCAGAATAGGTTGGATGGATTGGACCTATTTTGGGGGCGTCACACTAGGGACCCACGTGAAGATAACGAATATACGATTAGAATCGACTTTAATCGATAAAGTTAAAGCCGCTCAAACTACACACCTAGAGCTGATGAATATGAAGAAGAAGGTTCAAGAAGGCGTTATTCTAGAAGCAAGAGTCGATGAATAGAGGAAATCTCAACCCTCGATTTAATTGGCCCATTTTAAATCCTCGATCGAGTAGGAACTATGGCCTATAGACTCGCTTTACCGCTAAGTATGTCGCGTGTTCATAATGTTTTTTTTACGTATCGATGTTACGTAAATATGTGGACGACCAGAAACACATTATTGAATTGGAACTAGACGAGATAGCAGAAGATTTAATGTATAAGGAGATACATGTTAAAATATTGGATAAGAAGGATCCTATTCGACACTCAAAGGTTATACCTCAAGAGTTAGAATTTGAAATGAAGTTAAGGTATCCTCACCTATTCGGCATACCAGGTATGTACGTAAATTTCGAGGGTGAAATTTCATAAGGAGGGGAGATTGTGAGACCCCAAATTTTATGTATAAAGATTTAAATTTCTCGAAATATTTTTTTTGAATATTATGGTGTGGATTTGATATAATGTTATAGTTGTGGGTAATATTTATAAATTTTGCAAAGTATGCAAGTTGTTATATAATATTCGATTGGTCAGGGAATATTCATTTTAATAGAGAATATTCGTACGCCGGCACAATCATTGGTGGACCCCACAACGGAAGTATTGTCGTAGTAAGAAAACGACAGAATTATCTATTTATAAAAATAACGGCAAAAGTGTTACCGTTAAAACTGTTGAACTACCCGGTAGTAAAAGTACAGTAATACGCGTGGTTATATAATAGCACACGGTATTGATTATTGATGCTAACGTAAGAAGTCACTCAGTTATACTCAATTATTGCTACAGTAATTGTTGCATCATATCTCTTATATTATATATTCAATTATTGTCACAGTATCATCTGCATAATATGATATATTATTAAATCAATAATTGAGACAACATATTTATTCATATTATTATTTGCAATATTGACAATGTCTAGAAGTTCTATCAAGGAGAGGTTTGGTCACCTAATTGTGCGCCAATAAGGATAAATCCTTATCGAAAAGCCCCCTCTTTCCTGGGAACGACCTGGTTGTTAAATATTGTGAATTATAATAGTAATGATGAATAAGTTCGTGTTGATTAAAGATGAAATTGATAGTTTCATTGTGTTGGAATTATTAGTTTTAGTGGAAATCGACATTTATTTCGATAATAATTGATGTCTGGAAGTTATACTGACCAGTCGGGTAATTAACCGGATAAATGAGAAATTAATTGTTATTAATTCACATGCTTATAACTATATGTTCACATGTGTGTACTATTGATTCACATAATTTACTATTAGGGGAGTTGCTGCAAGATATATAATACTTAGATGACTAAGTTAAAAACGGAGGTATAGATGGAGGTACTATACTGTAATTCGTATTTTCACATGATTATAACTATTGATTCACATGATTGAACTATTGATTCACATTATTTACTATTAGGGGAGGTGGTGCAAGTTTGATAATACTTGCAGGACTAAATAAAAATGAAGAAAAAGAGGAAGGTATTATACTATAATATTTCGAGCCCCAAAATGTGCAATTATCGAAACTATATTTTCCTATAAATAGAAGCTCATTCTTCCTTCATTTCTCACCAATTCACTAAAGCTTTAGAGCAATTATTATAGAGAGAAATTATAGAGAGAAAGAAGAAGAGAAGTCTGCTACCTCACTATTCCAATATCTAGTTTCTTCTAAGGTAAGGGGTATTATTCTTTCGTATTTATGAAGAGAGTTTTTTTTTTCAATACTCGTAATGGTTGTTATTCCATTCTTTATTATTATGTTGGAATAACTTTGTCTATGCTAATACCGCATACATGGTGAAATTCTTACATTATTCCATTCTTTATTATTACTGTTAGAATAACTTTATGCATGCTTGTCTATCGTATGCCTGGTGAATTCTGTTGTTATTCCATTCTTTATTATTCTATTTTAATATCATGTCTTTGCGGATTATGCACGACCTGGTTCCGTTCTTCATTATTCTGTTGGAATATTCTGTCTGTGCGGATTACGCATGACCTGGTTCCATTCTTTATTATTCTGTTGGAATATCCTATCTGTACGGATTACGGATGACCTAGTTCCATTCTTTATTATTCTGTTGGGAATAACCTGTATGTGTTGTCTATCGCATACATGGTGAATTCTTCTGTTATTCCATTCTTTATTATTCTGTTGGAATAACATGTCTATGTGGATTACCGCATGCATGGTGAATGATCCTTTGTATTCATTCCTTATTAAATTATAGAAATGATTTGTCTACGTGGATTACCGCATGGCGGGCAAAAATCCATATGCAGTTTCATATATTCAATTATACTCAGTTGGTTAAAGTTTTGGCTTCTATACTCCATGAAATTAGTAGAATATCCTGGATATTTCTGCTTCATCCAGTATCTTTTCATGAAAATATTCTTCTGAGCATTCTTGAATTTTACTTTATAAAGAAGTATCATGTTGACAATTTGAACGTTATTAGTTCCTAGATAAATTAATTCTTGAACTTGTTTTATTGAATTCTTATATCATTGTCATCATCCTCATGTTTATATTATGTTGAAAGTCATCTCTAGCTTTGTAGTGCATAGATGGATTTGGTATGATTATAACCGAGGATTATTGGTATAATCATGACCGTAATGTTACAAATGATATGGAAAAAGTCCTCATTGGCGTAGTGCATTGATGGACAATTTTGGTATGATTCTTCCGAGCATTCTTGAATTTTACTCCAAAGCGAAGATCATGTTGATAATTTGAGCGTAATTGATTTCGGGATAAATTAACTTATAAAACTTTAAAATTTATTCTTGAACTTATTTTATTGAATTATTATGTCATTGTCATCATCCTCATGCTTATATTGTGATGAAAGTCATCTTTGGCTTACGTGCATAGATGGACTTGGTATGATTATGACCAGGGATCATTCGGTATAATCATGACTGTAATGTTATGAATGATGTGGTAAAAGTCCTCTCGGTTACTGTAGTGCATTGATGGACAGTTTTTGGTATGATTATGACCAGGGATTATTCGGTATAGTCATGACCATTGATGATTTAATGAATATCATTGGCCCGTAGTGTAGGGATGATTCGATGATGTAGTTTATTTATTAAGTTGAGTCTCAGCGATAAAAATTGATGAAAATATTTTAAATCATAGAAGATAGTAGATATCATGCTCTACTTGACTCTTTTAATGGATTGTTTATTCTGCTGCAGTTAAACTTGATGTCTATTGTATTTTATCAGTTTAACATTGTTGAAGGCTAATGATAATTTATCCTGCATTATCTTAGTTATAATATTTCTTCTTTGGGCTAGTTGAGCTCACCCTTTGTTTCTTTATTCTCTTTGAAATGAGAATGTAGCCGGGACTAGTCGGGGAACGGAGTGATGGTCCAGATGATAGCATTAGTAGTCCTCACTATTCTGTTAAATAGTATGACAATAAATGTAATGAGGACTCCATTGAGTGTTGATATTGTCTAGATGACAATATTCTTATTTAAACTCTCGACTATGTTTTGTCATATTTTATAAGACCGTTGTATAATTAAGTTGTATTTGAATTTATGTACCATGTATCTGGCAACTCAAGATGGGTAATGTATACTTGTTTTTGGGGTGTCACAGATGTTTTATCGTATTTTACACGCATTGTTGTATAATTAAGTTGTATTTGAATTTATGTACCATGTATCTCGGCGACTCAAGATGGGTGATGTATACATTTGGGGGCGTCACGGTTAGTATCAAAGCTTAGGATATGATCCCTAATGAGATGTGAGACAAGAACTAGGAGGGGAGAGGCGGGAATTCTTTCGCTAGTATGACCTACCTAAGTTTATTTGGTATTTAATTGGTCTCACGTGAGTATAGGGATAATATGTGATATGTTAATTAACCCTTGTTTTGTAATGATGTTTGAAAATGGCATCCGAAAATGTTGAGATCAAGAATGAAGCACATGAGGCTGTTGAGTCACTAACGATTAATACCGTGATAATGTGCAATAGGAAGACAATAATCCTTAGGTAAATAACAACACCGATCCAATGATGAACGATGGGATGTTCAGAGGCTTTATGCAATTCATACAACATTAGGTAAGAGAGACTCCTGTTGAAAATATAGGTAGAAATAATGGCAACCCACGGCCGGTCACCGCTAAGTAGTTCAAGGAGCTGGGACCACCGGAGTTTTTGGGAAAGCCAGAACCACTTAAGGCGGAGACGTGGTTAAAGAAGATCACCAAGATATTTGATGTCATGGGATGCTCCGAGGAGCAAAAGGTTCTCTTCACCACCTTTATGTTGCGTGAAGAGGTAGATTACTGGTGGGAATCTATAAAACGTACCCAGCCTGACGCACTCAAGATGTCTTGGGAGAAGTTCCAAGAACTGTTCAACGACAAGTACTTTCCCGAAATTATTGGTCACATGAAGAAGGTGGAGTTCATCAAGCTATAATAAAACAATATGACTGTATCGCAGTACGAGGCTAAGTTTGCTGAGTTATCCCGGTTTGCATCCCATTTTATTGATAATGAGGAGCGAATGACGCAAATGTTTCTAAGAGGTTTGAAACCCGATATACGTCAATACCTCATTTCTTACGAACTTTGTTTATATTCAGATGTTGTGAATAGGGCTCAGTTATTGGAGCGCGATAATGAGTCAGCACAACCAAAAGGTAACGACCAATAACACAATAATAATCATACCGGTGGCAATGGCCATCGGAACAACGATAACCATCGTGGAGGAAATTATCATGCCAAGAATCGTAACCACTTCAGTGGTAACCATGGCCAAGATAATAGGAGTGGAAATTTCAAGAAGAGAAGGTTCAACAACGATGGAAAGATAGCAGCACCAACACCCATTTTCAAGGAAGGAGAACGACCACCAATTGTATGCTTCAAATGCGGAGGGGAGGGACATATCAGTCCAAGCTGTGTGATGCAGTCCAAAGCATATTACAATTGTGGAAAAGAAGGTCACCTAGCCCGATTTTATCGTGCACCAAAGTCAAGTCCAGCTGGGACGGTGGCACCAAAGGCGGATATAGACAAAACAAAGTCGGTGGTTTCAAGAAGAGCATTTTTCGTGACTTCTCAAAAAGTGAGTAACCCGAATAAAGTTAGTATGAGTTAGTTAATTATAAATTCTTTCGAAGTCTATACCTTATTAGATACCAGTTCTACCCATTCTTTTATCTCTCTTGCTTGCTCTCAACGTTTAAATTTAACTCTACAGACGTTGGACTTTGACTTATCGATTGAAACTTCGTTAGCAGAAACCTTCGTTACCTCCACTGTTTATAAGTCTTGTTTGATTCAAATCGACACTTTCACGTTACCTGTCGATCTTATCTCTTTGAAAGATCAAAATATTCGGTACAAAGTACAGTTTTTTATAAATATCTAAATATTCGGTAGTTTTATCCATATGAAAAATAGTAAATGAATTTTAAAATTCTGAGAAAAATATATGTTCAATATGGGACTATATTCTGCTAAATCCCAAAAAAGAAAATTTGTTTGTACTGATTTGGTTTTCTTCATGAAAATGGACTAGTTATGAGTAAATAAATTAAATATGTTATGTGAAGTAAGAAAAATGGAAAATAGGATTTTATGGCTTGAGAATCCTATATAAGGTATATGTAGATTTTTTATGAGAGTTTTGGTTATTCGTGATGAAATCTTATGAGTTTGTCATTTTAGGATGATTAAATGCATTAATTAGTAAAGTGTAAACAATTAAAACAAATTATTTATAAGTTTAAGAAATGATTAAAATATTATGGTAATATTAATAATATTAGATTATGAGATTATTAAGTGATTTATAACATTTGGATTAAGGTGTTATAAATATTGATATCAATTTTATTGTGAACCTTTATCTTTTTGTGTCGAGGTTACTATTCACGTATACGACACTATTCACGTATACGGCACTATTCATGTATATAGCACTATTTGCGTATATGACATAATTTATGTATACGGTACTATGTACAAATACGGAGTTCTATTCACGAGTTACTATTCACGAGTTACTATTTATGAGTTACTATTCACGAGTTATTATTCACAAGTTACTATTCACGGGGCACTATTTACCCAAAAAATATATTTCTTTTCCGTCCAAATTTTTTTTGGTACATGAATATTATTCTTGAATTTTACTCCACAAAGCAGTATCATGTTAACAATTTGGATATTTTTAAACACTGGATAAATTTATAGTCTTTAATATTTATCCTTGATTTCGTTTGATTAATGCCTACATAATTGTCATCATCCTCATGCTTATATTGTGATGAAAGTCATCTGTGGCTTACGTGCATAGATGGACTATTGATTATTGGTTTTACAGTTGTATATTTTTTGGCTTACGTGAAAAGATGGACTGTTGCTTATTGGTTTTATAGTTGTATATCTTTGGCTTACGTACAAAGATGGACATGTGTATGACATGATCATAACCACTGGTGATAATAATGAATATCCTTGGCCCGAAGTGCATGGATAATTCGATGATGTGATTGGCAGGATTATGACCATTAGTTAACAGTTGAATGTCTTTGGCTATAGTGCACTGACAAACAATTGATTGGTATGATCATGACCATTGGTTTTATAGTTGAATGTCTTTGGCCCGTAGTGCAAAGGTAGACAACTGATTGGTATGATCATTGTTATTATATTTGAATATCTTTAGCCTTAGGGGTAAGGATATTGAGTAAACGTTCTATTAAGCCTTTGTGGCAAGGAGAAACTGTTGAGTTATATGATTATAAATATGAATTGTGGATTTAACTATAATCTTTGGTGGTTTAGGTGAAGATAGGTGATGATAGTTCTTTTTGTCTTGGGTATAACAAAGAACTGTTGTTGAGTATTATAGGAATGAAATATTAACGATGAACTTTTAATCTAGAAGAGATAGTAGACATTATGTTCTACTTGACTCTTCTAATGGATTGCTTATTCTGCTGCAGTTGTTGATCTAAAACTTGTTGTCTATTATATTCCATCAGTTGTTATACTGTTGAAGGCTAAGAATAATCTATTCTGCATTATCTTAGTCATAATAAGTCTTACTGGGCTAGTTGAGCTCACCCTTTTTTCTTTCAATGTTCTCTTCAGGAAATGAGAATATAACTGGGACTGGTCGGGGAATGGATTGACGGTCTGAGATGGTGGCTATAGTAGTCCTCACTATTTTTATAAAATAGTGTGATAATAATTGTAATGAGGACTCCATTGAGTGTGGATATTGTCTAGAAGGCAATATTCGTGTTTAAACTCTCAGCTATGTTTTGTCATATTTTGCGCGACAGTTGTATAATTAAGTTTGTAGTTAAGTTATATACCATATATCTGGCGACTTAAGATGGGTGATGTATACCTGTTTTGGGGGCGTCACATATCCTGTCTTTACGGATTACGCATGACCTGGTTCCGTTCTTTAGTATTCTGTTGGAATATCCTGTACGTGCAGATTACGCATGAACAGGTTCCATTCTTTATTATTTTGTTGGAATATCCTGTCTGTGCGGATTACGCATGACCTGGTTCCATTCTTTATTATTCTGTTGGGAATAACCTATCTGTGCGATCTATCGCATGCATGGTGAATTCTTACATTATTCCATTCTATATTATTACATTGGAATAACTTTGTCTATGTGGTTTACTGCATGCATGGTGAATGATCCTTTGTATTCATTCCTTATTAAATTATGGAAATGATACATCTATCGCATGGCGAGACAAAAATCCATTTCTTGATTTCATATATTCTATTATACTCGGTTGGTTAAAGTTTTGGATTTTATACTCCATGAAATTAGTAGAATATCACGGATATTTGCGCTTCATCCAAAGTATCTTTTCATGGAAATATTCTTACGAGCATTCTTGAATTTTACTCCACAAAGCAAAGATTCATGTTGACAATTTGGACGTAATTGATTTCGAGGATAAATTAACTTATAAATCTTTAAAATTTATTCTTGAACTTGTTTTATTGAATTATTATGTCATTGTCATCATCCTCATGCTTATATTGTGATGAAAGTCATCTTTGGCTTACGTACATAGATGAACTTGGTATGATTATGACCAGGGGTCATTCGGTATAATCATGACATGTAATGTTATGAATGATGTGGTAAAAGTCCTCAGTGGCCTGTAGTGCATTGATGGACAGCTTTTGGTATGATTATGACCAGGGATTATTCGGTATAGTCATGACCATTGATGATTTAATGAATATCCTTGGCCCATGGTGCAGGGATGATTTGATGACGTGGTTTATTTATTAAGCTGAGTCTCAGCGATAAAAATTGATGAAAACATTTTAAATCATAGAAGATAGTAGATATCATGCTCTACTTGACTCTTCTAATGGATTTCTTATTCACCGCTAGATTAAACTTGATGTCTATTGTATTTTATCAGTTTAACATTATTGAAGGCTAATGATAATTTATCCTGCATTATCTTAGTCATAATATTTCTTCATTGGGCTAGTTGAGCTCACCCTTTTCTTTCCTTTGTTCTCTTTGAAATGAGAGCGTGGCGAGGATTAGTCAGGGAACGGAGTGACGGTCCAGATAATAGCATTAGTAGTCCTCACTATTCTGTTAAATAGTGTGACAATAAATGTATTGAGGACTCCATTGAGTGTGGATATTGTCTAGATGATAATATTCTTATTTAAACTCGTAGGTATGTTTTGTCGTATTTTACACGACTGTTGTATAATTAAGTTGTATTTGAATTTATATACCATGTATCTGGCGACTCAAGATGGGTGATGTATACCTGTTTTGGGGGCGTCACATTATAGATGCGAAATGTTGTATTATTTGAACTATTTCAAATTCCTTGTAGCTATTTAAGTCTACCAATCCAAATTGCTTTGGTGCGATCTCGCATGGAAGTAAGATGAACAACCCGGATAACGAGGTAACTGATGTCGGGCATATAGTCCCATTTACGCTTATGCGTTTAAACTTTATACTTGTGCACAATGTAGGGTACGATAGGCTGATCACCTGGAATACTTGCAGAGATTATTTATAATCTATTTGATTGTTAAACCATCTGATGGTTTTCGATGAAACAAAGTAATGTTCAGGGTATCTAACACCCCTTAGTATGCTATTAAGAATTCCAGAACTCTTATCTTTATATTCCAGTTTATCTCTTGATAATTATTTCAACTGTTGAGAAATATTCATACTAATGCTTTTTCTTCTGATGTATATTCTCAAATTACTTTATATACTTGCTGGGAAATTTGTGCTCATTCTTTCTTAAACATTTCAGTTAAGGCGGATAACGCTGAGGGCTCGGGCAAGGACAAGGGAATTTCTAAGATGAAATGACGAGGGTTATTTATGTAATAAGTTATATTTCTGCATATGATGTAATGTAGCGATAGACGCTAGGTTAAAGTTTCAGTTTATTTAAGGTTGTAAAGACTTGGAATTTAATTTGAATAGATAAGTAATAGATATTATTATTATTATTATTATTATTATTATTATTATTATTATTATTATTATTATTATTATTATTATTATTATTATTATTATTATTATTTAGGAGTTTATGTAGTTAGATGGTTATTGTAAGACCCCAACTTATTATAAATAAAATTGAATTTTTTCTCTATTCATTATTCTAAATTAATAAGGTGTTAATTTGATATAATGTTTTGGTTATGGGTGAAATGTGCAAATTTTACAAAATAAGCAAGTGGTTATAAAATATTCATTTTACAATAGGGAATATTCGTTTGGTCGTGGAATATTCTTGTTTTTGGGGAATATTAAGTAAGGCAGCCTGACTATTTGTGGGCTCCATGCTGAAAAGCGTTTGGATGAAGGAAAAGCGACAAAGTATGAGTTTTTATAAATAACAGTAATTATTTACGAATTAACTTTGTTGGAATAAGCGGTGGTTAAAATACGATAATACTCGTGGTTGCCAAGGTAACACACGGTATTGCAGATATTATTGAATTATTGATTAAACGTAAGAAGGCACTACTCAATAATTATTACGGTGAATTCTTATTCAATATTTTATTTTATTGATTCAATAATTCTTTGCGTTGATATTTTATATTATTGGTGTTTCAATAATTATCCTGCGCACATGATATTTCCCATTATCGGATCAATAATTCATATTATTTGAATAATATTATTAGATAGCATTATTGGCAATGTCTAGAAATTTACATCACTTAATTCAAGGCTAGTAAGGAGAAATTCTTATCGGAAAGCCTCCTCTTTCACAGGAGAACATTTGGTTGTCATAATTATGATTACGTAATATTATTTGTGAATAATTAATTATTGATTTATATGATAAGGAAATATTTATTTGATGCGGATATAAATGATGGATTTATTTATTTTATGTGGTTATAATTGAAAGAATTAATGTTGAGGTATTTTATATCGTATTTTTTTAGCCGGAATGGAGGTATTAAAATTAAATCGAGTATTTTTACGATATATTGCATGAGTTATAATTTTTAATCAATAGTTGGATCGTTGTGATTTTTGGATATGTTATGCATATATAAGTTGAGTATATGTCCACAAATTTGAACCGTTAAAATTGAGCGAATGATTTGTTATGAATTTTAAGAGGTGGTGATTCGGAAATTAGGTTTATAAATGATTTTGGTGGAAAATTCTAGAATTGATTGGGCCCCACTTGTGGTTGGTGAAGAAATATGTTGAATTTTATTTCAAATGTGGTAGGTGGCAATAGTAGCAGGTAAAGTCATCAGGTAGCAGGTCAAATGCCGCTTGACGTGCTTAACATTTTCCTATAAATAGAGGGCTAAGTTAGAATTGAAAATCACACCAAAAACATAAGCTTTCTCTCTTTCTCTCTCTATATTATCGAGTGTATTTTGTGAGTATTTAGATACTTTGAGAGTTGATGTTCAGTACAAGTTTCATTCAAAGATCACTTGAGCCTTTCATTAGAAATCATTTGTTTCTTTGAGGTAAGGGATGTTATTTTCTTCTTAAATGATATTATTTTCTTCAATATCATTATGCTGAGATATTCTTATGAATTTTATTATGGAATTTCTACCTTTTGGTGTCAGGGTTACTATTCATGTATACGGCACTATTCACGAATATGACACTATTCACCGAAAAATGAAATTTTTGCTTTTTGTCCAAGATGTCTATTATGGTTACTATCTTTGATTTTATCCATGTTTTGATCTTTATTTTTGAATTCTGCTTCTCAATTGGTTATTATGAAGTATTATTGATCTTGGATAAGTTGTTATACGAATCGCTAATATTTGTCCTTCTGTCTCACTGGATTCGTTCTCTAAAATGTTTTTCATCATCCTCAGTCCTTAACGATGATATTATTGAATATCTTTGGCCTGTAGTGAAAAGATGAATGATTAACTGATGAATATCTTTTGCCCGTAGTTCAAAGATGAACAGGTGTTGAGATGAACATGACCAACTGGTGATACAAATGAATATCTCTGGCCTGTAGTGCAAAGATGAATATTCGATTAAAGATGTATATTGATTGTTGGTACAGGGATAAAATATTGATGATGGACTTTTAAATCTTAGAAGATAGTAGAACTCATTCTCTACTTGACTCTTCTAATGGATTGCTGTTTTCGCTGCAGTTTTGATCTAAAACTTGTTGTCTATTATGTTTTATCAAATTTTTCCCTGTTGAAGACTAATGATAATTTGTTGTATATTATCTTAGTCATAATATTCTTTACTGGGCTAGTTGAGCTCACACTTTTCCTTTTTGTTCCATTTTTCTTTTCAGGAGATGAGAACATAGCAGGATCTAGCCGGGGTATGGAGTGATGATTCTAGAAAGTTGTTTTAGCAGTCCTCACTATTTTGTAAAATAGTGTATTGATAATTATAATGAGGATTTTAACTGAGTGTGGATATTGTCTAGAAGACAATATTTGTATTTAAACTCACAGCATTTGTGTTGTCGTATTTTGCACGACAATTGTATTATTGAAGCTGTAGTTTGCTTTCTGTACCATGTATTTGGCGACTCAGGATGGGTGTTGTATACCTATTTTTGGGGTACCACAGTTGGTATCAAAGCTTAGGGATATGGTCTCTGGCAGAGATCGGGGAATAGAACTAGGAGGGGAGAGACGGGTAAATCATTCGCTAGTGTGTCCTACCTAAGCCTATTTGTTGGTCGGTCATAATATAGGGATGTTATGTGATATGTTAATTTATTTAATTAACCATTATTTTATGGCAGTATTTAAGAATGGCAGCTGAGAAAATTAACAATGGAGTGTATGAGGCGTGGAACAACCTTTAGTCACAAAACCGGGAGAAGCGTGCAATGTGAAGGCAATATTCCTCCTGTAAATAATGCTACCGAGCAAACGATGAATGATGGAATGTTTAGGAGCTTTTTGTAGTTCATGCAAAATCAGATGAGGGAGACTCGTGTACAAAATACGGGTGGAAGTGATAAGAACGATATTGATCCTGACCAAGCAGTTCAAGGAGTTGAGACCACCAGAATTCTTTGGAAAGCCGGATCCGATTAAGGCGGAGATGTGGGTAAAGGAAATTACCAAGATATTCGATGTCTTGGGATGCACAGAGGAACACAAGGTTCCATTCGCCACCTTTATGTTTCGTGGTGAGGCAGATTACTGGTGGGAATCTGTGAAGCATACTCAGCCAGCAACACTCAACATGTCTTGGGAAAGATTTCAGAAACTATTCAATGACAAATACTTTCCTGAAAGTATT
The DNA here is from genome assembly GCA_020205615.1 of Panax quinquefolius. Classification (NCBI taxonomy): domain Eukaryota; kingdom Viridiplantae; phylum Streptophyta; class Magnoliopsida; order Apiales; family Araliaceae; genus Panax; species Panax quinquefolius. Next base: position 105,078,893 of record CM035157.1, read on the forward strand.
TATCATATGAAGGAGGTAGAGTTTATTAGACTGGAACAGAACAACATGATGGTGTCTCAGTACGAGATGAAGTTCGCGGAGTTATCCAGGTTTGCACCTCATTTGGTAGAAAATGAGGAACGTATGACAAGGATGTTTCTGAGAGGTCAAAAACCCAAGATTCGTCAATACCTTATCTCTCATAAATTTTCTCTGTATTCAAATGTTGTCAACATGGCTCAATTATTAGAGCGAGATAATGAGTCAGCTCAACCGAAGAATAACGACCAACAACTCGATGATAATCGTACCAGTGGCAACGGTCATCAAAACAATGATAACCATCGTGGAGGAAATTATCATGCTAGAAATGGTAACCACTTCGATGGTAATCATGTCCAAGATAATAGAAGAAATAATTCAAGTGGAAATTTCAAGAAGAGAAGATTTAACGATGACAAGAAGACGTCGGTAGCAGCACCAACACCAGCAACAAATTCTAGGGGAGGAGAACGACCGCCAGTTAGATGCTACAAATGCGGAGAGGAGGAACATATAAGTCCAAACTGTTCAAAGCCTTCTAAGGTATGTTTTAGTTGTGGAAAAGACGGCCACATAGCTCGATTTTGTCATGTAGAGAAATCAAGTCTAGCAGGGATGGTGGCACCAAAAGCGGATACGGACAAAATAAAGTCGGAAATTTCTGGAAGAGCGTTTGTCGTGACCGCCCAAAACGCGAGGAACTTGAATGAAGGTATCATGTGTTAGTTAATTATAATTTCTTGCAAAATCTATACCTTATTAGATACCGGTTCTACCCATTCTTTTATCTCTCCTGCTTGTGCTCAACGTTTAAACTTGACTCCGGAGAAATTAGACTTTGACTTATCTGTGGAGACTCCGTTAGGAGAAACTTTCGTTACATCCACTATTTATAAATCTTGTTTGATCCAAGTTGGCAGCATCACATTACCTGTTGATCTTATCTCTTTAAAGATACTCGCTTTTAATGTGACTTTAGGAATTGATTGGTTAACTACTCATCATACCAAAATTGATTGCTTTCGTAAGGTTATTAGTTTTCATATTCCTAAGAAACTTGTTATTCAAATTCAAGCAATCAAACCATTGAAGTCAAACACTTTCATATCAAGCCATAAAGTCATTTGTTTATTGAAAAATGAATGTCAAGCTTTCTTATCCATGTTATGGATTTAAACAAAAATACGTCAGATTTGAATGATATTTCTGTTGGTAGTAAATCTCCTGACGTATTTCCTGAAGAATTTACTGGCCTACCTGTAAGACCCCAAATTTTATGAAATAAAAGTATTCAATTTTTTTTAATTACTATTCATGAGTTACTATTCATGAGTTACTATTCACGAGTTCTTATTCACGAGTTCTTATTCATGAGTTCTTATTCACGAGTTACTATTCATGAGTTACTATTCACGAGTTACTATTCACGAGTACTATTCATGAAGCATGATAAATTTTTTTCGTAAAGAAGGCATTACTCAATAATTGTTACGGTAATTCTTTGTTCAATATTATATTTTATTGATTCAATAATTGCTACGTTGATATTTTATATTATTGTTCAATAATAATTGTCACGTACGATATTTTTCTTTATCGAAGCAATAATTTATATTATCTGAATAATATTATTAGAAAACATTATTGGCAATGTCTAGAAAGTTACATTAAGGAGAGGTTTGGTCACCTAATTGCGCTTGCCAAGAAGAAGAAATTCTTATTGAAAGCCCCTCTTTCCTGAACGCACGGTTGTCAATATTGTGATTCGTAATATTATTTGTGAATAATTAATTATTGATTTATATGATGAGAAAAATATTGATTTTATGTGGATATAGATGGAGAAAATTTTTAAAATGACAATTGTTGAAAATTAATATTTTATCTTTTTCGATAAAATAATTCATTTAAATATATTATTTTAATAATATATTAACGGTGATATTTTTACAACGAATGTGGGATATATGAGTATACGAGGAGGAAGAGTATTTTGTTGCAATAAATGTTTAAAACATGTTAAACATGTCGGTGGACCCCATTTATTGGATCGAAATTTGATTATAACTTTGTAAAATTGCCCGTTTGTGGATTTGGTCAATTTCGATTGGAATTTGGAAAACTTTCTTACGCAAAGTTGTAGAGAATTTAATTTCCTATAAAAACACGCGAGATTCGAATTTTCTGATGAAAGGGCTATTTATTATGAATTATTGAAGTTCCGAAGCTCCGAAATAATTGATTTTTGGAAGTTTAAAATATTTAAAATTAGAAAAACGTTTTTTCTTATTTTTTCTAGAAGGTGGCATGTGTTTGATGGCTGAAATCAGATTCTAGACATGTGTAGAAAATAATATAATTATATTATTAATTTATTAAATTTTTTGCTTTGGTGTTCTAAGCATTTTCCTATAAATAGGGTGCTTAGGTTAGAATTGAAAATCACACCAGAAACTGAAGTTTTCTCTCTCTATATTATCGAGCGTATTCTTATGAGTATTTTGAGTATACTTTGAGTATTGCTATATGGTGCAAGTCCAAGTCATAGCCTATATCCGGTGTTTCAGCTAGAAATACTGATCTTTTGAGGTAAGGGATAGTAAGGGATTTTAAGGGTTATTATGTTTTTAGTTTCGAAATTTTTTTGAACCTTCAAAAATTCTGGAAAAATTTGAAATGATATTTTGATGAGTTTTGTAGAGTGTGTCCAAAAATGGCGATTTTTGGATGTATAGATTAGGAGTTATGGATTTTATGAGAAAAGACTATTTTAAAAGTAACTATTTATAACTCCTTGTGATTAACTCCAAAATTGATGAAATTTTTATTGGGAGTACATTAATATAATATCAGTATACCGTATTAATTTCAGAATTTTTGGACAAAAGTACAATTTATGATAAATGTTTAAATATTCGGTGGTTTTGGCCATGTGAAAAATAGTAAATGAATTTTTAAAATTTTGAGAAAAATATATGTTCAATATGGGACTATGTTATGCTAAATCCCAGAAAAGAAATATTTTTGGAACTGATTTGGTATTTTCATGAAAATATTCTAGTTATGAGTAAATGAATTAAATATGTTATGTGAAGTAAGAAAATTGGAAAATATGATTTTATGGCTTGAGAATCATATATGAGGTATATGCAGATTTTTGATGAGGGTTTTGGTTATTGGTGATGAAATCTTATGAGTTTGGCATTTTATGATGATTAAATGCATTAATTAGTAAAGTGTAAACAATTTAATTAAATTGTTTATAAGTTTAAGAAATGATTAAAATATTATTATATTATTAATAATATTAGATTATGAGATTACTAAGTGATTTATAACATTTGGATTAAGGTGTTATAAATATGGATATGAATTTTATTATGAAACTTTATCTTTTCGGTGTCGAGGTTTCTTATACGCATTATACGGTCTTATGTATTTAATACGGGTACTATTCACGACAAATTGGTTTTTCTTCTCGACCAAATTATCGTTGATTTATGAATCTTACTCTTGAAATTAAAACCATGTTTTGATTATATTGTTTTTTATATAACATTCTTATAACCCTAATGATGATATTTCTCTTTGACTTGAGTGTAAAGATGGGTAGATTATTGGTATGATCGTGACCATAGGTTCTCTTTGGCCATGAGAGTGCAAAAGTTGAATTGTTGGTTGGTATGATCATGACCATTGAATTTACAATTGAATATTTTTAGCTTAAGTGCAAAGGTGAATTGATCAACATGGTTATAATTATTGTTATATAACTTCCGAGATGATTATGTATTTCTTTGATATATGAATATCTTTGGCTCAGAGTGTAAAAGATGACTTGTTGATGAATATCTTTAGCTTTGAAAGTGCAAAGATGAATTATTGATGAATATCTTTGGCCCGTAGTGCAAAGATGACTGTTGTTGAATATCTTTGCAGCTGTAGTAAAAAAGATAAATTATTGATGAATATCTTTGGCTCGTAATGCAAAGATGACTTGTTGTTGAATATCTTTAGCTTTGTAGTGTAAAGATGAAGCTGTTGATGAATATCTTTGGCCCGTGGTGCAAAAAATGAATTTATTAGTATGATTATGAGCAGAGGCTGTGATTTGGTATAACCATGATATTTGATGTTTCGAGGTAAAAGACAGTGATGAAAATTATCTTTCGTCCCGGATGAGAAGAGGAATTTAGAATCACAATTATGATTATAAGTTATTCATATGATTGTGGAAAAGGCTGTTGATTGATGTTACGAGGATAAAACATTGTTGGTGGACTTTTAACGTGAGAAGACAATAGACTTTATAGTCTATTTGACTCTTCTAATGGATTGCTCATTTCATTGCAACTATGGTTGAAAAGTTTTATCATTTACCATATGTTCTAAATCTACGATTTATTCATCGATGAAGACTATTGATAATTTATTTATCTTTAGTCATAATATTCTTTCTTGAGCTAGTTGTGCTCACCCTTTTGTTTCACAATTCCTTTCGTGTAATAAAAGTGTAGTGGGTTGGCCCGGGGATAACAAGGGAATAGAAGCGGTGGTCTATAGTTGTTGAGGTTCTCCTAAAGAGTATGAAAATATTTTTATTGAGGGCTTTAGTGTGTTGTATTTTATACATCATTTAATAGTTATTTTTGGTGAATTAAATAGGGTGAGGCGTAACCCAACTTTGGAAGGGTGTTTTGTCACTATCATACAAGATGTCTAATGACATACAAACTCGTGTTATCATAAGACATGGTTGTGCTCATCCACTTCTTCGAGTATATTTACAAGCACTACCTATATAATCTTGGTGTTTGTTTGGAGTATAATACCCAATTAGAGACAGTGGAGATAATGATATGTCAAGAGAAGACTCACCATTGGGAAGAATATGATAGTAATCTTCTCGTTTTTCTTTGGGGTCTATTGGGTCAACCAAGGATAATTTCGTGGCCATATGATATCTACCATAACCTAAAAGCATGGTCTCCCATGTACGAAGGTTTCCTTGAGCACTTCCCAAAGATTCTAATTTCTAAAACAGTTTTTGACTATACCTTTATGTAAGGTGTCATTGTGACGTGCTATCTAAAGTTGGTGTCCAGAGTTACAATTGGTATATATTTAATTGTTTTCAAACTCACAGCATATGTGTTGTTGTATTTTGCACGACAATTGTTGTAATAAAGTTGTAGTTATTTTCTGTACCATGTATTTGGCGACTCAAAATGGGTTGGATGGAATGGACCTATTTTGGGGGCGTCACAGTTGGTATCAGAGCTTAGGGATATGATCTCTGGCGGAGATCGGGATTAGAACTAGGAGGAGAGATGAGTAAATCCTTCGCTAGTGTGTGTCCTACCTAAGCTTATTTGTTGGTCGGTCATAATATCGGGATATTATGTTATATGTTAATTTGTTAAATTAACCCTTGTTTTGAAGTCAGTATTATAGAATGATATCCGAAATATGGGGAGATGAGCAATGGAGAAATCATGATGACGGGGAGATAGAACTGAAATGAAAACAAGGTATTCTCAACTCTTTGAAATACAGTGTACGTAAATTTCGGGGACGAAATTTCATAAGGAGGGAGATTGTAAGACCCGAATTTTATGAAATAAAAGTATTCAATTTTTTTAATTACTATTCATGAGTTCTTATTCACGAGTTACTATTCACGAGTTACTATTCATGAGTTACTATTCACGAGTTATTATTCATGAGTTACTATTCACGAGTTACTATTCACGAGTACTATTCATGAAGCATGATAAATTTTTTTTTTCGTAAGAAGGCATTACTCAATAATTGTTACGAGTAATTCTTTATTCAATATTATATTTTATTGATTCAATAATTGCTACGTTGATATTTTATATTATTGTTGTTTCAATAATTGTCACAAGACGATATTTTTCTTTATCGAAGCAATAATTTATATTATCTGAATAATATTATTAGAAAACATTATTGGCAATGTCTAAAAGTTCATCTCAAGGAGAGGTTTGGTCACCTAATTCTTGCTTGACCAAAGAAGAAGAAATTCTTATTGGAAAGCCCCTCTTTCCTGAACCGCTTGGTTGTCAATATTGTGATTACGTAATATTATTTGTGAATAATTAATTATTGATTTATATGATGAGGAAAATATTGATTTTATGTGGATATAGATGGAGAAAATTTTTAAAATGACAATTGTTGAAAATTAATATTTTATCTTTTACGATAAAATAATTCATTTAAATATATTATTTTAATAATATATTAACGGTGATATTTTTACAACGAATGTGGGATATATGAGTATCTGAGGAGGAAGAGTATTTTTGTTGCAATAAATGTTTAAAACATGTTAAACATGTCGGTGGACCCCATTTATTGATTTGAAATTTGATTATAGCTTTTGTAAAATTGCCCGTTTGTGGATTTCGGTCAATTTCTGATTGGAATTTGGAAAAACATTCTTACGCACAGTTGTAGAGAATTGAATTTCTTATAAAAACTCATGAGATTCGAATTTTCTGATGAAAGGGCTATTTATTATGAATTATTGAAGTTACAAGCTCAAAATAATTGATTTTGGAAGTTTAAAATATTTAAAATTAGAAAAACGTTTTTTCTTATTTTTTCTAGAAGGTGGCATGTGTTTGATGGCTGAAATCAGATTCTAGACATGTGTAGAAAATAATATAATTATATTATTAATTTATTAAATTTTACGCTTTGGTGTTCTAAGCATTTTCCTATAAATAGGGTGCTTGGGTTAGAATTAAAATCACATCGAACTGAAGTTTTTCTCTCTATATTATCGGCGTATTCTTGTGAGTATTTTGAGTATACTTTGAGTATTGCTATACGGTGCAAGTCCAAGTCATAGCCTATATCCAGGTGTTTCAAATTTAGAAATCTTGATCTTTTGAGGTAAGAGATAGTAAAGGGATTTTAAGGGTTATTATGTTTTTAGTTTCGAAATTTTTCTGAACCTTCAAAAATTCTGGAAAAATTTGAAATGATATTTTGATGAGTTTTGTAGAGTGTGTCCAAAAATGGCGATTTTTGGATGTATAGATTAGGAGTTATGGATTTTATGAGAAAAGACTATTTTAAAAGTAACTATTTATAACTCCTTGTGATTAACTCCAAAATTGATGAAATTTTTATTGGGAGTACATCTATATAATATCAGTATACCGTATTAATTTCAGAATTTTTAGACAAAAGTACAATTTATGATAAATGTTTAAATATTCGGTGGTTTTGGCCATGTGAAAAATAGTAAATGAATTTTTAAAATTTCGAGAAAATATATGTTCAATATGGGACTATGTTATGCTAAATCCCAGAAAAGAAATATTTTTGGAACTGATTTGGTATTTTCATAAAAATATTCTAGTTATGAGTAAATGAATTAAATATGTTATGTGAAGTAAGAAAATTGGAAAATATGATTTTATGGCTTGAGAATCATATATGAGGTATATCTGATTTTTGATGAGGGTTTTGGTTATTGGTGATGAAATCTTATGAGTTTGGCATTTTATGATGATTAAATGCATTAATTAGTAAAGTGTAAACAATTTAATTAAATTGTTTATAAGTTTAAGAAATGATTAAAATATTATTATAATATTAATAATATTAGATTATGAGATTACTAAGTGATTTATAACATTTGGATTAAGGTGTTATAAATATGGATATGAATTTTATTATGAAACTTTATCTTTTAGGTATAGAGGTTCTTATGCACGTATACGGTACTATATGCGAATCGGGGTACTATTCACGACAAATTGGTTTCTTCTCTGACCAAATTATCGTTGATATATGAATCTTACTCTTGAAATTAAAACCATGTTTTGATTATATTGTTTTTATATAACATTCTTATAACCCTAATGATGATATTTCTCTTTGACTTGAGTGTAAAGATGGGTAGATTATTGGTATGATCGTGACCATAGGTTCTCTTTGGCCGAGAGTGCAAAAGTTGAATTGTTGATTGGTATGATCATGACCATTGAATTTACAATTGAATATTTTTAGCTTAAGTGCAAAGGTGAATTGATCAACATGGTTATAATTATTGTTATATAACCACGAGATGATTATGTATTTCTTTGATATATGAATATCTTTGGCTCGTAGTCTGCAAAGATGACTTGTTGATGAATATCTTTAGCTTTTGTAGAGTAAAAGATGAATTATTGATGAATATCTTTGGCCCGTAGTGCAAAGATGACTCTTCTTTATTGAATATCTTTGCTTTGTAGTGCAAAGATAAATTATTGATGAATATCTTTGGCTCGTAATGCAAAGATGACTGTTGTTGAATATCTTTAGCTTTGTAGTGTAAAGATGAAGCTGTTGATGAATATCTTTGGCCCGTGGTGCGAAGATGAATTTATTAGTATGATTATGAGCAGAGGCTGTGATTTGGTATAACCATGATATTTGATGTTTGAGGTAAAGGCGGTGATGAAAATTATCTTCGTCCGGATGAGAAGAGGAATTTAGAATCACAATTATGATTATAAGTTATTCATATGATTGTGGAAAGGAGGCTGTTGATTGATGTTACGAGGATAAAACATTGTTGGTGGACTTTTAACGTGGAGAAGACAATAGACTTTATAGTCTATTTGACTCTTCTAATGGATTGCTCATTCATTTGCAACTATGGTTGAAAAGTTTTATCATCTACCATATGTTCTAAATCTCTGATTTATTACTGATGAAGACTATTGATAATTTATTTATCTTTAGTCATAATATTCTTTACTGAGCTAGTTGTGCTCACCCTTTTGTTTCACAATTCCTTTCAGGTAATAAAAGTGTAGCTAGGTTGAGCGGGGATAACAAGGGAATAGAACGGTGGTCTATAGTTGTTGAGGTTCTCCCTAAAGAGTATGAAAATATTTTTATTGAGGGCTTTAGTATGTTGTATTTTATACATCATTTAATAGTTATTTTTGGTGAATTATATAGGGTGAGGCGAACCCAACTTTGGAAGGGTGTTTTGTCACTATCATACAAGATGTCTAATGACATACAAACTCGTGTTATCATAAGACATGGTTGTGCTCATCCACTTCTTTGAGTATATTTACAAGCACTACCTATATAATCTTGGTGTTTGTTTGGAGTATAATACCCAATTAGAGGCAGTGGAGATAATGATATGTCAAGAGAAGACTCACCATTGGGAAGAATATGATAGTAATCTTCTCGTTTTTTCTTTGGGGTCTATTGGGTCAACCAAGGATAATTACGTGGCCATATGATATCTACCATAACCTAAAAAACATGGTCTCCCCGTATACGAAGGTTTCTTGAGCACTTCCCAAAGATTCTAATTTCTAAAAGCAGGTTTTGACTATACCTTTATGTAAGGTGTCATTGTGACGTGCTATCTAAAGTTGGTGTCCGAGTTACAATTGGTATATATTTAATTGTATTCAAACTCACGAAATATATGTTGTTGTATTTTTACGACAATTGTTGTAATAAAGTTGTAGTTATTTTACGTACCATGTATTTGGCGACTCGAGAATGTGTTGGATGGAATGGACCTATTTTGGGGGCGTCACACTACCCCCAGAGCGTGATATTAAATTTTGTATCGACTTTGAACCCGGTAGAAAACCCATTTCTAAAATCGCATATCGAATGGCTCCTATTGAACTTTAGGAGTTAAAAACCTAAATATAAGAGTTGGTACTCAAGCCTCTATCTGGTGACTTCCTTTGTGGGATGCACTGAAGCCAGACTCTTCGTAGGGGATGTCATATTCGTCCGGTGGTAAACTGATAGGTGCTATTGTGACGTGCTATCCAAGATTGGGATATGAGTCACAGTTGAGAGCAACCTAAGTCAGTAATCGAAATATCTAGCTTTCTAGGCTTAGCTGGTTACTATCGAAGATTCGTGGAAGGATTTTCTCGAATCGCTACTCCGTTAACTTAGCTGACTCGGAAAGATACAAAATTCGTATGGAGCGAGGAATGCGAGAAGATTTTCCAAGAGCTCAAGAGGCGACTCATTTCGGCACTTGTTCTGACAATACCATCCTTGAAAAGCGAACGTGGTAGCTGACACGTTGAGTAGAAGATCGTATGCGAGTACAAGTGCGATATTGTTGAACACAAAGACCTATTTTGTATAATTTACAAATGATAAAGATAGAGTTAAAGACTCTAGGGACCCACGTGATGATATACGAGTAGAATCGACTTTAATCGATAAAGTTAAAGTTGCTCAAGCTACGGACCTAGGGCTGATGCGTATGAAGAAGAAGTGCAAGAAGGTGCTATTCCAGAAGCAAGAATCGATGAAGAAGGAATACTTCGAGTCAACTCTAGACTTTGCGTTCCTAACGATTCTAACTTGAAGCATAAAATCATGATGGAGGCACACAACACACCGTTTGCAATCTATCCTGGGAGTACCAAAATGTATAATGATCTTCGACATACATTTTGGTGGAATAATATAAAGAGAGAGATCGCGGAGTTTATCTCAAGGTGTTTAACTTGTCAACAAGTAAAGGCGGAGCATCAAGTGCCAAAAGGTCCATTACAACCACTTGAGATTCCGGAATGGAAGTGGGAACACATTAATATGGATTTTGTTACGGCTCCTACCAAAGTTTCTCAATGCATAAATGCGATTTGGGTTATTATTGATAGATTAACCAAGTCTACTCATTTCTTACCTATACGAAAAACTTATTCCCTTGAACATCTTGCTCGTATGTACGTGAATGAGATTTTGAGATTGCATGGCATGCCAGTATCCATAGTTTCGGATCGTGACCCAAGATTCACTTTAAGATTTTGGGTTAGCTTGCAGAAAGCTATGGGCACGGATTTACGATTCAGTTCGGCATAACATCCTCAAACGGACGGGCAATCAGAAAGGACTATTTAAACCCTTGAAGATCTATTAATACTCTGTGTCCTAGATTTCAAAGGAAGTTGGGATAAGTACTTACCACTGGTAGAATTCTCCTACAACAACAGTTATCAAGCAAGTATAGGCATGGCTCCATTCGAGGCGTTGTATGGACGAAAGTGTCGTTCTCCAGTATGCTGGGAAGAGGTGGGAGAAGCAATGTTGTTGGGACCAGAATTAGTACGCATGACTACAGAAAAAAATCCAAATGATTCGACAACGTATTCAAACCTCACAGGATCGACAAAAGAGTTATGCTGATCTTCATCGAAAGGTCGTGGAATTTAATATTGGGGATCATGTATTGTTACGTGTTGCTTCATGGAAGAGAGTTACAAGATTTGGAAAGAGAGGAAAGCTCAATCCAAGATTTGTTGGTCCATTTTAGATTCTTGATCGAATAGGAAATGTGGCCTATAGACTCGCATTACCTCCAAACATGTCTCGTGTTCATAATATTTTTCACAAATCTATGCTTCATAAATATGTGAAAGACCCGAACCACATTATTGAGTTAGAACCAGGCGAGATAGCCGAAGATTTAACGTACAAGGAGGTACCTGTTAAGATCTTGGATAGGAAAGAGCATGTCCTACGCACCAAGGTTATACCACAAGTTAAGATTTTGTGGAGGAACCATGCTATTGAAGAAATGACTTGGGAGTTGGAATCAGAAATGAAATCGAGGTACCCTCACCTGTTCAAAACCCAGGTACGTACGTCAATTTCGGGGACGAAATTTTATAAGGAGGGGAGGTTGTAAGACCCCAACTTATTATAAATAAAATTGAATTTTTTTCTCTATTCATTATTCTAAATTAATAAGGTGTTAATTTGATATAATGCTTTGGTTATAGGTGAAATGTGCAAATTTTACAAAATAAGCAAGTGGTTATAAAATATTCATTTCTGTTGGGGAATATTCGTTTGGTCGTGGAATATTCTTGTTGTCGGGGAATATTCATACGACGGCGCAGTTATTTGTGGGCTCCATATCGGAAAACGGTTGGATGAAGGAAAATGACAAAGTATGAGTTTTTATAAATAACAGTATAATTGTTACCGTTAACACTATTGGAATACCTGGTGGTTAAAAATACGAATCTGGCGTGGTTGCACAAAGTGGGACACGGTATTGCACAGTATTATTGAATTATTGATTCTTACGTAAGAAGGCACTACTCAATAATTATTACAGTAGTTACTGTTCAATATTTTATTTTATTGATTCAATAATTGCTGCGTTGATATTTTATATTATTGTTATTTCAATAATTATCACTGCATAGTATTTCCCATTATCAGATCAATAATTTATATTATTTGAATAATATTATTAGATAGCATTATTGGCAATGTCTAGAAAGTTCTGTCAAAGAGAGGTTTGGTCACCTAATTGCGCGCCAGTAAGGAGAAATCCTTATCGGAAAGCCCCCTCTTTCCTGGGAATGGCCTGGTTGTAATAATTGTGATTCTGTAATATTATTTGTGAATAATTAAATATTAATTTATATAATAAGGAAATATTTATTTGATGCGAATATAAATGATGGATTTATTTATTTTATGTGGTTATAATTGAAGGAATTAATGTTGAGGTGTTTTATCTATATTTTTGTCGGAATGGAGGTATTACAAATTAAATCAGTATTTTTACGATATATTGAGTGAGTAATAATTTTTAATCTGACCGTTGGATCGTTGTGATTTTTGGATATGTTATACATATATAAGTTGAGTATATGTCCACAAATTTTGAACCGTTTAAAATGAATGAATGAATTATTATGAATTTTAAGAGGTGACTGATTCGGAAATTAGGTTTATAAATGATTTTGGTGGAAAATTCTAGAATTGAGTGGGCCCCACTTGTGGTTGGTGAAGAAATGTGCTGAATTTTATTTCAAATGTGGTGGGTGGCAATATTAGCAGGTAAAAGCCATCAGGTAGCAGGTCAAGTCTGCTTCGGCGTGCTAACACTTTCCTATAAATAGAGGGCTAAGTTAGAATTGAAAATCACACCAAAAACATAAGTTTTCTCTCTTTCTCTCTCTATATTATCGAGTGTATTTTGTGAGTTTTAGATACTTTGAGAGTTCTTTATCGTTCAAAGACAAGTTTCATTCAAAGATCACTTGACCATTCATTCAAAAATCTTTGTTTCTTTGAGGTAAGGGATATTATTTTCTTCTTAAATGATATTATTTTCTTCAATATCATTATGCTGATATATTCTTATGAATTTTATTGTGGAATTTCTACCTTTTGGTGTCAGGGTTACTATTCACGTATACGACACTATTCACGAATACGACACTATTCACCGAAAAAATGAAATTTTTGCTTTTTGTCCAAGATGTCTATTATGGTTACTATCTTTGATTTTATCCATGTTTTGATCTTTATTTTTGAATTCTGCTTCTCAATTGGTTATTATGAAGTATTATTAGTGATAACAGTCTAAGATTTGATGATTGATTGGGAAGTTACTGATGAGTTTTGATATGATGTATTATCATGTTTACTTGATTTCTCTAAAGTCGCGTGAATAGATTTGATTCTATCAATACTGCTGGATTCGTAGGCATATAGATTAGTTGCATTTCATTGCATTGCATTACATTATGTTATGTTGCTTGGGGACAAGCAACAGTTTAAGTTTGGGGGTATTTGATAAGTAGGTTTTATACCTACTTATCCGGTATCTTTTACTTGAATTAGTCACTTATATTCATGTGTCTTAGTTACTTTTCATACATTTTGTGTTCATTTTGTAGGTTATACGTTTGGAAGCGGTGTGAGCGACTATTGGTAGGGAAAAGCAAGGAAAATGCAAAGAAAAGCAATCCGGACATCATTTGGGCTTTCATGTTCATTTTATGTTCTTGGCATGGAACTTGGACTATATTGAAGAGATTCTCCTTAGCTTTCTGGAATATCTTGAATCATTCCAATCGGAGTTCGGATGAAAGAGTTATGACATTTCTACCAACGGACGTTGAATTTCATTGTTTTGGGTGGCCATTTGCATAGCAGTCACTTCCAGTCCAATTTCGACTTTCATCTGTTCGTTATTTCTCAAAACTCAAAGAAAGAAAGTTGTAGATCTCGTCGATAGCTTCCATTTGATAGGTAGCAGGCCCCGTAATTCCTCCCGGATCAAAAGTTATGGCTGTTTTACCAGAAGACGATTTAGTAGAAAAATAATTGGTAGATTGGGGGCAAGCCAGGGCTTGCTCTGTTGTGCCTTAGGATCCAGCAGGGGTTGGGGTGGGGCTTGCTATTTACAAGGCAAATAGCAAGCCGGGGCTTGCCTATGCGCAGAAAGAGTAGATTTTGTCCGAATTTGAGTCCGAAAAGGATTGTTTCGAGTTGTTTGATTCAAGGACTTCCAAGAGGACTTAAATACATATAAAGAGACATATAAAAGGAGGAGAATTACAAGGATTAGAGGAAGTTTTTGGAAGAATTCCATTAGATTAGATTAGAGTAAATTAAATCAAAACCCTAGTTCTAATGAGTTTTGGAGATTGAAGCAACTCGGAGACCATTGAAGATTCAAAGTAGGAGCAAAGAGGGAGCGTCAAATCTACAAACAATAGATTCTATCTTCTCATCTTCTTCTATCTTTGTCATTTATTGTTTATTCAATTGTGGATTCTTATTTTTTATTCAATAATCATGAACTAATTCTTTGTTTGAGATTACAATGGATCTTATTGTGTAGTTTATTTTAATATGCTTCGTTATCAATTATTGTGTTCTATTGTGAGGATTGTCTATTATGATTTGGACTTAATTGTTTAATTGATTGGCCATCAATTACCGTGATAAATCTATATGAACTCGAGAGATGAAGTATAGATTTAGATCTGATTGTGATAGCATGTGTTCAGGATTTTGTTCGTAGCTTAAACTTGATGAGTGTTAAGGTAGAGATATGCATGACACCGCATGTAATCGGATAGATAACTTGTTCTTAAACCTTTTTTAATTGTAATTCACATAGAGATATAGTGGGTTAGTTGATTAAGGTGTTTAACGAATTTCTATCTTAATTGTGGATTGACGTTAATACGGTATTAGTGCATCAAGAGGTGGTTAGTACTACTTTAGTGTTCTTGATTAACAATTCGGGATAGAGAATAATTGATGAGAAGTGTGTTAACTTAAATGAAGCAATAAGTGAAGTTGTGATCTTAAATCTCCATAGTTTTAATTTAATTAGTGGAATTTAATAGTAGTTTAATTTATATAATTTGAAATTCATTCGTTTAAATAAGATTGAGTTGGTAACGGGTTAGTACTTGGTGATTTTTATTAATAATTCCTCGTGGGAGCGATACTCAACTTATCACTTTATTACTTGTTGACCATGTATACTTGCGTGTTGTGCGTATATAGATTTTACCCAACACCTAGCAAGTAATAGCAACAATAAACAATAGCTGAAAGGATTAAATGTTTTCTTTGAATAACACTTCTACAACGAAACAATAGTTGTGAAATAAACTGAAGTAACACTAAACAACATAACAATCTTATTTCAAATTTTTGAAACTACGTACTGACTATAAATGAAGATCAGATGACAGACTATGAACATTATTTTTCATTTTTGCTAAGGTTTAGCAGAACTTCATTCACAAACTGACATAACTTATGGGCACGAGGGTGATCTGCCCAATGTGCCCTGTATTGATCAATACTACGTACATGAACGATATTCTTGTTCAACACATCCTCCTTAGGTGCATAAAAATTTCTCAGTTTCGGGATGTTCATACTTAGTCGGGAACCCGAACCAAAAAGATTTGGTTGGATACAATAAAGTTCTATCACGTTCAACGATATTTCTAAATCTGTGTCTAGCCGAGTCAAATAGCTTAGACGACCTTTAACTAATATATATATATACCGGAAATCAATAGGTATGTATTAACATGTGATTAAATATAGTGATTATGGGACACTTGTATAACCATATTTAGAGATTAGCGAACAAAATAAATATCTGGATTATACAATAATACTATGGTGTTAAACAATGATCAGATAATTTAAGAACTTGTATGAATACAAATGATTGGATACATAATCGATAACAATAGAGTTAATAATCTGACATAATGATAATATAATTCTGAAACTTTCTTACTCATGTTCATTGCATAAAGTAAATGCAAAGGTTAGGATACTTACACAACGTAAAGGATAGTTTTAGATACTTGCTCAATAATAATTGGAGTAAGTTTAGGAAACTTGCCTATACATGTCCATTGCATAAAGTAAATGCAAGGGGTAAAGATACTTGTCTGGTCTGTTGCTTACAATTACGAAACTTGGTTTTATCTTTTATATCAAGACCTATCATTAATAAGATCATTTATTCGATTAGAATAACATACTATAACACATAGTACTGCTATCATTAATGTGTCGTTCTCCAGTATGCTGGGAAGAGGTGGGAGAAGCAATGTTGTTGGGACCAGAATTAGTACGCATGACTACAAAAAAAAATCCAAATGATTCGACAACGTATTCAAACCTCACAGGATCGACAAAAGAGTTATGCTGATCTTCATCGAAAGGTCGTGGAATTTAATATTGGGGATCATGTATTGTTACGTGTTGCTTCATGGAAGAGAGTTACAAGATTTGGAAAGAGAGGAAAGCTCAATCCAAGATTTGTAGGTCCATTTTAGATTCTTGATCGAATAGGAAATGTGGCCTATAGTGTGACGCCCCCAAAATAGGTATACACAACACCCATTCCGAGTCGCCAAATACATGGTACAAAAAGCAAACTACAACTTCAATAATACAAATGTCATGTGAAATACGACAATATATACTGTGAGTTTAAATATAATATTGTCTTCTAGACAATATCCACATGCAAATAAATCCCCATCATAATTATTGATTCATTATTTTACAAAATGGTGAGGACTACTAAACAACTCTCTCTAGAACCTTCATTCCATACCCCGACTAGTACTCGCTACATTCTCGCCTCACGAGAAGAAAAATGGAACAACAAGGAAAGGGTGAGCTCAACTAGCCCGATAAAGAATATTATGACTAAGATAATATACAACAAATTATCGTTAGTCTTCAACAGGAAAAATCGATAGAATACAATAGACAACAAGTTTCGGATCAATATTCGCAGTGAAATAATAATTCATAGAAGAGTTACGTAGAGAATGAAATCTACTATAATCTATGAATTTAACGATCCATCATCAATATTTTATCCTCGTAACATCAATCAATATACATCTCGGAATCAAATATTCATCTTTGCACTACTGAGCCAAAGATATTCATCGATTGGTCATGTTCATTTAAACACTGTTCATCTTTTGCACTACTGTGCCAAAGATATTCTTGAAATCATTCATCTTTGCACTACAAAGCCAAAGATATTCAATAATATCATCATTTAAGATCGAGGATGATGAAAAATATTTTAAAGAAACGAATCCAAAGTGAAACAAAATGACAAGGATTAAGGATTAAGGATTCGTACTTGGTTTTATCCATATCCAAAATACCTCAAAAATAATCATAGTGGTGTAAAATTCAAGAATGATCAAAAACATGGATACAATCGAGTTAGTATCCGAATAGATGTTTTGGACGAAAAGAAGAAATTTTATTTTTCTAGGTGAATAGTACCAGAGTATCGTGAATAGTGTCAGATATCGTGAATAAAGCCTCGACACCAAAAGATAGAAATTCCACAAAAACATCTTCACGCTTCATAATAGTACTTGTGAATAGTAACTCGTGAATAGTAACTCATGAATAGTAACTCGTGAATAGTAACTCATGAATAGTAACTCCAACATGAAAAAGTTCCAAATTTGATAAAACTTGGATCAACATTTCAAAGATAATGATATTGAAGAAATAATATCATTACGAAAAAAATAATATCCCTTACCTCGAAAGATCAAGATTTAAATTTGAAATAACGGATATAGGCTATGACTTGGACTTGCACCAGTATAGCAATACTCAAAGTATACTCAAAATACTCACAAGAATACGCTCGATAATATAGAGAGAAAACTTGATTTACGGTGTGATTTTCAATTCTAACCTAAGCACCCTATTTATAGGAAAATGCTTAGAACACCAAAGCGAAAATTTAATAAATATATATATATATATATATATATATATATATATATATATATCAAATTCATACGCCAACCTTAGAATTCAGATCCTAGCATTTCCCACATGCCACCTTCTAGAAAGAAATGATAAAAAACGTTTTTCATAAAATAAATAATTAAAACTTACAAAAATTAATTATTTCGGAGCTTCAAAACTTCAATAATTCATAATAAATAGCCCTTTCATCGGAAAATTGAATCTCATGAGTTTTTATAGGAAATTCAATTCTCTACAACTTTACTGTAAGAAAGTGACCGAATTCAATTCCAAATTCCAAATAGAAAATGGAAGAAATCCACAAACCAAGCGATTTTAAAGCTATAATCAAATTTCAATCAATAAATGGGGTCCACATGAGCATGTTTAACATGTTTTAAACATTTATTGCAACAAAAATACTCTTCCTCCTCAGATACTCATATATCCCACATTCGTTGTAAAAAATATCACAGTTAATATATTATTAAAATAATATATTTAAATGAATTATTTTATCGAAAAAGATAAAATATTAATTTTCAACAATTGTCATTTTAAAATTTTCTCCATCTATATCCACATAAAATCAATATTTTCCTCATCATATGAATCAATAATTAATTATTCACAAATAATATTACGTAATCACAATATTGACAACGGTGTTTTCAGGAAGAGGGGCTTTCAATAAGAATTTCTTCTTCTTGGTAGCCTTGATTAGGTGACCAAACCTCTCCTTAGAGGCAGAACTTTCTAGACATTGCCAATAATGTTATCTAATAATATTATTAGGATAATATGAATTATTGCTTCGATAATGAAAGATCTTGTGTAATGACAATTATTGAAACAACAATGAATATAAAATATCAACGCAAAGCAATTATTAACTCAATAAAATATTGAGCAGTAATTATCGTAACCATTATTGAGTAGTGCCTTCTTCTTACGTAAGAATCAATAATTGGTGCAATACGAAAGTGCTTATTGTTCAACAACGCGTATTAGTGTGTTTTAACCACCGGGTATTCCAACAGTATTAACGGTAACAACTACGCCGTTATTTAAAAACAACTTATTTTTGTCGTTTTCTTCATCCAATAAGCTTTAGTTATGGGGCCCACACATGGTCTTGCTACTGTCGCATACGAATATTCCCCGACAAAGATTGAATATTCCACGACCAAACGAATATTCCCCGACAGAAATGAATATTTTATAACCACTTGCTTATTTTGAAATATTTGCGTATTTAACCCTTAACTATCCACATTAATCAAATCAACCCTTACTATTTCAAAATAATAAATAAAGGAAATTCCTTTTTATTTAAAAATTTCGGGGTCTTACATATAGACTCGCATTACCTCCAAACATGTCTCGTGTTCATAATATTTTTCACAAATCTATGCTTCATAAATATGTGAATGACCCGAACCACATTATTGAGTTAGAACCAGGCGAGATAGCCGAAGATTTAACGTACAAGGAGGTACCTGTTAAGATCTTGGATAGGAAAGAGCATGTCCTACGCACCAAGGTTATACCACAAGTTAAGATTTTGTGGAGGAACCATGCTATTGAAGAAATGACTTGGGAGTTGGAATCAGAAATGAAATCGAGGTACCCTCACCTGTTTAAAACACCAGGTACGTACGTCAATTTCGGGGACGAAATTTTATAAGGAGGGGAGGTTGTAAGACCCCAACTTATTATAAATAAAATTGAATTTTTTTCTCTATTCATTATTCTAAATTAATAAGGTGTTAATTTGATATAATGCTTTGGTTATAGGTGAAATGTGCAAATTTTACAAAATAAGCAAGTGGTTATAAAATATTCATTTCGTAGGGAATATTCGTTTGGTCGTGGAATATTCTTGTTGTCGAGAATATTCATAATGACACGCAGCTTATTTGTGGGCTCCATAACTAAAAACGGTTGGATGAAGGAAAATGACAAAGTATGAAGTTTTTTATAAATAAAGATAATTGTTACTGATTAACACTATTGGTATACCCGGTGGTTAAAATACTGAATACGCTGTGGGTTGCATAAAGAGATACCAGATTATTAAATGATATTATTGAATTATTGATTCGCACGTAAGAAGGCACTACTCAATAATTGTTACATGAGTTATCGCTCAATATTTTATTTTATTGATTCAATAATTGTGCGTTGATATTTTATATTATTGTTATTTCAATAATTATCAACGCATAGTATTTCCCATTATCGATCAATAATTTATATTATTTGAATAATATTATTAGATAGCATTATTGGCAATGTCTAGAAAGTTCTGTCAAAGAGAGGTTTGGTCACCTAATTGCGCGCCAGTAAGGAGAAATCCTTATCGGAAAGCCCCTCTTTTCCGGAATGGCATTTGGTTGTAATAATTGTGATTCTGTAATATTATTTGTGAATAATTAATTATTAATTTATATAATAAGGAAATATTTATTTGATGCGAATATAAATGATGGATTTATTTATTTTATGTGGTTATAATTGAAGGAATTAATGATGAGGTGTTTTATCTATATTTTTGTCGGAATGGAGGTATTACAAATTAAATCAGTATTTTTATGATATATTGAGTGAGTAATAATTTTTAATCTGACCGTTGGATCGTTGTGATTTTTGGATATGTTATACATATATAAGTTGAGTATATGTCCACAAATTTTGAACCGTTTAAAATGAATGAATTAAGTATTATGAATTTTAAGAGGTGACTGATTCGGAAATTAGGTTTATAAATGATTTTGGTGGAAAATTTTAGAATTGAGTGGGCCCCACTTGTGGTTGGTGAAGAAATGTGCTGAATTTTATTTCAAATGTGGTGGGTGGCAATATTAGCAGGTAAAGCCATCAGGTAGCAGGTCAAGTCTGCTTCGGCGTGCTAACATTTTCCTATAAATAGAGGGCTAAGTTAGAATTGAAAATCACACCAAAAACATAAGTTTTCTCTCTTTCTCTCTCTATATTATCGAGTGTATTTTGTGAGTTTTTAGATACTTTGAGAGTTGCTGTTCAGTACAAGTTTCATTCAGCATCACTTCCGACCATTCATTCCGAAGTACTATTTCTTTGAGGTAAGGGATATTATTTTCTTCTTAAATGATATTATTTTCTTCAATATCATTATGCTGATATATTCTTATGAATTTTATTGTGGAATTTCTACCTTTTGGTGTCAGGGTTACTATTCACGTATACGGCACTATTCACGAATACGACACTATTCACCGAAAAATGAAATTTTTGCTTTTTGTCCAAGATGTCTATTATGGTTACTATCTTTGATTTTATCCATGTTTTGATCTTTATTTTTGAATTCTTCTTCTCAATTGGTTATTATGAAGTATTATTGATCTTGGATAAGCTGTTATACGAATCCCTAATATTTGTCCTTCTGTCTCACTGGATTCGTTCTCTAAAATGTTTTTCATCATCCTCAGTCCTTAATGATGATATTATTGAATATCTTTGGCCTGTAGTGCAAAGATGAATGATTAACTGATGAATATATTTGGCCCGTAGTGCAAAGATGAACAAGTGTTGAGATGAACATGACCAACTGGTGAAACAAATGAATATCTTTGGCCTGTAGTGCAAAGATGAATATTCAATTAAAGATGTATATTGATTGTTGTTACAAGGATAAAATATTGATGATGGACTTTTAAATCTTAGAAGATAGTAGAACTCATTCTCTACTTGACTCTTCTAATGGATTGTTGTTTCCGCTGCAGTTTTGATCTAAAACTTGTTGTCTATTATGATTTATTTGATTTTTCCCTGTTGAAGACTAATGATAATTTGTTGTATATTATCTTAGTCATAATATTCTTTACTGGGCTAGTTGAGCTCACCCTTTTTCTTTTGTTCCATTTTTCTTTTCAGGAGGTGAGAACATAGCAGGATCTAGCCAGGGTATAGAGTGATGGTTCTAGAAAGTTGTTTTAGCAGTCCTCACTACTTTTGTAAAATAGTGTATTGATAATTATAATGAGGATTTTATCTGAGTGTGGATATTGTCTAGAAGACAAAATTTGTATTTAAACTCACAGTATTTGTGTTGTCGTATTTTGCACGATAATTGTATTATTGAAGTTGTAGTTTGCTTTCTGTACCATGTATTTGGCGACTCAGGATGGGTGTTGTATACCTATTTTGGGGGCGTCACAGTTATGTATGTGTATCGTGAGCACCATGTCCTGTAATCGATGTTACATGGATTTGGGGGCGTCACAGGTTGGTATCAAAGCCATAGGTTATAAACTTTTGGTGGGGAAACCTTAAACTATAACCTTAGGGAAGTTAGTGGAAGAAATAAGGAGATGAACTCACGTAGATTCTAGGGGTTGTGTCAAATCTATTTTTCTAAAACAAAAACATCTATTTAAAATACTAACCGAGTTATTTTGTCTTGTTTGAAGGATGTCAGGAGAAAAGGAGGTTAGAGATATCCACGTTATGAGTGAGCAGTTGGTGACAGCTGTACTTGAGCCTATAACTGAGGCAGCAGCTGACTCAAACCCAGAGGAGTATCCTGAAGAGGGAGAGGAGCTCGACGAGGACTCTGAAGAAGCACTTGAGGATACTTTGTTGGATGAGTTGACGGATAGGATTATTGAGTTGGAAGACAAGGTCCATGAGTTGGAGGAGCTATATCAGGAGGGAGCAACAAGCTGCAGCATTGCTTGAGGCATTGGTGCACCACCTGATAATTAGGAATGGGGATCTGGCTGACAAGTGCAGGCATCGCACTGTAAAGGCGGATATAGGCTGGAGGATGAGAAAGAAGCTATTAGAACCCATTTAGGGCATACCATTAATGGGTTAGAGTCAAGGATTCAGAGTCTTCAAACCGACAAGCAGATCATCACCACATTATGTGGAGATGAGAGGAGAGACCGTGTTCGGGCCGAGAAGCTAACTGGCGAGTTAGAATGAGAGGTGAGAGATAAGAAGGTTAAGATAGACAAGATAAAGTACGCATTTAATTCATCACATGGAAGGTTCCAGAATAGGGTGCATCACTTTCCAAGTGAGGAGCATCGGCTTAGACGTGTTATAAGCCGAGGGATGGTACTGGAGATAGCGGATGAGGAGCATGAAGATGCCATTAGGCGGGGCTTTTAGTTTATTATGATGAAATTTTACTATAAGCGTTTAGAATGTTAATCTATGAATAAAAAGCTTGGTTTCAGTTTTTACCAAGTATGTTAGTTTAAAGTGATGTAAATGCCTTAATGCCATAAGACGATGAAATACCTTGGGTGTTATGTTTATAAATAAATATGCTTTTATATAAGTATGTGATATATTCTGTAGTGTAAGTTATAAGATAATAACATTAAGTTCATTTTAAGCATATAGATGGCTAGAGGAAGACGTCGTCAAACAATCGAGGGGTCAGGTGGTAATGTTGGGGATCCACCAAACCCTATGCAGCAGTTTGTAGACATGTTAGTGGGGGCACTTTAGAATCGAACCCCAAATGCCAATAACCCTCTAGTCGCCCAAGTGGCACACTTTAAGGACTTCAACAGCACGGGACCCCCTAAGTTCAAGGGAACCACTGAACCCATCGAAGCTCAAACTTGGGTCAAGGAAATTGAAAAGGCATTCGTTATCGCCCGAGTAGGTGATGATCAGAAAACAATCTTTGCCACTTACATGCTGAAGGGTGAAGCCAACTTTTGGTGGGAGACAAAGCAGACCAGGGCTGGAGAAGGTGTGATACCTTGGGAAGAGTTTAAGAAAATCTTTTTTGAGAACTATTTTTCGGTTAGTATGCAGAGTTGCATGGAAATGAAATTCTTGGAGCTGAAGCAAGAAGACATGACAGTACCTTAATATGCCGCAAAATTCAATGAGATGGCGAGGTTCGCGCCTCACCAGGTCGACACTGAGGAGAGAAAAATGAGGAGGTTTGAACAGGGTCTCAAACCATGGCTATATAGTAGACTCTTGGTATTACAGACGAATACCTTTGTGACTCTCCTGGAGAAAGCTATAATTGCTGAGGGCGGAAGTGAGGCCCTGATGAAATTTAACAAGGAGAAAATGAAGAGGAATGAAGGAGGGAATCGTGGGGAAGGTAGCAGTAGTAGTGGAGCAAACAAGAAATAGTTGAACAATAACAACAGTATCAGCAATAATTTCAAATCGAGAAACTCTGGGGGAAAACCAGGGGAAGCAAAGAAGAGAACTGAGGCATGCAAGGAGTGTGGGATGAATCACTCGGGGCATGTCTAAAAGAGAAGAATGTATGTTTCAACTACGGGAAGGAGGGGCACATCTCTCCCAATTGCTCTGCACCAAAGAGAAATGGATGCTTCAATTGTGGAGCATTGGATCATCAGGCAATGAATTGCCCAAAGAAGAACACAGCAGGAGGAAGGGAACCAAGCGATAGGAATCTCACGATTAATGGACCACCAACTCAGAATCGACCCACAGCTAGGACATTCAACATGACAGTTCAGGATGCGGTCGCATCCAGGGGTGTGGTTTCGGGTATCATTCTGATCAATGATATATCTGCTTACATATTATTTGATTTAGGTGCTACATGTTCCTTCTTATCGCATGAATTCTCCCAGTGATTAAACTTACCCCAGGAAGAATTAGAATATCCTATGAACATAGAAGTTGCTAATAAGGAAATAATTCTCGTTAGCCATGTCTATAGAAATTGTGTTGTAGACATTAGAAGATATAAGTTACTTGTGGATTTAATTCCAATTCAATTAGGAGAATTTGATTTAATTCAAGGAATGGACTTGTTATTTAACCATGGAGCGATGATAGATTGCCAGAAGAAGTGTATAAACCTTAGGACTCCAGACCAGTCTAAGGTAGCGTTCAATGGAAGTAGGTCACCGGGACACTCAAGTTGTCTGATGATGATGCAAGCGAGGAAGTTACTAAGAAATGGATGTATAAGACATTTCGCCCATATCATCGATACGCAGAAAGTAAGGATAGAGATGGGACAGATACTAGTAGTGAATGAATTTCTAGATGTATTTTCGGAGGAATTTCCAGGACTTCCGCCGAATCGGGAGATCGAATTCGTTATAGATTTAGTACCGAGAACGGCACCGATTTCGAAAGCCCCTTATAGAATGGCACCGGCAGAAATGAAAGAGATGATGGTACAATTGCAGGAGTTATTGGATAGGAAGTATATTCAACCGAGTGTGTCTCCTTGGGGAGCATCGGTTTTATTTGTGAAAAAGAATGATGGATCGATGAGACTATATATCGACTATCGAGAGTTAAAAAAGGTGACGATTAAGAACAAGTACCTGTTACCTACGATAGATGATCTGTACGATCAGTTAAAAGGAACAAAATATTTTTCCAAGATTGACTTGAGGATGGTATATCACCAGTTAAAGGTGAGGAAGGAGGACGTACCTAAGATAGCGTTCATGACTCATTACGGTCACTACGAGTTCCTGGTGATGTCGTTCGGGTTAACAAATGCACCAGCGGCGTTTATGGACATGATGAATCAGTTATTCAGGCGATACTTAGATAAATTCGTAGTTGTGTTCATAGATGATATCCTGATCTATTCCAAGACTCAGGAAGATCATGTTGAACACTTAAGGTTAGTATTGGAGGCATTGAGGAAGGATAAGTTATACGCAAAATTCTCAAAGTGTGAATTCTGGTTGGAGAAAGTTCAATTTTTGGGTCACGTGATCGACAAGGACAGAATCTTCGTGGATCCAGCGAAGGTGGAAGCGGTGCAAAATTGGGAACAACCAAAGTCACCCACCGAAGTAAGAAGTTTTTTAGGACTGGTAGGCTATTACAGACGGTTTATCTAAGATTTTTCAAAGATAGCGGGAACGTTGACGAATTTAATGAAGAAGTCGGTAAAATTTGTCTGGACGGAGAAGTGTGAAGAGAGTTTTAAGGAACTCAAGAAAAAACTGAGTGAAGCACCAATGTTGTCTTTACCCGACGATACAGGTGACTTTGTGATTTTTAGTGATGCGTCACACAAAGGATTTGGTTGTGTGCTTATGCAACATCGTAAAGTTATTACGTATGCATCGCGTTAATTGAAGGATTACGAGAAGGGATATCCTACCCATGACCTGGAATTGGCAGCGGTAGTATTTGCCCTAAAGATATAGAGGCACTATTTATATGGGGTAAGGTGTGAAATATACATGGACCATAAAAGTTTGAAGTATATCTTCACGCAGAAGGAATTGAATATGAGACAAAGAAGATGGTTGGAACTTGTAAAGGATTACGATTGCGAAATCTTGTATCATCTAGGGAAAGCTAACGTAGCGGATGCTCTAAGCAGAAAAGGCAGTGGTAGGTTGGCAATGCTAACAGCTCAAGAGGAGTTAATTAAGGAGATGGCTAGATTAGATCTTGAGATAAAAAGTTCGAGGGAGCCATAGAGGAAATTGTTCACAAAGGAGGCTCATCCGACTCTATTGGATAAAATTAAGGAAGCACAAGGCAACGATGAGGAATGTGTGAAGGTGAAGAAAAGAATTTCAGATGGAGAAGATCTTAAATTCAGTATGGGGGGTGATGAACTATTAAGATGTGAGAAGAGAATTTGGGTGCCAGCGGTGTCTGAATTAAAGGAAGAAATCTTGCAGGAAGCTCATAGCTCAAGTTACTCAATCCACCCAGGAATCACAAAGATGTATCAGGATCTCCGCCAACATTATTGGTGGCCCAATATGAAAAGAGAAGTCGCAGAGTGCGTCAGCAAGTGTTTAACATGCCAACGAGTTAAGGCGGAACATCAAAAACTGAGCGGGTTACTTCAACCTTTAGAAATTCTAGAATGGAAGTGGGAGCATATCACGATGGACTTCGTGGTAGGGCTTCCAACTACGCAGAAGGGTTACGATGCAGTATGGGTGATCATTGATCGATTGACCAATTCAACACATTTCTAGCCAATCAAGATCAGATATACCTTGGATCAATTGGCAAAGCTTTACATCAAAGAGATTGTTTCCAGGAACGGGGTACCTGTATCAATTGTGTCAGATCGTGATACGCGGTTCACAACAAATTTTTGGAGAAGTTTTCAAGAATGCACGGGAACGCAACTGAGGTTGAGCACGGCGTATCATCCTCAAACAGATGGACAGAGCGAGAAAACTATTCAAACATTAGAGGACATGCTGAGAGCATGTATTATAGATTTCAAAGGGAGCTGGGATGATCACCTACCGTTGTTGGAATTTGTGTACAACAACAGTTATCACTGGAGCATCGGTATACCACCTTATGAAGCTTTATATGGAAGGAAATGCAGAACGCCATTGTGCTGGGATGAAGTGGGAGAACAAAAATTGCTAGGGCCAGAATTGGTGCAACAAACTGCATATGTTATCAAAATAATACGAGAGAGGCTTGTGACGGCTCAGGATTGACAGAAGATATATGCATATCAACATCGGCAACAACGAGACTTCGACGTCGGCACTTATGTGTTTTTAAAAGTGTCGCCTTGAAAAGGGGAAAATGAGATTTGGGAAGAAGGAAAAATTTAGTCCCAGATTCATAGGACCCTTCGAAGTGTTGAGGCAAGTGGGTGCGGTAGCTTATGAAATAGCTTTACCTCTAGAGTTAGAACATATACACAATGTGTTCCACATTTCAGTCCTACGACCCTATAAGTAGGATTACAAGCATGTTATAGAGTATGAACCTATTCAGTTTGAAAAGGACTTAACCTATGAATTAAGAGGTTCCAGTGTAGATAATTGATAGAAAAGAACAAGTGTTAAGAAATAAGATAATACCTTCTGTTAAGGTAGTATGGAGGAACCACAACGACGATGAGGCTACGTGAGAACTCGAGGAGAAAATGATGAAAAATTACCCTAATCTTTTTGTTTGATGTGTAATGATTCTGGGGACGGAATCCTTATAAGGGAGGGTGAATGTAATATCTGAGATTTTCTATGTAATTTAATAATTATCAATAAACGAACTTATGTGAAACTCTTGTGTGATTTCATTTATTAGATGTATATGTGTTATGTTAAGATATGTGATGAGATGTATTTAAATGGTTGGTTTAGTTTTATTTAACTATTTAAATTGATTAAGTGGGGAATTAATTATTTTTATTATGTGGGTTGGTATTAAATCATGAGCTGGAGTTCGAAACGGAATTTAGAGACGCGGAATGTTGAAATTAGTCAGGTTAGACTGTAAGCACAAAAATATGTCACAGTTGACTTTTTGGTCAAAGTCAATCGGTTAACTTTTTCGGGGAAAAAGTCAACCATGAATTTTGGAGGAAATTTTGACAAAATGGATAGTCTCATGACGTCCAGAACGTCGAATTAGTAGGAATTGCTATTAGTATCGAAACATTTGGCTACGGAGGGCAAAATGGTTAAAATAGTGTATTACGCGATTAAATTGATTATAGTAATATTTTAATAGAAAAGTGCAGCAGCCGTGGGCCCCACATGACAACCAAATTGGGACAAGAGAGGGAGTATTCATATTATATGGTAATGAGAGGGGAGGGAGTTATAAACTCCTTATAAATTCAAGACCTTTCCTTTCTCTAACCCCCACCCCCTAAATTGAATTTATACAATATACTTAATACATATAACTTATATTTGAGATGGAAGGGCTGGAAAATCAATTGATATCATATTTTATATATACTCCCAATCCAATTCTCTTCTTCCTCTTTGCAAAAAAATTCTACCGTGAGTGAAGTTGAGAGTGAGAGAGGAAGGAGCTTGAGAGAGTGGTGAATTCAAGAGTGTTCAGAAACTAATCAAGCAAGGAGAATCATTGGATGATTTCGAGCAAGTAGAATTCATCAAAGAGGTAAGCCATGAACTCTTTTTTCCATGTTCTTTAGTAAAAATGAGATTATGCTTATGTGACTTTTCAGGTTTTTCAGAGCCTTGGATTTGTGGGTTATATGACTCGATTAACGTATGTAATAATTTTATAAAATAGTATGTAGTATGAAGTCTAATCTATCCCAAATTTTGTTAGAATTGGAGTTATAATGAGCAAGTTATGAAAATCGTAAGCAAGCATGTTCATATCAAAATCTGCAGAAAATCTGGAATTTCTGGATTTTTTCTAAGTATAGAACTAGTGCTGGCACGCTTTTCTATGCAGTTGGTTTGTAGTTTTAGCATGCTAGTTTCATGAATGCTATATTTTTGTAAAATACCTTGTTTTATGAAGTTTATTGTGTCCAAGTATCATGGTCATATCATCTGTAGATTAGTGGGAATAAAATCGCAAAAGGGGCTACAAGAAAAAAAATTGATGTCTTTCTTGGGACTATTTTGGATCAGTCTGTCTTGGGGGCATTTTCGTCCACTGTTTGTACTTTAAAAATTCTGGAAAAATTTGGAGTATTAATATAAGAAGATATAAAGGTCCTGTAAAAATTTGAGAATTTTTGGCCACACGGTTTGAGAGTTATGGATTTTACGGCTAATAACACTATTTGAAAAGATACCCGAATAACTCTCTGTGTATAAGTCCACGTATTACAAAATGTTTACTGGAAGTACATGTATATAACAGGAGCTAACCTTGAAAATTTAAGAATATTTGGAGCTAATCTCGATTTATGAAAAATCTAAGAATATTTGGCTATTATGGACTAATTAAAAATAGTAGATGGATTTTAAAAATTCCGAGAAAAATATATGTTCAATGTGGGACTATATTCTGCAAAATCCCAGGAAAAAAATATTTTTGAGACTGATTTGGTATTTTTCATATAAATGATGTTATATGAATAAATGAGTTTAATTAAATATGTGATGTCATAATTATGAAAAATGAGGTTTTCCGACTTGAGACCCTTAAGCATATTTTATGCAAATTTTTTATGCAGGGTTTGGTCCGAAAAATGTCAAAAATTTATGTTTCCCATATTCTTTTATTTAACCAAGTGGCATATACGTAGCAACATGTTATGTAATTGAATTGTATTTGAATACGTGTGAGTTTAATCGTCTTATTAAAATAAAAGGGAACCATTACACTTCAAAGTGGTGTTCGAGAACCAAATTGCTTAACGTGACACTTGTGAATAGGTTACATGAAGGGCTAGTAGATAGCAGTAATTGTAGAAGACGTATCAAGCAAGTTTCCTAACTTTATTCACTTTATTGCAGTGAATGTAAGTTCCCTTAACTTGTATAATTTATCATTGTGTACAAGTCTCTTATATTGCAAGTTATAACTTGCACAAACTTATATATAGTGCAAGTTCTATTGATGATTACTCAATTATTAATTCAGTTGTTTATGCCTTAAAGTTTTTAATTATTTATGAACTACTTTCAAGAATGCGATCTGGCCATTTGTTTCGGTTAGATATTGTAACGCCCCCAAATTCAGGTACTTGAAACCCGAACTCAGTGCTTTACGATACCATTTCTATGAGCGAAAATAATAATAACATTGTCATAACTATCAAACTTAATTTACATATTAGAGTTGTCTAAATCCCAGGTACGCGACCATCAAAACATTTCATTACATGATAGATAATAAATATAATTATCTTATTTAAGTCTAGCTATTACATAAGATAACACAAACTTATATTGTTAGCTTTCTTTTCCCTTTGTTCTTGGCAGAGCCCTTTGGCTGATCATACTTAACTGAAAACATTTAAATTAAGCAAGAATGAGCATTTGAGTACCCAGTGATAAGTAGGTTTTATACCTACTTATCTGGTATCTTTTACTTGAATTAGTTTCTTATATTCATGTGTCTTAGTTACTTTTCATAGCATTTTGTGTTCATTTTGTAGGTTATACGTTTGGAAGCGGTGTGAGCGACTATTGGTAAGGAAAATGCAAAGAAAAGCAATCCGGACATCATTTGGGCTTTCATGCTCATTTCATGTTCTTGGCATGGAACTTGGACTATATTGAAGAGCTTCTCCTTAGCTTTCCAAAATATCTTGAATCATTCCAATCGGAGTTCAGATGAAAGAGTTATGACATTTCTACCAACGGACGTTGAATTTCATTGTTTTGGGTGGCCATTTTCATAGCCGTCACTTCCAGTCCAATTTTGACCTTGATCTGTTCGGTATTTCTCCAAACTCAAAGAATAAAAGTTGTAGATCTCGTCGATAGCTTCGATTTTATAGGTGGCAGGCACCGTAATTCCTCTCGGATCAAATGTTATGGCCGTTTTACCAGAAGATGCTGCAGTAGAAAAATAATTGGAAGATTGGGGGCAAGCCGGGGCTTGCTCTTTAGTGCCTTAGGATCCAGCCGGAGCTGGGGGTCGGGGCTTGCTATTTACAAGGCAAATAGCAAGTCGGAGCTTGCCTATGCGCAGAAAGAGTAGATTTTGTTCGAATTTGAGTACGAAAAGGATTGTTTCGAGTTGTTTGATTCAAGGACTTCCAAGAGGACTTAAATACATATAAAGAGACATATAAAAAGTGGAGAATTACAAGGATTAGTGGAAGTTTTTAGAAGAATTCCATTAGATTAGATTAGAGTAAATTAGATCAAAACCCTAGTTCTAATGAGTTTTGGAGATTGAAGCAACTTGGAGACCATTGAAGATTCAAAGTAGGAGCAAGGAGGGAGCGTCAAATCTACAGACAATAGATTCTATCTTCTCATCTTCTTCTATCTTTGTCATATATTATTTATTCAATTGTGGATTCTTAGTTTTTATTCAATAATCATAAACTAGTTCTTTGTTTGAGATTACAATGGATCTTATTGTGTAGTTTACTTTAATATGCTTCGTTATCAATTATTATGTTCTATTGTGAGGATTGTCTATTGTGATTTGGACTTAATTGTTTAATTGATTGGCCATCAATTATCGTAATAATCTATATTAACTCGGGAGATGAAGTATAGATTTAGATCAGATTGTGATAGCATGTGTTCAGGATTTTGTTAGTAGCTTAAACTTGATGAGTGTTAAGGTAGAGATATGCTTGACACCGCATGTAATCGGATAGAGAAATTGTTCTTAAACCTTTTTTTAATTGTAATTCACATAGAGATATAGTGGGTTAGTTGGTTAAGGTGTTTAACAGATTTCTATCTTAATTGTGGATTGACATTAATACGGTATTAGTGCATCGAGAGGTGGTTAATATTACTTTAGTATTCTTGATTAACAATTTGGGATAGAGAATAATTGATGAGAAGTGTGTTAACTTAAATGAAGCAATAAGTGAAGTTGTGATCTTAAATCTCCATAGTCTTAATTTATTTAGTGGAATTTAATAGTAGTTTAATTTATATAATTTGAAATTCATTCGTTTAAATAAGATTGAGTTGGTTACGGGTTAGAACTTGGTGATTTTTATTAATAATTCCTCGTGGGAACGATACTCAACTTATCACTTTATTACTTGTTGACCACGTATACTTGCGTGTTGTGCGTATATAGATTTTACCCAACAAGTTTTTGGCGCCGTTGCCGGGGAATTAGTTTAATATCTCTTTGTCAATATTAATTTTAATCAAATTAGTCTTAATTTAAACATTTTAATTTTAATTTTTAATTTTCTTCCTATATTTCTCTCTTTTCAGGTACCATGGATGACTTTGTGTATCAATGGCCATACACGAACATGACTCAGCCAATGGGAGTGGAGATTGACAGACTCGCGACACTTTCCGCAATGTCAGCACAGATTGAAGATCTTTCGAGGAGGTTGGACGTTATCGCAGCCCAACAGAGTCGAAGGATGGCACGGCGATTATATGTGACTATCAGGCCGGCAATCACCCGAGTAATCAATGCACCATCAATCTTGGGCCGGTACAGTATGGTGGTAACTACCTCAATCAATATGCATATGATAATTACCATCAAGTTTGGGGGTATAACCCGGATTCGTCATGGAGCTACAATTATGAAGACCAATACTACGCTCCAAATTCAACATACACACCAGAATTTTCATGTCCACCTCCATTACTACAAGAAGAAAAGCCAAATATGAGGGATGTAATGTTGAAGTGCATAGTAAACATAGAGGAGATGAGTATTAGCCAAGAGTTGTCAACCCAAAATTTTAATAATTTGATGGAACAACGTGTCACAACCTCAACCAATGGTCATCAGTACATGGCTTCCGAGACTGAAATAGAAGATTCAAGGTTGGAGGAATTATTTTCCAAGTTCGTAGCATTAACTGAGGAGAGAATGAAGAATCTAAAACGGTCAACTCAGAATCAAGAGATATCAATTCAAAATCTGCAGAATAAGATAGATCAAATGACCAAAGCCGTAAGCAACCTTCCTCCAAACACTTGGCTTTATAACATGGATGACAAAATTGACGGAGAACCCAATCCAAATCTACAACTGGATGAGCCTCGAGATGTTGAAAAAGAGGAGACAAGTGGGGATAATGACAACAAGGTCGGTGAAGAGCTAACTATGAATACTAATGAGGATGAGCTGATGTTATTAATGCCTCAAGTGCCTTCTCTGCCAAAGTTCAAGAATCTGGTTAGATTTGCAAAACATGGTCCGCTAGGTAGTCATGTCGTCGGCGAAACTCTTTATGACATAAAAGCGAATACAATTTTGAATCCATGGTGGGACAAGAAAGAGAAGATAGATGAAGAGCCCATTGTGTGTGACAAGCTTCCATGCCCCAAAGTGATCACATACACAATGGAGAAAACACCTAGATGTTGGACGTTTTTGAATGTATTCTTATCTAAAGAAAGCATGCTATGTGACTTTAATACAATGGCTATCACAAATGGGAACCTACCAAAAGCTATATTATTTTCGATGGATGGAGGGTTCCTCAACTTTTGAAGAGGAATTCGATAGCATTGACCAGACAAAGTCAGGCTGAAAGACTATAAATCAAGCGCTGACTGGGAGGCAACCCATGAATTTTTATATTTATATGCTTTACTAGTTTATTTAGTAGATATGAATTAAGTTGCTTATTAAGTTCTCTTATAATCTAATCCATGTTGTCTCTCTTCATTGTAGGTATTGGAGGTCCAATGGATAGCAAAATGATCGTCGCAACCATCGCCACCATCAACTCACGCTTAGCTGATTACAGGGAAGTTCTCTTCTACTTAACGCTATATTCTTACAATGAGGACATTGTAATTGCTAAGTTTGGGGGAGTTTAGTTTAGTTCGTTATTGCATGTTTAGTTTCATGTTTATGTTATGTTATTTTGCATATATTGTTAGTTTAGGTTCATTATTAAAAACAAAAATCAAAAATCAAAAATTCAAAAATAATAGTTAGTTACTATGTTCATCTTGCATGAGTCCAGCTGTTTGATAAGTTACAGTCTATTTTAACCAATGATGAGAATGGGATTGAGTAGGCAAGTATATTACTGACTATTAGAGCTTTGATGTGATTTCTTGTTAGGAATTGAGTCTTTTTCTGTTTGAAACTGGTATAATAAAGATAGCACAGTAAAAATAATTTGTTGATTGATTGATTTTAAATTGATACATAATGGGACTCTAAAGGATAATGCTAGTTTAAATAAAAGAATGACAAGAACAAGTAGTGATGGCTAAAGTTAAACAAAAACCTAAGTTTGGGGGAATATGTGAGATATATAAGCTATTGAAAAAAAAAAGAAAAAAAAAGAAAAAAAAGTATGAATAAACACTGTGGCGTGCTTGTCTAGTTTTATGGCCTTTGTTACTTTAGTAAGTAAGCCCGAGGGGATTGTCTCTACACCTAGCGCCCTAAGGTCTTAATGGTCTAGGAGTCGTTGGTCGAAAGCTCGTTAAGGTAGCATTAGAAAGCCTAAAGGAATAAGACATTGCATAACTATGTGTATATAAAATAATAAAAAAAAGAATGAAACGAGAAATAAGAGCAAAAATCCCCCAAAGATGAAAAATAAAGCATAAGTATCCCATGTTAACCCTCGATATTGGTAATTGTTTGATTTTAGTTGGATCTAGATTGTTTTTAGATTTCTTGAGTTTGTACTGTATGATTCCTTCAAAGATACTTGTTATGTGTTAAATTTGATTTTATATTAGTTAACATTGTTGTGAAGCACACACGCACTATATTAGTGATAACAGCCTAAGATTTGATGATTGATTGGGAAGTTACTGATGAGTTTTGATATGATGTATTATCATGTTTACTTGATTTCTCTAAAGTCGCGTGAATAGATTTGATTCTATCAATACTGCTGGATTCGTAGGCATATAGATTAGTTGCATTTCATTGCATTGCATTGCATTATGTTATGTTGCTTGGGGACAAGCAACGGTTTAAGTTTGGGGGTATTTGATAAGTAGGTTTTATACCTACTTATCCGGTATCTTTTACTTGAATTAGTCACTTATATTCATGTGTCTTAGTTACTTTTCATACATTTTGTGTTCATTTTGTAGGTTATACGTTTGGAAGCGGTGTGAGCGACTATTGGTAAGGAAAAGCAAGGAAAATGCAAAGAAAAGCAATCCGGACATCATTTGGGCTTTCATGTTCATTTTATGTTCTTGGCATGGAACTTGGACTATATTGAAGAGCTTCTCCTTAGCTTTCCGGAATATCTTGAATCATTCCAATCGGAGTTCGGATGAAAGAGTTATGACATTTCTACCAACGGACGTTGAATTTCATTGTTTTGGGTGGCCATTTGCATAGCAGTCACTTCCAGTCCAATTTCGACCTTCATCTGTTCGTTATTTCTCAAAACTCAAAGAAAGAAAGTTGTAGATCTCGTCGATAGCTTCCATTTGATAGGTAGCAGGCCCCGTAATTCCTCCCGGATCAAAAGTTATGGCTGTTTTACCAGAAGACGATTTAGCAGAAAAATAATTGGTAGATTGGGGGGCAAGCCTTGTGGCTTGCTCTGTTGTGGTTATAGGATCCAGCCGTGAAATTGGGGGGAAAGGCTTGCTATTTATTAAGGCAAATAGCAAGCCGGGCTTGCCTATCTTGTGAGAAAAGAGTAGATTTTGTCTCAATTTGAGTCCGAAAAGGATTGTTTCGAGTTGTTTGATTCAAGGACTTCCAAGAGGACTTAAATACATATAAAGAGACATATAAAAGGAGGAGAATTACAAGGATTAGAGGAAGTTTTTGGAAGAATTCCATTAGATTAGATTAGAGTAAATTAAATTAAAACCCTAGTTCTAATGAGTTTTGGAGATTGAAGCAACTCGGAGACCATTGAAGATTCAAAGTAGAGCAAAGAAGAGAGGAGCGCCAAATCTACAAACAATAGATTCTATCTTCTCATCTTCTTCTATCTCTCATCATTTATTGTTTATTCAATTGTGGATTCTTATTTTTTATTCAATAATCATGAACTAATTCTTTGTTTGAGATTACAATGGATCTTATTGTGTAGTTTATTTTAATATGCTTCGTTATCAATTATTGTGTTCTATTGTGAGGATTGTCTATTATGATTTGGACTTAATTGTTTAATTGATTGGCCATCAATTACCGTGATAAATCTATATGAACTCGAGAGATGAAGTATAGATTTAGATCTGATTGTGATAACATGTGTTCAGGATTTTGTTCGTAGCTTAAACTTGATGAGTGTTAAGGTAGAGATATGCATGACACCACATGTAATCGGATAGATAACTTGTTCTTAAACCTTTTTTAATTATAATTCACATAGAGATATAGTGGGTTAGTTGATTAAGGTGTTTAACGAATTTCTATCTTAATTGTGGATTGACGTTAATACGGTATTAGTGCATCAAGAGGTGGTTAGTACTTCTTTAGTGTTCTTGATTAACAATTCGGGATAGAGAATAATTGATGAGAAGTGTGTTAACTTAAATGAAGCAATAAGTGAAGTTGTGATCTTAAATCTCCATAGTTTTAATTTAATTAGTGGAATTTAATAGTAGTTTAATTTATATAATTTGAAATTCATTCGTTTAAATAAGATTGAGTTGGTAACGGGTTAGTACTTGGTGATTTTTATTAATAATTCCTCGTGGGAGCGATACTCAACTTATCACTTTATTACTTGTTGACCATGTATACTTGCGTGTTGTGCGTATATAGATTTTACCCAACACCTAGAAAGTAATAGCAACAATAAACAATAGCTGAAAGGATTAAATGTTTTCTTTGAATAACACTTCTACAACGAAACAATAGTTGTGAAATAAACTGAAGTAACACTAAACAACATAACAATCTTATTTCAAATTTTTGAAACTACGTACTGACTATAAATGAAGATCAGATGAAAGACTATGAACATTATTTTTCATTTTTGCTAAGGTTTAGCAGAACTTCATTCACAAACTGACATAACTTATGGGCACGAGGGTGATCTGCCCAATGTGCCCTGTATTGATCAATACTACGTACATGAACGATATTCTTGTTCAACACATCCTCCTTAGGTGCATAAAAATTTCTCAGTTTCGGGATGTTCATACTTAGTCGGGAACCCGAACCAAAAAGATTTGGTTGGATACAATAAAGTTCTATCACGTTCAACGATATTTCTAAATCTGTGTCTAGCCGAGTCAAATAGCTTAGACGACCTTTAACTAATATATATATATATACCGGAAATCAATAGGTATGTATTAACATGTGATTAAATATAGTGATTATCTAAGTGGGGACACTTGTATAACCATATTTAGAGATTAGCGAACAAAATAAATATCTGGATTATCTGATAATACTACTATGGTGTTAAACAATGATCGGATAATTTAAGAACTTGTATGAATACAAATGATTGGATACATAATAATAACAATAGAGTTAATAATCGACATAATGATAATATAATTTCGAAACTTTCTTACTCATGTTCATTGCATAAAGTAAATGCAAAGGTTAGGATACTTACACAACGTAAAGGATAGTTTTAGATACTTGCTCAATAATAATTGGAGTAAGTTTAGGAAACTTGCCTATACATGTCCATTGCATAAAGTAAATGCAAGGGGTAAAGATACTTATGCAGTGCATTGCTTACAATTCTGAAACTTGGTTTTATCTTTTATATCAAGACCTATCATTAATAAGATCATTTATTCGATTAGAATAACATACTATAACACATAGTACTGCTATTTGCAGTCAACACATAACCTAATCACATTATCGCATAAGTTTAACAGTCATTGAATCACAAACAAACATGCATACAGACAATTTATCTAAATTCAGATCAATTTCCGAAACATGTCGGTGTACCGACGGCCTTATCGGATAATTATTGAGTCTAAGACTTTATACCGAAGTTCAATATACCTTAAACATTGGTCAAATTATGTTTAAATTACTTATAATAATTATTAAACAATTATTATAATTTATCATGATTTTTCAAACACTGGAATCATTATTAAATAATTAAATATTAAATAATTCTATCATCATTACTATTTAATTAATATTAAACTATTAATGAAACCATTGCTAAATATTAAAGTTATTTATAATAACTTAGAATATTTTTAAAGTATTACTATTACCCTTAAATAATTTTTAAAATATTTAAAATCATTTTAAATAATTATCATTAATACTAAAATAGTAATGCACTATTTACCTAGAAATATTAAAAGTCATTAATTATAACTTAAAATACTTTTAATTCATTTATATCCTTTTAAATAATTTTAAATTAATAAACCATTTTTAAACTATTTATTTAATATAATTATTAAATAAATCAAATATCATTTAATATTAAATAATTAATAAATTTTACCTTTAAATATTGAAAGTTATATTTTATAACTTAAAATATTTTTAAACACCTTAGTTTCATTTAAAATGATTTTTATTATATTAAAATCATATTTAAACTAATTTATTTAATATAATTATTAAATAAATCTAATATCATTCATATTAAAATATTAATTTTTTTTCATGAAAAATATTAAAAGTTATATTTTATAACTTCAAATATTTTTATAACCTTTAAATCATTTTTATATAATTTTGAAATCATTAATTCTATTTTTCATAATTTATTCAATACATTTATTAAATTATTTAATTATCATTAATATTAATTTATTATTGAAATTTATTACAAAATATTAAAAGTCATTAAAAATAACTTAAAATATTTTCTTATACCATAATATAATTTTAAATGATTTTTAAGTAATAAAATCATTTTTAAATAATTTATTTATTATAAAAATTAAATAAATTAAATACCTTTAATATTTCCAAAAATATTAAATATTTATGAAATATATTCAAAAATATTAAAAACTAATTTTTACGCTTTAAAATAATTTTTAGTAATTTATTATGTATTTTTAATAATTAAAAACTATATTTCTCTATTTATTAAATAAAATAACTAATTTCCATAAATAAACTGTCACTAAAGGGCCCTATAGCGACAAAATTGTCGTTATAGGTGTTCTTAAGTGTTCATTAGTAAACCCAGATCTTCAACTCAGTGTACAGGGTAGGTAGTTTGACCAGCATTTGATCTTTGCTTGTTATGTTTTCTAGGCTGCTAAAGTGTTAAGATTGTAGTATAAGTGTAACACTTCAACTAGAATCAAGTTTAATGGTTAATACATAACACCACAGAAAGATCTAAGCCACCAAAGATCTTGTCAGACGTGTTCTTGAATTTACGGATTACTGTAAACTCAGCGAGAATAAGGGTGCTACTTTGAAGCTTCGAATCAATACATTCCGAGCTTACATAATGTGTTTCATTGGCTCAATCATGTAGTATTGATGTCAGTGTACAATGTTATAACATTATATCATCATAACAACAACAAATCTATGAGATCTAGACCGGTCAAAGTAGAGGTCAGGAACTGCTCCTTGAAGATCTGGCTTTCCCCGAAATCTTCATAAGGCAGTTTCATCAACCTTACTTTGACCACGATTATATTCGTTTTTGTTTATGATTTTGGTAAAGTATAGGCTTATATGTATAGCCTACATGTCAGTGTACAAGATCTAACCAATAAAATGACCTAACTATTAAAGAGCAGCAAGATCAGAGGTTCTAAAGATGGATGTCAGACTTTTCTGGGTAATCTGGGTTACCCAGATTTGTTCGGTCATGGTCGGTCAACGATCTTTGACCACTCATATCTTGAGTTCTAGACATGATCTGGGCTTGATTAAAGTTCCAGATCAAAGCCTATATATCAAAGAACATATCCATAACATAAAACACACATAACACTTAACACAGAAAGATCTAGAGTCTCTAACATTCGATGTCAGACCATAGTTTTAAACTTTTTCCAGATTTCTAAAATCATCAATTTCGAGTATCTAAGTGTTATGGATCTGAGTTATAACAACTCATATCACTAAATGACACCTTCTAACATAACTTTAAACAATAAACAACAACAAATAACATGAATCACATAAATTTCTAAGTTTAGGGTTTTTATACCTTTTTAGCTTTGATCCTTGAATCTGACTATTGATTCTGATCCTTGGCAAGCTATGAAGTGTTCTGAACTTTGTTTCTAACTCACTATCACTCAAAATTTTTGGATGGGAGAGAGAGAGAAGACTTGGATAGGTTGAGAAGTATCGTAACTTACTTTACTTACTTGTATGCTCTTGATCTATGATGCAATGTATTTAATCTAGCAAGTTGGCTGATTAAAGTTGAATACTAGACAATGTGACTAGCTAGAGTTGGTCACCAACCCCTTACTAGGGCTAGATCTACACTCCACCTTATCAAAATAATCAAAAGGGTAGTTTGGTCATTTGACTTATAAAGTGAATGTCAACTTGGTAACTTCTCACAACCATTAGGTTTTAACCTTTAGGGTTTAACCCTAAGGTTTGATAAGCTTAATTTTTAGGATTATGTAATTAGGGCTAAAATGAGAATCTTAGTTTCTAAAAATGTGAATTAGGGTTCCCTAATTACACTAGGTTTCCTAATCACCTAGGATTTGTAAATTTGCCTTTATAATATACTAATTACCATTAACCTTGCTAAATTAATAATTAGGGTTTATAACTTAGCAGTTAAGGTTCTAATTTAGTAATTATGGTTCCT
Source organism: Panax quinquefolius (assembly GCA_020205615.1). Taxonomy (NCBI): domain Eukaryota; kingdom Viridiplantae; phylum Streptophyta; class Magnoliopsida; order Apiales; family Araliaceae; genus Panax; species Panax quinquefolius. Next base: position 105,120,087 of record CM035157.1, read on the forward strand.
AAATATTAATTAGGGTTTACATAATTAACATTAAACATAATAATGGTCATAACACATAACTTAACAAATCTCACAGTCATAGTTGACTTCTGTACTATAGTTTATCAGTAATGCTAAAGTTTGTATTGTTTTACTGTAATTGTTCCACAAATTACATTACACATATATCATGCTTGTTTATAGCATTGAAATATTAATAATATTATACTATTATTCTCATTCCTTATTCAAAATCCGGACTTAGGGTTTTGAATTCATATTCGACATACCATTATTAATTAAGTTAAAATAATTAACTTAAGCGATATAATAAAATACATATCATAATAATCCCAAAGGATCATATCTTATATACAATAATCATATTTTCATGGAAAATAAATAATAAATATTTTATTACAAAATTAATTTATTATAAGAATATAATCTATAATGATCAATAATTTAAAAAAAGAAATTATTTACATCTAATAAATAATTTTATTTATCACATAGATACATATACTTTACTGTGCACATATTTCCACCTTTATATATTTATAATAATAAAAAAAAACTATTCGCAAAATTTCTTATTAAAAATATTGGGTTATTACAGATATTATAGATGCGAAATGTTGTATTGTTTGAACTATTTCAAATTCATTGTAGCTATTTAAGTCTACCAATCCAAATTGTTTTGGTGTAGTCTCGCATGGAACTAGGATGAACAACCCGGATAACGGGGTAACTGATGTCGGGCATATAGTCTCATTTATGTTTATGCGTTTAAACTTTATACCTGTGCACAATGTAGGGTATTATAGGCTGAACACCTGGAGTACTTGCAGAGACTGTTTACAATCTATTTGATTGTTAAACGGTCTGATGGTTTTCGATGAAACAAAGTAATGTTTAGGGTATCTAATACCCCTTAGTATGCTATTGAGAATTCCTGAACTCTTATCTTGATATTCCAGTTTATCTCTTGATAATAATTTCAACTATTGAGAAATATTTATACTAATGCTTTTACTTCTGATGTATGTTCTCAAAATTACTTTATATACTTGCTGGACAATTTGTGCTCATTCTTGCTTAAACCTTTTAGTTAAGGCTGATAATGTTGAGGGCTCGAGCAAGGACAAAGAAAAGTCTAAGATGAAATGATGAGAGTTATTTATGTAATAAGTTATATTTCCGCATATGATGTAATGTAGCGATAAACGCTAGGTTAAAGTTTTAATTTATTTAAGGTTATAGAGACTTGGGATTTTATTTGAATAGATATGTAATAGATATTATTATTATTATTATTATTATTATTATTATTATTATTATTATTATTATTATTGGAGTTTATGTAGTTAGATGGTTATATATGTGTATCGTGAGCACTATGTCCTGTAATCGATGTTACATGGATTTGGGGGCGTCACAGGCGCTGCGGCACCCCATATTACACTGGGAACTGCGCTGCAGCGCGGTGTTGGCGCTGCATCGTGAGGCATAGGCTTGACGTTGGCGCTGCGACGCGAGACTTGGCGTTGTGGCGCCGAATTACAGTTCCAGGTGACGAGCGCAGGCAAGTCCAATTTGGCCTACATCTAAATTTCTATCAAGCAATTTAACACGTCTAATTTACATAATCATTACCCATCATATATATATATATATGTATATATATATACATATATATATACTGATTTAGAACAATTAACAACAACTACAATCAAATTAAGTATTTTAATTTCAATATTTTTGCCAAAACTCCATTTTTGACATCCTTGACAGAATTAAAACTGTGATCACAATTCTACACCAATTTAACTCATTCAAACTATGTTCTCTTCGTTTCTTACCGAATTAACATATTCAAGACTCAATTTACAGATTAGTTTACAAACCAAGTATCAATTTTAAACTCCAACAAGCCATATTCATACACATGCACTGTAATCAGTTTTTTTCTTATTTTTGAACGTAAAGAAAGTAATTAGTACACTAAATGTTTATCTGGATGCTAGTTCCAACATCCCAAATTCATATAAATACAACAATTCAGTTTATAATAACAACTCACCCAACATGAATTCACAAAAACCATAAAACTCGTGAATATAAAATATTCATATATATAATATTAAGGCTTTGAAAACATACCTTCAATTGCTTGGATAATCCTTGCTAACCACAGACAACTACTTGGAATCACAGAACTCTTTCAAATTCTCACAAACTTCTCTCTGCAAACTCTCTATTTTCTTTTCTCTGTATTCTTTCTTTTCTTTTCTTTTCTCTCCTTAGGCTTAAGCCAAAAGCTTTTCACGTAAATAAAACAGACACTCCTAAAATGTATGTAACTACCATATAATTATTATTATAATAATTACATATCAGTTATAAAATATTACATATATTATTTTGATTTATTTTATTTATTATAATTAAACTTCAAAATTTAAAAGCCATAAGGCTATGTTTGGATAAAACTAATTAAAATAAAGACTTAATATTTTATGTCTTGTTTGGGTAAATCCATTTAATTTATTTTAATAAATCATTACACTATAGTTTAAAATCTCATATTATTTATTTAGATCCCATATCCAACATTAGTCAAATAAACTAATTACAAATACTATATTTTAAATAAATTTTTCACTTAAACAAATATCATAAAATTATAATCTCATTATAATTTTACTTAATAAATTCACATACCATTTTAATTATTAAATTAAAACCAAGCATTTCATTTCTAACTATTAAATTAAATTAGAATATTATCTAATAAATAAATTTAATTCATAAATATTTACTAACAACAACTACATCAATAAAATATTTATTTCATTTAATAAATATTTTAAATTACAAATAATAATTCTTGGATTGTTACATCCTCCACTCCTTACATGGATTTTGTCCCCAGAATCACAACTCAAACACATCAGTCGTCACATTCTTCCCTCCTTACAAAGATTCTGTCCCCAGAATCGAAGACATAGATCAAACAAATAACTCAGGATAATTCTTCATCATTTCAGCTTCGAGTTCCCACGTAGCCTCTTCGACATTGTGGTTTCTACATATCACCTTCATAGAAGGTATCACCTCATTCTTGAGCACTTGTTCTTTCCTGTCGACTATCTGGATAGGAACCTCTTCATAAGACAAGTCCTTATCGAACTGTAATGGTTTGTACTTGAACGCATGCTTGTAATCGGGTTTATAGGGTCGTAACACCGAAACATAAAAAACATTGTGAACGTGTTCCAACTCTGGAGGTAAAGCTACCTCGTAAGACATTTCTCCTACTTTTTGCAGCACTTCAAAGGGTCCAATAAACCTCGGGCTTAGCTTTCCCGTTTTACAGAAATGAATTTTTCCCTTCCAAGGAAAAACTTTTAAGAACACGAAATTTCCTACATCGAACTCACGATCTCGTCTGTGTTGATCAGCATACTTCTTCTTTTTGTCCTGAGAAGCTACCAATCTTGTCCCGATGAGTTTAACAACCTCAGCAGTTTGGTGTATCAGTTCTGGTCCTAATATTTGACGTTCACCGACTTCATCCGAACATAGTGGAGTTCTGCACTTCCTGTCGTACAATGCTTCGTAAGGCGGCATGCCGATGCTTGCATGGTAACTGTTGTTGTAGGCGAATTCTGCCAATGGAAAATGTTCATCCCAACTCCCTTTGAAATCTATGATGCATGCTCTGAGCATATCTTCCAAAGTCTGGATTGTTCGTTCACTTTTGTCGTCTATTTGAGGATGGTACGCCGTACTCATTCTTAATTGTGTTCCCATGCATTCATGTAGTCTTTTCCAGAAATTTGACGTGAATCGCGGATCTCTATCTGACATAATTGACCCTGGAACTCCATGTCTCGAAATGATCTCTTTAACGTACAACTTTGCTAACTGATCAAGACTGAATCTAATCTTTATTAGGAAAAAGTGTGCCAATTTCTTCAGCCTGTCTACTATCACCCAAATCGCATTGTATCCTCTTTAAGTAGTTGGAAGACCTACCACAAAATCCATTGTAATGTGTTCTCATTTCCATTCTGTTATTTCCAACGGTTGAAGTAATCCAATGGGTCTCTGATGCTCGGCCTTGACTCTTTGACATGTTAAACATTTTGTGACACATTTTGTAACATCTCTTTTCATGTTTGGCCACCAAAAGTGTCGTCGTAAATCTTGATACATCTTCGTACTTCCCGGGTGAATTGAATATCTTGGGTTATGAGCTTCGGTTAAGATTTCTTCTTTAATATTCGGTACTGTTTGAACCCAAATTCGTCCCTCGAATCTTAGCATTCCTTCGGTATCAACCTTGTACTTCACCTCATTACCCTCGACCATACTTTCCTTTATTTTTCTGCATTCTTCATCCTGTAGTTGAGCATTCTTTACTTTGTCCACCAAATCTAGGCTATCTCCCATCTGGAACAATCTTTTATTGGATTCTTTTGGAAATTTTATTTCCAACTCTAGCCCTGCCATCGCTGAGATAAGTTCTTCCTGAGACGTTAAGAACATCAATTTCTCATGACCTTTTCTACTCAGGGCGTCAGCAACTACATTTGCTTTACCCAGATGATAAAAGATCTCACAATCGTAGTCTTTTATTAATTCCAACCTTCTCCTTTAACGCATGTTGAGATCCTTCTGTGTGAAAATATACTTCAGACTCTTATGGTTTGTGTAGATCTCATATTTTTCTCCATAGAGATAGTGTCTCCATATCTTCAGAGCAAATACCACCGCAGCCAACTCTAAATCATGAGTCGAATATCCTTTCTCATATTCCTTCAATTGCCTTGATGCATACGCAATGACTTTGCCATTTTTCATAAGCACACACCTTAGTCCTTTATGGGATGCATCACTATACACCACAAAGTTTCCTATATTATCTGGTAATGACAACATAGGTGCCACAATTAACTTCTTTTTCAAGTCTTCAAAGCTCTCTTCAAATTCTCCTTCCAAACAAATTTTACAGCTTTCCTTGTCAAATTTGTTAACGGGGTGGAAATCTTGGAAAAGTTTTGAATGAATCATCTATAGTAGCCTGCCAGTCCCAAGAAACTTCTCACCTCCGATGGTGTCCTTAGTTGTTCCCAATTGATTATGGCTTAGACTTTTAATAGATCCACTGAGATCCTGTCTTTGTCAATCACATGTCCAAGAAATTGCACACGTTTTAGCCAGAACTCACACTTCAAGAATTTTGCGTACAATTTTTCCTTTCTTAGAGTCTCCAACGTCAAACGTAAATGTTCCACGTGTTCTTATTGAGATTTGGAGTACACCAAAATATCATCGATAAATACCACCACAATCTTGTCTAAAAATGGTTTAAACACTCTGTTCATCAAATCAAATCCATGAATACAGCAGGGGCATTTGTCAATTCCAAAGACATCACCAGAAACTCGTAATGTCCATACCGAGTCGTCAAATACATGGTATACATCACCCATTCTGAGTCATCAAATACATGGTACATAAATCAAATACAACATAATTATACAACTGTCGTGTAACATACGACAAAACATAAGCTGAGAATTTTAAAATGAATATTGTCTTCTAGGCAATATCCACACTCAATGGAGTCCTCATTATAATTATTATTACAGTATTTCACAGAATAGTGAGGACTACTAATGCACCATCTCGTACCATCACTCTGTTCCCCGACTAGTCCCAGCTATATTCTCATTTCCTGAAGAGAACAGTGAAAGAAAAGGGTGAGCTCAACTAGCCCAGTAAGAAATATTATGACAAAGATAATGCAGAATAAATTATCCTTAGCCTTCAACAGTATAACAACTGATAGAATACAATAAACAACAAGTTTTAGATCAACAACTGCATTGGAATAAACAAACCATTAGAAGAGTCAAGTAGAGCATGATATCTACTATCTTCTATGATTTAAAAAGTTTTTCATCAACTTTATCGATGAGACTCAGCTTAATAAATAAACCACATCATCGAATCATCCATGCACTACGGGCCAAGGATATTTATGTAATCATCAATGGTCATGATTATACCAAATAATCCCTGGTCATAATCATACCAACAACTGTCCATCAATGCACTACGGGCCAATGAGGACTTTTACCACATCATTTGTAACATTACGGGTCATGATTATACCGAATGATCCCTGGTCATAATCATATAAATCAACAGTCCATCTATGCACGTGAGCCAAAGATGACTTTCATCACAATATAAGCATGAGGATGATGACAATGATATAAGAATTCAATTAAAAGAAACAAAGGATAAATTTTTAAAGATTTATAATTTAATTTGTCCAGAATTCAATAACATTTAAATTGCCAACACGATACTACTTTGTGAAGTAAAATTCAAGAATGATATTGTATCAAAAATGATTTGAACCGAAAATAAATCAATTTTTGTCATGAATAGTACTTCGAGTGAATAGTACCCCGTGAATAGTACTTTGGAAATAGTACCCCATGAATAGTACTTTGTGAATAGTACTCGTGAATAGTACTTCATGAATAGTACTTTATGAATAGTACTTTATGAATAGTACCTGTGAATAGTACTTTTGTGAATAGTACCATATAAATGAATAGCACTCATAGACAGTACTCCGACATGAAAAGATTAAAATTTAAAAAGAATGTTCAAAAATATCCTTGTAAAACGATACAGGATGAAACACAAATTTTAAGGATATTTTACTAATTTCATGGAGTATAGAAGCCAAAACATTAACAAAATGAGTATAGATTTCGAAATCTGAAACGAAATAATATTAATTACATACTATAGAGTATGGAAGAAAAAATTATTTCAAGCGAATATTGAACAAAAATAACATCCCTTACAACTGTTGAAAGAAAATAATATTCCAACGAATATTTAACGAAGATAATATTCCTACAAATATTGAACGAAGATAATATTCTTTAGGAATATTGAATGAAAATAATATTCATACGAATACAAAAAATAATATCTCTTCAGAATATGAAATAAATAATACCCCTTACCTCAGAAAAAGACTGGATACTGTAGCTGACTTCTCTTCTTTTTTCTATCTATAGTTTCTCTCTCTATAATTTCTCTTGTGAGTCTTAGTGAATTAGTGAGAATGAAGGAAGAATGAGCTTCTATTTATAGGAAAACATAGTTTTGATAATTGCACATTTTGGGGCTCAAAATATTACAGTGTAATACCTTCATCTTTTCCTTCATTTTTAATTTAGTCCTGTAAGTATTATCAAACTTGCACCACCTCCCCTAATAGTATATCATGTGAATCAATAGTATAATTATGTGACTCAATAGTTCTATACATGTGAAAAAACTAATTACAGTATAGTACCTTCATCTATACCTCCATTTTTAATTTAGTCATGCAACTATTATCAATCTTGCACCACCTCTCCTAATAGTACATGCATGTGAATCAATAGTACACATATGTGAACAAATAGTTATAAGCATGTGAATTAATAGCAATTAATTTCTCATTTATCCGATTAATTACCCGATTGGTCAATATAACCTCCAAACATCCATTATTATCGAAATAAATGTCGATTTCCCAACACAATTGAAATATCAATTTCATCTTTAATCAATACAAACGTATTCATCATTAATATTATAACTCACAATATTTAAAAACCAGATCATTCCCAGGAAAGAGGGGGCTTTCCGATAAGGATTTCTCCCTATTGGCGCGCAATTAAATAACCTAACCCCTTTCCTCGACAAAACTTTCTAGACAATGTCAATAATGCAAATAATAATATGAACAACTTGTCATCTCAATTATTGATTTAATAATATAAAATATTGTGACAATAATTGAATCAACAATATGAGAGATATTATGCAGTAATTACTGTAGCAATAATTGAGTATAACTGAGTGACTTCTCACGTAAGCATCAATAATCAATACCGTGTGCTACTATGCAACCACACGTATTACTGTACTTTTACTACCGGGTAGTTCAACAGTCTAACGGTAAAAGTTTCGCCGTTATTTTTATAAAAAGATTATTTCTGTCGCTTTTTATATCCGACAATTATTTTGTTGTGGGGTCCACTAATGATTGTGTCGTCGTACGAATATTCCCTGACAAAAAGAATATTCCCCGACCAAACGAATATTTCCTGACACAACGAATATTTTATAACAACTTGCTTACTTTGTAAAATTTTTAAATATCACCCTTAACTTTAAAATTTTATCAATTTAACTATTTACTAAAATAGAAAAATTGAATACTTTTATTTCATAAAATTCGGGATCTCACACATGGTGATACACTTGGCTGAATGTATTTCTTGTCCAACAACTCTTGGAATTGTACCATCAGTTCCTTCATTTTTATTGGAGCCATCCTGTACGGTGCCTTCGATATCAGAGCAGTTCCTGGCGCCAAATCGATAACGAACTCGATCTCTCTGTCAGGCGAAAGTCCTAGAAAATCCTTCAGAAACACATCTACAAATTCCCTAACCACTGGTATATCCTCCAGTTTCACACCCTTCTTCTTTTGAGTATCGAATATGTAAGCTAGGTACCCTACACAGCCCTGACTCAATAACTTCTTGGCCTGCATAACCATCAAACACCTCGCTTGTCTAAGTCGATTTGCTACCATATAAAACTACATTTGACAGAGTCATAAGGTTTACACATTTCTTTTGGCAATTAATTATCGCTCCATAATTGAATAGCCAATCCATTCCCAATATAACATCAAACTCTCCAAGTTTTATCAGAATTAAATCTACTATCATGACATTCCCCTTAATATTCACCCTATAATTCTTGTATACGAACCTAACAGGAATCACCTCCATATTCGCATTTTCTATGTTTAAAGGGAAATTCAATTCTTCACTAGGCAATTCTAACTTCTTAGCAAATTCATCAGATATAAACGAGCAAGTAGCACCTGAATCAAATAATACATAAATATTTATATCATTGATTGGGATAATACCTGACACAACATCTTTTAATTATACAGCATTCTGCACAGTCATGTTGAAGGTTTTGGTTGTGGGTCTGTTTGATGACATTGGTCCAGCAATGGTCAATGTACCTCCACTGCTACCTCCCTTGTTTCCCGTTGTCTCTCCATCTTTCTTCATAGGGCACTCGCGAGCAAAATGATCCTTTGACCCACATGTGTAGCAAACATTCTTCTTTGGTTGATGGCAATTTGGGGCAATGTGACCCTCCTGGCCACAGTTGAAGCATACTCGCTTACCCCTTAATTAAATGCCAGTGTGATTCTTTCTACATGTAGCACATGCTTCAAACTTCTTTTTCTACTGGCTACCTTGTTGGCTTCCAGGACCAACACTCGCATTCCACTTCCTCTTCAAGTTACTACTACCATTTCCACCATTACTACTACCATTCTTACCTTCACCCTCATTCTTCTTCTTTCTTTGTTCTTGATTGTACTTTGTCATAGCCTCGCCTCCACCCTCAATGAGAATTGCCTTCTCAAGCACCGCTGCAATTATCTTTAACTGGAATAGGGAGACTCTATTGTACAACCAGGGCTTCAGTCCCTGTTCAAATCTCCTCGCCTTACGTTCATCCGTGTTCACTTGATATGGCGCAAACCTCGCCAACTCATTAAACTTTGCTGCATACTCTGACCATATCATTGTGCTCTATTTTAGCTCTAGAAACTGCACTTCCATCTGATTCTTTGAACTCTCTGGGAAATATGTCTCGAAGAATATTTCCTTGAACCTTTCCTAAGTCATCACTCCATGACCTCCTTTAGTTTTATTGGCTTGCCACCAATAACAGGCCTCTGCTTTCAACATGAATGTTGCAAAAGCAATCTTCTAGTTCTCACCAACCCTAGCAACATCAAATACCTTCTCTAATTCCATGATCCAGGTCTATGCATCAACCAGATTCATGGTTCCATGGAATTCTGGTGGTCCAACTGCTTTGAAATCCTTAAAAGTTGCTTTGCTTGATTGTGATTGATTTTGCGATTTTCATCGAAGTGTCACTGGCTCGCCGAATCGGGTTAGCTTCAGCGTTGTTATTGTTGGTAGATCCCTCAGGGGTTTTTTGTCGTGGTTGACATCTTCTTGGAGGCATTTTCTTATTAAAATACACTTATTAGATTATTACTTAATTTCTTTTAAGTATTTTCTACTTAATTTTTACATCATAAAATATCATCACATAACACATAACATCTTGAATAAAAATTAACATTTTATTCATTTATCATCTTTAGAAAACATAAGAACAATAGCATCACTGCTATTTACATTACTTTCCTAAACTATTAAAGTTTTAGGATAACATCATCATCATATCCCATAGGTTACATGTGAGATCCCGAATTTTATGAAATAAAAGTATTCAATTTTCTTATACTTATTATGTTATTTAGTAAATGGTTAAATTGATAAAGGTTAAAATTACGGGCAATATTTGAAAATTTTGCAAAGTAAGCAAGTTGATATAAAATATTCGTTGTGTTGGGGAATATTCAATTGGTCGGGGAATATTCGTTTTAATAGGGAATATTCATACGACGACATAATCATTTATGGACCCCACGACGGAAGTATTGTCGTAGTTAGATAATGACAGAAATATCTTTTTATAAAAATAATGACAAAAGTTTTACCATTAAACTGTTGAACTACCCGATAGTAAAAGTACAGTAATATGCGTGGTTGCATAGTAGCACACGGTATTGATTATTGATGCTTACATGAGAAGTCACTCAGTTATACATAATTATTGCTACAGTAATTATTGCATAATATCTCTCATATTATTGATTCAATTATTGTCATAGTATCTTCTGCATAATATTTTATATTATTAAATCAATAATTGAGGCGACAAAATTTTCATATTATTATTTGTAATATTGACGATGTCTAGAAAGTTCTGTCGAGGAGAGGTTTGGTCACCTAATTGCGCGCCAATAGGGAGAAATCCTTATCGGAAAGCCCCCTCTTTCCTAGGAACGATCTAGTTGTTAATATTATGAGTTATAATATTAATGATGAATGTTATTAAAAATCGAATTTGAGCTCGCAGTTGAATTTGGTGACGCTGACATGATATTTGAGTCCAGAACGACGAAATTAGTAGAAATAGACTATAAATACAAAATTTACCGGGGTTGACTTTTTGGTCAAAAAGTCAACAGTTGACTTTTTCGAAAAAAATTCAAACTTCAAAAATTCTAAAATGAAATTGTTGATAAAAATATTTTCATTGTGTTTGGATTATTAGTGTTGTTGGAAATCGACAATTATTTTGATAATAATTGATTTCTGGAGGTTAAATTGACCAATCAGGTAGTTAATTGGATAAATGAGCAATTAATTCCTATTAATTCCGATGCTTATAACTATTTGTTCACATGTGTGTACTATTAATTCACATGCATGTACTATTAGGGGAGGTGGTGAAAATAGAGGTATAGATGAAGGTACTATACTGTAATAATTTTTTTCTCATGTATAGAACTATTGAGTCACATAATATAATATTAGGGGAGGTGGTGAAAGTTTGATAATACTTGCAGGACTAAATTAAAAATGAAGGAAACGATGATGGTATTATACTGTAATATTTTGAGCCCCAAAACGTGCAATTATCAAAACTATATTTTCTTATAAATAGAAGCTCATTCTTCCTTCATTCTCACCGATTCACTAAGACTCACAAGAGAAATTATATAGAGAGAAGCTATAGAGAGAGAAGTTATAGAGAGAAAGAAGAAGAGAAGTCTGCTACTTCACTATTCAAGTATCCAGTCTTCTTCTGAGCTAAGGGGTATTATATATTTCATATTCTGAAGAGATATTATTTTTCGTATTCATATGAATATTATTTTCGTTCAATATTCGTAAGGAATATCATCTTCGTTCAATATTCGTAGGAATATTATTTTCGTTCAATAGTTCCAAGGGGTATTATTTCTTTCGTATTCGTAAGGGATATTATTTTTCAGTATTCGTAGAAATAATATTTTCTTCCATACTATGTAGTATGTGAGTAATATTATTTCTTTTCATATTCCTAATTCTACACTCATTCTGTTAAAGTATTACTTCTATACTTCGTGAAATTAGTAGAATATCCTTGATATTTGCGCTTCATCCAGTATCTTTTCATGGAAATATTATTATGAGCTTTCTTGATAATTATTAATCTTTTCATACCGGAATATTAGTCATGAGTTACTATTTACGGGTTACTATTCACCCGATTACTATTCACTTAAATATTATTCACTCGGGTATTCAGGGCACTTTTCATGTCAGAGTACTATTCATGAGTTACTATTCACCCGGTTACTATTCACATGAATATTATTCACCCGGGTATTTGGGGCACTTTTCATGCCGAGGTACTATTCACCCAAAAAATATATTTCTTTTATGTCCAAATTATTTTTGATACATGAATATAATTCTTGAATTTTACTCCACAAAGCAGTATCATGTTGACAACTTGGATATTTTTAAACTCTGAATAAATTTAAAGTCTTTAATATTTATCCTTGATTTCGTTTGATTAATGCTTATATCATTGTCATCATTCTCATGCTTATATTGTGATGAAAGTCATCTTTGGCTTACGTGCATAGATGGACTATTGATTGGTATTGTTATGACCAGGGATCATTCGGTATAATCATGACCCGTAATATTACAAATGATGTGGTAAAAGTCCTCATTGGCCTGTAGTGCATTGATGGACAGTTGTTCGTATGATTATGACCAGGGATTATTCGGTATAATCATGATCATTGATGATTACATGAATATTCTTGGCGTATAGTGCAGGGATGATTCGATGATGTGGTTTATTTATTAAGATGAGTCTCAGCGATAAAGTTGATGAAAAACTTTTTAAATCATAGAAGATAGTAGATATCATGCTCTACTTGACTCTTCTAATGGATTGCTTGTTCCGCTGCAGTTGTTAATCTAAAACTTGTTGTCTATTGTATTCTATCAGTTGTTATACTATTGAAGGCTAAGGATAATTTATTCTGCATTATCTTAGTCATAATATTTCTTCTTCGGGCTTGTTGAGCTCACCTTTTCTTTCAATCGTTTCTCTCTGTGAAATGACAATATAATTTGAGACCCGGTGGGGAACGGATTGACGGTCCAGATGGTTTTTTTAATAGTCCTCGCTATTCTGTGAAGTAGTGTGATAATAAATGTAATGAGGACTCCATTGAGAGTGGATATTGTCTAGAAGACAATATTCTTGTTTAAACTCTCAGCTATATTTTGTCGTATATTACCCAACAGTTGTATAATTAAGTTTGTAATTGATTTTTGTACCGTGTATTTGGCGACTCAAGATGGGTGATGTATACCTGTTTTGGGGGTGTCACATTACATAACACTTGGAATTTACATCTTATGTATCAAATCATTAATCACATATCAAGTACATTTATGACGACCTACTAAAATATTGCATAGCCTTACGATGCTCTTCTTCTATAATACGGAACATTGTTCGGCGATCTAACATGTACGATGGCAGCGTCTCAAACTGAATCGGATAACACATGACTCGATCATGAGCTCGATTGATCACAATGTTGAAAATGCTATTCATCTCTTCCATCTTGATCTTCTTCACTTGTACATCTCTCTCTGCTTCCCCGGCTCGTTTAGAAGATTCTTCGTACGCGTCTTCGGCTCTTGCCCTCTTAGTAGACTCTTCCTTCAGCTTGTTCTTCAGTTCTGCGATCTCCTCTGTCAGTTGCTCATTTCCTCCTTCAGTGTTGACCAGTTTCCCTTCGACATTACTCAGACGTTCCTCTAGATCCTGGATCTCATTGTCCTTCTATGCCATTGAGGTCTGTTGTTCAACTACTATATCTTCCAACTCCTCGATACTATCCTGAAGTTCCACATTACGGTCGTATACTTCGTCGTACATACGGGCAGCGATCGAGTTTAGTGTATTCTCTTCCTCCTCGTCCTCCTCATCCTCCTCATCCTCATTTGACTGTGGAAGCTCCAAAGGGTTCTCCTCGTCCGTCTCCATCTCATCATCCTTATCAGGTAAACCTTCATTCTCAACCACTGTGACCAACGGAGATGTTTCCCGTGGCAGTAGTTGTTCCCAAACCACCTGAATATCTCGAGGCTCTTCCTCCCTAGGCATCTGGGATCCTTCCTCTCTAGCCTGAATGGATTCTCCTACATTAGTCATCCTGACAACAGAAATTTTAAGTTTTAATTACTAATCATTACTACCTAACACTCACGAGCACATAGGTTACAACCACATAAGCACATAAGTGTTTTATTATTTCTTTCTTAAAACTCGATAAGAGTTCATCACCACTATCTTTTCAAAGGTTACCTCCTAAGGCTTTTCCCCACCTAAGGTTCATAACCTAAAGCTTTGATACCAACTTGTGACACCCCCAAATTCGGGTACCTCATTCCCAGAAGATTTGGTGTTCACTTGATAAAAACATTCATGTCTAACTACCCAAACATAATAAAATTTAACAATAAACCTTCCCATTAAAGGATTACATCAATAAGTTCAATAAAATCTCCCAGGTTATCTAACCTTTAAATACAAACATCAAGTGCGGAAAATTAAATAACTACATCCCAACATTTAAAATAGATTCTGACAATATAAAAGTTAACAGGTTTACAAGTCTTCAACACTTGTTCATCTTTCCTTTTTCATTACTGGTGGTAGGTTCATCAACCTTTTCAACTTTAGCTGTAATGGTTATATAAGCAAGAGTGAACAATTGTTGGGTAAAATCTAATTACGCACAACACGCAAGTATACGTGGTCAACAAGTAATAAAGTGAAAGTAGAGTATCGTTCCCACACAGAATTAGTAAACAAGAATTACCAAGTACTAACCTATAACCAATTTAATCTTATTTAAATGAATGATTTAATATTTTAATTTAAAATAATTAATTAAACTATTACTAATTATCCCTAGAATGAAACAAGATAATGAAGACTCGAGATTACAATTTCACTTATTGTTTCATTTAAGTCAACACACTTCCTTTTAAGCCAAGTTATTTATATTGGATTGTTAATCAAGAACACGAAAGTAAAATATGGTCATTTCTCAACACACCATACTCATATCAAATCAAATCCACAGATTATAGAATCAAATCGAACACCCTAATTAACTAACCCACTATATCTCTATGTGAATTAAAATTAAAAAGGGTTTAAGCACAAGTTCTTATTAGACTACATATGGCGTAAAGGCATATCTCTATCCTAAGCACGAATCATGAATTCTATCTATGCAAAAATCACAAATACATGTTATCATGATCAGATCTAAATCTATACTTCATCTCTCGAGTTCATATAGATTATCACGGTAATTGTTAGCTAGGCAATTAAGCAATTAAGTCCAAATCATAATAGACAATCCAAATATAGCTAATAAGACTAACAAAGAAGCATATCAAAGTAAACTACACAATAAGATCCATAGTAATCTCAAAACAGAGTTTAATTCATAACGGAACTAGAATCCATCATCCACAACTGATTAAGCATTAAAAGATACAAATAGATAAGAAAAGAAATTAGAATTGAGATAAACAAATTTGTATTCTCTTGCTTCCAATCTGTTTCTCCAATTATGATCAATAGCTTCAATCTTCAGTTCTAATCTAATCTAGTGTTTCTAATCTACTATAATCTAATCTAATGGAATACTCCTTCTCTCCTAATCTAAATCTCTCCTCCTTTTATATGCCTCTTTACATGTCTTTAAGTCCTCTTGGAAGTCCTTGAGTCAATCGGATCGAATCAGTCCTTCTTAGACTCAAATTTGGACAAAAACTGAGTTTTCTGCTCGTACCCCCGCCCCGGCGGGGGTCTAGCCTTGTAAAGGGCCCGTCCCGATGGGCTATGGTTCTGTTTTCCAGCTGGTATGGCCGCCCCGGCAGGCATTTTGTGAAGGGAAAGCCCGCCCCGGCGGGGGTCACTTTTCTACTCTAACGCTCTCTGGTAAAACGGCCATAACTTTTGATCCGGGAGGAGTTACGGGGCCTGCCACCTATCAAATCGAAGTTATCGACGAGATCTACAACTGTCATTCTTTAAGAATTGAGAAATTATGGCCGCAACAAGATCGAAATCGAGCTTGAATTAGATGTTGTGTAAATTGCAAGCATGAGTACTCTTAGCTTTGATCTTCGTGGATAAAAAGGCCATAACTCTCGCATCCGAACTCTGATTGGGATGATTCAAGATGTTCCGGAAAGCTAAGAAGAAGCTCTACAATATAATCTAAGTTCTAAGCCAAGAAGATGAAATAAAAATGAAAGCCCAAAATATGTCCAAATTGTTTTTCTTTGCGATTTCATACCAATTCTTTGCGATCACAGCTCCCAAGCATATAATATACAAAACGAACACAAAATGCATGAAAAGAACTAAGAAACATGAGATTAAGCAAATAATTAAAGTAACAGATACCGGATAAGTAGGTATAAAACCTACTTATCAAATACCCCCAAACTTAAACCTTTGCTCATCCTCAATAAAAAACACAAAACAACAATGCTATACAATGCAACTAATCTACATGCCTACGAATCTAGCAGTAATGACAGAAACAAGTCTATTCAACCGGCCTTAGATAAATCAAGTAAACTTGATAATACATAATATCAAAACAAATCATTAACTTCTCAATTAATCATCAAATCTTAGACTGTTATCACTAATATAGTGTGTGTGTGTGCTCCACAACAATGTTAACTGATATAAAATCAAATTTAACACATAACAAGTCTCTTCAAAGGCATCATAAAGTGTAAACTCAAGAAATCCAAAAACAAGCTGGATCCAACTAAAATCAAACAATTACCAATATCGAGGGTCAACATGGGATACTTATGCTTTATTTTCATCTATGGGGGCTTTTTGCTCTTCTTTCCCGTTTTATTCATTTTTTTTATATACACATAGCTATGCAATGTCCTATTCCCTTAGGCTTTTCAATGCTATCTTAACGAGCTTTCAACCAATGACTCCTAGACCATTATGACCTTAGGGCGCTACGTGTAAAGACAATCCCCTCGGGCTTATTTACTCAAGTAACAAAGGCCACAAAACTAGACAAGCACACCACTACGTTTATTCGTACTTTTTTTTTCTTTTTATAGCATATATACCCCAAATATTCCCACAAACTTAGGTTCTTGCCTAACTTTAGCCAGCACTACTTATTCTTGTCATTCTTTCATTCAAACTAGCATTATCCTTTAGAGTCCCATTATGTATCAATTTAAACTCAATCAATCAACAAGTTATTTTTACTGTGCTATCCTTATTATACCGGTTTAAAAGTAAAAAGATTCAATTCATAACAAGAAATCACATCAAAGCTCTAATAGTCAGTATTATACTTGTCTACCCAATTCCAATCTCATCATTGGCCAAAACAAATTGTTAATATCAAACAGCTGGACTCATGCAAGATGTACTAAATACTATATAAACATAGTAAACTAACTACTATTTTTGAAAATTTTCAATTTTTTTAAAAACTGAATGCAAAAACTAAATGTAACTATACGAACTACAATGTAAATAATTAACTATATGCAATACGACACTAAAATGCCCCCAAACTTAAACTAGACATTGTCCTCAATGGATGAAATAGAAAAAAGTAAAGTAGACGACTTCCCTAAAAATATAGCAATCCTCCTCCTTGTCCGCTAAGTTTGGAGAATAGATTAGGCACATTGAACAAATTGGGCACCACACTTGAATTTGACTTGAATTACCTTTTCATAATCTTTTGCCTATCCATTGAACCTCCAATACCTGCTATTAAGAGAGACAACATGGATTAGAATAGCACTTGGATTGGTAAAAGAACTTAATAAGCAAATTAATTCATATCTACTAAATAAACTAGTAAAACATATAAATATAAAAATTCCTGGGTTACCTCCTAGTTAGCGTTTGAATTACAGTCTTTCAGCCTGACTTTGTCTGGTTAATGCTATCCAATTCCTCTTCGATAATTGAGGAACCCTCCATCCATCGGAAATAATATAGCTTTTGGTAGGTTCCCTTTTGTGATGGCTATCGAATTAAAGTCACCTAGCATGTTTTGTTTAGATAAGATCACATTCAAGAACGTCCAACATCTAGGTATTTTCTCCATTGTGTCTGTGAATAGATTATGGCATTGAGGCTTTTCCAACACAATTGGTTCTACATCTTTCTCATCCCACCCCTTGCACCATGGCTTCGAAGTTGTACTCGCTCTTACGTCTCCAGGAGCTTTACCGATGACATGACTACCAATCGGACAAGGTTTTGCAAATCTAATCGGATTCTTGAACTTTTGTGGAGAAGGCACTTGAGGCATAAATATCATCGGCTCATCATCGTGGTTCTCACAATTAGTTCTTCACCGACCTTATTGTCATTATTCCCACGTGTCTCCTCTTTTTCAACGTCTTGTGGCTCATCCAGTTGTATATTTAGTTCGGGCACTTCATCAATCTCAGAATCCTCGCCATAGCACCAATTTATTTGAGGATAGTTGTTCAAGGCTTTGAACATTTGATTAATCTTATTCTGAAGATTCTGAATTGACTTTTCTTGATTAATCCTTCTCTCCTCATTTGATGCTATAAACTTGGACAACAATTCCTCCAATCTTGAATTATCTGTCTTAGTTTTGGAATCCATGTATTCAGGACCATGAGTTGAAGTGGTGATGAGTTGTTCCATCTGGTGCTGAAAATTGTGGCTCAATATTTCTTGACTCATCATCCTCTCCTCTTGGTTTTCTATGACCTTTGATAGTAATTCCTCCTACATTGACTTTTCTTCTTTTAATGGAGGTTGATATGAGAATTCCGGCGTGTATGTTGGATTTGGAGTAGAGTATTGATCTTGATAATTATAGCTCCATGAAGAACACGGGTGATACACCCAAACTTGATGATAACTAGGATAAGAATAGTTGTTGAGGTAGTTACCACCATACTGTACCGGCCCAAGACTGATGGTGCATTGATGACTCGGGTGATTACCAGCACAATAATTGCAAGTAACTGTTATCCTTCGATTACGTTGGGCTGCAACAACGTCCAACCTCCTCGAAAGTGTCTCAAGCTGCGTTGATAATACAGAAAATGCATTGAGACCATCAATCCCCGTTTCCCTTGGTTGAGTCATGTTCGTGTATGGCCATTGATACGCAAAGTCATCCATGGTACCTGAAAAGAGAGAAACATAGGAAGAGAATTCAAAATAAAAATAAAAATGTTTAAATTAAGACTAATTTGATTGAAATTAATATTGGTAAAAAGTATTGAACTAATTCCCCGATAACGGCGCCAAAAACTTGTTGGGTAAAATCTAATTACGCACAACACACAAGTATACGTGGTCAACAAGTAATAAAGTGAAAGTAGAGTATTGTTCCCACATAGAATTAGTTAACAAGAAATTACTAAGTACTAACCTATAACCAATTTAATCTTATTTAAACGAATGCTTTAATATTTTAATTTAAAATAATTAATTAAACTATTACTAACTATCCCTAGAATGAAACAAGATAATGAAGCTCGTGATTACAATTTCATTTATTGTTTCATTTAAGTCAACACACTTCCTTTTAAGCTAAGTTATTTATACTGGATTGTTAATTAAGAACACGAAAGTAAAATATGGCCATCTCTCAACGCACCATACTCATATCAAATCAAATCGACAGATGATAGAATCAAATCAAACACCCTAATTAACTAACCCACTATATCTCTATGTGAATTATAATTAAAAAGGGTTTAAGCACAAGTTTTTATTAGACTACATATGGCGTAAAGGCATATCTCTATCCTAAACACGAATCATGAATTCCATCTATGCAGAAATCACAAACACATGCTATCATGATCAGATCTAAATCTATACTTCATCTCTCGAGTTCATATAGATTATCACGTTAATTGTTAGCTAGGAAATTAAGCAATTAAGTCCAAATCATAATAGATAATCCGAATATAGCTAATAAGACTAACAAAGAAGCATATCAAAGTAAACTACACAATAAGATCCATAGTAATCTCAAAACAGAGTTTAATTCATAACGGAACTAGAATCCATCATCCACAATTGATTAAGCATTAAAAGATACAAATAGATAAGAAAAGAAATTAGAATTGAGATAAAAAAATCTGTATTCTCTTGCTTCCAATCTGTTTCTCCAATTATGATCAATAGCTTCAATCTCAGTTCTAATCTAATCTAGTGTTCCTAATCTACTACAATCTAATCTAATGGAATCTTCCTTCTCTCTTAATCTAAATCTCTCCTCCTTTTATATGCCTCTTTACATGTCTTTAAGTCCTCTTGGAAGTCCTTGAGTCAATCGGATCGAACCAATCCTTCTTGGACTCAAATTTGGACAAAAACTGAGTTTTCTGTGCGTACCCCTGCCCCGGTGGGGGTCTAGCCTTGTAAAGGGCCCTCCCCGGTGGGCTATGGTTCTATTTTCCAGCTGGTATGCCCGCCCCGCCGGGCATTTTGTGACGGGAAAGCCCGCCCCGGCGGGGGTCACTTTTCTACTTTGACGTTCTGGTAAAACGACCATAACTTTTGATTTGTTAGGAGTTACGGGGCCTGCAACCTATCAAATCGAAGCTATCAACGAGCTCTAAAACTTTTGTTCTTTGAGAATTGAGAAATTATAGCCGGAACAAGATCGAAATCGAGCTTGAAGTAGATGTTGTGTAAACTGCAAGCACGAGTACTCTTAGCTTTGATCTTCGTTGATAAAAAGGCCATAACTCTCGCATCCGAACTCCGATTGGGATGATTCAAGATATTCCGAAAAGATAAGAAGAAGTTCTACAATATAATCCAAGTTCCAAGCCATGAACATGAAATAAACATGAAAGCCCAAACGATGTCCAGATTGCTTTTCTTTGTGATTTCATACCAATTCTTTGCGATCACAGTTCCCAAGCATATAATCTACAAAACAAACACAAAATGCATGAAAAGAACTAAGAAACATGAGATTAAGCAAATAATTCAAGTAACAGATACCGGATAAGTAGGTATAAAACCTACTTATCAGCAAACAATGCTCACTTGAAGTGAAAATGAATAAAATATCATAACAACTACCAAATGAATAAGATCAATAAAATTGAATAATATTCTCTATCAATGATAATCAAAAACAGAATTTAAAATATATATATCTGAGGGTCACCAGACCACGAACTATGTCCAAAGTTATAAGTATTCTTTCAACTTAAACCTAAACAGTCATAAGATTGTATGGACTCCTCGTACTTAGGGGGATCAGCCCTTCATACAATGCATTGTGTACAAACATCAAAATGCTTCGTATAAAAATATCCCCTGTAACAGGGTTGTTCATATCAGTATTTAGAATACATGTCCACACCAAAGTAAGTTTGGTTTGGATAAGTTTCAAGGTAATTTAGAGTTTAACGAACATCAACTAAGGATTAGTTGAATAAAATGTAATCATAATTGTGACGCCCCCAAAATAGGTATACACAACACCCATTCTGAGTCGCCAAATACATGGTACAGAAACAACTACAACTTTATTATCACAACAATAAAACTGTGAGTTTAAATACAAATATTATCTTCTAGACAATATTTATACTCAAATAAATCCTCATCACATTTATTGATACATTATTTTACAATAATGGTGAGGACTACTAAACAACTCTCTCTAGAACCTTCATTCCATACCCCGACTAGTACTCGCTACATTCTCGCCTCCTGAGAAGAAAAATGGAACAACAAGGAAAAGGGTGAGCTCAACTAGCCCGAAGAAGAATGTTATGACTAAGATAATATACAACAAATTATCGTTAGTCTCCAACGAGGAAAAATCGATAGAATACAATAGACAACAAGTTTCGAGATCAATATTCATAGCAGTAAATAATAATTCATAGAAGAGTTACGTAGAGAATGAAATCTACTATAATCTATGAATTTTAAAGTCCATCATCAATATTTTATCCCTGTAACATCAATCAATATTCATCTCAAATCAAATATTCATCTTTGCACTAAAGGCCAAAGATATTCATCAATCGGTCATGTTCATCTCAACACCTGCTCATCTTTGCACTACACAGCCAAAGATATTCTTCAGAAATCATTCATCTTTGCACTACAGCCAAAGATATTCAATAATATCATCATTTAAGACCGAGGATGATGAAAATATTTTTAAAGAACGAATCCAAATTGAAACAAAATGTCAAGGATTAAGGATTCATACTTGGTTTTATCCACGTCCAAAAATACCTCTCAAAATAATCATAGTGGTGTAAAATTCAAGAATGATCAAAACATGGATACAATCAAAGCTAGTATCCGAATAGATATTTTAGACTTAAAAGAAAAATTTTCATTTTTCGGTGAATAGTGCCGTATTCGTGAATAGTGCCGTATACGTGAATAGTAACTCCGACACCAAAAGATAGAAATTCCACAAAAAAACATCTTCACGCTTCATGAATAGTACTCGTGAATAGTAACTCGTGAATAGTAACTCATGAATAGTAACTCGTGAATAGTAACTCATGAATAGTAACCCAAACATGAAAAAGTTCCAAATTTGATAAAAAGTTCCAACCAATATTTCAGCATAATGATATTGAAGAAATAATATCATCTGAGAAGAAAATAACATCCCTTACCTCAAAGAATCAATACTTTCTAAGGAAAGATCGGAAGTGATCTTTGAATGAAACTTGTCTTGAACAAAGAACTCTCAAAGTATCTAAATACTCACAAAATACGCTCAATAATATAGAGAGAAAAGAGAAAACTTTGTTTCGTGTGATTTTCAATTCTAACTTAGCCCTCTATTTATAGGAAAATGTTAGCCTACCAAGGCGGACTTTGACCAAGCTACCGATGGCTTTACCTCGCTACTATTGCCACCCACCACATTTGAAATAAAATTCAGCACATTTTTTCACCAACCACAAGTGGGGCCCACTCAATTCTAGAATTTTCCACCAAAATCAATTATAAACCTAATTTCCGAATCCGACACCTCTTAAAATTCACAACAAATCATTCGTGCATTTTAACGGTTCAAAATTTGTGGACATATACTCAACTTATGTATGTATAACATATCCAAAAATTACAACGATCCAACTATTCGGATTAAAAATTATAACCCCGCAATATATCTCAAAACCCCGATTTGATTTTTAATACCTCCAATCCGATAAAATACCGATAAAACACCTCAACATTAATTCCTTCATTAATAACCACATAAATAAATCCATCATTTATATTCATATAAAATAAATATTTCCTTATCATATGAATCAATAATTAATTATTCACAAATAATATTACGTAATCACATTTATGACAACCAGTCGTTCCTCAGAAAGAGGGGCTTTCGATAAGGATCTCTCTCTTCTTGGGCGCCGCAATTAGGTGACCAAACCTCTCCTTAGATGTAACTTTCTAGACATTGCCAATAATGTTATCTAATAATATTATTCAAATAATATGAATTATTGATCCGATAATGGGAAATATCATGCGTTGACAATTATTGAACAACAATAATATAAAATACCAACGCAAAGAATTATTGAATCAATAAAATAAAATATTGAGCGAAGAACTACTGTGGAAAATTATTGAGTAGTGCCATCTTACGTAAGGATCAATAATTCAACAATACTGCGTGCAATACCGTAAGCTATCGTGCAACCACGCCAGACATCGTATTTTAACCACCGGGTATTCCAATGATCTTAATTCAGAATAACTACGCCGTTATTTATAACCACCCAAACTTTATCGTTTTCCTCATCCAATCGCTTTCCGTTATGGGGCCCACACATGGGTCGCTCTTGTCGCATTTAATATTCCCGACAAAGATCTTAATATTCCACGACCAAACTAATATTCCCGACAAAGATTTAATATTCCACGACCAAACGAATATTCCCCGATAAAAATGAATATTTTATAACCACTTGCTTATTTTGAAATATTTGCGTATTTAACCCTTAACTATCCACATTAATCAAATCAACCCTTACTATTTCAAGATAATAAATAAAGGAAATTCCTTTTTATTTAAAAAAATTTCGGGGTCTTACAACAATATGTTATGGAGTAAGTCATAAAGGAATCAACAATATATTAAGATCGTGCTTTAGAAATGAACTAACAGTATAAGCATTGAATAACATAACATACCTTGCTTGAACATTGTTAAGCTAAGGCTAAAATTTTGTTTAGTAACAGAATTGAGTTTTTGAGCATGCATAGTAAATAGCAAATTTGAACGATGAAACTTGTTCAACATAAGTATATCAGAATTTAGAAGTTTGCATGCTAAGAAACAAGTTAAAGTAGGAAACCTTCTGAAAGTAAGAGTTAGGTTAATTAGTTTTGTACGAACATAATTAAATTGTATAAATAGGATTAGGAATAACTTGCTCAATAATAAACAAGGTAGAGTAAAGAAAACTTTCACGATATAATTAGAGTTAAGAAACTTGCACAATCGTAACAATAGAGTTAGAGAACTTGAATACTAAGAAACAAGTTAAAGATAAGAAAAACTTGATCAATATCAAGAGGTAAGGTTTTGAAACTTGCCTTGCGTGTAAGCTAAACCGTAATAATTCGATTCACAATATCCTATACACATGTCATTATGACATAATTAGTTACTACATATACTCATAATACAATTAAGTATCTACTTCATGTATGGCTTGGTTTTTTAACCACATAGTCAAGTTACACTAGTAATGTAATAACAAAACTCGTTAATTCCTAATAAAATTTCCATTCTTAGTACTATAATACCACAATTAACAAAAATCACATTTTAACAGTCATAATATTGCACCTTATCAACAATTACTGACTTTGTGTAATAAAAACAAATTTTCCAAGCCATTCGCTAACCCAAGATCGCAGTCACACCAGATTACACTAGGAGAAAATTGCTAATATTGTGATTTCGATGATAGCGTTATACATGAGGCACATTCCTTACGGGTGAAAGTCCGCTGCCTTGGAAAGGTTAACCTAATCATGCACGAATTACGAGTTCAAAGTATTTAACGCAGTAAAGCCAATTTGGCCTACATCTAAATTTCTAGCAATCAATTTAACACGTCTAATTCACATAATCATTACCCATCATATATATATATATATATATATATATATTGATTTAGAACAATTACCTATAACTACAATCAAATTAAGTATTTTAATTTCCATATTTTTGCCAAAATTTCATTTTTGACATCCTTAACAGAATTAAAACTGTGATCACAATTCTACACCAATTTAACTCATTCAAACTATGTTCTCTTCATCTCTTACCGAATTAACATATTCAAGACTTAATTTACAGATTAGTTTACAAACCAAGTATCAATTTTGAACTCCAACAAGCCATATTCATACACATATGTACTGTAATCAGTTTTTTTTCTTGTTTTTGAAGGTAAAGAAAGTAATTGGTACACTAAATCTTTATCTATATTCTAGTTCTAACATCACAAATACATATAAATACAACAATTCAATTTATAATAACAATTCACCCAACATGAATTCACAAAAACCATAAAACTCATGAATATAAAATATTCATATATATAATATCAAGGCTTGAAAAATATACCTTCAATTGCTTGGATAATCCTTGCTAACCACAGACAACTTCTTGGAATCACAGAACTCTCTCTCAAATTCTCACAAACTTCTCTCTGCAAACTCTCTCTATTTTCTTTTCTCTGTATTCTTTCTTTTCTTTTCTTTTCTTTTCTCTCCTTAGGCTTAAGCCAAAAGCTTTTCACGTAAATAAAATAGACGCTCCTAAAACGTATGTAACTACCATATAATTGTTATTATAATAATTACATATCAGTTATAAAATATTATATATTATTTTGATTTATTTTATTTATTATAATTCAAATTCAAAATTTAAAAGTCATAAGGCTATGTTTGGATAAAACTAATTAAAATAAAGATTTAATATTTTAAGTCTTGTTTGGGTAAATCTATTTAATTTATTTTAATAAATCATTACACTATAGTTTAAAATCTCATATTATTTATTTAGATCCCATATCCAACATTAGTCAAATAAACTAATTACACATACTATATTTTAAATAAATTTTCCACTTAAACAAATATCATAAAATTATAATCTAATTATAATTTTACTTCATAAATTCACATACCATTTTAAGTATTAAATTAAAACATAGCATTCCATCTCTAACTATTAAATTAAATTAAATTAGAATATTATGTAAATATTGTGTATCTATGTAGTGACGTAAAACCCTCTTTTGTATAATCAAATGATAGTTTTGTATAAATCCCAATTTTTGGAAAGTAATTGCGAGAAAGTAATGTAATTAGCTAAGGCTATGTAATGGTGAACGATGTAGTATTATACTACAAAGATGAAAGCATATCAGTATAAGCACTTTATTGAACATGTTTTGTAATGAGATTGGATTATTGTTAAACAAAAA
This sequence comes from Panax quinquefolius, assembly GCA_020205615.1. Taxonomy (NCBI): domain Eukaryota; kingdom Viridiplantae; phylum Streptophyta; class Magnoliopsida; order Apiales; family Araliaceae; genus Panax; species Panax quinquefolius. Next base: position 105,146,747 of record CM035157.1, read on the forward strand.
TGAATAATGACTAATTCGTAAGAAGAAAGTAATAATGAATTGTTATTCATTTTAACAGAAAGATGTCGCCAAGAAGAAGACAACGAAATCAGGAAGCTAATGTGAATCAACCAGAAAGGGGACCGGTTAACCCAATGCAGAAGTTTGTTAACTTTTTAACAACTGCCTTTAATAGAAATGGTGTAAATATACTTGTCAATCCCGCGGTAGTACGTGCTACAACATTTAAGGATTTTAAGAGTGTAGATCCACCAGAGTTCAAAGGAACCACGGACCCTATAGAAGACGAAGCTTGGGTAAAAGAGATTGAAAAGCCATTTGTAATTGCAAATGTCAAAAAGGGGCAGATGAATTCTTTTTCCACCTACATGATGAAGGGAGAGGCCAACTTCTAGTGGGAGGCGAACCAGGCTAGGGCTGGAGTGGAGAATGTAATGTGGACAAGGCTCAAGGAGATATTCTTCGAGAAATATTTCCCCACGAGTATGCAGGGTAGGATGAATATGAGATTCTTAGAATTAAAACATAGGGATATGACGGTTCCCCAATATGTTGCCAAGTTCAATGAACTGGCAAGATTTATTCCACATCAGATGGATACGGAGGTGAGAAAGGTGAGGAGATTTGAGTAGGGCTTGAAACCCTGGCTCTATAGTTGGATATCAGTGTTTCAAAGCAATTCCTTTGGAACTATTCTAGAGAAGGCAATAATCGCAGAGGGTGGTTGCGAGGCTTTAAGCCAATACCACAGAGAGAAGAAGAATAAGAGTAAAGTAGATGGGGGAGTAAAAACTGAGGGAGCCAGTGGGAGTGGCAACGGACATAAAAGAAAAGTTTTTAACTCTAGAAATACTGGAGTAAAACAAGGAGATCCTAAGAAGAGGATGGAGGGGTGTAAGAATTGTGGGAAGACTCATTTAAGAGTATGTCTCAAGGGTAAAGCAGTATACTACAACTGTGGACAAGAAGGGAACATTTCTCTTAACTGTCCAAGTCTGAAGAAGAATCATGGATGCTTCGTATGTGGATCAACTAACAACATGGCGAAGAATTGCCCGAAGAAGGGGATGGATGTTAATAAGGGCACTAATATTGGTAAGTTAGTTATTAGTGGTCCAACTCAATCGAGTAGATCGATGGCCAGCACCTTTAATATGACGGTCCAAGATGCAGTTGCATCAGGAGATGTAGTTGCAGGTATTATCCCAAATAATGATATAAATGCTTATTTGTTGTTTGATTCGGGTGCTACTTGTTCTTTTATAACATGTGATTTTGCTAGACGATTAGGATTACTTCCTGAAAGATTGCCTATACCTTTAAATATTAAGGTAGCAAATGAAGAAATAATTCCTGTTGAACATATTCATAGGCGTTGTTGTGTGGAAATACTAGGTTATAAATTGTCGGTAGATCTAATACCGATAAAGTTGGGAGAATTTGATGTAATTCTCGAGATGGATTAGTTGTTTAACCATTGTGAAATTATATATTTTCAAACAAAATGTATAAACCTCCGAACTTTGAAACAGCCTAAGGTAGTTTTTTATGGAAGTTAGTCACCAAGACGTTCGTGTTATCTTACCATGACATAAACTAGGAAATTGCTGAGGAATGGATGTGTGGGTTATTTGTTTCATGTTGTTGATACCCAGAGAGTGGGAGCAACAATGGAACAAATACCTATAGTAAAAGAATTCGTGGATGTATTTCCAAGAGAATTACCAGGTCTTCCACCGGATAGGGCGATCGAATTTGTAATAGATATTTTTCCAGGAGCGGCACCAGTTTCAGAGGCACCGTATCGTATGGCACCAGTAGAAACGAAGGAGTTGATGGTTTAACTACAAGAACTGTTGGATAGAAAATACATTCAACTGAATGTTTCACTGTGGGTAACATCGGTACTATTTGGGAAGAAGAAGGATGGATCGTTAAGACTTTGTATAAACTACCGAGAGTTGAACAAGCTAACGATAAAGAATAAATACCCATTGCCCAGGATCGATGATCTTTTTAATCAATTAAAAGGGGAAAAATATTTTTCTAAGATAGATTTGCGAACGGGGTATCATCAGTTAAAAGTCAGAAAGGAGGATGTACCTAAGACTGCATTCAGGATTCATTACGGCCATTATGAGTTTTCGACAATGTCATTTGGGTTGACAAATGCACCAGCTGCATTCATGGATATAACGAACAGAGTGTTAAAACAATATTTGGATAAGTTCATTATAGTGTATATTGATGATATTCTAGTCTATTCTAACATGCCAGAAGATCACGCTGAACACCTTAGATTAGTGTTGGAGACATTAAGGAAAGAGAAGTTATACGCAAAATTCACTAAATGGGAATTTTGGATAGAAGGGGTGCAGTTTTTAGGGCACGTTATTGACAAAGATGGAATCTCAGTAGATCCAGCAAAGGTGGAAGCAGTGATTAGTTGGGAACAACTGAAAATACCGATAGAGGTACAGAGTTTCCTAGGGTTAGCAGGATACTATCAAAGATTTATCCAGAATTTTTCTAAGATAGCTACTCCGTTGACTAATTTGACAAAGAATACAGTGAAGTACGTGTGGACTGAGAAATGCAAAAACAGTTTTCAGGAACTGAAGAAAAATTTGAGTGGAGCACCTGTATTATCTCTACCCGATGATACAGGGAATTTTGTAGTTTATAGCGATGCTTCGCATAGAGGGCTTGGAGGCGTGCTCATGAAGCATGGCAAGTCATTGTGTACGCATCACGACAGTTAAAAGATTATGAGAAAGTTTATCCTACTCATGATCTAGAACTGGCAGTAGTGGTATTCGCCTTAAAGACTTGGAGGCATTATCTATATGGGAAAAAATGTGAGATATACACGAACCATAAAAGTTTAAAATATATCTTCACACAAAAAGGTTTAAATATGAGACAAAGAAGATGGCTGGAGTTGATAAAGGATTACGATTGTGATATCCTGTATTATCCAAGAAAAGCGAATGTAGTAGCCGACACCTTAAGTAGAAAGGGTTGGGAAAAGTTATCTATATTAATGGTTCAAACTTAATTAATAACAGAGATGGCTAGAATGGAGTTAGAGGTAAAATTACCGGTTAAATCAGATCAAAAACTATTCACAGCGGAGAATCGACCTACCATTGTAGAAAGAGTCAAGGAGGTATAACTAAAAAATGAGGAGTGGTCAAATGATGAGTGTGACCAGCTGAAGAAACGGCTAGCAGATGCAAAAGAAATAAAATATAGTTCCAAGTGAATCAGAATTGAATGAGGAAATATTACAAGAGGCGCATAGTTCTAGGTACTCGATTCATCCTGGTAGTACGAAGATGTATCAAGACCTTTGACATAATTTTTGGTGGCTGAACATGAATAAAGAGATAGCAGAATATGTAAGTAGGTGCTTAACTTGTCAAAAAGTTAAGGCCGAACATCAACGACCCATTGGCTTGTTACAGTCATTGGAAATTCCAGAATGGAAGTGGGAGCATATCACAATGGATTTTGTGGTAGGACTTCCAACTACACAGAAAGGGTACGGTGCTATTTGGGTAATAGTGGATCGTTTGACGAAGTTGGCTCACTTTTTGCCAATAAGAGTCAAATTTAAGTTAGATCAGTTAGCTAAAATATATGTTAAGGAAATTATTTCAAGACATAGAGTACCAGTTTCAATAGTGTCAGATCATGATCCACGATTCACATCAAACATTTGGAGAAGTCTACAAGAACAGATGGGAACGCAGTTGAAGTTAAGTACAGCTTATCATCCACAGACAGATGGGCAGAGCGAAAGAACAATTCAGACGTTAGAAGATATGCTAAGATCTTATGTCATGAATTTTAAAGGTAGTTGATATGATCATCTACCGTTAGTAGAGTTTTCTTATAACAATAGCTATCATGCAAGCATAGGCATGCCGCCTTACGAAGCTTTATATGGGAGAAAGTGCAGAACACCACTGTGTTGGGATGAGGTGGGAGAACGTCGTATGCTAGGACATGAAATGGTATAGCAAATAGCAGATATAGTTATTTTGATATAAATGCGACTGGTAGCAACTCAAGACAGACAAAAAAAGTATGTTGATCCTCATCGAATGAGAAGAGAGTTTGAAGTCGGCTCGTATGTGTTTCTAAAGGTATCTCCCTGGAAAGGAAAGATATGCTTTGGGAAGAAGGAAAAGTTAATTCCAAGGTTTGTAGGACTTTTTGAGATATTAAAAAGGGTAGGAGAGAAGCTTACATGGTAGCATTACCTCTAGACTTAGAACGCATATACAATGTGTTTCATGTATCTGTGATACGTTCTTATAAGCTAGATTATAAGCACGTAATAGAATATGAGCCTATTGAGGTTCAAAAGGACTTGACGTACGAAGAAATGCCTATTCAAATCATTGATAGAAAAGAACAAGTTCTAAGGAATAGAGAAATACTTTCGGTGAAGGTAGTATAGAGAAACCACGATGCCGAAGAAGCAACGTGGGAACTTGAAGAAAAGATGAAGAAAAATTATCCTGAGTTGTTTGACTAACTTGTATCTAGATTATGGGGACAGAATACTTATAAGGGGGAAAGAATGTAACAACTGAGAAAATCGGATCATAATGTAAAGTAATTTTTATTTGAAAATATTGAATAAAATTATATTATATGCTATTTATAACGAGTAAGCGAGATGAAGGTTATTCTATAACCTAAAAGAGAGATATGATAGTAGTATTCTGGCTAAGTGATAGAAATAAGGTGTTTGAATTTCCAAGATGAAATTAAAATCTTTCCAAGAAATTCTCTGAAAAATACTATTTATACATTTTTGCTCGGGAATTATTTATAAACTTCCGGGAAATACGTAATGATAGAAAGTTAAGGAATGATTGGTTATTTAATAATAATTCAGTTATGGTAAACGCTGTTTTTTTTGCCTGCGTACTCAAATGCGAGAATGTTAGGGAAAGTAAAGATTTGAATAAATTGATGGTCGTATAGAAAGTTATTATACGAGGGAATAAATACAAGTATAATACAAGGTATTGTACAAGTATATATGAAAGATAATATAACGTATAGGATGAATGATATACGAACTAGTATACGAGAGAGATACGAGAATAATATGGTAAGAGCATAAATCATTGATTAATGGACAAATAGAATTTAAATGTGCACTTTGGCAAGCCCAAGTGAAAGTTAAGAGAGGCCTAATGACAAAATTAATCAAGGCCCAAAGATAATGTAATTCAAGCCCAAGGTTAGGCCCAAATGGAATTAAACCTAAGTCTGAACCAAGAACCAAACCCGTGAATTGAATTAATGGGTCACCGAATAGGCAAAACCCATGGGGCAACCCATGTGGGCCCTTATGGCACCCCCAAATTCGGGTACTTCACTCCCACAGGATCTATTGCTCACTGTCCAAAACAATTACTTCTAACTACCCATAATCAAAGATAATTATGTAAATTTAACAGCTTAAATAATAATCCATCCCTTTATAGGGTTACATCAACGTAAATCAAATCCCAGGTAATCTAACCTTAAACTATTACATGAGTTTGCGGAATACATCACAAAATAATTTAAGTCTCCTAACATAAGTTTAGGAAATAAAATTAAGTAGGTCTTTATCATTTGGACATCTTGTCCTTGCCTTTGCTAGAAGGCGGCTCATCAATTTTCTCAACTTTAGTTGTAGTGTTAAATGCAAGAGTGAGCAAACAATTGTTCACTAATATAAAGAATGATAATAGTAGTAACATAAGGGTAAGTAATGAATACTGAGTAATTAAGAACATTTTCTTCGAGTCAAGATTAGTAAACAAGTTCAAGGTTTATATCTGAGGGTCTTCAAGACCATGAACTATGTCCCAAGGTTATTAAGTATAAGTACTTTAACCTATTTCCGCACTAAAGAAAGTTTAGTTTGGAATAGCTTAACAGTGGTTCAAGAATTTTAGAACACTCACCAATTATGGATTAGTCCAACTAATAAAGGTTTATTTGCTATTCGAGGGTTCAACTGTAATGTCCCAAAATTCGGTCTATCTTCATACCTGGATTCCGTATGTCATGGTCCCACTTCTTTCCAAACATACATCATTATATACTAAAATATAACAACATACATTCTCAATTCCTAGGTTCTAATACCTTTAACCTCGTTCGTTACAAATAATGATAATTACATTATTCTTTTCATCTTACAAGAGTGACTTTCATCCGCCACCAAGGATACATAACAATTCATTAAAATAGTATATAGTTTAATTTTATCATTCTACATTACATATCTTCGCTTTTATCTTCACGCTCATTCATCTAATGAATGACACTTCATCTGGACACCAGTCAGCTTGATCTTTATGGGATCCTTAAGTTCTTCTAACATCGTACGCTAAAAATGTTTTTCATTTAAAGCAAGTGTGAGCATTCAATTGCCTAGCAAGTCATAGCAGTTGAACAAACAACTTCAAGAATTCAAACATTCTTTTAGAATTTCGATAACTGAACAAAGGTTATAAAGCAGCTTGAATAATAGGAATAATCTTGATTCCTATCATTTTAAAACATTATTCACATTCACTTTGAAATACTTTCATTTTTCTACCTTTTTCATAGACATTTTGTCTGGCTAGAATTGATAGCACAGACTTAACAATAACGGTGCATGTATAAACAGAACATTCTCTTATTGAACAGTTCAATCACAGAACAGTTCATCTCATATAAACATCGAAGTGTTCAAATTGTGGCACAAGGCCTCATACATTTTACCATCTTGTACAAATATCACACATTTGCACATAGACAAAACTTTTCAAGTTCAACATCTAAAAAGTTTAAGAAACTAGCTTTCATTTAGAATATGAATGAAGTTAGGAAACTTACCTTACGCACAGCTACAGCTTACGCTGAACCGCTCTTTTCAATCCCTATAAAACACATAAGAAAATAACACATACACCAATTAATCATATACTTGACTTATGCATTGGTTTAAACATACACCAATTTACGTTTACGCGACCAACTTTCTTTACCGCTTTACGACTTCATGACATACAGAGATGTCTTACTCATACGTTCATCATTTTTAATGATTTGCATTCTTATCTTCTTCTTATAACTCATCTAGGACTCAGCACACATCGTGTCTCTACTAGTAGTTGTAAATCCCCCAAATTCAGGTACTTGAAACCCGAACTCGGTGCTTTACGATACCATTTCTATGAGCGGAAATAATACTAATAATAATAACAATAGTATAAATATCAAACTTAACTTACATTTATCAAAGTCTAATCCCAAGTACGTAACCTTTACTAAAATTCTCTACATGATAGATAATACATATCATTGTCTTAATACAGTTTAACTATTACAAAAGATACCATTAAACATATTATGTTTGCTTTCCTTTTCACTTGTTCTCGTTTGAACCTTCAGGTTGATTATGCTTAGCTGAAAACATTTAAATTTAAAGCAAGAATGAGCATTTGGGTGCCCAACAAGTAATAACAATTATAAATATAATTAACTAAAAGAATTAAATATTTTCTTTATACATCACTTCTACAACGAATTAATAGTTGTGAAGTAAACTGAACCGATAATAATAACATAACAATTCTATACCAAAATTTTGAAACTACGTATTGGCTATAAATAGGGTTAAGTTGACATATGAATATTATTTTCAATTTTCGAATAGGTTTAGCAGAACTTCATCAGCAAACCGTTATAACTTACGAGCACAAGGGTGATCATCCCAATGTGCCCTGTATTGATCAATACTACATACAGAATGATATTATCATTCACTCTGTCCGCCTTGGGAACATAAAAGTTTTCCCTTTATCGGGATGTTCATACATAGTCTGGAATCTAAACCAAAATAATTTGATTGGATACAAAAAGGTTCAACGATATTTCTAAATCTGTGTCTAGCTGGTCAAATAGCTTAGAAGACTATTACTTAATGTATACATACGGGGGATCATATATATATATATATATATATATATATATATATATATATATATATATCAACATGTGTTTAAATACAATGATTGTCCAAGTGAGGACACTTGTATAACCATATTTAGATATGAATTATATATTATAATATCATGTTGATAAACAATGATCGGATATAATATATATAACAATAGGGTTAATAATTTGATAAAATAATAATATAATTCTAAAACTTTCTTACTCATGTCCATTGCATAATGGAAATGCAAAGGTAGGATACTTGCCTGGTCTGCTGCTTACAATACACAACTTAGTTTTATCTTTTATATCACGACCTATCATTAATAAGATCATTCGTTCGATTAGAATAACATACTATAACACATAGCACTGCTTATTGCAGTCAACACATAACCTAATCACCTTGTCACACATATTCAACAGTCATTAAATCACAAACAAACATTAATACAGTCAAAATATCTAAGTCCATATCAATTAAAAATATGCTGGATTATCGAAACCGGCTTTATCTGTAATTATCGAAGTCTAAGACTTTAATCAAGTTCAATATCCAGAATTATCAATATATTATTTTAAATAACTTATAATAATTTTTAAATATTTATTATAATTTATCATGAATTTTCAAACACCGGAATCATTATTAAATGATTTAAATATTAAACAATTCTATTATAATTAATATTTAATTACTATTAAACTATTAATGAAACCATTGCCAAAATATTAAAGTTATTTATAATAACTCAAAATATTTTAAAACATTTATATGCCTTTAAATGATTTTTAAAATATTTAAAATCATTTTAAATAATTACTATTAATATTTAAATATTAATGTATTATTCCCCAAAATATTAAAAGTCATTAAGTATAACTTAAAATATTTTTAATTCATTTATATCCTCTTTAAATGATTTTAAATGAATAAATCCATTTTTAACCCATTTATTTAATATAATTATTAAATAAATTTAATATCATTAATATTAAATTAATATCATTAATATTAAATTATTAATAAAATTATCCTTTAAATATTAAAAGTTATATTTTATAACTTAAAATATCTTTAAACACTTTATTTTCATTTAAAATATTTTTATAATATTAAAATCGCTTTTTAAACTAATTTATTTAATATAATTATTAAATAATTCTAATATCATTAATATTGAATTAATTAATGAAATTTACATTTAAATATTGAAAGTTATATTATATAACTTAATATATTTTGAATAACTTATTATTATTTTAAATGATTTTTAATATAATAAAATCATTTTTAATTAATTTATTTAATTCATTTATTAAATAACTTAATTATCATTAATATTAATTTATTAATGAATTTCGTCACAAAATATTTAAAGTCATTAAAATAACTTAAAATATTTTCTTATATCATAATATAATTTTAAATGATTTTTCAAGTATTAAAATCATTTTTAAATAATTTATTTAATATAATAATTAAATAAATTAAATACCTTTAATATTTCAAAATATTAATTATTTATGAAATATATTAAAAACTAATTTTTAGACTTTAAAATAATTTTTAGTAATTTAATTTGTATTTTAATAATTAAAACTAATTTTCTATAATTATTTAATAAAAATCTAATTTTCGTAAATTAAGTGTCGCTAAAGATCGCTTATAGCTTTCTGAGAATCCGTCACTTTAGGTGTTCTCAGATGTTCTTCATGAAACCCGTAAACTCATGTATGCTAATCGAGTAAAGAACTTTGACCACGGTTAATTCTTAACACAAAGTGTTTTCGACAAAACTATGACTTAGATCTTGTAGTACTAATACAATACTACATGATCAACCACAAACATGGCCAACAAACATAACATAAGTGACATCTAGAGCATTGAGCAAGCTGTCAGAGCTGTTCTTCATTTTCTGGGTTACCTAGTAATGAAGAACAGTTCGACTGCTCATATTTGGGCATCCACAACTTGTGATCTAACTGTTGTTTTTGTGATCTAAATGTTCCAGCTTGTAGACAACATGTAAGACTACAGATCCATTACAAAACATCACCATAACAACATCACGAATCGCAGATATATAGCCGTTTGTTAAAGGTCGTCAACAATATGCTCATCGGTTTTGGGTTACCCAGAAAATTGATTTGATGAACGTCTGACCCTCTTTGACCAGCCACCAAATCCAGTATATTTGATATTTAGAGGTACTAAAAGCATGGATCGAAAGTTAACATAACATACTACAAAATAGTCACAACAATAAACTCATAACACACAACTCCTGTAAGATCTGAGGCTGCAAACAAGTTGTCAGGCCCTTTCTGGGCAAATCTGGGTTACCCAAAAATTTCCGGTCAATGCCGGTCAATGTGGTTTGACCACGAATAACTTGCAATCTAGACCCGATCTAAGCCTGATTCTTGATCCAGATCAAAGATAGCATTACATATTACAAGTACAAGCTTTTAAAACACAAAAATAATTAATAATCACTGAGATATAAGGTCTGACATTCGTTGTCAGAGAACATTTTTAACATTTTTTAGATTTTTGAAAAACTTCTAATCTGAGCTTATAGATGTTATGGATCTAACATCTATTGTTGGGTAAAATCTAGTTACGCACAACACGCAAGTTTACGTGGTCAACAAGTAATAAAGTGATAAATAGAGTATCATTCCCACAGAGACAATTTAATAAGAAACTTAACTTCACAATTATTAATTTCCTATTAATCCTAATTTTATTAAACTATCCAATTCAATGATTAAAAATAATTATTCTAAATTAAAAAGTAATTAAACTATCACAAACCAATCACAAATATCAAAATCTGAAATTTCAAACAATTAATGGAGAATTAGACTTATGATTTCACCTAAGCTTCACTCTGATTTTAACACTTTTATTCCAATTCAATTCACTATCCCAGTTTATTAATCAAGAACACGAACATAGTATTAACCACCTCTCGATGCACTAATACCGTATTAACGTCAATCCACAATTAAGATAGAAATCCGTTAAACACCCTAAGCAATTAACTCACTATATCTCTATGTGAATTACAATTGAAGAAGGTTGAAGAATAAGTTTTCTATCCGATTACATGCGGTGTCAAGCATATCTCTACCTTAACACTCATCAAGTTTAAGCTATTAACAAAATCCTGAACACATGCTATGTCAACTAGGTCTAGATGTGAATATCCTCTCTCGATTCCATCTAACTCCAAAAAGAATTGTTGATCAGGCAATTCATAGATTCAAGCTCAAATCAATATAGATAAACTGGAAATAGCTTATTAAATTGGAAATCAAAGTTTACAAAATCATAGATTCACTCAAAGATCCATCATAAGCCTAAAAAGTGAATTAGTTCATAATAAACGAAATAAACACTAATTAAATCATGGAAATCATTCTTTCAATTACAAATAATAGTCTAAGACGAAGAATATTGAAAAACACCCTTCACGTAGCCTAGAATCCCAATCGTCTCGAAAATCTCCTTGAAAAACTCCTCCAACGCTTGCTTAGAAAAACTGAGATTAATCTTCATAATTTGCCTTATGTCACTCTAATCTCAGTGTTTGTTGTTAATTATATACTTCAACATGTATTCTGATTAAAATTCCATGCCAAAACTAGTCCCAAGTCATCACCATCACTAAAACTCCACACTTATAAAGACTGTAAACCAACTAGAGTCTTAATTTTTTGAGTACCCAAATTTGACTTTATTTCCCTTTGGACAAGCCAGCCTCGACTTGCTCTCTCTCGCTATTCTCGGCCAGACCCCAGCCCCCTTTGGATCCTAAGGCACAAAAGGGCAAGCCTCGGCTTGCAATGAAACTGCCCATTAGTTTTCCTACTAGAACCTCAGCCGCTAAAACTGCCATAAATTTTAAACCGAGAAGAGTTACAGGGCCCGCAACCTATCAAATCGAAGCTATCGACGAGATCTACAACTTTCATTCTTTGAGCATTTAGAAATAACAAATGAATGAAGGTCGAAATTTCATTGAAAGAAGCTGCTGCTGTGTAATGACAATCGACACAACTCTTAACTTTGTCTTTGTTGCTAGAAAGCCATACTATCGCATCCGAACTTCCAATTAGAATGATGCAAGACATTCCGGAATGCCAAGAAAGAGTCCCACAACATAGTCCAAGTTCCACGCCAAGAATATGCAATACACATGAAATGAACATGAAGGCCCGAACGATAACCGTAATTGCTTTTTCTTGCATTTTTCATACCAATAGTTAGTCACTCCACTTCCAAACATATAATCTACAAAATGGAAACAAAACGCATGAAAAGTAACTAAGAAACACGAGATTAAGCAAATAATTCAAGTAATAGATGCCGGATAAGTAGGTATAAAATCGACTTATCAAATACCCCCAAACTTAAACATTTGCTTGTCCTCAAGCAAAAACAAAACAAAGATGAAACGCAATGCAATGGAATGGAATTAATCTATATGCCTACGAATCCAGCAGTATTGATAAACATAAGTCTTTTCGCCTGGCCTCAGAGAAATCAAGTAAACATGATAATACATCATATCAAAACTCATCAGTAATTTACCGATCAATCATCAAATCTTAGATCGTTATTGCGATATATGCGTGTGTGCTCAACAACAATGATAACTGATATAAAATCAAATTTAACACATAACAAGTCTCTTTGAAGGCATCATACAGTGTAAACTCAAGAAATTCAAAAACAAGTCAGATCCAACTAAAATCAAACAATTACCACTATCGAGGGTCAACATGGGATACTTATGCTTTATTTTGATCTACGGGGGCTTTTTGCTCTTATTTCCCATTTTATTTTTTTTTATATATATATATATATATATATATATACACACATAGCTATGCAATGTATTCCCTTAGGCTTTTCAATGCTACCTTGACGAGCTTTCGACCAATGACTCCCAGACCATTAAGACCTTAGGGCGCTAGGTGTAGAGACAATCCCCTTGGGCTTACTTACTCAAGTAACAAAGGCCACAAAACTAGACAAGCACGCCACGGTGTTTATTCATACTTTTTTTCCTTTTTCTTTTTCTCTTTTTTTTTTCTTTTTTTTTTATTTTATATAGCTTATATACCCCAAATATTCCCCCAAACTTAGGTTCTTGTCTAACTTTAGCCATCACTACTTATTCTTGTCATTCTTTCATTCAAACTAGTATTATCCTTTGGAGGTCAATTATGTATCAATTTAAACTCAATTAGTCAACAAGTTGTTTTTACTGTGCTATCCTTAATATACCAGTTTCAAACAAAACAAGATTCAATTCATAACAAGAAATCACATCAAAAGCTCTAATAATCAGTACTATACTTGTCTATCCAATCCCATTCTCATCATTGTCAAAAATAGAATGAAATTATCAAACAGCTGGACTCATAAACATATTAACTAACTATTATTTTTGAAGTTTTAATTTTTTTTATATATGTGGTAAATATAACATGAATGCAAAGATAAATAAAAACTATTTACATTCCTAAGCTACTATGCAACTACATGATTACCTAAATGCAACACTTAACAATCCTAAACATAAACCATGAACTAAGATATGCAACCTAGCTAATGAATTTAAATATGCAACATGTAACATGCAACTAAATCCCCCAAACTTGAAAATTACAATGTCCTCATTGTATAGATAAAGCAATAAATAAGAGAGGATTTCCCTGTAACCACCTAAGTCTGGGTTGGTGGTGGTTGTTGTTCTTCATCGGAATCGCAGGGTGGGAACCTTGGCATTGGTGTTAGTTATTGGTATGGGAATTGGGCAGTAGGATTGAAACTCTGGAGCGTAGTGTTCAATGAGGCAAAAGATACATTCATGGCCTCAAACATGTGGTCCTGCCTTGCTGCTAGTCTCTGCATTTCTCTTCGTGCTTCCTTGTTGTGCTCATCCACTTGTCATTGAAGGTTGAGGAATTGAGGGCTAGATATTACTCCAGGTTGTTGTGATGTCTCTCCCATTGCCGCATTCCCCTGAAACTCATCGTCATCCGAGGTGTCCTCAGCGTCAGCCTCATCCTCTGAGGCTGAGGGAAATACAAATCCTACTCCTCTCGGGTGCGACTCGCCTCTAGGCCACACAACATATCGTGCAATCATTCTCGAGTCGAGTGTCTGCAGCGGCATCTGGGTTATCTCATCATCTGACCAATGCACTCCCGCCTGTATACACAACCCACAAATGAGTGATTGGTGTGGTAATCCGCCAGAGTATGGTCCTCGAAGGCATCTTCGGATTGAAAAGTTAATTATAGCCCCTATGTCGATGATGAAATCTTGTACCAAAGCATATAATAGCACTGCCTTATCCTTAGACACATCTGACGTGTGTGTAGATAGAAGTAACTTAGCGCACAAAAAGGTTTACCATACCTTCCCATACCGACTGAGATCCTTACTACGAAAGACAGTGCCTCCATGATTTGATTTTTTCCATGAGGTACCCGGCTTTGTCATCTCCTGTATAATAGCCTCATAATTTGGATCATTATCACGTAAGTGTCAGATCGGCAATGTCTCTTGGTGTCAGAATCGATAAATACGTGTTGATGGCGCGTTAAGACTAAAAGGCACTAACCTACCCTGTACAAAAGCATTGTAGGGGGCCTTATCCTCGGCGTTAGCATAGAATTCTTTGACCACACTTACTACTGCGGCCTTGGGCTCTGCTATGAATTTATTCCAACCTTTTTGATAAATTTGTTGCATCATTTCGCCATCCACAGGCTCAGGTACCAACCCCCGCTAAGGTGTGAGTGCTTTTGTCACCATATAGTCGTAACGGTCGGCGGCGGCGGCACTTATGAATTTTCACCTATCAAAGGTTCATGTTGGTTGTGTGGCCCCAAACTCTCTCCTCGTTGCCTCTTCGATGTCGATTTTGGTGCCATTGATTTGGAATTGATCAGCTTTAAAAAAAAATTCCCCTAAACTTCACTTCAATAATTTGTCGAGCACTTGGTGTGCGAGAATTGAAATTCCCACAAACTTGGTGATTTGGCTTGAACTATGGTGATAGAAGATGAGGAATTAGCAAACTAACTTCTTACTTTCAATATATGTCAAATTTGTTTATAAAGATTTGCACAAATCCTATCCTTGAACTTCCAATTGGTCTGAATTAAGGTTGTTAGATTTTGTGGTGAATGGGTGGATTTATAGAGAGGAGTTTATGGAGGTGGGTAGTGGGTGACTAGGTGGGAGGAGTGGGATTGTGTTTAACTGTTGTGAGGAGATGGGAAGTTATGTGAATGTTGTGGGTGTATGATGTGTAGGAGTTGGTTTGTAAGAAGTTGAAGTAGAATGGAAGTGGGATATCTGTCATGCCCAACTGTCAGAATCGCCGCCACATTCTCGACACCCAAGCCTGGTTTGGATGATTTATGTTATAGGAGCAAGCCCCTGGCCACATTGCTTTGTGTCTGCTAAGGCAAGTAAGGGCAAGCCAAATTTGGATGAATTGTCTTTGTGAGGGCAAGCCCTGCATTGCATGTGTGCTACTAAGGCAGTGAGGCAGCAAGCCCTGGTTGGATGGTTTGTATTGTGATGGGCAAGCCCCAGCTTGCTTATATTCGGTCACTGCAGTAACGGGGCAAGCCCCGACTTTCTTATTTGCTTTGAGGGGCAAGCCTAGGCTTGCTAGTGGACTGTTAAGGCACCTTAAGCCTAACTTCATGTGCATCCCATAGCTTCTTCTTTGAGTTCCTGAACACATGAAAAACATACTTTTGAGTGAATATTGAACAAATTCAAGCATGGAGGGTAGCTTATTTAGCTATCAAGTAGACTTTAAATCCTACATGACTATATTCTAGACCAAAATTTATTCTAAACTACCATTTCACTAGCATGGATAAAATTACTTAAGAAAAGAAAAATGAAGAAAAAGCATCAAAATAAATAAAAAAAATTGGGTTGCCTCCTAGTGAGCGCTTGATTTTAAGTCGTTTAGCCTGACTACTCCCTGATTATGGTGCGTCTACAAGTGTGATTGCTGTGACGTCTGTGTTAGACTCGCCACCCCAATAGTGCTTTAATCTGTGACCGTTGACCTTAAAAGTTTCTAAAGGATTCTGACTGTAGATTTTAATGGCGCCATGAGAGAAAACCCTTTTTATTGTAAATGGTTCTGACCATCTTGACTTAAGCTTGCCTGGGAATAATCTCAACCGTGAGTTGAACAAAAGAATTGATTGCCCTGGCTCAAAAGTTCTTTGCATAATTTTCTTGTCGTGCCATCTTTTCACCTTTTCCTTGTATAACTTGGAGTTCTCGTAGGCTTGCAGTCGGAATTCGTCAAGCTCATTTAGCTAAAGTAGTCTCTTTTCCCCTACAGCTGCTTGATCGAAATTGAGTTTCTGAATTGCCCAATAAGCCTTGTGTTGTAACTCGACCGGTAAGTGACAAGCCTTTCCGTACAGTAATTGATATGGTGACATCCCGATCGGTGTTTTATATGCAGTCCGATAAGACCATAATGCATCATCTATCCTGAGCGACCAATCCTTTCGATTCGGGTTCACCACTTTTTCCAAGATTCTCTTTACTTCCCTGTTCGAGACCTCAGCTTGTCCATTGGTTTGGGGATGATATGTTGTAGCGACCTTATGGTTGACCCCATACTTTGCCAATAGAGCTGTGAATGACTTGTTGCAAAAGTGACTACCTTCGTCACTGATAATTGCCATTGGCGTGCCAAACCTTGTGAAAATGTTCTTTTGTAGGAATTTGAGGACCACCTTGGCATTGTTTGTTGATAATGCTGCAGCTTCAACCCATTTTGATACGTAGTCCACTGCAAGTAGAATATACTGATTGTTCAGAGACGACGGGAATGGCCCCATGAAATCAATTCCCCATACATCAAAAATTTTAACTTTAAGAATCGTTTGTAGAGGCATCTCATTCTGTTTTGAAATGTTGCCCACCCTTTGACATCTATCACATGTTTTAACAAAATGGTGGGCGTCCTTGAATAGTGTAGGACAATAAAACCCAGATTGCAACACCTTCATTGCTGTCCTCTCACTCCCATAAAGTCTGCCATATGCAGATGAGTGACACTCATGCAGAATGTTCTTTACTTCACTGTAAGGCACACATCTTCTAATCATCTTGTCGGCGCACTGTTTGAATAAGTAAGGGTCATCCCACATGTACCATTTCACATCATGCAGAAACTTCTTTTTCTGTTGTCTTGTGAGATCAGGTGGAAGTACGTTGCTCACAAGATAATTCACATAGTCCGCATACCAAGGAAATTCTACATTTATTCCAAATAGTTGTTCATCCGGGAATGATTCATTGATTTCACATTTGTCCTTTTTTAATTTCCCTTGGTTTTCTAGCCTAGACAAGTGATCGGCTACCTGATTCTCCGTCCCTTTTCTATCTTTTATTTCCATATCAAACTCTTGAAGTAGGAGAATCCATCAGATAAGGTGTGACTTAACATCCTTTTTCGCTATTAAATACTGAATAGCCGCATGATCCGTGTAGACTATCACCTTTGTTCCGATCAAATAGGCCCAAAATTTATCAAATGCGTACACTACTGTAAGTAATTCTTTTTCTATAGTTGTGTAGTTCAATTGAGTCTCTGTGAGTGTTTTACTTTCATAGTAGATAACATGAAATATCTTGTCTCGGCGTTGACCCAAAACTGCCCCAACTGCATAATCACTTGCATCACACATTAGTTCAAATAGCATATTCCAATCCGGAGCGACGATCACGGGAGCTGTAGTCAGCTTTTTCTTCAACAAATCGAAGGCCAACTTACACTCCTCATCAAAGTTGAATACAGAATCCTTCTCTAGAAGACTGCACAAGGGTTTTGCAATTTTAGAGAAATCCTTTATGAATCTCCTATAGAACCCAGCATGTCCTAGAAAGCTTCTAATTCCTTTGACTGAACTTGACCGAGGCAACTTCTCAATTGTTTACAACTTTGCTTTATCGACCTCCAATCCTTGCGTCGAGACTTTGTGTCCTAAGATTATACCTTCTTCCACCATAAAGTAGTATTTTTCCCAATTAAGGACTAAATTTGTGTCGGTGCATCTTTGTAAGACCATTACCAAATTTTCCAAACATGCATCAAAATTATCTCCATAGACAGAGAAATCGTCATGAAGACTTCCACATTCTTTTCCACCATATCCGAGAAGATGGCCATCATGCACCGCTGGAAATTAGCAGGTGCATTACACAATCCGAATGACATCCGCCTGAATGCGAACATACCATATGGGCATGTAAATGTAGTCTTCTCTTGATCCTCAAGAGCGATGACGATTTGATTGTAGCCCGAGTATCCATCCAATAAGCAATAATACGCATGTCCCGCCAATCTGTCCAATATTTGATCGATAAAAGGTAGAGGGAAGTGATCTTTGCGGGTTGCTTTATTCAATTTTCTGTAGTCCATACAAACCCTCCAGCCAGTCACTGTCCTTGTTGGAATCAGCTCATTGTTATCGTTTTGCACCACTGTCATTCCTCCTTTTTTTGGTATGCATTGCACTGGACTCACCCATTTGCTGTCGGAAATCGGGTAGATGATGCCAGCATCTAACCACTTCAAGATTTCTTTCTTCACAACTTACTTCATAATCGGGTTAAGTCGGCGTTGTTGCTCCACCGTCGGTTTTGCTTCATCTTCTATTAAGATCTTGTGCATGCAAATTGAAGGGCTGATTCCCTTTATATCTGTAATTGTCCACCCGATCGCTGATTTGTGTTCCCTAAGCACCCTCATCAACTTTTCTTCCTGCAATTCGTTAAGTGCAGCAAAAATAATAACAGGTAAAGAATTTGAATTGCCTAAATACGCATACCTGAGATGTTTAGGGAGTGGCTTAAGTTCTAGCTTTGGTGGCTCTTCCAATGATGGTTTCAGTTTTTTTGCAGCTACTTCCTCCGCGTGTAATGGTTCAAACGGTTTTCTAAATCTGGAAACTCGTGGCAATGAGTCTAGTATGTATAATTACTCCACCAATTCTGGATCATCGACCTCTTTATCCCCCAATAACATTGTTTCTAACAGATCGTGAACCAAACCCTTGCTCATATCTTCACCAATGATTTGCTCAATTAACTCCATTCGGAAACATTCTTCCTCATCCGTGGGAAATTTCATGGCCTTAAACACATTGAATTTTACTTCTTGATCTTGGACCCTCATAGTGAGTTCTCCCTTTTGTACGTCTATAAGTGTCCTGCCCGTAGCCAAAAATGGTCTCCCTAGGATAATTGGGATGTTCTTGTCCTCCTCAAAAACCAGAATGATAAAGTCCGCGGGGAATATAAACTTATCTACTTTCACTAGAATGTCCTCCATTATACCTCTCGAATATGTCACTGACCTATCCGCCAACTGTAATGTGAGGCTCCTAGGCCTTGGTGCAAGCAAACCCAATTCTAAGTATACTGACAATGGCATAAGGTTTACACTCGCCCCCAAATCACATAAACACTTGTTAAAATGCATATCCCCGATCGTGCATGGAATAGTGAAGCTCCCCGGGTCCTTGAGTTTTGGTGGTAGTTTCTGCTGTAATACTGGACTACACTCCTCGGTAAGTGCAACTGTCTTGAAATATTTCCATTTCTTTTTTCTTGACAGAATCCCTTTCATAAATTTCGCATAGCTCGGCATTTGCTCTAGGGCCTCTGCAAATGGTATGTTGATTTGAAGTTTCTTGAAAATTTCTAAAAATTTTGAAAATTTCTAAAAATTTTGAAATTTTCTTGTCTAATTTTTGTTTTTGGACCCTTTGTTGAAATGGTGGTGGTGGATAAACAATTGGCTTATTGTTCATACTTGTTTCCTCACTCTGATTATCCTCACCCTTGCTTACTTTAATTTTTCTGCTATAATCAACTTTTTCATCCAGAGTCACTGAATTTTCTACGTTATTACCCTTAAGTTGTTTCCTACTCCGCAATGTGATTGCTTGACACTGTTCATGATTACCCTTAGGATTTCTCTCGGTGTCACTTGGTAATGTCCCTTGTGGTCTATTATTCAATGCCAACGCCATTTGACCTATCTGATTCTCTAGATTCTTAATCGCCCTATCTTGTGATTTCATAGTCCTGGCGTGATCTTTTATAGCCAACTCGGTGGTAGTCATGAATTTTGCCAACATTTCCTCCAGATCAGATTTCCTTTCTTGATATTGAGCTGGTTGTTCTTCGGTTTCGAAATCTCGTGGATATGATTGTCGTGAAGCTTGATTTTGCTGGTTGTTGCTCCATGAGAAATTCGGATGATTCCTATTTCCTTGATTGTATGTGTTCTGATATGTATTTTACGGAATTCTATTGTAATTGCCGATGAACTGCACAACTGCTGGATTAATCGCGCATTGCTCCGTTGGGTACTCTCCCACGCACAACTCGCATATTATTGCCATTTGTTGTACTTGCTGTGTTTGTTATGCTTGTTGTGTTTGTTGTGCTTTCACCGACTCCAACATCTTTGAAAGTGCAGATATCTGTGCTTGCATCGCTGTTATACTATCTACTTCTAACACACCAGCTGCCTTCGCCTGTGTCATTCTTGTTTTGAGCCACTGGTAGTTATTAGCCGCCATGGTTTCAATCAACTCATATGCTTCCTCGTAACTCTTAGCCATGAATGCTCCGCCCGACGCTGCATCAATACTTGTCCAGAGATTCCCATGTAGTTCATTGTAAAAGGTGTTCATTTGTAGCCACTGGGGTAATCCATGATGTGGGCATTTTCTGAGCAGTTCTTTGTATCTCTCCCAGGCCTCATATAATGACTCCCCATGTTGATGTTCAAACATCGTAATCTCGTTCCTCATCTTCGCAGTTTTCACCGGTGGAAAGAATTTTGCGAGGAATTTCAGAGCTAAATCCTCCTATGTTGTTATCGAACCAGACGGTAGAGAATGCAACCAACTCTTCGCCTTGTCCCGTAAAGAGAATGGGAACAATCGAAGTCTCACCGCCTCATCCGAAACCCCATTGAACCTGAAAGTGTCCCACATTTCCAGAAAGCTGACCAGATGCTCGTTCGGATCGTCATTTGCAAATCCCCCAAACTAAACTAAATTCTGAATCATTTGTATCATCCCAGGCTTAATTTCGAACATATTTGCTGCTATTGTTGGCCTAGTGATGCTTGACTGCAGTTCAATCACCTTGGGTGTTGTGAAATCCCTTAATGCTTTTCGATCTTCGGCTGCCATTACTGTTACCTCTTCCTTTTCAGATGTTTTGAATTCTTGCCTCGTTTCCTTGATCCACTTACTCAACCTTTGAAACCTTTTCTCAATGTCATCCTCAAAAGCCAACAAGTCTGGATTTTTGGACCGAGTTTGCATAAACTGCTTCCACACCTGAAATAGAAGAAACAATACAAAAATAAAAATGTCTAAGTAAAACTGGATTAATTAAACTGATATTGTAAAACTATTAAGAATTATACTAAATGGTCCCCGGCAACGGTGCCAAAAACTTGTTGGGTAAAATCTAGTTACGCACAACACGCAAGTATATGTGGTCAACAAGTAATAAAGTGATAAGTAGAGTATCATTCACACAGAGATAATTTAATAAGAAACTTAACTTCACAATTATCAATTTCCTATTAATCTTAATTTTATTAAACTATCCAATTCAATGATTAAAAATAATTATTCTAAATTAAAAAGTAATTAAACTATCACAAACCAATCATAAATATCAAAATCTGGAATTTCAAATAATTAATGGAGAATTAGACTTATGATTTCACCCTAAGCTTCACTCTGATTTTAACACTTTTATTCCAATTCAATTCACGATCCCAGTTTATTAATCAAGAACACGGACGTAGTATTAACCACCTCTCGATGCACTAATACCGTATTAACGTCAATCCATAATTAAGATAGAAATTCGTTAAACACCTTAAGCAACTAACTCACTATATCTCTATGTGAATTACAATTGAAGAATGTTGAAGAATAAGTTCTCTATCCGATTACATGCGGTGTCAAGCATATCTCTACCTTAACACTCATCAAGTTTAAGCTATTAACAAAATCTTGAACACATGCTATATCAACTAGGTCTAGATTTGAATATCCTCTCTCGATTCCATCCAAATCCACAATGAATTGTTGATCAGGAAATTCATAGATTCAAGCTCAAATCAATATAGATAAACTGGAAATAGCTTATTAAATTGGAAATCAAAGTTTACAAAATCATAGATTCACTCAAAGATCCATCATAAGCCTAAAAAGTGAATTAGTTCATAATAAACGAAACAAACCCTGAATACATCATGGAAATCATTCTTTTAATTACAAATAATAGTCTAAGACGAAGAATATTGAAAAACACCCTTCACGTAGCCTAGAATCGCAATCGTCTCGAAAATCTCCTTGAAAAACTCCTTCAACGCTTGCTTAGAAAAACTGAGATTAATCTTCATAATTTGCCTTGTGTCACTCTAATCTCAGTGTTTGTTGTTAATTATATACTTCAACATGTATTTTGATTAAAATTCCATTCCAAAAACGAGTCCCAAGTCATCACCATCACTAAAACTCCACACTTGTAGCACTAGAAACCAACTAGGAGTCTTAATTTTGTAGTACCCAGCCCCAGCTTGCTATTTCCCTTTGCACAATCCAGCCCCGGTTTGCTCCCCTTCTGCTATTGCTTCCCAGACCCCCAGCCCCGTCTGGATCCTAAGACACAAAAGGGCAAGCCCCGGCTTGCTATGAAACTGCCCATTACTTTTCCTGCTGGAACCTCTTCTGCTAAAACTGCCATAACTTTTAAACCGTGAAAAGTTACAGGGCCCGCGACCTATCAAATGGAAGCTATCGATGAGATCTACAACTTTCATTCTTTGAGCTTTCAAAAATAACAAACGGATGAAGGTCAAAATTGCATTAGAAGCAGCAGCTGCTGTGTAATGACAACCGACACAACTCTTAACTTTGTCTTTGTTGCTAGAAAGCCATACTATCGCATCTGAACTTCCAATTAGAATGATGCAAGACATTCCGAAATGCCAAGAAAGAGTCCCACAACATTGTCCAAGTTCCACGCCAAGAATATGCAATACACATGAAATGAACATGAAGGCCCGAACGATACCCGTAATTGCTTTTTCTTGCAGTTTTCATACCAATAGTTAGTCACTCCACTTCCAAACATATAATCTGCAAAATGGAAACAAAATGCTTGAAAAGTAACTAAGAAACACGAGATTAAGCAAATAATTCAAGTAATAGATTCCGGATAAGTAAGGAATAAAACTGACTTATCATCTATCAACCCAGATCATTGATTAACATTATAAACAACATATTTAAACAACTAAACACAGCTTTTATTATAGCTACCAAGATCATATTGTAAGTTAGGTTTATACCTTTACTTTTATCAATCTTTGATTCTATGCTTATGATTTGCTAAGGGTATTCGTGGGGCTTGATTTGGGAACTGAAATGGTACTATATTTCGTGGGTTTTAGAGAGAAAAGCTCTATGATATGTGTTTGTGCAAAATGAGCCAACAAATGATATTTTCTCTCTCCCAATCTATTTATAACACTCATGTGCAATGAATATAGCTAGTGATTTGGCTGATATCAGTGTTTTTAAGTCACATAGGATATCTAAGTTTGGTGAACAACCACAAATATGGCAAGATATACAAGTTATCTCGTTAAAGAATTGCAATAAGGGTAATTTGTACTTTTAGCTTGGAATTTTAATGGCACAATAGTCGTTTGTCTAACCCTTAACCCTAAGGTTTTGACACAAAGATTTTTGTAGAATTTTTAGGACTTTGCAATTATGGTAAAAATCAAAAAAAAATTAGTTTCTTAAAATTGTAATTAAGGTTTCTTAGTTAATTTAGGTTTTCTAATACTTAGAAATTAAACATTAAGTTTAACAATTTACTAATTATAATTAAGCTTGATAATTTAGCGATTAGGGTTTACAATTAGTAATTAGGATTAACAACTTAATAATTAGAATTAACAAATTGTAATTAGTGTTTCTAATTACATTATACATGAATATTAGGGTTTAAAGCCCACTAATTAGCATTAAACATTCTAAATTAGCAATTAGGGTTTACAAATTTGATAATTAGGGTTCTAGCCATTAGGGTTTTAAATTACTAATTAGGTTTTCCCTAATTAGCAATAAAATCTATCATACATGATATTAATCACAATTTTTGACTGATCATAAACTCAGGTTTGAGTTTTAAAAATAGGGTTAATCCCAGTAATATTAGGGTTTTGTCATGTTATATTAAAACTGTTCCACACATTAACATTACACACATACAGTGCATATTTATAGCACTGAAAAATCAAAATATAATTAATATTATATTATTATTCTCATTCCTTGATAAAAATCCAAAATTAGGGTTTGGATTCCATATCTAATTTATCTCATTATATATCGTACCATTATTAATTAAGTTATAATAATTAACTTAATTAATATGAAATAAATTTATATAATAAAATAATTATTTTAATAATTCCAAAAATCATTTCATATATTAAATAAATAATATATAATTATATTTTTATAGAAAATAATTAATAAAAACATTTCTACTAAAAAATTAATTATTATAAGAATATAATTTATGATGATCAATAATTCTATCATAAAATTATTTGTAATAATTCATGTAATAAATATATTTTTATTTATCACATAAATACATATACACATTATCTTGGCATATATTCCCCATATTTATTTTAAAAAAAATTATACGTAAAATTTCTGATTTAATTATATAGAAAATATCGGGTTATTACAGTAGTCCATATGGTACTCTGAGTGGTTTCCCACAAACAACCAACAAACAAGTTCTCTTCTCATCTACATTGTCATCACATTGAGTTAGATGGGGTTGCCGAGGCCAGATATACCTTCGCTCTCAAGGAATTGTTTAGCCCAGCTCCCATATGTCAACCATCAAAGGTTACGATTGTACCACAACCTAAACTTATCTTAACATATCCGAAACATTAAACTATAATTAAGTTAATTTCTTATTCATTATGGCTTTCTGGAAACTAAATGCCATACCTCAGGATTCATTCTTTATCTGACTCACATTCGACTTTCATTAATCTTATTACCATTCATTACAGCTTTCTTGATAAATCATATCTTACTTAATACTTTCTTTATTCATTACACGAACCCCATGTTCATTACTCGTTCTTAATGTCAAAGTCATATCGTTCGTTGTATGCTAAGACTGATCATTCATCGCAACAGCGTTGCGTTTACAGTGTCTAAACGCTTTACACTTATCTCTCATTACTACAACACAACATCGAAATGTTATTCATTACCCTCTTCACTCAACGTCTAAGGAATCACAACCATAGTAATCCCCCACGTTCATTTATTGCGACTACGGTCCTCAGATATCGGTTCCGCAACCCGCGTTTACATTCTTTGTCTTTTAATCTCGTTTAAATCTTTCCGTTCAACCTTCATCTAAGGTTTAAATCTCTTTTTTAAGTGTTACATTTGATGAACTATATGTTCATTAGCTTTCGTTACACTTTCCCTAGGATTTGAGAAGTTAAAAGCTCATCATCTGTTTGGGCCTTGCCACCTGCCTGCCGTATTGCGATGCGGTTCCCTTCACAATTATCATGACATGTGCCACCCTCCTTACTATTACTCATGCTACAACGCGAGTTTACAAAGTTTTCGGCTCCCGATCAAGCTGCGGTTCCACTCATAAAGAATGGTGGCTGACTGCGGCCAAGCCTAATTCTTGAAAAAAAATTCTAAGTGTTAAATTGTTCTGAGACGCTTACTTTCTGATCTCATAACTTATTTGTTAAAACTCAGAACAAGGTCGTTCCAAACCCATTTTCTTCCTTATCTTATTTACTTCAATCCCCCTCAGATAGAACTTCGTTCTAAATCCTTTAACATGCCATTTGATTAGCTTAATCTTCATCCTTTGTTCTTTTTTACGTTATTAACGTTCTTCGTTCGTTCGCCCGTAATCCAGTCATCCGTACTCGGAACTCGTTTGTTCTTGAGTCCATGACTCACGTTTTTTATGTTCTCTTACATTTTTATGAAACCCTATACGTTCGAGTTAATTTACACACTTTCTAATTCTCGTTCGTCTTTTACAAAATTTTTACCATAACTTTGTTATAGCTACGTTTTAATCCGTTCTTCATGAACGTTTCTACCATTCCTAACCAAGAAATAAGCAACTAAATTATACGCGATGGTTTTAAACTTATCCATCAACAACAATTACACTACGATGGTATTAAATTTGTCCATCAACAACGTTCTTCGTGTTCTTCGCGTTCTTCGTTTGTTCTTCGTTTTTAATCAATATTTTGATTATAATTTCACTTTTTCTTAGAATTTGATGTTATAAAACATCATTCCTTACTTATTTCACCGAATCGTTCATATGATTCATTTGGATCACTCAAATTCATTACGAATCTTATACTTCCTTAAAAAATTTATAAAATAAACTTCTAATTCTTATTTATTCATTTTCTCTTGATTTCAACCATATGAAATCATTCCTAACATCTTTTACTTCTTATTCACATTAAGCAATGTTTTAAACATAAAAACTTAAAGAAAAATTATATAGAAGTTAGGTTTCGGATTACCTTTCTTCTTTAATCTCCTTCCGTCGGACAAAGTTTGCTCACGAGCTAACTTTTCCTCCTCCTTTTCCTCTTCTTCCTCATCCGAAATCTCTCTCTCTCTCTCAAATGTTGGTGATTTTCAAAATCACCAACAAATGAAAAATTAGCTTCCATTTATAGATTTTCAAAGCTAGGGGCAAAATACTCATTTTACCCCTAAATTACTATTCACACCTCCTTACTATTCCACCTCCTTACTATTCACGAAGCTTCCCTTGGAAGTTTCATGCTTTCGTCTTGCGGAATTCATCCGATAGTTCGAAAATTGAGATTCTCGGAATCCAAATATTTTTGAATATTTTGTCTTTCCTTTATTGATTAACTTTTGCGCATTCTTCGGATCTCCGAAAACTGAAAAACACTTTTTGACGTTAAGCATTTTCCTTCACGTTTTCCCCTAACGTAGCTAAACGAATGAAAAGTACATAACAGTACTTTTCGTCGTTTTTATTTCATCTGATTTCTGCACATTTTTTGAGAAAAACTTTTATTGACTTACTTAACTTTTCATGATATATTATCATCAAATCTTTTGAAGGAATGTCATTTCGACATACCGAACTCTCAGAAAGGCTTAGGTTATTCAAACCCTAACCCTAAGGGTTTCATCGGGTGAATAAGTGCCAATTTCTTCTTTTTCCCCGGAAATATTTTGTTCCCGAAAATATTTTATTTTTGTCTTGAAAATTCTTACTCGTTCAGTCTAGCTCGTATCCAGAATCCTCCTGATTTATCATCATCCTAGGTTATAGAATGATTAATAAACACAAAGCACATAATATTATTAATAAAAATTTATTTTATTAATAACTAATTCTTTAAACTTAAATTCTGAACAATCTGGATTTTCTGGGTTGTTACACTTCCCCTGTTATAAAAATTTTGTCCTCATAATTTCTTCAAACTACACCCATACCGGGTCATCACATTCACTCCTCCTTCATGCAATTTTGCCCTCAAAATTTTAGCTTACCCTTCTTCTCAACTTCTCTTCAAAGAAGTTCTTATCTTTTAAACACTCCCTCACCATCATAACATATCAAGAATTATAAAGTAGAATGAACAACGAGGAATATAAGAATTCCTTTAAAATATTTCATACTTTTGATGAGGGGTCAAAGTGACCATGAACTCTTACTAGGTTTAATAGCATGACGATGTAACCTTTATTTTATTGTCAGTTTACAATAACACAGAAGGTAAACTGTGATGCCCCCAAAACAGGTATACATCACCCATCTTGAGTCGCCAAATACATGGTACATAATACAACTATAAACTTCTTTTATACAACTGTCGTGTAAAATACGAAAAAATATAGCTGAGAGTTTAAACAAGAATATTGTCTTCTAGACAATATGAAAGTAGTATGCACACAAGCCAATCATGTTTGATGATAAAGCATATACTTTGTAACAATCTTATTCATTTATTAATAAAAAGTATTAATTTATTAAAGGCTTTTAATTATCTACATGATGCTGTTTTATAATATGTGATAAACCCATAGTTTTAAGAAATGCTTTTAGAATAATGATGATGATCATTCTAATGAGATCTAAATTCTTAGAAAGCTTAAAACTAAAATAGTTCTCAATCATTGGATTACTAAATTGGGGATTAGTGAATTCGGATAGATTGGTACATACGTTGCTTGCTCATTGGATGAGGATGATTGATCTCATGATCATTTATGTGGAGACACTAAAGCAAGTATGTAGGTGCTTATTAGAGAATAAGTTCCTTTGAGCATTGGCTCGCTAAGGAATACCTAATGGAGTTTTACTTGCCTGTCAATAGGAATTCCTGTAGTGATAGTAGTACAAGTGATCCTTGGACTTGAGATCATCATAGTATCTTGTGTATGATGAGTTATACTTTAACTTATTCCTTAAGACCCTTAGGGTATATCAAAGGGTATGCTTGGGTATAATAAGTTATATATGGAGATAATGTATGATCGATAAAGAATCTACCACTTCTATTAAAAGAAGAGAAATGTCTATGTGATTCGATAAATGACAACCCTAGTAGTCCTTGGTTAAGGCGAATGAAATTAGAAAGGAGTTTCTAATTTGCATTATTTGGTGTTGTGCATTTAAGAGTCGAAATACATATAATTAAATAAAATAAGACTTGACAATTAATTCCATGTCTTATATTTAATTGGGATATTGTATGGTGGAAGGATTGAATTATGCGGTAACTATTTACTCAAAGGTTCTTTTATGATTAATGTTGAAATCTATATTATCTACGGAAAGTCGTTGATCGTTGGGGAGGCTTATCCTATTGTAGAATAAATATTATTTATTTAAATAAATTAATTGTTTAATTTATTTATTTAAATAAGATTAGAATTGTTCTAATTGATTTATTCACAACCGGTTTAATATGGAGAACCTAAAGGGTCACACCATAAAAGGAAGAATAATTATTTAAGAAGTTAATGGCATAATCGTAATAATATGTTATGTATATTTAATTTAATCTATGGTGATAGAATAAATTAAATAGCTTAATATTTATTATTTAATATTTTAGAAATATTAAATATAAATTAATTAGAGGAGTCTTATTAATATTATTACAATTATTATTATTATTTTAATTTCTAAAAGAGTTTAGGAATTAATTTAATATAAGTACTCTCATTTATTCCTAATTGGATTAGGAAGGAAAATTAAATAAAGGAGTTTATTTATACACGAAAATAATTTTGCAATTTGATTTAGATTTCATGAATATTACAAACCTAACAGTGGCATCAGAGCCAAACCTTTATGCGAATTATTAATTGTTTTAATTTGATATATATATATTGATATATGTTTAGAACAATTTAATTGGGCATAATTTTATTATATAAAATTTATTTTTTAAAAAAAAAAAAAAAAAAAAGGAGCCGAAATTATTTTTTTTTTCCTGCGGACTGTTGAAAAGAAATGATTAACGGATTTCCTTGATTCGCGGCCCAAGCTTACTTCCAAGTTACTATATTATATATATGATATATTTCACTTCTAAGTTTACAGGTTATCAAATATATATAATATATAAACTGACTATCTTATAATCATTTTAATATTTTTCAAGGGGGTGGGTTGTTGGCTACTTGGCTACTTGGCTACGCAGAATCTCAATTTTTCAATAACATGGATTCAAGTAATCATATATATTATATATATATAATATATACTAACACTGCTGTAACTATATATATGATATATATTTATACGGTTATATATATATATATATATATATATATTTTCTTACTTATTTTATAATTAAAATAAAAAATTTATTTTAATTTTAAAATAAAAAGTTTATTTTAATATTAAAATTAGAATTTCATGCTAACTAATTAGAGTTGGAATTGGATTCCATGATAACTAATTGGAGTTGAAATTGGATTTCATGTTTCCTAAAATAAAGGAGTTTATTTGTTAATAGGAAAAAGAATCAGTCTTTCCTTAAATAAAGGAGTTTATTTATGAATAGGAAACAAAATCAGTATTTCCTTAAATAAAGGAGTTTATTTAGATATGGAATAAGATTTCATATTATTCAAAATAAAGGAGTTTATTTGTGAATATGAAAAGAGAATCAAGTGTTTTCTTTGATAAAGGATTTTTTTTACATGGAATTGGATTTCATAATTAATTAAAATAAAGGAGTTTATTTTGATTAATGATTTTGATTAAAATAAAATAGTTTATTTTATTCAAAATTAGATAAATTAAAATAAAATAGTTTTATTTTGATTTAAATTTGGATTAAAATAAAGGAGTTTATTTTGATTCAAAATTAAATTTTATACTAACTAAATTTGCCCATTAAATTATATATATATATATATATATATATATATATATTAAATGTTTATTATTCATAAGATGAATATTATTTATTGATGCATATGGTGATGTGTATGATAATAAATGGGATTGATTATGGACTATTGACCAATGTGATTAGATTTTATTTTAGTTGGATGCATGAATGTATGGGTTATATTAAATGGGGTCTGCGTACCTCGTCTTCTTTAATTTTTTCTTAATGTAAATTCTAACTCCCTCCTATGTACTTCCCCTTGACTGCTGATCAAGGTTTCTATTTATTTTTAAATAGTTTTGTAATAGGAATAGTTAGAATTAATTTTGAAGAATTAGAGATCAAGAAGCAAGGAGCGCTTGAAGACCCGTTTGTAATGGAGCCCGGGTTTAAATGTAATAGTTATATTTAAATATTATTTCTTGCACCCCTAGGGTTTGACCTTTTGGTTCACTTGGTGGCTCTAGTGAACCAAACTAGAATAAAAGTCCATAATCAATCGGGTAGAATATATAGTATTCTATATGCATGCTTATAATTTATATATATTATATATTATGCAAACATGCTTCGCATGTTCATTAATATAACGCGTATTTTATATATATATATGCATGCGCTAAACAAGATGAGACAATTAATTACAAACCCCTCAATTTTTTTTATATATTAAGTCCTAAGCGTTCAAAGATATTTGGAATATCGAGCGTCGCCTTTCTAGCATGATAAAATTAATATAGTATTAAATATTTAATATGAGTTTGTTGTGTCACCACAAGGCAAGTATTAAGTATTTAAGATGTTAATTTATCACATTTGATGCTTATAAAGAAAATTGAACAATATTGTTTTGTTGTGTCACCACAAGGATGATATTTTTCTTTTTGAATATATGGAGTCTTTGGGTCGGACTTAACTTTGGATAATTTTGATTCGGATGTGCCACCACTTGATCAAAATAATCTAAGAGGCAAAAAGAAAAGGAGTTGCATAGTTGATGTAATTGACAAAAGTTGTCTACCTATTTATTTATATATAGTTTGTTGTGTCACCACAAGGCTATATACATTTGAAATGGGATCCTTATTCTCACTAGCAAATCTTTAATTAGATTTTGGCTTAGAACTATATAAGTGAGGTAATATAGTTTGAAGAAAATAGTGGGAGATACCAATTTAAAACAAGACCTAATTTATTTTGGTAATTAATAAAAGAATGTATGTTAAAATGTTGTTAATTACAAATTCATTTTCTGAGAATTTTACAATGTCTAAAATTACTATCATTGCGAAGCATATTAGATGCTAAATTAACTTAATCAATTAAGCGGTTGGTTAAGGAATTTGAGAATAATTCTCATGGTTGAAAAAGCTATCTTATATCCTTAATATGCCTATCCCCGCAATGGTTGCAGATAATGCCTCGAGGAAGAGATTGCTACTTTTAGAAAGTGGCAAGATGATGCATGATTGGCTCAATGCATCATGCTCAGTATCCATGAGTAACAAGCTTCAAAGATCGACTGAAACTATGGATACTCCTACTATATTTCTGCACATCAAGTAGTTGATGGTGAGGAAAGTGGGGACCGATAGATATCGAGATATCTAAGGAGCTCTTTCGATCTAAAATGGCCAATGGCACTATAGTACAGACAAAAAAAAATTCTTAACATAATCAATTTGATTGATCAATTAGGACAACTGGTTTTGTCATGGATGGAGAGTTGAGCCAAGATTTGATCTTGCACTCACTCCGGACTCCTTTCACAATTGTTGTGAATTTTTCATATGAACAAGCTAGATACCACCTTTTGATTTGCTTATCATGTTGAAAAATGTTGAGAGTCACTTTCAACCAAGAAAGACCGAGTCTTACTTGGTAGGGGCCAAAGGATCTTACGAAAAGAAGAACGATTCGAAGAAGGTATAAATAGAAAGGGCAAAAAAAACAAAGGATAATAAGAACAAAACTGATACGGATAGCAAAGGAGTTTGCTTCCACTGCAATAAGCCTGGACACTGGAAAGAAATTGCGAGAAGCATCTTGCAGAGGCTAATCAAAAGAAGCTTAGTGAAGTTTCAGTTACAAATACAAATTTGTTCATGATTTAAAATAAATTTTTCTTTAAGTCAAGGTTCTACTTGGGTATTGGATACCGACTTTGGTTATCATAAATATAGATTTATGAAGGGACCAAGCAGAAGTAGAAAGCTAAACAAAGATAAGTAATCCTATGTGTGAGAAATGAAACAAAGGTTGCTGCATTAACCATAGGAACTTATAGTTTAGCACTGCCTATGGGCAAATCTATTAAATCAATAAGTTGTTATTGTATTCCAATTCTCGTTGGAAACATTATTTCTATTTTATTGTTGGACAATAAAATCTTTGGTATTATATTTAAGAACAATTGTTGTTCTATTTATAATAATAATGTTTCGTATAGAACTGAAAGATTACTTAATGGATTTCGTATACTTGACTTACGTGAAAAATTATTTTGTAAATTGAACAAACTAGTATAAGAAAAGGAGATGATCATTCAAAGAGTTGAATGTATGTATTTATTGAAATACAAGTGTGAATTATTTGAAAGGTTCAAAGAATTCAGAAGTGAAACAAATTGGCAAAGTATTAAGATTCTTTGATTAGATCAAGGAATAAATACTTGTGCAATAAGTTTCTAGATCATCTCAAATGGTTTTTCTCATAATGGACACCTCATGATACGTAATAATTGATTGATGTATCTGAAAGGAAAAATTATACCTTGTTGAATATGGTACGGTCCAAAATGATTTTACCGACATTCCAGTATCCCTCTAGGGTCATGTCCTAGAAATGGCTACATATCTACGGAAAAGGTAACCTCAAAATCCAGCCCCAAGACTCCATAAAAGTTACGGACATGGAGGATTCCTAATCTTAAGTATGTTAAGATAAGTGGTTGTCCAACTTATGTGAAAAAGGTTTCAAAGGATAAGCTTGGGACAAGATTTGACAAGTGTCAGTTTGTGGAACATCCTAAAGTAAGTTTAGGGTATATGTTCTATAATTCTACTTAGCAAAAGGTGTTTGTTACGAAACACGCTGCCTTCTAAGATAAAGGTGTTTATCATTAAAAGGGGCTAGTGGGAGGATAATAGATCTTGAAGAGTTCAAGAACCACAAAACACTATAAGTCAAATAAGAGGAACCTATAGATAGACCTATTGTACCACAAACCAGATCGTAAATGCGGAATAGTACTTAGAAGATACCTAGGAGGTATGGATTCATCATGGATGATGATGATGAGGTACGCATCATAGAAGATGATGATCCAGAGTTACATACGATGAGGTAAGAGTTCTAGTGTGTACAAAAGGGTCAGTGGGAGCGTCGTGACATTCCTAATATTATATGTTGATATACTACGGATAAGGAATGACATACTAATGCTACAATCAGTAATAATAAAGTTGTCTAAACATTCCTCCATGAATGGTTTGGGAAGAGTATCTTAATTGGGGATAAAATCTATATAGATAGATACAAGAGGATGCTCGACTTAACCCAAAGAACGTATATTCATTTGATGCTAAAGTTGTTTAGCATGGCAAACTCCAAGAGATGTCTCATGTCGATGAGCTATGGAGTGTATCTCTCTTAATTGTCCCCACAGACTCCTGAAAAGAGAGGTCGCATGAGTGACAATCATGTATGCAATGAAATGTACGAGACCGATGTTGATCGGTCATATTATGGAGAAGTTCACTATGAGTCGTTGAAAACATCTTAAAGTGCTTAACCGAGCACTAAGGATGTGATCATATTCATGGTGGGTCTAAATTAAAACTAGAGGGCTTAACAGACTCAAGTTTTTCGTATGACCAAGATGATGAAAAATCCACTTTAAGGTAAAGCGTTATCTTGAGCAATTGGTACGTTGAATTGGAAAGGTTCCAAACAAAGAAAGAGTTCTTTGGTTTAGTGATAAAGACAAAGTATATAGCTATAAATGAAGGCGTAAGTTGATTGTTTGGATTAAAAGTTCATTACAGAACTAGGAATAGTTCCTAAGTCTCATCTTGGATCTAAACATGTGTTGTGGCACTTTCATTTGATTATAAGAATCATTAAAAGATGGGAAATCACTATAGAGTTAGTGGACTCTCATGAACAACATTACATATCCATTAACTAAAGCTTATCCAACAGCAGGATAATCGTCACTTAGAGAAGAAGAGTATGAGATACCATGACGATTAGCTTTAGTGCAAGTGGAAGATTGAAAGTAGTATGCACACAAGACAATCATGTTTGATGATAAAGCATATACTTTGTAACAATCTTATTCATTTATTAATAAAAAGTATTAATTTATTAAAGGCTTTTAATTATCTACATGATGCTATTTTATAATATGTGATAAACCCATAGTTTTAAGCAATGCTTTTAGAATAATGATGATGATCATTCTAATGAGATCTAAATTCTTATAAAGCTTAAAACTAAAATAGTTCCCAATCATTGGATTACTAAATTGGGGATTAGTAAATTCGGATAGATTGGTACATACGTTGCTTGCTCATTGGATGAGGATGATTGATCTCATGATCATTTATGTGGAGACACTAAAGCAAGTATGTAGGTGCTTATTAGAGAATAAGTTCTTTGAAGCGTGGCTCGCTAAGGAATACCTAATGGAGTTTTACTTGCCTGTCAATAGGAATTCCTGTAGTGATAGTAGTACAAGTGATCCTTGGACTTGAGATCATCATAGTATCTTGTGTATGATGAGTTATACTTTGACTTATTCCTTAAGACCCTTAGGGTATATCAAAGGGTATGCTTGGGTATAATAAGTTGTACATGGAGATAATGTATGATCAATAAAGAATCTATCACTTCTATTAAAAGAAGAGAAATGTCCTATGTTATTCGATAAATGACAACCCGGTAGTCCTTGGCCAAGGCAGAATGAAATTAGAAAGGAGTTTCTAATTTGCATTATTTGGTGTTGTGCATTTAAGAGTCGAAATACATATAATTAAATAAAATAAGACTTGACAGTAATTGTAAGACCCCGAAATTTTTAAATAAAAAGGAATTTCCTTTATTTATTATTTTGAAATAGTAAGGGTTGATTTGATTAATGTGGATAGTTAAGGGTTAAATATGCAAATATTTCAAATTAAGCAAGTGGTTATAAAATATTCATTATCGTGGGGGAATATTCGTTTGGTCGTGGAATATTAAATCTTTGTCGGGGAATATTCATCTGACGGCCAGTGTGACCGTGTGTGGGCCCCATAACGGAAAGTGATTGGATGAAGAAAGCGACAAATATAAGTTGTTTTTAAATAACTGGCGTAGTTGTTATTATCAATTATCTTGTTGGAATACCGGTGGTTAAAACACATTATTACGCGTTGTTGATCGGTAGCTTTGCGGTATTGCACCAATTATTGATTCTTACGTAAGAAGGCACTACTCAATAATGGTTCTGATAATTCTTATTCGATATTTTATTGAGTTAATAATTCTTTGCGTTGATATTTTATATTCTTTGTTGTTTGATAATTGTCATTACGGTATCTTTCATTATCGAAGCAATAATTCATATTATCTGAATAATATTATTAGATAACATTATTGGCAATGTCTAGAAAGTTACATCTAAGGAGAGGTTTGGTCACCTAATTGCGGCGCTTGAGAGAAGAAATTCTTATTGGAAAGCCCCTCTTTCTGGGAGGCTGCTGGTTGTCAATATTGTGATTACGTAATATTATTTGTGAATAATTAATTATTGATTTATATGATGAGGAAAATATTAATTTTATGTGGATATAGATGGAAAATTTTTAAAATGACAATTGTTGAAAATTAATATTTTATCTTTTTACGATAAAATAATTCATTTAAATATATTATTTTAATAATATATTAGCGGTGATATTTTACAACGAATGTGGGATATATGAGTATCTGAGGAGGAAGAGTATTTTTGTTGCAATAAATGTTTAAAACATGTTAAACATGTTGGTGGACCCCATTTATTGATTTGAAATTTGATTATATAGCTGTAAAATCGCCCGTTTGTGGATTTCGGTCAATTTCTATTTGGAATTTGGAAAAACATTCTTCTGCAAAGTTGTAGAGAATTGAATTTCCTATAAAAACTCGTGAGATTCGAATTTTCTGATGAAAGGGCTATTTATTATGAATTATTGAAGTTCGAAGCTCCGAAATAATTGATTTTTGGAAGTTTAAAATATTTAAAATAGGAAAAACGTTTTTGGAATGTTTAGGTGGCCTCATTTAACATGTGTAGGAGCTGAATTCAGTTGGCAAGTAATGCGTATGAGGTTTTGGAAAATAAATATTAATATTATATTAAATTTTACTGCTTTGGTGTTCTAGCGATTTTCTATAAATAGGGTCTTAGGTTAGAATTGAAAATCACACGAAGCTGAAGTTTTTCTCTCTATATTATCGGCGTATTCTTGTGAGTATTTTGAGTATACTTTGAGTATTATTGCTATACGGTGCAAGTCCAAGTCATAGCCTATATCAGGTGTTCATTTTTAAATCTTGATCTTTCGAGGTAAGGGATATTATTTTTTTCGTAATGATATTATTTCTTCAATATCATTATCTTTGAAATGTTGATCTGAAGTTTTTATCAAATTTGGAACTTTTTCATGTCGGGGTTACTATTCATGGGTTCTTATTCATGAGTTCTATTCACGAGTTACTATTCATGAGTTCTTATTCACGATTCTTATTCAAAGTACTATTCATGTAAAGCGTGAAGATGTTTTTGTGGAATTTCTATCTTTTGGTGTCTGGAGTTACTATTCACGTATATCACGACTATTCACGATATCTGACACTATTCACGTATCTGACTACTATTCATAGAAAAATAAAATTTCTTCTTTTTGTCCAAAATATCTATTACGGATACTAACTCGATTGTATCCATGTTTTGATCATTCTTGAATTTTACACCACTATGATTATTTTTGAGGTATTTTTGGAGGTGGATAAAACCAAGTACTGAATCCTTAATCCTTAATCCTTGTCATTTTGTTTCCTTTGGATTCGTTTCTTTAAAAATATTTTTCATCATCCTCGGTCTTAAATGATGATATTATTGAATATCTTTGGCTTTGTAGTGCAAAGATGAATGATTTCTGAAGAATATCTTTGGCTGTAGTGCAAAGATGAGCAGTGTTGAGATGAACATGGTGGATTGATTAATATCTTTGGCTGTAGTGCAAAGATGAACATGTGTTTAAATGAACATGACCGGTGATGAATATCTTTGGCTGTAGTGCAAAGATGAATATTTGATTCGAGATGTATATTGATTGATGTTCTGAGGATAAAATATTGATGATGGGTATTAAATTCATAGATTATAGTAGATTTCATTCTCTACGTAACTCTTCTATGAATTATTATTTCCGCTGCGAATATTGATCTGAAACTTGTTGTCTATTGTATTCTATCATATTTTTTCCTGTTGAAGACTAACGATAATTTGTTGTATATTATCTTAGTCATAATATTCTTTACTGGGCTAGTTGAGCTCACCCTTTTCCTTGTTGTTCCATTTTTTCTTCTCAGGAGGCGAGAATGTAGCGAGTACTAGTCGGGGTATGGAATGAAGGTTCTAGAGAGAGTTGTTTAGTAGTCCTCACCATTTTGTAAAATAATGAATCAATAATTATGATGGGGATTTATTTGCGTGTGGATATTGTCTAGAAGACAATATTATATTTAAACTCACAGTATATATTGTCGTATTTCACACGACATTTGTATTATTGAAGTTGTAGTTTGCTTTTTTGTACCATGTATTTGGCGACTCAGAATGAGTGTTGTGTATACCTATTTTGGGGCGTCACGGTTGGTATCGAGCTTAGGGATATGATCTCTGGCGGAGATCGGGGAATAGAACTAGGAGGGAGGCGAGTAAATCCTTCGCTAGTGTGTCCTACCTAAGCTTATTTGTTAGTTGGTCGAGTATATAGGGATATTATGTGATATATTGATTTCCTTAATTAACCCTTATTTTATGGCGGTATTTGAGAATGTCATTGAGAATATTAATGATGGAGTAAATGAGGCCAGTGGAGATGCTGTACTCACCAACGAGGAGAGCGTTAGCAGTGGCAATGTTCCTCTGTGAACAACACCATTGAAAGCGAGATGATGAGCGAGGGGATGTTTAGAAGTTTTTGCGGTTCATGCAAAATCGAGGCGAGGAGACTCGTGTTCAAAATCTGAGGAGGAAATGATAGCAATTCACGGGTTGTCACATGCAAGCGATTCAAAGAGTTGGGACCACGAATTTAAGGGAAAGCGGATCCGATTAAAGGCGGAAACATGGGTCAAACAAATTACCAAGATATTCGATGTCTTGGGATGCGGAGAACAGAAAGTTCCATTCGCCACCTTTATGTTAAAGTGGCGAAGCGATTCTTGGTGGGAATCATGAAGCGTACCCATCCGGTACTTTTCGGCATGTCATGGGAGCGTTTGAAGCAGTTAAATGACAAGTACTTCACGAAAGTATTAAATCGTATGAAGGAAGTGGAGTTTATTAGACTAGAAGCGAGAATAACATGGCGGTGTCCCGAAAGACGAGGCGAAGTTCGCGGAGTTATCGAGGTTGCACCTCATTTGGTGGAGAATGAGGAGCGTATGACGCGGATGTTTACGAGAGGTTTGAAACCCGAGCATCGTCGATATCTCATTTCTCATAAATTTTCTCTCTATTAGGATGTTGTCAGCGAGGGCTCGGTTGTTAGAAGCGAGATAA
Organism: Panax quinquefolius; assembly: GCA_020205615.1. Taxonomy (NCBI): domain Eukaryota; kingdom Viridiplantae; phylum Streptophyta; class Magnoliopsida; order Apiales; family Araliaceae; genus Panax; species Panax quinquefolius. The sequence continues at coordinate 105,186,200 of CM035157.1, forward strand.
CGATACGTTCAAGCGAGGGACCATAACGAGGATCATCACAGAAGATAGCGAGTCATCGAATAATAGCGATAACCCGGCGGAGAAAGAAGAATACTGAGACAAAGCGGTAACCACTCTGGTGGTAATCGTGGCCATGAAAATAGAAGAAGCGAGTGGGAGGAGATTTTAAAAAGGAGATTCAACAACGACCATGTGAAGGCGTCGGCGCCCGATAGCAACTAGTTTTAAGGAGAAGAGCGACCACCGGTCGTATATTCTACAAATGCGGAAAAGAGGACATATCGGTCAAAGCGCCCACAGCAGTTTAAGGTATGCTATAATTGTGGAAAGGAAGGACATATCGCTCGAGATTATGCGATATGAAACCTAGTTCAAGTGGGACGGTGACTCAAAAGAATGTCCCCGAAAAGTCAAAGTCAGCGGTTCTTGGAAGGCGTTTGTCGTGGCCGGTCAAAATGCGAGGAACCCGACGAAGTTAGCAGGTTAGTTAATTATAAATTCTTCGAAGTATATACCTTACTAGATATTGGTTCTACCCATTCTTTTATCTCTCTTACTTGCGCTCAGCGTTTGAACTTGACTACGGAGAAATTAAACTTTGACCTATCTGTGGAGACTCCATTAGGAGAAACTTTCATTACATCCGTTGTTTAAAAATCTTGCTTGATTCAAGTTGGCACTATCACATTACTGTTAACCTTATTTCTATAGAGATATTTGCTTTTGATGTGATTTTAAGGTTAACTACTCATCATGCCAAATTGATTGCTTTTTGTAAGGTTGTTAGTTTTCATATTCTAAGCAACTTTGTTATTGAATTCAAGCAATCAAACCATTGTAGTCAAACATTTTCATATCAAGCCATGAAGTCATTCGTTTATTACGGATGTCAAGTTTTCTTAGTCCATGTTATGGATTTGAATAAAGACACGTCGATTTGAATAATATTCACTGTTGTTATTGATTTTTCTGGCGTATTTCTGAAGAATTTCTTGGCTTACTCCCCAAAAGCGATATTAAATTTTGTATCGACTTTGAACCCGGTACAAAACTCATTTCTAAAATCTCATATCGAATGGCTCTATTGAACTTGAGGAGTTAAAAATTCAACTATAAATTTGGTACTGAGCCTTTATTTTGTGACTTCCTTTGTGGAATTCACTAAAGCGGAACTCTCTGTAGGGGCGTCATATTAGATGCGATAGTAAAGCGATAGGTGTCATTGTGGCGTCTTTATCCAAGATTGGGATATGAGTCGCAGTTGAGAGCAACCTAAGTCGATGAATCGAAATCGTAGCTTTCAGGCTTAGTTGGTTATTATCGGAGATTCGTTGAAGGATATTCTCGAATCGCTATTCCATTAACTTGGTGACTCGTAGAGATACAAAATTCGAATGGAGCGAGGAATGTGGGAAGAGCTTGAATAACTCAAGAAGAGACTCATTTGGCACATGTTACGACCATGCCATCACGGAAAAGCGAAGCGTGGTAGGCGGCGTGTTGAGTAGAAGATCGCAAGTATGAGTACGATAGTCAAAGATAATATAATTTACAAATAATAGAGATGGAGATGAAACTCTAAGTACCCGCGTGATGATATCTGAGTATAATCGACTTTAATCGAAAAGTTAAAGTTGCTCAAGCCATGGGCCGAGTGATGCATGATGAAGAAAAGTACAAGAAGGAGCTATTAGGGCGAGAATTGATGAAGAAGGAATACTTGAGTCCACTCTAGACTTTGTGTTCCTAACGACTACGATTTGAAGCATAGAATCATGATGGAGGCACACAACACATTGTTTGCAATCCATCTGGGAGTACCAAAATGTATTATGATCTTCAACATACATTTTGGTGGAGCAATATGAGGAGAGAGATCGCAAGTTTATCTCGAGATGTTTAACTTATCAAGCGTGTAAAGGCGGAGCATCTTGTACCTAAGGGTCCGTTGCAACCACTTGAGATTAGGAATGGAAGTGGGAACACATTACCATGAATTTCATTACTAATCTTCCCAAGGTTTCTCAAGGCATAGATGCGATTTGGGTTATTGTTGATAGATTAACCAAGTCTACTCATTTCTTACCGATCGAGAAACTTATTCCTTGAGCGTCTTTTTCTCGTATGTACGTAAATGAGATTGTGAGATTGCATGGCATGCCGGTATCCATAGTTTTGGATCGTGACCCAAGATTCACTTCAATTTTTTGGGTTAGAAAGCTATGAGCGCAATTTCTGATTCGATTTGGCATACCATCCTCAAAGCGGATGGGCAATCGAAAGGACTACTCAAACTCTTGAAGATATATTAAAACTCGTGTCCTAGATTTCAAAGGAAGTTGGGATAAGTACTTGCCATTGGTGGAATTCTCATACAACAATAGTTATTAAACAAATATAGGCATGGTTCCATTGAAGCATTATATGGACGAAAATGTCGTTCTCGATATGTTGGGATGAGGTGGGTGAAGCAACATTGTTGGGACCCGAGTTAATACATGTATGACTACCGAAAAGATCCAAATGATTCGACAGCGTATACAAAGCGGCACAAGATCGACAAAAGAGTTATGCGGATCTTCATCGAAAGGGCGTGGAATTTAATGTAGGGGATCGTGTATTGTTGCGAGTTGCTCCATGGAAGGGAGTTACAAGATTTGGGAAGAGAGGAAAGCTCGATCCACGATTTATTGGTCCATTTCAAATTCTTGATCGAGTAGGAAATGTAGCCTATAGACTTGCGTTACCTCGAGTATGTCTTGTGTTCATAATGTGTTTCACATATCTCGTACTTCGTAAATATGTGAAAGACCGAACCACGTTATAGAGTTAGAAGCCGGACGAGATAATAGAAGACTTAACGTATGAGGAGGTACTGTCAAGATTTTGGATAGGAAGGAGCATGTCCTACTGTATGAAAGGTTATACCACAAGTTAAAGTTTTGTGGAGAAACCATGCTATAGAGGAAATGACACAGGAGTTGGAAATGGAAATGAAAGTGAGGTATCCTCACCTTTTCAAAAACACCGAGTGCGTCACGTCGATTTCGAGGGCGAAATTTCATAAGGAGGGAGGTTGTAAGACCAGAAATTTTTAAATAAAAGGAATTTCCTTTATTTATTATTTTGAAATAGTAAGGGTTGATTTGATTAATGTGGATAGTTAAGGGTTAAATATGCAAATATTTCAAATTAAGCAAGTGGTTATAAAATATTCATTATCGTCGGGGAATATTCGTTTGGTCGTGGAATATTAAATCTTTGTCGGGGAATATTAAATGCGACATGGTATGCGACCATGTGTGGGCCCATAACGGAAAGTGATTGGATGAAGAAAAGCGACAAATATAAGTTGTTTTTAAATAACGGGCGTAGTTATTCACAGATTATCTTGTTGGAATACCGGTGGTTAAAAACACATTATTACGCGTTGTTGATCGGTAGCTTTGCGGTATTGCACCAATTATTGATTCTTACGTGAAGGCACTACTCGATAATGGTTACGGTAATTCTTATTCGATATTTTATTGAGTTAATAATTCTTTGCGTTGATATTTTATATTCTTTGTTGTTTGATAATTGTCATTCTACGGTATCTTTCATTATCGAAGCAATAATTCATATTATCTGAATAATATTATTAGATAACATTATTGGCAATGTCTAGAAAGTTACACATAAGGAGAGGTTTGGTCACCTAATTGCGCGCATGAAGAAGAAATTCTTATTGAAAGCCCCTCTTTCTGGGGCTGCTGGTTGTCGATATTGTGATTACGTAATATTATTTGTGAATAATTAATTATTGATTTATATGATGAGGAAAATATTGATTTTATGTGGATATAGATGGAGAAAATTTTTAAAATGACAATTGTTGAAAATTAATATTTTATCTTTTACGATAAAATAATTTATTTAAATATATTATTTTAATAATATATTAGCGGTGATATTTTACAACGAATGTGGGATATATGAGTATCTGAGGAGGAAGAGTATTTTTGTTGCAATAAATGTTTAAAACATGTTAAACATGTCGGTGGACCCCATTTATTATTTGAAATTTGATTATACTTTGTAAAATCGCTTGTTTGTGGATTTGGTTAATTTCTATTTGGAATTTGGAAAAACTTTCTTCCGCAAAGTTGTAGAGAATTGAATTTCCTATAAAAACTCATGAGATTGAATTTTCTGATGAAAAGGGCTATTTATTATGAATTATTGAAGTTAGAAGCTCAAAATAATTGATTTTGGAAGTTTAAAATATTTAAAATAGGAAAAACGTTTTTGGAATGTTTAGGTGGCCTCATTTAACATGTGTAGGAGCTGAATTCAGTTGGCAAGTGTGCGTATGAGGTTTTGGAAAATAAATATTAATATTATATTAAATTTTACGCTTTGGTGTTCTAAGCATTTTCTATAAATAGGGTGCTTAGGTTAGAATTGAAAATCACGAAACTGAAGTTTTCTCTCTCTATATTATCGGCGTATTCTTGTGAGTATTTTGAGTATACTTTGAGTATTGCTATCGATTGCAAGTCCAAGTCATAGCCTTTATATCAGGTGTTTGATTAGAAATCTTGATCTTTCGAGGTAAGGGATATTATTTTTTAGTAATGATATTATTTCTTCAATATCATTATCTTTGAAATATTGATCTGAAGTTTTTATCAAATTTGGAACTTTTTCATGTCGGGGTTACTATTCATGGGTTCTTATTCATGAGTTACTATTCACGAGTTACTATTAATGAGTTCTTATTCACGAGTTCTTATTCACGAGTACTATTCATGAAGCGTGAAGATGTTTTTGTGGAATTTCTATCTTTTGGTGTGAGAGTTACTATTCACGTATCACGCTTATTCACGTATTCACTTATTCATCTTATCTAACACTATTATTAGAAAAATAAAATTTCTTCTTTTTGTCCAAAATATCTATTACGGATACTAACTCGATTGTATCCATGTTTTGATCATTCTTGAATTTCACACCACTATGATTATTTTTGAGGTATTTTTGGAGGTGGATAAAACCAAATACGAATCCTTAATCCTTAATCCTTGTCATTTTGTTTCCTTTGGATTCGTTTCTTTAAAATATTTTTCATCATCCTCGGTCTTAAATGATGATATTATTGAATATCTTTGGCTTTTGTAGTGCAAAGATGAATGATTTCTGAAGAATATCTTTGGCTGTAGTGCAAAGATGAACAGGTGTTGAGATGAACATGACCGATTGATTAACATCTTTGGCCTGTAGTGCAAAGATGAACATGTGTTTAAATGAACATGACCAACTGATGAATATCTTTGGCTGTAGTGCAAAGATGAATATTTGATTCGAGATGTATATTGATTGATGTTCTGAGGATAAAATATTGATGATGGTTTATTAAATTCATAGATTATAGTAGATTTCATTCTCTACGTAACTCTTATGAATTATTATTTCAGCTGCGAATATTGATCTCGAAACTTGTTGTCTATTGTATTCTATCGATTTTTCCTGTTGAAGACTAACGATAATTTGTTGTATATTATCTTAGTCATAATATTCTTTCTTGGGCTAGTTGAGCTCACCCTTTTCCTTGTTGTTCCATTTTTTCTTCTCGGGAGGCGAGAATGTAGCGAGTCTTAGTCGGGGGTATGGAATGAAGGTTCTAGAGAGAGTTGTTTAGTAGTCCTCACCATTTTTGTAAAATAATGAATCAATAATTATGATGGGGATTTATTTGCGTGTGGATATTGTCTAGAAGACAATATTATATTTAAACTCACAGTATATATTGTCGTATTTCACACGACATTTGTATTATTGAAGTTGTAGTTTTCTTTTTGTACCATGTATTTGGCGACTAAGAATGGGTGTTGTGTATACCTATTTTGGGGGCGTCACAGTTGGTATCAGAGCTTAGGGATATGATCTCTGGCGGAGATCGGGGAATAGAACTAGGAGGGGAGAGACGAGTAAATCCTTCGCTAGTGTGTCCTACCTAAGCTTATTTGTTAGTTGGTCAGTATATAGGGATATTATGTGATATATTGATTTCCTTAATTAACCCTTATTTTATGGCGGTATTTGAGAATGTCGTGAGAATATTAATGATTGGAGTAAATGAGACCGTGGAGATGCCTGTACTCACCAACGAGGAGAACGTGCAACAGGCTGGCAATGTTCCTTTTGTGAACAACACCATTGAGCAGATGATGAACGAGGGGATGTTCATCCGATAGTTCGAAAATTGAGATTCTCGGAATCCAAATATTTTTGAATATTTTGTCTTTCCTTTATTGATTAAATTTTGCGCATTCTTCGGATCTCCGAAAACTGAAAAACACTTTTCGACGTTAAGCATTTTCCTTCACGTTTTCCCCTAACGTAGCTAAACGAATGAAAAGTACATAACAATACTTTTCGTCGTTTTTATTTCATCTGATTTTTGCACATTTTTTGAGAAAAACTTTTATCGACTTACTTAACTTTTCATGATATATTATCATCAAATCTTTTAAAGGAATGTCATTTCGACATACCGAACTCTCAGAAAGGCTTAGGTTATTCAAACCCTAACCCTTAGGGTTTCATCGGGTGAATAAGTGCCAATTTCTTCTTTTTCCCCGGAAATATTTTGTTCCCGAAAATATTTTATTTTTGTCTTGAAAATTCTTACTCGTTCAGTCTAGCTCGTATCCAGAATCCTCCTGATTTATCATCATCCTAGGTTATAGAATGATTAATAAACACAGAGCACATAATATTATTAATAAAAATTTATTTTATTAATAACTAATTCTTTAAACTTAAATTCTGAACAATCTGGATTTTCTGGGTTGTTACACTTCCCCTGTTATAAAAATTTTGTCCTCATAATTTCTTCAAACTACACCCATACCCGGGTCATCACATTCACTCCTCCTTCACAGAATTTTGCCCTCAAAATTTTAGCTTACCCTTCTTCTCAACTTCTCTTCAAAGAAGTTCTTATCTTTTAAACACTCCCTCACCATCATAACATATCAAGAATTATAAAGTAGAATGAACAACGAGGAATATAAGAATTCCTTTAAAACATTTCATACTTTTGATGAGGGGTCAAAGTGACCATGAACTCTTACTAGGTTTAATAGCATGACGATGTAACCTTTATTTTATTGTCAGTTTACAATAACACAGAAGGTAAACTGTGATGCCCCCAAAACAGGTATACATCACCCATCTTGAGTCGCCAAATACATGGTACATAATACAACTATAAACTTCTTTTATACAACTGTCGTGTAAAATACGAAAAAATATAGTGAGAGAGTTTAAACAAGAATATTGTCTTCTAGACAATATGAAAGTAAGTATACACACAAGCCAATCATGTTTGATGATAAAGCATATACTTTGTAACAATCTTATTCATTTATTAATAAAAAGTATTAATTTATTAAAGGCTTTTAATTATCTACATGATCTTTGTTTTATAATATGTGATAAACCCATAGTTTTAAGAAATGCTTTTAGAATAATGATGATGATCATTCTAATGAGATCTAAATTCTTAGAAAGCTTAAAACTAAAATAGTTCTCAATCATTGGATTACTAAATTGGGGATTAGTGAATTCGGATAGATTGGTACATCGTTGCTTGCTCATTGGATGAGGATGATTGATCTCATGATCATTTATGTGGAGACACTAAAGCAAGTATGTAGGTGCTTATTAGAGAATAAGTTCCTTTGAGCGTGGCTCGCTAAGGAATACCTAATGGAGTTTTACTTGCCTGTCAATAGGAATTCCTGTAGTGATAGTAGTACAAGTGATCCTTGGACTTGAGATCATCATAGTATCTTGTGTATGATGAGTTATACTTTAACTTATTCCTTAAGACCCTTAGGGTATATCAAAGGGTATGCTTGGGTATAATAAGTTGTACATGGAGATAATGTATGATCAATAAAGAATCTACCACTTCTATTAAAAGAAGAGAAATGTCCTATGTGATTAGATAAATGACAACCCGGTAGTCCTTGGCCAAGGCAGAATGAAATTAGAAAGGAGTTTCTAATTTGCATTATTTGGTGTTGTGCATTTAAGAGTCGAAATACATATAATTAAATAAAATAAGACTTGACAGTAATTCCATGTCTTATATTTAATTGGGATATTGTATGGTGGAAGGATTGAATTGTACGGTAACTATTTACTCAAAGGTTCTTTTATGATTAATGTTGAAATCTATATTATCTGGAAAGTCGTTGATCATTTAGGAGAGGCTTATCCCTATTGTAGAATAAATATTATTTATTTAAATAAATTAATTGTTTAATTTATTTATTTAAATAAGATTAGAATTGTTCTAATTGATTTATTCACAACCGGTTTAATATGGAGAACCTAAAGGGTCACACCATAAAAGGAAGAATAATTATTTAAGAAGTTAATGGCATAATCGTAATAATATGTTATGTATATTTAATTTAATCTATGGTGATAGAATAAATTAAATAGCTTAATATTTATTATTTAATATTTTAGAAATATTAAATATAAATTAATAAGAGGAGTCTTATTAATATTATTACAATTATTATTATTATTTTAATTTCTAAAAGAGTTTAGGAATTAATTTAATATAAGTACTCTCATTTATTCCTAATTGGATTAGGAAGGAAAAATAGTTAAAGGAGTTTAATTAATTATCCCTAATAAGATTAGGGAGCCCCTTTAATTAAAAGGGTTTAATTAAATAATATCTTATTTTAATAGGGTTACTTGATATCTTTATAAGAGGAGTCTTATATCGGATATCAAGACGATGTTATAATTCCAATGGTTGGAGAGTACGCTCTTTTTCTATAGAGATAGAAAAACTAGGGTTTAGCCAACCACTCATCTTCTTGAATCCTTCTTTTTCCTTGGTGGATCACCTCTAGAGGCCAAACACTTGGGTGGCTAACGTTGATCAAAGGAAGGAACCAAACCCGGTGGATTCAAGTTGAACGCGAAAAGAATTGGAGGTGAACTTGTACCTGAGGAAGCTCGGATCTTCAAGGGTATGATTCTTGTTCTTCAATTTTTCGTTTAATTAATAATTGTGCATAAAGGGTGATCCGGGTATATGGTTTGTAAAAATTTTAAACTCTGATTTTCCACGTTTCCGCTTATTTTTGTAATTTGATTTCGTTCATGAATATTACAAACCTAACACAATATCCACACTTAATGGAGTCCTCATTACAATTATTATCATACTATTTCACAGAATAGTGAGGACTACTAAAGCCACTTATCCTGGACCATCACTCTATTTCCCGACTCGTCCCAGCTATATTATCATTTCCTGAAGAGAACAATGAATGAAAAGGGTGAGCTCAACTAGCCCAGTAAGAAATATTATGACTAAGATAATGTAGAATAATTTATCCTTAGCCTTCAACAGTATAACAACTGATAGAATATAATAGACAACAAGTTTTAGATCAACATCTACAGCGGAATAAGAAATCCATTAGAAGAGTCAAGTAGAGCATGATATCTACTATCTTCTATGATTTAAAAAGTTTTTCCTCAATTTTATCGTTGAGACTCAGCTTAATAAATAAACCACATCATCGAATCATCCATGCACTACGGGCCAAGGATATTCATGTAATCATCAATGGTCATGATTATACCGAATAATCCCTGGTCATAATCATACCAACAACTGTCCATCAATGCACTACGGGCCAATGAGGACTTTTACCACATCATTTATAACATTACGGGTCATGATTATACCGAATGATCCACGGTCATAATCATACCAATCAACAGTCCATCTATGCATGTAAGCCAAAGATGACTTTCATCACAATATAAGTATGAAGATGATGACAACGATATAAACATTAATCAAACGAAATCAAATCAAATGAAATCAATGATAAATATTAAAGACTTTAAATTTATCCAGAGTTTAAAAATATCCAAATTGTCAACATGATACTACTTTGTAAAGTAAAATTCAAGAATAATATTCATGTACCAAAAATAATTTGGACAGAAAAGAAATATATTTTTCGGGTAAATAGTACCCCGTGAATAGTAGTACCTCGTGAATAGTACCCCGACATGAAAAGTACCCCAAATACCTGAGTGAATAATATTTAGGTGAATAGTAATTGGGTGAATAGTAACCCGTGAATAGTAACTCGTAAATAGTACTCCAGCATGAAAAGTGTCTCGAATACTCGAGTGAATAATACTAGAGTGAATAGTAATCGGGTGAATAGTAACCCATGAATAGTAACTCGTGATTAGTACTCCGGCACGAAAAGTGCCCCGAATACCCGAATGAATAATACTAGAGTGAATAGTAACCTATGAATAGTACTCTGGCATGAAAAGTGCCCCAAATACTCGAGTGAATAATACTAGAATGAATAGTAACCTCGACACAAAAAGGTAGAAATTTCACAATAAAATTCATACCAATATTCTGGCATAATGATATTAAAAGAAATAATATCATTTATGAAGAAAATAACACCCCTTACGAATATTGAACTGTGAGACCCCAAATTTTATCAATAAAGATTTAAATTTTGTCGAAATAATTTTTAATATTATGGTGTGAATTTGAGATAATATTATAGTTGTGGATAGTATTTATAAATTTTGCAAAGTATGCAAGTGGTTATATTATATTCAATTGGTGGGGAATATTCGGTTTAGCGAGGAATATTAAATACAACGACTCAATCATTGGTGGATCCCAGCGTAATTATTGTCGAATTTAGAAAGCGACAAAAAATATTTTATTGAAATAACGGCGGAAGTTTTACCGTTGATCTTGTTGAACTACTCGGTAGTAAAAAAATACGATGTCACGTGTGGTTGCATAGTAGCAATACGGTATTGATTATTGATGTTTATGTGAGAAGTCACTCGGTTTGATTCCATTATTGTCGATTAATAATATGAATTATTATAGCGATAATGACGTTTTGTTTTATTCAGTATTATTAACGTAATAAAAGCGAAACATCTTTTATATAAAGCGAGAATACTTTATTAAAGTTATTCTATAAATAGAATATATTATATTTTATTATGCATAGTGTTGCATAGTGTTTTGCATAGTGTTGCATAGTGTTTGCATAGTAAAATGTTTTTATATAAATAGAATATATTATATTTTATTTAAAAGCTTTTGCTTTAAATATGGACCGAGTCAGATTAAAGTAAATCAATACTGGACTGTTCATGGATTAATTACTATGCATTCTATTTTCCTATAAATAGAAGCTCATTCCTTCATTATTTTCTTACTTAATTCAATTCATGAAACTCTACAGAGATAAATTATAGAGAGAAGCTATGAGAGAAAATCTATAGATAGAAAGAAGAAGAAGATATACGGTACTTCACTACTTTGATATCCAAAGTGTCTTTTACGGTAAGGGGAATTATTTGTTGTGCCGTAAAGTGTTATTCTTTCTTATTCATGAAGAGAACTTACATTATTCCATTCATTATTATTACATTGGAATAACCTATAAAAGTGGTATACCCTATACATAACTTTGTATATCGGCATACCCTATACTTGGTGAAATCCTTATGTTATTCCATTCTTATTTATTACATTGGAATAACTTTGTATCTGTGAATCCCCTATACTTGGTGATCTTCTTCTATTATTCCATTCTTTATTATTACATTTGGAATATCACATGCGTGTGTTTTACAGGGACTGGTTCCATTGTTTATTATTCGCATTTATTATTACATTTGGAATATCACATGCATGTGTTTTTACAGGACTGGTTTCATTGTTTATTATTCAAAGCATTTATTATTACATTGGATCATCACATCGATTGTGAATTTCAATTTTTGGTTCCGTTATTATTATTCTATTGGAATAACTCCGTCATCATGCTAAATACCGCATGCATGGTGATTTCTTTTGTTATTCCATTCTTTATTATACCCGGTTAGTTAAAACTTTGACTTCTATACTCCATGAAATTAGTAGAATATCTTTGATATTTGCATTTCATCCATAGATCTTTTATGGAAATATTCTTACGACTATTCTTGAATTTTACTTTACAAAAAAAGTATCATGTTGACAATTTGGACGTTAATAATTCCTGGATTAAATAATTCTTGAACTTGTTTTATTGAATTATTATGTCATTGTCATCATCCTCACGTTATATTATGTTATCTTTGGCTTACGTGTATAGATGAACTTAGTTTGATTATGACCAGGGATCATTCGGTATAATCATGGCTTGTTATAAATGATGTGACAAAAGTCCTCGGTGTTATTGTGTAATGCGATGATGGATAGTTTTGGTATGATTATGACCGAGGGGTGATTCGGTATAGTCATGACCATTGATAATTTGATGAAAATCCTTGGCCGTGGTAGTGCGGGGATGATTAGATGTGGTGGTTTATTTATTAAGTTGAGTCTCGTGATAAAATTGATGAAAACCTTTTAAAACCTAAAAGATAGTAGACTTTATTCTCTACTTAACTCTTTTAATGGATTGCATATTCATTGCCGATTAAAGCTGGTTGTCTATTGTATTTTATCGGTTTAACATTGTTGAAGACTATTGATAATTTATTACGCATTATCTTAGTCATAATATTTCTTCTTGGGCTAGTTGAGCTCACCCTTTCTTTTCTTTGTTCTCTTTGAAATGAGAATATATTTGGGGACGAGTTGGGGAAGCAGTGATGGTCCTGAAGATAACATTAGTAGTCCTCACTATTACGTGAAATAGTGTGATAATAATTGTAATGAGGACTCCTTGAGTATGGATATTGTCTAAATGACAATATTCCTATTAGAACTCTCAGTTTATGTATTGTCGTATGTTACACGACAGATGTATAATTAAGTTTGTATTTGGATTTATGTACCATGTAAGTGGCGACCCAAGATGGGTGGCGTATACCTAATTTTGGGGCGTCACGGTTGGTATCGAGCTTAGGATATGATCCCTAGCTAAGATGCTGAGATAAGAACTAGGAGGGAGAGGCGGGAATTCCTTCGCTAGTATGATCTACTAAGTTTATTTGTTATTTAATTGGTCATCGGAGTATAGGGATAATATTTGATATATTAATTAACCCTTGTGTTGTGGCAATGTTTGGAAATGGCAAATTTGAAAATATTCACAATGGAGTGAATGTGACCAGTTGTGACACCTTTAATCACTAATCGAGGTTAATGTAGTGTCGGGACGAGGAACAAATTAGAGATATCCACGTAGTGAATGAAGAACTAATTGTTGCTTTTTGAGCTAGTTCTTGAGGTAGCGGTGAAAGTGAGGAAGAAGAGGAAGAAGAGGAACACGAGGAGAATTGGTTAGAAGAAGTTTATGATCAAAACTTAGAATTACAAAATCGTGTTCGTGAGCTAGAAGAACAGTTGAAGAACGGCAAGCGATTAGGTGGAACAAAGGGATACAACAATTCAAAATTGGGTTACCCGATATGTGATGCTCGAACAAAATCACGCTTTGGCGGGGTGTAAGATATTAAAGTTGGAATCTTAGAATTTAAAATCAAAGATCATTGAAAGAAGAAACAATCGAACGAAGGAGAATAGGCGATGCATGGGTAAAAGGCTGCTGTAGCGTTGATAGTGTAGAATAAGATGTAGATCCAATAAAGCCAAAATAGATGAAATTGACTTTGCTTTTTGGACAAGAATTGGGAGAACCAACATCGAATTCAGAATTACCACATGCATAGCGGTCAACCCGAATTCGATATGGATGGGAGAATAATGATTCAAATCATGGATCGAGAATGTGAAGAAACACTTAAGGGTGGAATGTACCCTATAGTAAAGTCAAACTTCGGTAATTTAAGCGAGGCGTTTTGTGAAAACCGAACGAAGTTATTACAGGTAAATTAATTATAAATTATTACGAAGTCTATACTTTATTCAATACAAGTTCTACCCACTCTTTTATTCTACCTAGTTGTGTTCAATGTTTAAATTTGACTCAAAAAATTAGACTTTGATTTATCTATTGAAACTTCGTTGGGAGAAACCTTCGTTACCTCCATTGTTTATTAATCTTGTTGTTTCAAATAAACACTTTCACGATCTTATCTCTTTGAAAATACTTGCCTTTGAGGTAATTTTTTGAAAGTGATTGATTAACTACTCATTATTCTTTTTGTAAGGTTGTTAGCTTTCATATTTCTAACCAACTTTGTTATCTGAATTCAAAGTAACCAAACCCTAAAGTTAATCAACTTTGTTATATCAAGCCATAAGTAAAGAGCCCCGAACCTTTCGTTGTCGACTTCCTTGTGTGGAATGCACCGAAGCCAGACTTTCTGTAGGCGACATCGTGAATGAAGATGGCAAGTTTATAGGTATCATTGTGAGGTGCTATCTAGGTTAAGGGATAGAAGTCACAGTTGGTATCAATGTGACGTCTATCCAAGTCTTGAGACGAAATGTGATTTTGAATGATATTTCTATCATTAATAAATTTCTTGGCGTATTCTTGAAGACTTCTAGCCTACCCTAGAGCGTGAAATCGAATTTTGTATTGAATTTGAAGACAAAACCCATTTCTTAAACCCTCAAATATTTCTTCAACTAAAATGAACAGTTTACGTGGTTTATGATGAAAGTCATAATAAAAGCATTGGACTAATGAAAATCATGGGTATATGAAGTATTAGTAAGTGTTATGATGAGTTATGTGGTTATTATGTGAAAACATGAAAGTTTCTTAGAAATCACAAAGGGTTGAAAAATCAGATTTTGGTGAAAAACGTAACACGAAATTCAATTGACCATATCTCCTATTATATTTTGAATTTTTGAGTGTGGTCAAGTCCTAGAGTTAGATCTATGAGTTACCTAACTAATCCAAGTGGAATTACTGGAAAAGGTGCTGTAGATTTTTGTGTGGACTGATTTTAGCAAAGGAGTGCAAAGCTGCAAAAATCGAAAAAGCTGCTGCCATGATTTTAGAGGGGCTGTTTCGGCCACTTAAATTATGAGAAAAATTCTGGCCTTTTGGGACATGAAATTATATGGTATAAAGTACCTCCTGTCCAAAAATGAAGCTCATTCCGACTTAAAATGAGCAAGTTATGACTATTTCAATATTTAGGTTTTTCAAAAAACGCTATAACCAAAGTTCTATAACTCAGATGACCATGAAATTTAAACTAGAAGCTCACGTTAACATATGTAAGGTCCTGCCAAGATTTGGGAATTTTGGAGTTAAACTTGAGGTAGCTAATTTCTTAAGGAATTAATTAGAAATTGATTTTTAAAAATAGTAAATGAATTTTAAAAATTCGAGAAAATATATTTTCATTATGGGACTATATTATGCTAAATCCCAGAAAAGAAATATTTTGGGACTGATTTGGTATTTTTATGAAAATAGTTTAATTACGAACATATGAGTTAAATATGTTATGTGAAGTAACAAAGTTGAAAATAGGATTTTATGGCTAGAGAATCCTATATAGAGTATATACATATTTTTTGAGGATTTGATAATTGGTGATGATATCTTATGAGTATGACATTTTGAATGATTAAATGCATTATATGGTAAAGCGTAAACAATTGAGATAAATTATTTATAAATTTAAGAAGTGATTAAAATATTGTTATAATATTAATGATATTAGATTATGAGATTATTAAGTGATTGATAACATGGGGATATTCTTGAATCTCGGATAAATTATATTATAAATATTTAATATTTATCCTTTATCTCATTTGATTGATTCTTTATATCATTATCCTCATGTTTATATTATGTTTGAAAGTCATACGTGGCTGTGTAGTGCATAGATGGACTTGGTATGATTATGACGAGGATTGTTGGTATAATCATAACCGTAATTGAAAACACGATTATCTTTGGCCGTAGTGCATGGATAATTTGTGGTCGTGATACTAATGAATACACGATTATCTTTGGTAGTAGTGCATGGATAATTCGTGGTCGTGATCTTAATGAATACACGATTATCTTTGGCCGTAGTGCATGGATAATTCGTGGTCGTGATACTAATGAATACACGATTATCTTTGGCCGTAGTGCATGGATAATTCGTGGTCGTGATACTAATGAATACACAATTATCTTTGGTCGTAGTGCATGGATAATTTGTGGTGGTGATCTTAATGAATACACGATTATCTTTGGTAGTAGTGCATGGATAATTTGTGGTCGTGATACTTAATGAATACACAATTATCTTCGGGCCGTAGTAGTGCATGGATAATTTGTGGTCGTGATACTAATGAATATACGATTATCTTTGGCTGTAGTGCATGGATAATTCGTGGTCGTGATACTAATGAATATCCTTGGCCTGTAGTGCAGGGATGATTCGATGATATGAATTAATTATTGAGCTGAGTCTCAGCAATGAAATATTAATTCATGGATGTGGTAAAAGTCATCTTTGGCCGTAGTGCATTGATAGACTTGGTATGATTATGACCAAGGATTATTCGGTATAATCATGATCGTAATTGAAAACACGAATATCCTTGGCCAGTGGTGCATGGATAATTCGTGGTTGTGATACTATTAAGCTGCGTCTCAGCATTATTGGTTTTATAGTTGTATATCTTTAGCCTGTAGTGCAAAGATGAATTGTTAATGAATATCTTTGGCGGATTGCAAAGATGAATTTAATGTTTTCAACGATAAAGGTATTCAAGGTATCCTCGCCTCTTTATCATACCAGGTACGTACCCTAATTTCGAGGGCGAAATTCCATAAGGAGGGGAGATTGTGAGACCCCAAATTTTATCAATAAAGATTTAAATTTTGTCGAAATAATTTTTATTATTATGGTGTGAATTTGAGATAATATTATAATTGTGGGTAGTATTTATAAATTTTGCAAAGTATCACAGTGGTTATATTATATTCGATTGGTGGGGAGATATTAGGTTTAGCGAGGAATATTAAATACAACTACTCAATCATTGGTGGATCCCATAATGTAATTATTGTCGAATTGAGAAAGCGACAAAAATATTTTATTGAAATAACGGCGGAAGTTTTACCGTTGATCTTTGTTGAACTACTCGGTAGTAAAAAAATGCGATGTCGTGTGGTTGCATAGTAGCACTACGGTATTGATTATTGATGCTTATGTGAGAAGTCACTCGGTTTGATTCCATTATTATCGATTAATAATATGAATTATTATAGCGATAATGACGTTTTGTTTTATTCGTATTATTAACGTAATAAAAGCGAAACATCTTTTATATAAAAGCAGAATACTTTATTAAAGTTATTACATAAATAGAATATATTATATTTTATTATGCATAGTATTGCATATAGTGTTTTGCATAGTGTTTTTTGCATAGTGTTGTATAGTGTTTGCATAGTAAAATTTTTTATATAAATAGAATATATTATATTTTATTTAAAAGATTTTGCTTTAAATATGGACCGTCGATTAAAGTAAATCAATACGGACCGTTCATAGATTAATTACTATGCATTCTATTTTTCTATAAATAGAAGCTCATTCCTTCATTATTTTCTTACTTAATTCTTTGAAACTCTAGAGAGAGAAATTATAGAGAGAAGCTATAGAGAGAAAATCTATAGAGAAAAGAAGAAGAGTATTACGGTACTTCACTTACTTTGATGATATCCGGTGTCTTTTTACGGTAAGGGAATTATTTGTTGTGCATCTGTAAGAGTGTTATTCTTTCTTATTCATGAAGAGAACTTCATTATTCCATTCATTATTATTACATTGGAATAACCTATAAAAGTGGTATACCCTATACATAACTGTGTATATGCGGCATACCTATACTTGGTGAAATCCTTATGTTATTCCATTCTTATTTATTACATTGGAATAACTCGTATCATGTGGAATCCCCTATACTTGGTGATCTTCTTACATTATTCCATTCTTTATTATTACATTGGAATATCACATGCGTGTGTTTTTTACCAGGACACGGTTCCATTGTTTATTATTCGCATTTATTATTACATTTGGAATATCTCATGCGTGTGTTTTACAGGACTGGTTCCATTGTTTATTATTCAACATTTATTATTACATTTGATCATCCCGCTTGTGTGAATTTCACACATTTGGTTAGATTATTATTATTCTATTGGAATAACTTTGTCTGTCATCAAGTAATCTATGCATGGTGATTTCTTTTGTTATTCCATTCTTTATTATACCCGGTTGGTTAAAACTTTGACTTATACTCCATGAAATTAGTAGAATATCTTTGATATTTGCGTTTCATCCGATATCTTTCATGGAAATATTCTTACGACTATTCTTGAATTTTACTTTACAAAACAAAGTATCATGTTGACAATTTGGGACGTTAATAATTCTGGATTAAATAATTCTTGAACTTGTTTTATTGAATTATTATGTCATTGTCATCATCCTCACGTTATATTATGTTATCTTTGGCTTACGTGCATAGATGAACTTAGTTTGATTATGACTAGGGATCATTCGGTATAATCATGGCTTGTTATAAATGATGTGACAAAAGTTCTCAGTGGCCTGTAATGCAGTGATGGATAGTTTTTGGTATGATTATGACCAGGGGTGATTCGGTATAGTCGTGACCATTGATAATTTGATGAAAATCCTTGGCCAGTAATGTACGGGGATGATTAGATGTGGTGGTTTATTTATTAAAAAAGTCGAGTCTCAAATGATAAAAATTGATGAAAACCTTTTAAAACCTAAAAGATAGTAGACTTTATTCTCTACTTAACTCTTTTAATGGATTGATATATTCAGCATGCATTAAACCGGTTGTCTCATTGTATTTTATCGGTTTAACATTGTTGAAGACTATTGATAATTTATTACGCATTATCTTAGTCATAATATTTCTTCTTGGGCTATTTGAGCTCAACCTTTCTTTCACCGTTTCTCTTGAAATGAGAATATAACCGGGACGAGTTGGGGAAAGCAGTGATGGTCCTGAAGATAACATTAGTAGTCCTCACTATTACGTGAAATAGTGTGATAATAATTGTAATGAGGACTCCTTGAGTATGGATATTGTCTAAATGACAATATTCCTATTAGAACTCTCAGTTTATGTATTGTCGTATGTTACACGACAGATGTATAATTAAGTTTGTATTTGGATTTATGTACCATGTAAGTGGCGACCCAAGATGGGTGACGTATACCTAATTTTGGGGGCGTCACATGAACGAAAATAATATTCCTTACGAATATTAAACGAAAATAATATTCCTTACGAATATTTAAACGAAAACAATGAATATTGAACAATAATAATATTCATATGAATATTAAAAATAATTTCTCTTCAGAATATGAAAAACATAATAACCCTAACCTTAGAAGAAGATTGGATACTAGAGTAGTGAAGTAGCAGACTACTCTTCTTCTTTCTCTCTATAGCTTCTCTCTATATAGCTTCTCTCTCTATAATTTCTCTTGTGAGTCTTAGTGAATTGGTTAGAATGAAGGAAGAATGAGCTTCTATTTATAGGAAAATATAGTTTTGATAATTGGACGTTTTGGGGCTCGAAATATTACAGTACAATACCTTCATCTTTTCCTTCATTTTTAATTTAGTCCTGCAAGTATTATCAAACTTGCACCACCTCCCCTAATAGTACATCATGTGAATCAATAGTTCAATCATGTGAATCAATAGTTCTATACATGTGAAAATACGAATTACAGTATAGTACCTCCATCTATACCTCCATTTTTAACTTAGTCATGTAAGTATTATCAATCTTGTACCACATCCCCTAATAGTACATGAATGTGAATCAATAGTACACACATGTGAACAAATAGTTATAAGCATCTGAATTAATAGCAATTAATTTCTCATTTATCTGATTAATTACCCGATTGGCCAATATAACTTCCAGACATCAATTATTATCGAAATAAATGTCGATTTTCACTAACACTAATAATTCCAACACAATGGAACTATCAATTTCATCTTTAATCAACACGAACTTATTCATCATTAATATTATAATTCATAATATTTAACAACCAGGTCGTTCCCAGGAAAGAGGGGGCTTTTCAATAAGAATTTCTCCTAATTAGCGCGCAATTAGGTGACCAAACCTCTCCTTGACAGAACTTCTAGACATTGTCAATATTGCAAATAATAATATGAATAAATTTGTCGTCTCAATTATTGATTTAATAATATAACATATTATACAATGTTGATTCATTTATGACTTATTCCATAGCGCATTGTTACTACATTTTATTCAACTAATCCTTAGTTGATGTTCGTTAAACTCTAAATTACCTTGAAACTTATCCAAACTAAACTTACTTTGGTGCGGACTTGTATTCTAAATACTGAGATGAACAACCCTATTATGGGGGATACTTTAGACATATCGTTTAAATGTTTATGCACAATACATTGTACGAATGGTTGATCCCCCTAAGTACGAGGAGTCCCTATAGTCTTATGACTGTTAAAGTTTATGTTGAAAGAATACTTATAACTATGGACATAGTTCGTGGTCTTTTGACCCTCAGATATTTATTTCAAATTCCGTTCCTGATTATTATTGATAAAGCACATTATTCAGTTCTATTGATCCTAATCGTTTGGTAGTTGATATGATGTTTATTCATTGTCATTTCAAGTGAGCATTGTTTGCTCACTCTTGCTTATATAAATATTACAACTAAAGTAGAGAAGGTCGATGAACCTACCACCAGTAAAGGGAAAGGAAAGATGAACAAGTATTGAAGACTTGTAAACCTGTTGACTTTTATATTGCCAGACTTTATTTTAAATCTTGTGATGTAATTATTTAATTTTCCGCACATGATGTTTGTATTTAAAGGTTAGATAACCTAGGAGATTTTATTGAGCTTATTGATGTAATCCTTTAATAGGAAGGTTTATTATTAAATTTTATTATATTTGGGTAGTTAGACATGAATGTTTTTATCAAGTGAACACCAAATCTTGTGGGAATGAAGTACCCGGATTTGAGGGTGTCACAGTTCCAGATGGGAAGCAATTCATTGTTGGTGGATAAGGTAAAGAATGCACAACTTTACGATGAAAATTTTGAAAAGATAAGAAGGAAAGTGTCTATAGGTGAAGAAAATAAGTTTAAAGTTGATTTGGAAGGATTACTCTGATTCAAAGGGAGAATTTTGGTTCCGCCAGTATCAAAAATTAATGAGGAAATTTTGAGTGAAGCTCATAACTCACGATATATGATTCACCCTAGAAGTACGAAAATGTACCAGGATCTCAGACGTCATTTATGGTGGTCGAATATGAAAAAGGATGTTGCTGAATGTGTGGCGAAATCCTTAACGTGTCAGAAAGTTAAAGCTGAACATCAAAAATCAAGCGGATTGTTGCAACCGTTAGAAATACCGGAATTGAAATGGGAGCATATCAAATTGATTTTGTGGAAGGTCTTCCAATGACTCAACAAGGTTACAATGCAATCTGGGTGATTGTCGATCGATTGACGAAGTCGGCACACTTTTTTCCAATCAAGATTAGATTTAACCTAGATCGGTTGGCTAAACTGTACGCGGAGGAAATTGTTTTGAGACATGGTGTTCTGGTGTCCATTGTATCAGATAAAGATCTATGATTCACATCAAATTTCTGGAAACGACTACAGGAATGCTTGGGGATGCAATTAAGAATGAGCATAGTGTATCATCCTCAAACCGACGAACAAAGTGAGAGGACAATCCAGACATTGGAAGATATTCTCAGGACATGCATTATGGATTTTTAAAGGGAATTGGGATGACCATCTACTGTTGGTTGAATTTTTCTATAATAACAATTATCACGCAAGTATTGACATGTTGCCTTATGAAGCGTTGTACAGCAGGAAATGCAGAACTCTGTTATGCTGGGATGAAGTTGGTGAACGACAACTGTTAGGTCCAGAATTAGTGCAAAAACTGTCAAGATTATCAAGGTGATTCGAGTGAGATTGATAGCTGCACAGGATAGGCAGAAGAAATATGCTGATCAACACTGACAAAATCGGGAATTTGAAACCGATAGTTTGTTTTCTTAAAAGTGTCTCCTTGGAAAGGGAAAATCCAGTTTGGTAAAAACGAAAAACTAAGCCCAAGGTTTATAGGTCCTTTTGAAGTGTTGCGACGAGTTGGTGAAGTGGCGTATGAGGTAGCTCTACCTCCGGAACTAGAACATATTCATAACATTTTTCATGTTTCGATATTAAGACCATATAAGCCCAACTATAAACATGTTATAAAATATGAACCGTTAAATTTGAAAAAAATCTGCCTTATGAGGATGTTCCTGTTCAAATAGTTGACAGGATAGATCAGGTTCTTAGAAACAAAATAATACCTTCTGGTAAGGTAATTTGGAGAAACCACAGTGCTGAAAAAGCTACATAGGAACTTAAAGATGTTATAATGAAAAATTATCCTCAATTATTTGCTTAATCTTATATAGCGATTTTGAGGACAAAATCTTGTTAAGGAGGGAAGAATGTAACGAATAAATTTATTCAGTTGTGATTCTGAGGACAGAATCCTTTTAAGGAGGGAAGGATATAACGAATGAGAATTTAATTTGTAATTTAAAAATATTATCGAATTAAATAAATATTTTAATTGATTTATTTATTGAGATAAATAAATAATTGATGAAATTGTGGTGTAATAATTTAGTTAAGTGTGTATGTTAACTAAATTAATGAATGGTAATTTTATTATTTGAAGATTTAATTTAATAAAATAATTAAATTAAATGAATTATTTAATATTTAAGGAAATAATTAAATTAAATTAAATGATGTTCTAGTTTAATTTAATAATTAAATTAGATATGTAGTAATTTGTTAAGTATAAGTATAATTATAATGGAAATTATAATTGTAATTGTAAGTTATTAAAATTAATTAAATAAATGTGTGACAAATGGAACTATATAATATAAGTAATATAAAAATAAATTAGAAATCTAATCTAAGGTGTAGCCAAACATGGCCTTGTGGCCTTTGGCATAATATAACTGATAGGCTCTTTGATTTTTTAACTGAAGTATACGTGGGAGAGAGGCCTATATCAGTTTAATCCTATGTGTATTCTTTTTCCTAAGGCTAAAGAACAGAGAGGTAGAGAGAAAGAAACACAGAGAAAATTGATAGAGAGTTAGAGAAGAAATTGAGAATTTTGCTGTGAGTTGGTCAAGAGGAAGAAGAAGGATTTCTAAAACCTTGTTATCATCTTGCTAACAAAGGATTAAGGTATAATTTATCCTAATTCCAAATTTTGCTTTGCAATATCTATTTTCTATTAATTAGAATTCTTGTTGGATTAGAGTTAAATGTTGGTTATATATATGTATAACCTATTATAATTATCTAGATATGATGTTGAAGTAATCAAAGTTTGTGTAAATGTGTTGATGAAGAGGAATTTAAGTTTTGGTTTTGTAATTTTATTCTCTGTAATTGACTTTTTTTGGAATATGGTTTGAGGTGTTGGTTATATAGATGTGTAATTTGATAATTGTTATATAGAAGCCGTATTGAGTAATCAAATTCATGGAGAAATGGTTTGTAGAAGAAAATTTAGTTTATAGTGTTTTATGTGTACAAAGTGGCTTATTTGAGGCCAAAATAAATGTTCAATTCTGATTATAATCTTCAAATTGGTTGTGAATTGTGTTAGTATGTCAAAAAAAACAACGCAATTGAAATGGCTTAATTTGGTTAAGAATTGAAGGTTTGGTGATTGAAATTACTAAATGAGTTGAAATTGAAGAAAATGGCAAAAATATGATTTTTAATCCTCTAGAATGTGGTTTGTGATGTTAGAATTGCTTTATAAATATTTGGTTTTTTGTATTTGGGTTTGGTTAATTGGGTGTTGGGTGAAGAAATTGGGATTTTTGGCTTAGAACAGAGACTGTATTCGTGTTTATAGAAAGCCGATTACGGTGTCGGCGTGAACGCTACCTACTGGCGCGTAGCAGGTCTTCTTCTTGTGAGACATCTTAGAATTAAAAAGGTAGCCATGGCGCGGTCGTGCTAGTGGTCAAACAGACCCAATAAGGAACTGTTAACAGTATAGTTGGGAAATGTTAACTTAACATACTTGAATGATTGTAGAGGAACCTAAAACATGTTATAAGACGTAAAAACATATTGTAATCTGTAACAACCCGATATTTTCTATACAAATAAATTAGAAATTTTGCGTATAGATTTTTTTATTATTTTAAATATGGGGAATATGTGCCAAGATAGTGTGTGTGTGTGTGTGTATGCATTTATGTGATATATTTATTACATGAATGATTTTAACTAATTTTATTTTAAATTTTTGATTTTTATAAACTATATTATTATAATAATTAATTTTATAGTAGAAATATTTTTATTAATTATTTTCCATGAAAGTATAATTATATACTATTTATATAATATATGAAATGATTTTTAGAATTATTATAATAATTATTTTATTATATGAATTTTGTTCGGATTATTAGGTTAATTATTTTAACTTAATTAATAATGTTAAGTATGACAAATCGTCAGATATGGAATCCAAACCCTAATTTTGGATTTTTTATCAAGGAATGAAAATAATAATATAATATTATTTATATTTTGATTTTTCAGTGCTATAATTATATACTGTATGTATGTGGACTGGCAATGATTGGTCAGTTATGGTGTATTATGTCAAACCCTAGTTTTACTGTGGAAAACCCTAATTTGAAACCCAATTGTGAGTTTAAGACTATTATATAACTATGTTATATGATTTTTTTTGATTGATTAGGTCAACCCTAATTAACATTTAGATTTATTAATTTTTTGAAATCCTATTTAGTAATTATAAACCCTAATTGCTAGATTAGCAATGATAATTATAATTATTATATAATACCCTAATGTTCATGTATGATTAGAACCCTAATCAAATTAAGAAAACCCTAATTACAAATTTTAGGAACTAATTTTATTTTATTTTAAATCCTAAATGAAAGCTTTGTAACCTAATTATACATTAGGTGAGACAATTAAATAACCTTAGGGTTATGGTAATAAGGAAATGTTAGTATTTAATATGTATACTAACTTAAGTGAATAATCTTGTTATTTCAAGTGACTAATAATTTTAAACCTATTTCTAGTAAACCTAATTAGGTTATGAGCTAAAGTCACATGTATAAGTAATTAAATTTCATAAGATTGGGAATGGCAACCCTATATAAACAATTTGGATAGCATATATTAAAATTGTTAGACTATGTTCATTACATGGCCCAAAACAATTAAAGGAGAAGCCCAAAAGAAATAAAATGCAAACCAATACTTAGCCGGCCACTTGATTAAAGGTATTTTAGACTTTTGATTAATCAAATTTGTGCATTAAAATAAAAAAAAAAATGGAGGAGATAATGGGGCAAGGGGGACCGGCTAATTAGGCCATTTTAGGCAACAAATTATGCTTATCAAGTTCCTTAAATAATAAGTCTTACACACAAGTACATGTGTGTCAATCTCTCATTGGTTGGAAATCTATTAAGCACCCTTAATCACATGATTAGGCTAATTGAAGAGATAAGGTGTAGTCTTTTATCCATGGGATAATAAAAGTATGGGGGATAATAGTTAATCACCCATTCATTTGCTAGATCATTTTCATTTCTCTTATTCTCCTTCTTCTTTTTTCTCCCAAGCTAGCAACATACAAGAGAGAGAGAGAGAGAGAGAGAGTTTCAGTTTTGTGAGAGAGGGAGAGGTGTGCTAGTTGCTTAATGCACCCTAAGATTATAAATTACTTTGGAAGATCAAGAAGGATAGCAAATAAAACTAGGTGAGGTTCTCATCCATTCTTTTTCTTATTCTTCTTCTATTTTGTGTTATAGCATGATTTGTTAGAGTTGTGGATTAATACTCAAGATACCCTAGTTCTACATATTATCATGTATGGAACTAAGTCTCTTGAGTGTTAGATCAAAGGTTTAGAGGAACAAATCTAGCAAGTATTGAAGCCATGGGGACTATTTTCCCCAAAACAGTCCACATAGTGTGTTAAGGGTTCAAAACCCTAAAATAGTTATTGTTCCCATTTTTCTTGGGACTGTTTCGGATGGTTGCATGTCTTTTAAAAATCTGGAAAAAATCACAGAGGTATCTTAGGAAGTTATCTACATGTAGGAAAAAGAACGGACACATTTTGATTTATAGGTTGTGCGTAATGGCTATTTCTGTAAAGGACTCCGAAATATTAACATTCGAATATATCACTGTGTATACACTGGAAAATTCCGAAAGTTTTACAGTAGGTTCATATATGTTATGAGAGTATACCTAAAAATTTCAATATTGTCGGAGCAAAACTCGATTTATGAAAAATGAAGCAAGATCCGAGTGTTTTGGGCATTTTAAAAATATTAAATCATTTTCTGAAATTCCGGAAAAATTTGGAAATCATGGTTGGGACATATACTATCCAAATCCAGAAAATTAAAATTTTTGTAATCAGTTTGCTATTTTTCCTAAAAATGATTAAGTTATGAATAAAAGTAAATAAATAGTTAAATGATGTCTTAAATAAGAAAATTATGATTTTAATGCTTGAATACTCCTAATATATAATATTATGACTATTTTAGGACTTTTGGTAATTTATAATAAGAATATTATTTATGACCTTTTATGGATATTAAATAAGAGGTTTAATAAAGGGTGAACAATTAGAATAAATTGTTTATTAATCCAAGAAATTGTTAAAATATTATTATGATATTAATAATATTAGAATATGATATTTTAAGTAAATAAAAATATTAAGATTAAAACTTTGTTAAAATATTATTAAATGGTTAATAATATTTGATTTAAGCATTAATAAATGATTAAAGTATTATTAAATGATTAATAATATTAGATTAAAATATTAATCTTAGATTAAAATATTATTAAAAGATTATTAGTATTAAATTAAAGTATTATTAAATAATTGAAATATTATTAAGTAAATAATAATATTCGAGATTAAATAAAATGTTATTAATATAATAACATTAGTGAAGGAATAAAATATTATTAAATGATTAATAATATTAGTAAATAAATAAAATATTAATACGATTGGTATATGACTAAAAGTATTATTAATTGATTAATGATACTAAAGCATAAGTAAGATATTATTAAAGTAATAATATTAATGCATGATTAAAATATTATTAAGAGGATTAATAATATTAGTAAAGTATTAAAATATTATTAAGATGTTAATAATATTAGTAAAAGCGAATAAAAGTGTTATTAGTGAACTAGTAATACTAAGAGGGAATTAAATATTATCAAGATTAATAATATTAAGTGAATTAAATATTTTAAGTTATACTTAATGACGTTTAATAATTTAAGAAATAGTACATTAATATTTTAATATTAATGGTAATTATTTAAAATGATTTTAAATGTTTTAAAAATCATTTAAGGGTAATATAAATGTTTTAAAAATATTTTGAGTTATTATAAATAACTTTAATATTTTGGCAATGGTTTCATTAATAGTTAAATAATAATTAAATGATAATAGAATTGTTTAATACTTGAATCATTTAATAATGATTTTGGTGTTTGAAAATTCATGATAAATTAATAAATGTTTATTAAGTTATTTAAAAATAATATATTTGATATTCTGAGATATTGAGTTACAGAATAGAGTTTAGACTCGATAATTACCCGATAAAGCTGTCGGTACACCGACATATTTCAGAAATTGATCAAGACTTAGATATTTTAACTGTATTAATGTTTGTTTGTGATGCAATAACTGTTGAACATGTGTGATAATGTGATTAGGTTATGTGCTGACTACGAAATGCAGTACTATATGTTATAGTATATTGTTCTAATAGAGCGAATGATCTGATTAATGATAGGTCGTGATATAAAAGATAAAACTAAGTTGCGATTGTTACAAGCAACGCGATCGAGTAATATCTTACCTTTGCATTTTCTTTATGCAATGGACATGAGTAAGAATGTTTCAGAATTATATTATTACTGTACAGATTATTAACCCTATATTATATACGCTCATTGATTATCAACATGTTAGTATATGGTAATTCAGATATATATTTTGTTCATTAATTTCTATAAATGGTTATACAAGTGTCCCCACTTGGGTAATCATTGTGCTTAATCACATGTTGATACACCTTTGTTAATTACCCAGTATATATATATATATGTTGAATTATAGATTATTGTTGAACAAGATAAAACCTAACTATTATCCAACCGAATTGCTTTGGTTTGGAACCCTAACAAGTATGAACATCCCATTCATGGGAAAATTTTTATGTGCCCAAGGCAGCCAGAGTGAACGATAATATCGTTCTAGTAATGTAGTATTGATTAATACAGGGTACAACGGGCTGATCACCCTCCGTGAATGTAAGTTATGACGGTTTACGAATGAAGTTCTGCTAAACCTATTCGAAAATAAAAATAATGTTCATAGTATGTCCCCTTAACCCTATATATAGTCAGTACGTAGTTTCAGAAATTTTAAAGAGGGTTGTTATGTTATTATTATCGGTTCAGATTACTTCACAACTATTGATTTGTTGTAGAAGGATAGTATAAAGAAAACATTTAAATTCTTTCAGCTCATATATATATAATTGTTATTACTTGTTGGGCACTCAAATGTTCATCCTTGCTTAATTTAAATGTTTTCAGCTAAGTGTGAACAAGTAGAAGGCTCGGCTAAGAATAAAGGGAAAGGAAAGGTTGCAGAATGAATTCAATGCCATTTTATGTAATAGTTATCTTTATTAAGACAAGTATGAGATATATTACCTATCGCGTATTGTGAGGAATGTATTAAAGGTTGCGTACTTGGGATTTAGACTTTGATAAATATGTAAATTAAGTTGGTATCTATATTATTGTTATTATTATTAGTATTATTCCACTCATAGAAATGGTATCATAAAGCATCGAGTTCGGGTTTCAAGTACCTGGATTTGGGGGACTTTATATAATCACAACGTCGAAAGTATAGATTATGAATTAATAAGTTGTGAAGGTCCGTGATGAGATGTCATGAGAATTGAAGTTATTTTGCAATCACCATGTCGGGTACTGTTATATATAATTAGGAGTTCAGATTCATAGTACGTAAATGATTAGAATAATCATGTCTTAAGCTAAAGATTGTAAACTTGACTAAAAACGAAAAATAAACCAATGAAGTTAGTGTTAATATAACTAATTGGTATTGTGACCTTAATGGTATGTGTAAGGTATTTGGCGAATGTTTGTAATAATTGTGTAGCGTACACATGAGGCACGTTTCCTAAACCCTAAACTTATGTTGAGCAAATTTCTTGGTTCCATCTTGTTTATGATTATGCAAGCTCTTGTATTCTAATTCTTTTACATTGAGCACCTTTCATATTTCTAACTTGATATCGTTATGTAAGTTCCACAACTTTTATTGAGCAAGTTCCTAACTTTTATTTCTTGCTCTTCAAAGCATAAACTGTTCAAGTTCATTGTTTCAAATGAGATTTTCTAATTCTTTTGGATGTAACACTTTGTATATACAATGTCTATCCAATCGTATATTGTTGATATTCAATCTTCAACTTAATTATTGTTGTTCAATCTTATATTATTGAGTTGATGTAATAACCTGGAGAATCCGGATTGTTCAGAATTTAAGTTTAAAGAATTAGTTATTAATAAAATGAATTTTTATTAATAATATTCTGTGCTTTGTGTTTATTAATCGTTCTATAACCTAGGATGATTATAAATCAGGAGGATTCTGGCTACGAGCTAGACTGAACGAGTAAGAATTTTCAAGAGAAAAATAAAAAAATTTCAAGAACAAAATATTTTCTGGGAAGAAGATGAAATAGGCACTATTCACCTGACAAAACCCTAAGGGTTAGGGTTTGAATAACCTAAGCCTTTTCGAGATTTCGGTATGTCAAAATGACATTCCGTCAAAAGACTTGACAATAATATATCATGAAAAGTTAAGTAAGCTGATAAAAGTTTTTCTCGAAAAGCATGCAGAAATCAGACGAAATAAAAATGACGAAAAGTACTGTTATGTACTTTTCATTCGTTTAGCTACGTTAGGGGAAAACGTGAAGGAAAACGCTTAACGTCAAAAAGTGTTTTTCAATTTTTCGAAGATCCGAAGAATGCATAAAAGTTAATTGGTATATGAAAGACGAAATATCTAAAAATATTTAGATTTTGAGAATCGCAGTTTTTGAACTGTCGGACAAATTTCACAAGACGGAAGCTTCGTGAATAGTAAGGAGGTGGAATAGTAAGGATGTGTAAATAGTAAATTAGGGGCGAAATGACTATTTTGCCCCTAGCTTTGAAAATCTATAAAAGGAAGCTTATTTTTCATTTGTTGGTGATTTTGAAAATCACCAACATTTGAGAGAGAGAGAGAGAGAGATTTTGGATGAGGAAGAAGAGGAAAATGAGGAGGAAAAGTTGGCTCGTGAGCAAATTTTGTCCGAGGGAAGGAGATTAAAGAAGAAAGGTAATCCGAAACCTAACTTCTATATAATTTTTCCTTAAGTTTCTATGTTTAAAATATAGATTAATGAGAATAAGAAGTAAAAGATGTTAGGAATGATTTCATATGGTTGAAATCAAGAGAAAATGAAGAAATAAGAATTAGAAGTTTATTTTATAAATTTCTTAAGGAAGTATAAGATTCGTAATGAATTTGAGCGATCCGAATGAATCATATGAACGATTCAGTGAAATAAGTAAGGAATGGTGTTTTATAATATCGAATTCCAAGAAAAAAGTGAAATCATAATCAAAATATTGATTAAAAATGAAGAACAAATGAAGAACACGAAGAACAAGCGAAGAACACAAAGAACATTGTTGATGGGCAAATTTAAAATCATCGTAGTGTAATTGTTGTTGATGGACATTTAAAACCATCGCGTATAATTTAGTTGCTTATTGCTTGGTTAGGAAAGGTAAAAATGTTCATGAAGAACGGATTAAAACGTAGCTATAACGACGTTAAGGCAAAAATTTTGTAAAAGACGAACGAGAATTAGAAATTATGTAAATGAACCCGAACGTATAGGGTTTCATAATAATGTAAGAGAAAGTAGAAAATGTGAGTCGTGGACTCAAGAACAAACGAGTTCCGAGTATGGATGACCGAATTACGGGCGAACGAACGAAGAACATTAAGAACGTAAAAATGAATGAAGGATAAAGATTAAGCCAATCGAATAGCATGTTAACAGATTCAGGATGAAGTTTTGACTGAGGGGGATTGAAGTACATAAGAAAAGGAAGAAAATGACTTTGGAACGACCTCGTTCCAAGTTATAACAAATAAGTTATGAGATCGGGAAGTAAGCATCTCAAAATAATTTAACACTTAGAATTTTTTTTCAAGAATTAGGGCTTGGCGCCGCAGCGCCAGCCATGCTTTGTAAGGTGGTGTCGTAGCGCCAGACCGGGGAGCTGAGCACTGCAAACTCATGTCGCAGTGCGAGTAATAGTAAGGATGGTGGCGCAGCTTGATCTTTGGTGGCGCCAGTAGTGCGAGAATTGTGAAGGAGCCGTGTGCATGGCACGGAGATGCGAAGCGAGGCTAGTGATGAGCTTTTAACTGCTCAAATCCTGGGAAAAGTGTAATAAAAGCTAATGAACATATAGTTCATCGAATGTAACACTTAAAAAAGCGATTTAAACCTTAGATGAAGGTTAAACGCAAAGATTTAAACGAGATTAAAAGACAAAGAATGTAAACGCGGGTTACGGAACCGATATTCGGGGACCGTAGTCACGATAAATGAACGTGGGAGATTGGTATGGTTATGATTCCTTAGACGTTGAGTGATGAGGATAGTGAATAAAATTTCGATGTTATGTTGTAGTAATGAGAGATAAGTGTAAAGCGTTTAGATGCTGTGAACGCAACGCTGTTGCAATGAATGATCAGTCTTAGCATACAACGAACGGTATGACTTCGACATTAAGAACGAGTAATGAACGTGGGGTTCATGTAATGATTAACAAAAGTATCAAGTAAGATATGATTTATCAAGAAAGCCGTAATGAACGGTAATAAGATTAATAAAAGCTGAATGTGAGTCGTATAAAGAATGAATCTTGAGGTATGGCATTTAGTTGCCAGAAAGCCATAAGGAATAAGAAATTAACTTAATGAACGTTATAGTTTAATGGTTCGGATAAGTTAAGATAAGTTTAGATTGTGGTACAATAGCAACCTTTAATGGTTGACATATGGGAGATGGGCTAAACAATTCCTTCAGAGAGTGAAGGTATATACAAAACTGGCAACCGATCTAACTCACTGTGATGGCAGTGTAGATGAGATGAGAACTTGTTTATTGGTTGTTTATGGGAAACCACTTAGAGTACCATATGGACTACTAGCAAAGACACGATGTGTGCTGAGTCCTAAAGAAGTTATAAGAAGAAGATAAGAATGCAAATCATTAAAAATGATGAACGTATGAGTAAGACATCTCCGTATGTCATGAAGCCGTAAAGCGGTAATGAAAGTTGGTCGCGTAAACGTAAATTGAAAGAACGCGAACCCTATGAAGTAAAGTTAAGTTTAAACCAATGCATAAGTCAACTATATGACTAATTGGTGTGTGTGTTATTTCCTTATGTGTTTTATACGGAATGAAATGAGCGGTTTAGCGTAAGATGTAGCTGTGTGTAAGGGAAGTTTCCTAACTTCATTCATATTCTAAATGAATTCTAGTTTCTTAAACTTTTTAGATGTTAGACTTGAGAAGTTTTGTCAATGTGCAAATGTGTGATATTTGTACAAGGTGGTAGAATGTATGAGGCCTTATGCCACAATTTGAACACTTCAGTGTTTATATGAGATGAACTGTTCTATTTATACATGCACCGTTATTGTTAAGTCTGTCCTATCGATTCTAGGCAGACAGAATGTGTATGAATAAGGTAGAGGAATAAAATTATTTCAAAGTAAATGTGAATAATGTTTTAAAATGATAGGAATCGAGATTATTCCTATTATTCAAGCTACTTCAAAACCTTTGTTCGGATATCGAAGTTCTAAAAGAATGTTTGAATTCTTGAAGTTGTTTGTTCAACTGTTATGACTTGCTGGGCAATTGAATGCTCACACTTTCTTTAAATGAAAAACATTTTCAGCGTACGATGTTAGAAGAACTTAAGGATCCCGCAAAGATCAAGTTGACCGGTGTCCAGATGAAGTGTCATTCATTAGGAATGAGCGTGAAGATCAAGCGAAGACTTGTAATGTAGAATGATAAAATTAAACTATAGACTATTTTAATGAATTGTTATGTATCCTTGGTGGCGGATAAAAGTCACTCTTATAAGATAAAAAGAATAATGTAATTATCATTACTTGTAATGAACAAGGTTGTAAGGTATTAGAACCTAGGAATTGAGAATGTATGTTGTTATATTTCAGTATATAATGATGTATATTTGGAAAGAAGTGGGACCGTGACGTACGAAATTCGGGTATAAAGATAGACTGAATTTTGGGGTGTTACAAAGTGGTATCAAAGCTGATAGGTTATAAATCTTAGGTATGAGTACCTAAGACTGTAATCGTAGAGAAAATGGTAAGAAGATCGTTGAGTTCAACGATTAAGGAAGAAGATCACCACATGATCATAGTGAATTATAGTAACAGATGATCTGTTAAACGATGAATGATTTATAGCTAATACTATGAATGAATGGTAATATGAAGTAGTACAGGAAGAAGAATTCAGATTGAGTTGTGAAGGATTGCATACGAATTAAAGAAAATTCGTATTAAATAAAGAGAAATTTAGAAGTTGTAAAATTTCAATTGAGGACTCATGTGATAGCTGAGTTGTATGAACCTTTGTTATGGGCAGAGGTTTTTTCTTCGGTATAACAACTGCTTAGCTTATTACAGTGATAATCATTGGAATATGTCGCGCTATCAATATGTATATGATGAGAAGGTGAATCTTTACTCATGTATATACTTGATAGGTAGAGAACGATAAAGTAGGTGCGAGTTCTTGAAACTCATACTTATGGTAAGTTTGTGACTCATAATAATATGGTATATTTTTGAACTTCTCAGCGAATGGACACCTATGGTCTAACTGGGATAGTTCTTAAACTCATATTATTGTGGAAAGTTCCTGAACTCATAATATGTGGTAAGTTGATGGACTGTACTAAGGTATAGGGATGTTTAGACTGAAAGCGTGTATTTTCAGTAGAATTAGCATTGAAGGTGTTAGAGAAGATTAGTATTGTCGCAGGTAAGACAATGAAGGAAGATGGAGACTAGGATATTCCAAGTCATCTAGCTATGCTAGATTTCGAAGTTTATTGAAATCATGCTTATGTGTGCGCGTTTTGAAAATGAAAGAATTGGTTCAACTTTTAGAACCAATGGATTTTAAAAGAACTATTCTTGGTATGTCTATGCTAATTGTTTCGGCTAGACAAAAATTGATTTAAAATATCAAAATGAATTTTATATCATTCAGTGCATTTAATGCAAAGATGGTAAAAGGATGGAGTTGTTAATGCAATTAAACCTAGTGTTGGATGTGATCTTAGGATCAACAACCCACTATGGTATGATGTATAATAACGAAGTCATAAACTGACGAAGTCCTCAATGTACTATAAAAAGTGCGGTATCATGACGTCATAAAACGTTTTGATGTATTGCGAAAGAATTTAAAGAAGTAGTCGACGTCAATTGATTTAGCTAGTCGAATGTTTCAAGTTGATATCCAATTTATTGGTATGGTCTAAGCTACTTGATTTGGCTAAGACAAATGGTATGTCATGTTTAAAAGAAAATCGAGCTTTCTTTGAAGAAGTTATGCAAAACCAAATTGCTTTGGTACGGAATCTAATGATTTAGTTTGAGGTGAACACACCCCGAAATGGGGTTATATAATGGGTTGATCGCCTACGTATGAAAGAGGTAGTTTATGTGAGATCCCGAATTTTATGAAATAAAAGTATTCAATTTTTCTATTTTGGTAAATAGTTAAATTGTTAAAAGTTTAAAGTTAAGGGTGATATTTGAAAATTTTGCAAAGTAAGCAAGTTATCATAAAATACCCGGTGGTAATAGTACAGTAATACGTGCGGTTGCATAGTAGCACACGGTATTAATTATTGATGCCTACGTAAGAAGTCACTCAGTTTTGTTCAATTATTGCTACAGTAATTATTGCATCATATCTCTTATATTATTGATTCAATTATTGTCACAGAATCTGGTAAGGTCATGCTTTAGGAATGAACTAAAAGCATAAACATTGAATAACATAACATACCTTGCTTGTACATTATTAAGCTAAGGTTAGAATTTTGTTTAGAATTGAGTATTGAGCATGCATAACAAATAGTCAATTGAACGATAAGACTTGTTCAACATTAGTGTATCAGAATTTAGAAACTTGCATGCTAAATAACAAGTTAAAGATTAGGAAAACTTGCTCAATATCAAGAGGTAAGGTTTAGGAGCTTGCACAATATAAGTAGAGTTAAGAAACTTGCACAAAGAAAGTTTAGGGTTAGAAAACTTGCCTTGTGTGTAAGCTAAACCGTAATAATTTGATTCACAATATCCTAAACACATGTCATTATGACACAATTAGTTACTACATTGTATACAAGTAAATATCTATTTCATGTATGGATTGGTTTTTATCACATAGTCAATTCACATTAGTAACGTAATAAAAAAACTCGTTAATTGTTAATAATATACTCATTCTTAGCATTATAATACCACAATTAACAAAAATTACATTTTATCAGTCATAATATTACATCATATCAAAATTAAAGAATTTGTGTAATTAAAATACACTTTCTGGTCATTCTGCTAACAAACGCTATGGTGCGAGTCACAGGCCGGGGTTGGCGCTGTGATGCGAGTTTGGTGATGCGGTGCTGAGTTTGGCGTTGCGGCGCCGAATTACAGTTTTGGGCACAAAGAATAGAAATAAAGCTAATTTGACCTGTATATTAATTTCTAGCACCTAAATTAACACGTATAACTTACATAGATTACACATAAACATTATCCATTATATATATACTGATTTCAAACAACTAAACCACAACTTCAGAAAATTTAAATTCTTGAATGCCATATTTTAAACCAAAACTCCATTTTTGACATTGTTTGACAAAACTAACACTGTGATCACAATTATGCACCAAATTAATTTATTCCAACTACGTTCTCTTCGTTTCTTACCGAATTAACATATTCAAGGCTCAATTTATTTATTAGCTTACAATCAACTATCAATTTTGATACTCCTACAAGCCATGTTCATACACATCTTCACTGTAAAACCATTTTTTTTGAACGTAAATTAGCATATAATTCCTTGTCTAAATACAACTCTAACACCACCAATACATATAATCACAAGTTATCAGTTGTATATCAACAATAAAAAAAATTAATTTGAATTCACAGAGCTTGAAAATTTATGCCGTAAAATATATATATATATATATATATATATATATATATAATATTAAGGTTATGTAAAAATACCTTCTCTTGCTTGGTTAACACTTGTTAGAAGATAACTTGCAATTCACAGAACCTTTCTCTCCTCTCAACTCTCTCTAGTCTCTCTCAAATTCTCTATATTCTTTCTTTCTTCTTTTCTTCTTAGGCTTAGGCCAAATACTTTTTACATAAAAAAAAACTCAACTCAACGCACACACCCAAACATCTAAAATCGACGTTATAATAAATATACAAATAAGTTATCAGTTACCAAAATTAATATATATATTATTCATATTTTATTTATTTTAATTAAAATTCAAAATTCAAAATTCAAAAGCCATAAGGCTTTGTTTGGCAAAAACTCTTTTAAAATTAAAGACTTAATATCTTTTAAGTCTTATTTGGCAAAACTAAATTAAACTCCTTTAATTTATTTTTATAACTAATTTATAGTATAGTTTATTGTCACACTTTTATTACCAAATTAAATTAAACATTATAATAATTCATTTAATCCTTATCCACTCTCTAATTTAATTATTACATTAAATTAGAATATTATCTCATAATAATTAATTTCTTTCACTCATTAATTATTTATTTAACAAATAAATAATTAAATCAAATCAAATTAAACAAATATTTATTCAACAATAAACACATCAATTAAATATTTATATAATTCAATAAATATTTAAAATTATAATTTAAAATTCTGGATTGTTACAGGAACAATTTTTCATCTGATTCTGTCAGATATTTAATTTCCAACTCCATCTTGTCCATTTCTGCTACAAGCTTTTCCTGAGCAGTCAACATCATTAATTTCTCTCGCCCCTTTCTACTTAAGGCATTGACAACAACATTCGCCTTTCCAGGATGATAAAGAATCTCCCAGTCGTAGTCTTTAATCAATTCAAACCATCTTCTCTGTCGCATATTCAAATCTTTATGTGTAAATATATACTTCAGACTTTTATGGTCTGTATATATCTCACACCTCTCTCCATAAAGATAGTGCCTCAAAATCTTCAGAGCAAACACTACTGCAACCAATTCTAAATCATGAGTCGGATACCCTTTTTTGTAATCTTTCAATTAACGTGATGCATACGCAATAACTCTGCCATTCTGCATATGCACACAGCCTAGTCCTTTATGCGATGCGTCACTATACACCACAAAATTCCCTGTATAATCAGGCAATGATAACACAAGTGCTGAACTCAATCTCTTCTTTAATTCTTGAAAACTTTCCTCACTTCTTCGTCCAAACAAACTTAACTACCTTCCTAGTTAAATTTGTCAATGGTGTTGCGATCTTGAAAAAGTCTTGAATAAAACGCCTATAGTAACCTTTTAATCCCAAGAAACTTCTTACTTCTGACGGTGTCTTCGGTTGTTCCAAATTGATTACAGCTTCAACTTTTGACTGATATACCAAGATTCCGTCTTTGTCAATAAGGTGCCCAAGAAATTGTACATGTTCTAGCCAAAACTCACATTTTGAGAATTTAGCATACAACTTCTCTCTTCTCAATATCTCCAACATCACCTTTAAATGTTCAACATGTTCCTCCTTGGTCTTAGAATACACCAATATATCATCAATAAACACCACTACAAATTTGTCTAAGAATTGTTTAAACTCCCCGTTCATCAAATCCATGAACGTTGCAGGTGCATTGGTTAAACCAAATGACATAAACAAAAACTCATAATGACCATACCTAGTTCTGAATGTTATTTTCGGTA
Source organism: Panax quinquefolius (assembly GCA_020205615.1). Lineage (NCBI taxonomy): Eukaryota > Viridiplantae > Streptophyta > Magnoliopsida > Apiales > Araliaceae > Panax > Panax quinquefolius. Next base: position 105,224,603 of record CM035157.1, read on the forward strand.
CATCCTCTGGCCTCACCTTCAGCTGATGATATCCACTTCTTAAGTCTATCTTTGAGAAATATCTCGCTCCCTTCAGTTGATCGAACAAGTTATTGATTCTCTGTAATGGATACTTATTTCTAATTGTAACCTTATTCAACTCCCTGTAATCTATGCAAAGCCGCATTGATCCATCTTTCTTTTTAACAAACAACATCGGCGCTCCCCATGGCGACATGCTCGACTAGATATACTTCTTATCTAATAATTCTTGCAACTATACCATCAACTATTTCATCTCTACTGGGACCATTCTATATGGGACTTTAGATATCAGGGCCGTTCTTGGTGCTAAATCAATCACGAACTTGATTTCTTGATCTAGCGGAAGTCTAGGCAAATCGTTTGGAAATACTTCCGTAAAATCTCTAATGACTGGTATCTCTTCTAGATTCACACTCTTCTTCTGAGTATCAACGATGTAGGCTAAGTATCCTACACATTCTTATCTTAGTAACTATCTGGCTTGCATCACCGTCAGACAACTTTCTTGTCTAGGTGACTTGCAACCAAAAAACACTACCTTTGGCGGAGTCATAAGGTTAACACATTTCTTTAGGCAATCAATTACTGCCCCATAATTGAATAACCAGTCCATTTCCAGTATAACATCAAATTCCCTAAGTTTAATCGGTATCAAATCTACCATCATCTCGTGGCCCTTTATATCCACCCTAAAATTCTTATATATAAACCTAACAGGAATCACTTCCATATTCGTAATTTCTATTCTTAAAGGGAAATCTAACTCTTCTTGAGGAAAATCTAAGTTCTGAGATAAATCATCGGATATAAATGAACAAGTACCACCCGAATCAAATAGCACATAAGAATTAATACCATTAATCAGAATGATACCTGACACCACATCCTTAGACTGCACAGCATCTTGCACGATCATATTGAAAGTCCTAGTAGTAGGTCGGTTTGGTTGCACCGGCCCGGTGATAGTTAACATACCACCACTGTTGTTTCCCTTTCCTCCACTTTCACTTCCCACTATCTTCTTAAGGCAATCACAAGCCATATGATCCTTCGAACCGCAAGTGAAATAGGCTCTTCCCTTCTTTGAACTAAAATAATTTATTGATATATAACCCTCTTGGCCATAGTTGAAACACACCCACTTACCCTTCAGACACACCCCCGTGTGGTTCTTTCTGCAAGTAGCACAAGCTTCAAACTTCTTCTTTTGTTGACTTCCTTGATGTCCTCCAGTATTTGAGTTTTCATTCTATTTCCTTTTCTGGTTGTTACTTCCATTATTACTTCCACCAGCCTTGCTTTCATTCTCATTCTTTCTCTTCCTCTATTCTTGATTATATTTAGTGAAGGTGTAAGACCCCACCTTTTATGAATAAAGAATAATTTTCTCGAAATATATTTTTGAATATTATGGTGTGGATTTGATATAATGTTATAGTTGTGGGAAATATTTACAAATTTTGTAAAGTAAGCAAGTGGTTATATAATATTTGATTGGTCGGGGAATATTCGTTTTAACAGGGAATATTTGTACGACGGCACAATCATTGGTGGACCCCACAACGGAAGTATTATCGTAGTTAAAAAACGACAGAATTATCATTTTATAAAAATAACAGCAAAAGTGTTACCGTTAAAACTATTGAACTACCCGATAGTAAAAGTACAGTAACACGCGTGGTTGCATAGTAGCACACGGTATTGATTATTGATGCTTACGTGAGAAATCACTCAGTTATACTCAATTATTGCTACAGTAATTGCTACATCATATCTCTCATACTATTGATTCGATTATTGTCACGGTATCATCTACATAATATGATATATTATTAAATCAATAATTGAGATGACAAAGTTATTCATATTATTAAAATGCAATATTTATAATGTCTAGAAGTTCTGTCAATGAGAGGTTTGGTCATCTAATTGCGCGCCAATAAGGAGAAATACTTATCGAAAAGCCCCCTCTTTCCTGGGAACGACCTGGTTGCTAAATATTGTGAGTTATAATATTAATGACGAATAAGTTTGTGTTGATTAAAGATAAAATTGATAGTTCCATTGTGTTGGAATTATTAGTGTTAGTGGAAATCGATATTTATTTCGATATTAATTGATGCCTTGAAGTTGTACTGACCAGTCGGGTAATTAATCGGATAAATGAGCAATTAATTGTTATTAATTCACATGATTATAACTATTTGTTCACATGTGTGTACTATTGATTCACATTCTTGTACTATTAGGGGAGTTGGTGCAAGATTGATAATATTTGCATGACTAAGTTAAAAATGGAGGTATAGATGGAGGTACTATATACGTAATTCATATTTTCACATGATTATAACTATTGATTCACATGATTGAACTATTGATTCAAATTATTTACTATTAGGGGGAGGTGGTGCAAGTTTGATAATACTTGCGGGACTAAATTAAAAATGAAAAAAAGTTCAAGGTATCAGACTATAATATTTCGAGCCCCAAAACGTGCAATTATCGAAACTATATTTTCCTATAAATAGAAGCTCATTCTTCCTTCATTTCTCACCAATTCACTAAAGCTATAGAGAAATTATTATAGAGAGAAATTATAGAGAGAAAGAAGAAGAGAAGTCTGCTACCTCACTATTCCAATATCCAGTTTCTTCTAAGGTAAGGGGTATTATTCTTTCGTATTCATGAAGAGAGTTATTTTCTTTCAATACGCATAAGAATTGTTATTCCATTCTTTATTATTATGTTGGAATAACCTGTCTATGCGAAGTACCGCATACATGGTGAAATTCTTCTATTATTCCATTCTTTATTATTCTATTGGAATAACCTGTCTGTGTGGTCTATCGCATGCCTGGTGAATTCTGTTGTTATTCCATTCTTTATTATTCTGTTGGAACATCCTGTCTGTGCGGATTACGCATGACCTAGTTCCATTCTTTATTATTCTGTTGGTACATCTTATATGTGCGGATTACGCATGACCTGGTTCCATTCTTTATTATTCTGTTGGAATATCCTATCTCGTAAGGATTCTGGTGACACCGGTTCCATTCTTTATTATTCTGTTGGAAATAACCTGTCTATGCGGTCTATCGCATGCCTGGTGAATTCTTCTGTTATTTCATTCTTTATTATTCTATTGGAATAACCTGTCTATGTGGATTACCGCATGCATGGTGAATGATCCTTCGTATTCATTCCTTATTAAATTGTGGAAATAATTTGTCTACGTGGATTACTACATGGCGGGCAAAAATCCATTTGCAGTTTCATATATTCTATTATACTCAGTTGGTTAAAGTTTTGGCTTCTATACTCCATGAAATTAGTAGAATATCCTGGATATTTGCGCTTCATCCAGTATCTTTTCATGGAAATATTCTTCTGAGCATTCTTGAATTTTACTCCACAAAGAAGTATCATTTTGATAATTTGGACGTAATTGATTTCAGAATAAATTAACTTATAAATCTTTAAAATTTATTCTTGAACTTGTTTTATTGAATTATTATGTCATTTTCATCATCCTCGTGCTTATACTGTGATGAAAGTCATCTTTGGCTTACGTGCATAGATGGACTTAGTATGATTATGACCAGGGATCATTCGGTATAATCATGACCTGTAATGTTATAAATGATGTGGTAAAAGTCCTCAGTGGCCTGTAGTACATTGATGGACAGTTTTTGGTATGATTATGACAAGGAATTATTCGGTATAGTCATGACCATTGATGATTTAATGAATATCCTTAGCCCGTAGTGCAGGGATGATTCGATGATGTGGTTTATTTATTAAGCTGAGTCTCAGCGATAAAAATTGATGAAAAAAAATTTAAATCATAGAAGATAGTAGATATCATGCTCTACTTGACTCTTCTAATGGATTGCTTATTCCGCTGCAGTTAAACTTGATGTCTATTGTATTTTATCAGTTTAACATTGTTGAAGACTAATGATAATTTATTATGCATTATCTTAGTCATAATATTTCTTACTAGGCTAGTTGAGCTCACCCTTTTGCTTTCATTGTTCTCTTCATGAAATGAGAACGTAACTGGGACTAGTTGGCGAACGGAGTGATGGTCTGAGATGGTGTATTCGTAGTCCTCACTATTCTATAAAATAGTGTGACAATAAATGTAATGAGGACTCTATTTGAGAGTGGATATTGTCAAGAAGACAATATTCCTGTTTAAACTCTCAGCTATGTTTTGTCGTATATTACACGACTGTTGTATAATTAAGTTTGTATTTGTATTATGTACCATGTATTTGGCGACTCAAGATGAGTGATGTATACCTATTTTGGGGGCGTCGCAGAAGGCATCGCTTCCACCTTCCGTGATAATTGCCTTTTCCAATACTGCCGCAAATGTATTTAGTTGAAACATCAAAACCTTGCTATACAACCAAGGTTTCAATCCTTGTTTGAACCTTCTCGCCTTACGCTCATCAGTATTGACTTGGTATGGAGCAAACCTTTCCAGCTCATTAAACTTTGCAACATACTCCAGCACAGTCATGGTTCCTTGCTTCAATTCTAAGAATTGAACTTCCATCTGGTTCCGAGAATTCGTCGAGAAATACATCTCGAAAAACATTTCTTTAAACCTATTCTATGTTATTACTCCCTATCCCACACGAACCTTATTCGCCTGCCACCAATAGCTATCTTCAGACTTCAGCATAACAGCATAAACGTTGCGAATGCAGTTTTCTGGTCCTCACTAACTCTAGTAACGTCGAAAACCTTCTCCATTTCCATGATCCAGGTTTGGGCTTCAACTGGATTCATAGACCCTTGAAACTCCAGCGGTCCAACCGCTTTGAAGTCCTTGAAAGTCGTAACTTGAGCTTGCGGCTGATTTACAAGTGCTCCCATTAACAAAGTCACCAATTGTTGAACCGGGTTAGCGTTGGCCTCATTATTTTTATTCATAGTAGACCCCTCAGGAGGTGGTTGTTGACGTGGTTGTCTTCTTCTAGGAGGCATCTTCTGTTTAAAATATACGCTTATTAATTAATTACTCAATTTTTTGAATATTTAAAGTTTAACTTAAACATTCTAAGATCAAATCTTAACACATAACATTTCAAAAAACTTCAACATTTTATTCCTTCATAGTTTTCAAAACATAGTAAGGATAGCATATCTGCTATCAACATCAACTTTCCTGAACTTGAAAAGTTTCAGGATTATATACTCATCTTACCCCTCTATTTATCTAAAATTAAGGGATTTACAATTTATTTAATCACGTATCATTATTATTTTTTCTATCTTGGCATGTTAAGACGTCGAGAGGCTTCTCTACTCTCTTCTTCCATAATACGATACGTCATCCTACGATGCATCATATACCATGGAAAGTCTTAAAATTAAGGTGGGTAATAAAAGACTCGATCCTGGGCCCTATAAATCACAAAATGAAAGACATAATCCATTTCATTCATCTTAGCCTTCTTCGTCTGAACCTTGGCTTTGACACGATCTGCACGCTGGGTAGCCTTCATCCAAGAGTCCTCAGCTCTTGCACGCTTAGTTGACTCCTCCTTCAAGTCATCTTTTAACTTTTCCACTTCAGTCTTCATCTTCTCATTCTCAACCAACAGCTCCTCTTGGTGTCCCTCTGTATGAACTAGGTTCCATTCCGTGTTCCCAAGTCGTGAGTCGAGTTCTTGAATCTCCGCATCCTTCTTCTCTATAGTAGCCTGACACATGTCAGCCAACTTGTGACAACCCGAATTTTCAGAAATTATTTAAATAAGAATTTAATAAATAAAATTCTTATTATAAGATGTTTTGAGTTTGAGTAGGTGTATATATGTGTTATATATTGTGAATATGTAATTTGATGTGAAGAAAATTATGTATATTCATGTATTGGGAAAAAGTGGTCCAATAGTTAATTAAACTATTGAAGAAATTAATGTAATTGTTATAAAAAAGGAAATTAAGCGAGTAATATTAGTTAATTTGATTAAGTTAAAATTATATTATGAGAGAGTATAATTTAATTATTATTGTGACGATAAAAATTATTATGAATTAAGTTTTGTAAATTATATGGGTGATTCACTTAATTAAAATAGTAAAATAACGTAAATATATTTGTTTTAATAACATAAGAAGATAATGTGAATGTAATATGATTGTGAATTTCGTATATAGTTAAAATATTTATGGAATAAAATAAAATATTTTATGGGAATTGTCATGGGATAATTTATTTAAAATGTGATAGTATTGATGGAATGAGAAATATTCTAATTTAATTAAATAATTAAATTAGAGGATTAATGATTTATTAACTAAAATTAGAGTTATATTGGTTAAGTAATTTAATCAAATAAAGGGTGACATTTGTGAACCATGTGATAAGGGGGATTATTAAAATAAATTAAAAAGAAAATTGGGTTCTAGCCAAACATGGCCTAGAGACCCTTTGTATTTTGTAAGTGTGTGTGTAATGGATTGGCCATCAGTTTTTTTTTTTACGTATTGTAATATTTAACCTATATTGAGACTAAGAGGAAGAAAGTTGCAGTGAATTGAGAGAGGAGATAGATTCTCTGAGAAATTGAGAGAGTTTTGAGAATCTAAGGAGGAAGAAGAAGGAGATTAATATAATCTAATTGAGCTTAGAAGAATCAAAGGCAAGTTCTAAAGTTTTTTTTTGTTTATTTTCTAAAATATACTTCTCTAAAAATGAATTTCTATGGTTAATCTATTAAGGAATTTGTTATATATGTTCTTGAGTATGTATAATATTTTCTATATTGTTTATTGTTGAGTTTTCGATAAACAAATTCATATTGTTGATGATAAATAAGAGTTTGGTTTTGGCTTAAAATATATATTTTGGGTGTGTTTTGAGACTACAATTGGTTAGGATTTTATGTTATAATTGTAAAATTGGTGATGAATTGTGTTAATACGATAAGAAACGAAAAGAACGCAAGTTGAATGAATCAATTTGGTTAAGAAACGAATTCGTAGTGAATGAATTCGCTAAACAAGTCAAAACATGAAAGTTAGTATGAACATGAGTTTTAGGTTAAGATTTAGGCTACCTAGCTTTTTTGTAAATTGTTATAATTCTAGTATGTTGTAGTTCTATGAATTACGAATCCATAGAATCGAAAACGGACTAATTTGAATGTGTATAACTCAAGTTATGAAGATTAGTAGGAGAAAAAGAGTCAAAAATCGCGAGAACAGTAGGTTCAAGTCCTGTTTACGCTAACAAAGCCTAAATTGCTACTGTGTCTATATTTAATTAGGCGCAATGCTACCAAACTATGTCAGGTGTGACTGTTTTGACCTATTTTAGTAAAATAAGCATAAGTTTTTCATACGAACTCCGATTGAGGTGATTCAAGATGATCCGGAACGCGGACGAATAGACCTAAAACTTTTATTCTTTACGGTTTTCAATTTGAGGTTGGGAATAGTAGTCAAAATGGTCATCTTTGTGACTGATGCATATTCAGAGGCAATCGAAGGGCGTCGGACATGCACATACACAAGTATAGTGATGTCGACGATAATAGATGTTGTTCTAAGTTATAGAACATGAATATTATTAAGTATAATGATGCTTAACATTAATAAATGATATATTAGATAAAGCACACACAAGAGAGACAATTTGGGCGTGTGACGAATAAACGTCGAAACGTCGTGATAAGTGTTAATGAACGTAAAAAGTGTTTTAAATCAAATGAAATGGATATTATAAGATATTGAATAGGGTTAATATAAAACCAATAATTAGTCCTAGCAAGACTTAAACATTTGAATGAACTTCGAGTTTGACTAAGAAGAAATATAGTGAGTTATAAGTCTAAAGTTAACACAATTAAATTGAACATTGTGTATTGATTAATAGGAAGTGTTATAGGATGTAGATTAAAGTTTACATTATAACTACTATGCATTTCTATGTAACTAATAGTTAATGTGAATGATTATATAATTGTGTAGGGCACGTGAAGTGCAGATATCTGTAAGTTGTTAAACTGTTATTGGTAAACAACGATCAAGGAAAGTCTTCCAGTTCCTATTTGCTATGTGAACTTGATGATTAACTGTTTTAAATCTTTATTGTAAAGAGCATGATGTGTTATATATATGTTGAAAATATGAATTGTTAAAGTCAATTTATGACTACGTTGATTGAGTAAGGCATGCTGATTGAGTAAGGAACTCAATCTTTATACTTGTTATATGAACTGTAGCATGTATGTTATGTTAGTCCAATGTTTATGAGATATGTGTTGGGCATGTTATTATGTGCTATGTGATGCATGAAAACTGTTAAATTTTGCTGAGCTGTCGAGCTCAACCTTGCAAATAACCACTTTTGCAGGTTCAAGATTCAAGGTAAAGTTATGTGTTACTTGAAAGACATGAATCAGATGTGATACTTGAAGATTTATACACTTTGGTTGTGTTATTATTATTTGAACCATGTTTAAGGTTCTGAATAATGTATTAATGTTAAATTGTAATATCGTTTTGCGATGTAAACTATTGTAGTATTAAAATGATTCTGAGATATTTAGATGTAAAGGTTGAAGGTTTTGGGAACGGGGATAGTTTGTAATAGAAAATTTTAATTATTCCGTAAATTTCAATGGTTGTATTATCGTTTAATGATGTAAAATTAGAGGTTGATTATATTATTAACGGCCGAAGTCGAGAATTAAATTGTACCAATTTTGGGGTCGTTACACAACTCCTTCAACTCTTCAATCTTATCCTATAACTTTATGTTTCGGTCATACAACTCATCATACATCTCAGCCGATATGGAGTTTGGTGGAAACTCCACATGATCTTCTTTCTCATCCTCCACCTCTATCTCCTCAGATTCCTCCTCAGGAACAGACACGGGCTCATTCTCATGTCCTTCCTTAGCAACCAACAGAAAAGGCTCCCTCTAGATTAACTGCTCCCAAAAAATGTAGACGTCTCGGGGCTCTTCATCTCTAGGTACCTAAGGTATCTCTTCCCTAGCTTGACTGGATCCTTCAACGTTAGACATCCTGACAACAAAATACTTTTAAGTTTTATTTATTATGTGACACTCTTCGATACTTTTGACGCCCACAAAATAGGTATACAACACCCGTTCTGAGTCGCCAAAATACATTTACAGAAACAACTACAAATTTATTAATACAATTGTCGTGCAAAATACAACAACTCATAAACTGTGAGTTTAAATACAAATATTGTCAGCTAAACAATATCCACACTCAAATAAGTCCTCATTACAATTATTGATACATTATTTTACAAAAATGGCGAGGACTACTAAAATAACTCTCTAGAACCGTCATTCCACACCCCGACTAGAACTCGTTACATTCTCGCCTCCTGAGAAGAAAAATGGAACAAAAAGGAAAAGGGTGAGCTCAACTAGCCCAATAAAGAATATTATGACTAAGATAATATAGAACAAATTATCGTTAATCTTCAACAGGGAAAAATCTGATAAAATAAAATAGACAACAAGTTTCAGATCCATATTTGCAGCGAAAATAATAATTCATAGATGAGTTACGTAGAGAATGAAATCTACTATAATCTATGAATTTAAAAGTCCATCATCAATATTTTATCCCTGTAACATCAATCAATATACATCTTAAATCAAATATTCATCTCTGCACTATAGGCCAAAGATATTCATCAGTTGGTCATGTTCATCTCAACACTTGTACATCTTTGCACTACGGGCCAAAGATATTCATAAGAAAATCAACCATCTTTGCACTACAGGCCAAAGATATTCAGTAATATCATCATTTAGGACTAAGGATGATGAAAAATATTTTAAAGAAAACAAATCCAGTGAAACAAAAGAACAAATATTAAGGATTCGTACTTTAAACAATCCGAGTTCAAAAATACTTCATAAATAACCATAGTGAAGTAAAATTCAAGAATGATCAAAACATGGATAAAAAACGAAAATTTAATTTTTTTGTGAATAGTGTCGTATTTGTGAATAGTACCGTATACGTGAATAGTGTCGTATACGTGAATAGTAACCCCGACACTAAAAGACAAGAATTTCACAAGAAAAATTTTACCAATACTCCGACATAATGATATTAGAAGAAATAATATCATTTTAAAAAAATAACATCCCTTACCTCGAAAAGAATAGTACTTCTAGCTGGAATATCAGATATAACGCTGAAAGAACTTGCACCGTATAGCAACACTCAAAGTATCAAAATACTCACAAAAATATGCTCGATAATATAGAGAGAGAAAACTTCAGTTTTTGGTGTGATTTTCAATTCTAACCTAAGCACCCTATTTATAGGAAAATGATTAGAACACCAAAGTAGAAAATTTAATAAATTAATAATATTTTCAAAACTTATTCCTACGCACACCTTACCAGCTGATTTCAACCATTTAACACATGTTGGAACTTCAAAAATATTTAAAACTTCAAAAATCAATTATTTTGAAACTTCAATACCTCATAATAAATAACCCTTTTGTTAGAAAAATTCGCATCTTATGTCCATTCCATTGGAAATTTAATTATCTACAACTTTGCAGAAGGAAGTTTTTCCAAATTCCAAGCCGAAGTTGACCGAAATCCACATACGGACGATTTTACAGGCTCTAATCAAATTTCAGTCAAGAAATGGGGTCCACGAACATGAAAAACATGTTTTAATTATTTTTAGTAACAAAAATACTCCACCTCCTCATATACTCATATATCCCACATTCATTATAAAAATATCACCATTATTATATTATTAAAATATAATAATATATTTAAATGAATTATTTATCAAAAAAGATAAAATATCAAATTTTCAGTAATTGTCACTTTAAAATTTTCTCCATCTATATCCACATAAAATGAATATTTTCCTTATCAAATAAATCAATAATTAATTATTCACAAATAATATTACAGAATCACAATATCGGGCAACTGTGTCGCTCCTCAGAAAGAGGGGCTTTCAATAAGGATTTCTCACTTCTGCACGCACGCAATTAGGTGACCAAACCTCTCCTAGACGTAACTTTCTAGACATTGCCAATAATGCTATCTAATAATATTATTCAAATAATATGAATTATTGTCTGATAATGGAAAATATTGTGTAGTGACAATTATTGAAATAATAATAATATAAAATATCAACGTAGCAATTATTGAATCAAGAAAATAAAATATTGAATAGTAATTATCGTAACCATTATCGAGTAGTGTCTTTCACGTAAGAATCAATAATTGGTGCAATACCTGGTGCTATCTTTGTGTTTTAACCACCGGGTATTCCAACAAAGATAATCTTGAATAACTACGCCTGTTATTTATAAACAACTTATACTTGTCGTTTTCTTCATCCAAACGCTCACATGGGGCCCACACACAGTTACGCCGTCGCATTTAATATTCTCCCACACAAGTAAGAATATTCCACGACCAAACTAATATTCTCCGATAACAATGAATATTTTATATCCACTTGCTTATTTAAAATATTTGCGTACTTTACCCATAACTAACCACATTAATCAAATCAACCCTTACTATTTTAAAATAATAAATAGAGGAAATTCAATTTCATTAATAATAAGTTGGGGTCTTACAACCTCCCCTCCTTATGAAATTTTGTCCTCGAAATTGACGTACGTACTTGGTATTTCAAAAAGGTGAGGATACTTCGCTTTCATTTCCGTTTCCAACTCCCAGGTCATTTCCTCAATAGCATGGTTCTTCCACAAAACTTTGACTTGTGGTATGACTTTTGTGCGTAGGACATGCTCCTTCCTATCCAAGATCTTGACAGGTACCTCTTCATGCGTTAAGTCTTCCGCTATCTTGTCCGGTTCTAACTCAATAATGTGGTTCGGGTCTTTCACATATTTACGTAGCATAGATATATGAAAAACATTATGAACACAAGACATACTTGGAGGTAATGCAAGTCTATAAGCCACATTTCCTACTCGATCAAGAATTTGAAATGGACCAATAAATCATGGATTGAGCTTTCCTCACTTCCCAAATCTTGTAACTCCCTTCCATGGAGCCACACGCAACAATACATGATCCCCAATACTAAATTCCACGTCCTTTCGATGAAGATCCGCATAACTCTTTTGTCGATCCTGTGCCATTTGTATATGTTGTTGAATTATTTGGATCTTTTCTGTACTCATACATACCAACTCTAGTCCCAAAAATGTTGTTTCACCCACCTCATTCCAACATACTGGATAGCGACACTTTCATCCATATAATGCTTCGAATGGAGCCACACCTATACTTGCCTCATAACTGTTGTTGTAGGAGAATTCCACCAATGGTAAATATGTATCCCAACTCCCTTTGAAATGTAGGACACAGAGTCTTAATAGATCTTCAAGAGTTTGAATATTCCTCTCTGATTGTCCGTCCGTTTGAGGATGATATGCCGAACTGAATCGTAAATCCGTGCCCATAGCTTTTTGCAAGCTAACCCAAAATCGTGAAGTGAATCTTGGGTCACGATCCGAAACTATGGATACTGGCATGCCATTCAATCTCACAATCTCATTTACATACATATGAGCAAGACGTTCAAGGGAATAATTCTCCCGTATCAGCAAGAAATGAGCAGACTTGGTTAATCTATCAACAATAACCCAAATAGCATTTATGCCTTGAGAAACCGTGGGAAGACCCGTAATGAAATCCATGGTAATGTGTTCCCACTTCCATTTTGGAATCTCAAGTAGATGCAATGGACCCTTAGGCACTTGATGCTCCGCCTTTACACGTTGACAAGTTAAACACCTCGAGATAAACTTTGCAATCTCTCTCTTCATATTGTTCCACCAAAATGTATGTCGAAGATCACGATACATTTTGGTACTGCTAGGATGGATTGCAAATGGTGTATTGCATACTTCCATCATGATCTTGTACTTTAAATCAGAGTCGTTAGGAACACAAAGTCTGGAGTGTACTCGAAGTATTCCTTCTTTATCAATTCTTGCTTCTAGAATAGCACCTTCTTGTACTTTCTTCTTCATACGCATTAGCTCCGGGTTTGTGGCTTGAGCAACTTTAACTTTATCGATTAAAGTTGGTTCTATGCGTATACTTGACATCATCGCACTCGTTCCTGCATATGATCTTCTACTTAACGCGTCAGCTACCACGTTTGCTTTTCTAGGATGGTATTGAATGGTTTGGTCATAATCTTTTAACAGCTCGAGCCAACGTCGTTGTCGCATGTTGAGTTCCTTTTGGGTGAAGAAATATTTGAGGCTTTTATTGTCTGAAAATATCTCCACTTTCTCCCCATATAGATAGTGCCTCCAGATCTTTAGCGCGAAAATGACTGCTGCCAACTCTAGATCATGAGTAGGATAATTCCTCTCATACTCTTTAAGTTGTCGCAAGGCATAGGATATGACTTTCCCACATTGCATGAGAACACATCCTAACCCTTTGCTTGAAGCATCGTTGTAGATAACAAATCCATCCGAACCAGATGGTATTGTCAGAACAGGTGCCGAAATGAGTCTCCTCTTAAGCTCTTGGAAACTCTTTTCGCATTCCTTGCTCCATACTAATTTTGTATCATTCCAAGTTAGCTGAGTTAATGGAGTAGCGATTCGAAAAAATCCTTCCACAAATCTCCGATAATAACCAGCTAAGCCCAGAAAGTTACGCACTTGCTCGATTCATCGACTTTGTTGCTCTAACTTGTATTGCCTCAATCTTCACGGGTCAACAGATACTCCATGTTTTGACACCACGTGCCCAAGGAATGCTACTTCCTCAAGCCAGAACTCGCATTTCTTCAACTTGGCATATAGCTTGTTTTCACGAAGCCTTTGGAATACCAGCTTCAAATGGTGCTCATGATCTTCACGGCTTTTGGAATATATGAGGATGTCACCAATAAAGACAACAACGAACTGATCCAAATATTCCTTGAATATCCGGTTCATCATATCCATGAAAGTCGCAGGAGCATTAGTCAATCCAAAAGACATGACTAAGAATTCATAATGCCCGCATCGAAGTTTCAAGGCGTCTTTGAATATCCTCGGTTCTAATCTTCGGTGATGATATCTAGAACTAAGATCGATCTTTGAAAAAATTATGCTCCTCAGAATCGGGTCAAACAGTCATCAATACGAGGTAGCGGATTCCTATTCTTGATAGTGACATGGTTTAATTCTCGATAGTCAATACAAAGTCGCATACTTACATCTTTTCTTCTTTACAAATAAAAACAGAGCACCCCAAGGAGATGTACTTGGGACTAATGAAATCGATGTCCAACAACTCCTGTAGTTGGACCTTTAACTCCTGAAGTTTAATAGGAGCCATTCGATATGGGGTTTTAGAAATGGGCTTTGTACCAGGTTCAAGATCAATAAAGAATTCAACTTCATGTCTGGAGGTAGACCGGGAAGTTCTTCAGGAAATACGTCTAGAAATTTACTAACAACAGGAATATTATTCAAATTCGACTTGTCTTTATTCAAATCCATAACATGGGCTAAGAAAGCTTGACATCCGTTTTTCAATAAACGACTAGCTTTATGACTTGATATAACAGTGATTGATTTTAGTGGTTTAGTTGCTTGAATTGCATAACAAAGTTGGTTAGAATATGAAAACTAACAACCTTACAAAAACAATCAATTTTGGTATGATGAGTAGTTAACCAATCAATCCCTAAAATCACATCAAAAGTAAGTATCTTTAAAGAGATAAGGTCAATGTGTAATGTGATGGTGCCAACTTGGATCAAACAAGATTTATAAACAAGTGGATGTGATGAAAGTTTCTCCTAACGGAGTCTCCACAGATAAATCAAAGTCTAATTTCTCCGGAGTCAAGTTTAAACGTTGAGCACAAGCAGGAGAGATAAATGAATGGGTAGCACCAGTATCTAATAAGGTATAAACTTCGCAAGAATTTATGATTAGCTTACCCGTGATTACCTCATTTGGGTTCCTCGCATTTTGACCCGTCACGACAAACGCTCTTCCAGGAACCATTGACTTTGACTTTTCTGGGACAGCCTTTTGAGTCACCATCCCCGCTGGACTTGGTTTTGCTACTGTACAATCTCGAGCGATATGTCCTTCCTTTCCATAATTATAACATACCTTGAACTGGTGTGGGCGGTTTAATGATATGTCCCTCTTTCCCCAAGATTTATAAGATACGATGACCGGTGGTCGTTCTCCTCCTTAGAACCGATTCTTCTTTGGTGATGACGTCTTTTGCATTGTCATTGTTGAATCTCCTCTTTTTAAAATCTCCCCCCGACTCACTTCTTCTATTTTCATAGCCATGATTACCACCAGAGTGGTTACCGCCTTTGTCCAAATTTTTCTTTCTCCGCTGGTTATCGTTGTTTTGATGACTGCTGTCACCAGTATGATCCTGGTTGTGGTCCCTCGATTGAACGTACTCGTTATCTCACTCTAATAATTGAGCCCTGTTGACAACATCAGAATAGAGAGAAAAGTTATGAGAAATGAGATATTGACGTATGTCGGGTTTCAAACCTCTCAGAAACATCCGCGTCATACGTTCCTCATTCTCCACCAAATGAGGTGCAAACCTGGATAACTCTACAAACTTCGCCTCGTACTAGGACACCGTCATGTTGTTTTGTTCCAATCTAATAAACTCCGCTTCCTTCATATGACGAATACTTTCAGGAAAGTACTTGTCATTGAACAGATTCTCAAACGCTCTCCCAAGACATGCCGAAAAGGGCCGGATGGGTACGCTTCACGTGATTCCCACTAATAATCGCGCCTCATTACGAAATATAAAGGTGGCGAATGGAACCTTCTGTTCCTCCATGCATCCCAAGACATCGAATATCTTGGTAATTTGTTTGACCCACATTTCTGCCTTAATCGGATCTGGCTTTCCCCAGAATTCTGGTGGTCCCAACTCTTTGAACTACTTGGCTGTGACAAACCGTGTGTTGTTAAAATTTCCACCGTATTTTGTGCACGAAGTCTCCTCAAATTCGATTTTGCATGAATCGCAAAAAGCTTCTAAACATTCATGGCTGTTCATCGTCTCGATCGGTGGTGTTGTTTATAGGAGGAACATTGCACACTGTTGCACGCTCTCCTCTCATGGTGAGTAAAGGAGTCTCCACGGTCTCATTTATTCCACTATTAACATTCTCGTTATCATTCTCAAACATCGCCATAAAACAAGGGTTAATTAAAGAAATTGATATGCAACATAATAACCCTATACTCTGACAAACCAACAAATAAGCTTAGGTAGGACACACTAGCGAAGAATTTACTCGTCTATCCCCTCCTAGTTCTATTTCCCGATCTCAACCAGAGATCATATCCCTAAGCTCTGATATCAACTGTTACTCCCCCAAAATAGGTATACAACACCCGTTCTAAGTCGCCAAAATACATGGTACAGAAACAACTACAACTTTATTAATACAATTGTCGTGTAAAATACAACAACACATAAACTGTGAGTTTAAATACAAATATTGTTAGCTAGACAATATCCACACTTAAATAAGTTCTCATTACAATTATTGATACATTATTTTACAAAAATGGTAAGGACTACTAAAATAACTCTCTAGAACCGTCATTCCACACCCCGACTAGAACTCGCTACATTCTCGCCTACTGAGAAGAAAACTGGAACAAAAAGGAAAAGGGTGAGCTCAACTAGCCCAGTAAAGAATATTATGACTAAGATAATATAGAACAAATTATCGTTAATCTTCAACAGAGAAAAATCTGATAAAATACAATAGACAACAAGTTTCAGATAAATATTTGCAGCGAAAATAATAATTCATAGATGAGTTACGTAGAGAATGAAATCTACTATAATCTATGAATTTAAAAGTCCATCATCAATATTTTATCCCTGTAACATCAATCAATATACATCTTAAATCAAATATTCATCTTTGCACTATAGGCCAAAGATATTCATCAGTTGGTCATGTTCATCTCAACACCTGTACATCTTTGCACTACGGGCCAAAGATATTCATAAGAAAATCAACAATCTTTGCACTACAAACCAAAGATATTCAATAATATCATCATTTAGGACTGAGGATGATGAAAAATATTTTAAAGAAAACGAATCTAGTGGAACAATCCGAGTTCAAAAATACTTCATAAATAATCATAGTGAAGTAAAATTCAAGAATGATCAAAACATGGATAAAAAAATGAAAATTTAATTTTTCTGTGAATAGTGTCGTATACGTGAATAGTGCCATATACGTGAATAGTAACCTCGACACTAAAAGACAAGAATTTCACAAGAAAAATCTTACCAATACTCCGGCATAATGATATTAGAAGAAATAATATCATTTTAAAAAAATAACATCCCTTACCTCGAAAAGAATAGTACTTCTATTTGGAATATCGATATATATGAAGGAACTCATACCAGATAAAGCAACACTCAAAGTATCAAAATACTCACAAGAATACGCTCGATATATATATATATATATATAGAGAGAGAGAGAGAGAGAAAACTTCAGTTTCTAGTGTAATTTTCAATTCTAACCTAAGCACCCTATTTATAGGAAAATACTTAGAACACCAAAGTAGAAAATTTAATAAATTAATAATATTTTCAAAACTTATTCATCGCACACCTTACCAGTTGATTTCAATCATTTAACACATGCCCACAAATGAAAACAACGTTTTTCTTTTAAAAAATATTTAAAACTTCAAAAATCAATTATTCCAGAACTTCAATACCTCATAATAAATAGCCTTTTTATCAGAAAAATTCGCATCTTATGTCCATTCCGTAGGAAATTTAATTATCTACAACTTTACAGAAGAAAATTTTTCCAAATTCCAAACCGAAGTTGACCGAAATCAATATACGGATGATTTTATAGGCTATAATCAAATTTCAGTCAAAAAATAGGGTCCACGAACATGAAAAACATGTTTTAGTTATTTTTAGTAACAAAAATACTCCTCCTCATATACTCATATATCCCACATTCATTGTAAAAATATCACCATTATTATATTATTAAAATATAATAATATATTTAAATGAATTATTTATCAGAAAAGATAAAATATCAATTTTTCAACAATTGTCACTTTAAAATTTTCTCCATCTATATCCATATAAAATGAATATTTTCCTTATCATATAAATCAATAATTAATTATTCACAAATAATATTACAGAATCACAACATCGGGCAACCAAGCCGCTCTTAGAAAGAGGGGCTTTCCAATAAGGATTTCTCCTCATCAAAGCGCTTGCAATTAGGTGACCAAACCTCTCCTTAGATGTAACTTTCTAGACATTGCCAATAATGCTATCTAATAATATTATTCAAATAATATAAATTATTGTCTCGATAATGGAAAATACTGTGTGTAGTCACAATTATTGAAATAACAATAATATAAAATATCAACGTAGTAATTATTGAATCAATAAAATAAAATATTGAGCAAGAATTATCGTAACCATTATCGAGTAGTGCCTTCACGTAAGAATTAATAATTGGTGCAACATCGTATGTGCTCATCGTGTTTTAACCACCCAGGCATTCCAACAAGATAATTCAGAATAACTACTACTGTTATTTATAAACAACTTATACTTATCGTTTTCTTCATCCAATCGCCGTTATGGGGGCCCACATAAGGTTTGCTGACGTCATACTTAATATTCCCGACAAGAAGAATATTCCACGACCAAAATAATATTCCCCGACAACAATGAATATTTTATAACCACTTGCTTATTTGAAATATTTGCGCACTTTACCCATAGCTAACCACATTAATCAAATCAACCCTTACTATTTCAAAATAATAAATAGAAGAAATTCAATTTCATTAATAATAAGTTGGGGTCTTACAATACTCGCGAGTACATAAGTTATTAACACATAGCACATAAAGTCTTTTATTTTTTATCTTTAATGAATTCCCTCAATTCATTCCTTAGAACTCGATATGAGTTTAACACTACTATATTTTCTATCTTCTTAAAGGTTACTTCCTAAGGTTTTCCCCACCTAAGGTTCATAACCTAAGGCTTTGATACCAACCTGTGACAACCCCAAATCTGGGTACTTCACTCCCACAAGATCTGGTGATCACTATCCAAAATACTTACTTCTAACTACCCATAATCAAGGATAATTATGTAAATTAAGCAGCTTAAATGATAATTCATCCCTTTATAGGGTTACATCAACGTAAATCAAATCCAGGTAATCTAACCTTAAACTATTACATGAGTCTACGAAATACATCACAAAATAATTTAAGTCTCCTAACATAAGTTTAGGAAATAAAATTAAACAGGTCTTCATCATTTGGACATCTTGCCCTTGCATTTGCTAGAAGACGGCTCATCAATTTTCTCAACTTTAGCTGCAGTGTTAAATGTAAGAGTGGGCAAACAATTGCTCACTAATATAAAGAATGGTAATAGAAGTAATATAAGGGTAAGCAATGAATACTGAGTAATTAAGAACTTGTTCTTCGAGTCAAGATTAGTAAACAAGTTCAAGGTTTATATCTGAGGGTCTTTAAGACCACGAACTATGTCCCAAGGTAATTAAGTATTTCTACTTCAACCTTTAACAGTCATTAGACTATACAAACCTTTACTTTCGTACTTAGGGGGATCAGCCCTTCGTACCATGTATTATACACAAACATCTAAACGCTAACACGTACATAATTCCCTATATTAGGGTTGTTCATCTCAGTTTGACTTTAAGATTTCTGCACTAAAGAAAGTTTAGTTTGGAATAGCTTAACAGTGGTTCTAAAAGTTTAGAACACTCACCAATTATGGATTAGTCAAACCAATAAAGGTTTATTTTCTATTCGAGGGTTCAACTCAATAATATAAGATTGAACAATAATAAATAAGTCGAAGATTGAATATCAACAATATACAATTGAATAGACATTGTATATACAAAGTGTTACATCCAAAAGAATTAGAAAATCTCATTTGAAAAAATGAACTTGAACAGTTTATGCTTTGAAGAGCAAGATATAAAAGTTAGGAACTTTCTCATTAAAATGTGGAACTTGAATAACGATATCAAGTTAAAAATATGAAACTTGCTCAATGTAAAAGAATTAGAATACAAGAGCTTGCATAATCATAAACAAGATGGAACCAAGAAATTTACTCAACATAAGTTTATGGTTTAAGAAACTTGCCTCGTGTGTGAGCTACACAATTACTACAAACGTTCGCCAAATACCCTAGACATACCATTAAGATCACAATACCAATTAATTATATTAACACTAACTTCATTGGTTTATTTTTCATTTTTAGTCAAGTCTACAATCTTTAGCTTAAGACATGATTATCCTAATCATTCACGTACCATGAATTTGATCTCCTAATTATATAACAGTACCCGACATGGTGATTATAAAACAACTTCAATTCTCATGACATCTCATCACGGACCTTCACAACTTATTTATTCATAATCTATAGTTTCGACGTTGTGATTACAATATGTTATTACGTCTTATAACATGTTTTAGGTTCCTCTACAATCATTAAGGTAGGTTAAGTTAACATTTCCCAACTATACTATTAATAGTTCCTTAGTGGGTCTGTCTGACTACTAGCGCAGCCACGCCATGGCTACTTTTTAATCTGGCGCGCCCGCGATGGCATCGCGCCCGAGCCCAGAGGCATCGCGCCCGTGCTCGACACCAGAATCAGTTTGCCATAAACACGAATACAGTCTCTGTTCTAAGCAAAAAATCCCAATTTCTTCACCCAACACCCAATTAACCAAACACAAATATAAACTCAAAACCAAATATTTATAAAGCAATTTTAACATCACAAACCACATTCTAGAGGATTAAAAATAATATTTTTGCCATTTTCTTCAATTTTGACACATTTAGTAATTTCAATCACCAAACCTTCCATTCTTAACCAAATTAAGCCATTTTAATTGTGTTGTTTTCGCTTCTTGACATACTAACACAATTCACAACCAATTTGCAGATTATAATCATAATTAAAAATCTATTTTGGCCTCAAATAAGCCACTTTGTACACATAAAACATTGTTAACTAAATTTTCTTCTACAAACCATTTTCCCATGAATTTAATTACTCAATACGACTTCTACATAACAATTATCATATTACACATGTATATAATCAACACCTCAAACCCTATTCCAACAAAAGTAAATTACAGAGAATAAAATTAGAAAACCAAAACTTAAATTCCTCTTCATCAACACATTTACACGAATTTTGATTACTTCAACATCACTTCTAGATAATTATAATAGATTATGCATATATATATATATATAACCAACATTTAAACTCTAATCCAACAAGAATTCTAATTCACAGAAAATAGATATTGCAAAACAAAATTTGGAATTACGATAAATTATACCTTAATCCTTTGTTAGCAAGATGATAACAAGGTTTTAGCAATCCTTCCTCTTCCTCTTGACCAACTCACAGCAAAACTCTCAATTTCTTCTCTAACTCTCTGTCAATTTTCTCTGTGTTTATTTCTCTCTACCTCTCTGTTCTTTAGCCTATCAGTTATATTATGTTAAAGGCCACAAGGACATGTTTAGCTACACCTTAGATTAGATTTCTAATTTATTTTTATATTACTTATATTATATAGTTCCATTTATCACATATTTATTTAATTAATTTTAATAACTTACCATTACAATTATAATTTCCATTATAATTATATTTATACTTAACAAATTACTACATATCTAATTTAATTATTAAATTAAACTAGAACATCATTTTATTTAATTTAATTATTTCCTAAAATATAAAAAAATTCATTTAATTTAATTATTTCATTAAATTAAATCTTCAAATAATAAAATTACTATTCATTAATTTAGTTAACATACACACTTAACTAAATTATTACACCATAATTTCATCAATTATTTATTTATCTCAATAAATAAATTAATTAAAATATTTATTTAATTTGATAAATATTTTCAAATTACAAATTAAATTCTCATTCATTACAGCCCCCATGAGGAGTCATGGCTGGACACTTGGTGGCCAATCAAAGGAAGAAACTTAGTTTGCAAGTTTGAAATAGTATGGAAGTGCAATAGTAAGGAGTTTGGGTGACCATGTGACCCTTTTGCCCTCACTTTGCCAATTCTAAAAATAGGGAGCTTAGATTGTTATTTGTTGGTTGATCAGTTCACTAACACTTTGAGCATTATATTGAGAGAGAAGTGAGAGCTATTTCAACTAATCAAAGAAGAAGAAGAAAGCTAGAACCTCAAAAGGTAAGGAAACTGGAACCTTTAATCTTCATATCTTCATTTGTAACCTTGATAGAGAAGTGATTATTGGTGGAGCATGTATCTTAAGAAGTAACAATGATGGCTATTAGTGAACTTTAAACATTAATAATCATGTTATAAGTGAAATCATAATCAAAGAAGTAAGAACTATTGAAGAAAATATAAATATTTAACACATGTTGTTGATGGACAAGTTTAAAACCATCGTGTATAGGATTAGATGTTATATGCTTGGTTAGGATGATAGAGGTATGCATAATGGAATGAATCCATTTTGAATGGAGTAAAAATCTCAAGTAACGAAGTTATGGCGAGATTTACGAGAATAGACGATAATCGTCGAAATCGTAAAAATTCTCGGAATGATAGTCAAAAGTCGTCGTTTAACTCAAAAACCTTTGTTTTCAATGGCGTATCATAGAACTTTGCATTTAAGAGTTGTGAACTCAAAAATGGTCGAATTCCAACTTAAAACAAAGAAACAAGCTATGAACGTTCACGAACGTTTAACAAACGCGTAATAGAAAATTTAAACAATGAATTTAGTGTTAATGGATTGGTAAACTTATTCCATCCTAATAAAATCGAAGTATGGAAGATATGTGAGATAACGGCTTTTGAATGAGCCAATTCTGACTTATAACGATTAAGTTACGAGCCAGGAAAGAATTTGAAAAGAAAACTTAAAAAATTTTCAAAGGCTCAGAATTCGGGTGCTTGCATACCGCCCAAGCCTATGGAAGTGGCGCCATAGCATGTGCAAATCAATTCAAGACACTAAAGAGTCATGCTGCAGTGCAACCTATAACAAAGGACATGGAGTCGCAGGGCCGATCCTAGACCAAATGCAGAGAAGAATGACAATAAATTCAAAAGAAAGATAAGTTGATTGAAGGTGAATTATGACCTTAATTAAACTTAATGTAACATCATAAAGGATGATTAAAACCTTAAGTTTAACATTTAAAAGTTAACGAAAGGTTACAAAACGTAAACACAAAGCAAGTTTAATAAGATTGTAACCGTACGCACGTTAACAAGATGTTTGAGATTGCTTGAAATATAATTACTTAAACATGGAATATGCAAGGTTACTTATAACAATAAAATGTTATAAAGCCGTAATGAACGTTTACTAAACTAACGAATGTTAGTAAGTTAAATAAACGGATAGTTAGACCGAGAAGAAGGAGAAGATAGGTTAATGACAATACTTATTGATTGTTTATGACCTAACATGATATACTATGTGATTATGTATGTAGAATCTATAACGACTCAAAAGGAATGTGAATTAAATGTAGAAGACGCTAAAGGCAAGTGTTCTAAACCCTTGTCTATAATTAATTTGGACAAGCTTTATGATTCATGTATCATACGCATGAATTTACATACAAAAAAGTCGAAGCCATTTCCTTCGGCTAGACTAAACGTAGAGTATTTTGTGGATTTCATTATAATCTATCAAAATATTATTGATATTGCTATCTTGTGCCAATTGTTTTGGTATGGATTCAAAGAAAGACTGAGTATGAACAAATAAATGTTTTGTCATAACGCGACTAGCACGTGAGTTTGCCAAAACTTAAACGTAGATACGTTTAATGTAGTAGTGTTGTACAACATAAAGTG
Source organism: Panax quinquefolius (assembly GCA_020205615.1). NCBI lineage: Eukaryota > Viridiplantae > Streptophyta > Magnoliopsida > Apiales > Araliaceae > Panax > Panax quinquefolius. The sequence goes on from CM035157.1 coordinate 105,248,663, forward strand.
CTATAGGCTGATCACCTAGACGTGCTCGTAAGAAATATCGTACTTACGAACTTAGTGATGGGTTGTCCTTTTTAAAGAAAGAATGAATGAAATGCTCAAGGTCTTTGACCAAACTAAATATTTAACTAATGATGTTCATCGCTAAACATTTTAAAGAAAAGAGAAGTGTTATTTTGAATTATCTATAGTACTTTATAACTATTGATTCAGTTATAGAAGATATATATTCATATGATTTCGACATGTTACTCCATTATAATTGTTATACGTGCTGAGCTAGTTATGCTCACCCTTGCTTGAACCATATGAATGCAGCTAAAAATGAACGGACCGAAGGATCCAGTAAGGATAAAGGGAAGGCTAAGGCGGACAAGTAGTTATCTTTGTAATAGAATAGTATTACTTTTGTATTAATTTGATACTATGATGAAGAACATATGTAATGGTTACAAAGAACCTGGGAAAGGAAATATTATTATGTAATATATAGAAGATATATTCACTCAATTGATGTATTTTGATTGAATGTATGTGTAAACAGTAGCACCGTGTAGCTCCATCTATCGGGTTGGAAGATACCCAGATTTGGGGGCGTTATATTTATGATTCAAATGACAGATTTGAAACAATTAATACTTCTTGTTACAACATTATCCTTTTAATTCCTGAACTATTATTTACTGTTATACCCTTGAGATTTCGAATTTATGCATGTTCACCTTTATTGTTATATATTTCCTGAGAAAATTTTTTGCTCATTCTTGCTTTCTTTAAACCTTTCAGTTAAGGCAGAACGTGGTGAACCGTCAGGCAAGAATAAGGGAAAGGGAAAGGATACGACATAGCTTTGTTCTTTTATATTAAAAGATTTATCGTATTGTTGTATTTAAAACTTATCTATAATTTTGTATTAAGACTTGATTAGTATTATGTATTAAGTTATGTCTGGATTTAAGATATGTAACGCCCGAGAAAATCGGATTTTTATGTGAATTAAATTTTTATTTGATTATTTGAATTTAATTAATTATTTATGTGAGTAAGTTGTATGAATGTCGTTCTATGACCTTGAATGTGCGGATGTGGTTAGGATTCTGGCTATGTGCTAGATTAATTGTTTTGAATTTCCAAGACGAAAATAAAAGTTTTCCGAGAAATTTTTGTAAAAACACTATTCATCCGTTTCTTCTCGGGAATTAAGTTTGAAATTCTGAGAAACGCGTAATGATAGAATTCTAAGATGAGATGGAATATCCAATAATATTTCAGTTATGGAAAACAAAGTTTTCACTTGCGGACTTAAAACCTAAGGGTTAGAGAAAGTAAGTTTCGAGAAGGAAATAAATGCGTATAATGATTAGGGTTATTATACGTGTGATATACGAGTATGATACTAGTTAGTATACGAGTATATTATAAAGATTATTATGATGTATAATATGAATATCATACGAATACTATACGAAGAGAATACGTGAGTTATACGAGTAGAATACGATTAGTTCTTAATGGACTTTGAGTTTATGGACTTTGTAGAATCCAATTGGACTTAGATTATGTCAAGCCCAATGCATTGTGAAATTAAGCCAAAGATAGGCCCAATATGAATTAATTCTAAGGCCCAAACCAAGAAACTGAACCGTAAATCGAACCGATGGGTCACCGAATGGGTAAAAACCATGGGGCAACCTATGGGGGGCCCATAAGGCCATGTGGGTCGGCCACTTGGTGGCCATGTAAAGTAGTTTCACTTGGTGGCCAAGTAAAGTGGATTTTACTTGGTTGCTAAGAAATGAATAGTAAGGAGGTGGACCACATGACTAATGTGCCCTCCATTTGGTTTCCTATATAAGGAAGCTAGATTAGTTCATTTATTTATTTTACAAACATTGACCAACATATATTGGGAGAGAGAAAAGTGAGTTATCAAGTAATCAAGTGAGCTTGAAGCAAAACATCCAAGTTTTAATCAAGAACGTGAAGAACATTAAGGTAATAATACGTAAACCTTAGTCTTTGATCTTTTCTATTTATTTTTTATAGAAAAGTATGAATTGGTGGAGCATGTCTCTTCTGGAGTAATAAGGAAGGCTATTGGTGAATTAAAACATTGATAAGTCATGTATAAGTAGGAATCATAAGCGTTTAAATAAGCTTAAGCGAAGGAAACCATTAAGCATTGACTTTGTTGTTGATGGACAAATTGAAAACCATCAAATATAGGTTATGTTCATATTGCTTGGTTAGGTTATAGACGATGAATCAATGGATTGGTTCCATTTGATTTGGCATATAAAACTCGAGTAACGAAGTTATGGCGAAATTTACGAGATTGGGCGTTAAACGTTGAAATCTTAGAATTTTCAGATTAGTAGTCAAAACTCACCGTTTAATTCGGAAACTCTAGTTTTCGATGGCGTAATGTAGAACAATGTATTTAAGAGTTGTGGACTCAAGAATGGTTGAATTCCGACCTAGAATGAAGAAAATGAATTAGGAACGCTCTCGAATGTTAAATGAATGCGTAAAAACCTGGCAAGAAAAGGAGCTTAAGGGACTAACAGAATGGACCCCCGCTGGGGCGGGCATTCTTAAGAGTCAAACCCCCGCCGAGGCGAGGGTATTTAGTTTCTTAACAGAGAGGGAGTTCATTTGGGGTGGGTAATTTTAAAGTACAACCCACGCCGAGTGAAGTCTTGGAAAAAGGTTGACCAAGTTAGTTTTTGAACCCAAATTATTTGTAGAACAACTACGGGGCATGTATATACTTACTATACATAATAAGACCACTCTTAATTCACTTATATAGTGGTGACTTTAGGGATTGAACGTTGTTTAAAAATAGTTAAACGAAGAACGTAAGTATGAGAAGTAAATCATATTCAATTACTATGGTACTTAACCAATGATGGTTGAGTATTGGTAGTGACGTAAGAGCGTTAATATGCCATAAGGGAAGATAGTTAAGTCAAAATGACTTTTATTAATGAAATAAATTCATGTAAGACATAGAAGAGAAAGAAGTTGGTTAAAGCAATGAAGTTAGATTGTTTAGTAGCTAATCTCAATATGCTATGTGAATATATCATGTAGATACGGTAAAGAGCAAGAATTGTTGAATATTTAATTGAAGACGCTTGAAGGCAAATTTTCTTAATGCGTGTCTAACCTTCGAGTTAGCCAAGTTTTTCTGTGATTCATGTTATGAGATGCATGAATTGTTTTATGAAAGGGTCGATGCCAGTTTTAACTCGGCTAGACTAATCCTAAGAGTTAGATTGATTTGTTTACAAGTCTTTCGATATAGTATTGTTAACGTTATCCTATGCCAATTATTTAGTACGGATTCAAAGGTAAGCTTGTGTATGAACAAACAAATGTATTTCACATCGATTATTCGATGGGCACGTGAGGTTGCAAAAACTTAAATGTAAATACGTTTAACGGATAAATGTTGATCAACATAGATTATTATAGGCTGATCACCTAGAAGTGCTCATAAGATATATCAGACTTACGGACTTAGTGTCGGGTTGTCCTTTTTCATGAATGAAAACAAAAAGAGAATGTTCATGGTCTTGTGACCAACTTAGTATTCCTTAGTTATTATATGTACTCTGAAATTGTTTTATGAAATGAAAAGTGTTATTTAATATTTCATAGTACTTCATAGCTACTTGTTCAGTTATTAAAGATAATCATATAATTCTCGGCGTGGTATTGATATTATGTATTGCTAGGATTGCTGAGCTAGTTATGCTCACTTCTTTCTTGAATTATATGATTGCAACTAAGACCGAAAGAACTGAGGATCCTAGTAGGGATAAAGGCAAAGCTAAGATGGATAAGTAGATTATCCTATAATAGATTAGTATGTTTATAAGAATCATATTATGATAGACGAAGAATGTATCAATTACAGAACCTAGGAAAGGATTTTTTATTATTATAATAATAAGAATGTAGTAATTATATTCATTTTGATGTTGTTTCAATGGAATGAATGTATAGTGATGAGTACCGTGTAGCACCATATCTGTGGGTTGAAAGTTCCCGAATTTGGGGGCGTCAGAGGTTGGTATCAAAAGCATTAGGTTATAAAACTTAATGGGGGAAGAACCTTAGGCTAATAACCTCATTAGAAAAGGAGAAGTCAGAAGGAATTGAACTCGAATCGAATGAGTTAATTAAGTATTGAGGAAACTCAGTACCGAAAGGTTTAAAAGATGGAAATTAACCTTAAATAAATTAAATATGATTTGTGCTTATATTATTGTGTATTATGTACTAATCAACATGTTATGTGTTATTATAGATGTCCATCGATAGCTCCATGTATAGGGATATACACGTGGTGAGTGAAGAGTCTGTGAACCGGGTAGGGCATGTACCTATGCCCGTGGCGGGAGTACCAGTAGTGATCCTAGAAGAGTCTGAGCCAAAGGAGGACTATTCGGAAGAAGATTATTCTGAGGGAGATATGGAAAACTTGGGATCGGCGTCATATCTTGATATGATGGTCGATGTGAATGAGGATATAGAGGTAACATCGTTTAATACGGTGGTACTCAAGATTAGAGCTAACACCTCCGCACACAATGATGAGTATCAGATCTAGTGGTGTCAATCGAAATGTGCAAATCACGCGCATCATTGTGCAGAACCAAAATGAGGAGATTAGTGATCTCTATGAAGCGAAGGAGTTTACAGAAGCAGATTTTGACTTAGAGCGTGACGAGAAAGTGCTCATGACTGATAAGGCGAGGGACTATAAGAACGAGGCCGTAGAGCTTCGTAAGGAACTATTTGAGAAGAACCAGAAGATAGCACGGGTGTCTTACATCCATGAGAGTGCTCATGAGGATTTCAAGCTGAAAATTGCTTGTTATTCCATTGAGTTGGGACAGACTCGACATACTATTAGTCGGGATATTGTGTCGATTCTTGCGAATCAGAAGCATGAGAATGTTGTGATGCAGTATTAGTAAATCTGTAGATCTTTTTGTATATGTGTAGTGACGTAAAACTCTCTTTTGTATAATTAAAGGGTAGTCTTTTTATAAATCTCAATTTTTGTAGAAGTTAATCGCGAGATAGAAATGTAATAGCTTTTGGCTAAGGAATCAAATTATAAATAGTTTTGAACTATGAAGAAGCATATTAATATAATGAAGTTTTTATTAATTGTGCTTTGTTGTGGTATGAGTTTTTGTTGTTAAATGATAACTAAGTAAGTGAATAGATAATAATGAAACTTTATTTATTTAATCACAATAATGCCGCCAAGAAGAAGACAACGTAATCAGGAAGCTGAATAACATAACGATAACCAAGGGGGTCAGAATAACACTATGCAAGAGTTCGTTAATTTATTAACGGCTGCATTTAACCAAACTGGGGGTACAGCACCCGTAATCCCTAGGGTAGCCAGAATGACTACCTTTAAAGAATTTAAGAGCATAGGTTCGCTAGATTTTAAAGGAACTACGGACCCAAAAGAGGCCCAGACATGGGTGAAGGAAATAGAGAAGGCATTTGTTATTACAAACATAGCAGAGGCGCAAAAGACTTCTTTTGTGACCTATATGATGAAAGGAGAAGCCAACTTCTGGTGGGAGGCTCACCAGGGTGGGGCTAGAACCGATCTGATTCACATGGGAAGAAGCTTTAAGAAGGTTTTCTTCGAGAACAATTTTCCTACCAGCATGTAGAGGAGAATGGAGATTAAGTTCCTAGAACTTAAATAAGGGGACATGACGGTTCCGCAATATACGGCCAAATTCAATGAATTGGCAAGGTTTGCTCCACATCAAGTGGACACTAAGCAGAGGAAGGCTCGTAGGTTTGAGCAGGGACTGAAACCCTGGCTCTATAGTAGGATTTCTATTTTCCAGAGTGCCACATATGGGACCATTCTGGAGAAGGAAATCATTGCGGAGGGTGGTAGTGACGCTTTGAGCCAATACCATAAAGAGAGAAAGAATAAGAGCAAAGGAGAAGGAGGACTCAAGGCAGAGGGAACTAGTGGTAGTGGGAGTATGCCCAAGAGGAAGAGTTTTAACTCCAGGAATACTGGAGTGAAACAAGGGGATCCTAAGCGTTGGATGGAAACATTAAAGACATGTGGGAAGGCTCATCTAGGAGTCTGTCTAAAAGGGAATTCGGTTTATTATAACTGTGGGCAGGAGGGTCATATATCACCCAATTGTCCTAACCCTAAGAAGAATCATGGGTGTTTTATATGTGGGTCGATGGACCACATGGTAAGGAATTTCCCAAAGAAGGGGTCAGAGGGTAATAAGGGTACTAGTAGTGGTAAGTTAGCCATTACTGGACCAACACCATCGTCGGGTAGACCCACGGCCCATACTTTTAATATGACTATCTAAGATGCAGTTGCATCAGCGGATGTAGTAACAGGTATCATTCCAGTCAATGAAATAAATTCTTATGTGTTATTTGACTCAGGTGCTACTTGTTCTTTTATAGCATGTGAATTTGCTAAGCGATTAGGTTTATTCCCGAAAAGATTAGAAATACCTTTAGACGTTAAGGTAGCAAATGAAGAGATAATTCCCATTGAACACACTCATAGGAATTGTTGCATAGATATTAGAGGTAACAAATTATCGGTAGATTTAGTACCGATAAGGTTGAGAGAATTCGATGTAATTCTCGGTATGGATTGGTTGATTAACCATAAGGCTATAATAGATTGTTATAGGAAAAGTGTGAACCTTCGGCTTTCTAAGAAAACCAAGGTAGTGTTCTACGGTAGTAAATCACCGAGACGCTCTTGTTGTCTAACCATGACACAAGCTAGGAAAATATTGAGGAAGGGGTTTATAGGATACCTGTGCCATGTTGTGGATACCCAAAGAGTGGGAGCATCATTGGAACAGATACCTATAGTACAAGAGTTTGCAGATGTATTTCCAGATAAATTACCAGGTCTTCCGCCGAATAGGGAGGTCGAGTTTGTGATTGATTTGTTACTGGATACAGCACCAGTTTCTAGGGCACCATATAGGATGGCGCCAGTAGAGATGAAGGAGTTAATGGTTCAATTATAAGAACTACTAAATAGAAAGTACATTCAGCCGAGTGTGTCTCCTTGGGGAGCACCAGTATTGTTTGTAAAGAAGAAGAATGGGTCGTTACGACTTTGTATCGACTATCGAGAGTTGAACAAGCTAACGATTAAGAATAAATACCTATTGCCCAGGATCGATGATCTATTTAATCAGTTAAAAGGGGCAAAGTATTTTTTTAAGATAGATTTGCGTACGGGGTACCATCAGTTGAAATTAAGGAAAGAGGATGTACCTAAGATAGTGTTCAAAACTCGTTATGGTCATTACGAGTTTTTGGTTATGTCGTTTGGCTAGCCACATTTATGGATATGATGAACAGAGTGTTCAAATAGTATTTGGAAAAGTTTTGTGTAGTGTTCAGTGATGATATTCTAGTCTATTCTAGGACGCTAGAAAATAATGCTGAACATTTAAGGATAGTGTTGAAAACACTACGGATGGAGAAATTGTATGCGAAATTCACTAAGTGTGAATTTTGGCTTGAAAGAGTTCAGTTTTTAAGACATGTTATTGATAAAGATGGCATTTCTGTGGATCCAGGGAAGGTGGAAGCAGTTAATGATTGGGAATAGCCAAAAACACCAATTGAGGTTCAGAGTTTTCTAGGGTTAGCGGGATACTATAAAAGGTTCATCCAGGACTTTTCTAAAATAGCTACTCCGTTGACGAATTTGACGAGGAAGTCAGTGAAATATGTGTGGACTGAGAAGTGTGAGAATAGTTTTCAGGAACTAAAAAGAAGGTTAAGTGAGGCTCCTGTATTATCTTTACCAGATGATACGCGGAATTTCGTAGTTTATAGTGATGTTTCGCATAGAGGACTAGGTTGTGTGCTCATGCAGCATGGCAAGGTGTGACAACTCGAATTTTTATAAGTTATTAAAATAGGAATTTAATAATTAAAATTCTTATTATGAAATGTTTTGAGTTTGAGTATGTATATATACGTGCTATATATTTTGAAATATGTGATCTGGTGTGGTGTGAAGAGAAATATATATTCATATATTGGGAAAGTGAGGTTTAATAGTTGAGTTAACTATTGAAGGAATTAAATGAATTTTGTAATTAATCTTAAATATTTATTGAATTGAATAAATATTTTAAATAATTTATTTATTGAGAAAAATAAATAATTTATGAAATTGTGGTATAATAATTTAGTTACGTTGTGAGACCCCAAATTTTATGAATAAAGATTTAAATTTCTTGAAATATTTTTTTGAATATTATGGTGTGGATTTGATATAATGTTATAGTTGTGGGTAATATTTATAAATTTTGCAAAGTAAGCAAGTGGTTATATAATATTCGATTGGTCGGGGAATATTCGTTTTAATAGGGAATATTCGATTTACTACAAGACAATTATCGGGTGGACATCACAACGGAAGTATTGTTGTAGTAAGAAAACGATAGAGTTATCTTTTATTAAAAATAATGGCGAAAGTGTTACCGTTAAAACTGTTGAACTGTGACAACCCGGAAAATCGGATTGTCCAGAATTTAAGATTAAAGAATTAATTATTAATAAAATGAATTTTTATTAATATTATTCTGTGCTATGTGTTTATTAATCGTTCTATAACCAAGAATGATTATTAATCGGAAGGATTCGGGCTATGAGCTAGATTGAACAAGTAAGAATTTTCAAGATGAAAATGAAAATTTTCCGGGAACAAAAAATTTTTCGGGGAAAAAGACAAAATAGGCACCATTCACCCGACGAAACCCTAAAGGTTAGGGTTTGATTAACCTAAGCCTTTCCGAGAGTTCGGTATGTCGAAATGACATTCTGTCGAAAGATTTAACGATAGTATATTGTGAAAAGTTAAGTAAGCCAATAAAAGTTTTTCTCAAAAAACGTGCAGAAATCGAATAAAATAAAAATGACGAAAAGTATTGTTATGTACTTTTCACTCGTTTAGCTACGTTAGGGGAAAACGTGAAGGAAAACGCTTAATGTCAAAAAGTGTTTTTTAGTTTTTTAGAAATCCGAAGAATACGTAAAAGTTAATCGGTAAAGGAAAGACGAAATATCCAAAAATATTTGGACTCCGAGAATCGCAGTTTTTAAAACTGTCGAAAGAAACCCGAAAGACGGAACTAAGAAACTTAAGGGCTAAGTTAACTTAGTCCTTAAGTAATGAATAGTAAGGAGGTTAGGGCGTGAAAAGACCAAAATGCCCCTAGCCTTGAAAATCTATAAATAGGAAGCTTAATCTCATTTGAATGGGATTTTGAAAATCCTATCATTTGAGAGAGAAAGAGAGAGAGTTCGGATGGAAGATGAAAGGGAGAAGAAAGAGGAAAAGTTGGCTCGTGAGCAAACTTTGTCCGACGGAAGGAATTTAAGGATGAACGGTAATCCGAATCCTAGTTTCTTCTAATTTTCTTTAAGTTTAATATGTTCAATACATACTTAATGAAGATAAGTAGTAGATAATGTTAATAATGAATTCATATAGTTGAATTTATGAGAAAACGAAGAAATAAGAATTAGAAATTTAGTTTATAAATTTCTTAAGGAAGTATAAAATTCGTAAGGATTTTGAGCGATCCGAATGAATCTTATGAATGAGTAGGTCAAATAAGTAAGGAATGATGTTCTATAACATCAAATTCCAAGAAAAAGTGAAATCGTAATCCAAAATATCGATTAAAAATGAAGAACAAACGAAGAACACCAAGAACACCAAGAACACGCGAAGAACTTGAAGAACGTTGTTGATGGACAAATTTAAAACCATCGTAGTGTAATTGTTGTTGATGGACAAGTTTAAAACCATCGTGTATAAGTTAGATGCTTATTGCTTGGTTAGAAACGTTGGAAACGTTCTTGAAGAACGGATTAGAATTGAGCTATAACGAAGTTATGGCAAAAATTTCGTAAAAGAAGATCGAGAATTTGAAAGTTCGTAAATGAACCCGAATGTGTAGGGTTTCATAAGAATGTAAGAGAACGTATAAAATGTGATTCGTGGACTCAAGAACGAATGAATTTCGAGTTCACATGACCGAATTACGGACGAACGAACGAAGAACGTTAATAACATAAAACGAACAAAGAGCGAAGATTAAGCTAATTGATTGGCATGTTAATGGATTCAGAACAAAGTTTTATCTATGGTCAATTGAATTACAAAAGATAAGTAAGAAAATGGCTTTGGAACAGCCTCGTTCTGAGTTATAACGAAGAAGTTATGAGATTTTGAAGTACGCGTCTCAGAACGACCAAAGACTTATAAAAAAAATTCGGGAAGAAGGTCTTGGCGGCAAGCACCACCATGCCTAGAAAGGTGGTGTTGCGGCGCGCCAGCCGAGGGTCACATATCGCTAACTTTCATACCACGTCATGAAGTCTTAGTATCTTGAGTGAAAGCCATGGCTTGCGGTAGAGAGCAATGCCGTAAATGAGATTTTAACTGCTCAATTTCTGGGGGATGTGCAAGAAAGAAATAAGAACATAATGTTCAACTAATGTAACACTTAATCAAGTGTTTAAACCTTTGATGAAGGTCGAACAAAAAGATTAAACGAGATTAAAAGAATGTAATTACGGGTTATGGAACCGAGATCCGGGGCCGTAGTCGCAATGAATCGAACGTGAGGGATTGCTATGATGGTAATTCCTTAGACGTTGATGGACGATGGTGATGTATAACATTTCGATGTTATGACATGCAGTGAGAGATAAATATAAAGAGTATAAACGCTATGAACGCAACGTTGTTGCGATGAACGATCAGTCTTAGCATACAATGATATGTATGGCTTCGACATTAAGAAGGAATAATGAACATGGGGTTCATGGGATGGATAACGATTGAAAGTGGTTAAAACCTTGAGTATAGGTTGAATGAGAGGTTAAGAAATGAGCAACGTGAACGTTGAATATGTAAACGATCCTCGTGAATCGTATTCGCGTTGGACGAACATTCTAAGTATACCCTGGTTGTATGGCTTAGACGTTGATGAAAGTAGTAAGTAAGATATGAATTATCAAGAAAGCCGTAGCGAACGGTAGTAAGGTTAATGAAAGCCGAACGTAAGTCGGATAAGAATGTTAGAATGAAATGTAAGCGTTGAACACTTTAACCGATGTGAAGGTTGAGTGTACGCAAATATTAAACGGGTTAAACCTACACTCCATGTATGGTTGACCGTAGGATAATGAAGACCAATGATTAAACCTATGAAAGGTAAAGAAGCTTAATTAAAGACAAGTACGTATTAAGTAAAGAAGTCGAGTTAATGTGTATAACTTGGATGACGTTCCGAGTCGAATGAACCGGATGTTGTAAGATAAGAATGCAAATCATCAAAGATGATGAACATTTTGAGTAAGACATCTCCGTATGTCATGAAGCCGTAGAATGGTAATGAAAGTTGGTCGCGTAAACTTAGATTGCAAGAACGCGAACCTTAAGAAGTAAAGTTAAGTAAACCAATGTGTAAGTCAAGTATATGACTAATTGGTGTACCTGTTTTTCCTTATGTGTTATAGGGATGGGAATGAACAATTCAGCGTAAGCTGTAGCTGTGCGTAAGGCAAGTTTCCTAACTTCATTCATATTTTAAATGAATGCTAGTTTCTTAAACTTCTCAGATGTTGAACTTGAGAAGTTCTGTCTATGTGCAAATGTGTGATGTTTGTACAAGGTGGTAGAATGTATGAGACCTTGTGCCACAATGTGAACACTTCGGTGTTTCTATGATATGAACTGTTCTGTGATTGAACTGTTCAATATGAGCATGTTCTGTTTATACATGAACCGTTATTGTTAAGTCTGGGCAATTGATTCTAGCCAAACAGAATGTGTATGAAAGATAGTAGAAAATGAAAGTATTTCAAAGTGAATGTGACTAATGTTTTAAAATGATAGGAATCGAGATTATTCCTATTGTTCAAGCTGCTTCATAACCTTTGTTCGGTTATTAAAGTTCCAAAGGAATGTTAAACTCTTGAAGTTGTATGTTCAACTGCTAAGACTTGCTGAGCAATTGAATGCTCACACTTGCTTTAAATGAAAAACATTTTCAGCGAACGATGTTAGAAAAACTTAAGGATCCCGTATAGATCAAGCTGACGGTATCCAGATGAAGGGTTATTCAGAACGAATGAGCGAGAAGATCAAGTGAAGACTTGTAATGTAGAAAGAAGAAAATTAAACTATAGACTAGTTTAATGAACTGTTATGTATCCTTGGTGGCGGATAAAAGTCACTATTGTAAGATGAAAGGAATGATGTAATTATCATTATTTGTAATGAGAAAGGTTATAAGGTTTTAGAACCTAGGAATTTAGAACGTATGTTATTATATTTCAGTATATAATAATGTATGTTAGATGAATGATGTACTAGTGACGCACGGAATCCGGGTGTGAAGATAGACCGGATTTCGGGGCGTTACATGAACTACCCGGTAGTAAAAGTATAGCAATACACGTGGTTGCATAGTAGCACACGGTATTGATTATTGATGCTTACATAAGAAGTCACTCAGTTATACTCAATTATTGCTACAGTAATTGCTGCATCATATCTCTCATATTATTAATTCAATTATTATCACAGTATTATCTATATAATATGTTATATTATTAAATCAATAATTGAGACGACAAAGTTATTCATATTATTATTTGCAATATTGACAATGTCTAGAAGTTCTGTCAAGGAGAGGTTTGGTCACCTAATTGCGCGCCAACAAAGAGAATTTCTTATCGGAAAGCCCCCTCTTTCCTGGGAACGACCTGGTTGTTAAATATTGTGAGTTATAATATTAATGATGAATAAGTTCGTGTTGATTAAAGATGAAATTGATAGTTCCATTGTGTTGGAATTATTAGTGTTAGTGGAAATTGACATTTATTTCGATATTAATTGATGTTAGGAAGTTATACTGACCAGTCGGGTAATTAATCGGATAAATGAGCAATTAATTGCTATTAATTCACATGATTATAACTATTTGTTCACATGTGTGTACTATTGATTCACATTCATTTACTATTAGGGGAGTTGGTGCAAGATTGATAATACTTGCATGACTAAGTTAAAAATGGAGGTATAGATGGAGGTACTATACTGTAATTCGTATTTTCACATGATTATAACTATTGATTCACATAATTGAACTATTGATTCACATTATTTACTATTAGGGGAGGTGGTGCAAGTTTGATAGTACTTACAGGACTAAATTAAAAATGGAAGAATAGTTGAAGGTATTGTACTGTAATATTTTGAGCCCCAAAATGTACAATTATCGAAACTATATTTTCCTATAAATAGAAGCTCATTCTTCCTTCATTTCTCACCAATTCACTAAAGCTATAGAGCAATTATTATAGAGAGAAATTATAGAGAGAAAGAAGAAGAGAAGTCTGCTACCTCATTATTCCAATATCCAGTTTCTTTCTAAGGTAAGGGGTATTATTTCTTTCATATTCATGAAGAGAGCTATTGTTATTCCATTCCTTATTATTATGTTGGAATAACCTGTCTATGCAAAGTACTGCATACATGGTGAATTTCTTCTATTATTCCATTCTTTATTATTCTGTTGGAATATCCTGTCTGTGCGGATTACGCATGACCTGGTTCCGTTCTTTATTATTCTGTTAGAATATCTTGTTTGTGCGGATTATGCATGACCTGGTTCCATTCTTTATTATTCTATTGGAATAACCTGTCTGTACGGTCTATCGCATGCCTAGTGAATTATGTTGGTATTCCATTCTTTATTATTACATTGGAATATCACATGCATGCTTGATTACGCGTGACTGGTTCCATTCTTTATTATTCATTGGGAATAACCCGCATCTATCTTTGTCTATCGCATGCATGGTGAATTCTTCTGTTATTCCATTCTTTATTATTCTGTTGGAATAACCTGTCTATGTGGATTACCGCATGCATGGTGAATGATCCTTTGTATCCATTCCTTATTAAATTGTAGAAATGATCTGTCTACGTGGATTACCGCATGGCGGTTGCAATTTTATAATTTTTCTGACCCTCAAAAATTCTGGAAAAATTTGAAATGATAATTTGATGAGTTTTCTATATTGTGTCTAAAGATGGCGATTTTTGGATGTATAGAATAAGAGTTATGAATTTTATGGGAAAATACTATTTTAAAAGTAAACCCTTATAACTCTTTGTGGTTAACTCCAAAATTGGTGAAATTTTTATTGGAAGTACATGTATAGAACATGAGTATACCCTGTAAATTTCGGAATTTTTGGACAAAAGTACAATTTATGATAAATGTCTAAATATTCGGCAGTTTTGGCCATATGAAAAATAGTAAATGAATTTTAAAAATTCCGAGAAAAATATATGTTCAATATGGGACTATATTCTGCTAAATCCCAGAAAAAAAATATTTTTGGGACTGATTTGGTATTTTTCATGAAAATAAACTAGCTATGAGTAAATAAATTAAATATGTTATGTGAATTAACAAAATTGGAAAATAGGATTTTATGGCTTGGGAATCCAATATAGGGTATATGCAAATTTTTGATGAGGGATTTGATCATTGGTGATGAAATCTTATGAGTCTGGTATTTTCGAATGACTAAATGCATTATTTGGTAAAGTGTGAACAATTGAAATAAATTGTTTATAAGTTTAAGAAGTGATTAAAATATTGTTATAATAATATTAGATTATGAGTTTATTAAGTGATTGATAATATTTGGATAAATTTAAAGTCTTTAATATTTATCCTTATTTGCGTTTGATTAATGCTTATATTATTGTCATCATCCTCATGCTTATATTGAGATGAAAGTCATCTTTGGCTTACGTGCATATATGGACTTGGTATGATTATGACCAGGGATTATTCGGTATAATCATGACCGTAATGTGACGAATGATGTGGTGAAAGTCCTCAGTGGCCTGAAGTGCATTGATGGACATTTTTGGTATGATTATGACTAGGGATTATTCGGTATAGTCATGACCATTGATGAAAACACAAATATCCTTGGCCCGTAGTGCATTGATAATTTGTGGTCGTGATACTAATGAATATCCTTGGCCGTAGTGCAGGGATGATGTAGTTTATTTAATAAGCTGAGTCTCAGCAATAAAAGTGATGAAAAACCTTTTAAATCATAGAAGATAGTAGATTTTATTCTCTACTTGACTCATCTAATGGATTGCTTGTTCCGCTGTAGTTAAACTTGATGTCTATTGTATTTTATCAATTTAACATTGTTGAAAGCTAATGATAATTTATTCTGCATTATTTTAGTCATAATATTTCTTACTGGGCTAGTTGAGCTCACCCTTTCTTTCACTGTTCTCTTCAGGAAATGAGAATATAGCTGGGATGAGTCGGGGAATGGAGTGATGGTCCAGATGTAGCATTAGTAGTCCTCACTATTCTGTTAAATAGTGTGACAATAAATGTAATGAGGACTCCTTTGAGTGTGGATATTGTTTAGATGACAATATTCTTATTAAAACTCTCAGTTTATGTTTTGTCGTATTTTGCACGACAGTTGTATTATTAAGTTGTATTTGAATTTTATACCATGTATTTGGCGACTCAAGATGGGTGATGTATACCTATTTTGGGGGCGTCACAGTTGGTATCAAAGCTTAGGGATATGATCACTGGCTAAGATGTGAGACAAGAACTAGGAGGGGAGAGACGGGGAATTCCTTCGCTAGTATGACCTACCTAAGTTTATTTGGTATTTAATTGGTAGGTTAGAGTATAGGGATAATATGTGATATGTCAATTAACCCTTGTTTTATGATAGTGTTTGAAAATGGCATCTGAAAATGTTGAGATCAGCAATGAAGCACATGAGACCATTAAGTCACCAACAATCAATACCCAGGATAATGCACAACAGGAAGACAATAATCCTCAGGTAAATAACAATACCGATCAGATGATGAACGATGGGATGTTCAGAGGCTTTATGCAATTCATGCAACATCAGGTAAGATAGACTCATGTTCAAAATATAGGTGGAAATAATGGCAACCCACGGTTGGTCACCGCTAAGTAGTTCAAGGAGCTAGGACCACTTGAGTTATTGGGAAAGCCAGAACCACTTAAGGCGGAGACGTGGTTAAAGCAGATCACCAAGATATTTGATGTCTTGGGATGCTCCGAGGAGCAAAAGGTTCCCTTTGCCACTTTATGTTGCGTGAAGAGGCAGATTACTGGTGGGAATCTATAAAACGTACCCAGCCTGACACACTCAAGATGTCTTGGGAGAAGTTTCAAGAGCTGTTCAACGACAAGTACTTTCCCAAAAGTATTCGTCACATGAAGGAGGTGGAGTTTATCAAGTTGGAGCAAAACAATATGACCGTATCGCAATACGAGGCTAAGTTTGCCGAGTTGTCCCGGTTCGCATCCTATTTGGTCGATAATGAGGAGCGAATGATGCGAATGTTTTTAAGAGGTTTGAAACCCGATATACGTCAATACCTCATTTCTCACAAACTTTGTTTATATTCAGATGTTGTGAATAGGGCTCAGTTATTGGAGCGCGATAATGAGTCAACACAACCAAAAGGCAACGACCAACAACACGATAATAATCATACCGGTGGCAACGGCCATCGGAACAATGATAACCATCACGGGGGAAATTATCATGCCAAGAATGGTAACCACTTCGGTGGTAATCATGGCCAAGATAATAGGAGTGGAAATTTCAAGAAGAGAAGGTTTAACAACGATGGAAAGACAGCAGCACCAACACCCATTTTCAAGGAAGGAGAATGACCACCAATTGTAAGCTTCAAATACGGAGGGGAGGGACATATCAGTCCAAGCTGCAAGATGTAGTTCAAAGCATGTTACAATTGTGGAAAAGAAGGTCACCTAGCCCGATTTTGTCGTGCACCAAAGTCAAGTCCAGCTGGGACGGTGGCACCAAAGGCGGATACGGACAAAATAAAGTCGATGGTTTCAGGAAGAGCATTTTTCGTGACTTCTCAAAAAGCGAGTGACCCAAACGAAGTTAGCACGGGTTAATTAATTATAAATTCTTGCGAAGTCTATACCTTATTAGATACCGGTTCTACCCATTCTTTTATCTCTCTTGCTTGCGCTCAACTTTTAAATTTGACTTCGGAGAAATTAGACTTTGACTTATCGGTTGAAACTTTGTTAGTAGAAACCTTCATTTCATGTGTTATCCAAGTCTTGGATGAGAGTCACAGTTTTTAAATGATATTTCTATCGTTAATAAATTTCTGGACGTATTCTTGAAGACTTGGCCTACCCCAGTAGTGAAATCGAATTTTGTATTGACCCCAATACAAAACCCATTTATAAAACCCTCAAATATTTCTTCAACTAAAACAAACGTATCATGCACCAAGGACGTTGGCTCGAGCTGTTGAAGATTACAACTATACCATTCAATATCATCGTGGAAGAGCGAACGTGGTAGCTGACGCGTTGAGTAGAAGATCGTATGCGTTTACGAGTGCGATGTTGTTAACACAAAAACCCATTTCGTATAACTTACAAATGATGAAGATAGAGTTAAAGACTCTAGAGACCCGCGTGAAGATAGCGAATATACGAGTAGAATCGACTTTAATTGATAAAGTTAAAGCCGCTCAAGCTACATACTCAGAGCTGATGAATGTGATGAAGAAGATTCAAGAGGGCGTTATTCTAGAAGCAAGAATCGATGAATAG
The DNA here is from genome assembly GCA_020205615.1 of Panax quinquefolius. NCBI lineage: Eukaryota > Viridiplantae > Streptophyta > Magnoliopsida > Apiales > Araliaceae > Panax > Panax quinquefolius. The sequence continues at coordinate 105,266,458 of CM035157.1, forward strand.
AGGAAATCTCAACCCTCGATTTAATCGGCCCATTTGAAATCCTCGATCGAGTAGGAACTGTGGCCTATAGACTCATTTTACTGCCAAGTATGTCGCGTGTTCATAACGTTTTTCACATATCGATGTTACGTAAATATGTGGATGACCCGAACCACGTTATTAAATTAGAACTAGATGAGATAGCAGAAGATTTAACGTATGAGGAGATACATGTTAAAATCTTGGATAAGAAGGATCATATTCAACACTCAAAGGTTATACCTCAAGAGTTAGAATCTGAAATGAAGTCAAGATATCCTCACCTTTTCGGCATACCAGGTACGTACGTAAATTTCGAGGGCGAAATTTCATAAGGAGGGGAGATTGTGAGACCCTAAATTTTATGAATAAAGATTTAAATTTCTCAAAATATTTTTTTGAATATTATGGTGTGGATTTGATATAATGTTATAGTTGTGGGTAGTATTTACAAATTTTGCAAAGTAAGCAAGTGGTTATATAATATTCGATTGGTCGGAGAATATTCATTTTAACAGGGAATATGTGTACGACGGCACAATCATTGGTGGACCCCACAAAAAAATTATTGTCGTAGTAAGAAAACGACAGAGTTATCTTTTATTAAAAATAAGCTGAGTCTCAACAATAAAAGTGATGAAAAACCTTTTAAATCATAGAAGATAGTAGATTTTATTCTCTACTTGACTCATCTAATGGATTGCTTGTTTCGCTGCAGTTAAACTTGATGTCTATTGTATTTTATCAGTTTAACATTGTTGAAGGCTAATGATAATTTATTCGCATTATCTTAGTCATAATATTTCTTCTTGAAGGCTATCAAGCTCACCCTTTCTTTCACCGTTCTCTTGAAATGAGAATATATTTGGGATGAGTGGGAACGGAGTGTGATCCAGATGATAGCATTAGTAGTCCTCATTATTCTGTTAAATAGTGTGACAATAAATGTAATGAGGACTCCTTTGAGTGTGGATATTGTCTAGATGATAATATTCTTATTAAAACTCTCAGTTTATGTTTTGTCATATTTTGCACGACATTTGTATTATTAAGTTGTATTTGAATTTTGTACCATGTATTTGGCGACTCAAGATGGGTGATGTATACCTATTTTGGGGGCGTCACATACGTGTGTATGATAATTAAGTTAAAGCAAAGGTAAATTTTATTCTTTGAAGATTTAATTTAATGAATTAATTAAATTAAATGAGTTGTTTAATATTAAAGAAAATAAGTATATTAAATAAAGCGATGTTTAAGTCTAATTTATTAATTAAATTAGATATATAATTATTTATTAATTATAAGTATAATTATAATAAGATTATAATTATTATTATTATTATAAGTTATTTAAATTAACTAAAGGTGTGACACATGAAACTATATAATATAATATTATTAAAATAATCTAGTTTGGTGGAATTGGTGTGTGGCCAAACAAGGCATTGTGGCCTTTGGTCTAATGTAACTGATGAAGACATATTATTGTATAACTGAAAGAGTATGTGGGAGAATGGCCATATCAGTTTATTTTCTACGCGTCTAATTTTTTAAGGCTAAGTTCAGAGAGGGTTTGGTGAGAAGAAGGAAACAGAGAGTTTGGAGAGAGAGCAAGAGAGGAAGCATAGTGAATTGGATTCTTTATGATTGTCAATGAGAGGAATTCTAAACCTAGTCATCATCTTTTGCTAGTCAATAATCAAGGAATAAGGTATAACTTACTTTAATTTTAACTCTTATGTTTGAAATTTCTATTGATAATGGTGTTGGATTGATACATATAAATGTATGTAAGGTTTATACTCTGTTAATCATCACATGTGAGTGTTTTTTGAGTATCAAATTCATGAAATTTGGGTTTGTAGGGAGAAAAGTAAATAACAGTGTATGTTTATGAAAAATGGCTTAAGAAAGTACAAATTTTATGTCTAATATGAGTTATAATCTGTAAATTGGTATTGGATTATGTTAGTATGTGAAGAAACAAAAATGGCATAGTTTGAATCATGTCAATTGGTTAAGAAACGAAGTCGTGGCGATTGAATTTGCTAAATGTGTTTAAAACATGAAAATATAGCATGAAAACTGAATTAGAACCCTTAAAATGATTTGTTAATATGTTTGAAGTGTTATAATTTTTCTCTAGATGAGTAGCTAAGAGTTTAACGAGTCCAAAGAATCGAAAACCAACTAATTCGGACTTAAAATGAGAAAGTTATGTCAAAAACTATAATCTGTGCGAAGCCACGCGTGGGCGCCTTGCCCGTGCATGTGGGCATGAAGCTGGGGCTGGGCAATGGCGCGGGTGTGCTGGCATGGTGAGGAAAAGGGGCACTTCCGCGCCCCATGTGTGCTGATTGTGACTACTTTGACCTATTTTGGTAAAACGCTCATAACGTTTTCATACGAACTCCGATTGAGGTGATTCAAGATAATCCGGAACGAGGATGAATAGACCTACAACTTTTTTTCTTTTAGGTTTTTAATTTAAGGTTTTTAGGAAGGGTAAAAATAGTCATTTGTGTGACTTTTACGTATTCAGAGGCGATCAGAGAGCGTCGATCGAACACATATGCAAGTGTAGTGCTCCCGATGATGGAATATGTTATTCTAAGTGTTGTAACATGAAAATGAATGATATAATACGTGACATATAAAATTTCTTTGCTCATAATAGAAAGCATTGGCATGACTTAGTATGTGTTTTGAAAAGAAACTTAAAGATTTAAAAAAAAAAAACTTATGGAAATTTATGTTCTATAAGTTCTGAATTTTGTGCTTTATATACATGATTGAGTTCAAATATAAATGAGCATGATATGGTGTTTATAGTGTCTTGTTCATGATAAAACTTTTTAGACCATGTGTTAGAAAAGTTTTCAAGAGAAGCTTGATATAATAGAACTACGGTGCATAAATGCTACATGAGGTAGGTTTTGAACTTGAAAAGATGTTATCATAACTTAGTTACTTATTATAAGAGTTTTTAAACGTTGTCTTATATGTGCTATACTACATCATTAATGATAAAATGATTTCAAAGACAAACTCCATTATCTTTTGTAAACTAAGTATTAAAACATGAATGATATGTGCACTCAACTAGTCAAGCATGACATAAGTTATTAAGCATGTTTTAAAAGTATGAACTATGCTATGTCCATGTAAATGAGATAGATACATGTGAGCATTCTATTAGAGGCTTATTAGTACAAATATATGGTTTAAAAGCTTATAACATCAAATCTTGTTAAAGAAAGTTGTTAAGCCCTATTAATTGAAATAAATCATTATGGAGCTAAGTAATTTAAATGTGAAATTGAAAATAGATCACAACCAATTTGATGTCAAGTACGGATGGTTAAGGTATACTTATACATGCCTAGCTATTCTAGGAGTATGATGAGAAAGTGAAATGAAGGTTTTACAAACCTAGTTAAGAAATAATGTAACGTTACTATTATATTAAGAATGTATGAAATATATGACTAATAGATGTGAATCCATGATTATATAACTGTGTAGGAATACACGAAGTGCAGATAAGCGTTAAGCAGTTAAGTTGTAGTTAATAAACTACAAATCAGGCAAGTCTTTCAGTTTCTATTTGCTATGTGAACTTGATGATTAACTGTTTTAAAACTTTATTGCAAAGAGCATGATGTGCTATATATATGTTCAAAGTATGAAATGTTAAAGTCAATTTATGACTATGTTGATTGATTAAAGCATGCTGATTGAGTAAGGACTACATCTTTATACTTGTTATATGAACTGTAGCATGTATGTTATATGTTGAGCATGTTATTATGTGCTATGTGATGTATGAAAACTGATAGATTTTGCTGAGCTGTGGAGCTCAACCTTGCAAATAACCACTTTTATAGGTTCGAGATTCAAGGTAAAGTTATGTGTTACTTGAAAGACATGAATCAAATGTGATACTTGAAGATTTATACACTTTGGTTGTGTTATTATTATTTGAACCATGTTTAAGGTTCCGAATAATGTATTAAAGTTGAATTGTAATATCATTTTGCAATGTAAACTATTGTAGTATTAAAATGATTCTGAGATATTTAGATGTAAAGGTTGAAAGCTTTGGGAACGAGGATAGTTTGTAATAGAAAATTTTAATGATTCCGCAAATTTCAATAGTTGTATTATCGTTTAATGATGTAAAATTAGAGGTTGAATGTATTATTAACGACCGAAGTCGAGAATTAAATTGTATGAATTTTGGGGTCGTTACAGTTGGTATCAAAGTTGTAGGTTATAAACCTTAGGTAAGAGTACCCTAGGCTATAACCTTAGAGAATAAAGGAGAAGATGATAAAGAAGTTAAGAATCAAAAAGTTATATTTAAGTATGGTACAATTGTACTCTTTAATAGTTGATGTATGGTATCTGGGCTAAATGATTCCTTTATAGAGCGGAGGTATATAAGAACTAGCAACTCGGAACCTAGTTTGTTGGTTGTTTGTGGGAAACAACTCAGTGTACCATATTGAAACTATTAGAGACTCGATGTGTACCAAGTATAGAAATGGATACGTATGATGAAAATGTGGAACTTAAATGAAATGTTGAGCAATGTAAATGAAGTTATAAATTCTTAAAGGAAGAATTGTTATATAAACAAGAAAATTCAAAAAAGAATCTTGAAGAGATATAAAGATAAGATATGGGAGTTGCCTAACTCCAATAGCCAAGATAACGAATAATGATGAATAGACAAAGTCTGGAAGATTAAAAGCATAAACAAAATCGTAAATGATGAAAAAGAAAAGAAAGAGGATTGTAAAACAAAACAATCACGAGTTAAGAAAAGAATTTTAAGGGAGATGATTATAGAATAAGATCACGATGTGATCAGTTTAAGTTATAAAAGAAAGATGGTCTGTAATATTTGAATAATTATAGCTTGATGCTATGAAGTTAATGTACTATGATTTAGTATGAGATAAACTCACGAGGAGTTATAGATAATGTGATACGAGGAATTCGTATCGAGCAAAGAGCAAGTCATAAGCAAGATAGAGTTAGGTGGGATTTCAATTGAGGACTCATGTGATGGTTGAGTTGTACACACCTTTGTATGGGCGAGGGTTTTGTGCTTGTGCTCAGTTTATCACATTGATAATCATTGGAATGTTGGTGTCGCGCTATCAATGTACATGTGGCGAAAAGGTGATTCTTTTCTCATGTGTATATTTGATAGTTAGAAACTATTCAGATTAGTCAGATATTATTAGGATTAGGTGCGATTTTTAAAACTAATGCACATGGTAAGTTCGTGACTCATAATAATATGGTATGTTTTGAACCCCTCAGCGAATGGACGCCTATGTTCTGACTAGGATAAGTTCTTAAACTCATATTATTGTGGCAAGTTCCTGAACTTCCAATGTGCGGTAAGTTTGATGAACTATATTGGGGGTATAGGAGGATGGTAAGTTGAAATACAAGAATATTTAGTATAAAGATTGAAATTGATGGAGAAAATTAGATATTCTAAATCTACTAGCTATGCTAGACTTTCAAAATTTATTGGCTTCGTGCCGATGGTTGTACTTTTGATTTTTGAAAAAAAATATTGGATCACACTAGTGAACCAAAGAATTTTTAAAACAGTGCTATTATTCGCATATCTATGCTGTTTGTTTCAGCTAGAAAAAAAATGTTTTTTTTTAATTTTCAAAATATATTTTAACTATATGTATCGGGTGATATGATAAACGATGAAGTCATCAATGCAATGGAACTTGGTGTTAGATGTGATCATATGATCGTCAGCCAACTATGGTGAGATGTAGTATGACAACGTCATAATCATGACACCATGAAAGGATTTTTGAGATTTCTTTAAGATATGAGAATATATATATATATATATATATGTATATTTCGATTGATGTCTGAATTGTTGTAGAAGTCTATGCTATTTGATTTAGCTAGACGAATATTGAAAGATGGTCATAAAATTCAAGTGTTTCTTGAAAAGTTATGCCAAACTGAATTGTTTTGGTGCGGATTCAGATGTTGAAAAGCTGAGATGAACAACCCTTTTATAGGGGATTACGTGGAAGCGTTTAGATGTTTGTCTGCAATATACATGAGTACGAAGGGTGATCACCCCTAAATGCACGGAGTCCCTATAGTCTAATATTTCATTAAGGTTTAAGTTGAAATAGTACTTATAACCGTGGTCAGAGTGCGTAATACATCGTACAAAGGGCTTAACACCCTAAGTACGGGAGTCCCTATAGTCTAATGACTGTTAAGGTTTAAGTTGAAAGAGTACTTATAACCGTGGACGTAGTTCAAGGTCTTATAACCCTCAGCATGATTTGGAATCTTTTAAATTCCTGTTATTCATATCGCTTCCCAATTATTGAGCAATTGTGGAAGATTCTTATTATTTTGAAAGGTGAAAGTAGAAAGGATGAGAAAATTAAGCAAAACATAATAATTTCAAGAAAGAATTGAAACTCCAGAAAGAAGAGAAATGTGGTTTTCTTAAAAGAGGAAGAGGTGAGGAATATGATGATCTTAGAAAGATCCTTAGAGAAAGAATTTGGTTTCAGAACCCAATGAATGAATAAAGTATTAACAAAAAATCTATTTTGATAGATTGAATGAATAAAGATTAATAAATAAAATTTCGAGGACGAAATTCTTAGAAGAAAGGGTGAATGTAATATTCCGAGTGTTTATGATAACGATCCTTAGAAAGGAAATGAATGGGTTAAAGAATATATATAATATTTGATATATGATTGTGTTTAATTGAAGGTTATGTAATAAAACCTAAAAGTTTTTGAAGAAATGAATGAAGTATATATATATGTAAAACTTTTTGCTAAGTTAACGTGTTAAAGTTATTCAACGATAATTGTGAAAGAGATTTTGTGAAAACCTTAGTAAGGTAAGGTTTCGGTGATTCCGAGGACAGAATCCTTATAAAGAGGGAAGGATGTGACAACCCGAATTTTTATAAGTTATTAAAATAAGAATTTAATAATTACAATTCTTATTATTAGATGTTTTGAGTTTGAGTATGTATATATATGTGCTATATATTTTGAAATATGTGATCTAGTGTGAAGAGAAATATATATTCATATATTGGGAAAGTGAGGTTTAATAGTTGAGTTAACTATTGAAGGAATTAAATGAATTTTGTAATTAATCTTAAATATTTATTGAATTGAATAAATATTCAAAATAATCTATTTATTGAGAAAATAAATAATTTATGAAATTATGGTATAATAATTTAGTTACATGTGTATGATAATTAAGTTAAAGCAAAGGTAAATTTTATTCTTTGAAGATTTAATTTAATTAATTAATTAAATTAAATGAGTTGTTTAATATTAAAGAAAATAAGTATATTAAATAAAGCGATGTTTAAGTCTAATTTATTAATTAAATTAGATATATAATTATTTATTAATTATAAGTATAATTATAATAAGATTATAATTATTATTATTATAAGTTATTTAACTAAAGGTGTGACACATGAAACTATATAATATAATATTATTAAAATAATCTAGTTTGGGGGAATTGGTGTGTGGCCAAACAAGGCCTTGTGGCCTTTAGTCTAATGTAACTGATGAAGACGTATTATTGCATAACTGAAAGAGTACGTGGGAGAATGGCCATATCAGTTTATTTTCTACGCGTCTAATTTTTTAAGGCTAAGTTCAGAGAGGGTTTGGTGAGAAGAAGGAAAAAGAGAGTTTGGAGAGAGAGCAAGAGAGGAAGAATAGTAAATTGGATTCTCTGTGATTGTCAAGGAGAGGAATTCTAAACCTAATCATCATCTTTTGCTAGTCAACAATCAAGGAATAAGGTATAACTTACTTCAATTTTAACTCTTATATTTGGAATTTCTATTGATAATGGTGTTGGATTGATACATATACATGTATATAAGGTTTATAAACCATGTATATACATGGTGTTATTTACATGAATATATCATCACATGTAAGTGTTGTTTGAGTATCAAATTCATGAAATTTGGGTTTGTAGGGAGAAAAGTAAATAACAGTGTATGTTTATGAAAAATAGCTTAAGAAAGTATGAAATTTTATGTCTAATATGTGTTATAATCTGTAAATTGGTATTGGATTATGTTAGTATGTGAAGAAACGAAAACGGCGTAGTTTGAATCATGTCAATTGGTTAAGAAACGAAGTCGTGGCAATTGAATTCGCTAAATGTGTTTAAAACATGAAAATATAGCATGAACACTGAATTGGAACCCTTAAAATGATTTGTTAATATGTTTGAAGTGTTATAATTATTCTCTAGATGAGTAGCTAAGAGTTTAACGAGTCCAACGAATCGAAAACCAACTAATTCGGACTTAAAATGAGAAAGTTATGTCAAAAACTATAATTTGTGTGGTTATGGCCTAGGGCTTGCGTGTCTTGTGGAAGCGTAAATTGAGTCTTTGGGGGGCAATGGCGCAGGCGTCTTTGGCATTGTGAGAAAAAGAAAGTCGCGCGCCCATGTGTTCGATGTGACTACTTTGACCTCTTTTGGTAAAACGGTCATAATGTTTTCATACGAACTCTAATTGAAGTGATTCAAGATGATCCAAAACGAGGACGAATAGACCTACAACTTTTGTTCTTTAAGGTTTTTAATTTGAGGTCTTTAGGAAGGGTCAAAATAGTACTCATCTTTGTGAATATTACGTATTCGGAGGCGATCGAAGGGCGTCGATCGAGCACCATACGCAAGTGTAGTGCTCCCGACGATGGAATATGTTATTCTAAGTGATGTAACATGAAAATGAATGATATAATACATGACATATAAAATTTCTTTGCTCATAATAGAAAGCATTGGCATGACTTAGTATGTGTTTTGAAAAGAAACTTAAAGATTTAAAAAAAAAAACCTTGTGGAAACTTATGTTCTATAAGTTCTGAATTTAGTGGTTTATATACATGATTGAGTTTAAATATAAATGAGCATGATATGGTGTTTATAGTGTCTTGTTCATGATAAAACTTGTTAGACCTTGTGTTAGAAAAGTTTTCAAGAGAAGCTTGATATAATAGAACTAAGGTGTATAAATGCTACATGAGGTAGGTTTTGAACTTGAGAATACGTTATCATGACTTAGTTACTTATGATAAGAGTTTTTAAAAGTTGTCTTATATGTGCTATACTACATCATTAATGATAAAATGATTTCAAAGACAAACTCCATTATCTTTTGTAAACTAAGTATTAAAACATGAATGATATGTGCACTCAACTAGTCAAGCATGACATAAGTTATTAAGCATGTTTTAAAAGTATGAACTATGTTATGTCCATGTAAATGAGATAGATACATGTGAGCATGCTATTAGAGGCTTATTAGTACAAATATATGGTTTAAAAGCTTATAACATCAAATCTTGTTAAAGAAAGTTGTTAAGCCATATTGATTGAAATAAATCATTATGGAGCTAAGTAATTTAAATGTGAACTTGAAAATAGATCACAACCTATTTAATGTCAAGTACGGATGGTTAAGGTATACTTATACATGCCTAGCTATTCTAGGAGTATGATGAGAAAGTGAAATGAAGGTTTTACAAACCTAGTTAGGAAACAATGTAACGTTACTATTATATTAAGAATGTATGAAATATATGACTAATGAATGTGAATCCATAATTATATAATTGTGTAGAATACACGAAATGCGAGATAAGCGTTAAGTATAGTTAAGTCGTAGTTCATAAACTACTGAATCAAGGCAAGTCTTTCAGTTCCTATTTGCTATGTGAACTTGATGATTAACTGTTTTAAATCTTTATTGCAAAGAGCATGATATGTTATATATATGTTGAAAGTATAAAATGTTAAAGTCAATTTATGACTATGTTGATTGATTAAAGCATGCTGATTGAGTAAGGACTCAATCTTTATACTTGTTATATGAACTGTAGCATATATGTTATATGTTGAGCATGTTATTATATGTTATGTGTTGCATAAAAATTGTTAGATTTTGCTGGGTTGTCGAACTCAACCTTGCAAATAACCACTTTTGCAGTTTTAAGATTCAAGGTAAAGTTATGTGTTACTTAAAAGACATGAATCAGATGTGATACTTGAAGATTTATACACTTTGGTTGTGTTAATATTATTTGAACCATGTTTAAGGTTCCGAATAATGTATTAATGTTGAATTGTAATATTGTTTTGCGATGTAAACTATTGTAGTATTAAAATGATTCTGAGATATTTAGATGTAAAGGTTGAAGGTTTTGGGAATGAAGATAGTTTGTAATAGAAAATTTTAATGATTCCGCAAATTTCAATAGTTGTATTATCGTTTAATGATGTAAAATTAGAGGTTGAATGTATTATTAACAACCAAAGTCGAGAATTAAATTGTATGAATTTTGGGGTCGTTACACAAGGTCTTTGTGTATGCGTCACGCCAGTTGAAGGATTATGAGAAGGTCTATCCTACTCATGACCTAGAATTGGCAGTAGTATTTTTTGCCTTTAAAATATGTAGACATTATCTATACGGTGAGAAGTGTGAGATATACACGAACCTTAAAAGTCTGAAATATATCTTTACACAGAAGGAGTTAAATATGAGACATAGAAGGTGGTTAGAATTAATAAAAGATTACGATTGTGATATCTTATATCATTCGAGAAAGGCAAACGTAGTTGCCGATGCCTTAAGTAGAAAGGGTAGGGAAAAGCTATCAATGTTAATAACTCAGAATGAGTTAATAACGGAGATGGCAAGAATGGAGCTAGAAGTTAAGTTATCGAGTGAAGCGGTAGAGATGTTATTCATAATGGAGACTCAACTAACCATAGTGGAACGAGTTAAAGAAGTACAACTAGGTAATGAGGACTGTGAACGAATGAAGAAGAGGATGGAGGATGAAGAAAAGACTAAGTATAACCTTGATAAAGAGGGATTAATTCATTTTGAAGGAAGAATTTGGGTTCCAGATAATTCCAAGTTAAAAGAAGAAATAATGAGTGAGGCCCATAGTTCGCGGTACTCGATACATCTAGGTAGTACTAAGATGTATCAATACCTTCGACAGAACTTTTGGTGGCCAAACATGAAGAGAGAGATAACAGAATATGTTAGTAAGTGCTTAACTTGTCAGAAAGTTAAGGTTGAACACCAACGACCGAGTGGATTATTGCAATCACTAGAGATTCTAGAGTGGAAATGGGAGTATATCACAATGAACTTTGTGGTGGGACTTCCAACTACAAGGAAGGGATACAACGTTATTTGGATAATAGTGGATCGGTTGACGAAATTGGCTCACTTCTTACCAATAGGAGTTAGGTATAACCTAGAACAATTGGCTAAATTGTATGTCAAATAAATTATTTCAACACACGGAGTACCTGTTTCGATTGTGTTAGATCATGATCCCCGAATCACATCGAATTTTTGGAGGAGTTTACAAGAGAAACTGGGAACGTAGTTGAGGTTAAGTACATCGTATCATCCACAGACAGATGGACAAAGTGAACGGACAAATCAAACGCTAGAAGATATGTTAATATTTTGCATTATGGATTTAAAGGGGAGTTGGGACGAACATCTTCCTTTGGTGGAATTTGCTTACAACAATAGTTTTCATGCTAGTATAGGCATGCCGCCTTAAAAAGCGTTATATGGGAGGAAATGAAGAACTCCACTGTGTTGGGATGAAGTAGGTGAACGTCGAATGTTGGGACTAGAGATGGTACAACAAATGGCAGACATGCTAAAGTTAATATGTACTCGATTAGTAGCGGCTCAAGATAGACAAAAGAAGTATGCATATCCTCACCGTAAAAAGAGGGAGTGTGAAGTAGGTTCATATGTTTTTCTGAAGGTATCGCCTTAGAAAGGGAAGATACGTTTTGGAAAGAAAGGGAAGTTAAGTCCAAGGTTTATAGGACCTTTTGCCATTTTAAGAAGGCTAGGAGAAGTAGCTTATGAAGTAGCTTTACCTCTAGAGATGGAATGAATACACAATATGTTTCACATGTCTGTGTTGCATCCTTATAAACCAGACTACAAACACATAATAGAGTATGAGTTTATTCAGATAGAAAAATACTTAATGTATGAAGAACTTCCAATTCAGATTGTTGATAGGAAGGAACAAGTCTTGAGAAATAAGATAATACCTTCGGTAAAGGTGATTTGGAGGAACCACAATGCCGAAGAAGCAATGTGGGAACTCGAGAGTAAAATGAAGGTAAATTTGCCTCATTTGTTTATGTAATTATAGCGAGATTCTGGGGACAAAATTCTTATAAGGCAGGGAGAATGTAACGCCTGAGAAAATTAAATTTTTATGTGAATTAAATGAATTTAATTGATTATTTATGTGAGTAAACTGTATGAAGGTCGTTCTATGACCTAGAATGTGCAGATGTGGTTGGGATTTTGGCTATGTGCTAGGATTAATTGTTTTGAATTTCCAAGACGAAAATAAAAGTTTTTCGAGAAATTTTTGTAAAAACACTATTCATCCGTTTCTTCTCGGGAATTAAGTTTGAAATTCCGAGAAACGCGTAATGATAGAATTCTAAGACGAGATGGAATATACAATAATATTTTAGTTATGGCAAATGAAGTTTTCGCTTGCGGACTTAAAACCTAAGGGTTAGAGAAAGTAAGTTCCGAGAAGGAAATAAATACGTATAATGATTAGGGTTATTATACATGGGATATACGAGTATGATACTAGTTAGTATACGAGTATAGTATAAAGATTATTATGATGTATAATACGAATATCGTACGAATACTATACTAAGAGAATACATGAGTTATACGAGTAGAATATGATTAGTTCTTAATGGACTTTGAGTTTATGGACTTTTTAGAATCCAATTGGACTTGGATTATGTCAAGCCCAATGCATTGTGAAATTAAGCCCAAGATAGGCCCAATATGAATTAATTCTAACGCCCAAACCAAGAAACTGAACTGCGAATCGAAGCGATGGGTCACCGGATGGGTAAAATCCATGGGGCAACCTATGGGGGGATCCACAAGGCCATGTGGGTCGACCACTTGGTGGCCAAGTAAAGTAGTTTCACTTGGTGGCCAAGTAAAGTGGATTTTACTTGGGTGCTAAGAAATGAATAGTAAGGAGGTGGACCACTTGACTAATTTGCCCTCCATTTGGTTTCCTATATAAGGAAGCTAGATTAGTTCATTTATTTATTTTAAAAACATTGACCAACATATATTGGGAGAGAGAAAAGTGAGTTATCAAGTAATCAAGTGAGCTTGAAGCAAAACATCCAAGTTTTAATCAAGAATGTGAAGAACATTAAGGTAATAATACGTAAACCTTAGTCTTCGATCTTTTCTATTTATTTTTCATAGAAAAGTATGAATTGGTGGAGCATGTCTCTTCCGGAGTAATAAGGATGGTTATTAGTGAATTAAAACATTGATAAGCCATGTATAAGTAGGAATCATAAGAGTTTAAATAAGCTTAAGCGAAGGAAACCATTAAGCATTGACTTTGTTGTTGATGGACAAATTGAAAACCATTAAATATAGGTTATGTTCATATTGCTTGGTTAGGTTATAGACGATGAATCAATGGATTGGTTCCATTTGATTTGGTGTATAAAACTCAAGTAACGAAGTTATGGCAAAATTTACGAGATTAGGCGTTAAACGTTAAAATCGTAGAATTTTTGGATTAGCAGTCAAAACTCGCCGTTTAATTCAGAAACTCTAGTTTTCAATGGCGTAATGTAGAACAATGTATTTAAGAGTGGTGGACTCAAGAATGGTTGAATTCTGACCTAGAATGAAGAAAACAAATTAGGAACGCTCTCGAATATTAAACGAACGCGTAAAAACCTGGCAAGAATAGGAGCTTAAGGGACTAACAGAATGGACCCCCGCTGGGGCGGGCATTCTTAAGAGTCAAACCCCCGCCTGGGCGGGGGTAATTAGTTTGTTAACAGGAGCAGGGGTCGCCAGGGAGGGTAATTTTAAAGTACAAACCCCCGCCGAGGCAGGGGGTACTAGAAAAAGGTTGACCAAGTTAGTTTTTAAACCCAAATTGTTTGTAGAACAACTACGGGGCATGTATATACTTAATATACATAGTAAGACCACTTTTAAATCACTTATATAGTGGTGACTTTAGGGATTGAACATTGTTTAAAAATAGTTAAACGAAGAACGTAAGTATGAGAAGTAAATCATATTCAATCACTATGGTACTTAACCAATGATGGTTAAGTATTGGTAGTGACGTAAGAGCGTTAATAAGCCGTAAGGGAATATAGTTAGTCAAAACGACTTTTATTAATGAAATAAATTCATGTAAGACATAGAAGAGAAAGAAGTTGGTTAAAGCAATGAAGTTAGATTGTTTAGTAGCTAATCTCAATGTGCTATGTGAATATATCATGTAGATACGGTAAAGAGCAAGAATTGTTGAATATTTAATTAAAGACGTTTGAAGGCAAGTTTTCTTAACGCTTGTCTAACCTTCGAGTTAGCCAAGTTTTTCTGTGATTCATGTTATGAGATGCATGAATTATTTTATGAAAGGGTCGATGCCAGTTTTAACTCGGCTAGGCTAATCCTAAGAGTTAGATTGATTTGTTTACAAGTCTTTCGATATAGTAATGTTAATGCTATCCTATGCCAATTATTTGGTACGGATTCAAAGGTAAGCTTTTGTATGAACAAACAAATGTATTTCACATCGATTATTCGATGGGTACGTGAGGTTGTCAAAACTTAAATGTAAATACGTTTATCGGATGAATGTTGATCAACATAGAGTACTATAGGCTGATCACCTAGAAGTGCTCGTAAGATATATCGGACTTACGGACTTAGTGTCGGGCTGTCCTTTTTCATGAATGAAAACGAAAAGAGAATGTTCATGGTCTTGTGACCAACTCAGTATTCCTTAGTTACTATATGTACTCTAGAATTGTTTTATGAAATGAAAAGTGCTATTTAATGTTTCATAGTACTTCATAGCTACTTGTTTAGTTATTGAAGATAATCATATAATTCTCGACGTGGTACTGATATTATGTATTACTAGACTTGCTGAGCTAGTTATACTGACTTCTTGCTTGAATTATATGATTGTAGCTAATGCTGAAAGAACTGAGGATCCCAGTAGGGATAAAGGCAAAGCTAAGATGGATAAGTAGATTGTCATGTAATAGATTAGTATGTTTGTAAGAATCATATTATGATAAACGAAGAATGTATCAGTTACAGAACCTGGGAAAGGATTTATTATTATTATTATTGTAATAAGAATGTAGTAATAATATTCATTTTGATGTTGTTTCAATGGAATGAATGTATAGTGATGAGTACCGTGTAGCACCATATCTGTGGGTTGAAAGTACCCAGATTTGGGTGCGTCACAAGATATGTAATGTTGTAGTAATGGTTACGAGACCTTGGGACGAGAATATTTATATTAAATCAATGTAAATTATTCTATTCTTCCGCTGTATGAGTTATTAGTGTATTATTAGAATGAGATCGTGAAACACCAAATTCGATATATTAGTGTCTGAATTTGGGGGTGTCATAATCTCACCACTATCTATCATGTCTTGTATCTTATGTTTCAAAAACAAACATTCTTGGGTATCATGGATAGGCGACCTAGAATGGTAAGCACACCTTTTACGTGGATTAAAACTTTTCCCATTTTGATTTGTAGGAGGAAAGAGTTGCGCGATTTTCTTCTATGTTGTCAGAAGCTTCAGAATATTTTTAAGTGAATCCCCTAAGGGTGTAAAATTTCTTCTATTTTTAACTTCTCCTTCTTTCTAAAATAGAGGATTTGAAGGCTTTATAGATGTTTGGAATGAAGAGTAATTATTCTACTTTTGAATGGGCGGGTTCTACATCGCCTCATGGAATTCGACCTCGGCAAACATCAAGGATACATCTTTTTCCTTCTTCTTATGGTTCTCCTAGGATTAGTCCCATAATTTCCAGTCTGTATATGCTCAGCAACTGCCTTTTAAGCAGTGAGGTCTTTGATCTTTCCTAACTTAAACCCCATTTCAGCCAGTTCTCCATGTTTAATCATTTCTGAGAACGATTTTCCTATTCCAGCTAGGACCCTTTCATAATATGAAGCTTCATATATGTCGATGAATGTCATCACCATTTCAGTTTCTATCATGAGAGGAATGACTTGTACTGCCATACGTCTTAATCTTTGTGCATATTCTCGAAAAAACTCAGTACTCTGCTTTTTTACTTTGGTCACTTGATATCTATCAGGAGCCATTTGTTACTGGAAGCTGTATTGATTTAGGAAGGCATGGGATAGCTCTTCCCATCTGTGGATTTTGGAGTTGTCAAGTCGAGCGTACCATGCTCTGGCTTTTCCAGTTAGACTTTTTTTGAACAGTTGCATTCTCAGCTTTTCATCTTCTGCATAGGATCCAAGTTCTCCAATATACACTTTCAAATAAGTATATGGATCTCCTAACCCGTTGTATTTTTTAAAATTCCGGACTTGGAATTTATCCGGATAACGAGCTACTGGAAAGATACAAAGACCTGAGTAGTTGACACTCCCATATGTTTCAATCCCTTCGATTAACCGGATAGTTTCTTCCATTTATTGGACTTTCTTTCCAATGTCCCCAGTTTATTGGCCATCTTTGAGATTGATGATTTCAGGAGTTTTGTTGGGTTTTTCATGGGATTGAGGTTCAGTTATCTATATTTCTACCTTTTTATCAGTACCCTGACTACCTCGTGCAGAGGACTCTGATTGAGTGGGTGTCTGTTGACCCTGAGTATTTTTACTCTTTTCTTTCAGTAGGAGAGCCAGCTCTGATGTCTGATTTTTAAGTCCCTCGAACTCTTCTCGAGATACAGGAGTAAATTCAAGTGGGGCACTTGTATCCATGTCTGAAGAGAGGTTTTGTGCCTTTCATTTCTAAATTGAAAACGACATCAAATGTGTGTATCAACGACATTCTTATTACATTAATAATATTACATCCCTTTGCCTCTGTTTCTAAAACCATTACATTCTTTGTTCATCATTCTATAATATATACAACTTACTAGTTTATTACAAGGTAAACTAAATCTAATCGTACATTCATTCTTCGACATCTTGTGTATCAACCATTCTTATCCTTATTCGGATCCCTCGGTTTCGTTCGGTCTACTTACTAGTTTCATTAAACTAATAGTTCAGCAAGGTTTGAGCATAGTGCATCATAGTTCAGCAAGAGTGAGCATAACAAGTACAACAATTTCTTTTAAACAACATGCTTGAAACATAGGAATCGTATATCTTCAATAATCGGATAATAGTTATGAAGTACTATCAATAATTCAAAATAGCATTTCTTTTCCTTCAAAACATTTTACAATAACAATATTCAGTAAAACATCAATTCTGGCTCAAGACCATGAGCATTTCATAATTTCTTTGAAAAGGACAACCCGACACTAAGTCCGTAAGTCCGATATATCTTACGAGCACTTCTGGGTGATCAGCCCATAGTACTCTATGTTGATCAACACTACATCCATTAAATGTATATATACGTTTAAGTTTTGGCAACCTCGCGTGCCCATCGAATAATCGATGAAAAATACATTTGTTTATTCATACTCAAGCTTACCTTGAATCCGTACCAAACAATTGGCGTAGGATAGCGTTAGCAATTCTATATTGAAAGACTTGTAAATAAATCAATCAACTCTTCAAGATTAGTCTAGCCGAGAGGTAAAACTGGCATCGACCCTTTAGTAAAATAGTTCATGCATCTCATAACATGAATCACAGAAAACTGGGCTAACACGAAGGTTAGACAAGCGTTTAAGAAAAACTTGCCTTCGCGATTCGCTATAGTAAAAATAACTTTTCCTTTCAGTCTTTACGGTCTCTACAATACATAACCACATAACATACCACATTAGGTCATGAATGAACATACATGGTTCCTAATGAATCTTACCCTTCTTCTCAATCTAATCATATATTAGATTTTTGTTACTATTAGTTTCGGCTTGCCATTATATTTTTACATTATTCTTACCAACTTCTTTCTCTTCTATGTCTTACGTGGATTTACTTCATTAATAGAACTCGTTTCGAGTTAATCATCCTTCCTGACGGCTTACTAACATTCTTACGTTATTAATCGAAACTCGATCGTCGTTAGTTAAGTACACTTTATTGCATACCGTTTACGTTTACGTATTACTTAACAACTTTTAGTTGTAACTCTTAACGTTATAGTCCTTATCATTATTGAATACGGTTCACGTTCTTTATACTTTACGTTCGTCGTTTAACTACTCATTAAACAACATTAAATTCCTAAAGTCATCACTATAACAGTGATTTAGGAAAGGTCTTATCATGTTCATTAAGTAATTACATAACCCATA
This sequence comes from Panax quinquefolius, assembly GCA_020205615.1. Classification (NCBI taxonomy): domain Eukaryota; kingdom Viridiplantae; phylum Streptophyta; class Magnoliopsida; order Apiales; family Araliaceae; genus Panax; species Panax quinquefolius. Next base: position 105,284,930 of record CM035157.1, read on the forward strand.
CTGGTATTGCAAACCATTGGATTCATAATCAACTTGGTCAACAAATTTCTATAGCCGGCTTAGCACATTACGTTGTTCTCATTACGTTCATCTTCAATTGATTATTAACCTTTAATCATCATACATTAAGTGTCTAACAATGTTTTAACAATGTTATATTAACACCTTAGTTCATTACTAATGAGTTATCTTTCATTCTATACTTGTAAACATTCTTGTCTGTCAAAACTCTGGGACTGGCGCCGCGGCGCCACACTTAGCTCTTCATCTCTCATCTGCGTTGAGAAGTTAGTAGTATGCCCCGATTGATCTTTATTACGACGTCGCGGTGCGCCACCCATTTGGCCTTGGGTTGGCGCCGCAATGCCAACTCTGTGCCTCAGCTAGTTTGCAAAACTAGAAAAATTTTATGAAACTCCCGGACTCATAACTTCTTCGTTATAAGTCCGAATTGGCTCGTTCAAAAGCCTACGGTTCACAAATTACATACTCTACACGTTCATGTAAGAATTTTATCTATTTGACTTCGTTTGCTAAAAATTCACCTATTAGTCCATTTTAACAAAAACGATAAATGTTCGTGAACGTTCAACGCTCGTTTCTTCATTCTAAGTCAGGATTCGGTCATTCTCGAGTCCGCAACTCTATAATGCCAAATAAGACTTGTCTCCATTGAAAACTAATGTTTCCAAGCTCAATATCAAAATTCGACTTCCATTCCGAGAATTTCACGAATTCGACGATTATCGTCCAAACTCGTAAATTTCGCCTTAACTTCATTTCTTATGATTTGTTTATCATTTTAAATGGATTCAATCCATCATATTAACATCTTGACATACATACATCATTAACTTATTGACATGATAAGTTATTACTTGTTCTTCATTAGTCTATAACTTGTAAAAGTATGAACTACTTATGAATTCACTTTGCATGACTTATCATAGCTTAAATCTTTTAACCATCATCCTTACTTCTTATTATCATACAACCTTATTATTTCAACATAAAACAAGTTCCTACAAGTTCTTCCTTGTTTCATAACTTATATGATTACGAATAGCTTATTCATGACTTATACGACTTATTAAGACTTAAGCTCTTTGATTACTCATTCCTATCATTCCTTAGCATACATGTTCTACCACTACCCATCTCCCTACCAATGGAAGAGAAAGAGATTCATGGTTTAAGTTCTTACCCTTGAATATCACTTGACTAAGCTTTAATCTCCTTCTTGCTTCTTGAAAATCTCATAATGGAAGTTTGACTTATAAGTGCTTATTCTCTCTAACCAATAAGTTGCTTAACTTGAGAGGAGTTGGGAGAAATTTTAATCAAGCCATCAAATGAATTGAGAGAGCTCTCTATTTATAGGCAACCCAAAGTGAGGGCATTTTAGTCCAAAGCCAATCCCACCTCCTTAATCACCTCCTTACTATTCCTAGCTTAAGTACTAAGTTAACTTGGCCACCACACTCTTTGCTTGGCCATCACAACATCTATCCAATACTTGGGCATCACATATACTTAACCATTAAGTATACTTGTTAATCACATAACTTAGCCTTTAAGTTTACTTGTTAATCACCTAGCTTATCCTTTGCTTGTTGATCACAACTTTTACTTGTTCACCACACATAAGCACTTTACTTGCTTATCACATTAATTACTTGCTCATTACTTTGGATCACCCATGGGTTTAAACCATCCAATAACCCATAAGTTCATACTTTGGGCTTTTAGCTTAACTTATACTTGGGCTTGCATTAACAATTCTTTGGGCTTTACCATTAGCTTGCATTGGGCTTACACATTAATTCCTATTGGACTTACCCATTTCTACACTTGGGCCTTATCAATTCTCATTGGACTTTACAATGTTCTACACAATCCTATAAATTAAATTCATTTAACTTAAAGCCTTATAACGTATAATTTGCGTATTCATCTCGTATTCCCACTCGTATACTTATTCATATACGACATACTATGCTTCATTCATACTCGTATAACACCTCGTATCATACTCGTATTCATTACTTCGTACAATACCTACGTATTATACAATCATTACTTTAATTCATTACACGCATTAAAATTCCTTCTCGGAATTCACTTTCCTTAATCGTTAGGTTTTAAGTCATGAGCAAAAAAATCTGCGTTTTGCCATAACGAAATATTATTGGATATTCTATCTCACCTCGATATTCTATCATTACGTATTTCTCGGAAGTTCAAAAATAATTCCGCAAGCAGAAATGCGTGAATAGTGTTTTTCGGAAAATTTCTCGGAAAGCTTTTTTTTTTCATCTTGGAAATTCAAACACTTTAATTCTACCACGTAGCCAAAATACTACGACACATTCGATATGTTCAGGTCATAGTAACGACCTTCAAATAGCTTACTCCCATAATTAATTAATTAAGTTCATTTAATCCACATAATTAAATAAAAAAAATTTAATTCTCAAAAATCCAAATTTTCTGGGGCGTTACACTCTTCCCCCCTTATAAGGATTCTGTCCCCAGAATCACGCTAATAATACATACACCATTGAGGAAACATTTTCCTTTATTTTAATCTCAAGTTCCCACAATGCTTCTTTGACATTGTGGTTCTTTCATTTCACCTTCAACGAAGGTATTATCTTATTTTTCATGACTTGTCACTTCCTATCAATAATTTGAGTTGGAAGTTTAAATACTTATTGACACATTACGTTATTACCCTTTCATTAGCTTTTAACTTATAATTATTTGGAACTCAAATTCCTCCTTCAAAAAACAAGATTATACTTGATCTTCTCTTCATCATGCATCCTCTTCTTCATTCGCTTGCATTCCTCATTACCTATTATTTAATTAACTCGTTCCATTATCGTGGATTGAGTCTACGTTGTGAATAACATTTCTACCACTTCATTCTGTAATTTAACTTCTAACTTCGTTTTTGCCATTTTCGTTATTAACTCATTTTGAGTTGTTAACATCGAGCGTTTTTTCCCTACCCTTCCTACTTAACGCGTCGGCTTCTACGTTAACCTTCCCGGATTGATATAACATATCAACGTCGAAATCTCTTATCCATTCTAATTACCTTCTCTACCTCATATTCAACTCCTTTTGTGTGAAGATATATTTCAGACTCCTAGAGTCCGTGTATATCTCACACTTCTCACCGTATAAATACTATCTTCAAATTTTTAATTCAAAAACTACAGCTGCCAATTATAGATCATAAGTAGGATAGACCTTCTCATAATCCATTAATAATTGGCATGCGTGATGCATACCTAATGACTTTTGCCATGCTACATAAGCACTTAATCTCGCCATCTATGTGAAACATCGATATACACTACAAAATTCCCATATCATCCGACAGAGACAATACAGGTACCTCACTTTACTCCCTTTTTAGTTCCTGAAAACAATTTTTTTCTCACTTCCCATTTCGACAATACCAACCTGTGACGCTAATGGTACTTTTAATCATAGCACCTCATAAGGGTATCTATCAATTTACCCCGACTTGTATTTCAACGCCTCTTCTAAAAAAAAATCTAACTTTTGTACATTAGTCCACCCAATTGACATAACCGAAACTTGTCATAACTATAACGAGTTCGAATGTCATCTTAGGTACCTCCTCCTTCTTCCTTACTTTCAACTGACTATACCCCGTACGCAAATCTATCTTAGAAAAATTCTTTGCCCTCTTCAATTGATCAAATAGATCATCGATCCTGGGCCATGGGTATTTATTCTTAACCGCTAACTTACTCTTATTACAATAATCGATACAAAACCGTAACGACTCATCCTCTTCCTTAACATCCTCCTAACTTGCGTCATAGTTAGACAACAAGAGCGTCGCGGTATTTGATTACCGTAAAATACTACCTTGGGTTACTTAGAAAATCGAAGATTCAAACTTTTATTCTAACAATTTATTAAAGTTCTATGATTAATCAACCCAATCATACCGAGAATTACTTCAAATTCTCTCAACATTATCGATGCTTAACTATCAACACTTGCTTACCATTATTATCCATGAAACCATTTCCACGAATATAATTAACGAAAGTTATTTCCCCATTCTCTACCGTAATGTTTAAAGATACTTATAATCCCTTTTAATCAAACTCCTAGATGAGTCTTTCCACATGTCTTACACACTTCGATCTTATGCTTAGGATCCCCTTGTCCCACTCTAGTATTCCCGGAGTTCAAATTCTCTGTTTTTGGCTTAATATCACTACCAATGGCACTCTCTCGCCTTGGTTCCTCCCTCCCTTGCTCTTATTCTTTTCTCTCTTTGTGATATTGAGTCAACGCCTCACTACCACCCCTCACTATAATCACCTTTTTCCAAAATGGTCCCACAGGAAACACTCTGAACACGAAATCCTACTATAGAGCTAGGGTTTTAGGCCCTGCTCAAACCTAAGAGCCTTCCTCTCCTCAGTGTCCACTTGGTGTGGAGCAAACCTTGCCAATTCATTGAATCTGGCTGCGTATTGGGGAACCGTCATGTCCCCTAGTTTAAGTTCTAAGAACGTAATCTCCATCCTCCCTTACATGCTTGTAGGGAAATAATTCTCGAAGAAAACCTTCTTGAACTGTTCCCACGTTACCCCATCTATTCTAGCCCCACCCTGGTGAGCCTCCTACCAAAAGTTGGCTTCCCCTTTCATCATGTAAAGTCGCAAAAGAAGTCTTTTATGCCTCACCCACGCTTTTTGTAATAACAAACGCCTTCTCTATTTCTTTACCCATGTCGGGCTTCTAATGGGTCCGTTGTTCCTTTGAACTCTCCGGTGGACCTATGCTTCTAAATTCTTTAGAGGTAGTCATTCTGGCTAACCTAGGTTCCGCAGGTACTCTACCCCCGGTTTAGTTAAATGCAGCCGTTAATAAATTAACGAACTCTTGCATAGGGTTGTTTTGACCCCCTTGATTTTCATTACTTGATTCCGCTTCTTGATTACGTTGTCTTTCTTCTTGGCGGCATTTTTCGATCGATTAAATAGAATTTCATTATTATCTATTTACTTATTTCGTTATTATTCATCTCATAACAACTCATACCATAACAAAGCATATTAAATAAAAACTTCATTATATTCATATGCTTCTTCATAGTTTGTAACTATTTACACTTTGCTTCCCATAGCCAAAAGCTATTACATTTCTATCCATGCAATTGAACTTCTCAAAAGTTGGGATTTACAAAAAGACTACCCTTTTATACAAAAGAGGGTTTTTATCACTACACACATATTTATAACTCTAGATTTCTAATAATGCATAAATGGCGTCCTCGTGTTTCTCATTCGCAATCTTCGCTACAATATCCCGACTAATAGTATATGTCGAGTTCCGCCTCGACTCTATGGAATAACAAGCAACTTTAAGCTTGAAATCCTTATATGAGCACTCTTATGGATGTAAGACATCCGTGCTATCTTCGGTCTCTCTTAATCAGGTTTCTTACGAAGCTTATCTACCTCCTTCTTATAGTCCCTAGCCCGCCTTTATCATAAGCACCTTCTCATCGTGTTCTAACTCAAAAATGCTTCCTGCAGACACCTTAGCTTCATGGAGATAATTAATCTCTTCACTCGATTTACGCATAACTGTATTTCGGTTGCACATTTCTGTCAAGCATCGCCGGATACAATGCTCTCATTGCATCGGAGGTATTGACTCTAGTGTAGGTACCACCGTATTAACCGATGTTACCTCCATTTCCTCCTCCTCAGACCATCATATTAAGATATGATGTTATATCCATATCTCCCTGAGTAGTCCTCCTCGTAAAAGTACTCCATTGTCTCCGACTCCTCTAGAATCACTAATGGTACCTCCTCCACGCCGGCAAGATAGGTACATGTGCTACTACTGTTCACAACTTCTTCGCTCACCATGTATATATCTCTATACATCAAGCTATCGATCGACATCCTACAATAACACATAATATGTTGATTAGTACATAACACACACAATAGTATAAGCACAAATCACATTTAATTTATTTAGGTTACTTTCCATCTTTTAAATCTTTTAAGATCGAAGTTTCCTCAATACCTTATTAACTCATTCAACTCAAGTAAAGCTTGAGTTTACTTCCTTCGGACTTTTCTTCCTTAACGAGGTTATTAGCCTAAGGTTTTCCCCCCTTAAGTTTTATAACCTAATGCTTTGATACCAACTTTGACGCCCAAATTCGGGTATCTTCCAACCCGACAGATGGTGCTACACGGTACTCATAACTGTACATTCATTCTATTGAAACGACATCAAAATGTGTGTATCAACGACATTCTTATTACATTAATAATATTACATCCCGTTCCCAGGTTCTAAAACCATTACATTCTTTGTTCATCATTCTATAATATATACAACTTACTAGTTTATTACAAGGTAAACTAATCGTTCAGCTTCGTCTTGCCTCTATCCTTGTCAGATCCCTCGGTTTATTCGGTCCTAGCTGCATTCATATGGTTCAAGCAAGAGTGAGCATAACAAGCTCAGCAAGTACAACAATTTCTTTTAAACAACATGCTTGAAACATAGGAATCGTATATCTTCAATAACTGGATAATAGTTATGAAGTACTATCAATAATTCAAAATAGCATTTCTTTTCCTTCAAAACATTTTACAATAACAATATTCAGTAAAACATCAATTCTGGCTCAAGACCATGAGCATTTCATAATTTCTTTGAAAAGGACAACCCGACACTAAGTCCGTAAGTCCGATATATCTTACGAGCACTTCTGGGTGATCAACCCATAGTACTCTATGTTGATCAACACTACATCCATTAAACGTATGTACGTTTAAGTTTTGGCAACCTCGCGTGCCCATCGAATAATCGATAAAAATACATTTGTTTATTCATACTCAGGCTTACCTTGAATCCGTACCAAACAATTGGCATAGGATAGCGTTAGCAATTCTATATTGAAAGACTTGTAAATAAATCAATCAACTCTTCAAGATTAGTCTAGCGAGAGGTAAAAGCGGCATCGACCCTTTAGTAAAATAGTTCATGCATCTCATAGCATGAATCACGTAAAACTTGGCTAACACGAAGGTTAGACAAGCGTTTAAGAAAAACTTGCCTTTTGTATGCGCTACAAGTAAAATAACTTTTCCTTTCGGTCTTTACGGTCTCTACAATACATAACCACATAACATACCACATTAGGTCATGAATGAACATACATGGTTCCTAATGAATCTTACCTTCTTCTCAATCTAATCATATATTAGATTTGTTATTATTAGTTTTAGGCTTGCCATTATATTTTACATTATTCTTACCAACTTCTTTCTCTTCTATGTCTTACGTGGATTTACTTCATTAATAGAACTCATTTTGAGTTAATCATCCTTCTTCCGACGACTTACTAACATTCTTACGTTATTAATCAAAACTCGATCATCGTCGTTAGTTAAGTACACTTTATTGCATACCGTTTACGTGTACTTATTACTTAACAACTTTTAGTTGTAACTCTTAACGTTATAGTCCTTATCATTATTGAATACGGTTCACGTTCTTTATACTTTACGTTCGTCATTTAACTACTCATTAAACAACATTAAATTCCTAAAGTCATCACTATAACAGTGATTTAGGAAAGGTCTTATCATGTTCATTAAGTAATTACATAACCCATACTGGTATTGCAAACCATTGGATTCATAATCAACTTGGTCAACAAATTTCTACAGCCGGCTTAGCACATTACGTTGTTCTCATTACGTTCATCTTCAATTGATTATTAACCTTTAATCATCATACATTAAGTGTCTAACAATGCCTTAACAATGTTATATTAACACCTTATTTCATTACTAATGAGTTATCTTTCATTCTATACTTGTAAACATTCTTGTCTGTCAAAACTTCGGGATCGGGGCGCAGTGGCGCCACACTTATCTCTTCATCGCTGCATGCAGCTTACGAGTTTTATGATGCAACGACGACATTCTTCGGCGTTGCTGCATCACACCCATTTGGCCTTGGGTTGGGCATGCTGCGCACTCAACTCTGTGCCTCAGCTAGTTTGCAAAATTTAAAAATTTTACGAAACTCCCGGACTCATAACTTCTTCGTTATAAGTCCGAATTGGCTGATTCAAAAGCCTACGGTTCACAAATTACATACTCTACTGCGTTCATGCAAGAATTTTATCTATTTGACTTTGTTTGCTAAAAATTCACCTATTAGTACATTTTAACGAAAACGATAAACGTTCGTGAACGTTCAACGCTCGTTTCTTCATTCTAAGTCAGAATTCGGTCATTCTCGAGTTCACAACTCTATAATGCCAAATAAGGCTTGTCTCCATTGAAAACTAATGTTTCCAAGCTCAATATCAAAATTCGACTTCAATTCCGAGATTTTCACGAATTCGACGATTATCGTCCAAACTCGTGAATTCCGCCTTAACATCATTTCTTATGATTTGTTCATTATTTCAAATGGATTCAATCCATCATACTAACATCTTGACATACATACTTCATTAACTTATTGACATGATAAGTTATTACTTGTTCTTCATTAGTCTATAACTTGTAAAAGTATAAATTACTTATGAATTCACTTTGCATGACCTATCATAGCTTAAATCTTTTAACCATCATCCTTTCTTATTATCATACAACCTTATTATTTCAACATAAAACAAGTTCCTACAAGTTCTTCCTTGTTTCATAACTTATATGATTACGAATAGCTTATTCATGACTTATACGGCTTATTAAGACTTAAGCTCTTTGATTACTCATTCCTATCATTCCTTAGCATACATGTTCTACCACTACCCATCTCCCTACCAATGGAAGAGAAAGAGATTCATGGTTTAAGTTCTTACCCTTGAATATCACTTGACTAAGCTTTAATCTCCTTCTTGCTTCTTGAAAATCTCATAATGGAAGTTTGACTTATAAGTGCTTATTCTCTCTAACCAATAAGTTGCTTAACTTGAGAGGAGTTGGGAGAAATTTTAATCAAGCCATCAAATGAATTGAGAGCTCTCTATTTATAGGCAACCCAAAGTGAGGGCATCTTAGTCCAAAGCCAATCCCACCTCCTTAATCACCTCCTTACTATTCCTAGCTTAAGTACTAAGTTAACTTGGCCACCACACTCTTTGCTTGGCCATCACAACATCTATCCAATACTTGGGCATCACATATACTTAACCATTAAGTATACTTGTTAATCACATAACTTAGCCTTTAAGTTTACTTGTTAATCACCTAGCTTATCCTTTGCTTGTTGATCACAACTTTTACTTGTTCACCACACATAAGCACTTTACTTTACTTGCTTATCACATTAATTACTTGCTCATTACTTTGGATCACCCATGGGTTTAAACCATCCAATAACCCATAAGTTCATACTTTGGGCTTTTTAGCTTAACTTATACTTGGGCTTGCATTAACAATTCTTTGGGCTTTACCATTAGCTTGCATTGGCTTTACATTAATTCCTATTGGACTTACCCATTTCTACACTTGGGCCTTATCAATTCTCATTGGACTTTACAATGTTCTACACAATCCTATAAATTAAATTCATTTAACTTAAAGCCTTATAACGTATAATTTGTGTATTCATCTCAGTATTCCCACTCGTATACTTATTCATATACGACATATACTATCATTCATTCATACTGTATAACACCTCGTATCATACTCAGTATTCATTACTTCGCATATAATACCTACGTATTATACAATCATTACTTTAATTCATTATACGCATTAAAATTCCTTCTCGAATTCACTTTTTCCTTAATCGTTAGTTTTAAGTCCGCAGAAAAAAAATTGTGTTTTGCTATAAATCGAAATATTATTGGATATTCTATCTCACCTCGATATTCTATCATTACGTATTTTCTTGGAAGTTCAAAAATAATTCTACCAAGCGTAAATGCGTGAATAAGTCCCATTTTAATTAAAAAATTTTTAAAAAGCTTTTATTTTCGTCTTGGAAATTCAAACACTTTAATTCTACCATTAATTCACATAGCCAAAATACTACGACATTCGATATGTCTATTAGGTCAGAAACGACCTTTAAAATTAGCTTACTCCCATAAATAATTAATTAAATTCATTTAATCCACATAATTCAAAATAAAAATTTAATTCTCAAAAAGATATGCATGTTTGGACCTATATACGCAGGGGTTTGACTTATTAAAAAGTTTAATTTTAACAGATATGAAAGCATATAAAAGTGAGGTTTTGAAATCTAATTTTTAAACCCATTTGCTCACATAGGAATTGAGGCATTTAATACTTTTATATTGTATTAAGCTTATCTTTTGATCCTAGAAGCGGCTTCGTTTAATTTTATTGAGATGTGAAATATCTTTGGGGGGGTGGTTTACAACTCGGGGTTCTAATTGTTTGATTTTTCCTAAGTCTATCCATCCCGATGCATTTTATATTTTATAAAATCTTTGTTAATTTGATTTGAAAATCATTTTGAGTAACAAAATGAAAACTAGAAAATATAAGGGTCGGCTCCTTATAGGCATGGAAGCCATCGAAGTAAGCCCAAACACCACATATATGATTTCACTATTTTGAGGCCTTAAATCCAGATAACCGCTTTAAGGCCCCAGATTTACATTTACAAAAGATTGCAAGCTGACATTTACAACTTAAACAAGTCTATTTTCAGAACCGGATCTAGATCCATTGATTAATCATAAACCCTTTATAGTTCTTAGGCTCACATGAATATTTAAAGCTTACAAAATGAATATTTAAACATTTTATGTACAAATAACTTAAAACTTCGCTGCACAAGTGATTTATTAAACAAATCATTGCACACGAGTAAATTGTAAGGTTTTGTGAAGATCAAAGACGCAATCAAATTGCAAAATTAGCGAAAGCAAAGTAAAATAAGATTTTAAAATTTGTCACAAACCAATTACCTGGATCATCCTTTATGCATATTATTAATTAAAATGAAGAATAAAAAGTTATGGAATCATACCCTTGTAGATACTAGCTTCCACAGGTACGAGTTCAACTCTTATTTCTCTGCGATCTCCTTGAATCTCCGGGTAGATTCCTTCCTTTGATCAATGTTAGCCACCCAAGTGTATTGTGACACCCCCAAATCCGAGTACTTCATTCTCACAGGATTTGGTGCTCACTATCCAAAACAATTACTTCTAACTACCTATAATCAAGGATAATTATGTAAATTAAACAGCTTAAATAATAATCCATCCCTTTATAGGGTTACATCAACGTAAAATAAATCCCAGGTAATCTAACCTTAAACTAGTACATAAGTCTGCGGAATACATTGCGAAATAAATTAAGTCTCATAACATAAGTTCAGTAAATAAAATTAAACAGGTTTTCATCATTTGGACATCTTGCCCTTACCTTTGCTAGAAGACGACTCATTAATTTTCTCAACTTTAGCTGCAGTGTTAAATGCAAGAGTGAGCAAACAATTGCTCACTAATATAAAGACTGATAATAGCAGTAACATAAGAGTAAGCAAGGAATACTGAATAATAGAGAACTTGTTCTACGAATCAAGAACAGAAAACAAGTTCAAGATTATATTTGAGGGTCTTAAGACCATGAAATATGTCCCAAGGTTATTAAGTATTTCTACTTCAACCTTTAACAGTCATTAGACTATACAGACCTTTACTTTCTTACTTAGGGGAATCAAACCTTCGTACCATGTATTGTGCACAAACATTTAAATGCTAACGCATATATAATCTCCTATATTAGGGTTGTTCAACTCAGTTTGACTTTAGGATTTCCGCACTAAAGAAAGTTTAGTTTGGAATAGCTTAACAATGATTCTAGAATTTTAGAACACTCATCAATTATGGAATAGTCCAATCAATAAAGTTTTGTTAGCTATTCGAAGATTCAACACAATAATATAAAATTGAACAACGATGCTTAAATCAAAGATTTAGTATTAATAATATACAATTGAATAGACATTGTATATACAAAGTATTACATCCAAAAGAGTTAAGAAAACTCATTTAAGCCAATGAACTTGAACAATTTATGCTTTGAATGGCAAGAACAAAAGTTAGGAACTTGCTCAATAAAAGATTAAAGTTTTAGAAACTTGCATAACGATATCAAGTTAGGAATATGAAACTTTCTCAATATAAAATAATTAGAATACAAGAGCTTGTATAATGAAAAATTGGAGTTAGAGAACTTGCCTCGTGCGTAAGCTACACAAGTATAATAAACGTTCACCAAATATCCTACATATACCATTAAATCACAATACCAATTAGTTATATTAACATTAACATCATTGGTTTACTTCTGATTTTAGTCAAGTCTATAATCTTTATCTTAGGATCTGATTATCCTAATCATTCATGTATCATGAATCTGAACTCCCAGTCATATTATAGTACAGAACATGGTGATTCCAAAATAACTTCAATTCTCATGACATCACATTATGGTCTTTCACAACTTATTAGTTCATAACCTATAATTTCAACTTTGTGATTACAATATGTTATTATGTCTTATAACAATTTTTAGGTTTCTCTACAATCATTAAAGTAGGTTAAGTTAACATTTCCCAACTATACAATTAACAGTTCCTTATTGGGTTCGATTAATTAACCATGCTGCTACCATGTATGGGTACCCTTGAATCCAGTAGCTTGCGCTAGACTAGACTCGTAATCAATTTTGTAGAAACACGAATACTGTTTTTGTTATAAACCAAAATTCTAATTTCTTCATTTTTACAACAACACAGACAAACCCTTATACTACAAACTTAACCAAAGCCTCATAACATATACAATCAATCATTCTAACACCTAAAATAACTTACATAATCAAATTTAGAGGATTAGAAACCATATTTTTGCTATTTTCTTAACTTCAACACACATAGCAAATTCAATCACCAAAACATCGTTTCTTAACCAATTTAAGTCATTTCAGTTGCATTGTTTTCGTTTCTGGACATACTAACACAATTCACAACTAATTTACAGGTTATAATAAGGATTAATCAAAAAATTTTGGTCTCAATAAGCCATTTTCATATATATATATATAACACTCTTAATTTAATTTTCTTCTACAAACCAATTCCATGAATTTAACCACAAGAGATTACTTGTATATGATAATTATCAGATTATATACTCATACAATCAATATTTTAAGCAACAATTCAACAAAACTCATATCACATAGACTAAATATTGAAGGAAAACAAACTAGAAAATTAGGAATAGATTATACCTTAATCCTTTGTTGTATATTAGCAAAGATGGTGACAAGGTTTCCAACAATCCTTCTTCTTCCTCTTGACAAGTTACTGAGAATTCTCTCTTCTCTCTATTCTTCTCCTCTCTCTACGTAGATTTTTCCCTCTAAGTCATGAAGACAGCAGTGCATTTATATAAAGCAAAGATCGTAATATAGACTGATAAACATGGTTTATCAATTTAATCAAGCAAACAGTCATCAGCTGTTACATTAACCAAAAACCACAAGGCTTTGTTTGGCTTGTGCACCAAAAGTCCTCCTTTTAATTTATTTTTATAACACTTATATTATATAGTTCCATTGTCACATTTTTATTTAATTAATTTTAATAACTTACAATTATAATTTCCATTATAACTATATTTATGCTTAACAAATTATTACATATCTAATTTAATTATTAAATTAAACTAGAACATCATTTTATTTTATTTAATTATTTCCTTAAATATTAAACAATTCATTAAATTTGATTATTTCATTAAATTAAATCTTCAAACAATAAAATTATCATTCATTAATTTAGTTAACATACACACTTAACTAAATTATTACACCACAATTTCATGTCAATAAATAGATCAATTAAAATATTTATTTAATTCGATAAATATTTAAAATTAATTACAAAATTCTCGTTCGTTACATCCTTCCCTCCTTAAAAGGATTAAGTCCCCAGAATCACAACTTATTAAATTCATTCGTTACATTCTTCCCTCCTTAACAAGATTTTATCCCCAGAAACGGTATACAAGATTAAGTAAACAACTGAGCATAATTTTTCATCATAACATCTTCAAGTTCCCACATAGCTTCTTCAGCATTGTAGTTCCTCCAAATTACCTTAACACAAGGTATCACTTTGTTTCTGAGAACCTGCTCTTTCCTCAACTATTTGAATTGGAATTTCTTCATAAGACAAGTCTTTTTGAAACTGTAACGATTCATATTCTATAACATGTTTATAATCGGGCTTATATGGTCTTAATACCGAAACATGAAAAATATTATGAATATGTTCTAATTCTGGAGGTAGAGCTACCTCATAGGCCACTTCACCAATTCGTCGCAACACCTCAAAAGATCCTATAAACCTAGGGCTTAGTTTTCCCTTTTTACCAAACTAGATTTTCCCTTTCCAGGGAGACACTTTCATGAAAACAAAACTATCGACATCAAATTCGTGATTTTATCGGTGTTGATTGGCATACTTCTTCTGTTTATCTTGTGCAACTATCAATCTTGCCCGAATTACCTTCATGATCTCGATAGTTTGTTGCACCAATTCTGGACCTAACAGCTGATGTTTACCTACTTCGTCCCAGCATAACGGAGTTTTGCATTTCTTACCGTAGTAAGGCGGTATGCCAATACTTGCGTGATAACTGTAATTATAGGCAAATTCAACCAACGGTAGATGATTATCCCAATTCCCTTTAAAATCAATAATACATGCTCTGAGCATATCCTCCAATGTCTGGATTGTCCTCTCACTTTGTCCGTCGATTTGAGGATAATATGTTGTGTTCATTCTTAACTGCATTCCCAAGCATTCCTGTAGTCGTTTACAGGAATTTGATGTGAAACGTGGATCTCTATCTGATACAATGGACACTGGGACACCGTGTCTTGAAATAATTTCCTTCACGTACAATTTTTCCAACTGATCTAGGTTAAATCTAATCTTGATTGGCAAAAGGTTTATTGACTTCGTCAATCGATTGACAATCACCCAGAATGCATTGTAACCTTGCTAAGTCATTGGAAGACCTACCACAAAATCCATTGTGATATGCTCCCATTTCCATTTTGGTATCTCTAACGGTTGCAACAATCCTCTTGGCCTTTGATGTTCAGCTTTAACTTTCTGACATGTTAAGCATTTTGCCACACATTCAGTGACATCCTTTTTCATATTCGACCACCAAAAATGATGTCTGAGATCCTGGTACATTTTCGTACTTCCAGGGTGAACCGAATATCGTGAGTTATGAGCCTCACTCAAAATTTCCTCTTTAATTTTTGGTACCGGCGGAACCCAAACTATTCCTTTGAATCGAAGTAACCCTTTTGAATCAAATTTAAATTTATTTTCTTCACCTTTAGACACTTTTCTTTTTATCCTTTCATAGTTTTTCATCTTGAAGTTGTGCATTCTTCACCTTATCCACCAACATTGAACTGCTTCCCATCTAGAATAATTTTTCATCTGATTCGGTCGGACATTTAATTTCCAACTCCATCTTGGCCATCTCTGCTATAAGTTTTTCCTGAGTAGTCAACATCATTAATTTCTCCCGACCTTTTCTACTTAAAGCATCGGCAACAAAATTTGCCTTTTCGGGATGATAAAGAATCTCGCAATCATAGTCTTTAATCAACTCCAACCATCTTCTATGTCGCATATTCAAATCTTTCTGTGTAAAGATATTCTTCAGACTTTTATGGTCTGTATATATATCACAACTCCCTCCATAAAGATAGTGCCTCCAAATCTTTAGAGCAAACACCACCGCAGCCAACTCCAAATCATTAGTCGGATACCCTTTTTTGTAATCTTTTAATTGGCGTGATGCATACGCAATAAATCTGTCGTTCTACATAAGCACACAGACTAGTCCTTTATGCGATGCGTCACTAAATACCACAAAATTCCCTATATCATCAGGCAATGACAACACAAGTGTTGAACTCAATCTCTTCTTTAATTCTTAAAAACTTTCCTCACACTTCTCCGTCCAAACAAACTTAACTGCCTTCCTAGTCAAATTCGTCAACGGAGTTGCGATCTTGGAAAAATCTTGAATAAAACGCCTATAGTAACCTGCTAATCCCAAGAAACTTCTTACCTCTGACGGTGTCTTCGACTGATCCCAGTTTATTATAGCTTCAACTTTTGATGGATCTACTAATATTCTGTCCTTGTCAATAACGTGCCCAAGAAACTGCACACGTTCTAGCCAAAACTCACATTTCGAGAATTTAGTGTACAACTTCTCTCTCCTCAATGTTTCCAACGTCACCTTTAAGTGTTCAACATGTTCCTCCTTGGTCTTAGAATATACCAATATATCATCAATAAACACCACCACAAATTTATCTAAGAATGGTTTAAACACCCTGTTCATTAAATCCATGAACGTTGCAAGTGCATTGGTTAAACCAAATGACATAACCAGAAACTCGTAATGACCATACCGAGTTCTGAATACCGTTTCGGTACATCCTCTGGCCTCACCTTTAGCTGATGATAACTACTCCTCAAGTCTATCTTTGAGAAATATCTCTCTCCCTCCAGTTAATCGAACAAGTCATCGATTCTCGGTAATGGATACTTATTTTTAATCGTGACCTTATTTAATTCTCGGTAATCAATGCAGAGTCGCATTGATCCATCTTTCTTCTTAACAAACAACACTGGCGCTCCTCATGGTGATACGCTCGGCTGGATATACTTCTTATCTAATAATTCTTATAACTGTACCATCAACTCCTTCATCTCTACTAGGGCCATTCTATATGGGGCTTTCGATATCGGGGTCGTTCCTGGTGCTAAATCAATCACGAACTCGATTTCTCGATCTGGCAAAAGTCTAGGAAAATCGTCTGGAAATACGTCTGCAAAATCTTTAATGACAGGTATATCTTCTAAATTTGCACTCTTCTTTTGTGTATCGACTATATAGGCTAAGTATCCTACACGTCATTGTCTCAATAATGTCTTGTCTTGCATCACCATCAGACAACTTGTTTGTTGAGGTGACTTGCTGCCATAAAACACCACCTTTGACGGAGTCATAAGGTTAACACATTTCTTTTTGCAATCAATTACTACCCTGTAATTGAATAACCAATCCATTCCCAGTATAACATCAAATTTCCCAAGTTTAATTGGTATTAAATCCACCATCATCTCGTGGCCCTTTATATCCACCCTACAATTCTTGTATATAAACCTAACAAGAATCACTTCCCTATTCGCAATTTCTATGCTTAAAGGGAAATATAATTCTTTTTGAGGCAAATCTAAATTCCTAGAAAAATCATTGTATATAAATGAACAAGTAGCACCCGAATCAAATAACACATAAGCATTAATACCATTGATCGAAATGATACCCGAAACCACATCCTTTGACTGCACAACATCTTACACGGTCATATTAAAAGTTCTGGCAGTGGGTTGGCTTGATTGTACTGGCCCAGTGATAGTTAAAGTACCACCACTGTTGCTTCATTTACCTCCGCTTGCACCTCCCGCTGTCTTCCTAAGGCTATCGCGAGCCATAAGATCCTTTAACCCACAAGTGAAACAGGCTCCCTTCTTCAGACTAAAATAATTTTTCGCAATGTGACCCTCCTGGCCATAGTTGAAACACACTCGCTTACCCTTCAGACACATCCCCGTGTGGTTCTTTCTGCAAGTAGCACAAGCTTCAAACTTTTTCTTTTGTTGACTTCCTTGTTGTCCTCCCGTATTTGAATTTTCATTCAATTTCATTTTTTGGTTGTTACTTCCATTATTTCTTCCACCAGCCTTGTTTTCATTGTTATTCTTTCTCTTCTTTTGTTCTTGATTATATTTGGTTAAGGTATCGCTTCCACCTTTTGTGATAATTGCCTTTTCCAACACTGTCGCAAATGTGTTTAATTGAAACATTGAAACCTTACTATACAACTAGGGCTTCAACCCTTGTTCAAACCTCCTCGCCTTACGCTCATCTATATTAACTTGGTATGGAGCAAACCTTTCCAGCTCATTTAACTTTGCAGCATACTTCTGCACAGTCATGGTTCCTTGCTTTAGTTCTAAGAATTGAACTTCCATCTGATTACGAGAACTCGTCGGAAAGTACATCTCAAAAAACATATCTTAAACCTATCCCACGCTAGTATTCCTTATCCCTCACGAACCTTATTCGCCTGCCACCGATAGCTAGCTTTAGACTTTAATATAAACATTGTGAATGCGGTTTTCTGGTCCTCACTAACTCTAGCAACGTCAAAAACCTTCTCCATTTCCATGATCCAAGTTTGGCCTTCAACTGGATTCATAGACCCTTGAAACTTCGGTGGTCCAACCGCTTTGAAGTCCATGAAAGTTGTAACTTGAGCTCATGGAATAACCCGGTTAAGCAGTTGGTAATTGATTCGCAAGTTCTCCAATTAACATAGTTACCAACTGCTTAACCAGGTTAACGTTGGCCTCGTTATTGTTATTGTTAGTAGACCCCTCGATAGGTGGTTGTTGACGTGGTTGTCTTCTTCTAGGAGGCATTTCTGTTAAAATATACGCTTATTAGATCACTATTCAATTCCTTAAATATTTAAGGTTTAACTTTAAACATGCTAAGATTAAAGCTTAACACATAACATTTTGATAAACTTCGACATTTTATTCATTCATAATGTTTTGAAACATAATAAGGATAGCATCTCTGCTATCAACATCAATTTTCCTGAACTTGAAAAGTTTCAGGATTACATACTCATCTTACCCCTTTATTTATCTAAAAATAAGGGATTTACAATTTATATAATCACATATTATTATTATTATTATTCCTATCTTGGCATATTAAGACGTTAAGAGGCTTCTCTACGCTCTTCTTCCATAATACGATACGCCGTCCTACGATCCATTATGTACCATAGCAAATCTTCAAATTGAGGTGGGTAATAAAAGACTCGATCTTGGGCCCTATCAATCGTAGAATGAAAGGCATAATCCATTTCATTCATCTTAGCCTTCTTCATCTGAACCTTGGCTTCATCACGATCTACACGATGAGTAGCCTTCATACAATCGTCCTCTGCTCTTATTCTCTTAGTTGACTCCTCCTTCAAGTCATCTTTTAGCTTTTCAACTTCATTCTTCATCTTCTCATTCTCAGCCAATAGCTCCTCTTGATGTCCCTCTATGTGAACTAGGTTCCATTCAGTGTTCCCAAGTCGTGAGTCGAGTTCCTAAATCTCCACATCCTTCTTCTTTATAGTAGCCTGACGCATGTCAGCCAACTCCTTCAGCTCCTCAATCTTATCTTGTAATTCTATGTTTCGGTCATACAACTCATTATACATCTCAGTTGATATGGAGTTTGGTGGAAAATCCACAGGATCCTCTTCCTCATCCTCCACCTCTATCTACTCAGAGTCCTCCTCCTTAAGATCAGACACAGGCTCATTCTCCTGTCCTTCCTCAGCGACCAATAGAGAAGACTCCCTCTGGATTAACTACTCCTGAACCACATGGACATCTCGGGGCTCTTCATCTCTAGGCACCTGAGGTATCTCTTCCCTAGCTTGACTGGATCCTTCAACGTTAGACATCTTGACAAAAAAATACTTTTAAGTTTTATTTATTATGTGACACTCTTCGATACTCGCGAGCACATAAGTTATTAACACATAGCACATAATGTCTTTTATTATTTATGTTTAATGAATTCCCTCAATTCATTCCTTAAAACTCGATCAGAGTTATCACCACTATATTTTCTATCTCCTTAAAAGTTACTTCCTAAGGTTTCCCCCACCTAAGGTTCATAACCTAAGGCTTTGATACCAACCTGTGACACTCCCAAATCTGGGTACTTCATTCCCACAGGATTTAGTGCTCACTATCTAAAACAATTACTTCTAACTACCCATAATAAAGGATAATTATGTAAATTAAACAGCTCAAATAATAATCCATCCCTTTATAGGGTTACATCAACGTAAAACAAATCCTAGGTAATCTAACCTTAGACTATTACATAATTCTGTGGAATACATCACGAAATTAATTAAGTCTCATAACATAAGTTCAGTAAATAAAATTAAACAGGTCTTCATCATTTGGACATCTTGCCCTTGCCTTTGCTAGAATACGGCTCATCAATTTTCTCAACTTTAGCTGCAGTGTTTAATTCAAGAGTGAGCAAACAATTGCTCACTAATATAAAGAATGATAATAGCAGTAACATAAGAGTAAGCAAGGAATACTAAATAATAGAGAACTTATTCTATGAATCAAGAACAGAAAATAAGTTCAAGATTATATCTGAGGGTCTTAAGACCATGAAATATGTCCCAAGGTTATTAAGTATTTCTACTTCAACCTTTAACAGTCATTAGACTATACAGACCTTTACATCTGAGCCAATGAACTTGATGTTTGGTTTGTAATATTCATGTGCGCAATCAAATTGCATAAAAGTGCGGAAAAGTGCGGAAACGTGTAAAATCAGAGTTTAAAAAATTTACAAACCATATACCCGGATCACCCTTTATGCGCAATTATTAATTAAACGAAAAGATAAAGAATAAAATCATACCCTTGAAGATCGAGCTTCCTCAGGTACAAGTTCACCTCCAATCCTTTTCGCGTTCAACTTGAATCCACCGGGTTTGGTTCCTTCCTTTGATCAACGTTAGCCACCCATGTGTTTGGCCTCAGAGGTGATCCACCAAGAAAGAATAGGAATTCAAGAAGAAGGGTATTGGCTCAAACCCTAGTTTTCTATCTCTATAGAAAGGGTGTACTCTCCCAACAATTGGAATTATATCA
The DNA here is from genome assembly GCA_020205615.1 of Panax quinquefolius. NCBI lineage: Eukaryota > Viridiplantae > Streptophyta > Magnoliopsida > Apiales > Araliaceae > Panax > Panax quinquefolius. The sequence goes on from CM035157.1 coordinate 105,305,846, forward strand.
GTATGTTTAAAAAAGTCAACAACCCCCACTACCCATAATAAGACTCCTCTTATTTATAGATGTGGGCAACCCACCTTAACAATTAAGGAATTGGGATTTATTTAATTAATTAAATTTTTTAATTAATTAAGCTCCCTAATCTTATTAGGAGAATTAATTAAACTCCTTTAACTAATTTTTCTTCCTAATCCAATTAGGAATAAATGAGAGTACTTATATTAAATTAATTCCTAAACTCTTTTAGAAATTAAAATAATAATAATTGTAATAATATTAATAAGACTCCTCTTATTAATTTATATTTAATATTTCTAAAATATTAAATAATAAATATTAAGCTATTTAATTTATTCTATCACCATAGATTAAATTAAATATACTTAATATATTATTACGATTATGCCATTAACTTCTTAAATAATTATTCTTCCTTTTATGGTATGACCCTTTAGGTTCTCCATATTAAATGGGTTGTGAATAAATCAATTAGAACAATTTAATCTTATTTAAATAAATAAATTTAAACAATTAATTTATTTAAATAAATAATATTTATTCTACAATAGGGATAAGCCTCCCTAGCGATCAACGATTTTCCAGATAATATAGATTTCAACATTAATCATAAAAGAACCTTTGAGTAAATAGTTACCAGAAAATTCAATCCTTCCACCATACAATGTCCCAATTAAATATAAGACATGGAATTCATGTCAAGTCTTATTTTATTTAATTATATGTATTTCGACTCTTAAATGCACAACTCCAAATAATGCAAATTAAAAACTCCTTTCTAATTTCATTCTACCTTGGCCAAGGACTCTTTGGGTTGTCATTTATCGAATCACATAGGACATTCTCTTCTTTTATTAGAAGTGGTAGATTCTTTATTGATCATACATTATCTCCATGTATAACTTATTATACCCAAGCATACCCTTTGATATACCCTAAGGGTCTTAAGGAATAAGTCAAAGTATAACTCATCATACACAAGATACTATGATGATCTCAAGTCCAAGGATTACTTGTACTACTATCACTACAGGAATTCCTATTGACAGGCAAATAAAACTCCATTAGGTATTCCTTAGCGAGCCACGTTCAGTGAACTTATTCTCTAATAAGCACCTACATACTTGCTTTAGTGTCTCCACACAAATGATCATGAGATCAATCATCCTCATCCAATGAGCAAACAACGTATGTACCAATCTATCCGGATTCACTAATCCCCAATTTAGTAATCCAATGATTGGGAACTATTTTAGTTTTAAGCTTTCTAAGAATTTAGATCTCATTAGAATGATCATCATCATTATTCTAAAAGTATTGCTTAAAACTATGGGTTTATCACATATTATAAAACAGCATCATGTAGATAATTAAAAGCCTTTAATAAATTAATACTTTTTATTAATAAATGAATAAGATTGTTACAAAGTATATGCTTTATCATCAAACATGATTGGCTTGTGTGCATACTACTTTCAATCTCCCACTTGCACTAAAGCCAATAAATCATGGTATCTCATACTCTTCTTCTCTAAGTGACGATTATCCCGTCATTGGATAAGCTTTAATTAATGGATATGTAATGTTATTCATGAGAGTCCACTATCTCTATAGTGATTTCCCATCTTTCAATGATTCTAATAATCAAATAAAAGTGCCACAACACATGTTTAGATCCAAGATGGGACTTAGGAACTATTCCTAGTTCTGTAATGAATTTTTAATCCAAACAATCAACTTGCAGCTTCATTTATAGCTATATACTTTGTCTTTATCACTAAACCAGCAGCTCTTTTCTGTTTGGAACCTTTCCAATTCACTGCACCACTGATCATGGTAACACTTTACCTTAAAGTGAATTTTCTGTCGTCTTGGTGCATCTCGAAAAACTTGAGTCATTAAGCCCTCTAGTTTTAATTTAGACCCACCATGAATATGATCACATCCTTAGTGCCGGTTAAGCACTTTAAGATGTTTTTCACTGACTCATAGTGAACTTCTCCATAATATGACTGATCAACATCAGGTCTCGTACATTTCATTGCATACATGATTGTCACTCATGCGACCTCTCTTTTCGTAAGTCCGTGGGGACTATTAAAGAGATACACTCCATAGCTCATCGACATGAGACATCTCTTTGAGTTTGCCATGCTAAACGACTTTAGCATCAAATGAATATCGTTCCTTGGGTTAAGTCGAGCATCCTCTTAAATCTATCTATATAGATTTATATCCCCAATTAAGATACTCTTCCAAATCATTCATGGAGGAATGTTTAGACAACTTTATCTTTCTTGATTGTAGCATTGGTATGTCATTCCTTATCCGTAGTATATCAACATATAGTACTAGGAATGTCACGATGCTCCCAATCGACCCTTTTGTACACACTATGTTCATTCTTATTTTGTTAAAATCAAACTCTTTTGATTGCCTCATCAAAACGAATGTTCCATATTTGAGAAACTTGCTTCAATCCATTTCTCTCGAAAGTGTCTACAACACTTACCTCATCGTATGTAACGGGATCATCATCTTCTATGATGTGTACCTCATCATCATCATCTATGATGAATCCATACCTCCTAGGTATCTTGGTGCTATATTCGATTTACGATTTAGGTTGTGGTACAATAGGTCTATCTATAGGTTCCTCTTATTTGACTTATAGTGTTTTGTGGTTCTTTAACTTTTCAATATCTATTATCCTCCCACTAGCCCTTTCAATGATAAACACCTTTATCTTAGAAGACAGCGTGTTTCGCAACAAACACCTTTTGCTAAGTAGGATTATAGAACACATGCCCTAAACTTACTTTAGGATGTCCAACAAATCTACACTTGTCAAATCTTGTCCCAAGCTTATCTTTTTGAAACTTTTTCACATAAGTTGGACAACCCCTTATCTTAACATACTTAAGATTAGGAATCCTCCCCATCCATAACTTTTATGGAGTCTTGGGGGTGGGATTTTGAGGTTACCATTTTCGTAGATATGCAGCCATTTCTAGGACATTATCCCAGAAGGATACTGGAATGTCGGTAAAATCATTATGGACCGCACCATGTCCAACAAAGTACAATTTTTCATTCAGATACATCAATCAATTATTGCGTATCAGGATGTGTCCATTATGAGAAAACCATTTGAGATGATCTAGAAACTTATTGCACAAGTATTTATTCCTTGATCCGATCAAAGAATCCTAATACTTTGCTAATTTGTTTCATTTTTCAATTCTTTGAACCTTTCAAATAATTCACACTTGTATTTCAGCAAATACACACATTCAACTCTTTGAATGATCATCTCCTTTTCTTATACTAGTTTGTTCAATTTGCAAAATATATTTTTCACGTAAGTCAAGTATACAAAATCCATTAAGTAATATTCCAGTTCTATACAAAACATTATTATTATAAATAGAACAACAATTGTTCTTAATTATAATACCAAAAATTTTATTGTCCAACAACAAAATAGAAATAATATTTCTAACAAGAACTGAAATACAATAACAACTTATTGACTTAATAGATTTGCCCGTAGGTATTGCTAAACTATAAGTTTCTATGGTTAATGCAGCAACCTTTGCTTCATTTCCCACACATAGGATTACTTATCTATGTTCAGCTTCCTACTTCTGCTTGGCCCCTTCATAAATCTATATTTATGATAACCAAAGTCGGTATCCAATACCCAAGTAGAACCTTGACTTAAAGAAAAATTTATTTCAATCATGAACAAAAACTGTATTGTAACTGAAACTTCACTAAGCTTCTTTGGTTAGCCTCTACAAGATGCTTCTCGCAGTTTCTTTCCAGTGTCCAGGCTTATTGCAGTAGAAGCAAACTCTTTTGCTATCCATATCAATTTCGCTCTTATTATCCTTTGTTTACGCCTTTCTATTTACCTTCTTTGAATCATTCTTCTTTTCAGAAGATCCTTTGGCCCCTACCAGTAAGACATGGTCTTTCTTGGTTGGAAAGTGACTCTCAACATTTTTCAACATGATAAGCAAATCGGTGGTTGGTATCTAGCTTGTTCATATGAAAAATTCACAACAATTGTGAAAGGAGTCCGGAAGTGAGTGCAAGATCAAATCTTGGCTCAACTCTCCATCCATGATAAAATTCGTTGTCCTAATTGATCAATCAAATTGATAATGTTAAGAACTTTTTGTCTGTACTATAGTGCCATTGGCCATTCTAGATCGGAAGAGCTCCTTAGATATCTGATATCTATCAGTCCTACTTTCTTCACCATCAACTACTTGATGTGCAGGAATATAGTAGGAGCATCCATAGTTTCATGCTGACACTGAAGCTCGTTACTCATGGATGCGAGCATGATGCATTGAGCCAACTGTGCATCATTTTGCCATTTTCTAAAGGTAGCAATGTCTTCCTCAGAGGCATTGTCTGCAACCATTGCAGGGATAGGCGTGTTAAGGACATAAGATAGCTTTTCAGCTATGAGAACTATTCTCATATTCCTTAACCAATCCATTTAATACGGTCCAGTTAAATTTAGCATCTAATATGCTTCGCAGTGATAGTAATTTTAGACATTGTAAAATTCTGTAAATGAATTTGTAATTAACAACATTTTAACATACATTCTTTTATTAATTACCAAAATAATTTAGGTCTTGTTTTAAATTGGTATCTCCCACTATTTTCTTCAAACTATATTACCCTCACTTATATAGTTCGGCAAAATCTAATTAAAGATTTGCTAGTGAGAATAAAGATCTCATTTCAAATGTATATAGCCTTGTGGTGACACAACAAACTATATATAAATAAATAGGTAGACAACTTTTGTCAATTACATCAACTATGCAACTCCTTTTCTTTTGCCTCTTAGATTATTTTGATTAAATGGTGGCACATCCGAATCAAAATTATCCAAGTTAAGTCCGACCTAGCACTCCATATATTCAAAAAAGAAAAATATCATCCTTGTGGTGACACAACAAAACAATATTGTTCAATTTTCTTTATAAGCATCAAATGTGATAAATTAACATCTTAAATACTTAATACTTGCCTTGTGGTGACACAACAAACTCATATTAAATATTTAATACTCTATTAATTTTATCATGCTAGAAGGCGACGTTCGATATTCCAAATATCTTTGAACGCTTAGGACTTAATATAAAAACTGAGGGGTTTGTTATTAATTTATCTCATCTTGTTTAGCGCGTACATATATATATATAAATACGCGTTATATTAATGAACATGCGAAGCATGTTTGCATAATATATAATATATATAGTATAAGCATGCACATATAGAATAATATATTCTACTCGGATTGATTATGGACTTTTATTCTAGTTTGGTTCACTAGAGCCACCAAGTGAACCAAAAGGTCAAACCCCCAGGGTGCAAGAAATAATATTTAAATATAAGCTGTTACATTTAAACCCGGGCTCCATTACAAAAGCGGGTCTTCACAGCGCTCCTTGTTCCTTGATCTCCAATTTTTCAAAATTAATTCTAACTATTCCTATTACAAAACTATTTAAAATAAATAGAAACCTTGATCGTGATCGAGGGAAGTACATAGGAGGAGATAGAATTTACATTCGAGAAAAAATTAGAGAAGGCAATCTGTGAGACCCCATTTAATAAAACTCATACATTCATGCATCTAACTAAAATAAAATCCAATCACATTGGTCAATAGTCCATAATCAATCCCATTTATTATCATACACATCATCATATGCATCAATAAATAACATTCATCTTATGAATAATAAACATTTAATATATATATTGATATCATTTAATGGGCAAATTTAGTTAGTATAAAATCTAATTTTGAATCAAAATAAACTCCTTTATTTTAATCCAAATTTAAATCAAAATAAAATTATTTTAATTTAATTTATCTAATTTTGAATAAAATAAACTATTTTATTTTAATCAAAATCTTTAATCAAAATAAACTCCTTTATTTTAATTAATTATGGAATCCAATTCCATGTAAAAAAAAAATTATTAAAGGAAACACGGATTATCTTTCCTATTCACAAATAAACTCTTTTATTTTGAATAATATAAAATCTTATTTCATATTTAAATAAACTCCTTTATTTAAGGAAATACGGATTTCTTTCCTATTCACAAATAAACTCCTTTATTTTGAATAATATGAAATCTTATTTCATATCTAAACAAACTCCTTTATTTAAGGAAAGATGGATTTACTTCCCTATTCACAAATAAACTCCTTTATTTTAGGAAAAATAAAATCCAATTTCAACTCCAATTAGTTATCATGGAATCCAATTCCAACTCTAATTAGTTAGCATGAAATTCTAATTTTAAAATTAAAATAACATCTTTATTTTAAAATTAAAATAAACTTTTATTTTAAAATTAAAATAAACTTTTATTTTAATTATAAAAAATAATTATATATATATATATATATATATATATATATAACTATATATATATATATATAATATAATAACCAATATATATATATATATATATATATTATATAAAAAAAACGTGTCCTAAAAAAAAAAAAGCATCATAGAAATTTGTTCTCTAGAATTTTTACCATGAATCTTGTTGCTTTCGTTGAATAAAAGGTGCGACCCATATATATGTTATATAAAAAAAATGTTCTGGAGTGACCAGCCACACGTGGCCTTGTGGGCGTGATTCTCATAGTAAATCACTTAGTCCTTTTAAAAAAAAAATGACCCATGATCATCAAAAAAAAAAAAAGGCGACGTTTTTTTTTTTTTTAAATAAATTTTATCAATAAAATTATGCCCAATTAAATTGTTCTAAACACATATCAATATACATATCAAATAAAACAATTAATAATTCGCATAAAGGTTTGGCTCGATGCCTTTGTTTGGTTTGTAATATTCATATGTATGTAATCAAATTGCATAAAAGTCTTGGAAAAGTGCGGAAGCGTGTAAAATCGAGTTTAAAAATTTACAAACCATATACCCGGATCACCCTTTATGCGCAATTATTAATTAATTAAAAAGATAAAGAATAAAATCATACCCTTGAAGATCGAGCTTCCTCAGGTACAAGTTCACCTCCAATCCTTTTCGCGTTCAACTTGAATCCACCGGGTTTGGTTCCTTCCTTTGATCAACGTTAGCCACCCATGTGTTTGGCCTCTAGAGGTGATCCACCAAGAAAGAATAGGAATTCAAGAAGAAGGGGTATTGGCTCAAACCCTAGTTTTCTATCTCTATAGAAAGGGTGTACTCTCCCAACAATTGGAATTATGTCGTATGTTTAAAAAAGTCAACAACCCCCACTACCCATAATAAGACTCCTCTTATTTATAGATGTGGGCAACCCACCTTAACAATTAAGGAATTGGGATTTATTTAATTAATTAAATTCTTTTAATTAATTAAGCTCCCTAATCTTATTAGGGAGAATTAATTAAACTCCTTTAACTAATTTTCCTTCCTAATCCAATTAGGAATAAATGAGAGTACTTATATTAAATTAATTCCTAAACTCTTTTAGAAATTAAAATAATAATAATTGTAATAATATTAATAAGACTCCTCTTATTAATTTATATTTAATATTTCTAAAATATTAAATAATAAATATTAAGCTATTTAATTTATTCTATCACCATAGATTAAATTAAATATACTTAAATATATTATTACGATTATGCCATTAACTTCTTAAATAATTATTCTTCCTTTTATGGTGTGACCCTTTAGGTTCTCCATATTAAACCAGGTTGTGAATAAATCAATTAGAACAATTCTAATCTTATTTAAATAAATAAATTTAAACAATTAATTTATTTAAATAAATAATATTTATTCTACAATAGGATAAGCCTCCCCTAGCGATCAACGACTTTCCGGATAATATAGATTTCAACATTAATCATAAAAGAATCTTTGAGTAAATAGTTACTCAAACAATTCAATCCTTCCACCATACAATGTCCCAATTAAATATAAGACATGGAATTATTGTCAAGTCTTATTTTATTTAATTATATGTATTTCGACTCTTAAATGCACAACTCAAATAATGCAAATTAGAAACTCCTTTCTAATTTCATTTCGCCGCCAAGGACTCTTTGGGTTGTCATTTATCGAATCACATAGGACATTTCTCTTCTTTTATTAGAAGTGGTAGATTCTTTATTGATCATACATTATCTCCATGTATAACTTATTATACCCAAGCATACCCTTTGATATACCCTAAGGGTCTTAAGGAATAAGTCAAAGTATAACTCATCATACACAAGATACTATAATGATCTCAAGTCCAAGGATTACTTGTACTACTATCACTACTGTGAATTCATATTGACAGCAAATAAAACTCCATTAGGTATTCCTTAGCGAGCCAATGCGTTCAAATGAACTTATTCTCTAATAAGCACTTGCATACTTGCTTTAGTGTCTCCACACAAATGATCATGAGATCAATCATCCTCATCCAATGAATGAGCAAGCAACGTATGTACCAATCTATCCGGATTCACTAATCCCCAATTTAGTAATCCAATGATTGGGAACTATTTTAGTTTTAAGCTTTCTAAGAATTTAGATCTCATTAGAATGATCATCATCATTATTCTAAAAGCATTGCTTAAAACTATGGGTTTATCACATATTATAAAACAGCATCATGTAGATAATTAAAAGCCTTTAATAAATTAATACTTTTTATTAATAAATGAATAAGATTGTTACAAAGTATATGCTTTATCATCAAACATGATTGGCTTGTGTGCATACTACTTTCACTTGAAGTATTACATCCAAAAGAGTTTAGAAAAATTATTTGAGCCAATGAACTTGAATAATTTATGCTTTGAATGGCAAGAACAAAAGTTAGGAACTTGCTCAATTAAAGATTAAAGTTTTAGAAACTTGAATAACGATATCAAGTTAGGAATTTGAAACTTGCTCAATGTAAAAGAATTAGAATACAAGAGCTTGCTTAATGAAAAATTAGGGTTAGAGAACTTGCCTCGTGCGTAAGCTACACAATTATAATAAACGTTTTCCAAATATCCTACATATACCATTAAATCACAATAACAATTAGTTATATTAACATTAACTTAATTGGTTTACTTCTCATTTTAGTCAAGTCTATAATCTTTATCTTAGGATCTGATTATCCTAATCATTCACGTACCATGAATCTGAACTCTCAATCATATTATAGTACACAAGATGATGATTTCAAAACAACTTCAATTCTCATGACATCACATTACGGTCTTTCAAAACTTATTAGTTCATAACCTATAATTTCAAATTTATGATTACAATATGTTATTATGTCTTATAACGTGTTTTAGGTTTCTCTACAATCATTAAAGTAGGTTAAGTTAACATTTCCCAACTAAATCTATTATCAGTTCTCACTGGTCGGTCCGACCGACCACTCGGTACACGGCCGCCATGGCAACCCTTAAATCCAGGCGTGCCGCGCTTTAGTATAATGAGGCGAAATACGCCAAGGCCGACTCGTAATCGGGTTTTGCGTAAACACGAATACAATCTCTATTCTAAACCAAAATTCTAATTTCTTTATTTTTACAGCAACATAGACAAACCCTTATACTACAAACTTAACCAAAGCCTCATAACATATACAATCAATCATTCTAACACCTAAAACAACTTATATAATCAAATTTAGAGGATTAGAAACCATGATTTTGCTATTTTCTTCAACTTCAACACACATAGCAAATTCAATCACCAAAACATCGTTTCTTAACCAATTTAAGTCATTTTAGTTGCATTGTTTTCGTTTCTGGACATACTACCACAATTCACAACTAATTTACATATTACAACAAGGATTGATCATAAATTTTTAGTCTCAATAAGCCATTTTCATATATATATATATATATATATATATATATATATATATAACACTATTAATTTAATTTTCTTCTACAAACCAATTCCACGAATTTACTTATATATGATAATTATCAGATTATATACTCATAAAATCAATATTTTAAGCAACAATTTAACAAAACTCATATCACATAGGCTAAATATTGAAGGAAAACAAACTAGAAAAATAGGAATAGATTATACCTTAATCCCTTGTTGTATATTAGCAAAGATGGTGACAAGGTTTCCAACAAGCCTTCTTCTTCCTCTTGACAAGTTACTGAGAATTCTCTCTTCTCTCTATTCTTCTCCCTCTCTCTCTGTATTTTTCCCCTCTAAGTCATGAAGCACAGGTACGCATATAAAACAATATGCGTAATATAGACTGATAAATGTGGTTTATCAATTTAATCAAGCAAACGGTCTTCAGTTGTTACATTAACCAAAAACCACAAGGCTTTGTTTGGCTTGTGCACCAAAACTCCTCCTTTTAATTTATTTTTATAACACTTATATTATATAGTTCCATTATCATATTTTTATTTAATTAATTTTAATAACTTACAATTACAATTATAATTTCCATTATAACTATATTTATGCTTAACAAATTATTACATATCTAATTTAATTATTAAATTAAACTAGAACATCATTTTATTTAATTTAATTATATCCTTAAATATTAAACAATTCATTTAATTTAATTATTTCATTAAATTAAATCTTCAAATAACAATATTACCATTCATTAATTTATTTAACATACACACTTAACTAAATTATTACACCATAATTTCATTAATTATTTATTTATCTCAATAAATAGATCAATTAAAATATTTATTTAATTCAATAAATATTTAAAATTAATTACAAATTTCTCTTTCGATACATGTATGGCCTCTAGAGGTGATCTACCAAGGAAGAAGAATTTTCAAGAAGAACAGTGTATTGGCACAAACCCTAGTTTTCCTATCTCTATAGAAAAAGGGGACATACTCTCTAACTTTTGGAATCACATATATCTGATATCCGATATAAGAGACTCCTCTTATAAAGATATCAGGTAACCCTATTTAATTAAAATAAGGTATTATTTATTTAATTAAACTCTTTTAATTAATTGGGCTCCCTAATTTTATTAGGGGTAAATAATTAAACTCCTTTAACTAATTTTGCCTCCTAATCTTATTAGGAATAAATGAGAGTACTTATATTAAATTAATTCCTAAACTCTTTTAAAAATTAAAATTATAATAATTATAATAATATTAATAAGACTCCTCTTATTAATTTATATTTAATATTTTCAAAATATTAAATAATAAATATTAAGCTATTTAATTCATTCTATCACCATAGATTAAATTAAAGAGTAAAGTTCAGATGACCACCTGGGGTTTGGGTGCTTTCCCACTTAACCAGCTGTAGTCAGTAAAGCTACATTTAAACTCTCGACTTTTTGAGTTGAAGTGAATAAATGCTTTCCGTCTTAACTCTGTTACTTGAGTTGGCAAAAGACTTAATTACCCTCCATATATATATTGCAAACGACAGATGCGATAAGGGTTTTGTTTCATTTCATTTCAGTTTGATATCTAGGGCTAGAGAAGCGAGCGATCGTGGTGATATCTAGGGCTAGATAGGCGAGAGAAATAGGGTGTGGGTTAGTGTATTCCTGGTGGATCTTCGTGATTTACTCGGTTCCCACCTTCGCTTGGGGTCTGTGATATCTAATTTGGTGTCGATTTAGGTAAATTTCTCCTTGTCTGATAGATATCATATGTACTTTGTTCACTTTTTGAGTTGGTTGTTGTATATGCATGCATGTTTTTTTATGGACTTAGTTAGTATATTTGGTCCTGGATAAATTATACTCAGTACTATGGTCCCCCCTTTCTTTATTACTATTATTATCCCCTAGTGTCCTCCACTGAATTTGGTCCCCTTTTTGTGATACTTGTTATAATGTTTTGTATATTATTCAAACATTTCTCCTTCATTTGTTTAATGCAGAATATCTGTCAGAATCTTTTTCATTATGGTGGGAAGTTTGTTCAAGATCCAATACATAAATATGTTGGGGGTAGTGAACAAATAGTAGAGAATGTTGGGTTGGATTACCTTTCTTTGCTTAGTATACATGAATACTACTCTACTTTATGTCCAGTTTTAAATGTGAATATTTATTATCTTGTACCGGGATATGAAATTTGGGAGGGTGGGGCATTATTGATGCAAAATGACAAAGATGTCATTGATATGATTGATTTCTTAGTTAATGCAGAGAGTGAGGAGGTGCATATATATGGACAAGAAATGAAGGGTCCCATACAAGTTGTTAGGCCAGAAGAAGTTGAAAATGATAACATTAACCAAACTGTTAGGTATATTTGTGGTTTGACAACTAATAACATGAACCAAAGTGAAAATAAAAAAGACTTTGGTGTTCAAAGTGAAACAACTAATAACATTAACCAAAGTGGTACTACTGATAAAAGGAAGCAAAAAAATTAGATAAAGGGCAGCAGAAAGAAACAGACAAAGGAAAAGGGAAACAAACTGAAAAGCCTAAAAAACAAACAAAACATACAAAGGAAAAAATTAAAAAATAGACTGATAATGATATTGGGAAAGAAGCAGAGCATCCAACATGGATGGATGAGGATCTAGAGGGGCCTGGGGATGATGATATATTCAAAGAAGGCAAAAAAAATAGATGAAACAAAGGTGAACATGAATGATGTCTTTGTAGAGGATTGGTGGAGTGATGGTGATGATGGAGAAGGGAAAGATGCATTAAGGAGGAAGTTTGTTCTGTCAGATGATGAGGACAATTTAGAAGGGGATGGATGTATGGAGTTTAATGAAGCAACTGATATGGGTAAGATAGAATTTGAGATTGGAATGGAATTTTCAAATCATGAAATTTTTAGACAAGCATTAGGTGAATTTTCAGTTAAAGGGGGGTTTGACATAAAGTATATTCAAAATGACAGAAAAAGAATAACTGCTAAGTGTAAAGGTGAAAACTGTAAATGGAGGATTCATGCATCAGTCAAACAGGGTGAACAAACTTTTAAGATAAAATCTTTGAGGGGGGACCATACATATGCTGGACAGGATAAGAATCATCTTGTTGACAGTAGATACATGGCCAAAAAATATATGCATGACTTGAGAGATAATCCTAAATGGGATTTGCAGGCATGGAAAAAAAAGGCACAAAAAGACTGTAACTCTAGTCTAAGTAAATCATCCCTATATAGAGCTAAAAGAAAGACTTTACAACATATGCAAGGTGATGTAGGAGAGAAGTATAACAGGTTGATGGATTATGTAGAGATAAGTTGATTTCCTCAAGCTATTGTTCTATAGTTGATATAAGATGATCTGTTTGTGTGTGAAAACTGCAAACTGTTTTTGAAAACTTATTTGTATTGGACTAATAGATTGATGACTTATTGCTTGTGCATTACGTTTGTTTGAAACCTTTATTTGGGATAACAAACATGTTTGTGCATTACTTTTCAGCCAAATCCCATGCCACAAAAGCTGCAGACTAGAGGACAGTCAAGTTAAGGGACTGCTACTGCTACAACAACTTCAAAAATACCTAATCAACCCAAATCAAGCTCTCAACCTAATCTCACACCAACTTTGTCTACTATGTGGACTAATCAGCCTACTTCAAGCTCACAGCCTACGAGGAAGAACATAAAGAAGGGAGCAATAAAGAGCAAGATAGGAAAATCACCAAAAAAAGGAGGACTAGGGGGATTAAGGCTTTAATGTTTCAATGGGTAGTTTTTGGAGCATTTTTGTCTTGTAACTATTTTTGACTATGTTGATTGTGTATACTTTATCTACTATAGTTGGCATCAATGGGTAGTTTTTGGACAATGTTTTATAGTTGGTAGAATTAATAGTAGGTAGAGTCATATACTTTATCTACTAGTTGGCATCAATGGGCAGGGCATGTACAATGTTGATTGTCCATTTTGGAATTATTTTTGCAATATTGCTTTACTGCACCTTGTTTAATCAGCTTACAATATTTCACACCTTTTTTTAACAGTTTATACATTCCATGAAACATTACCATTAAACATTAAACATTACCATCTTCACATTACTTTCAATAACTATCATCCATAGAATTTCTACTTACCATCTTCACATTAAACATACAGTAAAATCAGCTACTATTAACATAAATCCAACAAGTTATGTCCAAAGAACATATATAAAATAAAACTATAGCATTCATTTAGTTTATACATTCATTTGTTACTAATAAAATACATCATGACTGACATGAAATACAACACAAGTCTAACAACAATTATCATCTTCACATTACTTTCAACAACTATCATCCTACTTGGTATGTTATTCAGCTCACACGAACACATGCATTTTGTTCCACTCACCAATGTCCCCATTCTGTCAATGTCTTTATTGGGGCCACTGACTATTCCACTTGAGTTTGTTATAGAAGGCAAGCACCATGCCCAAAACTCACACTCATCACATCAAAATATAACCTCCCCTTCGATGGTTTGTTCGAGTCAACAATTCTTACACTTGCTTTTTTTCCACATTTACATCGCCTAGGTATGTAGCGCAAGTCACCATTCATCCTTCCTACATCATTTCTTGACGAAGACATGACTCCTGATTCACATAAACAACACGAAGAATAATATCAAAGAGTAGACCATAAATGTATATATTAGTTTTAGCTTGAATTTGCTTTTTGCTCTAATCTAATACCTCCAAAATTTCTAATTAACACTACATATGATAAACAAGTCAAGCCCAAGCTTTACTTTGGTCTAATATATAGTTTTCAGTCAAAATAGTTCTTTTAGAACTTTTATCAAACAGTTGATAGGCATAGTTTTAGGTTACTAATTTTATAGCCATTGTTTACAATAACAACCCATAACAACATCCTTATTACTCCACAGCCCAACCTATCTCCTTGTGCCTAATTTTCATATATAACAGTAACATACCAGTGAAATAAATCTATAAGCAGCAACATAGCAACTAAAAGGACAAACAGTCCTTCAAGTTCATGCCCAGCCATTCGGCCATGAAAGTAATTTTCTTAACAAGGATGGAATGAAAAAGGAATGGAAGGGGATTGGAAAACTTACCTTCAGAAATTGCAAATGGTTGTTGCTCAATTCTTTCTCCTTTACCAGCCGGATTCCTTTTCCTTCTCTCACTGTGTTCTACGGTTTTTGGAGCTTTAGTTAAGAAATAGCTTTCAATTTCGTCTACGATGGAGCTGAAATAGCTGAAATGGGTAGAAAAAAATGATTCAGATCTGCTCTTAAAAGCCAAGAGGAAGAAGAAGGGGTATTTTAGACATTTAACAGTTGTTTTTTACCATTACTGCCCCTTCTCATGCGCTTTTGGCGTTTGACATACACGCACGGTTAAGTTAGATGAAAAAGGTGACTTTTTCACTTCAACTCAAAAAGTCGAGAGTTAAAATATAGCTTTACTAACTACGGGTGGTTAAGTGGGAAAGCGCCCAAACCCCATGTGGTCATCTGAACTTTACTCTAAATTAAATATACTTAACATATTATTACGATTATGCCATTAACTTCTTAAATAATTATTCTTCCTTTTATGGTGTGACCCTTTAGGTTCTCCATATTAAACCGGTTATGAATAAATCAATTAGAACAATTATAATCTTATTTAAATAAATAAATTAAACTATTAATTTATTTAAATAAATAATATTTATTTTATAATAGGGATAAGCCTCCCTAGCGATCAATGACTTTCCAGATAATATAGATTTCAACATTAATCATAAAAGAACCTTTGAGTAAATAGTTACCGTACAATTCAATCCTTCCACCATACAATGTACCAATTAAATATAAGACATTGAATTACTATCAAGTCTTATTTTATTTAATTATATGTATTTCGATTTTCAAATGCACAACTCCAAATAAATACAAATTAGAAACTACTTTCTAATTTTATTTCACCTTGGCCAAGCTCTCCTGGGTTGTCATTTATCAAATCACATAGAACATTTCTCTTCTTTTACTAGAAGTGGTAGATTCATTATTGATCATTCATTATCTTCATATATAACTTCTTACACCCAAGCATACCCTTTGATATACTCTAAGAGTCTTAAGGAATAAGTTAAAGTGTAATTCATTATATATAAGATACTATGATGATCTCAAGTCTAAGGATCATTTGTACTACTATCACTACAGGAATTCTTATTGATAGGCAAGTAAAACTCCATTAGGTATTCCTTAGGGAATCACGTTCAGTGAACTTATTCTCCAATAAGCACCTACTTACTTACTTTAGTGTCTCCACACAAATGATCATGAGATCAATCATTCTCATCCAATGAGCAAGCAACGTATGTATCAATCTATCCGGATTCACTAATCCCCTTTTTAGTAATGAGAACATTTTAGTTTTAAGCTATCTAAGAATTTAGATCACATTAGCATAATCTCATCATAATTCTAAAAGCATTGCTTAAAACTATGGGTTTATCACATATTATTAAAACAGCACCATGTAGATAATAAATGCTTTTAATAATTAATTATTCTGTTAATAAATAAATAAGATTGATTACAAAGTATATGATTTTATCATCATACATGATTAGCTTGTATGCATACTACTTTCATAAACAAGCCTCCAGTTTCCTCTAGATACAGATCTAAGGTTACGTGGATGCTAAATATTTATAAAAACTAGAAAATAAACTAGATCTATATAGATCTGAGCCATTCTAGCTTTCAGGTTCAAATTTTACAACTTTTGAACTAGTTAAAAGCTTGATCTGGCTAGATCTAGTCAATACAACGCAAATATTGACTATTTATAAGAAATGAACGGTTAAAAAGTTAGATCTATGCCACATAGAGGCTAATCTGTACATAATAGTACTTATGTATATAGTAAAGCAAGAAAAAGAAGCAGATCTGAAGAGATCTTGTAGTTAGGCACGAGAATGGCCGTCAAATAGCTTTAGGCACCTCTATACTCGAATTCCACTGGTTAAAACTTGATATGGTATAGTATATATATATAGAAGTGATTACATAAGAGATTTACAGTGTTAAAACAGAAGAAAAGCTCCCTTTGTCTCTCAGATACTCGAATTTTCTCTCTCCTTGCCCTCTCTCTCTCTTTAAAATTTTTTTAAATGAGCTGATGGGGGCTGATATATATAGAGTCGACCACCCACGAGTCTACCTGCAGCAGCCGTAGGTAGACCTTCGACTGGGCCTGGTGGGCTCTACTGCCTCGAAGTACGTACATCTTGATCCACACGCAGGTTGATTGAAGCTTTAATAACTTGCAATCCAGAAATCCTATAGAGATGTGTCATACCATTCCAGAAAGATATTTTCGAGAGCTACGCAATGATATGGGGCTTGCCCTTTTCCGAATCCAAGAAGATTGGCCATGACCAGAATAGCATCTTCAGTTCTTCGTAGGTAGTCTATTGAGCTGTCTTGAGTAGTTTGCACTCAGGATTGTTGTGATGGCTCTTGATAACAATGCTTAAAGCTGGATGTCTATGGTTTATGTTATGTTGTCAACATTCCACCTTTTGCCCGCCTAGGGTTGTATCTAGGGTTTAGGTGGCCTTTGGCTGTCCCTCGGGGCTGTCTCCGGGGTTTGATTGCTATTGATTCTGTCTTTTCTTGGGGTTGTCTCTGAGGTTGATTTGATATCCCACGGGGTTATCTCCATGGTTTGATTTGATATCCCACGGGGCTATCTCTAGGGTGTAAAAAGATATTTTTGCCCTCCTGCATGGTAAGTCCAAGGAAAGCAAAATTTTGAGTTTCTACACCTATAACATTAAGAATCATGATTTTATAAATACAAAATTCATGTTCCTAATCATATAAATCAATAGTTTATCTTTGTACTATGAGCCAAATACATTCAATTATATCACTAATGGTCATGATGGTGTCAATCAACAGTTCATCTTTGCACTACGGGCCAAAGTGAACTTTCATCACAAATCTTTATCTGTAAGACCAAATATCATGATTATACCAATACACAATTTTTGGTCATAATCATACCAATCAATAGTTCATCTTTGTACTACGGGCCAAAGATAACTTTTCACCATAATTTAAGTCTGAGGATTATGACAATGATATAAAGGATTAATAAAATAATAAGAACAATAAGATCTAGAATAAATATTAGAGATTTATAATTTAATTTATCCAGAGTCCAAGAATGCCCAAATTGTCAACATGATGACCAAAACGTGGAGTCAAATTCAAAAATGATATTCAAGATTTATATTTCAAGGATAACGATTAAAATTCAATAAAAATATTCATGTAAATGAAATGATACTAGATGAAGTGCAAACCTTTAAGGTATCTTTAATCATTTCAGGAATTATAGAAGCAATACTTACCATAGTAAGTTTAGATTTAGGAGTATGAAAGAAAGTGATATCCCTTTTATGAATATACAAAAAAAATGATATCCTTTACCTTAATAGGAGACTGGATACTGCAATAGTGTAGTAGCAGAAGTTTGTGTTGTTGGGGTGTGTTTGCTTCTCGAATACTCTTATTTTTTTTCTCTTATTCTCTCTCTATAGCTTCCTCTCTCTATAGCTTTCTCTTATCAGTTGTAAGTAAAAATGAAGAATATTTGCTTCTATTTATAAACGAACTTTAGTTTAGCCCTTGTAATGTGAAGAGATAAGTGGCTTGACTCTTGGTAATGTGAAGAGACAACTGGCTTGACTCTTGGAAATGTGAAGAGACAACTGGCTTTGACTCTTGGTAATGTGAAGAGACAACTGGCTTAACCATTAGCAATACCATTAGCAATGTGAAAAGGCAACTGGTTTGACCCTTGACAATGTGAAGAGACAACTAGTTATTTGCAAAGAGGCAAGTACTATTGGAGAAAGTGACTCTTAGAAATATGAAGAGACAAGTGGCTCTTGGATGATCTGTGGGTCCCACAGAAGGGTCCTACGTAAATTAAATAAATTTATGGGTCCCACAGAAGAAATAAAATTGTGTGTCCCACGGAAGAAAGTTGTGGGTCCCGCTGACAAGCCAAGCTTACGAAACGCCACATATCACCATTATTTCCTTCGAGTGTCGGCAACTTCTTTCTAATGTTTATGCTACGCATCACATAATTAATTAACATTTTTTTAATAATTATTCACCATTGATATTATAGACTCACAATACTGACAATCAGATCTTTTCCAATAAAGAGGGGGCTTTCCTATAAGAATTTCTCCTTATTGGCGTGCAATTATATAACTTAACCTCTTTATTTGACAGAACTTCTAGACATTGCTAATAGTACTAACTAATAATATCCTTTCAAATAATATGAGTTACTATATCGTGACAATTATTGATTTAATGATGTGGAATACTATGCAATTGTTACTGTGATAATTATTGAATCAATAATATGAAATACTATGCAATTATCATTGTAGTAATTATTGAGTCAATAATATAAAATACTATGTAATTACTATTGTAGCAATTATTGAATCAATTATCAGAAATATTATGCAATATTGTGTGCTACTGTGGAGTAACACGTGTGACGTCCCCAAAATAGGTCCACACAACCTATTTTGAGTCGTCAAAATACATATTACAGAACACAAATACAAATTTTTCTATTTACAACTATTAAACTGTCGTGCAAAATACGACAACACATAAGGTGTGAGTTTCAATACAAATATTGTATCGTAACTAGTACGACAATATCCACACTCAAAATAAATTCTCAATACAAATATTGTCACACTATTTTATAATATATTGAGATACTTCTATTTCGGACCATCACTCCATTCCCCGGCTAGTCCCAGCTACACTCTCATTTCCTGAGAAGAACAATGGAACAAAAAAGAAAAGGGTGAGCTCAAATAGCCTAGTAAAGTATATCATAACTAAGATAACAAATAATAAATTATTATTACTCTTCAAATATAATAAATCATAGAGTATAAATTTTCAACAATAACTGTAGCGGAACAAACAATCCATTAGAAAAGTTAAATAGAGCATAATGTCTACTATCTTCTTATATTTAAAAAATTCATCATCAATATTTTATCCCTGTAATACCAATCAACAATTCCTCTTTGCACCCAAACCAAAGAGAACTTTCACCACCTGTCTTTATCTGTAACACTAAGAATCATGATTTTACAAATATATAATTTCTGTTCATAATCACATAAATCAACCGTTTATCTTTGAACTACGAGCCAAAGATATTCAATTATATCACCAATGGTCATGATCAGAGCCGGTCCTGAGTTTTTTAAGGCCCAGGGCAAATTTTTTTAAGTGTGCCCCTTTATATAAATTAAATAAATAAATAAATAAATTATCAACTAATTAATTTTATTAAAATTATAAGAATTTACAAAAGATAAGGAAGAACATTTTAAAATGTCATCGAAGCAAAGAATCATCACATGTACATACAAAATAAAAATATTAATGAAATCGGTAAAACTAATGAAATACCCACTGTAGTTGGCAAGTTTTACTGATTACACAATTGAACTTTTAATTTTTCAAATTAGCCCACTAAACTAATTATTATTTTAAAATTGGGTTATTCCGTTAAAAAAAATAAACGGACGTTAATTTTTTATCTATAAAACTAATGAATTATCCACTATAGTTGGCACGTTTTACTGATTACACTATGAAAATTTTAATTTTTCAGATTACCCCATTAAACTAATTAAAAAAATGACTATTTTAAATATTTTTAAAAATAATTATTATTTTCAAGTAAAAATATTAGAAACTTTAATTTTTCCATAAAATGAGTAAAGTTTCATAAAATATAGATTTTAAAAAATTAAAATTTTATGAAACCATATTGATTTTAAAAAAAAAAATTTTTTTTCTTTTGAAAAATAAAGTTTATTTTTGAATCTATATTTTATAAAATTTTACTCAATTTTAAAAATGTGAAGAATTTTTCAATTTTTTCTTGAAAATAATATTTATTTATAAAAATTAATAATTTCTTTTTGAAAAAATTGAATCGCTTTTTTTATTTATCTTTTCTTTGTTTTTTATTTTATTTTATATTTTTAGGCTTTTAAAAAATCTAATATTAAGAATGGGTCATTCTGTTAAAAAATTAAGTAGACATTAATTTAATTTAAAATCACTTTAATTTTTTTGAATCTATATTTTATGAAACTCTACTCATTTTATGAAGAAAAAAAAGTTTCTAATATTTTTTACTTAAAATAATAATTATTTTTAAAAATATTAAAAATAATTATTTTTAATTAGTTTGATGGGGTAATTTGAAAAATTAAAAGTTTAATGGTGTAATCAGTAAAATGTGCCAACTATAGTAGGTAACTAATTAGTTTTGTAGATAAAAAATTAACGTCCGTTTATTTTTTTAACGGAATGACACAATTTCAAAATAATAATTAGTTTAGTGGTGTAATTTAAAAAATTAAAAGTTCAATGGTGTAATCAGTAAAACCTACCAACTACAGTAGGTATTTCTTTTGTTTTGACCAATGAAATCTAAACCACAAAACATTATTTAAAATGTCATTTTGTTACACTTTTTGATGCAAAATCATCAATTATACTATTATATTTAATATTTTTTAACATATCATTTTCAATGCATAATATCCTAATTTTTTTATTATTTTACTTTTTATACACATAAATACATAAACTTATAAAAAAAAAATTGGGCTCCTCTCAACTGTGGGCCCTGGGCGGTAGCCCTGGTGGCCCTTGCCCAGGGCCGGCTCTGGTCATGATCATGTCAATCAACAGTCCATCTTTGCACTACGGGCCAAAGATAACTTTTCACCATAATTTAAGTCTGAGGGTTATGACAATGATATAAAGGATGAATAGAATAATAAGATCTAAAATAAACATTGGAGATTTATAATTTAATTTATCCAGAGTTTAAGAATGTCCAAATTATCAACATGATGACCAAAACATGGATTCAAATTCAAGAATGATGTTCAAGATTCTTATTTCAAGGATAACGACTAAAATTCAATAAAAAGATTCATGTAAATGAAATGATATTAGATGAAGCGCAAACCTTTAAGGTATTTTTTAATTATTTCAGGAATTATAGAAGCAATATTTACCATAATAAGTTTAGATTAAGAGTATGAAAGAAAGTGATAGCCCTTATAAATAAGAAAGAAATGTTATCCCTTTTACGAATATACAAAAAAAACGATATCTCTTACCTTAGTAGAAGACTGGATACTGCAATAGTGTAGTAGCAGAACTTTATGTTGTTGGTGTGTGCTTGCTTCTCAAATACTCTTCTTCTTTCTCTCTTATTTTCTCTCTATAGCTTTCTCACTCTATAGCTTTCTCTCTCTATAGCTTTCTCTTATCAGTTGTAAGTAAAATATGAAGAATACTTGCTTCTATTTATAAACAAACTTTAGCTTGGCCCTTGCAATGTTAAGAGGCAAGTGACTTGACTTGGTAATGTGAAAAGACAATTAGCTTGACCCTTGACAATGTGAAAAGACAACTGGCTTGACCCTTCGCAATGTGAAGAGACAACTGGTTATTTGCAAAGGGGCAAATACTATTAGCGAAAGTGACTCTTAGCAATGTGAAGAGACAAGTGGCTCTTAGATGATCTGTGGGTCCCGCGAAAGGGTCCCACATAAATTAAATAAAGTTATGGGTCCCACGAAAGAAATAAAATTCACAGAGGAAATAAAATTGTAGGTCCCACGAAAGAAAGTTGTGGGTCCCGCAGACAAGCCAATCTTACAAAACGCCACACATCACCATTATTTCCTTCAAGTGTCGGCAACTTCCTTCTAATGGTTATTCTATGCATCACATAATTATTAACACCTTTTTTTAATCCTTCAATAATTATTCACCATTGATATTATAGACTCACAATATTGCCAACTAGATCGTTCTCAGGAAAGAGAGGCATTTTCGATAAGAATTTTTTCTTATTGGCACGCAATTATATAACCTAACCCCTTTCATCGACTGAACTTCTCGACATTGTCAATAGTGCTAATTAATAATATCCTTTTAAATAATATGAGTTACTATTTTATGACAATTATTGAATCAATAATATGAAATACTATGCAATTATCACTATAGTAATTATTGAGTCAATAATATAAAATAATATGCAATTACTACTGTAGCAATTATTGAATCAATAATCAGAAATATTGTGCAATATCGTGTGCTACTGTACTTTTATCACCGGGTATTTCAACAGTTAACTATAAAAGTTTTGCCGTCAATTTTTAAAAAAGTTATTGTTATCGTTTTCTCTATCCAACAGTTAATCTGTAGTGGGGCCCACGAATGATTGGTTATTTCGGCGTCGTCGTACGAATATTCCCCAACAAAAAGAATATTTTTCGACATACTATTTACTTCGTATAATTTGCACATATCACCCATAACTATCATATTTATTAAATCAACACCTTAATATTTAGAAGAATAAAAAATTAAATCTTATTCATAAAAAGTCGGGATCTTACACCGCGTGTTACTGTACTTTTATCCTCAAATATTTCAACAGTTAGCGATAAAAGTTTTGTCGTCAATTTTTAAAAATGTTGTCTTTGTCGCTTTCCCTATTCTACAGTTATTTTGTTATAGGGCCCACCAATGATTGGTTATTTCGGCACCGTCGCACGAATATTTCTCGACAAAAATAATAATTTTCGACAAAATGAATATTTTTCGACAAACTGTTCACTTCATATTATTTGCACATATTACCCATAACTATCACATTTATTAAATCAACACCTTACTATTTAGAATAATTTAAATCTTATTCATAAAAAGTTGGGGTTTAACAAAAAAATGTGTCAAATTTAATAGAACAACAACATAACATAATAGTTCAATATAAGAATTATATTTCCTCCGTTTCAAATTATAAGATCATTATTGACTTAATAAAATTAATTTAAAATATTTTTTCAAATTAATAATTGACATGAATTTCTTTGATTTTAGTTTATACATTGATAAATTTTGAAAATATCGAAAAATAATACTCATTATAAGATTTCTTGTTTCATAATTTTTAATCATTTCAATTTTAATTACCAAAAAGTTAAACGAAGTTACTGACCAAGCTTCACATATATATTTTTCTCCTACTGTCCCTATAACTAAAGTCAGGTTTCATAAATTGGAACCAACGATGAACTAAACATCAACTTCTATTACAATTGTGAAGTGAGAAATATTATGCCCTTAATTATATAACCCTCATAAAAATCAAATATTTTATAAAGATAAAACTTTATTTAGTTCCCGTAATTACGGATCTGGTGGGCAGATAGCCAGATATTAGCTTATCAATTCTTTCTTCTTTTTTTTGGTAACAATCTTATCAAGTCTTTGATTTTAAACATATATATTTATATTGGATTAAAGTCTCATCGATTATTTATATTGTATGTTGAAAATCTTTCTCATAACATGATTTTTCAGGAATAAACACATTGTTACAATCAAAATATTTATCATTTATATCTTTTGAATAATTTCCCATATTCAAAGCTTTTTTCACATAATCAAAACAACTTTTCCACCAACAAAAATATAAAAAATAGATGTCTATCTTTCATGTAATATGACTTTCAAGAGTCAATAATGATCAATAACATAGAACAAAAGAAAATTTTTGTAAGAACGTTTCTACCTTGCTTTTAATTAATACTGTAAAATGAGCAAACAGTTCGTGCTCGATTCATACTTGATTCATACTTGCTCAACTAAAAGTTCGATTCGAGCTCATCTCGAAATATAAATAATTCAAATAAGAACAAATTTTAAAGTTCAATAAATTACTACAACATTCTCAAATTACAATTTTTTATTGATAGTTGAATCATATTCGTTCGAAAAGTTCAAAATGTTCAAACTCAATTAAAAATCGTGTTCAACTCGATAGCTAAACACGCCTCAATCAAATCTTATTTTATACTCAATAAATTTTATAAATCAAATCTGAGTAACTCAATGCTCGACTCGATTTATTTACACCTTACTTTTAACATGACTTTTGGAAAATAGACACATTGTTACAATTAAAAAATCAATCAATTTTATTCAGAATATTTTTCTCATACAAAAAGCATTTTTCACTTCATCAAAATTACATTTCCAAGATTATGATTCTGAATTCTCTCTTTCAATATAGACACTACATCCTTGCAACAGGAGTCCTTGTAATTTTACTGAAGTCATCAAATATGCCAAACAAGCTTATTTAAGAAAACATTGATTGGGATTTCACAACTTCAAAAAATAGAAAACTACTAGCTTTACCCTGATTCGAAGGAAGAATTGTGTTCTTTAAGAAGTTTGTACAAAGTTTACTGAAAATTGGTTTAAAATTGACCATGAAATACAAATGTTTCCAGTTAATTGGTGAACATTTGTCGAATCATGTCATCCAACAAGACCGAATAATGACCTTTCTTCCAGACCATGAAACCTGGGGGGAAGTAGTTGGACTCTTTCCATCGTTTTAACGATGACATTGAGAAGGGGCCTTGTGTGCTTCCTTGAGGATCCGCATAGTACCATATTATACTATCCGGGTGGTCAACTATCTTTAACCGACCACGTGGATATTCATCTTCTTCATCGTCATCGCTCAATTCAATCACCTGTGGCTCGGTGATCTTTTGTGATATTCCCCGAGAGCCCTTCTCTACAGTGTTCATAGGCTGATGCGTCTTTCCAGCGGAAGTGTCTGGTTGATCTTCTGCATCAAGAATATATGATGTACATCAAAAAATAATGGGAGTGTATTGAAATGGAGCGTCCACTTTAGAAAAAAATAGCTTCATTTATTTGTATATATTTGTCTATACACAGAAATTGCAGAAGAAACTACAATATAGTGATAGAACGTAGGCTATGTTTGTTAGCAATAGTGATGCATGGGAATGGACTCTACACTTTTTACCAGGATATCCATCGCACATTCAACAGACAATGTCTAAATAATTTCATGTCAATGGCAAGTCCTTGTTCTTGTGAAGAGTGATTAGTTAGTTTAAAGATGCATTTCACAAGGTAATGTTTAACAATCTACCATAATTTTACATATAGAGGTATGTATGTCTATGTAGATACATATCAACACACACAATACGAGACAAACGGAAGCCATCAAAGGAGTTGAAATAAGTAGGTCGTTAGGCTAACTTAATAACGTGCAGGTTATAGACAACTGGAAAAACGGCATTGATTAGGATCATGATTAAGTCGCAACTTTGCATTAACTCATAATTAAGCTACCTTCATAAGGCAGTTGGAACACAATCACATTAAATATATTTTCATCCTTCCATCGCAATGTCTCATTCTATCTAGGTTTAAATGCCATATTCATCTCTTATGTCCTCCAGTTGAAATAACATCCCATGATTTATGTTCAGTTAATCACAAGGAAAAAAAAAACAGATGTGTCTTCAGTTGATCCATTAGTTTCCATTAAGGTTTTGAATTTTGATAAATAAATAATTCTGAGATATTAATAAGTCACAAACAATGACAAAGGCTTACCCATTTTTATATCCAACTTGTCCGTCTCAGCGACACCGACCACACCTGTAAAACAAGAAGAAAAAAAACATTTTTTGTTGATTAATTAAACTAAAAATGTTTCAACTTAGCAAGTGAACTCAAAAGTATAAATTAAGTCTTGCCTATCTGCTTCAAATTATCATTATTTTGTAGTTGGAACATATAATAGTACCTAGAGTTTGACTAGTGATTACACACAAAAGATCCTAGAGTCGGAGCATAGAAGCATCAATATCCATTTCAGCAATTTTATCACTCATGCTATGCTTCTCAACTACCAGCTTCAATAGACTTATAGCTAAAACCAAGTACTAAAGAAGAAGCATTCTAACCATTTGCCTCCTTAACAGGAATGGTGCCATTGATGTAAGCCCTGCTAACATATGAACTACAGAAAGTAACTCGGGACGGGATGGCAGCATCTCCAGACCCTAAAATGCATAAATATATCACGACACCTTTAGAAACTTGAAGAGCTCTCGAGACTAAAAAGGTTCTCCTAAACCCCAAGAGTTTTCCATGTGGTAATAGGAGAAACAATGTAATTGTTTGAAAAACATATTTAATACAAGATCGACAGTGTGATGTCATTTTATCAAATACAACCTGCCCAAAAAGAATGATTTTGGTAGTACAATATTGAGCAGCATTTGCACATGAATGCTTTGATTAGTTTTCTCAATCAAACATCAAATATATAAAGTATACACACCAAAAACCAAAAACAAAATGAATAAACATAGTTTATTATTTATTTCTTAAAATGTTCCTTGGTAATAAATAGCATGCTCATCCACCACGGTCCCACACTTTCAGGCAAGCAATCCACCCCAAGTCCTAAAAGGGAACGTGATGGAAAGACATTGGCACTGTCATATATTATTGAGGTAATGTGGAATTTCAGGGTTTCTTATTGCCCTACATTACAGCATAAGGTGATAATCAACTTAGCAACACAATGAGAGGTAGTATGATACCACAATGTCAAATGACACTCCATCCAAAAAGGACCCTCCATAATTTTATAATTTCAAATTATTCCCTGTAAGTGGTCATATTTAATGAGTTAACGATTCTGACTGTCACGAATGGTCCCAACAAAAGTTACAAACTAAATAGTTTAAAACATTAATTGCCATAGCATTTGAGCATATTACTTCATATGATTGCTAATTACCATCAAAATCATACAACTGATACTTGCAAAAGTTGGAGGCACTCAAACAAACAAACAAAACCAAAAATAAAAGGAAAAACGAAGAAAAAAAGATGGGGATTTTTTTTAGAAATAGATGAAATAATGATGAATACAACCTATCCCTACAATATTAATTCTTGAAAGGAAACTGGAGTTACTGACTATTTTTGGTGGTGGAAATACGGATGCAAGTATCATGTAACTATTTTCAAATGCTATGACCAAATTCCACCTTTCAATTTTAACATACATACACAAACGAAGTACTCCCTCTATCCTCCAAAGGATGTACATTTTGCACACAAATTAAGAAAAGTAGAGGAAAGAGTAGAAACAGTTCCAAATTTATCCTTAGTGGCCCCAAAAAATTACATAAAGTGACTGAGTCTTTCTTTTTTTATATACTAGTGGACTCTGACATATGTGCTCTTTACTTTATGTACTTATTGTCATCCTTTTGAGTATAAAAAAATTTGTATCTTAGGTCATCCTTTAGAGGACGGAGTGAGTACTACTTAGCACAAAAGGGAAAGGAAAAAAAAAAACTCTATTTAAAAACAAATCACTTTACATACAGACACATGCAAAAGATACACATGCATGGGGACATAATGGAGTGATCATAGAGGGGAAGAGAGAGAGAGATAGTTGATACAATGATATAATTGACGAAAGAAATTAAAAGAGAGAGATGATAATAACAATATAAAAGATGAAAGAAAATAAACACTAACACACTCTTCTAAAGGAATACTGTATGGCACTCTGCAAAGAGTTGTGCTCATGTTATATACGCACCTGCAGCATCTGCACTACGAAAGTTATGATTTGACAAAGTTTGATCTCCTTCATCATCATAAGACATCTCTGCTGAAGTCCCCCGAATAATTGATTTTGGCGAACAACTAAATTCATGTTTTACATCTTCTGCAGGGTCCTGAAGGGTTGCTTCTAGCTCTAGCTTTTCTACAATTACCTTTGGAACCTCGAGAAACAAGCTTCTCTGTTCCGGTGATTTTATATTTAATTTTGGTGAACTATTTTCTTCTTTTACATTTTCTTCAGGGTCCTGCAGAGTAGCTTCTGGCTCTAGCTCTTCTACAATTACCTTTGGAACCTCGAGCAACAGTCTTGTCTGTTCAGATGGTTTTTGTAACAGCTGTTTTCTCTCCAGGTACTCAAATAATGTAAAATCTGAAAAAAGTTAGGGATCCAATGATGCTTAGATAGGCATGTTTACAGTTTGTTTGGTCTTTTCAAATATTGGTGACACGCTCTATCACACAAACTAAATGAGAGAGAGAGAGGATAATATCTACGAAGCAAAGCCAATCAAAGCAAGAACAAGTCTAAGCTGAAAATTTGACTACTGTACATAACAATTAAATGCTTTACTAATAACTTTTGGTAATATATGTCAAATGATTTTTAGTTATGCATATAAGACAAGAACAAGTTCTAGACGGTCAACATTTTAAGAATGTGCTTGGATAGCCAGTAGTATTAAAGGTCAAAGTTGAAAAAAAAAAAATTACCCCAAGACTAGAAGTTATTATATCACACCTGTATCAGGTAAATAAAATTATCAGATCATGATAGTGATATGTATAAGGAACTAGGTAATTTCACCCAGATAACGAATATTAATACATTGGCAAAGGATATTCTCTGCGCCATCCCTTCTCATTTGCACGATCAATGAGGTTTTGTAACAAAGAAAGTTCTTTCACAAGCCACTGCAACAAATTCAAAATGAG
The DNA here is from genome assembly GCA_020205615.1 of Panax quinquefolius. Lineage (NCBI taxonomy): Eukaryota > Viridiplantae > Streptophyta > Magnoliopsida > Apiales > Araliaceae > Panax > Panax quinquefolius. Next base: position 105,335,424 of record CM035157.1, read on the forward strand.
TAGAAGGAACACGCCACTTAAAAAGACATTAATAATCATAATAGTAATGCAGTTAAAAGAAGCATAACAAAATTATAAGGGTTTCAAAACAGAAGATAGAAACAATAGAACCTATACGGAAGCAAGACCTTTAATTATATATTTTTAGATTGGAAGCAACAACTTCAGGCAAGGGTTCCGTATTGTTCTAGGAAAGAAATATAACAGTGGATTAAATTATGAGATAACAAAAAATTCATGACTACATAAGTTCCTTTAATAATTCAGAAAAACTTCTCCCACAACTATTTTTATTTGACCAAAACAATTCAAGAAGGCCTGGCATTGGTCAAGAATTTAATACATCAGTTGCAGACTAGCGTACTAGATCCTTACCAAAGTTTAGTCAATAGAACTGAGAAGGGTCTTAGATGAGATGATGGCTAGGCTAACCAAAGTATTTTGTGTGTGTGTGTAGCCAGATCTTGGATGTGGCCTTGTGAACGAGGTCGTAAACGGGTGCTAGAAAGAGCCAACAACTTTGAAGATTAAGTTGGATACAGAAAGGTGTTAAACTGTTTTATAAAATTTGGAGTGTGTAGATAATGTTATAGTAAGAAAGGTTTTGCGGAGAGATGTAGGGTTGGTTTTGGGGGTTGTAGTTCCTTTTATCTTTTTGGTGATCGCCAATGGCGACATTAAAATAAGATTTAATACTTGTAGGTGTCTGAGGCAAAAGGACTTAAAGTCACCTTCTTTTGAATGTAGTGGTTGGAGTACTTGGTGGGATATTAGGTGGAAGTGAGAATGAGGAGGTGTATGCGGTAGGATGAACAAAAGCTGGAGTATTCACCTTCTGTTTGCCAGCAATACCATTCTTTTCTTACCAAAGCAGGTCTTGAAGATGTAAAAATGTGATGTCCATTATGTAGATCGTGGAAGAATTTATGGAATTCAGTGAAACCATTTTCTAAATACGTAATAAGGAATATGGAATAAAATGGGAATTCTTTGAGGAAATGGAAATTGTTAGATAATGCCTTCAAGTCACCTAAATCACTGTTCGTTTGAATTATCAACCCCCTTTTACCAGCTTTGAACCTTTATATAATCTGCCCAACAATAAAATATTCTTGCAACTTCTCTATTTCAACTTCCAAGACCTTCATCTTCTCGTCATTTTTCTTAAAATCAGTATTGTCATCTTTCCTTTTTAGCTGGTTATTGTATTCCATTCAAAGTTTGAGTTATACCAATACTGAGAGACCTTTCCAATTTAGGGTAGTTTAGATATGAATTCATTACTTAATGTCCCATTATTTCACAAAAAGTTTCAATGCAATAAATTTGACACATAATGTCCCAATCTTCCACACTCTAGCCATAGGATTAGCATTTAACTATCTACATACATAAGAAGTAACCACCTAAGGGCTACAGGATGCTGGTGCTGCTGAGTAACCACTATATATATATATATATATATATATATATATAGGATAATGTTATATATTGCGACTTACATGTCGATATTTTTAGTCAGTGTTCTAAAAATCCCCGCCTAGGTCCCTCCAGAAAATTAGGTGGAGCATATAGTAGATAGATTTTTTATTTAATAACTACCCAAACCAAATCTTGATATATTTATTTTTCTAATGATTTACCATATTCATAATACAAGTTGTAGCATATCAAATCACAACAAGAAATGAACAATATCAAGTCAAAATGGATAATTTTATTATAATTGTAATTTTTTGAATTTGTACCAACTTCAAATTATATAAATGATGATACATTTGTAATATTTAGTTTAATTCAATATAATTCTTAAATTTATGTTTAGTTTCTTAAGTTTTAATATTGAATTAAATTCTTGAAATTTTAAATTTTATTATTTAATAGCAATCTTGTTTATGAATAAAACTAATACGTTAAAAATATGTTTGAACTTTGAACAATTGCATGTTTGTGTTTGAACTTTGACATTAGTAATATGGATATGTGTTTGAACTTTAAGCAAAAGCCTTTATTATCTTTATTATAGATTGTTTTGCTTTATATTATTGTTTTGTTTGGATAAATGTAAGATAAAATATTAAAATTGACTTAAAATAAAAAATCTTGCCTAGACCCCGCCCAAGCCCCGCCTAGGCCCCCTAGGCACTAGGCCCCCGGTCCACCCGCCTCCCGCCTCCCGCCTAGCGCCTTTTAGAACATTGTTTTTATTGTGAGTTATGTGGATAAATTTAATTAGTAATACTTTTACCATGTTTTTAATATAGTAGGCCAATTTTATAATACTTATCAAATCGCATATATTGATATACGTCGCAATCGTAATTCGAAAAATATTTTTGCAATATATAGCAAGACTCCAAAAAACAACGTTTCCTCATACTATTATTGGTGCAGTGTAACCACTATCCCACTAAGATAAATACATACATATATATATGGGTATTGATCCATAGCAAATAGTTGTTATAGACGATATTACAACAATCGCATCTCTCGTCCGTCTAATGCGAGATCTAATGGGTAGCGACAGTCAAAATTTCATTTTACCTGCCTCCACTCTTAGTTGAGGCATGGCGGAATGTCCTAAATACCCCCACCTTAGTTAAATTTTTTTATGTATTTATTTGTAATGTAATTTATATTAATTAAATCAAATTATATTATAATATGAAGTTTAAATTTTACATAATCAAATTGTCACAATAATTGGTAATGTTAAATTTTATTACTTAAGAAGTTATTTATACAAATAAATACATTGAATATAATTGACAATGTTAAAATTTTACTACTTAAGAAATTATTAATAAAAATAAATACATTGAATATAATTGATAATGTTAAATTTTAGTACTTAATAAATTATTTATACAAATAGATACATTAAAATTATTTAAATCTAACTAAAGTGTGGGGTATTTAGGATATTCATCCATGCCTCTACTCGTAGAGGCAGGTAAAAAAAATAGTCTACCACTACTCTTATTAGCAGTAGGGGTTAATCTCGTCTATTAGATTTGTGTTTGCTGGAACCATTTGTTATGAATCATTACCCTATATATATATGTATATATATATATACACATATATATATAGGGGCATGATCCATAGCAATTATTTGCTATGGACTACTTTGGGCAAATAGATCCTATACTATCCATTTTAATGTAAAACGATCAATATTTAAAAATTATACCCGACGTCAATAGTAGCGGATTCCGGTATTAATAGTAGCGAACATCTTAATAACAAATATGCCCTTACTTTAAATTATACAATACCATTATATTAAACCTCCGCTAATAATATTAGCGGACTAGCGGATGGTGATCATATCCTCTTATAAACCCACCAATATATACCATTGATCTAGGAAATACGAACGATTGAAAATATTTATAAATATTATATTAAAATAAGAGAACAATTATATATTTAATAAACTAAAAAAAAATCATATATCCTACTAAATAAACCCTAAACAATAAACACTAAAATCTAGAAAAGAAACCCTAAATAATAAATCATAAACCTAGTAAATAAATCCTAAAGTGTAATTAATAAACCCTAAATTCTAAGTAGTAAACCCTAAACTCTAGTTAATAAACTTTAAACGTTGGTTAATAAACCCTAAACCCTAATTAATCATTGTATTGTCTATGACTTATTAGGGGTAAATTAGTTCAAATCTTATGATTAATCCATTTGCTACTATTAGTAACGTCGATTTTGTCTTTTTAATCACTGCCCGTTCGATCTGGTATTGTATGGTAGAGATGGTGTATGCCAAATTTTGGCCTATAGCAACTACTTGCTATCGATCATTTCCCATATATATATATATACACGGTCCAGATCTTAAGCTTACCCCTTATCTAACATGCCTTGCTCACCTCCTTTAACGACAGACCGAGCGATGATTCGGTCCGTCGCTATATGTTATCCGTCGCTAAAAGCTAAGACGACGGTTCTATATATAGCGACGGAACGAATCGTCGCCAGGTCCGTCGCTAAAGGGAGGGTGAGCAAAGTATGTTAGATAAGGGATGAGCTTAAGATTCAGACCGTACATATATATATATATATATATATATATATATATATTAACTTATTTACAATTATATACACATTTAACATGAATGCCTATGTTACTTTCAAATATATCATTTGCTTGAACTGTTGTGTTGAAAACGTCTACCAACATATCCTTTTCTTCCTCACACGTGTTACAACTAGGTTCTACAAATTGTACATCTTATTGCTGAAACACAATGTTCTAAAAGGCGCTAGGGGAGGCGAGGCGGCGTGAGGGGGCCTAGCGCTAGGGGGGGCCTAAAGGGGGCTGGCAAGAGATTTTTTTATTTTAAGGCAATTTTAATATTTTATCTTACATTTATCAAAACAAAACAATAATATAAAGCAAAACAATCTATAATAAAGATAATAAAGGTCTTTGCTTAAAGTTCAAACACATCCATATTGTTAATGTCAAAGTTCAAACATAAACATGCAATTGTTCAAAGTTCAAACATATTTTTAACGTATTAGTTTTATTCATAAACAAGATTGCTATTAAATAATAAAATTTAAAATTTCAAGAATTTAATTCAATATTAAAACTTAAGAAACTAAACATAAATTTAAGAATTATATTGAATTAAACTAAATATTACAAATGAATCATCATTTATTAATTTGAAGTTGATACAAGTTCAAAAAATTACAACTATAATAAAAGTATCTATGAATATGGTAAATCATTAGAAAAATAAATATATTAAAATTTGGTTTGGGTAGTTATTAAAATAAAAAAAAAAAAACTCTCCGCACCCGCTTAATTTTTTGGAGGGATTTTTTTGCCGCCTTAGGCCCCTATGTGAGGCGTCGGGGGGCCTAGTACTATGGCGAGGCGCCAAGGGGGGGCGCCAAAGTGGGGCCTAGCGCCTAGGCAGGGATTTTTAGAACACTGCTGAAACATGCAAAAAATGTGATCCATATTAATCAATATAACGAAAAAGAAGTACAAAACTATAAATAAAGAAAACATAAACAACCTATACAAGAAAAAAAACACTGTAACCATGAATACATGAAACATAAAATCCCCAACCTGGAGTACTTCAATATTGACTTTGTTATATTAACACACCGAAGAAATTTCTTATTTTAGACTCTAGAATCCACTGACTGAAAATGATGGTGGTAAAAAAAATAATTTGAGAAGAGAAAGATGGTATCACTCCCAATGTCAAGGTCCATCTTTCTTATTTATAAACAGGATACATACTTGCTTTGTGATATCTTCATGAAGAATTTGGATCTTTTGTTGAAGCTCCACCTATCAAGGAACCAATATAGTAAAAGTTAATACTTAAGGGTAGTCTAAATTATATAGTTAGAGAAAAAATTATGAAATGCCAAAGCAATAACAAAAAACAAGGAACGCAATCAAACTGTTTGCATTAACTAAATCAATGCAGTCACAGAATGCACGAACTGTTTGTCTTAACTAAGTCTATTGAAAAATTAATCAATCATGCAATTCATCAGATTTCTAACTCTCCGTGAAATTGTATTGAAACATTCCTCACAGAATACGCATTCCACATCCTACGATTTTTTTATAATACTCAGAGAAAGCAATTGATAAATGACCAGTAGAGGGGTTTAATATTATATAGCTATTGCTTCACCCAAAAAGTCAATTGAGAACCCCATCAGAACTAAACAACTCATCAGTTAGAGTACAATCAAGAAACTCGACAAATATGTAGCTATGTAATTAACAGTCTTTAAAATAGCAAGGTATGTAATTTTTTCTTTCCCAGCTTCAAGAAGATCATATCTTCTGTCCTTTTTTATAAATAGCGTCGGAGTTTGAGGGACACACTTTTCACTCCAACCTGGCTTCATTTCCTTCATTGACTCCCCTCATGTATTATGCTTTTGTTAACTCTTCTCACCTCCTAGGCTTCCCTACGCTTTTGGGTTAATAGAAAGGCTACTCAGAGTCAGCTCCTCATTCCCAGTATAAAGAAAACAAATGAATAACTATTCTTCTTCACTATGCTTCTTCGTTCATTTAGGACCCACTTTGCTCATTGATGAGCCCTTTTACCTCTAACTAGAAATATAGTTTAATGGACTGCTTCCTTGTGTCTGAGGATGTCCCTAACAACTTTGAGACATATCTTTAGTATATCACCACCTATATAGCTACTATTATTTCTTTCTACTTTAATTACCCATGAAAACTTTTAAAGAACGTACAACAGAATCTTTTTTCTAAGAAGGAAGTAACATGAAAGAGATCAGAACTAAAAGGATCATAGGAGTATATATTATGTAATTAATACATAAGGAAACTTACGACAGTAGGTCTCTTGATGGAACCAGTTTTTATTCTGCGAAGCAAGTCTTCACATTCTTCCTGCAACCAAAAAAACAAAAAACAAAGTTAAGAGATCTAACGAATGAACAATAATAAAGAGGTAATTATGGACAAGGGGTTGATTGATGTTTTGGTAACTGTACTAAGAATCGATTTTTATTGTGGTTACCGAATATTTTTTTGTTACAAACACATTACTATACTCAAGGAAAGTTACAAAATGGTCATTGCTTAATATTCCATCCAAAAAACAGGTGTTAATCATGTGACAAGTGACGTGGATCGGGTTAATTTGATATTTTGGTCATTGTACTAGGGTTCGATTTTCATTTTGGTTACTAAAACTTTTTTTTTGTTACATTCTCGTTATCGAAGTACCATACAAATTAGTGATTTTATTATAAAATATTACAACATGTATGAAGAGAAAGTACATCATAGCTAATTTAAATCCATAAATTTTTCAAAATAATATTTAATTTGAAATCTTCTAAACACCAAACCAAACTACAAAATAAAGGAGAAAATTGGACCAATAAACCCCCTCAAATCTGCCGACTACTGCAAAATTATTTCACTCATTTCAAAGTGAAACAAATAGCTTTGGACGCTGCCATCGTAAATTTGTTGCTCTTCTTTTCTCCGTTTTTTTTCTTTTCCAACGAGTATACATAGGTATAAGAAATACCTATTTTCTAAACTAAATTTCCGACGAGAGGTTGTAGTTCCGACTTGGTCCACGGTAAGAGAAAGAGTTGATGTACCTAAGGTGTAGAACACCATTTTTTTTTATAAGTCCGTCGTTCGTGGTTAGAAGAGAAAGATGAAGTTTGATTTTTAATTGCTTTTGTTTCTTTAATTTATGTTCCTTTGTTCTTTAAACATTAATTATCTTCTTATAATATTATGGAGTCTTAAAATAATTAGTCTGACTTTATTCTTTTTCTTTTCCTCTAGGTGGGTCTTTTTTTTTTTTTTTACAAGCTAGCCCACACATGCTCTACCTCATTAGAATATTTCACATCTATATGTCAAATATTTGTCAAGTAAGCTTTTTAGTTAATATTTTGGACATTAAATTATAAAATCACTAATTTGTAATATTTTTAGTACTTCGATAACGAGAATGTGAAAAAAAAATCAATAACCAAAATAAAAATCGACCTCTGGTACAATGACCAAAATATCGATTAACCCGATCCACGTCACCTGTCACATAATTAACACTTGTTAATTGTTAGTCTAATCAGCACTTCCGTTCACTTTTTTGGACGAAATGTTAAGTAATTACCATTTTGTAACTTTTTTTAATATAGTAATATGTTTGTAACAAAAAAATATTCGGTAACCACAATGAAAATCGACTCCTCGTACAGTTACTAAAACATCAATTAACCTAATGGACAAGGGACATATTTCTATTTACACAGCATTCAGTCACATGGAATGAAGAGATTGTCCATGCCAGAATGAGAAACTCAAAGAATTATTTCATATGACACAGTTTTGCTTATTGTAGTAAGGAAACATCCCCTAATCAACATCTGTAAGCTCAAATCAGGCAAAAATTCTTACCACAACAAAAGCTCCATATCAGCATTGATGCCCCCCCGAGAAGGCAGCCTCGCAGAGGCAGCAAGCTGCAAGCCTAAAAGATCAATATCCTTGTATGTTATCCGTGACACAAGGTGCATGCTACTAAGAATGCACGTCCAAATTTCTATTTCTTCTGCTTCCTCTTCTATCCACCAAGTTTCGTCTAGGCATTCCACACTAACTTCCCTTCTAATCAATATCTATTAATTCCACCCATATACGCACCAATATCTATATGTTTCATGCCTTTCATCTTAGCCTACTTTTCTTGACTAGTTGTAACTTCAGCATTAAACCAAGAAATGCGAAATTTCTTTCCCATTCTTCATAATGTCAAGGTTTGATGCAACACTCACCACCATGTTGTATAACAAAAGAATGCAGACACAATACGTGGCTCCAATTTAAATGACCTAGAACTAACTGTAATATTCTTAGTATTTGAGTTTACAAGAGGGCTGAACTAGGTTATAAATGTAGTACGAAAAAGATTCATGGTTATAAATGTAGTACGAAAAATATTCATGTGCTTCATCATTTAAGTTACACCATCCAACGATAGTTTTCAATATCTTAGTTTGTAATTATGAGAATTAGCACCATATCCAGATTTTGTTTTTTTCCTGATAAGTATCTAAGCCAAATATGTTGCCCGTAATTGAATTGAATGTTTCAAGTTTAAGGCATACTGATCTTCTAACTGATAGAATTTTGGCTAGCTCAAAAGTTTGAATTATTAAAATTAAAAAACAAAATAGCACCGTGCTGCTAGCCTGCAAATGCAGATTACCTTGGAGAAATTTTCATCTGACAGCATGGAAATATTGATCTCTTTAATCAAATTTGGAACTTGAAGAAAAATTTCTGCACCAACATCACCACATTCGGAGGACTTCCTTACACCTGAAGAATCATCAGCAATAATACCATAACTACCCATCCACGATAAAGGGAAATAGCTTAAAAGGAGTAAACATCACGAGGATAGAAAAACATCAAAATGGTACAGTACTGCAGTTTTAAGCATTGTAAGTGGCACTGAGTTTGTTCAAAGGAATATTCATCAACTAAAATTGGAAATCCATAAGGACTTAAATAATTCTGGTTAATCTGATTCCACTGCAGTGATCAATTAGGACTTTGATATTCAAACTAATATTATCCGAGTCCTATTAAATTCAGATCATTTCTCGTTCCTTATGATGCTTCAACCATTTTTCTTGCTATTATTTATCAGTTGTATTCAATTCTACGTCAAATTCCAATAAATGTGGTAGCCCATTAAATATATATGGAAGTTGGAAATCAAATAATACTCGAGTGGAGAAAAAAAGTTCAAACAGAATCAGTACTAAATAACTACATACATATACCAAGCATTACCTGTAACTTGTAGAAGCTGGTGGGAGTTTTTCTGAGAGTAGTCATTTGGGTCAGATTTGATCCTCACATAGCTTCCCACTACTTTACCTTCAAAGTTCTCAGAATCCTTCAGAAACTCCTGAACTAAGCTTCTTTTCAAATACACAAGCTTGATGTTTTCAGGAATTATAGAAGCAAAACAGCTTTTTGGAGTCTCAGGCACTTGTTTTATATGATGGGTAACTTTTTTATCCAAACTTGAGGCTTTCCGTTTCCTAGATGTTTTCACGTCATTTTCCTCCTCTCCAGAACTGTTTAAATGTTCATCCTCAGATTCATCATGGTTTTCAGCAAGGTGTGGTTCCAGAAAGTCTGAAATTTTTATTCGAGGCACCCACTTTTTTCGGAACAGATAGTGAAGCCAATCATCACACACAACTCTCTTCTTTTTTACTGGGTGAAGAAGGTTATTTTTATTCACATACTCATTCACAATGGCTGTCAACTCAGATTGAGTGAGCTGTTTTCCGGATTCTTTACCAATCGCTTTCAAAAATTCAATAAGAGGTTTTGATCCCCATCCGTCAAACTCTATTTTCTTTGGTTTGACTTTTCTCTTCGATTTCAAAGGAATGGGCTGTTGCTCTCTGAACTCTTCCACCCAAAATTCTTCTTTTGCTCCTTTCTCCATAATGTCAACTAACAGACACTTCACCTTCTGCAGCTTTACTATGAAATAGAGTTGTCTTACGCCCACGTCTTCACTTGAACATCTAAAATAGATAAGAATAAAGTAATTATCAAAAACATAATTATAATTAAGCAAATGTCAAGTAAGTGAACCCAATTTGAGAATGCTCGTTGTTTTGAAGCCAAGGTGAAGTTTCAATGCCAAAGGGAATCTCAGAATCAGAATATGGTGTTTTTTTTCAATTACAATTGAACTAATGAAGATTTGATAGTAGGGATTTGTACTGGGTTCTCTCTCATATGGCTGGGTTTTCTGTATTGTACTTTAATTGTGGCCTTCTCTAAATCTTTCGGACTTGCCACTTTGTATACCTTTTTTCAGGCTTTAATGAAAATTTTGTTTTGCCGATCTAAAAAAATTGAGAATGCACATTGTACAGCACTGTATGTATAAATTGGCTACCCTTAGCTACGTTTGTTTGCATAAATGAAAGATGGAATATGACTATTTGTACTAATTTATTATTACCATTTGGACTATTTTATCCTATGATTAATTCGTTATTTAACCCCATAGACTATCTTTGATCATTTCTAAGGTCATTGAGGGGAATTATATAATACCACCTTTCCACTTGGATTATAATCCCTCATTAAATGGCCTTAGAAATGACTAAATACAGTCCATGGGATTAAATAACGGATTAATCATTGGATAAATAGTCCATACTAGTAATAAATTAGTATAAATAGTTCTATCCCACATATCACTTACATAGCCTTAGGTCTATACCAAGTTCCATGAAATTTTGAGGGGGGCCAAAATGCTATACTCCTTCCACCCCGTTTTAGTTTTATTTCTTTTATTATTGGTGTGTGGCACAAATTTTAAGTCATGAAAAAAATTATAAATCATATTTCAAATAAATAGTTGAACATATAAATACAATCATACTTAATATTTTTCAACTATATTAAAAATATAAAAATATATTTCTAGATAGCTTAAAATCCATGGCAGACCAATAAAAGGGACAACTAAAATGAAGCGGAGGGAGCATCATAATTTTCATAACCTAGAACAGATATGCAATTCAGAATTTTGAAATTCGTCACACGGAATTCCCCACCCAATTGCCCTTGTATATCCTATTGAGATTCCTTCTTTAATTTTGAAATACAAAAGTAGATGCTAATAGTTACTCTCTCCATCCCATATTAAACATACTATTTTCCTTTTTGGGTTGTCCCAAAATAAATGTCCTCTTTCCTTAGTTGCAAGTACTTTTACCAACTTCTTCCACTATTACCCTCAATATTATTGTGCTACTGTCATTGGAAACTAAAGAACTAATAAGTAATTGGACATGGAAACTAATAATATGAATCTATTTGCTTTCCTTCTTTCTACTATAGTTCATAGGAAAGAAAGAGGCTTGTCTAACAAAGGTAGAGACAAAATTAGGATAGAGAAAGTTAAGGAGATAAAAATTGATTAAAAAAGATGATCATTATCCTCCTAGAGAGTTGTATTGGATTAAATTGAAACTACTGACATTAATTATAATTTAAAATGTATAAAGGGCAATTTGGGCAAGAATTTTGTTTCTTAGCCAGCATGTAAAATACAGTTTGGATGTTTATTTTGGGACATAGGGAGCTGTAAACATTTTAGAAAAGATAACTAAGACATCAAAAATATAATGTTACATTTCTATGTATAATTCATTGTCCTTTATACAGAGCATTATATTTTTTTCCCAATTTGCAACTTTCCTCCGGCTCAAATTCCATTCATATTCAGAACTGAGCCTACAGCTTTTACACAACAAACAACTAAAAGATAAAATCACTACAGTTTGTCAACAAAATTAAATCAAACAACATATTATCCATTAAGATTAGAAAAACCATAGAAACACTCGTCCATATAAATGTTCACATGTTTTATTGCAGGCAACAAGGAGTAAGGCATATGAAAGATAAAAGATCAAGAACTTATGGCTACTAGAAACCGAAAATCAAATTTGCTACGTGCTCAAGTAATGGCCTTTGTAAAGTTAGGGGTTTTTACCATTGGGGAAGAATCCAAGGCTTGAAGAAAACCCCCACCTATATTTACCACCTCTAATTTCTATTAATAACTAATAACTGATCTGAATAAATTTTCAGCTACATCAAAATAAAATTAGTTTTCATGAACAAAATATTTTAATGTAAATTATTTTAGGCCAAAGGTAATGAGCAAAGAAAAAGGGAAAATCATTTATATGAGGCATCCTTCCATCAACTCATTTCTTATAGTAAGAAAAGTAAAGTGGAGGAAACAACTTATGAAAGTACACTTATTACAGCTAACAATTACTTGGATCCAATTATAAGGAGCAACTAGTGAACTTAAGAGAGGGAAAAAAGTATTAATTTTTCTCTCCCATTGAATCATGAAGCCACAAGTAAATGCAATGAATGAATCAAAAGAATGGTAATAGAATAGCAGAGCAAGAAACAGTTTAAACAATTAAAAGCTAAATTCTTGTTAATACCTCCACAAATGGGGTATAAGAACCTCTCAAGCTGACAATCACTTGGTAGCCCATTGGCAGTGACCCACCCCCTACTTAGTGGAATGGTGGGTTCGATTCTCAATGGGGTATAAGAACCTCTCAAGCTGACAATCACTTGGTAGCCCATTGGCAGTGACCCACCCCCTACTCAGTGGAATGGTGGGTTCGATTCTCAACCCCCCTCCCCTTAAAGCAATAGATTCTTAATCAGGGTTACCAAATAATCCCATTAACCTAGCGAACCGCGTATTGGTACTTGCGTACCCAAACATGGTACTCTCACGTACCAATACTCTAAATTTAGAATACCGAAACATTTCTTTATTGTTTTATCTACAATTGCACAAAATATCAATATTATAACTTAGTATTGGATGCTCAGACATTACATTTACACTAAACTATCTATAAAACAATATATTTATTGATTCAACTAAAAATCTTTTATATCCCTTGTATCGCATTTTAGTTGTGTAGCATATCACGTACCCGTATTCGTACCGCGTACTGAACGAATCACGTTATTGGTAACACTGTTCTTAATAGTACACACAAAAAAAGACACAAAAACAAACAAAAAAAACTCTCAAGCCAAACACTTCAATTCGATCTAAAGTAATATAGGTAAAAGAAGCCCCTTGTAAACATTCTAATTAAGCCGTAAAAATTTACCAAAAATTCAGCGCAAGAAAGATTCCTTGTTCCTTTCTATAAGAGCCTTATTATGGGAAATGATTAAATCATGTAATAAATAGAAACAAAATTATGCTTCTTACTTGAGCAAGGAATTATAATTTTCAGATGAGAAGGCTTTCTGGGTTGCTACAGTACTCTCTCTCCTCCACGCTGATCTGTGATCATGCCTCAACCCTATACAAAGGGAACATAAGGGTGCAATCCAGATTGAGTGTGGGTTCGGTGCATATAAGATCTATGGCCCAAAATGGCCCAATGTTAGTCAAGGGCCCAAAATGGATTTGATGAAATCCTGTAGAGGATCTTGAAATTTAAGAGAAACCTCAAAAAGAAAGTTTGTCGTTTTTCCAATTTTTTTTCTATTTAGGAATTGTATAAACATATAGGTATTTATTAATGATGAGTAGATTTCCACCCGTGCAGATATTAAGACTCATACTAGCAAGTTGGCTGTTTTAACATAAACCTTGTAAATATGTGCAGATTAAAAGCTTCCAAAGACATGTTGAGACAATGATTCATTTATGATGCTTGAATGATGTAATTAAGATTGTCATAACTAGGTTATTCCATTTGACCCAGTCAGGTCAGATCAGTTCCGCAGTGTCAAAAGTATGTAGTTCAACTTTTACGCACAAATACACTAGACCAAAATGCTTTTCAAGTATTCTTATGTCTGCCAACTTATCAAAACAAATATTGCAATGTTTCCCTTCCTCTTGTGCTGCAATAGTATTTGAAACATCTGTGCTCCTGTAGTGTTATGTTTGCTTTAAAGTGGGTCACCAAGCACATTCTTACATAATAAAATTGGACTGGTCTATAGTTTCCTTCAGACAAATCATAAATGAAAAGATTCATGGATTTCCAATTCCTGAACTATATTTTCAGTCAAAAATAAACAAAATTATTAATAATGGAAAAGAGAGGATACAATAGAACAGGGCGAGATCATCAAACCAAGCAAGTCAAAAAGAGCACTTAGGAAAGTGTTTCCCTTCAATCTTCACACAAATCAGTCGCAACTAATACTATACCCCTAAGTACTCAAAGTAGAAGCCCAAAGGAATGCAAGAAAATTAGCTCCAATCTTTCAATATACTAAAGGATAAAATTCTCCCTCTAAACAGTCTAGCATTAAGCTCAACCCTAATTTACCGTAAAATTGAGAAGAAAGCACACTTCCATAATAATTTTCGAAAACATTTTGCTTCCAAACCCTCAAAAGCATGTTAGGAACAAATTTCAAGTGAGGCGGTGCACCCAACTACTCCTCTAACATTCCATAAGCCCAAGTAACTGTACAATGCAAAAAAAAAAAAAACATGCATCTCATTAGTCATTACTCTGCCTACATAAATAGGGGCATATAGGGTATGTGATCTTATAAAGGTTATTCGTATTTATTCTTTGTAAACGAGAGACCACAAAACAGCCTTAACTTTTGAAAGAACCTTTGCTCTCTAAATGTACGAAGCAAATGGAACTGAGTAACAAGTCAAAAAAGAGGAAGAATTCTTACAAAAAAAGGAACCAATAAAATCAAGCGTCAAGATACGTTTCTCAGAGGAGGAGCATAACTCGATAAAATCAATCAAGATAAGCAGAGATACCATCGCATTGGACAATCTCTCTCTTAAGACACTATATAATTGTGAAAGGCTTTTCCCCTCGTTGTCAATAGTTTTCCAAATTCTATGCTTGAACATGGTAACAAAGGAAATTGTGTAAGGTTCAAGGCAACACATGCTCCACCATCACACTATAAATTGTCCATGTGTTTGACTCAAATTTACGACACGTGAGGGGACATATTGAGATACAAAGTCTCATACTCAATCTAAGCCTTGAGGCTCACAATATACTCCTTGAATGCAAATCCACTCATTTATTATTGGTTTTGAGTTGAGTTCTTCAACACATAGATGTGACATTTTTTAGATAGAATAATTTATTAGGAAAGAGAACATACAAAGTAAGAAAGAATGATAATGCAACTCCTCAAAGTAAGGTCTCCCACCAATCTCTATGCAATGAAGCTTAACAAGATTTTCTCTCTTACAATATACTCATCCATCCCATAAATACTGCAACATACCTTTTTTCACAAAGTTTAAGAAAATTTTAAATTCTTATTTGATTTCACAATTGACCCTTATGAAATGTGTGGTTGAGAGTTCTTCAAGAATATAAACCTGAAAATTTTAGTTAATGGAGGGACCCACTATATATTCAAATGTTAAAACTGACATGACTATGGGCAAAAATGGAATAGGTTGAGGGAGCAATACTACCCAAGGGCAATGATGTTCTTAGGCACTCACATATAGTTTACTATTGGATTGCCGACACACGCCTGTTTATGTCCACTGTTAAAAAAGCAGCCTAGGCGCCTCCCGCCCAGGCCAAAAAAATCCCTAAGAAATTAGGCGGGGCCTAGGCGGCTAAGAAGAGGTTTTTTTTTAATAACTACCCAAACTAAATGATATATTTATTTTTCTAATGATTTACCATATATATAATACAAGTTGTAGCCTATCAAATCACAAACAAGAAGTGAACAAGATCAAGTCAAAATAGATAATTTTATTATAGTTGTAATTTTTTAACTTGTACCAACTTTAAATTATATAAATGATGATACATTTGTAATATTTAGTTTAATTCAATATAATTCTTAAATTTATGTTTAGTTTCTTAAGTTTTAATATTCAATTGAATTCTTGAAATTTTAAATTTTATTATTTAATAACAATCTTGTTTATGAATAAAACTAACAAGTTAAAGATGTGTTTGAACTTTAAGCAAAAACCTTTATTATAGATTGTTTTACTTTATATTATTATTTTGTTTAGATAAATGTAAGATAAAATATTAAAATTGGCTCCCGGCCGCCCGCCTCCCGTCTAGCGCCTTTTAGAACATTGGTTATGTTCAGTGCATATACCAAGAGTAGTGGTTGCGAGTCCACTGTAATAAAAATAAAAACAGAAAACAAAACAAAACAAAACTCTCAACAGTAATGAATTGTATTATTCGACACTTTTTCTACACCTATAAGGATCAAACCGAACACATCAATTCCCTGTTATGTTTGAGTTGCTGGTAAGTGTAGTGTTGCAAATACTTAGCCAAAAAAAAAAGTGTGGTGTTGCAATTATTATCCCTGGCTAAGGAGAATGTCACATCCTAATGGCTATGGGAGGGTATCACCTACATTTAGATAACTAGGTCAGACAATCAATCAAAAGACTAAGCGTCTTAAGTTGGTCAAACTTTGAGAGATATTGCTTGCAATTCTAAATTTTGAAGGTACTCAGGGGAAGAAGGGTCTAAAACCCAACCATAGTTATGGAAACAACCAAGCATACCACTGAAAGAGTGTCGTTATCCTCCAGAATACAATAGAGCCTAGATATTGAGCTTCAAATACCATGAGATTGACGATCAAACCAGAACTGGACTTCGTGGCCATTACATACCTGATATGCTTAAATAACCCTCACAACCACTCAAGATGTTCCTCATCAAACCATTCACATATGTCAAACCATTTCATTAAATTCCTAATCGAGCTAACACCCAAACGCTTGATAAAACCATTTTCTAAGCAGATTTTGTCTTTTCCATCCCAATAATCTCTTTGTAAATCACTTGATTATACCATCCCAATTAAAGGTCTCCATGCAACAAGTTTGAAAAGTTATCTCAAAGATAATTCACTAAACACAGCTTTCCAATGGCCCAAGTTTGCAAGTAAATCAAACAGTTAGGATGTTTTTCGCTTCTATTCTCTAAAAATATAGTCAACTGTTCACAAGCCTAAGTTTTTCATAACTATCAATCTATAAAATTACTGAAAATAAAAAGGGTATCAATCTTTAAGTTGAGCACCAATTTATACAACTTGCAAAACAAAATGACCTTGCTTAAAATACGAGCAATAAATTATCTTTACCCTCCCAAAAAAAATCAAAACAAGAAGTTTTCTCAAAGACTATCGTAATAAATTGTTAAAAGAGAATACACGTACACAGTAACTTCAGAGAATTTCCACCAACTAATCATTAAAAGCACAAAATCAAAGATTCACCAAGCAATTACAGAAATCAAAGATGCATATGCCTAAACAAAGTTGGGTTTAATAGGTTAACTACAGCTTGATATACTCACTTTTATTTTCAGAGAAATCAAATTTTCAGTCTCATAAGGAAAGGACCTGACAAGTGACAGCAAAAAAATGTAACAACCAAAGCAACTGAAAACAAAGAACAAAAGCATAATATAAGAATTCATAAAATAAATAACATGGACAAAAAAACAGCCAAAAAATAAAATAAACAAAACTTTTTATTAACAATGAGAAATTATATAGAGTTATTAACTCTATCCCTTAAACTTTATTTTTTATTAAAAAGATGAATAAGTTGGACAAAAAAGGACCCCAAGTCAGTTTATCATATAAAAATAAATAAATAAAAAAAAATAAGAAAAAAAAGAAAAAAACTAACATGGCTAACCAAGCTGAGGTAGAATGGACATAAATTGCGAGAAAAGGATAAAGGAGAAAATGTAAAAAGAATCGGAAATCAGAAAAAAGAAAAGAGAGCATATAATTGATAAAAAGAAAAGAAAGAGCAGAAAACTGGAAAAAAGAAAATTGAGCAAAAATTATTATTATTTTCAAAGAAAAAGAGAGGAGGGCCAAAAATAGAAAAAAAAGAAAAGAGCAGAATATTGAAAAGAAAACAAGAGAGCAATGCATGGGGGGGAAAGGAGAGAGAGAGAGAGAGCAGAAAACTGAAATGGAAAAAAAGAGCATAAACTGAAAGAAAAGGAAAGAGAGCACTAATTAAAAACTGAAAGAGCAGAAAATGAAAAAATAAATAAGAGAGAGATAGCAGGAAATAAAAAGAAAGAAGAAGATGAAAAAGAGATTGAGAAAACAAAAAAAAACGGAAGAAACACATTGAGAGAGAGAGCTGAAAATGAAAACTAAGCAGAAATTGAGGGGAAAATTGAAAAGAGAGAGCTGAAATTGAATGGGAAAAATAGGACCAGAAAATTAAAAAGAAAAAAGTAGACTTCTCCATTCGAAACTTGTTTGAAACCCTAACTTATCCATCCCCACTCAATCACTGCCAACCTTCATAGCCCTGATCCCCTTAATTCCTTCTCCACCACCAATTCTCATGGGTCCATCCAAACCTTCAAGCTTCTCTTTTTGTGAATAACCACAATAATCAACCCAATTCAGATTATTTTTTTATACAAAAACTTAATTGCATACATACATACATACATACAAACATATATACATACACACACAAAAAAACTAAAAAAAAAAACAGACATACCCACCTCCTAATTTTCACTACCATTTTCAGTCACCATGGTTTTGTTGAATAATGAGGAAAAAAGAAAACTACATATATAGTGAAAGAGGGATTTAGCTTCAATGTTGGAGCAGAGGTTTAATGGGTTTTAATAATTCGAACTAAACAATATAAGAATAATAAATATGATGAAAAATAATCACCTGTGTTGCTTAGAGAGAGAAGACCAGTGAGTGTGGACACAAGAAATGGCAGAGGGTTTCAGTTACAGGTCGCCGGAGCGGGGAGAAGTTCAACTGACGGTCTGCCGGCGAGGATTAAGCGGTGCTTTCTTCTACTTTTTCATTTCAATTACCGTTACCAATTTTTCCAAATTGCGCCTGTGTATTCACGTTGTTTGGCTACTATAATTTGATTTATTTTCTCTTCTTTTTCTGTTTCAGATTTGTTTTATTTGAGTGCTGAAACAGTAAAAGTACAACACTTAGTACACAACGTACAAGTCTATTTTGTCAAGACGAACTAATATGTGGTACATTCTGAGTTATTTCACGTATGGTACATTTAGTGAAAGAATATTTTTCGCAAAGCTTATTTTATTTTATTAATTACAAAAGATTTAAATGGTTTATTTTATTATTTATTTTTATGAGAAGAAAATTATGAAATTAACTTATTTTTAATGTGAAAATAACAATTTTTGAGTTTAACATTTATTATTAAGTGATATACATATACATAGCATTTGCACTCATGATTTTTTTCTTTTACATACAACTTTTTGAATTTTTAAAATATATTTCATATTTAGTTACATCATTTATTTAGTTCTATACTTTCCTTAAAACTCTATCTCTATCTTTATCTATACTTATATATATATATATATATATATATATATATATATATATATGATAAGACATGTAAATAAATTTTAGTTAAAATTAATTTGGTAATTTTTGGATTTGGATATTTACTATTATATTTTTTCTTCAATTTCATTTAGTACACTATATTTTTATAGTTTTCGATAATATTGTTCAAAAAATAAAAGTAATCCAATATTTTTCACCATTTGATGAAAATAAAAAAATTTATCAAAATTTCAATGATTGAAATTCTAATAAAAATATTTTTAATAATCTTAATTTTTAATACAATTGATTTTAATATTATCGATTATTAATATATTTTGAACATTATTAACAAAATTATTATGATTAAATAATTAACCTATTGAAGAGAAAATGTGATGAAGCTGAGCCAAATCCGTAATTTTTAAAATTTTAACTTTTAACATCCGTTTAAAATAATGTATGCATATCATATTCTAATTGAGTTAATGAATCAAATCAAGCTTTGATAATAAAATTATGCAAATAGGTAATATCGTTTTAGAAGATACAATATCTTTATACTGACCATCTTACCTAATTTAATACTTATCTATTGCCAAAATATAAATATAATTATTGTGGACGCAGGAAAGATTTTTCTCCCTCTTTCTATGTGTTTCTTACTTTTTATGTTTTCTATGTGAATTTATTTGATTTGAAGGGTAAAATCTTTAGAAAAAGGCTGGTATATAATATCGACGATTTAAAAAAATTTAATTTTATTGGTCTAAATTAGACATAATCGCCAGTTGGTATGAGTTAAATGGTTATACCAACTCAACCGAGTTTTGAAAGATCTTGCAATATGGCTCAATATTGGACTCTGTTTAATTGGTCTTGGAAACCGAAATTTATAGAGTTCGGGGCTTGATTAAGCAAGGGGAAGGTGTTAGGCACTCCCGACTTCCGTGAAACACAGTTACCGCGCTTTTTGTTCCCTAATTTGTGTGTATGTGTGTGTGCATTACAGTTAATTGGGCTTAAGTGCTTTATTTGGAAGTAGTGTTATGCCTCTTTTGCACCTATATACAAAGGGTTTGATTTGTATAAAAGTTCAATTTTAATACAAGGCATATAAAATGATGTTTTGTAAACAAGTTTTCAAACACTTATGCTCACATAGTAATTGAGACTTTTGATACTTCTATTTTATTCCGTATTCAACTTATTTTGATTTTATTCTCAAGATGCAAAACATCTTCAACAAAATAATAATAGTTATATATATATATATATATAAGTGTTTTGTTATATGTATCCAAATCCTTATGGGGCATTAAATTTTTCTAGTTGTTTAAAAAAAAAGAAAAAAAGGCATTTTAAGAAAATGTGAAAGCACACTCTTTGTGTGTGTGTGATTTTTATTATATATATAGGACCTTAAATAAGTGTCAGTTTATGGGATGAAATCCATCAAAGTAGTTTTAAGATCCTATATTTACAATTATGGGAAAATTTGTAAGGTCCTATAGCAATTACAAAATTTGTAAGCTAGTTGTACAACTGAAAAAGGTCCATCATAGGAACCAAATCTAGATCTGTCAGCTGGATCTTAGACCACGTGGCTCCTAGGCTCACATGATATCACATAAATAGCCTGCATAGCAGATATACTGAAACTAAACAGATATATTTACACTAAACGTCACAAAACAAAGGATCCATCAGTCAAATCCTTTTATGCGTGTAGCCAAAGCTTCCAGCGTCCTCTAGATACAGATTTAGGGCCGCGTGGTTGCTAAATATTTATAAAAACAAGAAAGAAAACTAGATCTGTACAGATCTTAGCCATTCTAGCTTCCAGGTTCAAGTTTTACAACTTTTGAACTGGTCAAAAGCTAGATCTGACTAGATCTAGTACAGATCTAGTCAATACAACTCAAATATTGACTATTTACAAGAAATGAACGGTTAAAACTTCAGATCTGATGAATGTCAACCGTTAGAAAGCTATTTAAAACACTTATATACGTATTAAAGCAAGCTAAGAAGCCAGATATGGCAAAATCTTACAGTTAGGCATGAGAATGGCTAGCGAACGACTTTAAATGTCTCAGCACTCGTTTTTCATTGATTAAAACTTGATATGTTGTAGTATATATGTATATGAGTGTTTACAAAGAAGTTTTACAAGAATTAGAGAACGATTCGAGCTCCGTTCACCTATTCTAGTCTCTATTTCTCTCGCATGGGCCCTCTTTTTGACTAATCCTCTCTTGGAAGCCAACGGGGGGAGGGGGTATACATAAACCCGATCAGTCGTGGGTCTACCTGCAGCCGACCCTAGTGGGCCTGGCCTGGTGGTCCCCATTGTCTCAAAGTACGTGCACTCCGGCCAACGCGCAGTCTACTTGAAACTTCATAACTTTCAATCCGGGAATCCGATGCAGGTGTGTTATACCTTTCCAGAAAGCCCTTTCCGAGAGCTACACAATGATATATATTTAACCTTTTCTGAATCCGAAAAGATGGGCCCATGACTAGATCTTTGAGTCTTTGCATTCCGTCTATTGAGCTGTCTTGTGATGTTTTCACTCGAGATTGCTGTTATGGTCCCGCATGACCTTCTTCATGGTAATTTAATTAATTTTTATGTTGAGTTGGCAAAATTACTCTTTTGTCCTTTCAGGTTGATTTCTGGGCTTGATGTGCTGCAATTATCTTTCTTCAGAGTTGTCTCCGGGGTTTGACAAATGTTGACTTCTGTCGGTCCTCAGGTTTGTCTCTGAAGTTTATTTGATGTCCCACGGGACTGTCTCCGGGGAACTGACCTGATGATTTCCCTGGGTTGTCTCCGGGGGACTGATTTGATGATCTCACAGGATTGTCTCCAGAGAACTAATTTGATGATCTCTGGGTTATCGGGGATGATCTTTTCTTCGTGGTCTTGGTTTGATGATTTCGAAGTTGTCTCGAGGAACTAATTTGATGATTTCGGGGTTGTCTCGGTTCGATTTGATTTTCTCGGGGATTTGATGATCTCCTGGGGTTGTCTCCGAAAGACGATTATGCCCTCCTCCATAGTTAGTAACAGGAATGCAAAATTTCGAGTGTCTACAGATGCCCATCTTTATCATGTTTATGCAATGTAATGGAATGAACAAGATAAAGATTGTTAGACACCGGAAATATGATAAATGCAAATGTAATGCAATGCATGGTATGATATGTTATACATGTTATATGTCTATGTGGGGTTAGCTGCCACAAGTTGTATCAACTACCATCCCTTTTTTTTGCTAGGGATGATTTTCATGGCTGATACCATTAGACCTTTCTAAATTCAACGTTGGGGTTTTCACCAACATTCCTTTTTTTAGATACATTCCCTGACTTTATCTCCAACAGGGATATTCCTCTTTTTTTGAGTGACCTCATTGGGGATTCCCGATGCTTATCTTGATGATAGCTGAGCAATTGAAGGAGTATAATCAGTGTGTTGAAGAATTCAATTAAGCTTCAAGGAGGTATAAATTCTATATTTGAGTTCTTGAATTGGGTTTTGTTAAATTCTTGAAATCTCTTGAAATTCTCTGTCAATTAATATGAAATAGCATGCTATCATGTGTTTATGAAGTATGTTTACATGTATGGAACCTTTAATGTTGGATTTGAGCATGTTTAAACCAAGAGAAATCAATATTGGTTGATGCTCTACACAAAGCAGTGTAATCTTTGGAGTTGGTCGGGGTAGGCGCAATTGCGCCCGATTTATACTAGGGTCTTGCGGTAGCAGGCCACGCCATACCCAAAATATGAATTTGACTTCTGTTTTAATCTGGTTAATTCTAGCATATTGATATGACTTAAACATGCCTGGAAATAAGTATAATATGAGTATTTAGGTTCCTTGACATAGTGTGAATGAGTTGGTTAGTGATAGTATGCATGTAATAAAGGAAATGATAGTTTTGAAAATAGACCTTGATGAAGCTAATGAACTTTAAGTTTTGATTTTGTGAACATGCATATATGATATAGCTACGTATGAGATGTGATTCAAGATTATATACATGTACTAAGATGTAACTCCCATTTGGGTTAAAATGACTTTTCAAAACAAACTTGGATGTGGTATAATCTAATAAACATGAGGTGATACACATTCTGAACTTAGAATATGTATAATTTATGTTTCTTATATGGCCACACATGCTACATACCTATGTTCATTTTGGTTAAACGCATTGAAAGTTATACAAGCATGAGTTAGAGATGTTTTGAGAAAATATTGATACTAGTTATGTGTATAGGATGAGAACTCTTGTAACCATACATATTAACTGATTTCATGAATATCTCAAATGTATGTGTTGGAAGAATGCATATTGTGATTTGATGTTTAATATAATTTCTCATGATTATGTGTAAAGTCCTTCCAGGAATATATGTACAAGGACTTAGTGATAGATTAAAATTGTTAGGTTGATCTTAGCTTTTAATGTTCACTTGTATAGAGAAAGAGATCAAATATGTTAGGTTAATCTATAACTAGAAAGAAATAGAAAGGCCTTGAAGAGAATCGTAGTCTATCCGACTGATCAACAAAATACAGAAGCTAAGGCACGATCGTAGTGCTGAGATGATCGTTGTATATTTGCCTTGAAGGGCCTCTCCAGCAATCGTAGAGTGGTCCAGACGTTTGCCGAAGCTAACTCTGAGATCATAGTATGCTCTCGGAAGCATAGAGACTGCAAAACGAGCAAGTGAAGATCGTAGTATGCAAAACTATTGAAAGAAATCGTAGTGTTCTATTCAGACCAAGCACAAATATGACAAGACACCACGATATGTATCGTAGAGTATCATCTGTCTTGTGTCAGAAGCGTTGAGCCCTATCGCTTGTTTGGAAACAAATTCCAACAAATGTGGAATGGGTTTTGAACGTTGAAGCTCTTATCAGTCCCAATGGTACAAAAGATATCCTTAGTATTGATAAAAAAAAAAGTATTCAAGAAGCTAAGAAAAGGAGCATTGGGCAGAGGAAAACACCTTTTCAAGTGTTAGGTGAGAAAGCAGTCTGCTGTGTCAGTGGGCCAAATTGCAATTCAAAAGATGTGCAAAAAAGTCTCCATCAAAGATCAGAAATGTCAAATGCATTTAATGGCTCATCAGATGACTTCAACGGATAGATTTAAAGAGATCACATATATACAGAACAAAGACAGATGAGAAAGTAAGCAAGCATTTGAACAAAAACGTACAAGGACACTCAACGCTCAACTCTATGATCTGAGAAAAAGAGAAAGCTTGCTCAGCTACTCAGTTCTTTCAAACAAGTACTTAATAACAACTGAGTAACACCAATCACGATCTCAACAAACAACCAATCAATTAAAGTGAGAGTTCAAAGTCTGAAGGACTTGAAGAGTTCTAAGTGAACTGTGAAGAACCAAGTTTGTTGGACTTGAAGAGTTCAAGAGTGAACTAAGAAGTGCCTAGACTGCTGGTCTAGAAGGAATCTGTGAGATTCAAGAAGTGTAACAGACATCCTTAGTGGATTTCCTACTCAAGGAGTAGAAGAGTGGATTAGGAGCTTTAAGTGCTACGAACCACTTAAAACCTCGTGTCCATTATAATTGCTATAAGCGCTATAAGCTTGTCATAATCGCCTCCTCTCATTATTTCAAGATATCTAAAAGAAGGTTTATCATATACTCATTCCGCTGTGCATTAATCACAATCATACTAACTAGTTTATAAGAAAAGTTTTTAGTTATTTATTCAACCCCCCCCCCCCTTCTAGATATCTATTGTGCCTCTGGGAACTAACAATTGATATCAAAGCAGGTTCTATAATACAGCCTACAAAGCTTGGGTAGATCCAATGGCACACTTACCAAGCGAATCAAAGACTGGAGGAGGCAGCAAGCCACCTATGTGCAACAAAGATAAATTTGCTAACTGGAAGGTTAGGATGCAAGCTTACATGGATTCAATAGATAAATATCTATTTGAAATTGTTCAGAATGGGCCCTATGTTCCTATAAAGCTTGCACCAACTACAGATGACCCAGACAGAGTACATATCAAGGTCAAAGGATAATGGATAGAGAACGAGAAGAGAGCTGTCCAGCTCGATAAAAAAGCCAAAAACATCTTGTTCCAATCCTTAAAAGATGATCTATTTGAGAACGTGGTCAACAGCAAAACAGCAAAGGAGGTTTGTGATAAGTGGGTTTTATACCTACTTATTGGATATCAATTTACGCGAATTATTCCCATCTCAAGTACATTTCAGTCTATTTTAGTTGCATTTCATGTTATTTTGCATTGCGGTTACTTAAAACTCCTTTTGGTGAATAAGTGCAAGAATCGGCCTAATTTGGTTGTATTAGAGGGCACGAGGCTAATGGACGCATGAAGCGATGCACAAGCTGGGATAGGCATGGCATGATAAATGAGTGGAGCATGGATGGACAAAAGACATTTCAGTAGCAGCAACAACAATGCAGAATCAAACTCCGGAGTAGAACCAGAATTCACCAACTATAAGCGGCATGGTCATGGCGAGGATGAGCTTGGAGGCGTGTGCCAGTGTGAGCACTTGACGAGACAATGTTACCTCTCGCAAGTTCTTGTGCGGTACCATGAGCATGATAAGCTTAGAAGTCAGCGGCGCTGCTGAGAGAGGTGGGCCGACGGTAAAACCTTACGCAAGTCGCGCGCCCGCGTGACGAATACAACATTGGAGGCTTGTGGCCATATGCGATAGCTGGGCTATTTGAGTTATTTTATTTTAATTTTTAATTAAAATGATTGTAATTTGTTTTCAAACGATATGTGACTGGTGTCAGACAGACTTGAACAACTTTTGATGTATTTTCATATCGTAACTAGGGTTTTTACATTGGGAGAGATTCCAACGAAGAACGTAGCCAAAACTCCATCTTCTCTAATTCTTTTTGGGATTCTCCATCATTGTGGATTTATAATATTATTTTTCTAGATTTATACGAGGATTTGAACGTTGATATTGGTTTACAATCTACAATTGGGTTTGATCATTCTATCCTTCATCTTTCAATTGTTTACTTGATAATCATGCTTAGCGTTGACCCCATAATGGCTTTTGGTTCAGTCATGAACTAAACTCCATTATGGGATTCTAATGATTTTAATATGTAGTTCGATTGCGTGCTTGATGCTAGAAATTGTTTTACATATCATATGGGAATTCTATTATGGTTGTTTTACATATGAATGCTTGATCACCATTTCGTTTCGGTATTTGCATGGAATTGACAATGAACATGCGAGTATGGATTGTAGTCGTAATAGCATACACGTATATGGAAATTTGTTGTATATGGCTTTGCGTATTTCGTGAATGAGATAGACATATACTTATTCATCGTATGAGTTAAAATAAGGGCTTGTGCTTCAATTTAGTATGATTGCAATTTCACATAGATATATAATGATTTTGGTTATATTTTTGATTACATAGAATCTATCATCTGTGGATGCTGTGTAAGTAGGTCCTAGTGCATTGAAAAATGGCTATGACTCTATTAGTGCTCTTGGCTATTTTCCTGTGATATGTGAACAAGTCTTGCATGATAGTGGTAGCTAGATGAAATATTAAATGAAGTTAGGATCCCATTATTTCCAGATTTGATTTATTCCATTAATATTCTTATTTTGGTTGTTATTTGTAATTAGTTTAATTCGCCAATTATAGTCGTTAGTCTAACCATATGAATATAGTGATTTAATTGATGCATAGTAGTTTGAATTTGACAATTTTCTCTGTGGGATCGATACTCTACTTACTCTGTATTACTTGTTGACACATGTATGCTTGCATGAGTTAGAGCTCTTTTATCAGAACTGAAAAAGAGGCAACAAGTTTTTGGCGCCATTGCCGGGGAGAGGCGTTTAGTTTAAATAATTATCATTAATTTTAAGCTATTTTGTATGACTTAGACATATCTATTCTTATCTCATTTCTATTTTTGTTTTATTTGTGATTTCAAGTACTTGTAGATTTTTATGCACACAAGATCTTCCAATTCCGAATTAACACCAGCGCAGGATAATATTAATGGGAGAGGTTGGAAAGCTAGTGTGCGAAGAAATTTACAAGCTCAGTTAGAGAGTACTACACTTAGTATGGCAGAAGAACAGAGAATTGAGCACAGAGAAGAGCATCGGGCTCTACGAGATTATTCCATGCCGAATATAAATGGGCTATAGTCTAGCATAGTCGGGGCCGTGATAGCAATGACCAACACTTTTGAGATTAAACGGGCACTATTCGGATGGTGCAAAACTTCGGTTCGATTTGGGAGTCTTTGCTACGGATGATCCGAATGAACACTTATTGAGCTTCATAGAGATTTGTGATACATTTCGATATAACGGTGTGACGGAGGATGCTATCAGACTGCAGTTGTTCCCATTCTCATTGAGGGATAAGGCGAGGAGTTGGCTTCATTCTTTGCCGTCAGGGTCAATCACTACATGGGAGGACTTAGCGCAGAAATTCTTAGCCAAGTTCTTCCCAATGGCTAAGACTGCAAAGATGAGGACATCTATATGTCAGTTTGAGCAACAATAGGGAGAGTCCTTATATAAAGCATGGGAGAGATACAAAGAGATGCTAAGGAAGTGTCCACATCATGGTATGCCGGATTGGATGGTAATCAATACTTTCTACAATGGATTAGGATGGCAATCGAGACCGATTGTAGATGCAGCGGCTGGAGGGGCATTATGGGCAAAAAGCTATGATGAGGCCTATACCCTTATTGAGACTATGGCATCTAACGATTTTCAGAATCCTACATCTCGGATGCCACAGCCCAAGGTTGCAAGTGTGTTGGAGGTAGATGCTATTATTCTGCGGTTATAAAGCATGAGATGGCGGCTATGGCAAAGAAGATAGACTCGATGGCGAAGCGGGGCGAAAAAAGCAGTTGCCTTCGTTTGTGAAATTTGTGTGAGTCACACTCCACGAATCGGTGTGCTATTAGCTTTCGAGTCGGTGCGGTATGTGAGCAACTTCTGACGGGGAAAGACCAAGGTCAATTTGAACACATACCACCCCAACAACCAAAATCATCAAACTTTAAATTGGTCGAATAACCGAGAAATCAACAAAGTCGGTTTCAAAGTAGAATCATCAATTTCGATCCGCATGCCATTTCATTACGCAGATATATGCGAAACCACCGTTTCCATCGGGATTCTCTCAGCAACAACATCACGCTCCGGCTGCACCACAGCCAGAAAAGAAATTAGAAGCGGAGGAGATGATGTTGAAATACATGGCAAACACGAAAGTTATGATTAAAAGCCAAGCAGTGGCTATTAAGAATTTGGAAACTCAGATGGGGCAGATGGTGAGCATGCTTAACAACAGGCCCCAAGGTTCCTT
The DNA here is from genome assembly GCA_020205615.1 of Panax quinquefolius. Classification (NCBI taxonomy): domain Eukaryota; kingdom Viridiplantae; phylum Streptophyta; class Magnoliopsida; order Apiales; family Araliaceae; genus Panax; species Panax quinquefolius. The sequence goes on from CM035157.1 coordinate 105,364,337, forward strand.
GCCAAGTAACACAGAGATAAATCCTAGAAGAGACGGGAAGGAACAATGCCAAGCAATATCATTAAGATCTGGGAAAAATCTGGTAGACACTGTACGTCGCGTGCCTGTACCTGAGAACACTAAGGAGGTCGCGCGGCCACGCGAGGCAGATCAGGTGATTGTTGATGAAGAAAATCTGGAAAAATCTGAGTCGTAACAGGTCGAGAAGGATACAACAGGTTCAGAGGAAAAGCCTAAGAGTTCAGTGTCACCAATTCACCCTCAAGTACCGTATCCGCAAAGATTAACTAAGCAGACGGAGGATAACCAGTTTAGTAAGTTCTTGGAGGTATTCAAAAAGCTGCAAATTAACATACCGTTCGCCGAGGCATTGGAACAAATGCCAAGCTACTGAAAGTTTATGAAGGGTATATTGTCAAGGAAGAGAAGACTAGATGAATTTGAGACAGTAGCCTTGACAGAGGAGGAATGCGGTCTGATGCTTCGTGAGAAATTACTTCAAAATTTGAAGGGAAGGGACTTGCAACACAATTCCATGCACAATTGGAAAGATGAACTTGATGTAAGTGTTTATGTGATCTTGGGGCAAGCATAAATTTGATGCCCTTATCGGTGTTTAACCGGTTGGGATTGCTGGCTCCAAAGTGAAACAAACATATCATTCTGACTGGTGATAGATCCATCACGTATACACGGGGAATTATTGAAGATGTGTTGGTTAAGGTGGACAAGTTTATTTTTTCGGCTAACTTCATCATTTTAGACTACGAGGAGGACAAAAGCATACCAATAATACTGGGGAGACCATTCTTAGCCACATGCAAGACTTTGATAGATGCGCAGAAAGGGGAACTTACGATGCGTGTTCATGATCAGGTCACCTTTAATGTCTTCAAAGCCATGAAGTTCCCAACAGATGAAGAAAAATGTTTTCTGGTTGATTTGGTGGATCGAGTCGTAAAGGATGAGGTACAGAGTCTTGTGGATTATGAACCATTGAAAATTATCATTGCTGAAAATTCAGAATTAGAGGACAATGCAGTCGACGAACTTGTGCAATACCTGGATGTCATCCCAAAATTCAGGAGATTTGGAATACCGGTCGAGCCATTGACAAAAGCTGGTGATTCATAGGTCAAATTAAGCCATCTCTTGAGACAACTCCAGAACTTGAATTAAAACCACTTCCAGAACATTTCAGGTAAGCATTTTTAAATAAAGATTCAAAGTTACATGTGATTATTTCTTCTGTACTAACATCTTTTCAGGAAGAAAAACTGCTACGAGTGCTTAGAGAGTTTAAATCCGCTATTGGATGGACCATAGCAGATATTAAAGGGATAAGTCTTTCATTCTGTATGCATAAGATCTTGCTGGAAGATGGGAGTAAACCGTCAGTTGAGCAACAAAGAAGGCTTAATCCGATAATGAAAGAAGTGGTCAAGAAAGAGGTACTTAAATGGCTGGATGCAAGAATAATTTATCCGATTTCAGAGAGCTCATGGGTGAGCCCAGTGCAGTGTGTGCCAAAGAAGGGTGGTATGACCGTTGTGACCAATGAAAATAATGAGTTAATTCCAACACGCACAGTGACGGGGTGGAGAGTCTGCATGGATTACCGTAGACTTAACAAAGCTACAAGGAAAGATCATTTTCCACTACCATTCATCGATCAGATGTTGGACAGATTAGCAGGTCATGAGTATTATTGCCTTTTAGATGGATATTCAGGCTACAATCAGATTATGATATCTCCAGAAGACCAATAAAAGACTACCTTCACATGCCCATACGACACTTTTGCTTTTCGAAGGATGTCTTTCGGATTATGCAATGCTCCGACCACTTTTCAAAGATGCATGATGGCTATATTTTCAGACATGGTGGAACAGAACGTGGAAGTATTTATGGATGACTTCTTGGTGTTTGGGGACTCGTTTGATTTATGCCTCGAGAATTTGGTTATGGTTTTGAAGAGATGTGTTGAGACGAACTTGGTGCTGAACTGGGAAAAGTGCCATTTCATGGTACAGGAAGGAATTATACTGGGACACAAGGTTTTGAAGAAGGGACTTGAGGTGGATAGAGCAAAGTTGGACATGATTGAGAAACACCACCTACTTAAAAGTAAAAGGTGTTCATGATTTTTTGGGACATACGAGGTTTCTACTAGTAGATTTATCAAAGATTTCTCAAAGATAACCAAACCACTATGCAGTCTATTGGAGAAAGATATACAGTTTAACTTTGATAAAGCCTGTGTGTCAGCATTTGAGCACTTAAAGAGAAAACTAACGTCAGTACCTGTGATTACCACGCTAGATTGGGAATTTCCATTTGAGTTGATGTGTGATGCCAGCGATTACGTTGTAGGGGCTGTTTTGGGGCAGAGGAAAGAGAAGATTTTTCATGTGATATATTATGCCAGCAAGACCCATACAGATGCACAGCTAAACTACATTACCACAGAGAAAGAGTTGTTGGCAGTAGTGTACGCCTTTGATAAATTTTGAGCATATCTGATTGGCACAAAGGTGATAGTGTATATGGATCACGCGACAATTCGACATTTAATAGCAAAGAAGGATGCAAAACCCCGGTTGATTACATGAATTTTACTACTGCAGAAATTTGATTTGGAGATCAAAGACAGAAAGGGCATCAAAAACCAAGTGGCGGACCACTTATCGCGACCAGAGAATCCGAAAAGGCAGGCAGATGATAATGTTATGATCAATGAGACTTTTCCAGATGAGCAGTTGTTTGTGGTGAAAGGGGAAGTGCCATGGTTTGCAGATTACGCGAATTACATGGTGAGTAAAATGGTACCTTCTGACTTGGTGGGCTATCGAAAGAAGAAATTTCTGCATGATGTTAAATGGTATATATAGGATGAGCCTTACTTGTTTAAATAGTGCTCTGATCAAATGATAAGGAGGTGTATTCCGTATAGTGAGACCGAGGGGATTTTGCAAGATTGTCATGCTTCGGTGTATGGAGGTCACTATGGTGGTGAAAGAACAGTGGCCAGAGTACTACAAGCAGGATTCTACTGGCCGATAATTTTTAAGGATGCATACAGTTTTGTCCAGAGGTGTGATAGATGTCAGCGAGTCAGGAACATCTCCAAAAGAAATGAAATGCCTTTGAATACGATCCTCGAAGTAGAAATTTTTGATGTTTGGGGAATTGATTTCATGGGACCTTTTGTTTCTTCCTGCGGAAATCTCTATATCTTGCTCGCAGTGGATTATGTCTCGAAATGGGTAGAAGTGGCAGCTCTCCTGACAAACGATGCTAAGGTCGTCCTCAGATTTTTACACAGAAGCATCTTCACGAGATTTGGAACTCCAAGAACTATCATCAATGACGAAGGCAGTCATTTCTGCAACAGGTAGTTTACAACTTTGTTAGATAAGTATGGGGTGCACCATCGCATTGCTACAACTTATCACCCATAAACAAATGGCCAAGATGAAGTGTCGAATCGAGAAATCAAGAAAATCCTTGAAAAAGTCGTGAATCCCACACGGAAGGATTGGTCGTTAAAGTTGGATGATGCAGTATGGGCCTATAAGACTGCATACAAGACTCCATTGGGCATGTCACCCTATCAGCTCGTGTATGGAAAAATATGTCACCTTCCTATGGAGCTAAAGCATAAGGCATATTGGGCAATTCGAAAGCTCAATTTTGATTTGAATGCTGCAGGGGAGAAATGCTTACTCCAACTCAATAAGTTGGATGAATTCAGATTACAGGCATATGAGAATTCGAAACTATATAAGGAGAAGGTAAAGAAATGGCATGACCGAAAAATCATTGAGAGAGATTTTGAACCAGGACAAAGGGTTTTGCTTTATAACTCCAGACTTAAACTTTTTCCCGGAAAGCTGAAATCAAGATGGTCAGGACCTTTTACAGTGAAAACTGTCTTTCCGCATGGTGCAATTAAAGTATATGATCAGATTCCGGACAAGCCTTTTAAGGTGAATGGACAGTGATTAAAGCATTACTTTGGTGGCGAGGTGGACAGACAAAAAGTCGCCTCAATTCTTTCTTCGACATAAGATTCAGAGACATTCAAGCTAATTGACTATAACTTAGCGCTTGATGGGAGGCAACCCATTATTTCTATCTCTATTTTCTTTTAATTCATTCAGTAGGGTGTTTAGTTAGTTCATCTCAATTTCATTTTTGACAATGTATGTGTTGTGCGTCATTGAGTGCATAGCTGAATTGGCATCGAGACATGTTTGAGTAGGGTAGAGTCCTTATGTTGCTCGTTAATTCATGCCTTAACAATGTGCATTCATATCCATGTAGGTATCTTCAAGTGCACGCATCACGGATATACAGATTGGGAGTAAAAAATTATACTGATGCTGAGGAAGGGGCATCGTGCGACCCACGCATGCGCCGTGCTGAAAGTCGTAGCTCCCATCTCAGTTTAGTAATCCTATTCCCCACTTTCATGGCGCATGTGAGATTCCTCTGCCTGGTACTTGCAGCATGGCACAGGGCATTAGACGGGTCACGTACGACTATTTAAAACCTATCCGTGGCTTAATTGGATTTTCACATGATATAACAGAAGCGATTCCTTCCTTTCTCCCATAACAACACGCCTCCTCCGCTCCCATATAAACCTCCTACCCACGATTCTCGTTACCTTCAAAATCAAACTCGCGAATTTTCTTGAACAGAATAAAGCTAGGGTTACTACTTGGGTTGTGCATCAACTAGTTTGGGGGTCGGGAGTGATTATTCCTTATCCAGCATCTCATCTACATTCTCATTATCATCCGCACATGGGTCCCAAAAGAGCACGCTCCATCCCCATCTCTTCTTCATCAGAATCTTCCTCTAGTAACCAAGAAGAGGATGTTGTGGACCACAGAAAATTTATCAGTTTGGAAGCTCAGTAAGAGTATTATCGTATTGTGGCCAAATCCTTTGTGAAGGAACTGGGGTTTAAACCTGAAAAGTAAGATGGCCAACTATGGAATATGATACGTGAAAGTGAATGGGTTGGTTTGACTACAACTCCTATGCCTATTCCCATGGGGGTTGTGCGAGAGTTCTACGTGAATGCTAAGGAGATGAAAGAAGGGATACCACTGGTTCAAGGAGTGCAAGTGGACTTTCGACCACCAGCGATCAGAGCAGTCTTCAGAGTAAACGACGCACCACCGACCGGGTCTGCTAATTGGGTCATAGGTGCACATTTGATGACGGACTTGGACTTAGTGATTTCTGAATTGTGCATTCCGGGCACCAAATGGAATTATAAGGCAGGGACGACCGAGCCAAAATCTTTCCCAGCGTCTGCCTTGAATCGATATGCCAAGGCATGGAATCTATTTATCTGCGCCAAATTAATTCCATCAGCTCACCAGCATGAAATAACCACTGAGCGGGGTATCATTTTATGGGGCATTCTCAAAGGTAGGTACATTGACGTTGGCCACCTTATTCATCAGAACATGTTGCGTTATTTGCGGGGGAGCACGACTGAGAGTATTCCACACGCGTCTGTGGTAGCCATGCTGTGTACACAACAAGGAGTCCCGTGGAATAACGAGTAGCTGCAGAACCCGAGCCATGATATCACGCATACTACTGTTGCCAAATTCAAGGATTGGACGGGTGGTGAACCGTATCCGCGAGGGCTAGGTTTTATTATCCAGCCCATATTTATAGAGTCGCCACTGCAGCCCCCTCAGACTGATGAGGCAGGTCCCTCGACACGTCCACAAGCTCCTCATGGTGATTGCCAGCTCCGAAGGTTGGAGCGAAGGGTTGATACCATCTACGACAATTTTGGAGCATTTGCTACGGGTCTCACGAGGGCTTTGGCCGAAGCCTTTGCACAACAAGGAACAATGCTCGAGTGGCCTCGATTCGAGACTGTGGTGCATTATCCACCACAGATTCACCACCCGAGGAGGGTGGTATGCAACCCGATCATTAGGGAGTTTTCTTGTACCCTTTACCTTCATTCAATGGGGCATTGAATATTATAAGTTTGGGGGTATTGGGGAGTAGTATAGTAGCATGTAGTTAGTTTTTGCATGTTTAGTTAAAATGTTGCATGGTTAGTTTAATAATTTAGTTGTTTTTGGTGTTATTGTTTTATTGATAGAATTTTTTTTTGTTTTAGTTAATTTGCATGTCTCACAAAGTTCTTGTTTTATGGAATTTCTTGCCTAGCCAATGATGATGGTGAATTGTGAAGGATTCTTGAATATATGGGATAACATGAACGTAGTTATAATGTTTACACGATGGAATTCATGTTGCTGTTTAAATTCTTTCGGTTTGCACGGTTATGTTCACAATCACTTGTAGGCATAAGAGTTATGTGTTGCATTTCTTGCTAGAAAATGTAGTTTTAAAAAGAGAAAAATGTGGAACATGTATGTAGACTTGACATTCATACTTTAGGAAAACATGGGTATGCTATGTATAAAAAAAATGAATAGCAATAACGTGGCTAGTCTTATTTCGGGGCCCTGGCTACTTGAGTAAGTACGCCCGAGGGGATTGTCTCTTACACCTAGCTCCCTAAGGTCTTTCATGGTCTGGGAGTCGTTGGTTGAAAGCTCGCTAAGGGGTAGCAGTGTTGCCTAATGGAATAAGGCATGCATAGTCATGTATAAAAAAAGAGAAAAAAAGAAAAGAAAAATAGCAATAAACACCGCGGGAAAGAGCGAAAATTGCCCTCGTGAGTAGCAATAAAGCAATTAAGCCCATTGTTGAACTTTAGTTTGTTTGGATATGTTGAAACAGTTGCGTTGTATAAGTATACATGATTCTCAATTTAGGCTATACTTTTCTGTTTCGAGCATGTTAGCATATATATTCTTTGTTTGAATCAAGTTTTGGTGAACATTACACACACACACAACATCTCTATAACATGGATGAACTATCTGAGTGTATTATGTTATGACCATCGTTTAGTTTAAACTTGTATTCCTGAATTTGGATATTTCGCTGAGGCATTTTGGGCTTAAATTCTGTTTAAGTTGGAATGATCAGAGACTAGTTTGCATAGTAGTTTAGCTGCATAGTAGTGCTTTTGTATTTTTCTTTGTTATTTAGCATGCATTGCTTGAGGGAAAACAATAGTTCAAGTTTGAGGGTATTTGATAAGTGGGTTTTATACCTACTTATTGGATATCAATTTACGCGAATTATGCCCATCTCAAGTAAATTTCAGTCTATTTTAGTTGCATTTCATGTTATTTTGCATTGCGGTTACTTAAAACTCCTTTTGGTGAATAAGTACAGGAATCGGCCTAATTTGGTGGTATTAGAGGGTACGAGGCTAATGGACGCATGAAACGAGGCACAAGCTGGGATAGACATGGCGTGATAAATGAGTGGAGCATGGATGGATAAGCATGGATGGACAAAAGATATTTCAGTAGCAACAACAACAATGCAGAACCAAACTCAGGAGTAGAACCAGAATTCACCAACTATAAGCCACGCAGCCGCACGGAAGGATGAGCTTGGAGACGCGCGCCCGCATGAGCACCCAGCCAGACAATGTTACCAACTGCAAGTTGCGCGGCCGCGAGCATGACAAGCTTAGAAGTCGCGCGCCCACGCGAGAGGCCATTGAGCAGATGTAGAACCTCCGCAAGTCGGCGCGAGCAAGCGAATAATACTTTGGAGGCTTGTGATCATGTGCGATAAATTGGAGCTATTTGAGTTGTTTTATTTTAATTTTTAATTAAAATGATTGTAATTTGTTTTAAAATGATATCGTCGGTGGTGTCGGACTTGAGCGACTTTTTAACGTATTTTCATATTGTAACTAGGGTTTTTACATTGGGAGAGATTCCAACGAAGAACGTAGCCAAAACTCCATCTTCTCTAATTCTTATTGGGATTCTCCATTATTGTGGATTTATAATATTGTTTTTCTGGATTTATATGAGGATTTGAACATTGATATTGGTTTACAATCTACAATTGGGTTTGATCGTTCTATCCTCATCTTTCGATTGTTTACTTGATAATCATGCTTAGCGTTGACCCCGTAATGGCTTTTGGTTTGATCGTGAACTAAACTCCATTATGGGATTCTAACGGATTTTAATATGTAGTACGATTGCGTGCTTGATTGCTAGGGTCATTTTACATATCATATGGGAATTCTATTATGGTTGTTTTTGCGTATGAATGCTTGATCACCATTCGTTTTGATTTGCATGGAATTGACAATGAACATGCAGTATGGATTATAGTCATAATAGCATACGTATATGGAAACATTGTATATGGCTTGCGTATTTCGTGAATGAGATAGACATATACTTATTCATCGTATGAGTTAAAATAAGGGCTTGTGCTTCAATTTAGTATGATTGCAATTTCACATAGACATATAGTGATTTTGGTTATATTGTTGATTACATAGAATCTATCATCTGTGGATGATATGTAAGTAGGTCCTAGTGCATTGAAAAATGGCTATGACTCTATTAGTGCTCTTGGCTATTTTCCTGTGATATGTGAACAAGTCTTGAATGATAGTGGTAGCTAGATGAAATATTAAATGAAGTTAAGATCCCATTATTTCCATATTTGATTTATTCCATTAATATTCTTATTTTAGTTGTTATTTGCAATTAGTTTAATTCGCCAATTATAGTCGTTAGTCTAAGCATATGAATATAGTAATTTAATTGATGCATAGTAGTTTGAATTTGATAATTTTCTATGTGGGATCGATACTTTACTTACTTTGTATTACTTGTTGACACATGTATGCTTGCATGAGTTAGAGCTCTTTTATCAGAACTGAAAAAGAGGCAACAGTTTGGGAAGCACTACTCATTATGCATGAAGTAACAGAAGAAGTCAGAGAAAACAAACAATCTCTCTTGACTCAGCAATATGAGATGTTTGCTCACGTTCAAAGAGAGAACGTTACTGCCACCTACGAAAGATTTAATGTTCTGCTTAACTCTCTACGAGCCTACGGAAAGATCTATCCAAACAAAGATTTAATCATAAAGTTCATGAGAGCCTTGCCAAGCAAGTGGGATGCCAAAACCACTGCAATTAGAGAATCGAAGAATTTACATGAAATAGTCATCCAGCGGTTGTACATGACAACCTTCTCACATACGAACTAGAGCTGACTCAACGAGCAGAAACCCTATCTGAAGGAAGAAAGAAGGATAAAGGTGTTGCTCTCAAAGCAACTGATAAAACCTCCAAAGTCAGCACTGAAGTTGATTCTGACTACGATGAACATGATGATGAGGACCTTGCAATGCTGGTGAAAAGACTAAGAAGGTTCATGCGACAAGGCAAAACCAGCAAGCCAAAGAAAGTCAACAACTACAGCAGCCAGGAGCAAATGAATGACCTATGCTACAATTGTAAGAAACCTGGTCACTTCTTTGCCAACTGCAACAAACCTCTCAGAGAATAACTCAAGAAGAAATCACATTCAAAGAAGGAATACAAAGGCAACAAAAGGCCATAGAAGAAAGACAAAGGCCTTGTAGCTGGAGGATCATGAAGTGACTTAGACAATGACTCAACTCCGGAATCTGGAGATGATGAAGATCCTCAAATGGCAAATCTTTGCCTGATGGCCAAAAATGCAAGGGACAAACAGAACTCTAACATACATGAAGTAAGTATCGATGAGGTATTTGACTTCAACTCTCCTGATGTAGATATCGATGATCTTAGAACTACATTACACAACATAACATCTGATCTGCACCAATACATGAAGTGGTTTAGAGTGCTGTCTAAAGACTATTCACTTCTTCAAAAGGAGAAAGAGAAAGTTCAAGAGGAACTGGAAACAGCCCTTCTCAGTACTAATTCTCTTTCAAAGTTTGAAGCTGAGAATAAGCTTTTGAGACAAGCAAATGAGCTCAGTGCACAAAGATAGTCTAGTCTAACCTCCAAGATTGAGGATCTAGAAAAGATAATCTCTACATGGAATAAATCCTCTTCATCCATGGACTCCTTAATCTCTAACCAGAGAAGTGTCTACGATAGAGAGAGGTTAGGCTTTGTGGAATCTACCTCAGAGCCGTGTGTGGAAAAAGTAAAGGAGATTAGCATGAGTGATGCCTCAAGTTTAAGTAGAGGCATTATATTTATGAAATCCTCACAGAACGATGAGCCTGTCAAACCCTGCCCAGCTGATTCAATTCATATTCCCAGGAGTAAGGGATCTCATGATGGTCTAGGTTTCAGAAAAGAGAAGAGTAATCTAGCTACTACTCATCAACCTCGAAGGATCGTAGAGTCCAATAAAATCAACTCTGCGAACCAACCGGGAAGATACAGTAGAAGTAAGATACACTCCTCACAAATAATGAAACAAGAGAACACATGGAAAAGGGAATATTAGCCTAGCAGGAGGATGACTAATAACCCACAAAAGTCTAAATGGAGGAAGAACTTTTACACACACACACAAATATGCATCATATCAAATGTTTTGTGTGCTACAGAGTTAGCCACAAGGCTGAAAAGTGTCATTCTAATTCCATGCATGTGAGACCCAAAATCAAGCAAATTTGGGTCCTCAAGGGTACTAACATAGTAGGACCCATGCAAGTATGGGTACCAAAATGAAGGTTTAATATTACCTCAGGAAAAGAGCTCCACAAACACAACCTGGTATCTGGATAGTGGATGTTCAAGACACATGACTGGGAACAAAGCCCTTCTGTTTAACTATATAGAGAAGGAGGGTCCCTCGGTCATCTTTGGAGATAATGGCTCTGGCAAGACAAGAGGCTATGGCTCAGTTGGAAATGGTGCAGTATCCTTTAGCAAAGTGGCCTATGTGGAAGGACTACAACACAATCTTCTAAGCATTAGCCAACTCTACGACAAGGGTCATCAAGTAACATTTCTCAACAATCAATGTCATGTCAAGAGACACGAAGACATCTCTTTGTGAAGCTAACTTAGGAATAAGAGAAGGAAATGTCTACACAGTAAATCTTAGAAAACTGAGCTCAGACGAGACAATATGCTTTCTGGCTAAAGCATCTGAAGAAATGAGCTGGCTATGGCATCAAAGACTGTCTCATCTCAACTTCAAAAGCGTGTCCAAATTAGCTTCAAAAGATCTAGTTGCAGGCCTACCCAAGTTCAATTTCATTAAAGAAAGGCCGTGCAATGCCTGTCAACTTGGAAAATAGACCAGAAGCATATTTAAGAGCAAAACTGTCAATTCAATTGACAAGCCTTTGCAGTTGCTACACATGGATCTTTTTGGGCCAACTCCAACAACGAGCCTTGGAGGAAAAAGATACTCTCTGGTCGTAGTCGATGACTTTACCAGATTTACATGGGTGTTCTTTTTAACCTCAAAAGATGAGACGAGTTCCCAGCTGATTAAGATGTTCAAGCTTGTGATGAACGAGAAAGGAGAGAAAATCAAGGCTATAAGGAGTGATCATGGTAGAGAATTTGACTTCTCAGAAATGGACCAATTCTACACAGACAATGGCATTAGTCACAACTTCTTAGCTCCACGAACTCCTCAACAAAATGGAGTTGCTGAGAGAAAGAACATGACATTAATAGAGGCTGGAAGGACTTTACTAGCAGCAGCTCATCTGCCTGAGTACTTCTGGACAAAAGCGGTCAACACTGCTTGTTATACTCAGAACAGATCACTAATACACTCTACGATTAAGAAGACTCCCAATGAACTGTGGAAAAGAAGAAAACCCAGTGTCAGCTACTTTCATGTCTTCGGTTGTACATGTTACATTCTCAACAATGGAAAGCAATACTTGACAAAGTTTCAACCGAAATCAGACGAAGGAATCTTTCTTGGATATGCCATAGACAGTAAGGCCTACAGAGTGTTCAACAAGAAGACACTGAGTGTTGAAGTCTCGATCCACATCATCTTTGATGAAATAGACTTAGACAAAACAATGCCTCAAGACATTGCGACTAATAGTTCAGACACTACGAACGAGGTCGTCGAGCTCAATACTACGATCGTAGTACCAGACAGTGAAATCGTTGAGCAAGGGAATGAGATCGTAAAGAGGCCTATGCCAGACAACGAGCCTCCACATCAAGAAGAAGAAATAGATCTTGAAGTTCTAAGACAAAAAGGCATAAGAACTAATGTCCCAACAGGAAGCAGATGGGCAAGAGATCACACTCAAGATATAATCATTGGAGATCCGAATGCAAGAGTCAAAACAAGAGCTGCTACTCAAAATGAATGCTTCTATCTAAGCTTCCTATCTCAAATGGAACCGAAGAAGATAGAGGATGCTATGGAAGACTCCAGCTGGATAGAGGCCATGCAGGAAGAACTTAATCAGTTCAAGAGAAATAGAGTATGGAGATTGGTTCCAAGACCAAAGAATCATATATCCTGTAATTGGAACCAAGTGGGTCTTCAGAAATAAGATGGATGAAGATGGGGTGATAACCAGGAATAAGGCTAGACTAGTGGCCAAAGGTTACTCTCAAGAAGAAGGCATTGACTACGATGAGACATTTGCACCTGTTTCCAGACTTGAAGCCATCAGAATATTTCTTGCCTTTGCTGCTCACATGAAATTCAAGGTCTTTCAGATGGATGTCAAGAGTGCATTCTTGAATGGTGAACTTCAAGAAGAAGTATATGTAGAGCAGCCTCCAGGTTTCATCAATCCATCTCTTTCTAATTATGTCTTTAGTTTAGACAAAGCCTTATATGGTCTTAAACAAGCACCTAGAGCATGGTATGAAACAATAACTTAACTTCCTTATTGAAAATGGATTCACTAGAGGTAGAGTAGATACCACACTATTTCTTAGAAAGCACAAAGACAAAGTCCTATTAGTTCAAATATATGTTGATGATATTATTTTTGGATCTACTGATGAAAAGCTATGCAAGAGATTCTCCAAGATTATGTAGAGCAAGTTTGAAATGAGCATGATGGGTGAGCTGAACTACTTCCTTGATCGCAAGTAAAGCGGTGATGAAGGAATCTTCATCAGCCAAGCCAAGTACATTAAAGACTTACTTAAGAAGTATGACATGGAGTCAGCCTCTCCCATGAAAACCCCAATTGCTTCTGCAACCAAGCTTAACAAAGATGAAAAAGGTAAAAGTATTGATATAACTCAATACATAGGTATGATTGGCTCTCTTTTATATCTAACTGCCAGCAGACCAAATATAATGTTTGCAACATGCATTTGTGCTAGATTTCAGGCTAGTCCTAAAGAATCTCATTTATCTACTGTAAAAAGGATTTTTCAGATATCTCAAAGGTACACCCCACTTGGGGCTTTGGTATCCCAAGGAGTCCTCATTTGAGCTAGCAGGATACATAGATGCTAATTTTGCAGGCTGCAAAATTGATAGAAAGAGTACCAGTGGCAACTGTCAATTGCTAGGAAACAGACTTGTGTCCTGGTTTAGCAAGAAGCAAAATTCGAAGATCTCACTTCATTTGCAAAAAGTGAATACATTATCATGAGCGGTTGTTGTGCTCAGATCTTATGGATGAAAAATCAACTAGCAGATTATGGGTTTGAATTTAAATCCATTCCTATTCACTGTGATAACACAAGTGCGATTGCTATAACTCATAATCTTGTCATGCATTCTAGGACTAAGCATATAGAAATAAGGTATCACTTCATTAGGGATCATGTGCAAAATGGAACTATATCTTTACAATGTATCCCTATTGAAAATCAACTTGCTGATGTCTTTACAAAGCCTCTAGATGAATCCAGATTTAACAAATTAATAAGTGAGCTAGGCATGCTTAACTTACAACCATGAAAAATATGCTCTAGTATGTGCTAATCATACAGGTTTAAAGGCTATGTTCGAAATCATAGACATGATAAAAGGAAGTCCACGATCGTAGAACCGAAGTGTCATATAACGACAACGATAGAAGTGAAGACTCAACGATCGCAGTGAAGACTCAACGATCGCGGTGCAAACTCAACGATAGCAGAGCTACATCAAAACCAAAGGAGCACCCAATGATGATCAAGTATCAAACAAAGCAATATCTCTGATAAGTGCCTCAGGAAAAAACCTAACCCTTGATTCATTCAATGAGGTTGGCCCTTCCTGAGCTACCTTAAACCAAGAAGAATGCTAAGTCAAAAGTTCATCACAAGGACTTGGTTAGACTCTACGATTGCTAGTCAGACTCGATGATCACAGTTCAGACTCTACGATTGCTAGTCAGACTCGACGATCACAGTTCAGACTCTACGATTGCAGCTCAGACACGACAACTGCTGTACAAACTCAATGATGGTAGAATGGACTCGACGATTCCAAGGACCATTTTAACGATCATAGTCCTCCCAAAGAACATATTAGCCCAGAAAAAGTCAAGGGTAATTCAGTACAATCCCTCTCTGTCAAATTCGTAGAGCCAAGCAGAATTTGACACCTGTCCCACTAAGGAAAATCGAGGATTGGAAGTTACTTGTACCATTTGAAGGCGCCCTTTTGAAATCAGAAAGTTCAAAAGCTTATCCCTCTCCTTATCTCTGCAAGAAGAAACCCTAAGCTGTCTAGAAAGTTTAGTAAATCACACTTCTTACAAGAAAATCAATGGCGGCTTTCAGTGTTATCTCCAGCTACAGACTCTACTTTGACGAGTTCAAAACAGCTAAACCCCAATTTCACAAAACTTTGTCACTACTGAAGAAGGCAAGTCTCGAAGAAGCTTTGGGTACAGACACATTGATCTACCCAAAGCTGGTAAAAAAATTCTACAATAATGGGATATTTGAAAACAACACCATCACTGCGAAAGTCAGGAACGTTGAAATCAAACTAAGGGCTGAGGACATCAATCTAGCCCTAAGTCTCAAATCCGAAGGGTATCCGTCCATAGATGGCATAGACTTCCATAAGGGGCTCAAAAAGATGCATCACAAGAAATCACCTTCTATCAAAGGATACAAGAAGAAGGAGTTTCCACAAAGGTATGAATTTCTAGCTGATATTGTTGGAAAATGTATATGTTGCAAGAGCTCAGGTCATGACTCTGTGAATGAGGTGCAACTCAAGCTCATAACTGCCATATGTTATGGAATACAACTTAACTATGGGGCTCTATTACTTGAATGGATTGGGAAGTGGTTAATCAGCTCAAAGAAGACGAAGAGTTCTCAGAAGATGCTCTATGGACGATTCATAAGCATTATCCTACAGGCTGCTCTTGGTGACTTAATTGAGGACGATGAAGGTGAAGCCATCAATCCAAATCATCGAATGACCCAACAACTATTTGAGAATTGGAAAAGGAATCCAGCTAAAAATGTGAGGATGATGTCTGAATCCAGTGGAAGAACTGGTGAAATAAAAAAATCAGGAGTGCCAGGAAACATGTCAGTTGTCAAAGAAACTGAAGAAGAAGAAGAAGCTAACCAGGAAGAACCCATTGCTTTAATCAGAAAAAGCAAGGGGAAAAGGAAGCTGAAAGCCAGAACTACAGAAGAACCCCAAGGATCCACTACCGATAAGCTCGTAGAGTCCTCAGACATTAAGACTTTAAGGATCCTAAGAAGGAAGCAACAGCAGGCTGAGGCAGAAGAAGATAGAGCAACCATATCTCAGCTACAGAAGAAGAATAAAATCAGCCACAAGACCAAAAGGCCATCAATCTCTTCAATCGTAGAGTCTCTGCCGATCGTAGAGACCAGACCAAACAAGGAAATAGCTGCAACAAACACTTTGGCTGATCAGAAGGAAAAAACTAAAGAAAGTCCTGAGGCTGTGGCTCAGCGTAAAAAAATAAGAAGAAAACTGGTTAAGAAGTATATCCTTGTTAATGAAGGAGTACTCAAAAAGGAAGACAAAGAGCTGGCTGCTGAACAGGAACTGTCCAAAGAAAGTCAAATGGACAGAACTCAAGCTAAGGGGGAGACACCTGAAATTTTAATCATAGAGAACATGCCAGCTGAGGGGGAGATGACTGAAGAAAATGCTCCAGCTGAGGGGGAGCTGCTAATCGTCTAAGAGGATGATCACACTGAGGAGGAGGCTCATAATATCCCCATGACAGAAGAAGAGGTTTCTACAGACAAAGAAGGAGAACCAGTACAAGAACATCATGAGGCCATTGATATAATGGAATTCTCAAACGAGAACAGAGAAGCGGATGAAGACGACGAGGTCGAGATCATAGCAGTAGGCATAGATGGGTACAGAAAAGCTAACTATGAGCAACTGTTCTCCTATCTACCCATGATGCCTTTCCACCAAGCTCAAATTTTAAACTCCTAGAATCACATGTTTTGGAGCTTCAAAGAGTATTCGGCCATCTCAGTGTTAGCTAATGGATTTCCAGGAAGATTAAATTTTGCCAAGAAACTTCTCACCAACAACTCTTCCTCAAAGAACAAACCTGAAGTACTATCTGTCCCAACCCTTTTCAGAATTAATCACTTGCCATCATCCTCGTTCAATCAATTTTATGAATTCCCACAATGGTTGGAAGTAATTCTTCATCCACTAAATCAATTTCCAGTTGCAGAATCCCAAAATTCTGTAACTGAGGAACCAAATGCGACCAACTTCATAATGCTCTCACATCCCATCAACTCTACGATTACAGACTCTAACCCTAGTAAAGAGTCCCAAGTCCAAATCGTAGAGCCACCTACTACATACACACAAACAAAGGCCCCTCCATCAGATATCCCCTCCTCATCCAGCAACGAATACTTCAATCTTGATCTTGCCCTCTACTCTTTGCAAGATCAATTCAAAGGCACATCAACTCCCTCCTCAAAATTTTCCCAAATTGAATGAAATTCTTTTAGAGTTGTCCACAAAGGCTGATCTGTCAGTAATGTCTGCGAAAGTGGTCAAGGAACTCGATGAGAGCCTTGAGGATCACACTGCACTTATTTAGCTAAGATTAACATCAATGATTAATGCTGCAAATAATCTTCCAAGCTCCCTAAGCTCTGAGCTCTCTAAAATGCTTAAGGAGATCATCAAAGAAATGTTTCAAAGCATAAAAGACAGAGATGACATCCACTTTCTCGCAGCTAAAAGACATAGGGATGCTGTCTTGATCTTACAAAAGACTCAAGAATCTCAGAACGAGCTAATGATAAAGAGTATCACAAGTCTCCAAACTACAGTTAAGGAATTTCAAGACTTCTCCATGGGTCAAATACAGCAGACTGAAACTGTCCTAAACATTCTTCAACGATGTGAAACTCGTTCTGATGCTTTGATCCAAGAGAATCGCGAGGACATTGCCCAAACTAAGAGTCAACTCAATGAGCTTGTCCAAGGAGTCACTCGCCTCTCCGAAGACATTCAAACCCTTGATGCTGACATAAAGGTGGGAGAATAAAGGGAAAGGAGATCAGGGAGGCAAGGGCAGAGGCAGAGGTCAATTCCAAACTCAAGCTTCGAGGAACCCTCCTGCAAGGCAAATCACCCAGCAGACTCCACGATCTAGCCATCAGGCCCAATGAGTTAATCAACAGGAAGTTTTAATGGCTCAACCATTAAGGAGTCTAGGGCCAACTACCAGCTCTCATGAGGTAACAACTACAGGCCTAAGAATGCCAATTGGAGATCCTGGATTCATGAATAGGCATGATCATAATCCTAGACTAAACCCAAGTGAGCTGGAAGATTTGGCCAGAAGAGATGAAGCAAGCAGAAAGAGGAGAGCTGAGGAATATGCAAATCCTCCAAGAAGCAAAAGGCCGAAGAAATAGAGATAAATTGAATTTTAAGTTGTATTGATGTAGTCAAACTTAAATGTAATATCTGTCTTCATACATCAATAAATTCATGCTTATTCTCTAGAAATTTCAGCTACTCACTGAAATACTAAGTCATGTTTACTTTGCTGCAACTGCATACAAAATTTAATAATCATCTCCTTGGTTATGTCAACATCAAATAGGGGGAGATTGTTGGAAGAATTCATATTGTGATTTGATGTTTAATATAAATGCTCATGATTATGTGTAAAGTCCTTCTAGGAATATATGTACAAGAACTTAGTGATAGATCAAAATTGTTAGGTTGATCTTAGCTTTTAATGTTCACTTGTATAGAGAAAGAGATCAAATATGTTAGGTTGATCTTGTAACGCCCCAGAAAATTTAGATTTTTGAGGATTAAATTTTTTATTTTTATTATGTGGATTAAAATGAATTTAATTAATTAATTATGGGAGTAAGCTATTTAAAGGTCGTTATATGACCTAGACATAGCGGAATGTCGTAGTATTTTGATTACGTGGTAGAATTAAAGTGTTTGAATCTCCAAGACGAAAATAAAATCTTTCCGAGAAATTTTCTGAAAAACACTATTCACGCATTTCTGCTCGGGAATTATTTTTAAATTTCTGAGAAATATGTAATGATAGAATATCGAGGTGAGATGGAATATCCAATAATATTTTAGTTACGGCAAACGTAATTTTTTGCCTGCAGACTTAAAAACCTAACGGTTAGGGAAAGTGAATTCCGAGAAGGAATTTAAATGCGATTAATGAATTAAAGAAATGATTGTATTATATGTAAGTATTGTACGAGGTAATGAATACGAGTATAATACGAGGTGTTATACGAGTATGAATGAATGATGGTATGTCGTATGTGAATAAGTATACGAGTTAGAATACGAGATTAATACGTGAATTATACGTTCTAAGGCTTTAAGCCATATGTATTGAATTTGTAGAATTGTGTAAGAAATTGTAAAGTCCAATAAGAATTGTTAAGGCCCAAGTGTAGAGATGTGTAAGCCCAATGCAAGATAATGTTAAAGCCCAAAGTGATGTAAGGAGCAAGCCCAATGTATAAGTTAAGATTAGTTAAGCTAAAAGCCCAAAGTAAGAACCAATGGGTTATTGGATGGTTTATACCCATGGGGCAACCCATGGATGACCCAAAGTGGTGGCTAAGTAAAGTACTTGGTGGCTAAGCAATGGATAAGTTATGTAATTACCAAGTAGATTTAAGTGTTAAGCAAAGAGTAAGTTAAGTAACTTAAAGGCTAAGCAAAGTGCTTATGTGTGATAAGTAAAGTGCTAATGTGTGATGAGTAAGTAAAGTGCTTATGTGTGGCAACCAAGTTAACTTAAAGGCTAAGTGTTGTGGTGGTCAAGCAAAGTGTGTGGAGGCCAAGTTAACTTAGTGCTTAAGCTTGGAATAGTAAGGAGGTGATTAAGGAGGTAGAGGGGATTAATGACCATTATACCCTAACCTAGCAAGTCCTATAAATAACAAGCTTGGATTTCATTATTCCTTGTTAAATTTTCATCCAACAACTTCTATTAGAGAGCAACTTATTGGTTAGAGGGAATAAGCACTTGTAAGTTAAACTTTTATAGTGATATTTTCAAGAAGCAAGAAGAAAAACAAAGCTTAGTCAAGTGATTATCAAGGGTAAGAACTTTAACCATGAATTTCTTTCTATTCCATTGTTAGAGAGGTGGGTAGTGGTAGAACATGCATGCTAAGGAATGATAGGAATGATTAATCAATGGACTTAAGCCGTATAAGTCATGGATAAGCTATTCGCAATCATATAAGTTATGAAACAAGGAAGAACTTGTAGGAACTTGTTTATGTTGAAATAATAAGGTTGTTTGATAATAAGAAGCAAGAATGATGGTTAAAAGGATTTAGACCATGTTAAGTCATGTGAAGTAAAATCATAAGTAGTTATACTTTTATAAGTTATAGACTAATGAAGAACAAGTAAGAACTTATCATGTAAATAAGTTAATGAGGTATGTATGCCAAGATGCTAATATGATGGTTAGAATCCATTTAGAACAATGATCAAATCGTTAGTAAAGAAGTTATGCCGAAATTCACACGATTAGACGATAATCGTCGAATTCGTGAAAACCTCAGAATGGGAGTCGAATTTTGATATTGAGATTGGAAACATTAGTTTTCAATGGAGACAAGTCATATTTGGCATTATAGAGTTGCGGACTCAAAATTGACCGAATTCCGACTTAGAACGAAGAAACGAGCGTTGAACGTTCACAAACGTTTATCGTTTTCGTTAAAAATGAACTAATAGGTGAAATTTTAGTAAAAGAAGTCAAATAGATAAAATTCTTGCATGAACGCATAGATTATGAAATTTGTGAACCGTAGGCTTTTGAACGGACCAATTCGGACTTAAAACGAAGAAGTTATGCGTCTGGGAAGTTCGTAAAATTTTCAAATCTGCAAAATTTTCTGAGGCACAGAGTCCGCGCCGCGGCGCGACTCATAGCTTTAAAGCCCGCGCTGTAGTGCAAGGCTGGAACTAAGCATACTGCTAACTCACGCCGCGATGCGAGATGCAGAGTTAATGGTGGCACCGCGGCGCCAGTCCTAGGGTTTTGACAGACATGAATGTTTACAAGTATAGAATGAAAGATAACTCGTAGATAATGAACTAAGGTGTTAATATAACATTGTTAAGGCATTGTTAGACACTTAAATGTATGATGATTAAAGGTTAATAATCAATTGAAGGTGAACGTAATGAGAGGAACGTAATGTGCTAAGCCGACTGTAGAAATTTGTTGACCAAGTCGATTATGAATCCAATGGTTTGCAATACCAGTATGGATTATGTAATTACTTAATGAATAATGATAAGACCTTTCCTAAATCACTATTATAGTGATGACTTTAAGAATTTAATGTTGTTTAATGAGTAATTAAACGACGAACATAAAGTATAAGGAACGTGAACCGTATTCAATAATGATAAGAACTATAACGTTAAGAGTTACAACTAAAGGTTGTTAAGTAATACGTAAACGTAAACAGTATGCAATAAAGTGTACTTAACTAACGACGATCGAGTTTCGATTAATAATGTAAGGATGTTAGTAAGCCGTGAGGAAGGATGATTAACTCGAAACGAGTTAGATTAATGAAATAAATCTACATAAGACATAAAAGAGAAAGAAGTTGGTAAGAATAATGTAAAAGATAACGATAAGCCAGAACCAATAATAACAATCTAAGTCAGGATTTAGATTGAGATGAAGGTTAAGATTCATTAGGAATCATGTATATTCATTCATGACCTAATGTGGTATGTTATGTGGTTATGTATTGTAGAGACCGTAAAGACTGAAAGGAAAAGTTATTACATCAGAAAGCGCATCGAAGGCAAGTTTTTCTTAAAACGCATCTCAACTTTTGTGTTAGTCAAGTTTTACGTGATTCATGTTATGAGATGCATGAACTATTTTACTAAAGGGTCAATGCCGCTTTTATCTCTCATTAGACTAATCTTGAAGAGTTGATTGATTTATTTACAAGTCTTTCAAATATAGAATTGTTAACGCTTATCCTACGCCAATTGTTTGGTACGGATTCAAGGTAAGTTCGAGTTTGAATAAACAAATGTATTTTCATCGATTATTCGATGGGCACGCGAGGTTGCCAAAACTTAAACGCATACACGTTTAATGAATGTAGTGTTGATCAACATAGAGTACTATGGGTCGATCACCCGAAGTGCTCAGAAGCTACGCCTGGGACTTACGGACTTAGTGCCGGGTTGTCCTTTTCAAAGAAATTATGAAATGCTCATGGTCTTGAGCCAGAATTGATGTTTTACTGAATATTATTATTGTAAAATGTTTTGAAGGAAAAGAATGCTATTTTAAATTATTGATAGTACTTCATAACTATTATCCAGTTATTGAAGATATACGATTCCTATGATTCAAGCATGTTATTTAAAAGAAATTGTTGTACTTGCTGAGCTTGTTATGCTCACTCTTGCTTGAACCATATGAATGCAGCTAGGACCAAACTAATCCGAGGGATCTGACAAGGATAGAGGCAAGACGAAGCTGAACGATTAGTTTACCTTGAAATAAACTAGTAAGTTGTATATATTATAGAACGATGAATAAAGAATGTAATGGTTTTAGAACCTGGGAACGGGATGTAATATTATTAATGTAATAAGAATGTCGTTGATTCACACATTTTGATGTCGTTTCAATAGAATGAATGTACAGTTATGAGTACCATGTAGCACTATCTATCGGGTTAGAAGATACCCGGATTTGGGGGCGTCACAGATCTATGGCTAGAAAGAAATAGAAAGGCCTTGAAGAGAATCGTAGTCTATCCGGTTGATCAACAAAATGCAGAAGCTAAGGCAGGATCGTAGTGCTGAGATGATCGTTGTATATTTGCCTTGAAGGGCCTCTCCAGTAATCGTAGAGTGGTCCAGACGTTTGTCGAAGCTAACTCTGAGATCGTAGTGTGCTCTCGGAAGCATAGAGACTGCAAAACGAGCAAGTGAAGATCGTAGTATGCAAAACTATTGAAAGAAATCGTAGTGTTCTATTTAGACCAAGTACAAATATGACAAGACACCACAATATGTATCGTAGAGTATCATCTGTCTTGTGTCAGAAGCGTCGAGCCCTATCCCTTATTTGGAAACAAATTCCAACAAATGTGGAATGGGTTTTGAACGTTGAAGATCTCATCAATTGTGACAACCCGAATTTTTATAAGTTATTAAAATAAAAATTTAATAATTGAAATTCTTATTACGATATGATTAATGTAACAATCCAGAATTTTAATTGTAATTATGAATATTTATTGAATTATATAAATATTTAATGGATGTGTTTATTGTTGAATAAATATTTGTTTAATTTGATTTGATTTGATTTGGTTAATTATTTGTTTAATAATAATTAATGGGTTAAGAAAATTAATTATTATGAGATAATATTCAAATTTAATAATTAAGTTAGAGAATTTATAATGATTAAATGAATTATTATATTATTCAATAAATTGTTATTAGAATCAATTAAATTAAGTATGAAAACTTAATTAAATAAAGTGTGATAAATAACTATATTATAAAGGAGTTATTAAAATAAATTAAAGGAGTTTAAATTTAGTTTTGTCAAACAAGGCTTAAATATATCAATTCATTAAAATTTAAAGGGTTTTGCCAAACAAAGCCCTATGACTTTTGGATTTTTGAAATTTAAATTATTTATAAAATAAACTAAATAAATAATTTATATATTTATAAGTTATACGTTTGATAACTGATAGTAATTATTAGGTTTATAATGACCATATACGTTTCTTTGATGTTGGCTTATTTTTAGAGTACGCATAAGTTATCAGTTGGATTTTTAGTTTACACCTAAGCCTAAGTAAGAAAAGAGAGAGTCTGAAAGAGAGAAGTAAGAGAAAGACAAGTCTTTGAATTCTTCAAGCTATTCTCAGTGATTTACAAGTGTCGTCTGAACAAATTAAAGGTATGTTTTATAAACCTTATCATATATGTTTTACATTATATAGTTTCTGTGAATTGTATGTCTCTGTGTTCTTAAAGTTCACAGTAGGATAAGTTTTTACCAAAATTATCTGTAAACCATGTTCTAGAATTGGTTATGATATTACGTGTTTTTGTTGTTATAATTATTATAACTAGCATGTATATATATGTATGTATGAGTTGTATGCTAAATTATGTATACTAGAAAGGAAACTATTTTACAGTATGTATATATATATATATATGTATGCATGAACGGTGATTGTTAAGTTTGTAAGATAACAAAATTAGTGTATGCTAATTGCGAAATTTAACGCCATGTATGTCAATTGGATAGGAATTTCAGAAAAATCGTAGTTTAAATAATCAAATTGGTTGTTATACGGACTTACAATGTTCACTGTGTCAAGAAATATCAAAAATGGAGTTTTTGGTTTAAAAATATGCTATTTTAGTATTTAATTTTTCTAGAATTATGGTTTAAGTTGTGTTAGTTTAGTATTTGTATGCTTGGTGAAGTTTATGTGTAATTTGTATAAGTTATACATGTTAATTGGTGTTAGAAATTAAGACACAGTAGCTTGGTTTTGTTTTTGGTTTTGGGTGTTCTGTAATTCGGAGCCCCAGCGCCAAATTTAGCGCTCCAGTGCCAAATTTCACGCCTCAGCGCCAAAAAGAGGCCAGAAGTTCGCGCCCCAGCACTGGAATTGGCACCCCAGCGCCATTGTCTCGCGCCCCAGCACTGGAAAAGTGGTTTGGGTCGGACAGTTTTGACCTCCTGTAGTAAAATGGCCATAACGTTTTCATACGAACTCCGATTGAGGTGATTCAAGATTATCCGGAACGAGGACGAATATACCTACAACTTTCATTCTTTAAGTTTTTCAATTTGAGGTCTGGAACAGGGGTCAAAATGGTTATTTTTGGGACTGATATGTATTAGGAGGCAATCGGAGGGCGTCGGGAATGCACATATGCAAATGTAGTGCTCCTGACGATAAAAGATGTTGTCCTAAGTTATAAAATATGAATATTAGTAAATATAATGATGCTTAACATTAATAAATGATGTATTAGATAAGTTGTATAAGCATACTAAGTACACACAAGAGAGACAAATCCAAGGCGTGTAATGAAACGTCGAAACGCTGCGTGCAAGTGTTAATGAACTTAAAAAGTGTTTCCATTCAATTGAAATGAATATTATAAGATATGGAATGGATTTAATATAAACCAATAAGTAGTCCTAGCAAGACTTAAACACTTAAATGAACTTCGAGTACGAAATATAGTGAGATATAAGTCGAAAGTTAACACAATCAAATTGAACATTGTGTATCTATGATAGGAAGATTTATAGGATGTAGAATAAAGTTTACATTACAACTATTATGCATTGCTATGTGACTAATAGTTGATGTGAATGATTATATAATTGTGTAGGGCACGTGAAGTGCAGATATCTGTAAGCTGTTAAATTGTTATTGGTAAACAACGATCAAGGCAAGTTTTTCAGTTCCTATTTGCTATGTGAATTTGATTATTTTAAATCTTTATTGCAAAGAGCATGATGTGTTATATATATGTTAAAAGTATGAAATGTTAAAGTCAGATGTGATACTTGAAGATTTATACACTTTGGTTCTGTTATTATTATTTAAAGCATGTTTAAGGTTCCGAATAATGTATTAATGTTGAATTGTAATATCGTTTTATGATTTAAACTATTGTAGTATTAAAATGTTTCTGAGATATTTAGATGTAAAGGTTGAAGGTTTTGGGAACGAGGATAGTTTGTAATAGAAAATTTTAATTATTTCGCAAATTTCAATGGTTGTATTATCGTTTAATGATGTAAAATTAGAGGTTGAATGTATTATTAGCGACTGAAGTCAAAAATTAAATTGTATGAATTTTGGGGTCGTTCTAGTTGGTATCAAAGCTGATAGGTTAGAAACCTTAGGTAAGAGTACCTTAGGCTATAACCTTAAAGAAGAGAGGTTAAGATAATGAACGAATAAGCTCAAGTAGAGTTTGAATAATAAGAAGTAATTTAAGATTTTTTTAAAGAAAGGACTAAAACATGCGTGAGAGGATTCAAAGAAGAATCTTACTGAGTTATAAGGAGTATGAATGTGGGGTTACCCAACTCCAATAATAAGAATGTAAGCTGATAATAAATAGACAATGTCTGTAAGAAGAGAATGATAAAGAAGTTAAGAATCAAAAAGTTATATTCAAGTATGGTAAAATTGTACTCTTAAATAGTTGCTGTGTGGTATCTGGGCTAAACGATTCCTTCATAGAGCGGAGGTATATACGAACTAGCAACTCGGAACCTAGTTTGTTGGTTATTTGTGGGAAACCACTCAGCGTACCATATTAAAACTGTTAGAGACTCGATATGTACCAAGTATAGAAAGTGGATACGTATGAGGAAAATGTGGAACTCGAATGAATTGTTGAGCAATATAAATGAAGTTAGAAATCCTTAAAGGAAGAATTGTTTATAAACAAGAGAATTCAAAGAAGAATCTTGAAGAAATATAAAGATAAGATATGGGGGTTGCCTAACTCCAATAGCCAAGATAACGAATAATGATGAATAGACAAAGCCTGTAAGATTAAAAGCATAAACGAAATCGTAAATGATGAAAAAGGAAATAAAGATGATCGTAAAACAAAACGATAATGAGTTAAGAAAAGAATTTTAAGAGAGATGATTATAGAATAGGATCACGACGTGATCTGTTTAAGTTATAAAAGAAAGATGGTCTGTAATGTTTGAATAATTATAGCTTGATGCTATGAAGGTAATGTACTATGATATAGTACAAGATAACTCACGAGGAGTTATAGATGACGTGGTACGAAAAATTTGTATCGAGCAAAGAGCAAGTTAAGAGTAAGATAGAGTTAGGTGAGATTTCAATTGAGGACTCATGTGATGGCTGAGTTGTACATACCTTTGTATGGGAGAGGGTTTTGTGCTTGCACTCAATTTATTACATTGATAATCATTGGAATGTTGGTGTTGCGCTATCAATGTATATGTGGCGAAAAGGTGATTCTTTTCTCATGTGTATATTTGATAGTTAGAAACTATTAAGATTACTCAAATATTATTAGGATTAGGTGCGGTTCTTAAAACTAATGCATATGGTAAGTTCGTGACTCATAATAATATGGTATGTTTTGAACCCCTCAGTGAATGGACGCCTATGGTCTGACTAGGATAAGTTCTTAAACTCATACTATTGTGGCAAGTTCCTGAACTTCCAATGTGCGATAAGTTTGATGAACTGGGGTATAATTAAGTGTGAATGGAGTATTGAGGATGATAGGAATAGATAGACCTATTAAGAAATGGATCATTATAGAAAGTGGAGTTGATGGAAAAAATTAGGTATTCCAAATCTTCTAGCTTTGCTAGATTTTCGAAATTTATTGACTTCGTGTCGATGGTTATACTTTTGATTTTTGGAAAAAAAATGTGTTGGGTCACATTAATGAACCAAAGAATTTATAAAAACAGTGTTATTATTCGTATGTCTATGCTAATTGCTTTGGCTAGACAAAAATGATTTGAAATATATCAAAATATATATTTTATTTATATATCATCAATGCATCATAGAACCTGGTGCAGAGATGATAAAAATGATGGAGTCATCAATGCAGTATTACTTAGTGTTGGATGTGATCTAAGGATCGTCAGCCCACTATGGTATGATGTAGTATGATAAAATCACCAAATGACGGAATCCTCAAACGGACTGTAAATGCAGTGCGGTATCATGACGTCATAAAAAGATTTTTGAGATTTCTTTAAGATATGAGAATATATATGTATATGTATATTTCGATTGATGTTTGAATTGTTGTAGAAGTCTATGCTATTTGATTCAGCTAGACGATTATTGAAAGATGTTCATGAAATTCAAGCGTTTATTGAAAAGTTATGTCAAACCAAATTATTTTGGTGCGGATTCAGATGTTGAAAAGCTGAGGTAAACAACCCTATAAGGGGACATGTTTTCGGGGACAATGTTTCCGAGCGTAACGTATATAGTCGTTACAAACACTATGTTACGGCCCAACGTAGTGGTACAATAGGCTGACCACCTAGTGTACGTGTGGAGGGTGTTTTCAGTCTTTGTGATTGATAAACACTCTGGTTTGCAGTGTGAAGGATTGAGTTGAAGCACTAGTAAACCGAGAATAGAGTTCACGGTCTTGTGACCTCTCAGCATGATTTGGAATCTTTTAAATTCTTGTTATTCATATCGCTTCCCAATTATTGAGCAATTATGGAAGATTCTTATTATTCTGAAAGGTGAAAGTGGAAAGGATGAGAAAATTAAGCAAAACATAATAATTTCAAGAAAGAATTGAAACTCCAGAAAGAAGAGAAATGTGAAATTCTTAGAAGAGGAAGAGGTGAGGAATATGATGATCTTAGAAAGATCATTAGAGAAAGAATTTGGTTGTAGAACCCAATGAATGAATAAAATATTAACGTAAAATCTATTTTGATAGATTGAATGAATAAAGATTAATAGATAAAATTCCGAGGATGAAATTCTTAGAAGAATGGGTGAATGTAATATCCCGAGTGTTTATGATAACGATCCTTAACAAAGGAAATGAATGGGTTAAAGAGTATATAATACTCAAAATATAATTGAGTACAAATGAAAGTTATGAAATAAAACCTAGAATTTGTTGAAGTAATGAATGTAGTAGAAAATATAAAATCTATATTAATGTAATGTGTTGAAAATATTCAACGATAAATTTTTGAAAAGAGATTTGGTGAAAACCTAGTAAGGGAGGTTTCGTTGATTCCGAGGACGGAATCCTTATAAGGAGGGAAGGATGTGACAACCCGAATTTTCATAAGTTATTAAAATAAGAATTTAATAATTGAAATTCTTATTACGATATGATTAATGTAACAATCCAGAATTTTAATTGTAATTATGAATATTTATTGAATTATATAAATATTTAATGGATGTGTTTATTGTTGAATAAATATTTGTTTATTTTGATTTGATTTGATTTAGTTAATTATTTGTTTAATAAATAATTAATGGGTTAAGGAAATTAATTGTTATGAGATAATATTCTAATTTAATAATTAAGTTAGAGAATTTATAATGATTAAATGAATTATTATATTATTCAATAAATTGTTATTAGAATTAATTAAATGAAGTATGAAAACTTAATTAAATAAAGTGTGATAAATAACTATATTATAAAGAAGTTATTAAAATTAATTAAAGGAGTTTAAATTTAGTTTTGGCAAATAAGGTTTAAATATATTAATTCATTAAAATTTAAAGGGTTTTGCCAAACAAAGCCCTATGGCTTTTGGATTTTTGAAATTTAAATTATTTATAAAATAAACTAAATAAATAATTTATATATTTATAAGTTATACGTTTGATAACTGATAGTAATTATTAGGTTTATAATGACCACATACGTTTCTTTGACGTTGGCTTATTTTTAGAGTACGCATAAGTTATCAGTTGGATTTTTAGTTTACACCTAAGCCTAAGTAAGAAAAGAGAGAGTCTGAAAGAGAGAAGTAAGAGAAAGACAAGTCATTGAATTATTCAAGCTATTCTCAGTGATTTACAAGTGTCGTCTGAACAAATTAAAGGTATGTTTTATAAACCTTATCATATATGTTTTACATTATATAGTTTCTGTGAATTGTATGTCTCTGTGTTCTTAAAGTTCACAGTAGGATAAGTTTTTACCAAAATTATCTGTAAACCATGTTCTAGAATTGGTTATAATATTACGTGTTTTTGTTGTTATAATTATTATAACTAGCATGTATATATATATGTATGTATGAGTTGTATGCTAAATTATGTATACTAGAAAGGAAGTTATTTTACAATATATATATATATATATATATATATATATATATATATATATATATATATATATATACGCATGAACATGATTGTTATGTTTGTAAGATAACAAAATTAGTGTATGCTAATTGTGAAATTTAACGCCATGTATGTCAATTAGATAGGAATTTCAGAAAAATCGTAGTTTAAATAATCAAATTGGTTGTTATACGGACTTACACTGTTCGCTGTGTCAAGAAATATCAAAAATGGAGTTTTTGGTTTTAAAATATGCTATTTTAGTATTTAATTTTTCTAGAATTATGGTTTAAGTTGTGTTAATATAGTATTTGTATGCTTGGTGAAGTTTATGTGTAATTTGCATAAGTTATACATGTTAATTGGTGTTAGAAATTAAGACACAGTAGCTTGGTTTTGTTTTTAGTTTTGGGTGTTCTGTAATTCGGAGCCCCAGCGCCAAATTTTGTGCCTCAGCGCCAAAAATAGGCCAGAAGTTCGCGCCCTTGTAGCTGAATTGCCTTTTGACGTTACACTGTCTCGCGCCTTGGTTATTTGGAAAAGTGGTGCTGGTGGACAGCTTTTGACCTCCTGTAGTAAAATGGCCATAACGTTTTCATACGAACTCCGATTGAGGTGATTCAAGATGATCCGGAACGAGGACGAATAGACCTACAAATTTCATTCTTTAAGTTTATCAATTTGACATTGGGAACAGGGGTCAAAATGGTTATTTTTGGGACTGATATGTATTAGGAGGCAATCGGAGGGCGTCGGGAATGCACATATGCAAATGTAGTGCTCCTGACGATAAAAGATGTTGTCCTAAGTTATAAAATATGAATATTAGTAAATATAATGATGCTTAACATTAATAAATGATGTATTAGATAAGTTGTATAAGCATACTAAGTACACACAAGAGAGACGAATCGGTCGTGTGACGAATGAACGTCGAAACGCCGTGCCAAGTGTTAATGAACTTAAAAAGTGATTCCATTCAATTGAAATGAATATTATAAGATATGGAATGGATTTAATATAAAACCAATAAGTAGTCCTAGCAAGACTTAAACACTTAAATAAACTTTGTGTACGAAATATAGTGAGATATAAGTCGAAAGTTAACACAATCAAATTGAACATTGTGTATCTATGATTGGACGATTTATAAGATGTAGATTAAAGTTTACATTACAACTATTATGCGTTGCTATGTGACTAATAGTTGATGTGAATGATTATATAATTGTGTAGGGCACGTGAAGCGCAGATATCTGTAAGCTGTTAAATTGTTATTGGTAAACAACGATCAAGGCAAGTCTTTCAGTTTCTATTTGCTATATGAATTTGATTATTTTAGATCTTTATTGCAAAGAGCATGATGTGTTATATATATGTTAAAAGTATGAAATGTTAAAGTCAATTTATGACTATGTTGATTGATTAAAGCATGCTGATTGAGTAAGGAACTCAATCTTTATACTTGTTATATGAATTATAGCATGCATGTTATGTTAGTCCGATATTTATGAGATATATGTTGAGCATGTTATTATGTGCTACGTGATGCATGAAAACTGTTAGATTTTGCTGGGCTGTCGAGCTCAACCTTGCAAATAACCACTTTTACAGGTTCAAGATTCAAGGTAATGTTATGTCTTACTTGAAAGATATGAGTCAGATGTGATACTTGAAGATTTATACACTTTGGTTCTGTTATTATTATTTGAAGCATGTTTAAGGTTCCAAATAATGTATGTTGAATTGTAATATCGTTTTGCAATGTAAGCTATTGTAGTATTAAAATGTTTCTGAGATATTTAGATGTAAAGGTTGAAGGTTTTGGGAACGAGGATAGTTTGTAATAGAAAATTTTAATTATTCCACAAATTTCAATGGTTGTATTATCGTTTAATGATGTAAAATTAGAGGTTGAATGTATTATTAGCGATCGAAGCCGAGAATTTAATTGTATGAATTTTGGGGTCGTTACATCAGTCCCAATGGTACAAAAGATATCCTTAGTATTGATCAAAAGAAACGTATTCAAGAAGCTAAGAAAAGGAACATTGTGCAGAAGAAAACACCTTTTCAGGTGTTAGGTGAGAAAGCAGTCTGCTGTGTCAGTGGGTCAGATTATAATTCAAAAGATGTGCAGAAAAGTCTCCATCAAAGCTCAGAAATGTCAAACGCATTTAATGGCTCATCAGATGACTTCAACGGATAGATTTAAAGAGATTACATATATACAGAACAAAGACAGATGAGAAAGTAAGCAAGCATTTGAACAAAAACGTATAAGGACACTCAACGCTTAACTCTATGATCTGAGAAAAAGTGAAAGCTTGCTCAGCTACTCAGTTCTTTCAAACAAGTGCTTAATAGTAACTGAGTAGCACCAATCACGATCTCAACAAACAACCTATCAATTAAAGTGAGAGTTCCAAGTCTGAAGGACTTGAAGAGTTATAAGTGAACTGTGAAGAACCAAGTCTGCTGGACTTGAAGAGTTCAAGAGTGAACTAAGAAGTGCCTAGACTGCTGGTCTAGAAGGAATCTGTGAGATTCAAGAAGTGTAATAGACATCCTTAGTGTATTTCCCACTCAAGGAGTAGAAGAGTGGATTAGGAGCTTTAAGTGCTCTGAACCACTTAAAACTACTGTGTCCATTATAACTGCTATAACTGCTATAACTGTCATAACTGCCTCACTCTCATTATTTTAAGATACCTAAAAGAAGGTTTGTCATATATTCATTCCGCTGTGCATTAATCACAATCATACTAACTAGTTTATAAGAAAAGTTTTTAATTATCTATTCAACCCCACCCTTCTAGATATCTATTGTGCCTCCGGGAACTAACAACATGCATGGTGGACATTGTAGCCTTTATTATATCATGATCTTGATTAGCCTTAATTCATTGAAATACCAAGCAAAAACCATAACATACCAAGAATAAGTGTAGGTTCACTATAAAAACATGCGAGACCCTTTAAAATGCTAATATGCTAAGTGTTGTTATCATAAGACTGACCAAGGAAATGCAAGGGTCAACTTTGGTCTGGCTAAGGGACAGCACAGCTATGCCATCCCTAAGCCTAGCTAGGGCATAGTTGTGTCATCCTGCAGTCATTTCTGTATTCTATTTGTGGTCTGAAGTTTAAGGCATGTTTATATGGTTACTTTAACTCGTATTATATGACCAGTATACTATCCAATGTGTTAAGAAGCATGCTAAGTGATAGAATTGAATGTTTAATTATAAACTTCCAAATGATAAGTTTAAAAGATGCTTGCGAATTATAAAGCAATGATTAGAAACTATGTTGATGACTTCATGGTGTCTTGTAAACTGATTGGTGTTATAAGTATGTAAAAGTATGTGATGATGTATATGTAGAGTATATGACTAAGTTAGACGTTTATATGTACGTTTAAACTTATATATCATGTATGAGCATATGTAACTAATCAATATCCTATACGCGTAACTATATTATGTTAGGATTCGAAAGAGTGTTGATAAGCTATATTTTGGTAAACTACGCTTGAGACAAGTACTCGAACCTTACTCTTTATTGAGCATTATTTGAACTTTTGCTATTATTGATCGTACAAGTAGAACTTTGAAAGTTTGAATACTTTGTAATCTAGAAATGAAATGGTTTACAAACCTTGATTTAACGAAAATTGTTCATATATATACTGTGAAAGAAAACTGTCTAAGCCATTGCTTTGGCTAGACTATTGATGATATTTGACCGAAAGTTATCCAAACCAAATTAACTTGGTGCGGACTCTTATAACTGAGATGAACAACCCTCTTGGTAGGGGAATTATATATTTTCGGGGAACCGACGTGCGCACATGAGAAAGACTAAATGTTATGCATGACATATGGTACTTTAGGCTGATCACCTGTTGTACTCGTTTTGTAGAATTATCAGTAATATCACTGTTAATTCTAGGAGAAGTTCATAGTTCTTAGTGACTGCTCAGTATTCATTACTTTGAAATCTTGAAATTGATTCACCGTTGAATATTATTGATATTTTTTGCCCAAAGCAATTATTGTTGATAATCATCGATACTTCTTGCTATCTTGAACTATCATTATTGATATACCCTGAGAAATTTAAAACTATATTAATTACCCTTTTGCTATATTACTTGTTGGGTAAACTTGTTGCTCATCCTTGCTTTCCATAAAACCTTCAGTTAAGGCAGAACATGGTGAACCCTCTGGCAAGGACAAGGGTAAACAGAAGACTTTAGAGTAGTTATTCCATAATGCTTGAATGTTCTATTATTTGGTTGTAGAAGAACTTATTTATGTTAAGCTATATTTAGTTTAAGTTGTATTGGATTATGTATGAGTTATGTCTAAACGGTGTTTAATTATGATTAAGGTTTGCAAGAGATGTTTAAGTTACGAACCCTTGGGACGAGAATAATTATATTATAACAATGCAATTTATTCTATTATTTCGTTGTGTGAGATGTTGATTTATTGTTAGACTTAGTACGTGACAACCAAATTTGAGACTAGTGTGGTCTGAATTTGGGGGTGTCACAAGTTGGTATCAAAGCTATAGTTATAAATCTTAGGAACGAGAGTCCTTAGATTATAACTTAGGAGAACTTAGAAGATAGAGAGGGATGAATACTCATGTAGAGTTTTCTTAGAGAGTGACTTAGTGTGTTATTAAATATAACTTCATTATATATAATTAACTTATATTTATTTAACATTCTAATGGAATTGTTGTTTATTTGTCTTATGTTGGTGGTTGTAGGATGACTGACATGGGAGGACCTAGCCGAGTGGTAGAGGAGGAGCCACATGACATACACGTGGTATTTGAGGCAACATTGATAGCGGAGCCTATATTAGCAGCTGCCCCTATAGATGACGATGACGAGGAGGAGGAGATGGAACCATTACCCGATGAGTCTGATTCGGAGGAGGAGCCTATAGAGGAGGAGCCTGATCCCACGGAGGACCTCGACGAGGCTACTTTTGAGGATCAGATGTTGGGGGAGTATGAGGAGCAGCTTTTGGAGTTAGGATGCAAAATTGAGGAGTTAGAGGATGAGGCTAGGGAGAGGGAGTCCGAGTTCCAGAAACTGAGGGACGAGGACCATCAGAGAAAATTAGTGATGCAGGAGATGGAGGTGGAGATTTCTCATCGCAAGGAGGCATGGATCCAGATGGGAACTTTGTTTCATCGATCGGTGGCTAGGAATGTAGAGTTGGCAGGAAAGTTGGAAGAAATGGAGTAAAGAGAGTTGAGCGAGAAGACGAAGAAGGAGGCTCTCCATATTTAGTTAGAGATGGAGGTGATGGATAAGATTCACTTCGAGAAGAAGTGGGAGTAAGCCAATGATAGGGCAAATGATCTAGAGGATGAGGTGTGGTGCAAGAGAAGGAAGATGAACAAGATGGGCTATGCTGTGCGCACGACCATGGAGAGATTGATCGATGGGGTGAATCACTACCCGACAGAGTAGGGACAGACCCGACACACCATAAGCCGAGATTTGGTGGTGCACATCACTCCGAAGGAGTACCAGAGCACCGTAGAGCGTGGGATGATAGATTAAGTCTAGGTGTTAGAATTTAGTGATTGTGACAGCCCCAAATCAGGGTCCCAAATCACCACAGATCTGGTACAATCATTCTATAACTATTGCGAAAGATATAAACATAAATTGTTTATACATTAAACCTTATAAACTATTCCCTAAGATCGAGTAACCTTAACTTATACACAATTCATTATTCTATCTGACATACAAAGATATTATCATACTATGCTGTTACAAATTAAGCCACACACATAAACTTAAAGTTGGAACTATCTTTAATCTTTTCTTGTATCCGACGTATTCGCCTTAATCTGCAATGTTTATCATGATATAGCAAGGGTGAGCATGAAGGTTGCCCAACAAGTTTAAATTTATTTAAGGATATATCATGATTGAAAGAATTTGAATAATAAGCTGGCTATAATTTAACAATATAGTTGTGAATTAGCACGAACAAACTTTTGACTGAACAAGTATTGAACATGAACAAATATATCTGGACCGAATGGTAATGAAGGTGATCAGCCTTTCATACCTAACTTATACATGCAATATGTACAGAGTACAGTTATACAATTCTTAGTCATGGAAATCAGCAATGATTAACCATAAGCGTATCTAAATTAAACAACTCTAAGTAGAGTTAAGAAAAACTTTCCTGTCCGGTTGATTACTGTTACGTAATTTAATAAACTTTAAGTGAAGACCTAATATATAAATAATATCGATATACAAATTAGAATAATATCATCACAATATAATACTATTATATATATAATCATAGAATAACCTAAACACATAACACATAACCCTATCAGTCTACAATACACATAAGACTTAGTATCAGGTCAAACTATTTCAGTCTGACTTGAACCCGACGCAAATCTGACATCCCGATGGTCTAGTCAGACTAATCTCGAGTCTAAAATCACTAAGATTCGGTCTAAACTAGTTCACAGATATCTTAGATAATTTATTATCGATCAAAATAATTTTTCATGGAAGCTTGTAATAATTTTCGGATAATTATTATCATTTATCATTATTTTCAATCATTTATATCATTATTTATATAATATAAATACCAATATAATATAAATACCACATTATTCTATTATCATTAATATTTATTTAATATTAAATATTAATGAAATACATGCCAAAATATTATAATATATTTATAATATCTCAAAGTATTTTTAATACCTTAAAATCATATTTATATGATTTTTAAATAGTTAAATTCATTATCCAATAATTACTATTAATATTAAAATATTGATATTTTATGGCAAAATATTAAAAATTATATTTTATAACTCAAAATATTTTTCTAACCCTTAAATCATTTTTATATGATTTGTAAAGCATAAATTCTAATTTTCCATAATTTATTTAATATATTCACTAAATAAATCAATCACCATTATTATAAATTTATTAATGAAATTCATCACAAATATCAAAATTTATCAAAAATAACTTAAAATATTTTCTAACACTATAAAATAATTTTTCATGATTTTTCAAGTATTAAAATTATTTTAAAAATAATTTATTTAATATTATAATTAAATAAATTAAATACCTTTATATTTCAAAAATATTAAATATTTATGAAATATACTTTAAATAATTAAAAACTAATTTTCAGGATTTAAAATAATTTTTCATAATTTATTATGTATTTTTAATAATTTAAAACTACTTTTTTCTAATTATTTATTAAAATAATTAATTTCCGAAAAAATAAGTGTCACTAAAGTATTCTATAAATGCACGTAACTGCCGCTATAGGTGTTCTTGAGCTGTTCTTGAGGAAACCCAGAATTCTTGTCAGTGACTAAGAGGCTTGGTTTGACTATAGATAGATCTGTGATTATAAGGTTTTCTGGACTGCTAATGTTGTTAAACATGTAGTATAAGTGTAATACTATAACTACAATCAAATTTTCTGGCCATTCAATAACAGATCAGAGAGATCTAAGCTTTCCAAATCGTTGTCAGACCCTGTTCTTAAGTTTCTGGGTTTCCCAGAATCGAGGTAGCTACTTTGAGCCTTCAGATCTTTGTTTTCCCAGCTTGGTTTGTGTGATATAATGGTTCGATCGTGCAAAGAACATGACAGAGTCCATTTCTATAACATAAGATCATAACAACAACATAAAACATGACATATAATTGCAGGTCAAAGTAGGGGTCATGGGCTGTTCTTGAGAAATCTGGGTTTCCCAGATTTCGTCCCCAAGCTGGTGGTCAACTCACATTTGACATTAATTATCTTTGATCCTGTAATGGTTTTAGGTGTTATAATGACTTGTATGTGTAGTTCACATACTAGCCTACAATATCCGACCAACAACACTACCAAAAACATAACCCACAAGCAAGATTAAGGCCTGCAAAAAATGCTGTCAGTCAAGATCTAGGTTTCTGGGTTGCCCTGAAACTCAGTCTTCGTGAACGGTCAACCCTCTTTGACCATAAATATCTTGAAATCTGTAAATGGAATAGCTTTGATTCCACTTCCAGATCAAAGACCACATGACAAGCTACAAATTACAACTTTAAAACATCAAAAATCAGTAACACAAAAGAATCTAGAGTCCCTGACATTTGCTTTTCAGACGACTCATAAAGATCCAAGAACAGTTTCTAAAAACTTAATTTTTGTACATTTACATGATATGGATCCATGATTCAACAGCCCAGATCACTATGTGACACCATCTAACACATATTTAACCAACAAACAACAACATTAACTACAATCTTGAAGATCTAAAAATTTTAGCGTTTTTATACCTTTCTAATGCTTGATCTTGAATCTGGTCCTTATAATTTGATCTTTTAAATCTAAAAGCTGATAATTGCTTTATTTCTCACCCACTCTCACTCTCATACATGAATTTTGGAGAGAGAAAAGGTCTTGGCTATTTTGAGAAAGTCAAGTGAACTTTAATCTTTTATATTTCTTGATGCATGTATCTAGTTGGTGCAAGTTGGCTGAAATTGCTGAGATTTGGAAGATATAAGGCACATGCTAAGGCTAGGGTTTGGTGAACAACTCTCCTAAAGTCAAAACCTACACACCAACTTATTAAAAAAATACAACAAGGGTAAAATAGTCTTTTTGCAAACAAATTTAATGGATAAGTTATCATTTGATCAAACCCTTAGGGTTAAAACCTAAGGTTTACAAAAATCACATTTAGGATTTCTAAATTAGGTTTTAAAAATGGAAAAATTAAGATTTTTTTTCAAATTATAATTAGGATTCTTTAATTATACATAGATTTCCCAATCATAATTCAAGTTTGCATATTAGGATTAATATTTCCTAATTAAAATTGCTAATTTCGCAATTAAGTTCACAATTGTACATTAGGGTTTTTGACTGAACACTTAGGGTTTAAATTTTTTTAATTAGGGTTTGCTAATTAATTAAGCTTTACCCTAATTAATATTATAATTAATAGCACTTAAGCCTTATAATTATCCTTTAAGTTCCCAAATTAGGGTTTCAAATTTTCGGAATCTGAATTTAGAGTTTCCAGATCTGGTATTAGGGTTTTCTAATAATCAATTAGGGTTTCAAGTAATTCATTAGGGTTTTCCCAAATAAATTATAATTAATGACGTTTAAACATTATACATAGCATTTAAATTTCCAAACTAGGGTTTTCAATTTTCGAATAAGGGTTTTAAATTCCCGGAACCGAAATTAGGTTTTCAGAACCGATTTCTAGGGTTTCTTATCCATTGCTAGGGTTTTCTAACTGAACGCTGGCGTTCTTAATATATATCTAGGGTTTGACACGGATAAAATTTATCTGGTCAAACCTGAATTTTTAACCACATTACGAACACATAAATGACCATATACACAGAACATATTCACGTATACACTTAATCCTGAATAATTCACCTAAATCCTTCACAAAATTTTGAAATCCTCAAAATTCCTTCCCAAAAATATCAAACGCATACACTTATTTTTTGTCTAGGTTCTAATATTGAACCTTAAATCAATTAATTATGATTTTGAAAAATTTTCTAAATTCTCGGGTTGTCACATTCACCCCTTCTTCTAAGAATTTCGTCCCCAAAATTCACCTTACACCTTACACCTTACACCATACTGCTTACACCATTCATACACATCATTACATGCTACCTAATACACCACTCACAAGAGTACAAATTTTCAAATTTTGCTGAGGAGTCATATACACTATTGTCTATCATTTTCGCAATGGTTTTATGGAAATTCATCCGTAAACCGTCATAACTTATGGACATAGTGGGTGATTAGCCCGTTATACCCTGTACTGGCCAAATACTGATTTTATCTGTTTCTCGTCACTGCCATAGGCACAAAATTTTACCTCGGTCTTATTAGATTCCGCACCAAAACAATTTAGTTTGGGAAATTTCTTTCAATGAACCCTTAGAGTTTTGTAGCTAAACCACGTTGGCAAATTAAAATTTTTGAAAATATTTTTGAGAATGATGTCATGATGCCGTACTGTATTAACAGTCCGTTTGAGGATGCCGTCATTGTATGACTTTGTCATAACACATCATACAATAGTGGAATAATGATTTTTAGATCGAATTCACACTAAGTATTCCTGCGTTTAGAAATCTATCAACTTTTTATCATCTCTGCACCAGGTTACATGGTACATAAGTGATAAATAAAAATATATTTTGATATTTCAAATCATTTACGTCTAGCCGAAATAAGTAGCATAGACTATACTTTAAACCGTTTCAAAAATGATTACGAGTCTATATATATATATATATATATATATATATTTTTTTTTTTTCAAAAGCACATAGTGTGTATTTAGCTTGATGTCAAAATTTCAAAGTCTAGCATAGCTAGGAGTTTTGGAAAACTTATGTCTTCACTAATAATCAGTTGCTTAAACAGTCTATCTATTCCTATTATCCTCAATACTCCATTCGTACATGACTATTCCTAGTTTGTCAAACCACACTCATGAGTTCAGAAATTTTCCACAATCATATGAGTTTAAGAACTTACCCTAGTCAGACCTTTGGCGTCCATTCGCTGAGGGGTTCATAAACATTTCATACAACCATGAGTCACGAACATAACATAAGTATGAGTTTTAAGAACTCGTACTTAACCTTATATTCTCTACCTATAACCTATCTATCTGTTATATACATGAGAAAGGAATCACCCTCTTAACATGCATATAGCAAATAGCACGACACAAACATTTCAATGATTATCAGTGCCAAAAACTAAGTGGTTGTTACACCACGTACAATTTCCCGCCCATACAAGGAATCATACAACTTATTTGCTGACACGAGTCCTCAATTAAAATCCCCACTTAATCTTAACTTCCTTCTCAATACGAATTTCATTCAACTCGTATTCATAATCCTTTCCTGAATCTGTACCAATTCATAGTACAACTGACACACATCAATCTTTGCTGTAAACTTTTCAATCATTTACTTGATTCTTCTCCCTGCTATCACCTTATCAGATCACGGGATGATCTCATGGTATATATTACGATTCATTTCTATATCTTGATCGTTTTATTTTACGATCTCTTATCCCTGTATTTTTAGTCTTTTAGACTCTATCTATTCACCACTACGGTTTAACTTTATTACCAGAGTTAGGGAACTCTATATCTTTACAACTCGCCGAGATTCATCTTTGAATCTTACTGACCAACTAACTCTATGTGAGTTAGATCTTATCCTAATCACTGCGGTTATTGGTCTCAGGTATTCCTACCTAAGGTTCATAACCAACAGCTTTGATACCAACTATGACAGCCCCAAATCCGGGTCCCAAATCACTACGGATATGGTACAATCATTCTATAACTATTGCGGAAGATATAAACATATATTATTTTTACATTAAACTTTATACACTATTCCCAAAGGTCGAGTAACCTTAACTTATTCACAATTCATTATTCTATCTGACATACAAAGATATTGTCATACTATGCTGTTACAAATTAAGCCGCACACATAAACTTAAAGCTGGAACTGTCTTTGACCTTTCCTTGTATCCGACGTATTCGCCTTAATCTGCAATGTTTATCATGATATAGCAAGGGTGAGCATGAAGGTTGCCCAGCAAGTTTAAATTTATTTGAGGATATATTATGATTGAAAGAATTTGAATAATAAGCTGGCTATAATTTAACAATATAGTTGTGAATTAGCACGAACAAACTTTTAACTGAACAAGTATTGAACATGAACAAATATATCTGGACCGAATGGTAATGAAGGTGATCAGCCTTTCATACCTAACTTATACATGCAATATGTACATAGTACAATTCTACAATTCTTAGACACGAAAATCAGCAATAATTAACCATAAGCATATCTGAATGAAACAACTCTAAGTAGAGTTAAGAAAAACTTGCCTGTCCGGTTGATTACTGTTACACAATTTAATAAGCTTTGAGTGAAGACCTAATATATAAATAATATCGATATACAAATTAGAATAATATCATCACAATATAATACTATTATATATATAATCATAGAATAACCTAAACACATAACACATAACCCTATCAGTATACAATACACATAAGACTTAGTATCAGGTCAAACTATTTCAGTCTGACTTGAACCCGACACAAATCTGACATCCCGACGGTCTAGTCGGACTAATCTCGAGTCTAAAATCACTAAGACTCGGTCTAAACTAGTTCACAGATATCTTAGATAATTTATTATCAGTCAAAATAATTTTCATAGGCTTGTAATAATTTTCAGATAATTATTACCATTTATCATGATTTTTCAATCATTTATATCGTATTTTATGGCAAAATATCAAAAGTTATATTTTATAACTCAAAAGATTTTTCTAACCCTTAAATCATTTTTATATGATTTGTAAAGCATAAATTCTAATTTTCCATAATTTATTTAATATATTCATTAAATAAATCAATCACCATTAATATAAATTTATTAATGAAATTCATCACAAATATCAAAATTTATCAAAAATAACTTAAAATATTTTCTAACACCATAAAATAATTTTTCATGATTTTTCAAGTATTAAAATCATTTTAAAAATAATTTATTTAATATTATAATTAAATAAATTAAATACCTTTTATATTTCAAAAATATTAAATATTTATGAAATATACTCTAAATAATTAAAAACTAATTTTCAGGCTTTAAAATAATTTTTTATAATTTATTATATATTTTTAATAATTTAAAACTATTTTTT
Organism: Panax quinquefolius; assembly: GCA_020205615.1. NCBI lineage: Eukaryota > Viridiplantae > Streptophyta > Magnoliopsida > Apiales > Araliaceae > Panax > Panax quinquefolius. The sequence goes on from CM035157.1 coordinate 105,406,441, forward strand.
TCTAATTATTTATTAAAATAATTAATTTCCAGAAAATAAGTGTCACTAAAGGGCCTTATAGCGACAGAACCGTCGCTATAGGTGTTCTTGAGCTGTTCTTGAGGAAACCCATAATTCTTGTTAGTGACTAAGGGGCTTGGTTTAACCATAGATAGATATGTGATCATAAGGTTTTCTGGACTGCTAATGTTGTTAAACATGTAGTATAAGTGTAATACTATAACTACAATCAAATTTCCTGGCTATTCAACAACAGATCAGAGAGATCTAAGCTCTCCAAATCGTTGTCAGACCATGTTCTTAAGTTTCTGGGTTTTTCAGAATCGAGGTAGCTACTTTGAGCCTTTAGATCTTTGCTTTCCCAGCTTGGTTTGTGTGATATAATGGTTCGATCGTACAAAGAACATGACAGAGTCCATTTCTATAACATAAGATCATAACAATAATGTAAGACCCCATCTTTTATGAATAAAGATTAATTTCTCTCGAAATATATTTTTGAATATTATGGTGTGGATATAATATAATGTTATAGTTATGGGTAATATTTACAAATTTTGCAAAGTAAGCAAGTGGTTATATAATATTCGATTGGTCGGGGAATATTCGTTTTAACAGGGAATATTCGTACGACGACACAATCATTGGTGGACCCCACAACGGAAGTATTGTCGTAGTTAGAACATAACATAATTATCTTTTTATAAAAATAATGACGGAAGTTTTACCGTTAAACTGTTGAACTACCCGGTAGTAAAAGAAATAAAGATGTCTGGCGTGGTTGCATAGTAGCACACGGTATTGATTATTGATGTTTACGTGAGAAATCACTCAGTTATACTCAATTATTTCCGCAGTAATTGCTGCATCATATCTCTCATATTATTGGTTTGATTATTGTCACAGTATCATCTGCATAATATGATATATTATTAAATCAATTATTGAGACGACAAAGTTATTCATATTATTAAATTGCAATATTTACAATGTCTAGAAGTTCTATCAAGGAGAGGTTTGGTCATCTAATTGCGCGCCAATAAGGAGAAATCCTTATCAGAAAGCCCCCTCTTTCCTGGGAATGACTTGGTTGTTAATATTGTGAGTTATAATATTAATGATGAATAAATTCGTGTTGATTAAAGATGAAATTGATAGTTCCATTGTGTTGGAATTATTAGTGTTAGTGGAAATCGACATTTATTTCGATATTAATTGATGTCTGGAAGTTATACTGACCAGTCGGGTAATTAATTGGATAAATGAGCAATTAATTGCTATTAATTCACACGATTATAACTATTTGTTCACATGTGTGTACTATTGATTCATATTCTTGTACTATTAGGGGAGTTGGTGCAAGATTGATAATACTTGCATGACTAAGTTAAAAATTAAATTAAAAATGGAGGTATAGATGGAGGTACTATACTGTAATTCGTATTTTCACATGATTATAACTATTGATTCACATGATTGAACTATTGATTCACATTATTTACTATTAGGGGAGGTGGTGCAAGTTTGATAATACTTGCAGGACTAAATTAAAAATGAAGAAAAAGAGGAAGGTATTATACTGTAATATTTCGAGCCCCAAAACGTGCAATTATCGAAACTATATTTTCCTATAAATAGAAGCTCATTCTTTCTTCATTTCTCACCAATTCACTAAAGCTTTAAAAGAATTATTATAGAGGGAAATTATAGAGAGAAAGAGGAAGAGAAGTCTGCTACCTCACTATTCTAATATCCAGTTTCTTCTAAGGTAAGGGGTATTATTCTTTCGTATTCATGAAGAGAGTTATTTTCTTTCAATACTCGTAAGAGTTGTTATTACATTCTTTATTATTATGTTGGAAAAACCTGTCTATGCGAAGTACCGCATACATGGTGAAATTCTTCTGTTATTCCATTCTTTATTATTACATTGGAATAACTCGTCTCCGCAATGCGATTCTATCGCATATCCGGTGAATTCGTTGTTATTCCATTCTTTATTATTCTCGTTGGAACATCACATGCATGCGGATTACGCATGATTCTGGTTCCATTCTTTATTATTCGTTGGAACATCCCACATGCGTGTGGATTACGCATGACCTGGTTCCATTCTTTATTATTCTGTTGGAATATCCTATCTTTGCAAATTACGCATGACCTGGTTCCATTCTTTATTATTCTTTTGGGAATAACATGTCTGTGTGGTCTATCGCATGCCTGGTGAATTCTTATGTTATTCCATTCTTTATTATTCTGTTGGAATAACTTGTCTATGTGGATTACCGCAGCATGGTGAATGATCCTTTGTATTCATTCGTTATTAAATTGTGGAAATGATCTGGCTACGTGGATTACCGCATGGCGGGCGAAAATTCATTTGCAGTTTCATATATTCTAATATACTCAGTTGGTTAAAGTTTTGGCTTCTATACTCCAAGAAATTAGTAGAATATCCTGGATATTTGCGCTTCATCCAGTATCTTTTCATGGAAATATTCTTCTTAGCACTCTTGAATTTTACTCCACAAAGCAGTATCATGTTGACAATTTGGACGTAATTGATCTCAGGATAAATTAACTTATAAATCTTTAAAATTTATTCTTGAACTTGTTTTATTGAATTATTATGTCATTGTCATCATCCTCATGCTTATATGGTGATGAAAGTCATCTTTGGCTTATGTGCATAGATGGACTTGGTATGATTATGACTGAGGATCATTTAAGATAATCATGACTGTAATGTTATAAATGATGTGGTAAAAGTCCTCGGTGGCTTGTAGTGCATTGATGGACAGTTTTTGGTATGATTATGACTAGGGATTATTCGGTATAGTCATGACCATTGATGATTTAATAAATATCCTTGGCCCATAGTGCAGGGATGATTCGATGATGTGGTTTATTTATTAAGCTGAGTCTCAGCGATAAAAATTGATGAAAACCTTTTAAATCATAGAAGATAGTAGATATCATACTCTACTTGACTCTTCTAATGGATTTCATATTCCATTGCAGTTAAACTTGTTGTATATTATATTCTATCAGTTTAACATTGTTGATAGCTAATGATAATTTATTCTGCATTATCTTAGTCATAATATTTCTTACTGGGCTAGTTGAGCTCACCCTTTCTTTCATTGTTCTCTTCAGGAAATGAGAACGTAGCTGGGACTAGTCGGAGAACGGAGTTACAGTCCAGATGATAGCATTAGTAGTCCTCACTATTCTGTTAAATAGTGTGACAATAAATATAATGATGACTCCATTAAGTGTGGATATTGTCTAGATGACAATATTCTTATTAAAACTCTTAGATTATGTTTTGTCGTATTTTACACGACTGTTGTATAATTAAGTTGTATTTGAATTTTGTACCATGTATCTGGCGACTCAAGATGGGTGATGTATACCTATTTTGGGGGCATCACAAACAACATAACATATGACATATAATGGCAGGTCAAAGTAGGGGTCAGGGGCTGATCTTGAGAAATCTGGGTTTCCCAGATTTCGTCCCCAGGCTGGTGGTCAACTCACATTTGACCTTAATTATCTTTGATCCTGTAATGGTTCTAGGTGTTATAATGACTTGTATGTGTAGTTCACATACCATCCTACAATATCCGACCAACAACACTACCAAAAACATAACCCACATGCAAGATTAAGGACTGGAAAAAACGCTGTCAGTCAAGATCTGGGTTTCTGGGTTGCCCATAAACTCAGTCTTCCTGAACGGTCAACCCTCCTTAACCATGAATATCTTGAAATCTGTAAATGGAATAGCTTTGATTCCACTTTCAGATCAAAGACCACATAACAAGCTATAAATTACAACTTTAAAACATCAAAAATCAATAACACAAAAGAATCTAGAGTCCCTGACATTTGCTTGTCAGACGACTCATGAAAGTCCAAGAATAGTTTCTAAAAACTTAATTTTTGTACATTTACATGATATGGATCCATGATCCAACAACCCAGATCACTATGTGACACCATCTAACACATATTTAACCAACAAACAACAACATTAACTACAATCTTTAAGATCTAAAAATTTTAGGGTTTTTATACCTTTCTAATGCTTGATCTTGAATCTAATCCTTATAATCTGATCTTGTAAATCTAAAAGCTAATAATTGCTTTATTTCTCACCCACTCTCACTCTCATACACGAATTTTGGAGAGAGAAAAGGTCTTGGCTATTTTGAGAAAGTCAAGTGAAGTTTAATCTTTTATATTTCTTGATGCATGTATCTAGTTGGTGCAAGGTGGCTGAAATTGCTGAGATTTGGAAGATATAAGGCACATGCTAAGGCTAGGGTTTGGTGAACAACTCACCTAAAGTCAAAACCTACACACCAACTTATTAAAAAAAATATAACAAGGGCAAAATTATCTTTTTGCAAACAAATTTAATGGCAAAATTGTCATTTGATCAAACCCTTAGGTTTAAAACCTAAGGTTTACAAAAATCACATTTAGGATTTCTAAATTAGGTTTTAAAAATGGAAAAATTAAGATTTTTTTCAAATTATAATTAGGATTATCTAATTATACTTAGATTTCCCAATCATAATTTAAGTTTGCTAATTAGGATTAATATTTCCTAATTAAAATTGCTAATTTAGCAATTAAGTTCACAATTGTACATTAGGGTTTCTGACTGAACACTTAGGTTTAAATTTTTTAATTAGGGTTTGCTAATTAATTAAGCTTTACCCTCATTAATATTATAATTAATAGCACTTAAGTCTTATAATTATCCTTTAAGTTCCCAGATTAGGGTTTCAAATTCCCGGAATCTGAAATTAGAGTTTTCAGATCTGGTATTAGGGTTTTCTAATAATTAATTCGGGTTTCTAGTAATTCATTAGGGTTTTCCCTAATAAATTATAATTAATGACGTTTAAACCTTATACATAATATTTAAACTCCCAAACTAGGGTTTTCAATTTCTGAATTAGGGTTTTGAATTCCCAGAACCGAAATTAAGGTTTCAGAACTGGTTTCTAGGGTTTCTTATCCATTGCTAGGGTTTTCTAATTGAACGCTAGCGTTCCTAATATATACCTATGGTTTGACACGGATAAAATTTATCTGGTCAAACTGTGACCCTTAACCACATTCTGAACACCTAAATGACTATATACACAGAACATATTCACCTATACACTTAATCCTGAATAATTCACCTAAATCCTTCACAAAATTTTGAAATCCTCAAAATTCCTTCCCAAAAATATCAAACGCATACACTTATTTTCTGTCTAGATTCTAATATTGAACCTTAAATCAATTAATTATGATTTTTAAAAATTTTCTAAATTTTCGGGTTTTCACATTCACCCCTTCTTCTAAGGATTTTGTCCCCAAAATTCACCTTACACCTTACACCATACTGCTTACACCATTCATACACATCAGTACATGCTACCCAATACACCACTCATAAGAGTAAAAATTTTCAAATTATGCTGAGGAGTCATATACACTATTGTCTATCATTTTCGCAAAGGTTTTATAGAAATTCATCCACAAACCGTCATAACTTACGGACATAGTGGGTGATTAGCCCGTTATGCCCTGTACTGGCCAAGTACTGATTTCATCTGTTTTTCGTCACTACCATAGGCACAAAATTTTACCTTAGTCTTATTCGATTCCGCAACAAAACAATTTTTTAAGACCCCAACTTTTATGAATAAAGAATAATTTTCTCGAAATATATTTTTGAATATTATGGTGTGGATTTGATATAATGTTATAGTTGTGGGTAATATTTACAAATTTTGCAAAGTAAGTAAGTGGTTATATAATATTCGATTGGTGGGGAATATTCGTTTTAACGGGGAATATTCGCATTTGCAAGACAATCATTGGTGGACCCCTAACGGAAGTATTATCGTAGTTAGAAAACGACATAATTATCTTTATATAAAAATAACTACGAAAGTTTTACAGTTAAACCGTTGAACTACCCAAAGAGTAAAAGTACGATGTCTGGCGTGGTTGCATAGTAGCACACGATATTGATTATTTATGCTTACGTGAGAAGTCACTCAGTTATACTCAATTATTGCTACAATAATTACTGCATCATATCTCTCATATTATTAATTCGATTATTGTCACAGTATCATCTGCATAATATGATATATTATTAAATCAATAATTGAGACGATAAAGTTATTCATATTATCAAATTGTAATATTTACAATGTCTAGAAGTTCTGTCAAGGAAAGGTTTGGTCCTCTAATTGCGCGCTAATAAGGAGAAATCCTTATCGAAAAGCCCCCTCTTTCCTGGGAACGACCTGGTTGTTAAATATTGTGAGTTATAATATTAATAATGAATAAGTTCGTGTTGATTAAAGATGAAATTGATAGTTCCATTGTGTTAGAATTATTAGTGTTAGTGGAAATCGACATTTATTTCGATATTAATTGATGTCTGGAAGTTATACTGACCAGTCGGGTAATTAACCGAATAAATGAGCAATTAATTGCTATTAATTCACATGATTATAACTGTTGACGTCAGGATTTTTGAGTGTCCCTTTTCGTTACTTGTTCTTTGGTGTTCTCATGTTAATGTGAGATTTGTTTGAAAAAACAAGTGAAAAAGGTCCGACATGTATAATGTCGACGATTGGACTTTAAGAGTCGCCAGTTGGTGTATTTAACTGGTTGCACCAACGCAACCGAAAAGGCTTGCACATTGACCCAGTGATTCGACATTGCTAAACGGGTCTGTGAAATCGAGATTCATTTTGGGGGGCTTGATTATGCGGAGGGAAGGTGTTAGGCACCCCCCGACATCCGTGTTACCACGGTGACCACCACTTTTCAAAGAAATTATTATATGAATGTGTGTGTGTGTGTGGATCAATGTGTAATTATTTGAAAGTAGTGCGAGGCCTCGTTCGCACCTATATACACAAGGTTTGAATTTTATAGGAAAATTCAGTTTTAACCAAGATATAGCAATGAAGTTTTGTAAAAGCGATTTTTCAAACCCTGTGCTCAATAGGAATTGAGACATTTTCATACTTCCATTTTATTGTTAAATGTCCAGCTTGTTTGCTTTTTTTTTTGAGATGCGAAGCATTCTCGTGAAAATAATATACAGCAGTGCCGAACTCCTCATGGGCATGATAGCCATCCAAGGAAATTTAGACACTGTAAAATAATGTACATGCTGCTTACAGCCGAAAAATGTCCATCATGGGAACCGAATCTAGATTCAGTAAACTAAACCTGTGATCACATGATTCCTAAGCTCACATGATCGCAATTTGTATGGAAAGCAAGAAGCGATATATATATATATATATATATATATATATATATATATATATATATATATACATGATCAACCACCACAAAGCAACTCCATGGGGATCGAAATGTAAATAAAGCAAGAATGCTATCAAGCGCCACGAAGTAAACTCAGGCGAGGACAAAATGTAAATAAAGTCGTAAAAGCGATTAATCGCCACGAAGTGAACTCCGTGCAGATTTAAATGTAAAAAGTCAGTAAAAAGCCACTTGAGAAAACTCTGGGCCCGACAGAATGTAAATATATATATATATATATATATATATATATATATATATATATATATATATGTACAAATATATATATATAAAAGCGATAAATGCACCGGATGTGAATCCAGGCTCATCGGATATAATAGAAAACAATTATATATATAGTATATATATATAAAGCGTGGTTAGACTATATATATATATATATATATATATATATATAAAAGCAATTAAACGCACCATCAAGTTCAGGCTCAATCGAGGCATAACTCGATAATGTTAGTCCATATATATGAAATATATACATATATTAGTATATATATATATATGCACAAAAATGAAAACCACGGATCGAAGTCGTGCAAATGCACACAACACGACTCTCAATGTGTATAACAAATTGTGTGCTATATGAGAAGAAGGATTTATAAAATACAAGAAGGCTTACAATTGAAAACGCCAAAGTAGACTTCTATGACTTTAAATGGATAAACACTCGGCCCCATCGGATAAAAGATAGCTATATGTGAGCTAACTAGTGTTTAAAGAAAAGGAAACACTCAAAAGATGTGTATGCAGAGTAAAATGGATGTGGCTTTCGCCTTTTTCCTTCTCTCCTCTCTTCAAATGGTCGACCCCCAAACCTATATTTATAGATCGATGGTCGCAGTACACTCGCTGAACCGCAGCTTGTACTGCGGCTGGTCGGTCGTGGTGGATTCGAGCCTCATGGTCCGGCCGTCTTGTAAGACGCATGCGGTTGTAATCGTGTAATGTCACCGAACTTGCGCAGAACTTTAATCCGAGCATCCGAACGAGGTATATATCGACCTTATTCTGACCGCTTGTGTCAAGAGTTACGTAATGACATGGATTAGAGGTTCAGACGGAAGTCGGGAAGAGGGGTCTATACCCATGGTATTCAAGCTTCAAATTCTATCCAAAGTAATCGCCACACGTAATAGTCACACCGGGATTGTCATTCCTCACTCTTGTGGGACATTGTTGGATGTATGTATGAAGTGTTGAGACGACGTGCCATTATTAAAGGAACAAAGATGACGCTTGACTCCTCCTTGCGGGTTATCGCCGATTTGAGTTGAAAGTAGACGTTTTCGTGGTTACAAATTGAGATTGGACTACTTGTTGGTATGCTGTGATATCATCTTATTGACGTGGACAGATGATGTTGTGACTCCTCACCGGGGTTATCGTCGGTTTAAGCGGAAAGTAGACGTTGCTCAGGGTTACATCTGAGATTGGGCTACTTGTTTGTATGCCTCACTATCATCTGAATTGAAGTTGATCGCACATGTTTGAAACAAGCATTTCTGGGGTTATTGCCGGAACTTCAATGGCATCCCTTGGGGCTATCATCAAGGATGGGGTTGCTACTCCCAGTGTTGTCTCTGGGACTGGAACTGAGCGTCACGGTGTTATTATCGAGACAAAACTGTCCTCTCTGGTGTTGTTGCCGGTCTTTTGATCTGTATATCTCGGGGTTATCTCCGAGATCGGAAATGACATTCCCGGTGTGTGTCCCGGGTTGACATGACTCTCCCGGTTTGTGTTCAGGGTTGGAACTGAACTTCCGGTGGTATCCGAAATGGATGTAAGCTGTCTTTCAGGGTTATCTCCAAAAGACGAATCTACCATCTTGCAATGTTAGTAATAGGAGTGCAGATAAATTTGAGTGTCTACAAATGCCCCTCTTGATCATATTCATGCAATGCAAGGCATGGATAGGATAAAGAATCATAGACACTTGAAATGCAAGCAAGATAAACATGATGCTATGTGCAGCAACATGATGCAAATGTATGATGTATGAATGGTTGTCACGTAATCCTACTGGGATGACAATCAGTGATGGCTTGGACATGCGATCCAAGTCTCCAAGGATGTTGACGTTGGGACTACCACCAAAGTCTTGAATCCTAGACACTGGCTTATACTCCATAGAGGTACCTCTTGTGTGGAAGAGATTTGTGGGGATAAGGCTTTGTCTATTTTGAGGATGTGTATAACATATTCCCTCATACTGTCGGAGTTACTGCCAATAGTGTTGTCGCTGCCAGGGTTGCCTGACCTTCGTTGATGTGTGTATCACCGGATAGATCCCTGTTGGGTGTATTGTCAAGGCTGTTTAACTTTCATTGATGTATGTGTCAATGGTAGCATTATGTTATAACCCTTGTTGGGCAAAGTTGCTTCAATGGGTTTACTTGACATCGACTGATATGACGTCAAGGTTACTTGACCTCTATTGATGTGTGTATCAATGGTTACATTGCACTGTGACCCCCGCCGGGGACACGTAGATGCTTGGAAGGATATGCATTGTGACCCCCACCAGGGATACGTAGATGTTTGAAAGATATGCGTTGTGACCCCCACCGGGGATACGTAGATGTTTGAAAGATATGCGTTGTGACCCCCGCCGGGGATACGTAGATGTTGATAACTTCGGTGTTATAACCCCCGCCGGGGAGGTTTAATATTTCGTGGTTTTTCATGTTGTAACCCCCGTCGGGGAGGTTAGGGTTGTGACGGCATCAGACCTTTGTGGGGTATTGCCAAGCATGGTTTGTAAAAGCTGAGCTCATTGGTATAGTATACCCTACATTCAGGTGAATACCGTTGAGGCGACGGGAGTTTAACTCTGACCGACAAGAAACCAGGATTTCAGGCTAATCCGCTCAATCGCAGTAGCATTTTATTCCGATTTGGCCTTTTCAAATTTTGCAGGAGACCTCTTTTGCAACTCTAACTGGAGTGAGTTGGAGGTGTGGGACCATGTATGGGGTATGTAGGGTACCATGAGGTTGCATTGTTAGCTCGCCGCCACCGTGCCAATGTATAGGTGGTTAGTTGCTTTCATAAGTCATTTTCAAGTTGCGCAGTGAAGGAAATCCGAGAGCTCTTCTTCAGATCTGCTGAGTTCGGGCAACTTTCTGCATATTCTGTCACCGTACAAGCGTTCTTCACTGTCCTTGTAACACATGCATAAATTTTTTTCCAATTTCTGTCCGTTGGAAAATGACTTATCGCATGAAATGCATTTAGACACATAGTAGTGAATATGCATGCTGATATGACTTGATAAAAAATATTCAACATAACAAATGTTAGTATTAAACCATGCTGAATATAATGATGTGAAAAAATTTGACTTTTGAAACAGTCAAATTGGCACCTTTTACTGTCATTTCTTATCCTATTTGAGGACAAATGAGAAAAGGTAGACAAACAAAATAATCCTGGTAATTAGACTACACTTATGAATTTTTTTACTGCAGTGTATTGATGCATACAGGATGTATATGACTGTGTATAGGTGTGCTACTGAATGGCCACCTAGTCATGCCTATGTGTATGCGGATAGTCCCATTTGTAAAGAGGACTATGGCAAAATTTTCCCAAAATGTAGGTATTGGGTAGTCATGCATTTTAACTCTACTGTAGATGTATGTTAAAGCAATGCATACATGCATGTAATCATAGAATGTATTTTGAAAAGACTCCAGGTAAGAAATTACCACACCCTTTCTGAGGTGATTTAGAGACTTTTTGTCCAGATATCATGGATCCGGATCAGTCGAGTAGTTCCCGCAGGACCACTTCTGGTGTACGGAGGAGGGCTTTTGAAGAGCCTCGGTGGCTGATTCGTTAGGATGACCTCGTTGCTCATGAGGAGGCGGTAGTATGTCCTATTCGGGTTGAAGTGCCGAATGTCGAGGACGAGGAGGAGGATGCACCGATCGAGATTCCTGCTCTTGCTGTACGTGTTCCTCGTAGGGAATTGCCAGGTATTCAAGTGGCGAACCCAGATCTTCTGGGTGACTTGAGTAGGCATCCTTCGGTATACCTGCATGCAAACGAGGTATGAAGTTAGATCTTTAATCTTCCTTATTTCCTATTAATGAGGAGTCAAGGAGTCTGTTGTTGATTTGCATTTGATGTGGTTGTAGCTCACACAAATTTCAGGGAACTGGTTTAGCATCCACTGACCTCGAGTGATGATGACTACGGGTTTAGCATCCACTCAGATGTCACTCTCCATTTTGTCCTTGAATTGTTCGAGGTGATGATGATGCCGATGGATTGAGGCGATGTTTATGGATCGGCTGTTTATCAGTGTTGGAGGAGGGGAGTTTCGGTGCCTTGCACGGCGGATATCACCCCTACATCGCCGTCAAATCCTTGTTGGGAGTTCCGGCAGAGAGGCGCCAAGGGCGGACTATTTATGCATGTGTCCTTTGAGCGTAGATGCTATAAGCGGCTATTGAGTGAGCCCATACCGATGATGTGAGAGTCGGGGACCACATTCTTGGCGATTGTTCTCGATGATCATTAGGGCTACCATAGCGATAATTCTCTCACGGTGTCTTTCGCTTTGATCGGCGCCACTCGACACGTGGACCGTATAGGAGAGTATGATTGGGGTTCCTACACCTTTGCCTATTTCCTCAGGGGAATGTGCATGCGATCGCAGGGCTTGACCGAGGCGTGGTTAAGATTCTACCCATTTCTGCTGGTGAGTGTTTCTCTTGTCTTTTCCCATGTATGGGTTAAGAGTGTTGACTAATAGCAGATGTTTACCTTTATGTTGGCAATTTTGGGCCTATGAGAGGCTTTCTTGTTTGCGTCCTGTGAGCGTGTTAGGTTTAGATACCTATCCACGAGGACGGAGATGGCATCATTTCATTCAAGGAGGTCCGTGTTCTTTGAGGGTTTCACTCATTGTCGCCTACAGCTGGAGCTATTGACAACTGATGTCATCACATGGATTCCCTACTCTGGAGAGCATTTGGGAGTTGGATTTGAGGATGGGTACCCGACTAGAGTAAAGTACGTCATTTTCACCCGCAGGATTCCTCTCTTTACAGATAGAGGATGGGAGCTCTATTTAGTAGAGCGTGCTATTAGGAGCACTACAGGAGAGATTCGTATGCCGATCTTGCCTCCTGTCAGGCGTTATTGGCCTGTTTCGTAGTCACCCGTCATTGACATCCCATTGATGGGGATTGACGATTTTACATTGTCAGAGGGCCCCTGTTCTTAAGAGATGTTCCAGCATTGGTGGATCCTCAGACGATTGGAGCTCGGATTCGCGCCACACGCGGTTTATGGGGATATGGTTCCGTGATCCATGATAATGATGGATTGGCTAGCCCGCGGTCGTAGATCCGACTCATGTGACATGATTGACAGACCGATCGACAAGCAAATTGGACCGGTCACATCTTTTCATTCGACATCTGGGCAGAGATCCTGCAGAGGTAGATACTTTTGATCCTTCCAGCTCTAGCGCTGATCCCTCAAGTGACCCATATGGTTTTGCCGATGCAGATCCTCCTTTGTATCAGCCTGACATCCCTGTAGATAGAGATCCAGTGACTTAGGAGGAGTTACATCAGGTGGATAGTATCGATGATGTAGACATCGACACTCTTGACTTTTTCTGATGTATTTCTTGCTATCTCTTTTGATAGGCCTCTATTGTATGTTGGGTAGCTTCGCCTCATTTCCCTGTATTTTAGCTGTACAGAGATGTATTAGATGATGATATACTTAGGAATGTATGTACAGTTTTTCATTCCCTATATCATATTGCCATCTATTCTATCATGCATGTTATTATGTTATGCATATGTATGTATGTCCAGATATATTCAGCATTGACCCCTGGATGGTCTTATGACATGGCCCGTATAAATGTCTTCTTCAATAATTAGCCATATTGATCATACCCCACCATTTATGGTAGTAGCTGGTATGCGCTCATGGTATGATAGTATATCACCATCAGACATGGTGATCGTAGATGATTTGTTGCAGCATACTATGACCTTACTGATGTTTCAGGTTCTTCCAGGATTTGTAGAGGGCATGCTAGAGTACTGGGTATCGGACCGACAGGTATTTCAATTTGGGACCCGTGAGTTGACTCCTACTTTGGAGGAGTATGCATGATTGATGATGCTGCCTCTTGACTGACCTTGCGTGCATATGGTGATGGGAGACATGAGTAGACAGTTCATGACTCTCACAGGATCGAGGGCAGAGAGTGGTGCAGAGATGAGATTACATCCCGCCATGTTATATCCCAGCGTTTCTCGCTTGATGTGTTTGGCTCGAGGACATTTACGCACGACATTCCGGGGATTTCACCACACCGAAGGATCATTGGCGTTCAGCCAGAGTAGATGTACTGCTTCTACGCATATTGTCATACGCCTACATGCCGCATGATACATGGATGAGCTAGATATTGGCGTTATTATGGCAAAGTGAGAGAGCTCGTGGAGGGTCATACCATTGTATCGATGATGATCATCGCAGAGACCTTGAGGTCACTACATATTGCTACACTTATATCCGCAGTGAGTGTTTATGGTAGCTCTTGGCCATGCCAGACGTGTGGTTTATATCACACTTGAGACCGATTGGCACATTTAGATGGCAGGGGTTTTGTTTCACCCATAATATAGCCATGTCGTCAGACTTCTTTCACACCTCACGGTGTGTACAGATGTCGATCGTGGTTAGTTTTTCTGGCAGGGATTAGAGATCCATTTACCATATTACCGTGTTCAGGGCTTAGTTCACCCTACAGCTTCATTACTCATGCTCCAGGCATGGATTATCTCCTCCGGCTGGATTGAGGGCATGATCACTTACCACCCACTGGCCGTGATGTGTCGGTTTGACCGGGCCTGTGACTTTCACCCGTATGAGGGCAAAGTGAGTCGGCCGCTTCAAGGCCACACCGCTTTGTCACGGAGGATGATCTAGGTTGTCAGATGCTGTTTGGGTTCAAACGAGAGTCGGTTGAGTTTTCTGTCATCATCCAGTTGTTCTCGCAGTAGTATTTCGCATGGATGGAGACAAAGATCGCACGGCCATGGCAAAGATATCCACAATGTGGGGACTGATCTTAACGATGAGGAGCCTATAGAGGAGGCTATTATTTCCACCGACGATTTAACTGCTGGGCTACTAGCATTTGTGATGGATTCTCCCATCCCGAAAAGTGCCATTTGTTACTCAAAGATTCAAAGACAACATTTGGAGCAGAGCTTACATCGATGACCTATGATAGAGATCGGGCTAAAGTAGGGCGATGTCGACAACTCTTGATGAGAGAGATACCGCTCTGTTAGAGAGGGATGAGGCTAGATCAGCCAAGGATGTATTGATTGGAGAGCGGAATGCCGCCTTATCTGCTAGGGATGTGGCCATTGCAGATAGCACTTCCATTAGATCCTAGATGATGATCACCCGGCCGACATGAGTGCTTACATTGATGAGCATTTTGCCACCATTTAGTTAGCCTCTGATCTGCTAGCTCGTGTAGATACCCTTGGGCAGGAGCTTGCAGTGGTACCTCCGTCTTCAGAGAGGGATGCTATGTTAGATCTAATAGTTCGCATTCATACAGATCTGTAGATAGCTTTGTATTTTCCTGCACAGACTAGCTTAGCCATTTTGTTATGTACAGCACAGATGTATATACCAAACGGTATTATACATGGCAGGGAAATATATTTTGATTCACTTCCCTTTTAGTTATGACTTGATACTTGCTTGATATTTGCCTGTTTCTCCAAGGCCTTGTGATCTTGATGCATTCTGAACTTATCCTTGATAGATGGACATTAAGACGTCGCAAGATCTCTCAGAATGGATCATTGATTTTTGTATATCCCTACCATCTTTGGTGTCTGGGACCTGTATATCAGATGGGAAAGTGGAGAGGAGGATGGTTTCTTCCTCTCTCGAGATCGACCGCACACACACGATGGTCGCCAAGATTTTATTTGTGAGAAGCCTAGTTAATTCCATCTCTTATGGGTTGGTATTGCTCTTTGAGGCACGATCGTAGCTTAGATGGTCACCGAATCTTCTATTTGTGAGAAGAGGTTGGGTAATTCCATCCCTTTGATCTGAAACCGATGAAATGGGGCAGATTGAAGATTGATCCTAGTACCGTGTGACAAGTATGTTGTTCTGGTAGGGGTTAGATGCACCATGAATGGTTGCCTACGTACTCCTATTGAAGAGGAGATCAAGTCTGCGTAGTTCAAACCTAGTGTAGGAGGTTCAACGCTGAAGGCGGAAGGCAGAAGAGTGTAGAAGTATTTTTGTTGTTTTTGTTATTTTGTAGAGAAAAGGTAGAAATGTTTTTGTTGTTTTTCTTTATTGCGACGGGGCCATATAGCACATGGTTGCCTACGTACCCCTGGGTATCAGGGAGATCAGGTCGACGTAGTTCGCCCCTCAGGACGAATTGAAGGCGAAGAGAAGTGTAAATCCCATGTGCAAAAGCTATATCATGGGAGAGGAAAGTTTAATCCCATAACGGGGACAAACTGCAAGTGTGTAAAAAGTTTGATCCCGTCTTCAGGACAAACTGCAGGCGTATAAAACTTTAATCCCGTATTTAGGACAAACTACAGGTGTGAAAGGTTAAATCCCATCTTCAGGATAACCGAAATTGTGAAAGGTTAAATCCCGTCTTCAGGATAACCGAGATTGTATGAAAGGTTTGAAATGAAGTGAAACCAGGCTGCTGGCTTGAAGTGTATGTTTCCCTGAGGGGCAGAAAAGTATGTAGAAAGGGTTCAAAACCGGAATGACTGGTGATTTGAGGATCAAAACCAGGATGTTTGTTTGATGGTAACTTCATACATAGTACCGTTTAACGATGTACTAGTTGATAAGCTGTGGAAATTCATCGCCATCCATTTCCTGCAATCTGAGAGCACCTCCTGTTAATGCTTCCTTGACAACAAATGAGCCTTCCCAGTTAGGAGCGAATTTTTCCTTAGATTGATCTTGGTTGTCAATGATCTTCTTCAAAACCAAGTCATGTTATTTGAATTGCCATAGTCAGACTTTTCTGTTGTAGGATCGTGCGATCCTTTGCTGATATAACTGACCATGGAAGATTACCGCGGTTTTCCTTTCGTCTATCAGAGTCAATTAGCAATACCTGTCTTGTACCCATAGGTCTTTATCCAACTGAGCATCCATCAATACTCTGAGGGATTCTATTTCCACTTCTATAGGGAGCACTG
This sequence comes from Panax quinquefolius, assembly GCA_020205615.1. Taxonomy (NCBI): domain Eukaryota; kingdom Viridiplantae; phylum Streptophyta; class Magnoliopsida; order Apiales; family Araliaceae; genus Panax; species Panax quinquefolius. The sequence goes on from CM035157.1 coordinate 105,423,087, forward strand.
CTTCCATCCCATAGACTAATGTGTAGGGGGTTGCCCCAATGGAAGTTTGAATGGAAGTTCTATAGGCTAATAAAGTCAGAGGCAAGAGGTCAGGCCATCCTTTGTGATTGGCAGACATTTTCTGTATGATCTTTTTGATGTTTTTATTAGCTGCTTCAACAACACCATTCATCTTTGGACGGTAAATGACGGAGTTGAGATGTTTGATGTGGAATTTTTTGCATAAATCCTCCATCATTTTGTTGTTGAGGTTCTTAGCATTGTCTGACACAATGACCTCTGGTTGTCCATATTGACAAATGACATTGTTTCTGATGAAAAAAATGATAACTTCTTTAGTAACCTTGGGGAAGGAAGCTGCTTCTACCCATTTGGTGAAGTAGTCGATCATGGTGAATATGAATCGATGTCCATTACTGGCTTTGGGCTCGATGGGCCCGATCACGTCCACTCCCCACATTGAGAAGGGCCATGGTGAACTCATATTGTGGAGTTCCCATGGAGGGGCGTGGATAGTATTCCCATGAATCTGGCATTGATAGCACCTCTTGACATGATCATCACAGTCAGCTTTGAGTGTAAGCCAATAATGTCCCGTTCTGGGAATTTTCTTGACAAGTAAAGGGCCGCTCATGTGTGGGCCACATACTCCACCATAGATCTCATCCATGAGTCTCTGACCTTGGTCTTTGTCTGGACATCTGAGGAGACCTAATCCTGCATCTCTTTTGTAGAGTGCATCTCCTTTCGTAGAATTTCATAGCAAGTCGATGAATCCGCCTCTTTTCAATTAGGCTCGCCTCAGCGGGTGTAGATCCATCTCGCAGATACTCCTTGATGTGTTGGTACCAAGGGTTGTGGATGAGAGGTAGCTCATCCGATACTTCTTCAACGTAATTCCCATAGATTGGGGCTTTTTGCAGAGCAAACGTGATGCACAACATGTTTTCCTTGTCCGGTATATAAACCAAGGAGGCCAACGTTGCTAATGCAACTGCAAAATCATTCCTATTACGAGGAATGTGTAGAAAGGAGATTTCTTCGAACTCCAAAGCCATCTGTAGAACTTGCCGATGGTAAGGCAGCAAATGTAATTCTTTGGTTTGATAGATTCCTGTGGATTGCTTTATTACCAATTCGTAATCCCCAAAGAGCTTAACCGCTTTGATTCCCATTGAGCAGGCAAGTTTTAGCCACATGATACAGCCTTCATACTCAGCTGTGTTGTTGGTGCTGACAAACTGCAATATGACGGCGACGGGATACTACTCCCCCGTACCGGATAGTAAGATTGCTCCAGCTTCGGAGCCTTCTGAATTAACAGCCCCATCAAAATACATTTTCCACTCACGGTATGTATCGTACTGATGTTGTAATTGAACTGTCATTACCCCTTCATCGGGAAAGTACGTTTTTAAGGATTTGTAATCCCCTACAGGTGCGGCGGCCAGTTGATCCGCAATTCCTTGACCTTTGACAGATTTTTGCATCACGTAGACGATGTCAAATTGCTGTAGGATCAACTGCCATCTGGACAGTCGACAATTCAGTATGGGTTTACTGAATACATATTTGAGAGGATCCACGCGGGATATGAGATGGGTTGTGTGACCATGGAGGTAATGTTGTAACCTTATGGAAGCCCATGCTAAAGCACAACAAGTCTTCTCAATCAAAGTGTACTTGTGTTCACTGATGCTGAATCTATTGCTGAGGTAATAGATAGCTCATTCTTGGCCTCTATTGTCTTTTTGCCCCAACATGCAGCCCATAACATCATTATTTATGGATAGGTACATGAACAGGGGAACATCATCCCTGGGAGGTACCAAAATAAGAACGTTAATCAGTTGCTCTTTAATGGTAAGGAAGGCTTTTTCGACACTCATCGCTCCATTTCATGGATGAGTTCTTCTTAACAATTTGAAGAGATAAGCTCGCAGTTGTTGTCGTGAGTTGAGAAATGAATCGCTAATGAAGTTAATCCTTCCCAAAAATCCTCGTATTTCTTCTCTCGTCTTCGAGGAATGGGCATTTCTTTGATGGCTCGGATTTTTAGTAGATCCATTCAATCCTTTGTGGTCGATTAGGAAGCCTAGCAACTTGCCTGACTTAACACCAAAGGCGCACTTGGCGGGATTTAACTTCAAGTTGTACCTACGCAACCTGTTGAATAGCTTTGTGAGATGGTCTAAGTGGTCATCCTCCTTCCGGGATTTGACAATGATGTCATCCACATAGATCTCTATCTCTTTGTGCATTAAATCGTGGAAAAGAGCCATCATAGCTCACTGATAGGTTGCCCCGGCATTGATGAGGCCGAAGGACAACCGTCTGTAGAAAAAAGTTCCCCAAGGCGTGATGAAAGTAGTCTTCTCACGATCTTCCTCAGCGACCATAATTTGATGGTACCCCGCAAAGCAATCAGCAAAGGAGTACATGCCGTATTGAGCAGTATTGTCTATAAGAATGTGGATAAAAGGCACGTGAAAGCTATCTTTAAGGAAAGATTTGTTTAAATCCCTGTAATCCACGCAGACTCGCACCTTTCCCCCTGGTTTAGGCATGGGAACAATGTTGGATATCCACTCCGGATATGTAGACACCATGATGATGCCAGCTTGAAATTGTTTCACAATTTCCTCTTTGACTTTTAAACTCCACTCAGGTTTCAATCACCTGAGTTTTTGACTAACTGGCTTGAATCCTTCTTTAATTGGAAGGCGATGAAGAACAATGTCAGTGGACAAACCCACCATGTCTTCATGAGACCATGCAAACACAACCTGGAATTGGGTTAATAGCGCAACCATGTCATTCCGCTGAGTTGTGGTAAGGTCTGAACCAATCTCGATTAGCTTAGGGTTGTCTAAGGTTCCGAGATTGAAAGGAGTGGTTTGATCAAGATTGGGTTTGGGTTTGTCTGTGACCCATTCCTTAATCTCTTGAGGTGTCTCAATGTCCTCTTGGATGTCCATCAAGTCTGAATCTAACTTTACATCAAAGTTACAGCCCTTGTGGAGAGAAGGGATGTCATCAGCAAGGACATGCACATCTAAATTCAGAGTCCTAAAACAAAAGATGATTTCACTTAATATATGCAACTGTTTGATCATACAAAAGTGTTAGCAATTACGTGATAAAATAACTGCTAGTGCTGTAAAGGAAAGTAGGCAATTAAAGTTATCTACAGGGCAGAGGGTTTTTTTGCCCATTTTACCCTCGTCGACCAATGCATGGAGTGCTGCTCCAATTGTCGAGGGCAAAGTCCTGAAGGACTGCAGTGATGGAAGGATCGTCAGTGTCTTCCTTCTCCCGAATGATAACCACGACATCTGGGCAATCATCGTCTGGGGTATATTTGTTTATATGTTCATCATGAACAATGACGCGTATGCCTACCATCATCAAGGCAAGGTCATATTTATGTTTTCGTTCCTTTCCTTCCGCTTCGGGATCAGGAATCAGCACCTCTTTTGCTTTGATTGGCACTGGTTTCGGAAATAGCATAGCCACAACATGGGCTGGAACCTTTACTGGAGATTGCATCAACTCATGAGGTAAAGGTATAGAGAATCTCCGTGCGGCGAAAGCTTGAGGAACCTGCTTGTGCTTATGAGGATTCCTGTATCTGGAACTAGAAGAATAGCCTATCCCGGTTGTTCTAATTTGACTGGACAGTTGGATAGGGTGCTTAATACCCTGTTGATCCTTACCGAGCCCTTGTCCAGGTTGAAGACCTAATAACATCATTTCTTGAGTGGCTAACATAACCTCGGCAGAAATCTTGGGTACAGGAAGTGGCGCTCCCATAGAATGGTATTGCATGTTACTCACTTCCAAAGTATGGAAACCGTAGGTTCAACTTTGAATTGAAGGCGATAATTGGTAGAATTCCTTGTTCGGGACAATCCATTTCGGCATTTGCGATGACTAATTGTTGTTGATGATGTATTTGAGTTGTTGATGTAGCATGGAGGAACGGCTCCGGCCATGTGTATCCATGGTCTCCATAATAATAAGTTGTATCTGAGTCGATCTTGAGGATGTGGAAAGATACATGGAATGTATTTGGACCAATCTCAATTGGCAATTCAGAACCCACAGAGACTAGATTAATTCTTTAATATATCCTTAATTAATATTTTAGGCAAATTAGAAGAAAAAATGGTGGAGAAGATTTATTAACTAAATTATGCGAACTATTAATTAAAAACGAAAACTATTAATGAGCAAAGATACCTAGGAATCAGAATCCACCAATTATTAACATAATAAATAATTTCTTATTTCTTAAATCAATTCCCAAATTATTTTCCCTTCCCTTTAAAAATAATGATTCATATAATTAATATGGGCAAGCATAAGTTATGAAAAATTCACAGATTAACTATAACTTATCAAAACCTCGCAATCAATATAAAAATCATATGCAATTTATGCGGAGGAAAATATGAAGGTGAGAATAATTAGGCATTAATTTAGGAACGGAAAGAAAATATTGTTATGAAATATTTAGTTTCATCATAATCCTAGGTATTAGAAATTTAGCTAGCCATGGAATTAAAAATAAAAACAAATAATATTAGTACTACTATTCGCATGAAATAAGAACAATAATTAAAAAGAGAATTTCTATTATATAAATAAAAGAAAGTGACAAACACTCCCTGACAGAAGTACCACAACTGATTGGAATAAGAGAAAGGACAAACTCTAAATATCTTACTCCCTCCTACACTAGTGAAAAACTAAGAAAAAGAAAATAACAAGTGGTGCCTTTCTCTCTAAAACAAGAGGCCTATTTATAGGGAAAATAACTTTGAACCCTAATTTAGATTCATTGAACTTAGACACTTTTGTTCCCTTTCCATGTAGGATTTAATTTCCTAGTAGCAATCAACTTCTCAAAAAGATCTTCTAGATAGACTTTTCTTTCTCTTATTGAATTTAACTTGCACACTAAGATTGTTCCACCTCTTTCCTTCTCCTTGTAGGATTCTTCTTAGACATTCCTTATATGAATAAGAGCATTAAATATCACTTGATCACCAAGATTTTGACTTTATTGCAACAAATATTAAATCCTACAAAATAAAATAAAATATATTAATTTAATAAACTAATATAATTAAAAGGACAAAATTAGGGATAATAAAATGTATGAATTACGTGTCTATCAAATACCCCCATACCTAGCTTTTGCTCGTCCTCGAGTCAAATAAAAATAAAATAAAATAAAATTACACTACCCCATTTTCGTAGGAAACACGATTGCACTTAGCATGTGCAACAAGCCTTTAAACCCCAAGGTTACCCCAAGTGGACGAGTTGTGTCTCGTGAGGGTTTGCAGTGAATATACCCACAAAATTCAAAAATAATTTTGGATTCAACAAATTATGAAATTGAAAGAAAACTTCTAAATATCTATGGGCATTATACCTAAGCAAGATTAAATTCAAAATCACACTTTCACCTTATCAAAAATACTCGATCTTTATTTTAGACATCATCCTTCATTAAATCAATTTCATGTGATGCATGCATATGTATGTGATGTAACTCTTAGTAGGGATTTTTACCATGAAAATCAAGCAAACTCTTTTTTTCTTTGTCTTTCTTTTTTTTTCCCTTCCTTTTCTCCATTTTTTTCAATTTTGATTCTTGACTTGTGCAATGTCTCATTTTCTTAGGCTTTTCAGAGTTACCCATGTAGAGCGAGCGTTGGACCAATGACTCCCAAACCAGATGGCTTTAGGGCACTAGGTGTAGAGACACCCCTAAGGATTTACTAACTCGAGTAACAAAGGCCACAAAATTAGACTAGTCAAGCTGCTTTTATCCATCATACTTTTCAAATAAGTGAATATCGATGCTTCCCGAGGCTCGATACCCAGTTATTTCGCTTAATGGACATCAGCGCTTATTTATTTATTTCTTCTCCTTTTTTTCAACTTTTCTCAACTTCATTTTTTTCTTTTTTTCTTCTTTTTTTTCTTTTTTCTTTTTTTTTTGAAATTACTCGAATCATGGTCCATACCCCACAACTAAGAATTAGTGCAAACGTGAAGAGCAAAAAATGCTTGTGAAATCAATTTTAAATCCAGATGGTGTTTTGAACTAAGATTTCGCATCTTATCAAAAATTCAAGAGTTCTAAATCTTTCAATCTCACTCATGAGTTTTGCTCCACAAACACTTATCAGAATTAATTAAATTCATAAAAAGTCAAACAAAAATTTTAATTTTTTAATTTTTTTGTGTTTTTTTTAAAAAAGAAAAAAAAAATCTAATACAAACAAACTCCCCCCCATACTTAAATCATGCATTGTCCTCAATGTTTGCAAATGAAGAAAAGAGAACAAAGATGTGAAAAAAATTATACCTTGAATGCGGGGAATTTGTTCTGCAAGAAAATGTGGTGAGAAAGAAAACAAATGTACATATCTACAAATTTTATGCATCCTAAAAACTATGCGACTGTAAATGATCAGTGGTACAAACAGGCAACCTAAAGTGGATTTCGTATGATTTTCAGGAGGTCTGGGTAATTGGAAATAGTTAGAATTTGCAACAGAAGAACAATTGTGAGCGTACCCGACTGATTCTTTTAAAATTGAGTCAAGTAAGGATAACGAAGAATGATAATTCCTTTTAAAAAATTCTACCTTCATATAAGATATCCAAACTTGCCATCCATATTCGTTACCAAGGGGCACTAAAACATTTTCATCATTTTGAATAACTGTTAGACCAAGATGTTTAGGCACCACTGGATTAACACATGCATTATCTGAAATGGGAGATATGATCTCATTATCTAAACATGGAAGATTATCATTGTCCACAACCTTTGGTTCATTTGTTAAATCACATTTAGTGTTTCGAAAGCGCTTTTGATGGACCCCAAGGTAGACTTAAAATGATCATAAGAGGATTTAAGGTCAATTTGATTCTCTTGAAAATGCTCAAAATGTGTCAAACTTGATTCAATTATAGGTTCCAATCTAGAGTAAGATTTTTGGGCTGTGGAGTCCAACATCTCATTGACCTCATTTAAGTATTCAGTTTCATCCCAATTTTGACCAAAATGATTTAGACAAAAGTTAATAATTTCATCTTCCCCCGTAAGTTCATTTCCCGACATTTTCTGAATCATGTTCACTTCAATAGACTGGTCAAACAAATCACTAGTTTGCTCTCCCACATTAAACACATTTAAGTCAATTGTCATGTTTCCAAATGTCAATTTCATTAGTCCATTTCTACAATTGATTAACGCATTAGAAGTTGCTAGAAATGGTCTACCTAAAATTACAGGAATTTGACCATTGAGATTGACAACAGGCATGGTTTCAAGGACAACAAAGTCAACAGGGAAGACAAAATCACCAATCTTAATGAGTACATCCTCAACTATTCCTTTTGGCACTTTAATAGAACGGTCAGCTAGTTGGAGCGTGACAGTTGTCTTTTTCAACTCCCCTAAGCCTAAGGTTTAGTACACAGTAAATGGTAACAGGTTCACACTAGCTCCTAAATCAAGCAAAGCTTTTTCAATTAACGTGTCACCTATAATACATGAAATTATAGGACAACCGGGTTCCTTATACTTCACAGGGACTTGACATGACAAGATAGAACTAATACATAATGTTAGAAAAGCTTTTTAGGAACATGAGTGGTTCTTTTATGTGTGCACAAATCTTTTAGACATTTAGCATATGAGGGAACTTATTGAATGGCATCTAGAAGGGGAATATTAATTTTCACTTGTTTGAACACTTCTAGAATTTTGTCCAACTGGGATGACTGCTTGTTTGAAATAAGTTTTTGAGGGAATGGAGCTTTTGGTTTAAAGACTTTGTCATTTAATTCAAAAGATGTGGTTTGATCATTTTTTGACACAAGCTTAGTAGATGGACCTACTGACTCAGAGTTTGTGGGCTTTTCAGGCTGGAATGACTTTGAAGATGGATTATTAGATTCAACATTTAAATTTTTCTTCTTCATTATCAATTCCAAAGATGATTGTTAAAATAATTTTCGCATCTTAAAGAAATTATAGAATTCACATGATCGACTTGGTTGTTTTCAAGTGAATTAACATGATAAGGTTTTGAGTAGGACCGAAAATTTTGGATTGGTCTCAGTCGACTTAGAAGTTTACCCTTCTCTCTTTCACTAACTATGGTGGCCAATTGACTCATTTGGATCTCTAGGTGAGATAAGGTTTGGCTAGTGCTTTGCATGAAATTATTATGAGATTTCATTAAAGTTTCCATGCTCTTCTCTAAAACGATAAGTCTCTTCTCACTTTTATTAGAAAAACCTGGTGGATATTGGGTTGTTGAACTTGAATTTTGGTACGAACCAGGGTTTGGATTTTGGTAAGGTTGAAAGGATTGATTTAGAGACTGATTGACCTGATTTGAAGAGTTATTCGGGTGGGGTCCTTGGTTCCATGCAAAATTAGGATGATTCCTCCAACCAGGATTATAAGTGGGTACAAATGGGTCATTCCTAGGTCGTTGAAACATTGCATTGACTTGTTCATATTCTTCAAATTGGGGCACGACTCTAGGACATTCCACAATCACATGGCTTGGTGAATTACACCTTAGACACAAAGGTGTTGGTGTTGAGACTTGGTTCACGGTGATTGTCCCCTAGTTTCTAAATCTTCAAGTCTTTTAAGTACACCACCAACTTAACTTCTGGAGAGTAATTGAATTGTCAATTATATGAACACCTCTAGATGAACTAGGTTTATCTGTCTCTCTGTGGTTTCCCATTGCATGGTTTTTTTTCGCTAAGTCTTCTAAAACTCCCAAGCCTTTTCCTCATCATTATTCAAAAATCCCATCGACACATCGACTCTAACATTGTTTTAGTGGGATAGTCTAAACCTTCGTAAGCAATTTGACACAATCTCCATTTCTCAATTCCGTGGTGTGGGCACTGGGATAACAAATTTTTAAATCTATCAAAATATTTCCAAAAGGACTCTTTTTCAAGTTGGCAAAATTGATGAATTCAGAGTCCTAATTTTATAGATTTTATGATTTGGAAAATATTTTTTTAGAAATGTAACAACAAATCCCTCCTAGGTTGATATGGAATTATTTGGTAGGCTATATAACCATTTTTTAGCATTATCTTTTAAAGCAAATGTTATAAATCTTAGCCTAATTGAAGTCATCATCGATTGTTGAATTTTCATTAAGGCACAAACTTCCTCAAATTCTCGAATAAATAAATATGCATCTTCTATCCCCGTAAACCTAGGTAACATATTTATAAATGTGGCTTAAGTTCAAAATTGTTACTAAGCCACCGGTGGTGGACTAATACATGAAGGTTCAAGAGAGCAGAAGGATATAATCGATCCCTTAAAGAAACAAGTTTGGGTGCCCTCTATTTTTGTTAAAGTGAGATCTTTTAAAGTGAAATCCGAAAAATCAAGTTTTCTCACTAATCGGGATGTTTCATCCCTAATCCACACTTTTTGCATACACTAATTAACAAATAATCAGATAAGCACAAAAAAATAAAAAAAAAAAAAAAAAAAATAAAAAAAAAAAATTACTTCTAAGGTTAACCTAAATAAAATCTAGACAGCTCCTAACTGTTCCAAGTTACACCGCAAGGTCCACCAAATTCGAAATTAATCATACCACTAGCCAGGTAAGTGTAAGAAAGGCGGGAGTCTCTCCGTATATACGGTGACTAATTAAATAACCACACAATCTTTAGGCGTATACCTTTTGAACCACTTGCCTAGACACCAGTAGTTTGATTAATTTAAAATTCAGACTCCTCTTGGAGTTTCTTGTCCTAATTGAGCTCGAGAGTCCTAGGGCCAACGTCTACTTGATTTTATTAGGTCATGGTTATGCAAAATGCAAATTGGGTTGTTTCAGGGCCAAGGAAGGTGATGAAATCCCCACCTTATCTTGTTGTACAAGTGTGCCCTTAATGTTAGATTAAAGATAAAAATGCACAAATAAAAAAACTATAAACAAATAAAATGTCCTAAAACTATGTGAATTACGAAAAAGAAGGAGAAATTTTGACATACCTCAATCCTCCAGCAATCACCACAGTTTATATTTGATAAAAAATAAAAAATAAAAAATAAAAACCTAACAGGATGTGCTCTACGTGAGTGAATGCATGAATGCGAAAAAAAAAAAAAATATAAAAAAACTAAAAAACTACTATTTTTTTTTTTTTATTTCAAAAAAAATATGGAGATAATGAAGCATCAAGAAAGCACAAACAACAAAATCTTTATCATTTCGCTTCTTCGATTCGCTTCAATAATCCTGGAAAAAAAAATGAGTTAAAACTAATTCGAATAAATAAAAATTAAGGAATAAATAAAAATTAATTCTAGTCCCTGGCAACGGCGCCAAAAACAAGATGTGATAAAATATGTAATTGCAAGTGCACAGTGTCGAATTGAAGAACTGGCAAGTACAGGTCGAACCCATAGAGACTAGATTAATTCTTTAATATATCCTTAATTAATATTTTAGGCAAATTAGAAGCAAAAATGGTGGAGAAGATTTATTAACTAAATTATGCGAACTATTAATTAAAAACGAAAACTATTAATGAGAAAAGATACCTAGAATTAGAATCCACCAAATATTAACATAATAAATAATTTCTTATTTCCTAAATCAATTCCCAAATTATTTTCCTTCCTTTAAAAATAATGATTCATATAATTAATATGGGCAAGCATAAGTTATGAAAAATTCACAGATTAACTATAACTTATCAAAACCTCGCAATCAATATAAAAATCATATGCAATTTATGCAAAGAAAAATATTAAGGTGAGAATAATTAGGCATTAATTTAGGAACTGAAAGAAAATATTGTTATGAAATATTTAGTTTTATCATAATCCTAGGTATTAGAAATTTAGCTAGCCATGGAATTAAAAATAAAAACAAATAATATTAATACTATTATTCGCATGAAATAAGAACAATAATGAAAAAGAGAATTTCTATTATATAAATAAAAGAAAGTGACAAACACTCCCTGACAGAAGTACCACAAATGATTGGAATAAGAGAAAGGACAAACTCTAAATATCTTACTCCCTCCTACACTAGTGAAAAACTGAGAAAAAGAAAATAATAAGTGGTGCCTTTCTCTCTAAAACAAGAGGCCTATTTATAGGGAAAATAACTTTGAACCCTAATTTAGATTCATTGAACTTAGACACTTTTGTTCCCTTTCCATGTAGGATTTAATTTCCTAGTAGCAATCAACTTCTCAAAAAGATCTTCTAGATAGACTTTTCTTTCTCTTGTTGGATTCGACTGCACACCAAGATTGTTCCACCTTTTTCCTTCTCCTCAGGATTCTTCTTGGACATTCCTTATATGAATAAGAGCATTAAATATCGCTTGATCACCAAGATTTTGACTTTATTGCAACAAATATTAAATCCTACAAAATAAAATAAAACATATTAATTTAATAAACTAATATAATTAAAAGGACAAAATTAGGGATAATAAAATGTATGAATTACGTGTCTATCACGGTCCCTTCGGGAGGTATGTTGTCATCAGTGAAGGATATCACATTGTTGTTGAAAATGTGATCAACCAAAATTATATCCTTGACTTCTCCATAATTCCATGGAACTTTATGCAAGCTGACAACAAGATGTTGTGGTTTGCAAGGTAAAGGAATTGGCTCTGGTGCGGCCACTTTCAAAGGATTGTCAGCTCCTTTGAGTTGAATTGGTTGTATGGGAAATACTTTGACAATTTCCTGATCCACTGTGGATATAACTGCTACTGATCCCTTCCATTTGGTAGGGCATGCATTCCCACCCTTGAGTTGTACAGTGTAATCATCAGCTACTTGCAGGACATCACTATCAATAAGATTCTGAATAAGATGGCGGAGTGCCCAGCATTCTTCTGTGTTGTGACCGCGAGAATGTGAATGATATTGACACATTTCATCAGGATTGAACCGCCTTGAGCGGGGATTGATTGGAGGGAGAAGGAATGTGATTCTTCCTTCATTGATCAACATTTGAAGTATCTCCTCCATAGACTGTCCTAGATAGGTGAATTCCTTTTGATTGGCAAAATCCCGACGGGCTTTAGCACTTGCTCGTTTTGCAACCTTATCCTCCATAGCTTCGATTTCTGAAAGTTTTGATGGAGCATTTATAACAAATAGAAGGAGATAAACATGCTCCTGCCTAATTAATTGGCGTGTGACTTTATGCTGGTGGGTCACCAGTTCTGCCAATTGTTCAATTTGTTTGGAAAGAGCTTTCATCTTTTGTTCCATGGTAAACTGGAACTTTTCATAATCCCATTTGTCAACACCGTCTTTGATGGGTTGGGATGATTCGCCGTTAGAATTGGAACCTTGTACAGTGCTCCAACTGATCATGTTGACCTCTTCTTCTTTGTGTTGAGGAAGAGGGTTGTCTTGTATATGAGGTTGATCTGATTTGGTGACTACAATCTCACCATTGTCTATCAGATCCTGAATCTTATGTTTCAAGGCCCTACAATCTTGAGTATCATGTCCAGGTGCCCCGACATGATAAGCACACTTCCGAGTAGCATTAAAACCCCTCCCATTAGGGTTGGCTGGTGGAAGAAGATGTGTAATTTTCTTCTGAGTAGTTAGAAGGGCAAGAATATTCTCGAGCGAGTCCCCTAAGGGTGTGAACATTCGAGGTCACTTTACTTCTCCACTTTTAGGCAATGGAGGGTTTGAAGATTATGCTGGAAATGGGGAGTAGTTTCTCCTCTGCATAGGCATGCTTTGATTGCCTTTTTGCCCTTGTAGTATCAAGGAAACATCTTCCTCTTTCTTTTTATGGACACTCCGGGGGTTGTTTCCATAAGATCCGGACTGGATGTGCTCAGCAACAGCTTTAAGAGCGGCTAGGTCTTGAATTTTACCAGACTTCAATCCCATCTCAGCCATCTCCCCGTGTTTGATCATTTCAGAAAATGGTTTGCCAATACCAGCTAGAACTCTTTCATAGAAAGGAGCTTCCTGTACATCTATGAAGGTCATGACCATTTCTGATTCCATCATGGAAGGAATAACTTGAGAAACAAGGCGCCTTCACCTTTGAGCGTACTCTCTAAATGACTCATTTGACTGTTTCTTGACCTTGGTGATTTGGTACCGGTTAGGAGCCATCTGAGATTGGAAACTGTATTGAGTGAGGAAGGCGTGAGCCAGCTCTTCCCAGCTATGGATCTTAGAGTTGTCTAATCTGGTATACCATGAATGGGCTTCTCCAGTTAGACTTTTCTGAAACAGCTGCATTCTGAGCCTTTCATTTTCTGCGTAAGATCCGAGTTCTCCAATAAACACCTTTAAATGTGTGTAAGGATCCCCTAATCCATCATACTTTTCAAAATCAGGGGTCTTAAATTTCTCTGGATAATGCACACCAGGAAATATGCAAAGGTCGGCATATGAAACACTGCCATGTGTTCCAAACCCTTTGAGAACGCGAATGGTTTCCTCCATTTGAAGGACCTTCTTCCTGATGTCACTGGTGTCTGGATCTCCTTTGAGATGGGTGCCTTCAGGGTCTGGGTTGGTTGTATCCAAATGTTGTTCTGGAATTGTTTTTTCCAGACCTTGAACTCTTCCTTGTGTAGAGGATTCTGTATGTATAGGTATCTTCGTACCCTGAGTAGACTGGTGCAATTCTTTCAGTAGAACGGCCAAGTCTATGATTTGTTTAATCAATTCGTCAAATTCTTCTCGAGAAACAGGATAAGACTGTTCGGAAGAGGACATGATTGGCTGTAGGCTCGCAGCCTTTTTAGATTTTGATCGGGTAACAGGTCCAATTGCTTCCCTACAAAAGACTTACGTAGTTTAGTCTTAGGGTAATATAAATGTTATCATAACATGTCCATTTTAGGAATTTGTCCTGCAAAAATCCGGTTGTTAATTGATAACATGTAATGCATGCACAGATATTCTTCATATTTTCCATTACAAATGAATGAACATGGGATAAAATTACAAGTAAATGCTTTTACAAGTAATTTAAAATGGAAAGTATGAAGAAACTTTCCTCCACATTTGGTTTATCAGAGGTTGACCTATCCAGGGTTTCTCTCATGACTTTTTTGGCATGAAGGTTCCCGGATCATCGCAATCTCATTGGACGGAAAGTTAATCCAAATTCGTTCAACCGGAGTGAATCTGGTGGTGCCTTTTCACGAGCCTCGGGAATCATTCTTCCCACGAGTTCAATAATCAAACACTGACAGGATAGTCTCCTGGTGGAGGAACCACACAACATACATTCACATACAATGTGTCTCACTGTTTATGCATGACATGTGCGAAGCACTAATATCACATATAGATATTTAGCAGTGCAGGAGTTAAAAAATATGCATTCGTACACATTTATCAGAAATGTAAATGCAACATTCACACACAAGCATATAATAATTTTGAAAAGCTTGTAATAGCGGCTTAAGCCCTCTTACTGAAGTCCCCAGCAGAGTCGCCACCTGTCGACGTCAGGATTTTTGAGTGTCCCTTTTCGTTACTTGTTCTTTGGTGTTCTCATGTTAATGTGAGATTTGTTTGAAAAAATAAGTGAAAAAGGTCTGACATGTATAATGTCGACGATTGGACTTTCAGAGTCGCCAGTTGGTGTATTTAACTGGTTACACCAACGCACTCAAAAAGGCTTGCACATTGACCCAGTGATTCGACATCGCTAAACGAAGTCTCGTGAAACAAGAGATTCATTTTGGGTCCGGGGGCTTGATTATGCGGAGGGAAGGTGTTAGACACCCCCCGACATCCGTGTTACCACTGTGACTGCCACTTTTTAAAGAAATTATTATATGAATGTGTGTGTGAGTGTGTGTGTGGATCAATGTGCAATTATTTGAAAGTAGTGCGAGGTCTCGTTCGCACCTATATACACAAGGTTTGAATTTTATAGGAAAATTCAGTTTTAACCAAGATATAGCAATGAAGTTTTGTAAAAGTGGTTTTTTCAAACCCTGTGCTCAATAGGAATTGAGACCTTTTCATACTTCCATTTTATTGTTAAATATCCGGCTTGTTTGCTTTTATTTTCGAGATGCGAAGCATTCTTGAGAAAATAATTTACAGCAGAGCCGAACTCCTCATGGGCATGACAGCCATCCAAGGAAATTCAGACACTGTAAAATAATGTACAGGATGCTTATAGCCGAAAAATGTCCATCATGGGAACCGAATCTAGATTCAGTAAACTGAACTAGTGATCACATGATTCCTAGGCTCACATGATACTGCAATTTGTATGGAAAGCAGTAAGCAGTTATATATATATATATATATAAAAACGATAAATATATATATATATATAAATGATCAACCACCACAAAGCAACTCCATGGGGGATCAGAAATGTAAATAAAGCAGTAAATGCTATCAACTGTCATAAAGTAAACTCCAGGCAGGACAAATGTAAATAAAGCTGTAAAAACCGATCAACTGACACGAAGTGAACTCCAGGCAGGACGAAATGTAAAAAAGCTGTAAAAAGCCACGGAGGAAACTCCAGGCCTGACAGGAATGTATATATATATATATATATATATATGTACAAATATATATATAAAAGCAGTAAATGCACGGGATGTGAATCCAGGCTCATCGGATATGTCTGACAACAATTATATATATAAGTATATATATATATATATATAAGCAATTAAAAGCACCGGATATAAAATCCAAGCTCATCGTAGAAGTCGACCACTCACGCTTATATATATAAGTATATATCAGGGTGCATTTAATTGCTTTTTTATATATATATATATATATATATATATATATATATATATATATAAAAGCAATTAAGCGCTCGCATCAAGTCAGGCTCAATCGAGGCATAAATCGATAATGTTAGTCCATATATATAAAATATATACATATATTAATATATATATACAGACAAAAATGAAAACCACTTGAATCAAGTCTAAGCAAACGCACACAACACGACGACTCAATGTGTATAACATGTGTGTCTTATATGAGAAGAAGGCTTTATAAAATATAAGAAGACTTACAGTGGGCTACCAAAGTAGACTTCTATGACTTTAAATGGATAAACACTCAACTCCCTTGGATAAAAGATAGCTATATGTGAGCTAACTAGTGTTTAAAGAAGAGGAAACACTCAAAAGATGTGTATGCAGAGTAAAATGGGTGGCTTTTTCTTTTTTTCCTTCTCTCCTCTCTTCAAATGGTGACCCCAGATCTATATTTATAGATCGATGGCAGCAGGTACACGCTGGCGACCATGATTGTACCTGTGCCGGTCGTGAGGATTCGAGCCTCATGGTCCGTCGTCTTGTAATGCGTGCGGTTGTGCCTTTGTAATGTCAGCTTGAACTTGCAGAACTTTAATCCGAGCATCCGAACGAGGTATATCTGACCTTATTCGGACCGCTTGTGTCGAGAGTTACGTAATGACATGGATTAGAGGTTGTACGAAGTCAGGAAGAGGGGTCTATGCCCATGGTATTCAAGCTTCAAATTCTATCCAAAGTACTGCCACACGTAATAGTCACTCGGGATTGTCATTCCTCAGCTCTTGTGGGACATTGTTGGATGTATGTATGAAGTGTTGAGACGACGTGCCATTATTAAAGGAACAAGATGACGCTTGACTCCTTGCCGGGGTTATCGCCGATTTGAGTTGAAAGTAGACGTTGCTCAGGGTTACAGCTGAGATTGGACTACTTGTTGGTATGCTGCGATATCATCTTATTGACGTGGACAGATGATGTTGTGACTCCTCACCGGGGTTATCGTCGGTTTAAGCGGAAAGCATACGTTGCTCATGGTTACATCTGAGATTGGGCTACTTGTTTGTATGCCTCACTGTCATCTGAATTGAAGCTGATCGCACATGTTTGAAACAAGCATTTCCGGGGTTATTTCCGGAACTGCAATGGAATCCCTTGGGGCTATCACCAAGGATGGGGTTGCTACTCCCAGTGTTGTCTCTGGGACTAGAACTAAGCGTCGCGGTGTTATTGCCGAGACAGAACTGTCCTCTCCGGTGTTGTTGCCAGTCTTTTGATCTGCATATCTCGGGGTTATCTTTGGGATCGGAAATGACATTCTCGGTGTGTGTCCCAGGTTGACATGACGCTCCTGGTTTGTGTTCGGGGTTGGAACTGAACTTCCGGTGGTATCCGAAATGGATGTAAGCTGTCTTTCAGGGTTATCTCCAAAAGATGAATCTACCCTCCTGCAATGTTATTAATAGGAGTGCAGAAAATTTCGAGTGTCTACAATAACTATTTGTTCACATGTGTGTACTATTGATTCACATTCTTGTACTATTAGGGGAGTTGGTGCAAGATTGATAATACTTGCATGACTAAGTTAATAATGGAGGTATAGATGGAGGTACTATACTATAATTCATATTTTCACATGATTATAACTATTGATTCACATGATTGAACTATTGATTCACATTATTTACTATTAGGGGAGGTGGTGCAAGTTTGATAATACTAGCAGGACTAAATTAAAAATGAAAGAAAAGTTGAAGGTATTGTACTGTAATATTTCGAGCCCCAAAATGTGCAATTATCGAAACTATATTTTCCTATAAATTGAAGCTCATTCTTCCTTCATTTCTCACCAATTCACTAAAGCTATAGAGCAATTATTATAGAGAGAAATTATAGAGAGAAAGAAGAAGAGAAGTCTGCTACCTCTCTACTCCAGTATCCAATTTCTTTCTAAAGTAAGGGGTATTATTTCTTTCGTATTCATGAAGAGAGCTTTTGTTATTCCATTCTTTATTATTATATTGGAATAACTTTATCATGCCAAGTATCGCATACGTGGTGAAATTTTTGTTATTCCATTCTTTATTATTACATTTGGAATATCCTGTCATGCGGATTACGCTAGACACGGTTCCATTCTTTATTATTCATTGGAATAACTTTTATGGCGATTCTATCGCGTGCACGGTGAATTCTTACGTTATTCCATTCTTTATTATTCTATTGGAATATCTCTTGTGCGTGTAATTACGCTTAGACATGGTTCCATTCTTTATTATTCATTGGAATAACACGCTTATATGGATTATCACATGCATGGTGAATGATCCTTCGTATTCATTCCTTATTAAATTGTGGAAATGATGCATACAAGTGGATTACCGCATGGCGGTGTGAAAATCCATTTGCAGTTTCATATATTCTATGATACTCATTTGGTTAAAGTTTTGGCTTCTATACTCCATGAAATTAGTAGAATATCCTGGATATTTGCGCTTCATCCGGTATCTTTTCATGGAAATATTCTTCTGAGCATTCTTGAATTTTACTCCACAAAGCAGTATCATTTGAACAATTTAGACGTAATTGATTTCAAGATAAATTAACTTATAAATCTTTAAAATTTATTCTAGAACTTGTTTTATTGAATTATTATGTCATTGTCATCATCCTCATGCTTATATGGTGATGAAAGTCATCTTTGGCTTACGTGCATAGATAGGCTTGGTATGATTATGACCAGGGATTATTCAATATAATCAAGACCTGTAATGTTATAAATGATGTGGTAAAAGTCCTCAGTAACCTGTAGTGCATTGATGGACAGTTTTTGGTATGATTATGACTGAGGATTATTAAGTATAGTCATGACCATTGATGATTTAATGAATATCCTTGGCCCGTAGTGCAGGGATGACTCGATGATGTGGTTTATTTATTAAGCCGAGTCTCAGCGATAAAAATTGATGAAAACATTTTAAATCGTAGAAGATAGTAGATATCATGCTCTACTTGACTCTTCTAATGGATTGCTTATTCCGCTGCAGTTAAACTTGATGTCTATTGTATTTTATCAGTTTAACATTGTTGAAGACTAATGATAATTTATTCTCGAATTATCTTAGTCATAATATTTCTTACTGGGCTAGTTGAGCTCACCCTTTCTTTCACTGTTCTCTTCAAGAAATGAGAACATAGCCGGGACTAGTCGGGGAATGGAGTGATAGTCCAGATGATAATATCAGTAGTCCTCACTATTCTGTTAAATACTGTGACAATAAATGTAATGAAGACTCCATTGAGTGTGGATATTGTCTAGATGACAATATTCTTATTAAAACTCTTAGATTATATTTTTTCGTATTTTACACGACTATTGTATAATTAAATTGTATTTGAATTTTGTACCATGTATTTGGCGACTCAAGATGGGTGATGTATACCTATTTTGGGGGCATCACAGTTGGTATCAAAGCTTAGGGATATGATCCTGGCTGAGATGTGAGACAAGAACTAGGAGGGGAGAGACGGGGAATTCCTTCACTAGTATGACCTACCTAAGTTTATCTGGTATTTAATTGGTCGGTCAGAGTATAGGGATAATATGTGATATGTTAATTAACCCTTGTTTTGTTGCAGTATTTGAAAATGGCATCCGAAAATGTTGAGATAAACAATGAAGCACATGAGACCGTTGAGTCACCACATATTATTGCCCATGATAATGTGCAACAGGAAGACAATAATCCTCATGTAAATAATAACATCGATGAAATGGTGAACGATGGAATCTTCAGAGGCTTTACGTAATTCATGCAACATCATACGAAAATGGCTCCTGTCTAAAATGCAGGTGGAAACACTGACAACTCTTGGACGATCACCGCTAAGCAGTTCAAGGAGTTGGGACCACCAGAGTTTTTTGGAGAGCCAAAACCACTTATGGCAGAGACGTGTATAAAGCAGATCAACAAGATATTTGATGTCTTAGGATACTCCGAGGAGCAAAAGGTTCCCTTTGCCACCTTCATGTCAATGAAAGCAGAGGCAGACATTGGTGGGAATCGTAAAAGCGACTCAACCTTCCTTGACTCAAAATGTCTTGGGAGAAGTTCCAAGAGCTGTTCAAACTTTCCTAAAAGTATTCATCACATGAAGGAGGTAGAGTTCATCAAGCTTGAGCAAAACAATATGACCGTGGCGCAGTACGAAGCTAAGTTTGCCGAGTTGTCTTGATTTGCGTCCCACTTGGTTGATAATGAGGAGAGAATGATGCGGATTTTTCTAAGAGGTTTGAAACCCGAGATACGTCAATACCTTATCTCTCATAAACTGTGTTTGTATTCAGATGTTGTGAATAGGGCTCAGTTATTGGAGCACGATAATGAGTCAACCCAACCAAGAGAGAGCAGCCGACAAGTCGATAATACCAAAGTGGTAGCTGATCATCGAAGTGGTGACAACAAACGTGGAGGAATCAACATGCCAAAATTATAATCACTTGGTGGTAATCATGGCCATGATAATAAGAGTGGACATTTCAAGAAGAGGAGATTCAACAAGGATGGAAAGGCGTCAAAGACCTATTTTGTTGTTAAGGAATGAGAACGACCACCCGGTCAGTATGTTACAAATGTGGAGGGGAAGGACACATATGTCCAAACTGCATAATGCAGTCCAAAACGTATTATAATTGTGGAAAAGAAGGTCACCTAGCCCGATTTTGTCGTGCACCAAAGTCAAGACCAGCTGGGATGGAGGCATCAAAGGGTGTCCCAGACAAGATAAAATCAGTAATTCAAGGGAGAGCGTTTGTCGTAACCTCCAAAAAAGCAAAGAATCCGGACGAGGTGATCACGGGTAAGCTAATCATAAACTCTAGTGAAGTTTATACTTTATTTGATACCGGTTCTACCCATTCCTTTATTTCTCCTACTTGCGCTCAACGTTTAAATTTGACTCTGAAGAAATTAGACTTTGACTTATCTGTTGAAACTCCATTGGGAGAAACCTTCATTACATCCACGGTTTATAAGTCTTTTTTGATTCAAATCAGAATCATACGTTACTGTTGATCTTATTTCCTTGAAAATACTTGCATTTGATGTGATTTTAGGGATTGATTGGTTAACTACTCATCATGCTAAAATTGATTATTTTCGTAAGGTTGTTAGCTTTCATATTCTTAATCAACCTATTATGCGAATTCAAACAACCAAACCACTAAAATCAATCACTATCATATCAAGTCATAAAGCTATTCTTTTATTGAAAAATGGATTTCAAGCTTTCTTAGCCCATGTCACAGATTTAAATAAAAATACGTCAGATTTGAATGATATTTCTATTGTTAATAAATTTCCTGACGTATTCCTTGAAGAACTTCCTGGCCTACCCCAGAGCATGAAATTAAATTTTGTATCGACCTTGAATCCCATTACAAAACCCATTTCCAAAGCCCCATATCGAATGGCTCTATTGAACTTCGAGGAGTTAAAACCCAACTATAGGAATTGTTAGACATCGATTTCATTCGTCCTAGTACGTCTCCTTGGGGTGCTCCTGTTCTATTCGTGAAGAAGAAAGATGGAAGTCTGCGACTTTGTATTGATTATCGGGAGTTGAATCATGTCACCATCAAAAATAGGAACCCGCTGCCTCGCATTGATGACCTATTTGACCAGTTGCAAGGAGCCAAATTCTTTTCAAAGATTAATCTTTGTTCCGAATATCATCAGTTGAAGATTAAAACTGATGACATTCCAAAGACTGCTTTCAGAACTCGGTATGGGCATTATGAATTCCTAGTCATATCTTTTGGATTGACTAATGCTCCTGCTGCCTTCATGGATATGATGAACCGAGTATTCAAGGAATATTTGGATCACTTTGTGGTCGTCTTTATTGATGACATCTTTATATACTCCAAAACCCGCGAAGACCATGAGCAACACTTGAGACTGATACTCCAAAAGCTTCGTGAAAACAAGCTTTATGCCAAGTTAAAGAAATGCGAGTTCTGGCTTGAGGAAGTTGCATTCCTTGGGCACATGATATCAAATCATGGAATATTTGTTCACTCGACAAAGATTGAAGCAATTCAAAGCTGGGAGCAACCTAAGTTAGTGACCGAAGTACGTAGCTTTCTCGGCTTAGCTGGTTATTATCGGAGATTCGTAGAAGGGTTTCTCGAATCGCTACTCCATTAACTCAGCTGACTCGAAAAGATACAAAATTTTGTTGGAGCGAGGAATGTGAAAAGAGTTTTCAAGAACTTAAGAGGAGACTCATTTCAGCACTTGTTCTGACAATACCATCCGGCTCGGAGGGAAAGTCATAGCCTATGCCTCTCGACAACTCAAAGAATATGAGAGGAATTATCCTACTCATGATCTAGAGTTGGCAGCAGTCGTTTTTGCGCTTAAGATTTGGAGGCATTACCTGTATGGAGAGAAGGTGGAGATTTATACGGATCATAAAAGCCTCAAATATTTCTTCACTCAAAAGGAACTCAACATGCGGTATGTAAGACCCCAACTTTTTAATAAAGATGATTTTTCTATAAATATCATTTTTAAATATTATGGAATGAATTTGATTTAATGTTATAGTTTTGGGTAATATTTATAAATTTTGCAAAGTACGCAAGTTGTTATATAATATTCGATTGGTCTGGGAATATTCGTTTTAACAGGAATATTAAGACGACAGCAAGACAATCATTAAGTGGACCCTATTAACGGAATTATCATTCGGATTGAGAAAACGACAAAAATATTTTTATGAAAATAATGACGGAAGTTTTACAGTTAAAACCGTTAAACTACTCGGTAGTAAAAGTACAGTAATACGCATGGTTGCATAGTAGCACACGGTATTGATTATTGATGCTTACGTGAGAAGTCACTCAGTTTTATTCAATTATTGCTTCAGTAATTGTGGCATA
Source organism: Panax quinquefolius (assembly GCA_020205615.1). Lineage (NCBI taxonomy): Eukaryota > Viridiplantae > Streptophyta > Magnoliopsida > Apiales > Araliaceae > Panax > Panax quinquefolius. The sequence goes on from CM035157.1 coordinate 105,445,893, forward strand.
GTATCTCACGTTATTTGATTCAATTATTGTCGATATTTTATATATTATTAAATCAATAATTGAGATGACAGAGTTATTAATATTATTATTTGCAATATTAACGATGTCTAAAAGTTCTGCTAATGAGAGGTTTGGTCACCTCAAATCAGACGCATGATAGGAGAAATCATTATTGGAAAGCCCCTCTTTCGGGAAACTAATTCGGTCGATTAATATTGTGAATTATAATAATAATGATAAATGTTGTTAGATATATTGAGGTGTCTTTTTATGAAGTCACTGGAAGTTTATATATATATATATATATATATATATATATTATATGTAAATTTTGTTTTATTAGTATTATTAATGTAATAAAAGCAGAAAAGCTTTTTATATAAAAGCTGAATACTTTTATAAAGTTATTTATTTTATTAGACAATAATTAGAATATATTATATTTTATTATGCATAGTGTTTTGCATAGTAAAATCTTTTTATATAAAACAAAATACTTTTATAAAGTTATTTGTTTTATTAGACAATAATCGTAATATATTATATTTTATTATGCATAGTGTTTGCATAAGTACTCGCATAGTATTTCAGATAGTAAAATCTTTTTATATAAAATTGAATATTTTTATAAAGTTTTGTTTTATTTGATTATAAATAGAATATATTATATTTTATTGCTTGATGCTGAAAGATAGTATCCTTTCTATTTTCCTATAAATAGGATGCTTAGTTAGAATTGAAAACCACACCAAAAGTTCAGAGAATTCTTCTATAATCTTGAGCGTATTTCTTTAGAGTTTTAAGAAGCTTTGAGTGTAGTGCAAGTTTTCTTCAAGAATATCCTCGCCTCTACCAATCAGAATACTCTTCTTTACGGTAGAAGGGGTATTATTTCTTTCTTTCGTCTTCATGAAGAGAACTTACGTTATTCCATTCTTTGTTATTATGTTGAATAACTCCGCCCATGCCAAGTACCGCATACTTGGTGAAATTCTTCGTTATTCCATTCTTTATTATTATGTTGAAATAACTCGCTTTTATAATGGGCACCGCATACATGGTGAAATTCTTACGTTATTCCATTCTTTATTATTCTCATTTGGAACATCCATACGTGTTACGCATCACCGGTTCCGTTATTTATTATTCATTGGAACATCCCATCCGCATGCGTTTACGCATGACCGTTCCGATTGTTTATTATTCTTGGAATATCACATGCGTGCATTTACGCATGACTGGTTCCATTATTTATTACTCGTTGAATATTCTCGTCATGCGCATTTACGCATGATCTGGTTCCATTATTTATTATATTGTTGGAATAATCTATCTGTGCGGTCTATCGCATGCCTGGTGATTTCTTTTGTTATTCCATTCTTTATTATACTCAATTGATTAAATTTTTGACTTCTATACTCTATGAAATTAGTGGAATATCATTGATATTTGCGCTTCATCCAGTATCTTTTCATGTAAATATTCTTCTGAGCATTCTTGAATTTTACTCTACAAAGAAGTATCATATTGACAATTTGGACGTTATTAGTTCCTGGATAAATTAATTCTTGAACTTGTTTTATTGAATTCTTATATCATTGTCATCATTCTCATGTTTATATTATGTTGAAAGTCATCTGTGGCCTGTAGTGCATAGATGGACTTGGTATGATTATGACCAGGGATTATTCGGTATAATCATGATCGTAATGTTACAAATGATGTGGTAAAAGTCCTCATTGGCCCTTAGTGCATTGATGGACAGTTGTTGACATGATCATGGCCATTGAAGAATACACGAATATCCTTGGCCCGTAGTGCATGGATAATTTGTGGTTGTGATACTAATGAATATCCTTGGTCAGTAAAGTGTGGATGATGTGGATGATTTATTGTCGAGTCTCAATGATAAAAGTGATGAAAAACCTTTTAAATCATAGAAGATAGTAGATTTTATTCTCTACTTGACTCTTTTAATGGATTGCTTGTTCCGCTGCAGTTAAACTTGATGTCTATTGTATTATCAGTTTAACATTGTTGAAGGCTAATAATAATTTATTCTGCATTATCTTAGTCATAATATTTCTTCTTTGGGCTAGTTGAGCTCGCCTTTTACTTTCATTGTTCTCTTCAGAAATGAGAACGTAATGAGGACTAGTCGGGAGAAGCGGAGTGACGGTCGCACGATAGCATTAGTAGTCTCCATTATTCTATGAAATAGTGTGTTAATAAATGTATTGAGGACTTATTTTGAGTTTTAATACATCTAGAAGACAATATTTGTATTAAAACTCACATTTCATGTCAGATATTTAAGATTGTATTTGTATTCTGCACCATGTATTTGGCGACTCGTAATAGGTGATGTATACCTATTTTGGGGGCGCCACAGATTGGTATCGAGCTTAGGATATGATCCTGGCTAAGATGTGAGACAAGAACTAGGAGGGGAGAGACGGGGAATTCCTTCGCTAGTATGACCTACCTAAGTTTATTTGGTATTTAATTGGTCGGTCAGAGTATAGGGATAACTAACCCTTGTTTTGTGGCAGTATTTGAAAATGACATCCGAGAATGTTGAGAACATCAATGGAGCACAGGAGACCGTTGAGTCTCCACAAATCAATAATCAGGATAATGTGCATCAGGAAGGAGACAATCCTCAGGCAAACAACAACACGGACCAGATGATGAACGATGGAATGTTCAGAGGCTTTATGAAATTCATGCAACATCAAGCAAGAACGGCTCCTATCCAAAATGCAGGTGGAAACACTGGCAACTCTAGGACGGTCACCGCTAAGCAGTTCAAGGAACTAAGACCACCGGAGTTTTTTGGAGAGCCAAAACCACTTAAGGCGGAGACGTGGATAAAGCAGATCAACAAGATATTTGTTGTCTTGGGATGCTCCGAGGAGCAAAAGGTTACCTTTGCCACCTTCATGTCATGCGAAGAGGCGACATCGGGGGAAAGCGTAAAGCGTACTCAACCTGCCGCACTGAAGATGTCTTGGGAGAAGTTCCAAGAACTGTTCAACGACAAGTACTTTCCCGAAAGTATTCGTCACATGAAAGAGGTAGAGTTCATCAAGCTGGAGTAAAATAATATGACCGTGTCGTAATACGAAGCCAAGTTTGCCGAATTGTCCCAGTTTGCGTCTCATTTGGTTGATAATGAGGAGAAAATGACACAAATGTTTCTAAGAGGTTTGAAACCCGAGATACGTCAATATCTTATCTCTCATAAACTGTGTTTGTATCCAGATGTTGTTAATAGGGCTCAGTTATTGGAGCGCGATAATGAGTCAACCCAACCAAAAGAGAGCAGCCGGCAAAATGATAATACCAGTGATAACAGTCATCAAAGCATTGACAATAAGCGTGGAGGGAATCAACATGCTAGAAATGGTAACCACTTCGGTGGTAATCATGGCCAAAACAATAAGAATGAACATTTCAAGAAGAGGAGATTCAACAATGATGGAAAAACGTCAGCATCAGCACCTGTCGTTAAGGAAGGAGAACGACCAACTATCATATGCTTCAAAAGTGGAGGAGAGGGACACATTGATAAGTGGTATTTATACCTACTTATTGAATACCAATTCACGCGAACTATGCTCATCTCAGGTACATTTTATTGTGTTTTAGTTGCATTTCATGATAGTTTGCATTGCATTTACTTAAAACTCCTTTTTATGAATAAGTGCAAGAATCGGCCTAATTTGGTGGTATTAGAGGGCACGAGGCTAATGGATGCGTGAAGGTAAGGCACAAGTGGGGATATGCATGGCATGAAGGTATAATGGAACAAGGAGATCAAGCATGGAAAAGGATTAAGCATGAATGAACAAGTAGCAGCAAAGATCAAGATGATAATGTAACCGTAACCGTAACCGTAATCGCAGATTGCAAGCCGTATGAATTGCCGCGACAAAATAATAACGAGAGAGCGCTGCCGCCACATGAAAGTACTTTCTACCGAGAGCATGACATTCTGCAAGTCTCGCGCCCGTGCGAGGAACATATTGGAGGGGGCTTACACGCATGCTGGCGTCAAGTCATGTATTTGTTTTATTTTAATTTTTAATTAAATGAGTTGTAATTGGATTAAAAATGATTCTGACTGGCGTCAGACGAGAAGTGATACTTTTTGTCATATTTTCATCATAAAAACTAGGGTTTACACTGTGAGGGAGATTCCAATGTAGAACGAAGCCAAAACGTCTATTTCTCCAAGTCTTCTTGGGATTTTCTATCACGGTGGATTAGTATTTTATTTTGCTGGAATATTATGAGGATTTGAATGTTATCATTGGTTTATATTCAGCAATTGGATTTGATCGTTCTATCTCTCATCTTTCAATGGTTTTCTTTGTAATCATGTTTAGCATTGATCCCATAATGGCTTTTGGTTCAGTTATGAACTAAACTCCATTATGGGATTCTAACGGATTTTAAGATGTAGTTTGGTTGCATGCTTGAATGCTAGGGCTATTTTGCATATCATATGGGAATTCTATCGTGATTGTTTTACATGTATGAATGCCTGATCACCATTCGTTTCAGTACTTGTATGGAATTGACAATGAACATGCAAGTATGGATTGTAATCATGATAGCATGCAAATATGGGGTTGTTTTATATGGCATGCGTATTTTGTGAACCAGATAGACATATACTGTTTCACCGTATGAGTTAGAGTAAGGGCTTGTGCTTAAATTCAGTATAATTGCAATTTCACATAGACATATAGTGATTTTGGTTGTATTGATGATTACATGGAGTCTATCATCTGTGGATGCTGTGTAAGTAGGTTATAGTGCATTAAAAAATGGCTATAACTCTGTTAGTGCTCTTGACTATTTTCCTGTGATATGTGAACACTTCTTGCATGATAGTGGCGATTGGATGAAATATTAAATGAAGTTAGGATCCCATTATTTCCGAATTTGATTTATTCAATTAATATTCTTATTGTAGTTGTTGTTTACAATTAGTTTAATTCACCACTTTTAGTCGTTAGTTTAAGCATATGAATATAGTGAGTTAATTGATGCATAGTAGTTTAAATTTGACAACTTTCTCTGTGGGATCGATACTCTACTTACTCTGTATTACTTGTTAACACATGTATGCTTACATGAGTTAGAGCTCTTTTATCAGAACTGAAAAAGAGGCAACAAGTTTTTGGCGCCGTTGCCGGGGAGAGGCGTTGAATTTAAATAATTATCATTAGTTTAAAGCTATATTGTATGACTTAGACAACTCTGATCGTTTCTCATTTCTATTTTTATTTTTTTTGTAATGTCAGGTACTTGTAGATTTTTATGCACACAAGATCTTCCAATTCTGAATTAACACCAGCGTAGGATAACATTAACGGGAGAGGTTGGAAAGCTAGTGTGCGAAGAAATCTACAAGCTTAGTTAGAAGGAACTATACCGGATATGGCAGAAGAACAGAGAATTAAGCAAAGAGAAAAGCATCGGGCTCTAAGGGACTATTCCATTCCAAACATAAATGGACTACAGTCGAGCATAGTCAGACTGGCGATAGCAGCCAACACTTTTGAGATTAAATCGGGCACTATTCAGATGGTGCAGAACACGGTTCAGTTTGGGGGTGCTGCTATTGATGATCCGAATGAACACTTATTGAGCTTCATAGAGATTTGTGATACATTCCGATATAACGGTGTGACGGAGGATGCCATTAGACTACTACTATTTCCATTTTCATTGAGGGATAAGACGAGAAGTTGGTTACATTCTTTGCCGTCGGGGTCAATCACTACATGGGAGGACCTAGCACAGAAATTCTTAGCCAAGTTCTTTCCAATGGCTAAGACTACAAAGATGAGGACAACTATCTCTTAGTTTGAGCAACAACAAGGCGAGTCCTTATATGAGGCATGGGAGCGATACAAAGAGATGCTAAGGAAGTGTCCGCATCACGGTATGCCAGATTGGATGGTGATCAACTCATTTTACAACGGATTGGGTTGGCAGTCGAGACCGATTGTGGATGCAGCTGCAAGAGGAGCATTATGGGCAAAAAGCTATGACGAAGCCTATGCACTTATTGAAACTATGGCTGCAAATGATTACCAAAATCCTACATCTCGGATGCCACAACCCAAGGTGGCAGGTGTGTTGGAGGTAGATGCTATTACATAGTTGTCAGCACAGATGGCAGCGATGGCAAAGAAGATAGACACGATAGCAGAGAGTAAAATGAAAACAATTGCCTTAGTTTATGAAATCTGTGTGGGGTCGTACTCCACAGATTAATGTGCCATCAGCTCGGAGTCGATGCAGTATGTGAGCAACTATAGGAAAGACCAAGGTCAATTTCAGAACACATACCACCCCAACAATCGAAATCATCCAAACTTTAGCTGGTCGAATAACCAAGGAAATCAACAAAGTTAGTTTCAACTAAATCATCAATTCCGAGCACACTAACTCAACTCGACCAAGATAACACCAAAACCACAGCTTCTAACCGAGATTCTCTCAGCAACAACAACACACTACAGTTGCACCTCAGCAGGAAAAGAAATCAGAAATAGAGGAAATGATGTTGAAGTACATGGCAAATATAGAGGTGATGATCAAGAGCCAAGCAGCGGCTATTAAGAATTTAGAGACTCAGATGGGGCAGATGGCGAGCATGCTAAACAACAGGCCTCAAGGTTCCTTGCCAAGTAACACAGAGGCAGATCCAAGAAGAGACAGGAAGGAACATTGTCAAGCGATCACATTGAGAGCTGGGAAAGATTTGACATAATCAGTAAAGTCGCAAGACACTGTGCTCGACAACACTAAAGAAGCGCCAGTCACAAGGCTGCTGAAAGAAAGCAGTGATTGTTGATGAAGAAAATCTGAGTCGCAACAGGAAGAAAAAGATAAAATAGGTTCAGAGGAGAAGCTCAAGAGTTCAGTGCCACCAATTCACCCTCAAGTACCGTATCCGCAAAGATTAAATAAGCAGAGGGAGGATAAACAGTTCAGTAAGTTCTTGGAGGTATTCAAAAAGCTGCAGATCAACATACCGTTCGCCGAGGCATTGGAACAAATGCCAAGCTACGCAAATTTTATGAAGGGTATATTATCAAAGAAGAGAAGACTAGATGAGTTTGAGACGGTAGCCTTGACAGAGGAATGCAGTGCAGTGCTTTAGCAGAAATTACCTCCAAAGTTGAAGGATCCGGGCAGCTTCACAATTTCATGCACAATTGGAAAGATGAACTTCAGTAAGTGTTTATGTGATCTTGGGGCAAGCATAAATCTGATGCCCTTGTCAGTGTTTAACCAGTTGGGATTGCCGGCTCCAAGGCCGACAAACATATCTTTGCAGCTAGCTGACAGATCCATCACGTATCCACGGGGAATTGTTGAAGATGTGTTGGTAAAGGTGGACAAGTTTATATTTTCGGCTGACTTCATCATTTTAGACTACGAGGAAGACAAAAACATACCAATAATATTGGGGAGACCATTCTTAGCCACGGGCAGGACTTCAATAGATGTGTAAAAAGGTGAACTCACTATGCGTGTTCAGGATCAGGAGATCACCTTCAACGTCTTTAAAGCAATAAAGTTACCAACGGATGAAGAAGAATACTTCCTGGTTGACTTGGTGGATTGGGGCCTACAAGATGAGGTACAGAAACTGGGGAATTATGGACCATTGAGTGGTATACTTGGTGAAAATTCAGAGTTGAAGGTAGAACCATTGACAAAAGCTGAAGTCGTTAAATTTTGGGGTGCGGTGGACAATAAGGCAGGCACCTCAATTCTCGATGTGACGTGAGATTCATAGATAGTCAAGCTAATTGACTACAACTTAGCACTCGATGGGAGGCAACCCATTATTTCTACCTCCATTGACTTTTTAGATATTTATTTTGAATTATTTTAGTAGTTATATCTAATTCAGTTTAATAGGATATTAGATTTTCATGCTTAAGTGTGTAGCAAGAATTGATTTGCTAATATTTGAAAGATGTTAGCATTATGTAGCCACTAATTCATGCCTTAACAATGTGCATTAATGTCTATGCATGAACCATTATTGGACAACATCACTGATAGGTAAAGTGGAATTAAACTGTAGCATTGCAGATATCAGGCTCGCGCGGTCGCGAGGCCTATGTGGTACAAAATCGTGCGCTCACGCATCAAGTCAATCAGGATAACATACATTCGGCAAGTCTCAAGGCCAGCGCATGGATTCAAGATACAAACTCATGATGATCAAGCGATAATCGAATTAAGATAGATCTGAACATTTTAAAAAGAGTCGTGGACCATTTGGACTCTCATTTGGAATAATAACAGATGCGAAATTCTCTCCCTCTCCATAACTCACGTCTCTATCTCTCTATCAGTTACAAATTGAAGCCGTGCGTTTCTCAATCACATCTACATGATTCTCTCCACGTTCAAAGCTCAACCCACGCTCTCATCCAATTTATAAAGCTAGGGTTCCTGATTGGGTAGGCAGAGACAATTTTGGAGATTATCACATCACAAATTCTCATTAACTCTCAGTAAGTTCATTTGCATTCTCACTCAAATATCTACAAATGGGTCCGAAGAGAGCACGACCATCTTCATCTTCATCTTCCTCATCCTCCTCTGGCAGTCACGAGGAGGACATTGTCGACCACACCAAGTTCTTGTGTCTGGAAGCCTAGCAGGAGTACTACCGAATCGTAGCAAAAACATTTATCAAGGAAAGAGGATTCAAACTAGAAGGCTAGGATGGACAACTCTGTGCCATGATCCAGGAACGAGGCTGGGGTGGACTAACTGCCTCTCCCACGCCCATTCTGATGAGCATAGTCCGAGAGTTTTATGCCAATGCCAAAGTCACCATGAACGATACCTCTATGGTTCGAGGTGTCGAGATAGACTACAGACCCTCTGCCATCAGAACCATTTTGAGAATCACCGAGAGACCACCATTAGGGGCTGCCAATTGGATCATAGAGGCACATCAGGAAACAGACTTGTAGCGTGTTATTGCAGAATTGTGCATACCAGGCACGAAGTGAACTTACAAAGTCGGCACGACCCAGCCTCGCATATTCCCAGCAGTTACCCTGAATCGATATGCCAAGGCGTGGAATCTATTAATTTGTGCCAAGTTATTACGTTCATCGCATCAGCATGAGATCACGACGAAAAGGGCCATAATTCTGTGGGGCAACATTACTGGCGAGTTTATTAACGTGGGGTATTTGATTCATCAAAACATTGTGAAGTATTTGAAGGGAAGTATCACTGGGAGCATTCCACATGCATCAGTGGTAGCCATGTTATGTGCTCATCAGGGGTGCAATTGGGGCAATGAACAAATGCAATATCCAAGCCAGGACATCACTCATGCCACCATTGTGAAATTTGAGGACTGGGCAGGAGGCAAAGCACACCCGCGCGGACGAGGATTTATTCTCAGGCCCACATTCCCCGAGCCATCCCAGCAGCCCCCTCAGACAGATGAGGCAGGCCCATCCACCCGAGCACACACTGTTCCTAGTGATCGACAGCTCCGAAGGTTAGAGCGAAAAGTTGACGCCATGTATGACAATTTTGGAACGTTTTCTACGGGACTCACAAGGTCCTTGGCCGAAGCCTTCGCACAGCAAGGAACAATGCTAGAGTGGCCTCAGTTTGGGACCGCAGTGCCGTATACACCACCAGATTCACCACCCGATGAGGATGGTCAAGCCAATCATTAGGGGAGTTTTTGGTACCCTTTACCTTCATTCAATGGGGCATTGAATATTATAAGTTTGGGGGTATTGGGGGTAGTAGTATAGTTTCATTTAGTTCATTTTGTTTTTGTATGTTTAGTTGAATTGTGCATGTTTATAAAATTTTTACAAAATTTTGCTGAATTTTTTTAATTTTTAGTCATGATTGCTTGTGTTAGTATGTTTTAGTTGCATGTCTCACACAAATTCTTGCTTTATAGAAATTATTGCCTAGCCAATGATGATAGTGAATTGTGAAGGATTCTACAGTATATTGGATAACATGAACGTAGTTATAAGGTTTTACACGATGAAATTCATGTTGCTGTTTAAATGCTTTCGGTTTGCACAAATGTGTTCACAATCACTTGTAAGTATAAGAGGTATGTGTTTCTTTGCTTGATAGCAAATATAGTTTTAAAAAGAGAAATATGTGGAAAGTGATCTTAAGAACGTATGAAATATTGACATGCAAACTTTGGGAAAACATGGGTATGCTATGTATAAAAAAAATGAATAGCAATAACGTGGCTAGTCTTATTTCGGGGCCCTATCTACTTGAGTAAGTATGCCCGAGGGGATTGTCTCTACACCTAGAGCCCTAAGGTCTTTCATGGTCTAGGAGTCGTTGGTTGAAAGCTCGCTAAGGGGTAGCAGTGTGCCTAATGGATTAAGACATTGCACAGTCATGTGAAAAAAAAGGGGAAAAAGAGAAAAGAAAAGAAAAATAGTAATAAACACCGCGGGAAAGTGCGTAAATCGCCCTCGTGAGTAGCAATAAAGCAATAAGCCCATTGTTGAACCTTAGTTTGTGTTGATATGTTGAAACAGACTGTGTGGCATGAGTATACATGAGTCTTGATTTAGACTATAATTTTCAGTTTGGAGCAATGTAGCATATGTATTCTTTGCTTAGATCAAGTTTTGGTGAACACCATACACACACACAACATCTCTATAGCATATACGAATTATCTGAGTGTATGACATTATGCCTATAGTTTGGTTTGAAATTGTATTCTTGGACCTGGATAATTCACTAAGGCAAATTGGACTAGAATTCTATTATGGCTGGAACTATGTGAGACTAGGTTGCATCATAGATTAGTTGCATAGTATCGTAGCTGCATATTCATTGTTAATTAGCATGCATTGCTTGAGGGCAAGCAACAGTTCAAGTTTGGGGGTATTTGATAAGTGGTATTTATACCTACTTATTGAATACCAATTCATGCGAACTATGGTCATCTCAAGTACATTTTATTGTGTTTTAGTTGCATTTCATGATAGTTTGCATTGCAATTACTTAAAACTCCTTTTTATGAATAAGTGCATGAATCGGCCTAATTTGGTGGTATTAGAGGGCACGAGGCTAATGGATGCGTGAAGGTAAGGCACAAGCAGGGATATGCATGGCATGAAGGTACTATGGAATAAGGAGATCATGCATGGAAGAGGATTAAGCATGAATGAACAAGTAATAACAGCAACAGCGTGACAGAATCAGAACCAAAACCAGAATCTGCAGATTGTAAGCATGTGCCGCACATGGCGTAATAGCTTTGAGAGCACGCTACCACGTATGAAAGTACTCACCGAAAGCATACGATATTTCGTAAGTCTGCCGCGCCGAGGAACATATCGAGGGGCGCGCGGTACGCCGCGATCGTCAAGCTGTGTATTTATTTTATTTTAATTTTTAATTAAATGAGTTGTAATTGGATTAAAAATGATTCTGACTGGTGTCAGACGAGAAGTGATACTTTTTGTCGTATTTTCATCATAGAAACTAGGGTTTACACTGTGAGGGAGATTCCAACGTAGAACGAAGCCAAAACGTTTACTTCTCCAAGTCTTATAGAGATTTTCTATCACGGTGGATTAGTATTTTATTTTGTTGGAATATTATAAGGATTTGAATGTTATCATTGGTTTATATTCAATAATTGTGTTTGATCGTTCTATTTCTCGTCTTTCAATTGTTTGCTTTGTAATCATGTTTAGCATTGATCCCATAATGACTTTTGGTTCAGTTATGAACTAAACTCCATTATGGGATTCTAACGGATTGTAAGATGTAGTTTGGTTGCATGCTTGAATGCTAGGGCTGTTTTGCATATCATATGGGAATTCTATCGTGATTGTTTTACATGTATGAATGCCTGATCACCATTCATTTCAAAGACTTGTATGGAATTGACAATGAACATGCAGTATGGATTGTAATCATGATAACATGCGAATATGAAATGTTTTTATATGGTTTAATAATTTTGTGAACCAGATAGACATATACTATTTCACCGTATGAGTTAGAGTAAGGGCTTGTGCTTAAATTCAGTATAATTGCAATTTCATATAGACATATAGTGATTTTGGTTGTATTGATGATTACATGGAGTCTATCATCTGTGGATGTTGTGTAAGTAGGTTATAGTGCATGAAAAATGGCTATAACTCGTTAGTGCTCTTGACTATTTTCCGTGATATGTGAACACTTCTTGCATGATAGTGGCGATTGGATGAAATATTAAATGAAGTTAGGATCCCATTATTTCCAGATTTGATTTATTCCATTAATATTCTTATTGTAGTTGTTGTTTACAATTAGTTTAATTCACCACTTTTAGTCGTTAGTTTAAACATATGAATATAGTGAGTTAATTGATGCATAGTAGTTTAAATTTGACAACTTTCTCTGTGGGATCGATACTCTACTTACTCTGTATTACTTGTTGACACATATATGCTTGCATGAGTTAGAGCTCTTTTATCGAATCGAAAAAAGAGGCAACAAGTTTTTAAGTATTCATTGCTAGGGAGAGGCGTTGAATTTAAATAATTATCATTAGTTTAAAGCTATATTGTATAACTTAGACAATTCTGATCGTTTCTCATTTCTATTTTTGTTTTATTTGTAATTTCAGGAACTTATAGATTTTTATGCACACAAGATCTTCCAATTCCGAATTAACACCAGCGCAGGATAACATTAACGGGAGAGGATGGAAAGCTAGTGTGCGAAGAAATCTACAAGCTCAGTTAGAAGGAACTATACCGGATATGGTAGAAGAACAGAGAATTGAGCAAAGAGAAGAGCATCGGGCTCTAAGGGACTATTCCATGCCAAACATAAATGGACTACATTCGAGCATAGTCAAACTAGCGATAGCAACCAACACTTTTGAGATTAAACTGGGAACTATTCAGATGGTACAGAACTTGGTTCAGTTTGGGGGTGCTGCTAAAGATGGAGTTAAAGACCCAACTGCAGGAATTGTTAGACATCGGTTTCATTCGTCCTAGTACGTCTCCTTAGGGTGCTCCTGTTCTATTCGTGAAAAAGAAAGATGGGAGTATGCGACTTTGTATTGATTATCGGGAGTTGAATCATGTCACCATAAAAAATAGGTCCCCATTGCCACGTATTGCTGACCTGTTTGACCAGTTAAAAGGGGCCAAATTCTTTTCAAAGATTGATCTTCGTTCCAGATATCACCAATTGAAGATTAGAACCGATGACATTCCAAAGACGACTTACAGAACTCGGTACGGGCATTATGAATTCCTAGTCATGTCTTTTGGATTGACTAATGCTCCTGCTACTTTCATGGATATGATGAACCGAGTATTCAAGGAATATTTGGATCACTTTGTGGTCGTCTTTATTGATGACATCCTTATTTATTCCAAAAGCCGTGAAGATCATAAGCAACACTTGAGGTTGATACTCCAAAAGCTTTGTGAATATAAGCTTTATGCCAAGTTGAAGAAATGAGAAGTCTGGCTTGAGGAAGTGGTATTCCTTGGGCACGTAGTATCAAGTCATGGAATATCTGTTGACCTAGCAAAGATTGAAGATATTCAAAGCTGGGAGCAACCTAAATCAGTGACCGAAGTACATAGCTTTCTCGGCTTAGCTGGTTATTATCGGAGATTCGTAGAAGGGTTTTCTTGAATCGCTACTCCATTAACTCAGCTGACTCAAAAATATACAAAATTCGGTTGGAACGAGGAATGTGAGAATAGTTTTCAAGAACTCAAGAGGAGACTCATTTCAGCACCTATTCTGACAATACCTTCGGGCTCAGAGGGATTTGTCATCTACAGTGATGTTTTGGACAAAGGGTTAGGATGTGTTCTCATGCAACATGGGAAAGTCATAGCCTATGCCTCTCTACAACTTAAAGAATATGAGAGGAATTATCCTACTCTTTATCTAAAGTTGGCAGCTGTTGTTTTCGCACTTAAAATTTGGAGGCATTACTTGTATGGGGAGAAAGTGGAGATCTTTACGGATCATAAAAGCCTCAAATATTTCTTCACTCAAAAGGAACTCACCATGCGACAACGACGTTGGCTTGAACTATTGAAAGATTATGATCATACCATCCAATACCATCCTAGAAAAGCGAATGTGGTAGCTGACGCATTGAGTAGAAGATCATATGCGGGTACGAGTGCGATATTGACAACGCAAAGACCCATTTTGTGTGACTTGCAAAGGATGGAGATAGAGTTAAAGACTCTAGGAACCCATGTGATGATGGCAAATATACGAGTAGAACTGACTTTAATTGATAAAGTTAAAGCTCCTCAAATTACAAATCTGGAGCTGATGCGTATGAGGAAGAAAGTGCAAAAAGGTGCTATGCCGGAAGCAAGAATCGATGAAGAAGGAATACTTCGAGTCAACTCCAGACTTTGTGTTCCTAACGACCTTGATTTAAAGTAAAAAATCATGATGGAGGCGCACAACACACCATTTGTAATCCATCTTGGGAGTACCAAACTGTATCGTGATCTTCGTCATACATTTTGGTGGAGCAATATGAAGAGAGAGATAGCGCTGTTTATCTCAAGGTGTCTAACTTGTCAACAAGTCAAGGCGGAGCATCAAGTACCAAAAGGTCCATTGCAACCACTTGAAATTTCAGAATGGAAGTGAGAGCACATTACCATGGATTTCATTACTGGTCTTCCCAAGGTTTCTCAAGGCATAGATGCAATTTGGGTCATTGTTGATAGATTGACCAAGTCTGCTCACTTCTTACCAATACGAGAAACTTATACACTTGAACATCTTGCTCGTACGTACATAAACGAGATTGTAAGGCTGCATGGTATGCCAGTATCCATAGTTTCTGATCGAGACCCAAGATTCACTTCACAATTTTGGGTTAGTTTGCAAAAAGCTATGGGCACGGATTTATGATTTAGTTCGGCATATCATCTTCAGACGGACGGATAATCAGAGAGGACTATTCAAACTCTAGAAGATTTATTAAGACTCTGTGTCCTTGACTTCAAGGGAAGTTGGGACAAGTTCTTACCATTGGTAGAGTTTTCCTACAACAACAGCTACCAAGCAAGTATTAGCATGGCTCCATTCAAAGCGTTGTATGGAAGAAAGTGTCATTCTCCAGTATGCTGGGATGAGGTGGGTGAAGCAACGTTGTTGGGACTGGAGTTGGTATGTATAACTACGAAAAAGTTTCAAACGATACGACAACGTATAAAAACCTCACAAGATCGACAAAAGAGTTATGTCGATCTTCATCAAAAGGACATGGAATTCGATATTGGAGATCATGTGTTGTTACGTGTTGCTCCATGGAAAGGAGTTACGAGATTTGGGAAGAGAGGAAAGCTCAATCCTTGATTCATTGGCCCATTTTTAATCCTCGATCGAGTAGGAACTATGGCGTATAGACTCGCTTTACCGCCAAGTATGTCTCGTGTTCATAAAGTTTTTCATATATCCATGTTACGTAAATATGTGGAAGACCCGAACCACATTATTGAGTTAGAACCTGATGAAATAGCTGAAGATTTGACGTATGAAGAGGTTCCTGTTCAAATCTTGGATAAGAAGGAACATATTCTATGCTCCAAGGTTATACCTCAAGTTAAAGTTTTGTGGAGAAACCACGATGTTGAGGAAATGACCTGGGAGTTAGAATCTAAAATGAAATCAAGATATCCTTTCCTTTTCGACATACCAGGTACGTACCCTAATTTCGAGGGCAAAATTTCATAAGAGGGGGAGGTTGTAAGACCCCAACTTTTTAATAAAGATGATTTTTCTATAAATATCATTTTTAAATATTATGGAATGAATTTGATATAATGTTATAGTTGTGGGTAATATTTATAAATTTTGCAAAGTACGCAAGTTGTTATATAATATTCGATTAATTAGGGAGTATTCGTTTTAACAGGGAATATTCATGACGACTACACACAATCATTAAGTGGATCCCATAACGGAATTTATCATTCGGATTGAGAAAACGACAAAAATATTTTTATGAAAATAACTGGGAAGTTTTACAGTTAAAACCGTTGAACTACTCGGTAGTAAAAGTACAAGATGTACGCGTGGTTGCATAAGAGTAGCACACAATATTGATTATTGATGCTTACGTGAGAGGTCACCGCTTTTGTTCAATTATTGCTTGAAGAATTGTTGCATAAGTATCTCACGTTATTTGATTCAATTATTGTCGATATTTTATATATTATTAAATCAATAATTGAGATGACAGAGTTATTAATATTATTATTTGCAATATTAACGATGTCTAGAAGTTCTGCCAAGGAGAGGTTTGTCACCTAATAGCGCGCTAATATGGAGAAATCCTTATTGGAAAGCCCCCTCTTTCCTGGGAACGACCTGGTCGATTAATATTGTGAATTATAATAATAATGATAAATATTGTTAGATATATTGAGGTGTCTTTTTATGAAGTCACAGAAGTTTATATATATATATATATATATATTTATATATATATATTACTTTTGCTTTTACCTTAGTAATTTACTTTTTACTTTAGTAATTCACTTTTACTTAAGTAAAATGTTTCTTACTTTTACCCCGATTAATGTAATAGTTCCCTTTCCTTGTATTATAAAAGGAAGGGGAACTCTTTTGGCAAAATCGGGCCAAACTTAGAAAGACTCGAGTTCTCTCTCTCGTAAGAATCTTTAGTTTCCACCATTATTTAGCCTACCTATCCCCTCTTCTCTACTTCTAGTCAAATGTTTTAGTTTTGTAAGTTCTTGTTTTCTTTTCTCTCTTTAGCTTGTACATAGTTTATATTAATCAATAAAATCAGTTTTAATTTAGTAATTGACTGTGTTTTTTCAGATGCGTTTTTTTTCTTCATATAATCTTTGCTTCCGCTTCAAATGGTATCGAGCTAAGTTGTATTTGTTCTTCTAGCTGTTAGTAAAATCTTCTGATTTACTTCATTCATACTGTTTTCAAAAATTTCTTTTATTCTTTACCGGAAGTCACCTAACTTACTGTAGAACACCTTGTTCATTGTCAGCCTTAGGTAAGTCTCACGTATGAGCAGTATTGGGTTTTAGAACAATAGGTATGAGTCTACCTAGGTAAGAGGGTCTGAATGGAAGATAAATAGTGAAAATAATTTTGAATCCAGTAAAGATGAGTAGGTTATTTAGATCTAACTCTTCAGCTAGTCACGGGTCAACTTTACCAATTGCATTCTATATAATTAACCAAGAAGAAAATAGTTATGAAAATATAAGTCAAGTTTTACATAACTGGAATATACCCAAAGTTTCTCCCAAAGAAATTTATCAGTCAACCTTTTTAGATAATTTCAAAACAGATTATAATGTTAAAACAGTTGAAAAGGTTTATGCTATTAATAAAGAATATGAAAATTGTAGTCTTCTTTCCCTTGATGTTATTAAAAAACATAGGAAAAAGGGTTATAATTTTATCCATATAGGTCTAGTTCAAGTAGCAGTTAAACCATTGAACATTAAAGGAATTAATTCAAGTATCTACCTCTGTCTCAAAGATGCTAGATTTTTGAATTACTATCCAAGCATAATAGGTGCTATGGAAACAAGTTTGCACAATGGTCCTATCCATTTTAATTGCTTTCCTGACTTCACACTTAGTTTGAGTGATCAACACCTATTAAAGGCTTTAACATTAAATATTAAAACAGCAGGAGAAATTACACAAATGGTTGAAGGCTCTCAGCCAATTGCTTTGACTTATAGGATTTATTATAAGACCATGAAGACTAATTTGAATGTCCATGCTCTAAATAAAAGCCCTAAAGATCAAACAGTATTAATTCAAAGTTCAACTAGTGATGCTAATATCCAAATCCCTAGAACCATCCTATGGAAAGATATTACATTACCTAGTCAATGGACTTTACCTAGTAAAATACCACAACAGCCTGTAGTTAACAACATAATGAACATAGAAAATATAAGGCAATTTTCTGATGGAACTGTCAAAGTTAGCTTTGAGCGTTCTAGAAGACCAGTTATTATAGAAGATTATTCTAGTTCTACAGCTCCTTCATGATTCAAATTTAGAAGATATTCTCAAGTCCTTTGTAACCCTTCTATAAGAGACATTAAGCTAAAGGAATTTTAAATCAAGGTCAAAATGAGTCATCCTTGTTATTCCTGCCACCCTCGTAATTATCCCAGTTGAAGAGGAAAGCTCTTCCTCCGAATTCTTCCGAGCTCCCTCGACTCAATCGATTTTGATGTCCCAATTAATAATCAATTAAGAGTTATTAAAAGAATTTGTATTAGATTGGGATAATCTTGTACATGATTTTAACTCCAAGTCTAATAAAATTAAAAGACATCTATTTAGAAATAACCACCCAAATGAGAAAAGGAACGTTATAAAATAGTCAATAAATGGAAAAAATTCATTAATAATGAAAAATTAATATTACTTTTTATGATTGGTACGAACAATATCTAAGTAAATGTAATGTTATAACTAAAACTCAATGGATTAAGGAAGACAAATCTAAGGTTTCATCTAGTCATCCACCCTTAGAATCTATCTTAATCTTAGTAAAAATACTTTATTACTACTATCCATTTAAAATCTCCAATGGTAACAATGATGATAAAAAATTATAGAACAATTAAATTTTAGTAACCAATACCTAGCAACTGTAGGGAAAAAGTTAGACAGGATTGAAGAAAAATTTGAAGAAAATATAATTAAAAAACCAGAGTCAAAAATTGTTCAACCATTGTTAAAATTACCAGAAAATAGAGAAAAATTAGGTTTACCTAATAAAGATGGTGATCTTACCTTGGTTATTGATCAGTTATTTAAAAAATTAAAGACAAAGACTGAACCGGAAACAAGCGGTACTATTGCTATTATCGATCAGATTGATTCTGATAATGAAAGCAGTAGTCAGTTTGATAATCAGCCAGTAACCACATCCGTTCAAGATATACATGATCAGTTAATTAAATTAACAGTTCATAACACTAGCATGACCAGAAATTGGTATTCTAGACCAACTCCTCCAGATTTACAATTTGAAGAGAGAAATCTAGATAAGCAATTTTCTGTTTCGTCTAATAAAATCTATGAATGGAACATTGACGGATTTAGTGAACAAGAAATCCTCAATAAACTAAATCATATGTCCATGGTAGCTAATAGTTATCTGACCAAATTCAACACACTGACTCAACCAGATATTGTTGAATTATCGGCTAGTGGATTTACAGGTATTCTTAGATCTTGGTGGGAAAAACATCTCACAGAAGAATCTAGATTATCTATCATCCATGTTGTTCAGTTAGATGCTGATGGCAACCCTATTTTTGATGAAACTATTGGTATAGGACCACCAGATGGAGTAAATACTTTAATATTTACCATAATAAAACACTTCATAGGAACTCCTAGTAACATCACAGAGAGAATCCACGATCAGTTGAGTAATCTCACTTGTCCCACTCTAAGAGATTTTAGATGGTACAAAGATGTTTTTACTTCAAGAGTTATGATGCGTAATGACAGTAATAAACCATTCTGAAAAAGAGAGCATCTTTTTACTGTTGAACTGCTTTCGATTGAAAAGCTTTAATCTTTCATAACGGGTCACGGAAAGGTGTGCCGGTTTTCAACCATGGTCGATTTATCTGTAGACGCCAGCAAATGGGTCTGGAAAGGCCCTCAAGGTTGATGGTGCCATAAGGATCGTCACATGTGCCATCATCTCTCGCAAATTGGCTAATCGAATCATTCGGGAAGAAGTCGAGGAATGCCTGGAGAGGCTTCTTCGTGTAACTCATCGATTCTTTTATTAAGGGCTCGAGCAATTAATTTTAACTCATTACGGAAAGCGATTTTGAAGTTTAAATGCTACGGGACCGGGAAGAAGCAGTAGAGGACTGATTTTTAACTTAGACTCTTTTGAAATCTTCTTCCGACTTGAGGAAGAAGGCTCGATAGAATGACTTTAGACACTTTTGCTCGAATGACCTGGGAACCGACCGAGATCGAATAGGGGCAACAGGAAATTCCTGCTGAACCTGACCTATGATTCTATTAATGTCGAACTTATCCCACCATTTGATGTAAAAAAAGCGGGAAAGTCGAAGGAGTGGATCAGCAATAACTGCTGGATTAGAAGCATTAGCAATAGAGGGCGGTGAAACACCGTATTGCCATTTAAGGATCCAGGGGACTTTATATTTGCTGGTAAATAGAAGAGTGAGAGGAATGTTCTCATTCTTTGGATCGGGTTTACTATTATTAGCAAAATGAGTAACTTGGACCTTAAGGGGGTCGGGAAGGAGGTCATATGTAAAACCATGCCTATGCCACCAGAGGATGAACCAATAAGGAATTTGACTTTTGAACTTATGATCAAATTGAATGAACCAGGAATGACTATGGGACTCATTTTGGTGAAGGAGAACTTTATACCAGGCATCAATATAATCATAAAAACAAAAGGAATTATTTTGACTGGTGAGATCCATATGATCAGAGGGATTTTTACCCCAATCTGAAATTTAAAGGAATTGTTTAATATACAAAGAATGATAAAGGACTTTTGATTTATCATTATTTGCATAAATGGGTTTGATATTTACTGACTCTGTTTCGAGGAGAATGTCCTTATAATATACAAGAGACTTATAAGGAGCAAATGGCGGAAAATGACAACCAGGGGGAAAAACTGGGCAGAAAGTTTAACTGGGTCATTTTTTGGTTTCATATATGGTTCAATATGGAACAAGTAACTTTCCCATTTGAGCACATGCTCGTAAAGGGGGCAATCGGGAGTCAAGATGAGGTCTTATTTGGATTAATCGAACGGATCAACGGGTTCGTGTTTATTAACTCAGGTTGAACTCGTAAGGCTTGGGGATTGTCCCAAGGACAAGAAACTTATTTCGATCGGTAGATTGTGGGTAACTGGGTGAGGAACTAAGGTTCCTCTGGGTCGATTACTTGGGCCAAGAGGGCTACCTGCACTCGTGAGGAAGAAGATCCTCCTCAAGCTCATGATGTAAAGTACATGTATGAATAAATTCCCGAGTAAGAAAATCAGAATAGAATTATCATTACCTTTAATATACTCAATATCAAAATCAAAATGCTTAACAAAGCTTGCCATCTAGCTTAAAGAATGCTTAGAGGCCAAATTCTCAACATCTTTTCTAAAATGTATTTAATGACTTGCAATCAATGCGAACTAGAAATTTCTGATATAATAAGTCATTTTGAAATTTGTTAATACATAATACTAATGAAAGAATTTCTTTTTTGATAGTACTATATTTCGACTGTGTAGTATTCCATGCGCCGGAATGAAAACGAACAATTTGTTCTGGGGAATCTGGTGTTAACTTTTGTTTAAGAATGCCTCCGAAACTAATATCTGAGGCGTTAGTTTCAACAATTTTGAAAGCTGAATCATTGGAAATACCAAGGCAGGGCAATGCCTTGACATATTTTTTAACTTGTTGGACGACAGAAGTATGAACGTCAATCCAAGGTGGGGATTGCTTTTGCAAACGCCGAAAAGAGAGGTTTGCAAATCTTTCCCGAGATTCTTGTAAAACTTGCTATATAATTTAGCGAGCCAAGAAATCTCTCGCAGATTGGGTTTTATTAGTTATCTTATCGGGAACTTGTCGTTGAATTGAATAGCTCTGTTCAATAAGTTGAACTTGTCCATCAAGATATTAAGACCAAGAAACCGTATTCGACCTCAAACAAGTTTGCATTTGGAAGGAGAAAGAACAAGACCATTAACTTTAACAATTGTGAAGAACGATTTTAAATGTTTTTCGTGTTCTTCAATAGTCTTGAATAAACAAGAATATCGCCGATATAAACAACAATAAAATGGTCGAAAGGGTTTTTAGATGTCATTGAGAATATTTTGAAATTCACTGGGAGCATTTTTTAGGCCAAATGCCTGAACATTCCATTTGTAATGTCCAAATGGAGTGGTGAATGCAGTTTTGTACCTATCTTCTGGATGAATGGCAATTTGCCAGAAACCGGATTTAAGGTCAAATTTACTGAAAATGGTGGCATTACTTAGCCTATTGATAAGGTCGTCTTTGTTGGGAAGGGGGTACCTAATCCACTCTAAGACCTTGTTCAATGGTTTATAATTGATAACTAAACGGGGTACACCTCTCTCTT
Organism: Panax quinquefolius; assembly: GCA_020205615.1. Classification (NCBI taxonomy): domain Eukaryota; kingdom Viridiplantae; phylum Streptophyta; class Magnoliopsida; order Apiales; family Araliaceae; genus Panax; species Panax quinquefolius. Next base: position 105,468,153 of record CM035157.1, read on the forward strand.
TTTCTGCTTCATTGTTGACATAAAAAGCGGGACAAGACCAAGGGGACTTACTATGTTTAATTAATCCTTTATCTAGGAGATCATTAATTTCTTTCTTACATAACTCCATTTGTTCATAACTCATCTGAATAGGTCTAGCCTTAGTAGGAATTAAATGTTCTTTAAATTCTTTAGCATAATGAAGCCTAACCATATGTTTTTTCCTATGCCAAAAGGCATTGGGGGAATCAGAACACAGGTTATTTTTCATGTATGTTTTTAACTCTTCAATTTTTAATTGAACATCTTCATTTTGAAGCTGTTCTTCAATTCTTTTATATTTGATTTCTTCTTTCAAGAAACTCAAATGTGTAGATTTACAGTTTATTAAATTCAATGACTTGGAAATGGATTCTTCTTGAATGAATTTTAAATCTCTTTCTTTTGGTTTAATAAGAAACTTAAATGTTATTTTCTTACCTAAATGTTTACAGGTTAATCCTTTATTACTAGTAGTAAATGGGTATAATAAATATATAAATGGTAATCCTAAAATGATTTTATCTGTAAGATTGCGAATTAAAAAAAAGATGTTTTAAAGCACATGCTATCTTGACAAATATGCACTTTAGGTAATTTATACTTTATTTCCATTTGACTACCATTAGTCAATTCAATTTTTCTTTGGTTTTTTGTAATACTTAGTGGGAATTAGACCTTCTTGAATACAGTTTAAATCTGCACCTGTGTTAACTAAGGCAGTAAGCTGTATTGAAAAGTTCCTATCCACAACTAGATTAATAGATACATACCATTTTTGGATGGTGATGTCTTTGATTCTTTTAAGTGAAAGACCTTGAATAAATAAGTCTCGAAATATCTTTAGTACTGAGATGATTCTCGGTTCATTGTGATTTTCATCATCGATTGGATGAGGAATCATTGATCCAAGATCGTGCCTTTTATCAAAATCCTTTCTTAGGTTAAAAACTTCTAATTTTAAATTAGCTATTTCTTTCTTTAATTTATTAACTTTCGATTTAACTCGGGAGACTAATTTCTTTAATCGGAGATTTAAATCTTTCCAAGGTTTTATTAAGACTAAAAATTGGTTTCTCTTTAGCTTTAATAAACCTATCATTTTCTATTATCTTTAGTTAATAAATCTTTCAACTGTTTGGTGTATTGAGCCTTTAACTTAGGATCAGTGATTTTACTAATTAAGTCAATTAACAAAGAACTTTCTTCATCATCTTTGTTAATTACATTAACTTTTTTATTGCAACAATTTTCATTGCAATTATCAGCACAAATAGTGACTTCTTCAGTGCCACTGCTTGAATCTTCATTACTGTTAATATTAGAAGAATATGAAATGCTAGAGTTTTCGTCATTACTAACATCATTCTCTATTCTCATTAACCCTAATATATATTCAGTATCTTCACTAGAAATATTTAATTGAGATAATTTTTGTTTTACCTTGCACTCATTTTTAAAATGACCCTTTTGCCCACAATTGTGGCACACAATTTTACTTTTATCATCTTTTTTAGGTTTTTTATTATATTTTTTATTAACGGGTTTTGGCTTATTATAGTAATCGTCTTGAATTTTATTTTTATGATGACTACGTTTTTTCTTATGACGTCTATGGCTTCTGTGAGAGTCAATATGCTTATGTCTGTGCTTCCGTCTAGAGGGAGCCACAGGAGGTAAACCATATTGTTTGCAGAATGTTCCTAACTCATATTTGGCTTTCTTCTTGCCTTTACTAGCTTGTTTGGCTAACTTGAAGTCAATGCACATTTTTAATTCTGTCTTTTGAATATAACTGATTATGTCACCATAAGTGAGATTATCATAATCAATATATCCCAAATTTTTACTCAATTCCTCACGAACTTTATGAGCAAATAAGGATGATAAACCATTATATATATATATATATATATATTATTTTATTAGTATTATTAATGTAATAAAACAGTAAAAGCTTTTTATATAAAACAAAATACTTTTATAAATTTATTAATTTATTTTATTGTATAATAATTAGAATATATTATATTTTATTATGCATAATATTTTGCATAGTAAAATCTTTTATATAAAATAGAATATTGTTATAAAGTTATTAATTTTATTAGACAATAATTAGAATATATTATATTTTATTATACATAATATTTGCATAAAGGTTTGCTTTGCATAGGTTTCAGATAGTAAAATCTTTTTATATAAAATAGAATACTTTTTTATAAAGTTTTGTTTTATTTGATTATAAATAGAATATATTATATTTTATCAGATAAGTCAAAGATAGTATCCTTTCTATTTTCTAATAAATAGGATGCTTAGTTAGAATTGAAAACCACACCGTAAGTTCGAGAGAATTCTTCATAATCTTGAAAGCGTATTTCTTTAGAGTTTTAAGAAGCTTTGAGCATAGTGCAAGTTTTCTTCAAGAATATCCTCGCCTCTACCAATCGTAATACTCTTCTTTTTACTAGAAGTGGGTATTATTTCTTTCTTTCGTATTCATAAAGAGAACTTTTGTCATTCCATTCTTTGTTATTATGTTGGAATAACCTGTCTATGCGAAGTACCGCATACTTTGTGAAATTCTTCTCTTATTCCATTCTTTATTATTATGTTGGAATAACCTGTTTATGCAAAGTACCGCATACATGGTGAAATTTTTCTGTTATTCCATTCTTTATTATTATGTTGGAACATCTTGTCTGTGCGTTACGCATAACCTAGTTCCGTTATTTATTATTCTGTTGGAACATCCTATTTGTGTGTTTATGCATGACCTGGTTCCGTTGTTTATTATTCTCGTTGAATATCCTCCGCTCGCAATGCGTACATACCGTGACTGGGTCCATTATTTATTACTCGTTGGAATATCTCATTCGTATGCGCTTACGCACGACCGGTTCCATTATTTATTATTCTATTTGAATAACTCCGTCGTGTAATATTTCATCGCATGCCTGGTGATTTCTTTTGTTATTCCATTCTTTATTATACTCAATTGGTTAAATTTTTGACTTCTATACTCCATGAAATTAGTGGAATATCCTTAATATTTGCGCTTCATCCAGTATCTTTTCATGAAAATATTCTTCTGAGCATTCTTGAATTTTAATCTACAAAGAAGTATCATGTTGACAATTTGGACGTTATTAGTTCCTGGATAAATTAATTCTTAAACTTATTTTATTAAATTCTTATATCATTGTCATCATTCTCATGTTTATATTATGTTGAAAGTCATTTGTGGCCTGTAGTGCATAGATGGACTTGGTATGATTATCACCAGGGATTATTCGGTATAATCATGACCGTGATGTTACAAATGATGTGGTAAAAGTCCTCATTGGCCCGTAGTGCATTGATGGACAGTTGTTGGCATGATCATGACCATTGAAGAATACACGAATATCCTTGGCCCGTAGTGCATGGATAATTTGTGGTTGTGATACTAATGAATATCCTTGGTCGAAAAGGTGGATGATGTGGATGATTTATTGTCGAGTCTCAATGATAAAAGTGATGAAAACCTTTTAAATCATAGAAGATAGTAGATTTTATTCTCTACTTGACTCTTTTAATGGATTGCTTGTTCACCGCAGCTTAAACTTGATGTCTATCATATTTTATCGGTTTAACATTGTTGAAGGCTAATGATAATTTATTCTGAATTATCTTAGTCATAATATTTCTTACTGGGCTAGTTGAGCTCACCCTTTTACTTTCATTGTTCTCTTTAGGAAATGAGAACGTAACAGGGACTAGTCGGGGAAAGAAGTGACGGTCCAGATGATAGCATTAGTAGTCCTCACTATTCTATGAAATAGTGTGTTAATAAATGTATTGAGGACTTATTTTGAGTTTTAATACTGTCTAGAAGATAATATTTGTATTAAAACTCACAGCTCATGTTGTATATTTAAGATTGTATTTTTATTTTGTACCATGTATTTGGCGACTCACAATAGGTGATGTATACCTATTTTGGGGGCGTCACACGGCAACGACGATGGCTTGAATTGTTGAAAGATTATGATCATACCATCCAATACCATCCTGGAAAAGCGAACATAGTAGCTGACGCATTGAGTAGAAGATCATATGCGGGTACGAGTGCAATATTGTCAATGCAAAGACCCATTTTGTATGACTTGGAAAGGATGGAAATAGAGTTAAAGACTCCAGGGACCCATGTGATGATGGCGAATATACGAGTGGAACCGACTTTAATCAATAAAGTTAAAGCTGCTCAAACTACAGACCTGGAGTTGATGCGTATGAAGAAGAAAGTGCAAGAAGGTGTTATTCCGGAAGCAAGAATCGATGAAGAAGGAATACTTCGAGTCAACTCCAGACTTTGTGTTCCTAACGATTCTGACTTGAAGTATAAAATCATGATGGAGGCGCACAACACACCGTTTGCAATCCATCCTGGGAGTACCAAAATGTATCGTGATCTTCAACATATATTTTGGTGGAGAAATATGAAGAGAGTGATAGCGGGGTTTATCTCAAGGTGTCTAACTTGTCAACGAGTCAAGGCGGAGCATCAAGTGCCAAAAGGTCTATTACAATCACTTAAAATTTCAGAATGGAAGTGGGAGCACATTACCATGGATTTCATTACTGTTCTTCCCAAGGTTTCTCATGACATAGATGCGATTTGGGTCATTGTTGATAGATTGACCAAGTCTGCTCATTTCTTACCGATACAAGAAACTTTTACACTTGAGCGTCTTGCTAGTATGTACATAAACGAGATTTTAAGATTGCATGGTATGCCAGTATCCATAGTTTCTGATCGAGACCCAAGATTCACTTCAAGATTTTGGGTTAGTTTGCAAAAAGCTATGGGCACGGATTTATGATTTAGTTCAGCATATCATCCTCAAATGGATGGGCAGTCAAAAAGGACTATTCAAACTCTTGAAGATTTATTAAGACTTTGTGTCCTTGACTTCAAGGGAAGTTGGGACAAGTTCTTACCATTGGTGGAGTTTTCCTACAACAACAGTTATCAAGCAAGTATTGGCATGGCTCCATTTGAGGCGTTGTATTGAAGAAAGTGTCATTCTCCAGTATGGTGGGATGAGCTGGGTGAAGCAACGTTGTTGGGACCGGATTTGGTACGTATGACAATGGAAAAGATTCAAACGATCCGACAACGTATAAAAATCTCACAAGAACGACAAAAGAGTTATGCTGATCTTCATCGAAAGGACGTGAAATTCAATATTGGAGATCATGTGTTGTTACATGTTGCTCCATGGAAAGGAGTTACAAGATTTGGAAAGAGAGGAAAGCTCAATCCTTGATTCATTGGCCCATTTAAAATCCTCGAACGAGTAGGAACTGTGGCCTATAGACTCACCTTACCGCCAAGTATGTCTCGTGTTCATAACGTTTTCCACATATCTATGTTATATAAATATGTGAAAGAGCCGAACCACATTATTGAATTAGAACCAGACGAGATAGAGGAAGATTTAACGTATGAAGAGGTACCTGTTAAAATCTTGGATAAGAAGGATCATATTCTACGCTCTAAAGTTATACCTCAAGTCAAAGTTTTGTGGAGAAACCACGATGTGGAGGAAATGACCTAGGAGTTAGAATCTGAGATGAAATCAAGGTATCCTCACCTCTTTGACATACCAGGTACGCACCCTAATTTCGAGGATGAAATTTCATAAGAAGGGGAGGTTGTAAGACCTCAACTTTTATGAATAAAAAATAATTTTCTCAAAATATATTTTTGAATATTATGGTGTGGATTTGATATAATGTTATAGTTGTGGGTAATATTTACAAATTTTGCAAAGTAAGCAAGTGGTTATATAATATTCGATTGGTCGGGGAATATTCGTACGACGGCACAATCATTGGTGGACCCCACAACGGAAGTATTATCGTAGTTAGAAAATGACATAATTATCTTTTTATAAAAATAACGGCGGAAGTTTTACCGTTAAACTGTTGAACTACCCTTAGAGTAAAAGTACAAGAATACGGCGTGGTTGCATAGTAGCACACCAGTATTGATTATTGATGCTTACGTGAAAAGTCACTCAGTAATACTCAATTATTGCTACAATAATTGCTGCATCATATCTCTCATATTATTGATTCGATTATTGTCACAGTATCATCTTCATAATATGATATATTATTAAATCAGTAATTGAGAAGACAAAGTTATTCATATTATTAAATTACAATATTTACAATGTCAGACGCTCATCAAGGAGAGGTTTGGTCATCTAATCAATTGCGCTAATCAGGAGAAATCCTTATCTGAAAAGCCCTCTTCCCGAGAATGACTGGTTGTTAAATATTGTGAGTTATAATATTAATAATGAATAAGTTCGTGTTGATTAAAGATGAAATTGATAGTTCCATGTGTTGAAATTATTAGTGTTAATGGAAATCAACATTTATTTCGATATTAATTGATGTTCTGAAGTTATCTTGACCGACTACCGAGTAATGCTTAGGATAAATGAGAAATTAATTGCTATTAATTCACATAATTATAACTATTTGTTCATGTGTGTACTATTGATTCACATTCTTGTACTATTAGGGGAGTTGGTGCAAGATTGATAATACTTGTATGACTAAGTTAAAAATAGAGGTATAGATGGAGGTACTATAATCAGTAATTCGTAATTGTATTTTCACATGATTATAACTATTAATTCACATGATTGAACTATTGATTCACATTATTTACTATTAGGGGAGGTGGTGCAAGTTTGATAATACTTGCGTAATTAAATTAAAAATGAAAGAAAAGTCAAGGTATTGTATTATAATATTTCGAGCCCCAAACGCGTGCAATTATCGAAACTATATTTTCCTATAAATAGAAGCTCATTCTTCCTTCATTTCTCACTAATTCACTAAAGCTATAGAGCAATTATTATAGAGAGAAATTATAGAGAGAAAGAAGAAGAGAAGTCTGCTACCTCTCTACTCCAGTATCCAGTTTCTTTCTAAGGTAAGGGGTATTATTTCTTTCGTATTCATGAAGAGAGCTTCTGTTATTCCATTCTTTATTATTATGTTAGAATAACCTGTCTATGCGAAGTACCGCATACGTGGTGAAATTGTTTGTTATTCCATTCTTTATTATTCTGTTGGAATATCCTGTACGTGCGGATTACGCTAGACCTGGTTCCATTCTTTATTATTCTGTTGGAATAACCTGTCTGTGCGGTCTATCGCATGCATGGTGAATTCTTCTATTATTCAATTCTTTATTATTCTATTGGAATATCTTGTTTGTGCGGATTACACTAGACCTGGTTCTATTCTTTATTATTCTGTTGGAATAACCTGTCTATGTGGATTATCACATGCATGGTGAATGATCCTTCATATTCATTCCTTATTAAATTGTGGAAATGATCTGTCTACGTGGATTACCGTATGGCGGGTGAAAATCTATTTGCAGTTTCATATATTCTATGATACTCATTTGGTTAAAGTTTTGGCTTCTATACTCCATGAAATTAGTAGAATATCCTGGATATTTGCGCTTCATCCGGTATCTTTTCATGGAAATATTCTTCTGAGCATTCTTGAATTTTACTCCACAAAGTAGTATCATGTTGACAATTTGGACGTAATTGATTTCAAGATAACTTAACTTATAAATCTTTAAAATTTATTCTTGAACTTGTTTTATTGAATTATTATGTCATTGTCATCATCCTCATGCTTAAATTGTGATGAAAGTCATCTTTGGCTTACGTGCATAGATGGTCTTGGTATGATTACGACTAGGATTATTCTAAGATAATCATGACCTGTAATGTTATAAATGATGTGGTAAAAGTCCTCGTGAGTCTGTAGTGCATTGATGGACGAGTTTTGGTATGATTATGACCAGGATTATTCGGTATAGTCAAGACCATTGATGATTTAATGAATATCCTCGCCCATAGTGCGAGGATGACTCGATGATGTGGTTTATTTATTAAAGTAGAGTCTCAAATGATAAAAATTGATGAAAACATTTTAAATCATAGAAGATAGTAGATATCATGCTCTACTTGACTCTTCTAATGGATTTCTTATTCACCGCAGCTTAAACTTGATGTCTATTGTATTTTATCAGTTTAACATTGTTGAAGGCTAATGATAATTTATTCTGCATTATCTTAGTCATAATATTTCTTACTGGGTTAGTTGAGCTCACCCTTTCTTACACTGTTCTCCTCAGGAAATGAGAACGTAGTCGGGACTAGTCAAGGAATGGAGTGACGATCCAGATGATAACATTAGTAGTCCTCACTATTCTGTTAAATAGTGTGACAATAAATGTAATGAGGACTCCATTGAGTGTGGATATTGTCTAGATGACAATATTCTTATTAAAACTCTTAGATTATATTTTTTCGTATTTTACACGACTGTTGTATAATTAAGTTGTATTTGAATTTTGTACCATGTATTTGGCGACTCAAGATGGGTGATGTATACCTAATTTGGGGGCGTCACAAATTTGGTTAGGGAAATTTCTTTCAATGAACACTTAGAGTTTTAATAAACATTAGTCTAGCTGAATCGAATAACATAGACTCACATCAATAATTCAATTCAATCGAATTATTTAGGTGTAGCCAAACCCCGTTGGCAAATTAAAATTTTTGAAAATATTTTTGAGAATGACATCATGATGCCGTACTGTATTAACAGTCCGTTTGAGAATGCCGTCATTGTATGACTTTGTCATAACACATCATAAAATAGTGGAATAATGATTTTTAGATTGAATTCACACTAAGTATTCATGCATTTAGAAGTCTTTCAACTTTTTATCATCTCTGCACCAGGTTACATGGTACATAAGTGATAAATAAAAATATATTTTGATATTTCAAATCATTTCAAGGCCTCAAATAAATAAGTAGCATAGACTATACTTTAAACCGTTTCAAAAATGATTACTTAGTCTATATATATATATATATATATATATATATATATATATATATATATATATATATATATATATATATATATATATATATTTTAAAAGCACATAGTGCGTAGCATAGCTAGGAGTTTTGGAAAACTTATGTCTTCACTAATGATCAGTTGCTTAAACAGTCTATCTATTCCTATTATCCTCAATACTCCATTCATACATGACTATTCCCAGTTTGTCAAACCACACTCATGAGTTCAGGAACTTTTTACAATCATATGAGTTTAAGAACTTACCCTAGTCAGACCTTTGGCGTCCATTCGCTGAGGGTTTCATAAACATTTCATATAACCATGAGTCACGAACATAACATAAGTATGAGTTTTAAGACCTCATACTTAACCTTATATTCTCTACCTATAACATATCTATCTGTTATATACATGAGAAAGGAATCACCCTCTTAACATACATATAACAAATAACTCGACACAAACATTTCAATGATTATTAGTGCCAAAATCTAAGTGGTTGTTACACCACGTACAATTCCCAAACTAGGGTTTTCAATTTCCAAATTAGGGTTTTGAATTCCCGGAACCAAAATTAGGGTTTTAGAACCGGTTTCTAGGGTTTCTTATCCATTGTTAGGGTTTTCTAACTGAACGTTGATGTTCTTAATATATACCTAGGGTTTAACACGGATAAAATTTATCTGGTTAAACCTTGACCCTTAACCATATTCTGAACACATAAATGACCATATACACAGAACATATTCACGTATACACTTAATCCTGAATAATTCACCTAAATCCTTCAAAAAATTTTGAAATCCTCAAAATTTCTTCCCAAAAATATCAAACGCATACACTTATTTTCTGTCTAGGTTCTAATATTGAACCTTAAATCAATTAATTATGATTTTTAAAAAATTTCTAAATTCTCGGGTTGTCACATTCACCCCTTCTTCTAAGAATTTCATCCTTGAAATTCGCCTTACACCTTACACCATACTGCTTACACCATTCATATGCATCATTACATGCTACCCAATACACCACTCACAAGAGTAAAAATTTTCAAATTTTGCTAAAGAGTCATATACACTATTGTCTATCATTTTCGCAAAGGTTTTATGGAAATTCATCTGCAAACCGTCATAACTTACGGACATAGTGGGTGATTAGCCTTGTTATGCCTGCATCTTGCCAAGTAATTGATTTTATCTGCTCTAAATCATGCGCATATAGGCACAAAATTGTACCTCAGTCTTATTAGATTCCACAACAAAATAATTTGGTTTGGGAAATTTCTTTCAATTAACACTTAGAGTTTTAATAAACATTAGTCTAGCTGAATCGAATAACATAGACTCACATCAATAATTCAATTCAATCGAATTATTTAGGTGTAGCCAAACCCCGTTGGCAAATTAAAATTTTTGAAAATATTTTTGAGAATGACAACATGATGCCGTACTGTATTAATAGTCCGTTTGAGAATGTCGTCATTGTATGACTTTGTCATAACACATCATACAAAAGTGGAATAATGATTTTTAGATCGAATTCACACTAAGTATTCATGCGTTTAGAACTCTATCAACTTTTTATCATCTCTGCACCAGGTTACATGGTATATAAGTGATAAATAAAAATATTTTTTGATATTTCAAATCATTTGCGTCTAGCCGAAATAAGTAGCATAGACTATACTTTAAACCGTTTCAAAAATAATTACGAGTCTATATATATATATATATATATATATATATATATATATATATATTCAGAAGCACATAGTGCGTATTTAGCTTAATGTCAAAATTTCGAAGTCTAGCATAGCTAGGAGTTTTGGAAAACTTATATCTTCACTAATGATCAGTTGCTTAAACAGTCTATCTATTCCTATTATCCTCAATACTCCATTCATACATGACTATTCCCAGTTCGTCAAACCACACTCATGAGTTCAGGAACTTTTCACAATCATATGAGTTTAAGAACTTACCCTAGTCAGACCTTTGGCGTCCATTCGCTGTGGGTTTCATAAACATTTCATATAACCATGAGTCACGAACATAACATAAGTATGAGTTTTAAGAACTCATACTTAACCTTATATTCTCTACCTATAACCTATCTATCTGTTATATACATGAGAAAGGAATCACCCTCTTAACATGCATATAGCAAATAACGCGACACAAACATTTCAATGATTATCAGTGCCAAAAACTAAGTGGTTGTTACACCACGTACAATTCCCCGCCCATACAAGGAATCATACAACTCAGCTGCTGACATGAGTCCTCAATTAAAATTCCCACCTAATCTTAACTTCCTTCTCAATACGAATTTCATTCAACTCGTATTTATAATCCTTTCCTGAATCTGTACTAATTCATAGTACAACTGACACACATCAATCTTTGCTGTAAACTTTTCAATCATTTGATTGATTCTTCTCCCTGCTATCACCTTATCAGATCACGTGGTGATCTCATCGTATATATTACGATTCATTTCTATATCTTGATCGTTTTATTTTACGATCTCTTATCCCTGTATTTTTAGTCTTTTAGACTCTATCTATTCACCACTACGGTTTAACTTTATTATCAGAGTTAGGGAACTCTGTATCTTTACAACTCGCCGAGATTCATCTTTGAATCTTACTAACCAACTAACTCTATGTGAGTTAGATCTTATCCTAATCACTGCGGTTATTGGTCTCAATTATTCCTACCTAAGGTTCATAACCAACAGCTTTGATACCAACTATGACAGCCCCAAATACAGGTCCCAAATCACCACGAATATGGTACAATCATTTTATAACTATTGTGGAAGATATAAACATAAATTGTTTATACATTAAACTTTATACACTATTCCCCAAGGTCGAGTAACCTTAACTTATACACAATTCATTATTCTATCTGACATACAAAGATATTATCATACTATGGTGTTATAAATTAAGTCGCACACATAAACTTAAAGTTTGAACTGTCTTTAACCTTTCCTTGTATCCGACGTATTCACCTTAATCTGCAATGTTTATCATGATATAGCAAGAGTGAGCATGAAGGTTGCCCAGCAAGTTTAAATTTATTTAAGGATGTATCATGATTGAAAGAATTTGAATAATAAGCTGGCTATAATTCAACAATATAGTTGTGAATTAGCACGAACAAACTTTTGACTGAACAAGTATTGAACATGAACAAATATATCTAGATCGAATGGTAATGAAGGTGATCAGCCTTTCATACCTAACTTATACATGCAATATGTACATAGTACAATTCTACAATTCTTAGACATGAAAATCAGCAATGATTAACCATAAGCATATCTGAATGAAACAACTCTAAGTAGAGTTAAGAAAAACTTGCATGTCCGGTTGATTACTGTTACGCAATTTAATAAGCTTTAACTGTAGACGTAATATATAAATAATATCGATATACAAATTAGAATAATATCATCATAATATAATACTATTATATATATAATCATAAAATAACCTAAACACATAACACATAACCCTATCAATCTACAATACACATAAGACTTAGTATTAGGTCAAACTATTTCAGTCTGACTTGAACCCGACACAAATCTGACATCCCGACGATCTAGTCGGACTAATCTCGAGTCTAAAATTACTAAGACTCGGTCTAAACTAGTTCACAGATATCTTAGATAATTTATTATCAGTCAAAATAATTTTCATAGGCTTGTAATAATTTTCAGATAATTAATACCATTTATCATGATTTTTCAATCATTTATATTGTATTTATATAATATAAATACCACATTATTCTATTATCATTAATATTTATTTAATATTAAATATTAATGATATACATGCCAAAATATTATAATATATTTATAATATCTCAAAGTATTTTTAATAACTTAAAATCATATTTATATGATTTTTAAATGATTAAATTTATTATTCGATAATTGTTATTAATATTAAAATATTAATATTTTATGACAAAATATCAAAAGTTATATTTTATAATTCAAAATATTTTTCTAACCTTAAATCATTTTTATATGATTTGTAAAACATAAATTCTAATTTTCCATAATTTATTTAATACATTCATTAAATAAATTAATCACCATTAATATAAATTTATTAATGAAATTCATTCCAAAATATCGAAGTTATCAAAAATAACTTAAAATATTTTCTAACACCATAAAATAATTTTTCATGATTTTTCAAGTATTAAAATTATTTTAAAATAATTTATTTAATATTATAATTAAATAAATTAAATACCTTTTATATTTCAAAAATATTAAATATTTATGAAATATACTCTAAATAATTAAAAACTAATTTTCAGGCTTTAGAATAATTTTTCATAATTTATTATGTATTTTTAATAATTTAAAACTATTTTTTCTAATTATTTATTAAAATAATTAATTTTCAGAAAATAAGTGTCACTAAAGGGCCCTATAGCGATAGAATCGTCGCTATAGGTGTTCTTGAGGAAACCCAGAATTCTTGTCAGTGACTAAGGGGCTTGGTTTGACCATAGATAGATCTGTTATCATAAGGTTTTCTGGACTGCTAATGTTGTTAAACATATAGTATAAGTGTAATACTATAACTACAATCAAATTTCCTGGTCATTCAACAACAGATCAGAGAGATCTAAGCTCTCCAAATCGTTGTCAGACCCTGTTCTTAAGTTTTTGGGTTTCCCAGAATTGAGGTAGCTACTTTGAGCCTTTAGATCTTTGCTTTCCTAGCTTGGTTTGTGTGATATAATGGTTCGATAGTGCAAAGAACATGACAGAGTCAATTTCTATAACATAAGATCATAACAACAACATAATATATGACATATAATGGCAGGCCAAAGTAGGGGTCAGGGGATGTTCTTGAGAAATCTGGGTTTCCCAGATTTCGTCCCCAGGCTGGTGGTCAACTCACATTTGACCTTAATTATCTTTGATCCTATAATGGTTCTAGTTGTTATAATGACTTGTATGTGTAGTTCACATACCAACCTATAATATCCGACCCACAACACTACCAAAAACATAACCCACAAGCAAGATTAAGGCCTGCAGAAAACGTTGTCAGTCAAGATCTGGGTTTCTGGGTTGCCCAGAAACTCAGTCTTCGTGAACGGTCAACCCTCTTTGACCATGAATATCTTGAAATCTGTAAATGGAATAGCTTTGATTCCACTTCCAGATCAAAGACCACATGACAAGATACAAATTACAACTTTAAAACATCAAAAATCAGTAATACAAAAGAATCTAGAGTCCCTGACATTTGCTTGTCAGACAACTCATGAAGGTCCAAGAACAGTTTCTAAAAACTTAATTTTTGTACATTTACATGATATGGATCCATGATCCAACAGCCCAGATCACTATGTGACGCCATCTAACACATATTTAACCAACAAACAACAACATTAAATACAATCTTGAAGATCTAAAAATTTTAGGGTTTTTATACCTTTCTAATGCTTGATCTTGAATCTGATCCTTATAATCTGATCTTGTAAATCTAAAAGATGATAATTGCTTTATTTATCACCCACTCTCACTCTCATACACGAATTTTGGAGAGAGAAAAGGTCTTGGCTATTTTGAGAAAGTCAAGTGAACTTTAATCTTTTATATTTCTTGATGCATGTATCTAGTTAAAAAGGTAATTTGAAATCACGAGATTTGGAAGATATAAGGCAAATGCTAAGGCTAGGGTTTGGTGAACAACTCACCTAAAGTCAAAACCTACACACCAACTTATTAAAAAAATACAACAAGGGCAAAATAGTCTTTTTGCAAACAAATTTAATGGCAAAGTTGTCATTTGATCAAACCCTTAGGGTTTAAAGCTAAGGTTTACAAAAATCACATTTAGGATTTCTAAATTAGGTTTTAAAAATGGAAAATTAAGATTTTTTCAAATTATAATTTGGATTCTCTAATTATACTTAGATTTCCCAATCATAATTCAAGTTTCCTAATTAGGATTAATATTTCCTAATTAAAATTGCTAATTTAGCAATTATGTTCATAATTGCATATTAGGGTTTCTGACTGAACACTTAGGGTTTAAAATTTTTTAATTAGGGTTTGATATTAGAGTTTTCAGATCTGGTATTAGGGTTTTCTAACAATCAATTAGGGTTTCAAGTAATTCATTAGGGTTTTCCCTAATAAATTATAATTAATGACGTTTAAACCTTATGCATAGCATTTAAATTCCCAAACTGGGGTTTTTAATTTCCGAATTAGGGTTTTGAATTCCTGGAACCAAAATTAGGGTTTTGGAACCGGTTTCTAGGATTTCTTATCCATTGCTAGGGTTTTCTAACTGAACGTTGACGTTCTTAATATATACCTAGGGTTTAACACGGATAAAATTTATCTGGTTAAACCTTGACCCTTAACCACATTCTGAACACATAAATGACCATATACACAGAACATATTCACGTATACACTTAATCCTGAATAATTCACCTAAATCCTTCAAAAAAATTTGAAATCCTCAAAATTTCTTCCCAAAAATATCAAACCTATACACTTATTTTCTGTCTAGGTTCTAATATTGAACCTTAAATTAATTAATTATGATTTTTAAAAATTTTCTAAATTCTCGGGTTGTCACATTCACCCCTTCTTCTAAGAATTTCATCCTTGAAATTCGCCTTACACCTTACACCATACTGCTTACACCATTCATACACATCATTACATGCTACCCAATACACCACTCACAAGAGTAAAAATTTTCAAATTTTGCTAAGGAGTCATATACACTATTGTCTATCATTTTCGCAAAGGTTTTATGGAAATTCATCCGCAAACCGTCATAACTTACGGACATAGTGGATGATTAGCCCGTTATGCCCTGTACTGGCCAAGTACTGATTTTATCTATTTCTCGTCACTGCCATAGGCACAAAATTGTACCTCAGTCTTATTAGATTCCACAACAAAACAATTTGGTTTGGGAAATTTCTTTCAATGAACACTTAGAGTTTTAATAAACATTAGTCTAGCTGAATCGAATAGCATAGACTCACATCAATAATTCAATTCAATCGAATTATTTAGGTGTAGCCAAACCTCATTGGCAAATTAAAATTTTTGAAAATATTTTTGAGAATGACATCATGATGTCGTACTGTATTAATAGTCCGTTTGAGAATGTCGTCATTATATGACTTTGTCATAACACATCATACAATAGTGGAATAATGATTTTTAGATCGAATTCACACTAAGTATTCATGCGTTTAAAACTCTATCAACTTTTTATCATCTCTGAACCAGGTTACATGGTATATAAGTGATAAATAAAAATATATTTTGATATTTCAAATCATTTGCGTCTAGCCGAAATAAGTAGCATAGACTATACTTTAAACCGTTTCAAAAATGATTATGAGTCTATATATATATATATATATATATATATATATATATATATATAGCTAGGAGTTTTGGAAAACTTATGTCTTCACTAATGATCAGTTGCTTAAACAGTCTATCTATTCCTATTATCCTCAATACTCCATTCATACATAACTATTCCCAGTTCGTCAAACCACACTCATGAGTTCAGGAACTTTTCACAATCATATGAGTTTAAGAACTTACCCTAGTCAGACCTTTGGCGTCCATTCGCTGCGGGTTTCATAAACATTTCATATAACCATGAGTCACGAACATAACATAAGTATGAGTTTTAAGAACTCATACTTAACCTTATATTCTCTACCTATAACCTATCTATCTGTTATATACATAAGAAAGGAATCACCCTCTTAACATGCATATAGCAAATAACACGACACAAACATTTCAATGATTATCAGTGCCAAAAACTAAGTGGTTATTACACCACGTACAATTCCCCGCCCATACAAGGAATCATACAACTCAGCTACTGACACGAGTCCTCAATTAAAATTCCCACCTAATCTTAACTTCCTTCTCAATACGAATTTCATTCAACTCGTATTTATAATCCTTTCCTGAATCTGTACCAATTCATAGTACAACTGACACACAACAATCTTTGCTGTAAACTTTTCAATCATTTGCTTGATTCTTCTACCTGCTATCACCTTATCAGATCACGGGGTGATCTTATCGTATATATTACGATTCATTTCTATATCTTGATCGTTTTATTTTAGGATCTCTTATCCCTGTATTTTTAGTCTTTTAGACTCTATCTATTCACCACTACGGTTTAACTTTATTATCAGAGTTAGGGAACTCTGTATCTTTACAACTCGCCGAGATTCATCTTTGAATCTTACTGACCAACTAACTCTATGTGAGTTAGATCTTATCCTAATCACTGCGGTTATTGGTCTCAGGTATTCCTACCTAAGGTTTATAATCAACAGCTTTGATACCAACTATGACAACCCCAAATCCGGGTCCTAAATCACCACGGATCTGGTACAATCATTCTATAACTATTGCGGAAGATATAAACATAAATTGTTTATAAAATTAAACTTTATACATTATTCCCCAAGGTCGAGTAACCTTAACTTATACACAATTCATTATTCTATCTGACATACTAAGTAGAGTTAATAAAAACTTGACTGTCCGGTTGATTACTGTTACGCAATTTAATAAGCTTTGACTGAAGACTTAATATATAAATAAAATCGATATACAAATTAGAATAATTTCATCACAATATAATACTATATATATATAATCATAGAATAACCTAAACACATAACACATAACCCTATCAGTCTACAATACACATAAACTTAGTATCAGGTCAAACTATTTCAGTCTGACTTGAACCCGACACAAATCTGACATCCCGACAGTCTAGTCGGACTAATCTCGAGTCTAAAATCACTAAGACTCGGTCTAAACTAGTTCATAGATATCTTAGATAATTTATTATCAGTCAAAATAATTTTCGTAGGCTTGTAATAATTTTCAGATAATTATTACCATTTATCACTATTTTTTGATCATTTATATCGTATTTATATAATATAAATACCACATTATTCTATTATCATTAATATTTATTTAATATTAAATATTAATAAAATACATGCCAAAATATTATAATAAATTTATAATATCTCAAAGTATTTTTAATACCTCAAAATCATATTTATATGATTTTAAATAGTTAAATTTATTATCCGATAATTGCTATTAATATTAAAATATTAATATTTTATGGCAAAATATCAAAATTTATATTTTATAACTCAAAATATTTTTTCTAACCCTTAAATCATTTTTATATGATTTGTAAAGCATAAATTTAATTTTCCATAATTTATATAATATATTCATTAAATAAATTAATCACCATTAATATAAATTTATTAATGCAATTCAACACAAAATATCAAAAGTTATCAAAAATAACTTAAAATATTTTCTAACGCCATAAAATAATTTTTCAAGTATTAAAATTATTTTAAAAATAATTTATTTAATATTATAATTAAATAAATTAAATACCTTTATATTTCAAAAAATAAATATTTATGAAATATACTCTAAATAATTAAAAACTAATTTTCAGGCTTTAAAATATTTTTTCATAATTTATTATGTATTTTTAATAATTTAAAACTATTTTTTTCTAATTATTTTTAAAATAATTAATTTTTAAAAAATAAGCGTCACTAAATGGCCCTATATAGCAATGTAACCGCTCAGATAGGTGTTCTTGAAATTCTTGAGGAAACCTGCAATTTTCATCTGCCGATTTAAGGGTTTGGTTTGACCATAGATAGATCTGTGATCATAAGGTTTTCTGGACTGCTAATGTTGTTTAACATGTAGTATAAGTGTAATACTATAACTACAATCAAATATCCTGGCCATTGAACAACAGATCAGAGAGATCTAAGCTCTCCAAATCGTTGTCAGACCCTGTTCTTAAGTTTTTGGGTTTCCCCGAATTGAGGTAGCTACTTTGAGCCTTTAGATCTTTGCTTTCCCAAATTGGTTTGTGTGATATAATGGTTCGATAGTGCAAAGAACATGACATATTCCATTTCTATAACATAAGATCATAACAACAACATAACATATGATATATAATGGCAGGTCAAAGTAGGGGTCAGGGGCTGTTTTTGAGAAATCTGGGTTTCCCAGATTTTGTCCCCAGGCTAGTGGTCAACTCACATTTGACCTTAATTATCTTTGATCCTGTAATGGTTCTAGGTGTTATAATGACTTATATGTATAGTTCACATACCAGCCTACAATATCCGACCAACAACACTACCAAAAACATAACCCACAAACAAGATTAAGGCCCATAAAAACGTCACAAGAAGATCGGGTTTTCGGGTTTGAAACTTCGATCTTCGTGAATGGTCAACCCTCTTTGATCATGAATATCTTGAAATCTGTAAATGGAATAGCTTTGATTCCACTTCCAGATCAAAGACCACATGACAAGCTACAAATTACAACTTTAAAACATCAAAAATCAGTCACACGGAAGAATCTAGAGTCCCTGACATTTGCTTGTTAGACAACTCATGAAGGTCCAAGAACAGTTTCTAAAAACTTAATTTTTGTACATTTACATGATATGGATCCATGATCCAACAGCCCAGATCACTATGTCACACCATGTAACACATATTTAACCAACAAACAACAACATTAACTACAATCTTGAAGATCTACAAATTTTAGGGTTTTTATACCTTTCTAATGCTTGATCTTGAATCTGATCCTTATAATCTGATCTTGTAAATCTAAAAGCTGATAATTGCTTTATTTCTCACCCACTCTCACTCTCATTCATGAATTTTAAAGAGAGAAAAGGTCTTGGCTATTTTGAGAAAGTCAAGTGAACTTTAATCTTTTATATTTCTTGATGCATGTATCTAGTTGGTGCAAGGTGGCTGAAATTGCTAATTAGGATTAATATTTCCTAATTAAAATTGGTAATTTAGCAATTAAGTTCACAATTGTACATTAGGGTTTCTAACTAAACACTTAGGGTTTAAAAAATTTTAATTAGGGTTTGCTAATTAATTAAGCTTTACCTTAATTAATATTATAATTAATAGCACTTAAGCCTTATAATTATCCTTTAAGTTCCCAGATTAGGGTTTCAAATTCCCAGAATCTGAAATTAGAGTTTCCAGATCTGGTATTAGGGTTTTCTAATAATCAATTAGGGTTTCAAGTAATTCATTAGGGTTTTCCCTAATAAATTATAATTAATGACGTTTAAACCTTATACATAGCATTTAAATTCCCAAACTTGGGTTTTCAATTTCTGAATTAGGGTTTTGAATTCCCAGAACCGAAATTAGGGTTTCAGAATCGGTTTCCAGGGTTTCTTATCCATTGCTAGGGTTTTCTAACTGAACGCTGACGTTCTTAATATATACCTAGGGTTTGACACGGATAAAATTTATCTGGTCAAACCTTGACCCTTAACCACATTATGAACACATAAATGACCATATACACAGAACATATTCACATATACACTTAATCCTGAATAATTCACCAAAATCCTTCACAAAATTTTGAATTCCTCAAAATTCCTTCCCAAAAATATCAAACGCATACACTTATTTTCTGTCTAGGTTCTAATATTGAACCTTAAATCAATTAATTATGATTTTTAAAAAATTTCTAAATTCTCGGGTTGTCAAAGTGATTGTAGTTTTGTATTTATTTATGTGTTGTTTTGTGATGCCCCCAAAATAGGTATACATTACCCATCTTGGGTCGCCAAATACATGGCACTGAATACAAATACAAACTTTATTATACAACATGAGCTGAGAGTTTTTACACGAATATTGTCTTCTAGACAATATCCAAACTCAAATGGAGTCCTCATTACATTTATTGTCACACTATTTTATAGAATAGTGAGGACTACTATAACACCATCTCAGACCATCACTCCATTCCCCGACTAGTTCCGGCTATGTTCTCATTTCCTGAAGAGAACAATAGAAATAAAAGAGTGAGCTCAACTAGCCCAGTAAGAAATATTATAACTAAGATAATGTAGAATAAGTTATCATTAGTCTTCAACAATGTTAAACTGATAGAATATAATAGACAACAAGTTTAACTGCAGCGGAACAAGCAATCCATTAGAAGAGTCAAGTAGAGCATGATATCTACTATCTTCTATGATTTAAAAAGTTTATCATTAACTTTATCATTGGGACTCGACTTAATAAATAAATCACATCATTGAATCATCCCTATACTACGGGCCAAGAATATTCATTAGTATCACGTTCACAAATTATTCATGCACTACGGGCCAAGAATATTCGTGTAATCATCAATGGTCATGATCATACCGAATTATCCCTAGTCATAATCATACCAATCAACAGTCGATCTATGCACGTAAGCCAAAGATGACTTTCATCACGATATAAGCATGAGAATGATGACAATGATATAAGAATTCAATTAAAAGAAAGCAAAGGATGAATTTTTAAAGATTTATAATTTAATTTATACAGAATTCAATAATGTCCAAATTGTCAATATGATACTGTTTTGTGGAGTAAAAATCAATAATAATATCCATATATCAAAAATAATTTGGACAGAAAAGGAATAAATTTTTCAGTGAATAGTACCCCATAAATAGTACCCTGTGAATAGTACTTCAGGAATAGTACTCCGTGAATAGTACCCTAACATGAAAAGTGTCTCGAATACCCGAGTGAACAATATTTGAGTGAATAGTAACCCATGAATAGTAACTCGTGAATAGTACCCCAACATGAAAAGTGTCCCGAATACCCGAGTGAATAATATTCTGGTGAATAGTAACCCGTGAATAGTACCCCGGGTGAAAATATTGATATTTAATAAGAAATTTTAGATCAATATTTCAATGAAACGATACTGGATGAAGCGCAAAACTCAAGGATATTCCACTAATTTCAAGGATTCTAGAAGCAATACTTACCATAGTAAGTTTAGATTTAAGAATATGAAAAGAAATAACATACAAAACTGCAAATAGATTTTCACCTGCCATACAGTACGTAATCCGTGTAGACAGGTTATTCCAACATATTAAAGGATGAATACAAAAAATAGTATTTCTTATGAATACAAAAGAAATAATACCCCTTACCTTAGTAGAAGGCTGGATACTACAATAGTGAAGTAGCGTAATACTTCTTCTTCGCTTCTCTATAGTTTCTCTCTCTATAGTGTCTCTTGTGAATCTCAGTGAATTGGTGAGAATGAAAGAAGAATTAAGCTTCTATTTATAGGAGAATGGAATAAATAGTAAGTGATTCATGAACGGTCCAGATTCATTTAATATTAGAACGGACGGTTCATATTGATTACTATTAAAACCACAACCGACGGTCCAGATTGATTTTGTTAGGAATAAGCATGTGAATGATATTCCTATTTATGTATGATTTGATTATGATATAAATGAATGAATATGCAAGTATGCTTGCATTAACAAAAGCTGTAACGTCCTTTAATAGATAATAGAAATATATGTACAAGGACTTAGAATGAATTGATCAAATATGTTAGGTTGATCCTACATAAGCAAAACAGCTTTGCAAAGTCCTTAAAAAGAAATGATGTACAAGCACTATAAATATAGAAATATCAAACTTGTTAGGTTGATCTTATAATGTAATAGATAGGCTTGTCTGATCGTCGAGCACTGCACCAGAAATCGTAGTCTGCCAGGAGAGTCAAGGAAGACTCGAGAGCTATCAAGGCAAAATCGTAGTCTACAAGATAGTAGATCTCGAAGTTCATAGACTGCCAGGAGAGACGAGGAAGGATCGTAGTGTGTCGAGAAGAACATCCTCGGAGCTATAGCCTGCTGAGGATGTCAGGTTCAGAATCATAGAGACGGCTTGTCTACGAGCCGACCGACCATCTACTAAAGCCAATTCAAGAATCGTAGACTACACTCGGAGTCGTAGAGTCTGCTGATCAATCCAGAGGCAGAGATCGTAGTTGAGCAAGATCAGATGAAGATAACGAGCATAAAGACAGAAATTTTAGAGTGTCAAGATTTGATCTTGGAGTCGTAGTGTCTGCACTACCCAAGGCAGAATCGTAGAGTGAAAAACTAAGTGTTCAATAGATGTGCTCACAACGCCAAGGCAAAATCTTAGAGCAAGCACGATTCTCAACAAATGAGCACTCCCAGAATATCCAAAGTAATAAAGCCTCTGATCTGAGATACAAAGATACATTCCACCTAAGGGAAACTAGAGAGCACTCAACGAATGGCATACAAGCTAACAGAAGATCTATGCACCAACCCAATCAACATACAGATTAAGTTGTGAAGCCATTCACGATGAAGTCTTCCACAAGTTGATCAGAAGAAGACTTCAGTCAAAGAAACAAACTAAGGAAAGTCAACAAGTGTAGTAGCTATTAAATGAACAGAAGACAACGATCTTGGGGTCAACTAGGATCGTAGTATTTGCCAAGTAAAGTAGGAACTGATGAAGTGTTCACAGAAATACTGGTCGGCTTATGAAGAACAAGGCTAAATTGATTAAGCACGGGTCAGTCCATTGATGATAAGTGAACGGGAGATCACAAGGAGAAAGCGAGCTGGCCATGCCACAAATCTGAAGTGTCTTGCTATTCAGAAATGGCCAGAACAAGGAACAAGCCATCAGTGTCTGAGATCAGTCGAAGCAAACAAATGAGTTGAAGAACTGTACAAGAGAAGGAATAAGTGTTCTACATTGAGGATCCAATGAACACTTGTCTGAATAATAGTGTTATCTCAACCGGTCGATGAGCAACATTCAATATGACATTACGATCAGGTCCAAGAAGATATGCATTAGAATCGTAGAGTTTGGTTATCTAAAGATTGAAGCATTGGCAATGGTTCAATCTGAAGAGTGATACTCGAATATAGCTTAATGAGAGCATCGAGGCAAAAGGGCAATCTCTGATGTTCTAATCGAGAAATCAGAAGGGAGAAATAAAGTTGACTACCTGCCCAAGGCATCAAAGTGACATTTTTGACGGGGTAGGTGAAACGGTAGACTGTAGTGTCAGAAAGATGAAAAAAGGGGATGTTATGTCACATCTACAGTGTGCACCAAATAACTCGAGATCTGCGAGGCAATTCAAACTACTTTCAAGGGCTATATTCCAACGGGAAGATTGGGAATGAGTATATATCAGCCAGAGCTTCAACGATAAAAAGTTGCTAAAGTTTCAGAATCGTTGAGTTGCTAGAATGCTATATTGTTGACTCTACGAGTTCCACCAGAGCAAAACAGAACAAGTCTCAGTGACAGTGAGATTACAAAGGTGGAAGTGAAGAAGGTTTGAAGAAGGACTTAAATAGACTAAAGCTTCACTCAACAAAGATGAGAATGCCACTGAAGATGGCAGCTAAGCTGAGAGCTGAGAAGGCCAAGAAGACAGTGTTAGGTTTGTAATATTCATGAACGCAATCAAATTGCACAAAATAAGAGGAAGCGTGAAAAATCAGAGTTTTAAAATTTTACAAACCATATACCCGGATCATCCTTTATGCGCAATTATTAATTAAACGAAAACATAAAGAATAAGAATCATACCCTTGAAGATTCGAGATTTCTTAGGTACAAGTTCACCTCCAAATCTTTTTCGCGTTCAACTTGAATCCACCGGATTTGGTTCCTTTCTTTGATCATCGTTAGCCACCCACGTGTTTGGCGTCTAGAGGTGATCCACCAATGAAGAAGAAATATTCAAGAAGAAGGGTGGTTGACTAAACCCTAGTTTTCTATCTCTATAGAAAAAGCACGTACTCTCTAACAATTGGAATCACGTCTATTGATATCTGATATAAGACTCCTCTTATATAAATATATCACTTAACCCTTCTAATCTAATTAGAAAATAGGGTATTATTTAATTAATTAAATTCATTTAATTAATTAAGCTCCCTAATCTTATTAGGGATAATTAATTAAACTCTTTTAATTAATTTACCTCCTAATCTTATTAGGAATAAATGAGAGTATTTTTATTAATTAATTCTCAAACTCCTTTAGAATTAAATAATAATAATAGTAATAATAATAATAAGACTCCTCTTATTAATTTATATTTAATATTTTCAAAATACTAAATAATAATATTAAGCTATTTAATTTATTCCATCACCATAGATTAAATTAAATATACTTAACTTATTATTACAATTATGCCATTAACTTCTCAAATAATTATTCTTCCTTTTATGGTGTGACCTTTTAGGTTCTCCATATTAAACCGGTTGTGAATAAATCAATTAGAACAATTCTAATCTTATTTAAATAAATAAATAAAACTATTAATTTATTTAAATAAATAATATTTATTCTACAATAGGGATAAGTCTCCCTAGCAATTAACGACTTTCCAGATAATATAGATTTCAACATTAATCATAAAAGAACCTTTGAGTAAATAGTTACCGTACAATTCAATCCTTCCACCATACAATCTCCCAATTAAATATAAGACATGGAATTACTGTCAAGTCTTATTTTATTTAATTATATGTATTTCGACTCTTAAATGCATAACTCCAAATAAGGCAAATTAGAAACTCCTTTCTAATTTCATTCTGCCTTGGCCAAAGACTACTGGGTTGTCATTTATCGAATCACATAGGACATATCTCTTCTTTTACTAAAAGTGGTAGATTTTTTATTGATCATACATTATCTCCATGTACAACTTATTATACCCAAGCATACCCTTTGATATACCCTAAGGGTCTTAAGGAATAAGTCAAAGTATAGCTCATCATACACAAGATACTATGATGATCTCAAGTCCAAGGATCACTTGTACTACTATATCACTACAGAATTCCTATTGACAGCAAGTAAAACTCCATTAGGTATTCCTTAGCGAGCCAACGCTCAAATGAACTTATTCTCTAATAATCACCTACATACTTGCTTTAGTGTCTCCACATAAATGATCATGAGATCAATCATCCTCATCCAATGAGCAAGCAACGTATGTACCAATCTATCCGGATTCACTAATCCCCAATTTAGTAATCCAATGATTGGGAACTATTTTAGTTTTAAGCTTTCTAAGAATTTAGATCTCATTAGAATGATCATCATCATTATTCTAAAAGCATTGCTTAAAACTATGGGTTTATCACATATTATAAAATAACATCATGTAGATAATTAAAAGCCTTTAATAAATTAATACTTTCTATTAATAAATGAATAAGATTGTTACAAAGTATATGCTTTATCATCAAACATGATTGGCTTGTGTGCATACTACTTCCAGATAGCATTCAGAAAAGTGGCAGAGCACAAAGAAGTTCCAGAGAGCCACTCTGTGAATCACCATGAACCGAAAGCTGAAATAAAACAAGTGCAAAACCATGTCTGCAAACCATTCAAGAAGGGTTCAAGGAATGTTATGTTCCAGACAAAGTCTACCAACAGCTCAAACACTTAGCAAACCCAAATGGTGATGGTGCACAACTGACATCAGATGAAGATGAGCTGAAAAGAATGAAGATCAGCTGCACCAGAGAAGATGTGGTTCAGACTCAAAGCAGAATGCAAAGAGGACCACGCCAAGCTGCTAAGTACAAAAGATGTTCAAGCTTAAAGACATCTTTGTAGCTCAGCACCACCAACAACAACAACTACAACAAGTAGCCAGGGCCTGAGGGGTCCTTGTCCGGAGAGACTAAATAAAGTTCCAAGTTTGCTGGGCTTGAAGAGTTCTAAGGGAACTAGAGGAGTTCCAAGGCTGCTGGCCTTGAAGAGTTCTTAGTGAACTGAAGTTCCAAGGCTGCTAGCCTTGAAAGAATCTTAGTGATTCAGGGTGATGCCCTTTCTTAGTGGAAATCCTGCTAGTTGAAAGCAGAAGAGTGGATTAGGAGCTTGAGTCTCTGAACCACTTAAAATCCCCTGTGTCATTTACTTTATATAATTTACTTTATGTACATAACTGCTTACAACTGAACTAACTCTAAGAACAATGTCTGTATAATTGTGAATATATCAATGAAGGGGATCTTTTACTTATTCCGTTGTGCTTGAAAAGATTCTTATGTTTCTCACATGCTAATTCATTAGCAATACAAAATAAAGGAGAAAAGTATTTGAAACGAAAAATGATTTATTCAACCCCCCTTCTAGATCTATTGTGTGCCTACTAGGAACTAACAATTGGTATCAGAGCAGTTTCTCATGATACATTCAAAAGCTAATCGCTTTGAGTCTGATCCTAGGCACAAACATTGTTCTAAATTTAGTTTAGCAGTAAGTCACTTATAAATATAGATGAGCTCATAAATTAGAAATACTGTGTACATGTAAATGTGTATATGCACCTGAAGCTGCTCAGATTGGTCCATGTTCTTAAATGCCATAACAACAAGATCAACCCTTGCCTATAGTTAATCTTGTAGTCTGAAGAGCAGATACAAGAGCTCAAGAGGCATCAACAGTAAAAAGTCAAGCATCCACCAGACTGATAGACAAAAAGGCCATATGTGCTAAGAAGTACTCACTCAAAGAAGAAAGAAGAATCTCTCAAATCTATACTTGGCTAACCAACATCTGGATGTGAATCTTGAGGACTCAAGGTTATCAAAAAATGCTGAGATTTTCTTAACCTGCATCTTCAAGACTATGACTGATTGATCAAAGGACAACTGGAGCAACAAGTTGTCAGAAGTAAAGGAAAAAGTATGCACATCAATGCCTAACCTCAGTATATCAAGATAAATGACTGTCAAGAAATTGACAATGTAAAGGTACAGTTCCTCATCAGTATAAATGTGTACATCATATTGCATCACCATATGCACTATAACAGTACTCTATCAAGAGGCCATACTCTATCTAAAAAAGAAAAGAGACAAAGTACACTGAAGTTTGAAACTCAAATGCTAACAAACTCTCTCCATCCAAGTTTTAGGTTGAACATAACATCTTGAAAGAAGGTTGAAATAAGTCATAAGCATACCAAGGTTTAATTAATCTTAAGTGGAGTAATCTTTGCTGATGGGTTAGTATGTATGTACAAACCTACGTTCTAAGTTTTTGATAACACATAGAGTATGATCAGTTCCAAAAGATTATCTTGAAGATTCGTAGAAACTAATCACCTCCATGAATTAACTAGATACAAATAAGTAATAAAATTGATTCTCACTCTGTGAACATTTAAACTCTGTGAACATAACCAAGCAAACAATGAAACCATCAAAGGAAAAGAGTGTTTTATTAAAATGATTAATCTTACACACACTCATCATCATGCTGCTCAAAATGTAATATCAAAATTGGATACATGCATGAATATGATTCTTGGTGATCAATATGATGATAATTCAAATATATAAGGAATTGGAATTTTAAAGGCTAACCTGACAGGACCCATTTAACCATGGGTACCAAAAATAGAAATTTATCTAAACTGCAGGTACTTGATCTACTAAGGAATGCTAAAGCAAAAGACTTCAGTCAATAAGATTCAACTAGCAGAAGGCTTAATACAATTCAGAAATGATTTTGATAAAATTCCTATTTGTCAAAGCCTGCCCTTGAAGATTTGTTGAGCTAACATGAATGAAGATCACATGGCTGCAGATCTCTATATGGAAGCAGACCATTCAACCTAGGATGAAAAAGGATCTTATATGCTCAATCATCTAAAGAATATCATCTGAGAAGAACCCTCAAGGAACTCATCATAGAAGCAGAACTTTGCAAGCTCAAACTGACAAGGGAGACTATGTTCAGAGTTCTGTCAAAATATTATAGAGTAACCAGTCCTGAAGATATCCACCTCTATGATCCAAGGAGGTTAAACAATTGTAATGACCTTAGTTAGAAGAAGATATGCAAGGCTTCCTTCTGATGCACATGAAGAAGAAGAACTCACATCTCTCTAAGAAGACAATATCAACCATGGGGGAGTAGTGATCTACTAAAAGACAGCAGCACTAAAAATATCATAAAAATACTATGACAAAATATACCAGTTACAGAGTCCCAAAACTTTGTGGCTGATGAACCAAATAAAGATCCATAGTCAATAGGAATATCTCAAAATGTACTACTGATAACCCTTTCTATCACCCAACTCAAAATCGTGGAGTGACTACGATCAACCATCAAATCGCAGTGTGAGAGCACAAAGACACCATGATTACAGCCAATGCAAATGTCTAGAGTTGGTTGAAGAACTCCCCAACAGAAAAGGACAAATGAGATATCAGTGCTAATCACTTATAAAGTTTTTCATTTGGAAAGCGCCTCAGGGACAAACCTAACCCTTAGTTCACTCTAAGAGGTTGGCCCTTCCTGAGCTACTTTAACCCAGAAGGAATGCTTAGTCTAGTTCATCTCAAGGACCAGGAAAAACAACGATCGTGGAGTAGATTCTGAAGTGAACTCAATGATTGTAGTGCAACCTCAATGACCGTAGAGTAGGCTCGACGATCATAATCTTCCTAGAGGATACACTGGCTCATGAGAAGCCCAGAAGAACTAAACACATGCTCAACTACTCAGATTGTGTGGAGATAAGTACGAATATAGTTTGTAAAGACATCTTGCAAACTCACCTCAGAACTTTAGTGCCCAAACTATCTTGCGGTACATCAGTGGTTAAGCCATGCAACCTCAAGATGAGGATTAGTGTCAAATCATCTACTGAAGCCTCCCTCAGAAGACGATCTTTAAGTGCACAAAGAAAACCGTAGAGTCCACGAGCTACCTCATCAAGCTACTCTACTTACTGAAAAGGTCAACGGTCAATCCATGTCAGTAATGTCTATTTTCTCAAAAGAAATATGAAACTAAAAAGTTTATGGGGAGTTATGGTTTCTTACTGGGCATCGTGCAACCAATGACTGGCTGACACATCACAGCTTATGCAGAGTCAGAAGAAACTGTCATAAAGATAAATTTAAAATCTTCAAACAGTTATCAGAAGCTATCAAACCTCTCTCCCTCTCTTTTTCAAACCCTAGAATCCTCTTCACAACCTAAATCAATCAACCCTCCAGAGCCTTGCCCAAATCACTCTCAACTATCTTTCAGAAACTCTCCTAAAAATAAATACCCATATCCTTCGAACTCCTCAAATGGTAGATTGGCGAGTAATCACTGGCATTCAGCTCGGAACCAAGACGTTTGAGAAATCTGAGAAGAAGTTTAGAGATATTCTTGAACTCGTGAAGAAGGCTGGATTCTCAGAATGCCTTGAGGCAAACACACGAATATATGCTGAACTAGTTAAAGAGTTTTACTCAAATGCATCTATAAACTCCAAAACCCTCTCTACCAAGGTCAAAGGTCAAATTCTAAAGCTAAATTCTTTTGACATCAATCAATGCTTAGGCCTTCCTAACCGAGATCTGAAAAACCTGGAAGAGATCGACACTGAAAAAGCTAAGAAGATTATGCAGTACAAAAGAAACCCTAGTCTGAAAGACATGAAGAAAAAGGAGTTTCCTGAAGAATTCGAGTTCCTTGCTGAAATAGTGGGTAAATGTATCTTATGCAAAGACACTGCACATGATACTGTGATTGATCAATAGCTGAAGATTATGTTTGCTATAGTCCTAAAGGAACACATCAACTTTGGAGCTATCCTACTTGATCAAATGTCTAAATGGCTGGATAAGGAAGAAAAGAAAAGGTTAACTAAAAAACCACTCATAAAGGTTTTTTATGGAAGGTTTTTAAGTATCATCTTGAAGAAAAAGTTAAAGAATAAATATAAGGATGATGAGGGTGAAATTCTTAATGTTCATAAAGTAATGTCTCCACAACTGTTTATAAACTGGAAGAAAAATTCCAAGGAGAACAAGAGGCTAATAACAACTAGAAGCAGCAACAAGATCTCTGTCAAGAGGAGGAAAGCACAAGAAGTGGAAAGCTCTTAATATGATGACTCTGCATTAGTTGCTACCACACTAGCAGAGAAGAAGTCTAAGAATGTGAAGAATACAAAGGCTCCATCAAGCTATTTCTCCACTGATAAGAAGAAACAAGGAGCAAGAGAAGAACCAGCATCAACTGCTGATACCTCAAAAAGAAGGAGGAGTAACATACTACTCCAAGAGCCACCCAAAAAGAAAGCAAAGGTGATGAAGAAATCAGTTCCAGTTCCCCAAGAAAGTCCATCCAACAAAGAAGAGGACATAGAGTCGAAAGATGGAAAGGGAACTGAAAGTTCTAAGATTGAACCCTCAAAGAGCTAGTCCAGAAATGAAGAAAAAGATGAGTCTATGAAAGAAATAGCCAACTCCGATGGTGAAGAAGAATATGCAAGCCCTATGGCTAACTCTCAGAGCATCCACTCTGATAATGAAGAAAGGTTGCAAGTTGACACAACATCATCTCCTACTGCAAATGCTCTAACAAGCTCCAAAGATGCTGAGTCTGAAAAAGAAAGACCTGCCCCTACTGATGATAAATATTAAGGAGGCTTATCTGATGATTCAGAGGTTTCACATTCTAAAGAAGAAGAAATGTATGTCTCTCCTATGGCTGAACCTCTAAGGAGAAGAAAGAGCAACAGACTTCTGGCTAAATCTATCGCAAGGAAGCAAGGTGAGCACTCTACTGTAATTATTGAAGTCAGTGATGATGAGCCTAACTCTGAGGGAGAAGATGCTAAAAAAGGCACTAATGATGAAAACCAACATGAAGAATTCTCTGATAAATCAGATGAAAGAAGTCAGCATGATACAAGCTCAAAAGGTGAAGAAATAGAGATAGATTCGAGTTCTGCAAATCAGGAATCAGAGGAACCAGCAGACTATCCTATTCTCTCTAGCAAGAATTAGTAGAAGAATAGTGGTGGAAGTGTTTGATGAACCACCAGCTGAACCAGCCGCAAGATGGATAAGTCATGGGAATGAACAACTCCGAGTTGTGAGAATGACTACATATGAGGTGCTTAATAATTGGAAAAATATGGAGTTAGATTGCACAACAATACTGTATAATTCTGAAGATCTTCTGATGAGATGGTTCTTTCCGTGGATGCCTTGGTTAAAAGAGCATACTGATAAAGATGAGAGCTACTTCAGCTGGTGTTACTCAATGTTTTCGAACTTAGAGCTGGTATCTCAAAACTTTCCAAGAGTAAAGGAGTTTGCAACCAAGATGATCAATGAACAACCTCACTATAAAGTCTACCGACATGCTGAAAACCACTACATTTCCTATGATTGTAGAGTGGGGTATGATGGCAGAAGGATCATGCCCAAGGAGATGATCGTAGAGTCTCTTCACTCTACCATTGAAGATGTTCAAGTTCAGATTGAGAAGCTTCCCTTTGATCAAACACAGTTGTCTGATATTCCTTCATCCTCCAACAGTGATTGGCACTCAACGATTTATCAGATTCTCAATGCTTTCGAAAATCTGTCTAAAAATAAAAATCGTGGAGTCCAGTCTGATGTTTAACAGAAGCCTACCCAGCCACATGACCAAACTCCTACGGAGCAGGAGTTACTGAGGAATACTGATGAATTGGTCAAACAGATGTACATCATCACTAAAGAGAAAAACATGTTGACCAAAGGAGGCAATGTAGTTGAAGACAGACTTCAAGCCACTATGTTTGATATATCTCTCACAATCCAAAAGAGAGATCAAATCTATCTGAAGGCTCTAAATAATCAGAAGGCAGAAGCTCTACAAGCATAGAAGATTAATGAAGAGCAAATCCAATCCCTCTCTGACAAGATTGATAATTTGAATCAGTCTCTTTCCCTACAGCTTGAGCTGAGCCAACAAGAACTTAAGATGGAGGTTGGTAACTCATCTTACTTGATGGAGCAACTTATGTCAAAGGTTGAGCAACTTTCACCAGTGATTAATGACAAAAAGGGGGGAGAAAAAGAGGCATGGAAAAAGGCACTCAAGAAGGAGTAAAGCGAAAAGAATGAAGTCAGAAAAGAGGGAGAAGAAGAAGAAGACAGCAGCAGCAGAAGCAGAAGAAGAATCATCATCTGAGGGGAAGCCAAAGGATGATGATCCCATGAATACAAAGTTTGAGGGGGAACCAGAAAAAGAAGAAGACCATGAATCTGAGAAGGAGCAGAGAAAAGAAATGGAGTCATTATCTCAAGGGAAAAATAGCAAAAAGATCAAACATATAAATAGCTGATCAACAGACATCCTGAAAGACACATAGAGCCAAAGATGTACATCTCTAACTAGTTAGGTATGTTCTGGATCCAGGATGTAAAGTGTCATAGTTTATGCAATTCCATATTATTATCAATGACAGTCATGATTATCTTTTTTAGAAATACAGCTGCTCACTATATATAAGATTCATTCATATCATGCATATGCACTTATTGTTTTTGTCATAATCAAATAGGGGGAGATTGTTAGGAATAAGCATGTGAATGATATTCCTATTTATGTATAATTTGACTATGATATAAATGAATGAATATGCAAGTATGCTTGCATTAAGAAAAGCTATAAAGTCCTTTGATAGATAATAGGAATATATATACAAGGACTTAGAATGAATTGATCAAATATGTTAGGTTGATCCTACATAAGCTAAACATCTTTGTAAAGTCCTTAAAAAGAAATGATGTACAAGGACTATAAATATAGAAAGATCAAGCTTGTTAGGTTGATCTTATAATATAATAGATAGGGCATTCGATCGTCGAAAATTTGCACTGAAATTATAGTCCGCCGGAGAGTCGAGGAAGACTCGAGAGCTATCAGGCGCGTAATCGTAGAGTCTGCAAGATAGTAGATCTCGGAGTTCGTAGACTACCAGGAGAGATGAGGAAGGATCGTAGTGTGTCGAGAAGAACATCCTCGGAGCCATAGTCTGTTGAGGATGTCAGGTTCAGAATCGTAGAGACAGCCTATCTACGAGTCGACCGAGCATCTGCTAAAGCTAATTCAAGAATCGTAGACTACACTCAGAGTCGTAGAGTCTACTGATCAATCCAGAGGCAGAGATCGTAGTTAAGCAAGATCAGATGAAGACAACAAGCATAAAGATAGAAATCGTAGAGTATCAAGATCTGATCTCGGAGTCGTAGTGTCTGCACTACCCAAGGCAGAATCATAGAGTGCAGAACTAAGGCTTCAACAGATGTGCTCACAACGCTAAGGTAGAATCGTAGAGCAAACACGATTCTCAACAAATGAGCACTCCCAGAATATCCAAAGTAATGAAGCCTTTGATCTGAGATGCAAAGATACATTCCACCTAAGGGAAACTAGAGAGCACTCAACGAATGACATACAAGCTAACAGAAGATCTAAGCACCAACCCGATCAACATACAGATTGAGTTGTGAAGCCATTCAAGATGAAGTCTTCCACAAGTTGCTCAGAAGAAGACTTCAGTCAAAGAAACTGACTAAGGAAAGTCAGCAAGTGCACTAGCTATCAAATAAATAGAAGACAAAGATATTGGGGTCAACTAGGATTGTAGTGTTTGTCAAGCAAAGTAGGAACTGATGAAGTGTTCATAGAGATACTGGTCGGCTTCTAAAGAACAAGGCTAAAATAATTAAGCATGGGTCAGTCCAATGATGATAAATGAACGGGAGATCACAAGGAGAAAGCGAGATGGGCATGCCACAAATCTGAAGTGTCTTGCTATTCAGAAAAGGTCAAAGCAAGGAACAAGCCATCAGTGTCTGAGATCAGTCGAAGCAAACAAAAGAGTTGAAGCACTGCACAAGAGAAGGAAGAAGTGTTCTACATTTAGGATCCAATGAACACTTGTCTGAATAATAGTGTTATCTCAACCGGTCGATGAACAACATTCAATATGAAATTACAATTAAGTCCAACAAGATATGCATCAGAATCATAGAGTTCGGTCATCTGAAGATTGAAACATTGGCAACGGTTCAATCTGAAGAGTGATACTCGAATATAGCTTAATGAGAGCATCGAGGCAAAAGGGGCAATCTCTGATGTTCTAATCTAGAAATTAGAAAGGAGAAATAAAGTTGACTACCTGACCGAGGCATCAAAGTGACATTTCTGACGGGGTAGGTGAAATAGTAGACTGCAGTATCAGAAAGATGAAAAAAAGGAGATGTCATGTCACATCTGCAGTCTGCACTAAATAACTCGAGATTTGTGAGGTAATTTAAACTACTTTTAAGGGCTATATTCCAACGGGAAGATTGGGAATGAGTATATATTAGCCAAAGCTTCAAAGATCAAAAGTTGCTAAAGTTGCAGAATCGTTGAGTTGCTAGAATGCTATATTGTTGACTCTACGAGTTCCACCAGAGCAAAACAGAACAAGTCTCAATGACAATGAGATTACAAATGTGGAAGTGAAGCAGCTTTGAAGAAGGACTTAAATAGACTAAAGCTTCAATCAACAAAGATGAGAATGCCATTGTAGATGGCAGCTAAGATGAGAGCCGAGAAGGCCAAGAAGATAACATTCAGAAAAATGGCAGAGCACAAAGAAGATCTGGAGAGCCACTCTGCGAATCACCATGAACCGAAAGCTAAAATAGAACAAGTGCAGAACCATGTCTACAAACCATTCAAGAAGGGTTTAGGGAATGCTAAGTGCCAGATGAAGTCTACCAAAAGCTCTAACACTTAGCAAACCCAAATAGTGATGGTGCACAACTAACATCAGATGAAGATGAGTAGTAAAAAAATGAAGATCAGCTGCACCAGAGAAGATGTGGTCCAGACTCAAAGCAAAATGCATAGAGGACCACGCCAAGATACTAAGTACAAAAGATGTTCAAGCTTAAAGACATCTTAGCAGCTCAGCACCAACAACAACAACAACTACAACAAGTAGCCAGGGCCTGATGGGTCCTTGTCCGGAGAGACTAAATGAAGTTCCAAGCCTGCTGGGCTTAAAGAGTTCCAAGGGAACTAGAGGAGTTCCAAGGCTGCTAGCCTTGAAGATTTAATAGTGAACTGAAGTTCCAAGGTTGCTGACCTTGAAGGAATCTTAGTGATTAAGGATGCTGCTCTTCCTTAGTGGAAATCCTGCTAGTTGAAAGCAGAAGAGTGGATTAGGAGCTTGAGTCTCTGAACCACTTAAAATCCCATGTGTCATTTACTTTATGTGATATAAATTATGTACATAATTGCTATGCATGTATTAACTGCTTACAACTTAACTAACTTTAAGAACAATGTATGTATGATTGTGAATATATCAATGAAGGGGATCTTTTACTTATTCCGTTGTGCTTGAAAAGATTCTTATGTTTGTCACATGCTAATTCATTAACAATACAAAATAAAGGAGAAAAGTATTTGAAACGAAAAAAAATCTATTCAGCCCCCTTCTAGATCTATTGTGTGCCTACTAGGAACTAACAGATTTACTTTTAAAACCACCACCGATGGTCCAAATTGATTTACTTTTAAAACCACCATCGATGGTCCAGATTGATTTACTATTAAAACCACTATCGACGGTCCAGATTGATTTACTATTAAAACTACCATCAATGGTTCAGATATTGATTTACTATTCACTAGTACAAAGTAGTAAATAGACAACACTTAAACTATAACATTTTTATAAAAAATATTGTGGTATTTTTTTTCACAATATTTTTTAACAAAATGATATAGATATATATAAAAAAATATTATCTATTTAAAAAGATATTTTTTGGTTTTAACTATATAATGTTTTTAAAAAAAAAATGTTATCTATCTAAAAAACACGGAGCAAAAAACGCGGACAAGTGAAAACTTAAAATTAAAAAATACTTTTTCTCAGTGCTTTCATAATGGCCCCGACTATCATTTTTCTCTACTATCTCCGATTCAGACCTGCCCGCCCTAACGCAGCAACCTCTTCCCTTTCCAATCGAAAACTCTAATCTTTTTCTTTCTAGTTGGATTTCTCAGCCTTTTTTTCTTCTCATGGTTATTGGTTGTAACCCTAGAAAATTGGGCTTTCTTCTCAACTGATAAGGAATTATTTCTCTCTCTTTTCGGCCCCTCACATCTCAGTCCCCTCTTTTCCTGCAGTGGCGGTTGGGAGGAAAATGGGGGACGTGATAAGGCAGTACATGAAGAAAGAAGTGAAAGCGACAGTGGTGTTAAGTTTCGGTGGGACAGTTTTGGGCGTACGGCCGTCGTCGGTGGTAGCGGCGTTTAGCTCGAGGGGGCCCAATGTGGTGACGCCGCAGATCTTGAAGCCAGATGTGATTGGGACTGGAGTAAACATCTTGGCCGAATGGTCTGAGGCTGTTGGACCCATTGGGTTGGATTCGGACAGTAGGAAGACTGAGTACAACATCATGTTAGGTAACCCCTAATTCCTCCATCATCAACACACATTCCAATTTCCATCGGAGTATTTTATTGTCACTTAAATTGCTGGTTTCCATCTTTGATCTCTATTCCTATAAAGGGTCTTGCTTGTTTTGTTGAGATTTGAACCAATTTAGCACCATTTTTTTCTGAGGTATGTGTTCTTGTATTTGTTCGTGTATACATATTTTTACTGTGTTTGGAATTTATGCTTGATATTCTTTGCTTCTGGATATTTTAAATTTATGGGTTTTATTTTTCTGTAATTTTAAACTTTGTATGAATTTGAGGTTTTGTTGTCATTTTTATTGTGTTATGGGTATGGTTATTGGCTGCAGTTGAAGACAAGGGCTGGTTTAGTTCTCTA
The DNA here is from genome assembly GCA_020205615.1 of Panax quinquefolius. Taxonomy (NCBI): domain Eukaryota; kingdom Viridiplantae; phylum Streptophyta; class Magnoliopsida; order Apiales; family Araliaceae; genus Panax; species Panax quinquefolius. The sequence goes on from CM035157.1 coordinate 105,505,815, forward strand.
TAATTCGTAAAATTTTTGTTGGATAATTATTGATCTAAGTAACATTCATTTTGAATTTAGTTTCACTCCTAATAAATTAGATCATTATTGATTCATGAAATATGAAATGGCAAACAAAAACTTAAGCTTGATAGAGCTTGTGGGATTGATTATGGTTTTGTTTCTTTCTAATGAAGTTTTGGGATTTCCTTGCCTTTTTGATACATGCCCTTCTTAATCCTTTGTAAATCAATGTAGAATCAGAGAAGAACAATGGGGAAAAAGTCTGCAATCATAGAGAGAAAAGTGGAAAACTGTGAACTGTTATCATGTGAGAGAACATTTGAACAATGCAGGATTGATTATGAGATTTTTAAGGGTTTTTTTGGGGTCAAATTTTGAGGTCAATCAATAGGAGACTATATAACTAGCAATGAAAAGAAAAGTTTTCTTAAGATGTTACCCTTATCTGTGTGTCAAATCAGTGCATGTATTGAAACAGCTTCCTGCACTCTATCTTTCTCTCATTATCTTTCTCTCATTATAATTATTTGTGCGAGTTATTCTAACTATATTTTTTTACTCTGTTGCCTGTGAAGATACATGGAGATTTTATTCTTATCAGTGGAGATACTGTGAGCAACGTGTCACTTACTGAGGCACTTCAAGAGCATAAGGAGAGACGTAGAAAGGATAGCAATGCTGTAATGACAATGGTTATAAAACAGTCAAAGCTTTCTCCAATCACTCACCAATCTAGACTTGGAACTGATGAGCTGATTATGACGATTGGTCCTGATACAAAGCAGCTCCTTTATTATGAGGATAAGGCAGAATCTCTCAAAGGGATTATATCTCTTGATAAGGCACTGCTTTCTGAGAATCCTTCTATTTCCCTGTACAATGACAAGAAGGTTTAGAGTTCTCCTTTAAGTTGTTTATTGTTCATTGCTTACAACTCTGTTAACATAATCAACTTTACTGTGATGCTTATGCTTATGTTTGCTGCCCATTTCTTTGTCATTCTATTATTTTTGATATTTATTGGTAATCTGTTATTGGGAATGGATTTAATTTTGCAATGCAAAAGCAATAATTTGCATGTTATTAAATAATGATTTTGTGTGTGGGTAATAAGGTTTTTCTTTCCTGAATATTTGAAGTGCTTGCTTTGTGCTGTGTGCTACTGAATGTTTGTCTTGTCTTGGTATTTTATTACAACTGCAACTTTGATGAGTTGGTCAACAGAGGTGATTCCATGCTCTAATTTAATATTAACACACTTTGCACAAAGCTTCAGTCACCCTGATCCTACTGAGGTAGATCTACACAAACCTGCACTTCGTATTTAGGGAGTTGAGTTGTCATGTCATGGTTAATTGATGTATGATTTTTTAATTATTCTTCATTTGTTTGATTGTTGTATCAGTATTCAATTTGTTTGTGTTTATCTTTTTATTTTTTTGGTTAGGCTGATGTCTGGTTCACATTTAACATTGCATCTTAAAAGAAGATTTTCTTTTGCAGGTAGAGAGTATAGTTTTGAGTATTATATCAATGCTTTCAAGTTGAAATGATGAGTCTCCTGAAAATGTGAAAGCTGCGGTAATGTCTTTTTCCATTCTCTATATTTTTATAATTTGATGGTCATTCTATATTTCCTTCCGCTTTTGGTTTTGGAAAACATCATTTGCCACAAGTTTGTGCTGAATAATAGTCCAAATGCTAAAGTTAATTCTTTGTCTTTGGTGATGATCAAATTTAGGTGATTTTAATTAATCTATATTATGTGTTGCGGAGTAGATGCTCTGCAGTAAAAGCCACTGCTCATAAATGATGAGCTCATAAATGGTCGTATAGGTGAAGCTCTTTTCCTATTCAGCTCGTTTACTCCTAGGGAATTATTAATTTTAACACAGTTAATATCTTGTGTGATTATTCTACCACATGTATAGAATTTTGGACTTCCTTTTTATCTTAGCTGCTATCATAATTTTACTAGAATATTAAAGCTTTATCTTTGCTAAATTATCCTGAAAGAGAAAATTCTCAGCTGGTCTTGAATTGTTTGAAAGAGCTTGTGTAAATAACTGAAATCAGACAGTCAGGTTTTGAGTTTTGCAACACAACTATGTGGGTTTGTTTATAGCTATATGGATAGAAGTAGCACTATTTGATTATTTGCCCCAAATTTAGCATCAAATTAGATTATGTGGGTTTCTTTAGGGATGTGAAGGGAGTATTAATACATAAGTCTAGACATGCTGATGATATCATACAAGTTAATCCTATTTTGGTAGTGACATGGCAGCAAAGATGCTCTTCCCTCCATGAGCACCCTCATTTAATTCTGGAGGTTCTGCTAATGCGGAAGCAATTACAATCCGCTTCTCTGGTATATTGGTTACATAACTAACAACCATAATGAGAGTCTCTGCTTGATAGTCCCAAATAGTATTTCATATTATTCATTTTCTATCTGGATGATATTTGTCCGCAGATACTCTGATGATGTAGGCAAGCACTTCAATTGCACAAGGGTGATCCTGCACCTGCACTTCAAGGGTGATCCTGCACCTCCTTAAAAGAATCGGGGTTGCAGGGTTCATTTTTCATTTCAACTGTTGTGGCTCCTTCAATTGATAAACTATATAATTTTTGACACAACTATTTATTTGTTTTTGGGCAGGTTTTTAGGTCATGGCACTGAGAGTGATGAACCTGCTCCCAGCCAGTTGACAATAATTTTAGTCCAGTGATGAACCTACTAACCTGGTTGTAGCTGCTGCTGCAATTGTTAATGAACCTGCTGACCTGCTCCTTATTATACTTTTGGTGTTAAATTGCTCTACTATATAAATGAACTGTGATTCCTATGAGAAACATAAAAATAAGCTTGGATTCTTGAATTTCCTTGTAAAACTGGTTGAAGTCAACTTTGTAGTGGTGTTATTGTATTTAGAGTACTGGTATTGTATGTGGGGGAGTTGCTACTTAGCTTGATTCTTATGTTTGCAGATACCTGCTCGAACTAAGCAATGAACAGGTAACCAACTTCTTTATTCTTCATTAATTACTTCATGTCTTTGTTTACTTTGAAATTACTAAGCAATGAATTGTAAGTTGATTATATAGAATTTGAATTCTATATGGACATGATTAAATTACTAAGCAGCACAGTTTGTCTTATGGGTCCTGATACGGGGCATGTTTAAATTACTATGTAACAATTTGAATTCTAAGTTGATCATATTGAATGATCATTAATTTTGATATCATTGTGATAAATTGTTTAATGTTCTTCGTCCTTGCTCTTTGATGCTCTGTCTGACAGGCTCGTTATGATTCTTTAAGAGCTGCATCTACATTGCAAACTCTGACAATTCCAAAACAACAGTTGCCAACAAAGAATACTGGCTCCGTTGACCAATCTAATGTTGTTGAGGCTCATCTAGTGTCCAAAGCAAAAAGAGATGACCAAGTTTCCGCTGGCCCACCTACAACTCAAACTCAAAAGCCTTCTATTCATCTGATCTCTGGGATGCCTATGCAAGTGCCATTTCACCAGCCACAGTTGTCGGTTCAATTTGGTGGGCCTAACCCGCAATTGAAGTCTCAGGGTATGGTGAATACTTCATTGCCGATGCCCTTACCAATGGGAAATCCATCTCAAGTGCAGCAGCAAGTATTTGTTCAAGGTCTTCAACCCCATCTGATGCAAGCTCAAGGAATCATGCATCAGGGACAGACTATGAATTTCTCATCTCAAATGGATACCCATCTAGGTTTTTTTGCACATGCTTAGGTAGTAGCTTAATTTTATGGATAGTTTGGTTTATTTTGTGGATTGAAAAGTGAATTTGAGATGTATATATGGATAGTTTGGTATATATTTTGTGGATATAGTAATTTGAAAATGTAAACGAATGGTATTATTGGGATGTATTTTGAATGGTTGATACATTTTGGCTTTAAATTTAAATGAGAATTTAGACCTTTTAGCTATATATCATGGCATTAGCATATTGTAGGTGCATTGGTAATATAAGTGAATCACATTTTTTTTTTTTTATATACAACATTTTAAAAATATTGTATATTTATATAAATAAATGACACCTTTTAAATACATGACACATTATAAACGTTTTGTAAATGCGTTTAAACGTCGTCTGATATATTAAACTACAACATTTTTAGCCAGAAAACGTTGTGGAATCATACCTTCTACAACGTTTTCAAGCATCTACTAATTTATGAAAAACAAATCTACAATATTTTTTTCTTAAAAAACGTTGTATAATGTGTCTAACTACAACGTTTTAAAAACGTTGTGTAAGGGTGTCAAATAGATGACACCCTTAACCACGACGTTTTTCTGATTGAAACCACAACGTTTTTTTCGCGTTATCTATTTACTGTTTTGTAGTAGTGATTAAAACCACCACCAATGGTTCAGATTAATTTACTATTACAACCACCATCAATAGTCCATATTGATTAACTATTAAAACCATCATCAATGGTCCAGATTGGTTATCTATTAAAACCACCATCGATGGTCCATAAAATTAGTAAATCTTCCCATGGAATACTAAGTCAAACTTACAATAAACGTCTCAAAAAAATCCCTATATTTATATCAAAAATTAAATATTTACCATAAATTATTTATCTTTAATAAACACATTTTTAATCTATTAACAATTATTCATTATTAATATTATAACTCACAATATTTAACAACCAGATCATTTCCAGGAATGAGGGGGCTTTCCGATAAGGATTTCTTCCTATTGACACGCAATTAGGTGACCAAACCTCTCCTCGACAGAATTTTCTAGACATCGTCAATATTGCAAATAATAATATGAATAACTTTGTCGTCTCAATTATTGATTTAATAATATAAAATATTAATATTGTGGAAATAATTGAATCAAATAATGTGAGATACTATGAAACAATTACTGTAGCAATAATTAAGTATAACTGAGTGACTTCTCACGTAAGCATCAATTATCAATACCGTGTACTACTATGTAACCACACATGTTACTGTACTTTTACCACCGGGTAGTTCAACAGTTTAACGGTAAAACTTTTGCTGTTATTTTTATAAAAAGCTATTTCTGTCGTTTTCTAACTACGACAATACTTCCGTTGTGGGGTCCACCAATGATTGTGCCGTCGTACGAATATTCTCTGTTAAAACGAATATTTTCCGACCAGTTGAATATTTTATATCAACTTGCTTACTTTACAAAATTTTTAAATACTACCCACAACTATAACATTATATCATATCCACACCATAATATTCAAAAATATATTTTGAGAAAAATTATTCTTTATTCATAAAAGTTGGGGTCTTACAACCTCCCCTTCTTATGAAATTTCGTCCTCGAAATTAGGGTACGTACCTGATATGTCGAAGAGGTGAGGATACCTTGATTTCATTTCAGATTCTAACTCCCAGGTCATTTCCTCCACATCGTGGTTTCTCCACAAAACTTTGACTTGAGGTATAACCTTGGAGCATAGAATATGATCCTTCTTATCCAAGATTTTAACAGGTACCTCTTCATACGTTAAATCTTCCGCTATCTCGTCCGATTCTAATTCAATAATTTGGTTCAGGTCTTTCACATATTTATGTAACATAGATTTGTGAAAAACGTTATAAACACGAGACATACTTGGTGGTAAGGCGAGTATATAGGCCATAGTTCCTACTCGATCGAGGATTACAAATGGGCCAATGAATCGAGGATCGAGCTTTCCTCTCTTTCCAAATCTCGTAACTCCTTTTCATGGAGCAACACGTAACAACACATGATCTCCAATATTGAATTACACGTCCTTTCGATGAAGATCAACATAACTCTTTTGTCGATCTTGTGAGGTTTTTATACGTTGTCGGATCATTTGAATCTTTTCCGTAGTCATACGTACCAACTCCGGTCCCAACAACGTTCCTTCACCCACCTCATCCCAGCATACTGGAGAACGACACTTTCTTCCATACAACGCCTCAAATGGAGCCATGCCAATACATGGTTGATAACTGTTGTTGTAGGAAAACTTCACCTATGGTAAGAACTTGTCCCAACTTCCTTTGAAGTCAAGGACACAGAGTCTTAATAGATCCTCAAGAGTTTGAATAGTCCTCTCTGACTGCCTGTCCGTTTGAGGATGATATGCCGAACTGAATCGTAAATCTGTGCCCATAGCTTTTTACAAACTAACCCAAAATCATGAAGTGAATCTTGGGTCTCGATCATAAACTATGGATACTGGCATACCATGCAATCTAACAATCTCATTTATGTACATACGAGCAAGACGTTCAAGTGTATAAGTATCTCGTATCGGTAAGAAATGTGCAGACTTGGTCAATTTATCAACAATGTCCCAAATCACATCTATTCCTTGAGAAACCTTGGAAAGACAAGTAACGAAATCCATGGTAATGTGCTCCCACTTCCATTCTGGAATTTCAAGTGGTTGCAATAGACCTTTTGGCACTTGATGCTCCGCTTTGACTCGTTGACAAGTTAGACACCTTGAGATAAACCCCGCTATCTCTCTCTTCATATTGCTCCACCAAAATGTATGTCGAAGATCACGATACATTTTGGTACTCCCAAGATAGATTGCAAACGGTGTGTTGTGCGCCTCCATCATGATTTTATACTTCAAGTCAGAATCGTTAGGAACACAAAGTCTTGAGTTGACTTGAAGTATTCCTTCTTCATCGAGTCTTGCTTCCGGAATAGCACCTTCTTGCACTTTCTTTCTCATATACATCAGCTCCAGGTCTGTAGCTTGAGCAGTGTTGATCGATTTCGCAATCAATGAATACGTGCAAGTATACACGGTCAACAAGTAATATAGTGAAAGTAGAGTATCGTTCCCACGAAGAATTATTTAATAAAAATTACCAAATACTAACTCTTAACCAAATCAATTTTATTTAAACAACTGTAAATTGTGATTTTTCTAATTAAGAAAACTAAATTAACAATTAAAAGAAATTATTCTAAAATAAATCAAATAAACAAAACTAAGATTTGAATGAATTCAGATAAATAAGGATTAAGACTTCAATATCCCCAATTATGAACTCTAAATCAATTATCCAATTATCCCAATATTTATGCATACTAAATTGTTAACATGAATTCTCAAGTGCCAAAAGTCCTTTTCCAAGTTATCAATTGCCTTCTATTTAATTCAGATTAATCTTGCTATATTCCTATGCAAAATAATTGAATTAAACTCTTTTCAATCCCAATTCCTTATGTGTTACATGAGGTGAACAGATATTTCCATTCAATTCACAAACCTAATTATTCACTTTGCAAATAACTAAGTCACATGATATTATGCCCAGTTCTAACCCTAGAATTCCTCTTTCAATTCCTTCTAGAGTAACAAGGTAATTACTGATCAGATAATTAATCAATAAGCATAAGGCAAGATAAACAACTCACTTTGACACAAATAATTGGAATAAATCAAATAACTAATTTATAGCCATAAAAGGTTCAATTGAAATCTTAATAAAAGAGTTAGTTCATAATTAATGAATTAAAACCAAGAATCCACAATTGAATAGACATTAAAAGATAAAAAGTATGATAAGAGAAGAGAATAGAAAATGTTTGTCGACCAAATCGATGCTCCCCTCTTGCTCTTGCTCTTGATCTTGGTGTTCTTCAATTTGCTTCAATCTCAATGGCTAATTAAGAACTAGGGTTTATATTCTAATCTAATGGAGTGTTTTATCTAAGCTAATCTATGTAATCCCCTTTATTTTATGCCTTACATCATGTATTTATCGTTCTGAGTCAATTTTTAGCTTAGGAACAAACCCGATCAATTTGGAGTCAAAAAGGTGTCAAAATTAGCCCAAAAAGCAGCGTCAAGCCTTGCGAGAACCTTCCCGGTAACATTGGCACGGCTGACTGAAAGCTGCTCCTCAGCGCCCCGGCGCTCCAATTAGCCTTGGTTTGGGCGCCCCGGCGCTGGCCCCATTCTCTGACATTTTCTGCTCCGACGTCCTTTGGGAAAATGACCGTAACTTATTCGTCCGAACTCCTATTTCGATGATTCAAGATGTTCCGAAAAGTGGAGACATAGATCTACAACTTTAATTCTATAAGGTTTTCGAAATAAGGTCCCGAGAAATATTCAAATTGGCTCTGAAGTGACTGCTGTGTAAATGACAAGCCGAAAACGCAAATCTAGCCACCCCGAACGTTGATCCAAGTAACTTTTGTCCCAATTCCTACAAAACAACATAAAACATGCATGAATAGACACAAACACTTAAAATCAACCAAAAGATTAAGCTCAAATGCATTCAATTATGAGTATAAAACTCACTCATCAAATACCCCCAAACTTAAACCTTTGCTTGTCCTCAAGCAAAAACATAAAAGAACTAAAAATAAACAAACTAACTCAACTACATGAATGCATATGCATGATCTACTTTCTAATATACCTATGAACCTGTAATAAATCGTATGATGATATATAGCAATGGAGACCTCAAAGATACCAATGATACTCAAACAAAATATCGATCAAGTTAAAGTCCATAACTCTAACCAATTAGTCAATCAAACTGTCATCACATATTTGTTTGCGTGTGTGCTTGTTAACCATTCTAACCATCCATGATTCAAGATAATCACATAACAAACTTCTTAGAAGGAAAATTTCAGTTCTAATTCAATTACTTTTGTGAACATGACAACTCACGGTTAAAACTAAGCAATTACCAAGTCTTAGGGTAAATCAAGATTTATTTATACTTTTATTCAACCACGAGGGCATTTTTGCTCTTTCTCTTGTTTTATTCATTTTTTTTTCTCATGGCGGTGCAATGTCTTATTCTCTTAGGCTTTTGATTGCTACTTTAATGAGCTTTTCGACCAACGACTCCCAAGCCATTAAGACCTTAGGGCGCTAGGTGTAAAACAATCCCCTCGAGCTTACTTACTCAAGTAACAAAGGCCACAAAACTAGACAAGCATGCCATAGTGTTTATTCTCTTTTTGTTTTCTTTTTTTTTTGGATTTTCTATTTTTTTTTCTTTTCATCACTTCTTTCTTCTTCTTTTTTTTTTCATTTTGTATATATATACCCCATAGATTCCCCCAAACTCAAGCTTTTACGTCATTCCAACCTTTCTGCTTGAGTTCACTAATTTCTTTAAATTTTAACCAAGATTTTCCCTCAGAAACAAATTATGAAACCCTTGAACCAAGTGGATTAAAATAGTTAAACTTTAAGTGCTAACCGGTTACATAAGTTTAAGGCAGGCTCATATTATCATCATGATTAAAATTAGAACTCATCATCAATTATCAACTTTATTCGAGTTAACATGCAAAACCAATCTTATCATAAAGAGAGCTAAGACCACACCAACCGATCACACTGATTCATGCAAAAAAAAAAAATACAATTATACTACATGAACACATACTAATGCAACACGTATATGAATATGCAAATAACTACCATGTATTATATGCGACCTAAAAAAACACAATGCTAACACATAAAAAAAACGAACTACCATGCGGATAACTAACTATATGCGATATGACACTAAAATGCCCCCAAACTTAAACTAGACATTGTCCTCAATGACTAAGATAGAAAAAATTAAAGCGAGAGGACTTCCCACGAAAATATAGCAATCTTCCTCCTTGTCCGCTAAGTTTGGAGAATATGCTAGGCACATGGAACAAATTGGGCACCACACTTGAATTTGACTTGAATAACCTGTAAAACCATGATAGAAACAATTTTATTAAATCCTAAATAAATACAAATTCAAAACTGCTAATATAAAACCTAATAAAAACTAAAAATAAAAATTAAACTTGGGTTGCCTCCCAATAAGCGCTTGTTTTATAGTCTCAGCCTGACTTCTTCAATTCTCTATCCAATTCCCCTACGAAAATTGAGGAACCCTCCATCCATCAGAAGCAATGTCTCTTTTTGGAGGTTCCCCTTAGTAATGACCCTTGAATGAAAGTCACCTAGCATGCTCTTTGTATATATGTTCCCTATTAAGAACGTCCAACAACTAGGTGTTTCCTCCATTATGTCGATGATCAGATTAGGGCATTGAAGCTTAAAAAACATAATAGAATCTTCCTCTATCTTCTCCTTTTTCATCCCACCATGACTCCACAAATGTACTAGCTCTTATGTCACAAAGAGCTTTGCCGACGACATGACTGCCAATTGGGCATGGTTTTGCAAAACTACCCGGATTATTGAACTTTGGCGGAGGAGGCACATGGGATACTAATGAAATCGGCTCATCTTCGTTGAATCTCAAAGTTAGATCTTCGCCAATCTCTTTTTCTTGGTCCCCAATTCTTTCCTATCTTTTAACATCTATATCATTTGGCACATCCGGTTGTAGATTTGGTTCGGGCTCATCATCAGTCTCGTCATCCATGTCATAGAGCCAAGTGTATTGAGGACGGTTGTTCAATGCATGTGCTATCTGTCCCACTTGATTTTTTAGATTCTTTATCGACGCACCTTGGCTTTGCAAATTCAGCTCTATTTGATTAATTTTTTTTTTTTCATTTTCCTCGTTCTTTTTTTTAGAAGCTTTAATAAATCTATCCAAGGCTTCTTCCCAACTTGCTTTCCGCTCTGGTTGTTGTGTCTGATTTTGAAATTTGGATGTGTTTTGTTGTCTCAGCGCTTGAGCTTGAGCTTGATTGTTACTCCATGAAAAATCCGGGTGATACCCCCAATCCTGATGATAGTTGTTGGGATAGACATAACTGTTGGGGTAATCACCACCATACTGTACCGGCTCAAAATTGATGGCGCATTGATGACTCATATGATTTCCAGCACAATAATCACAAACCATTGCTACTTGTTGTGTGGATGGTGGACTCCATGTTTCTATTTTCTTAGCTATTGTGGCCACCTGTGCTGTCAATGCAGAAAATATCGTGAGTCCATCAATCTCCGCTCCTCTTGGCTGAGTCATTCTTGCCATCCTTCGACTCTATTGGGCTGCGATAACCTCCAACGTCTTCGAAGTTGCCTCAATTTGTATTGGCTCTATAGAAGATGTATTAAGTCCATTAATCCCTGTTTCCCTTGGTTGAGTCATGTTCGTGTATGGCCATTGATACGCAAAGTCATCCATGGTACCTAAAAAGAGAGAAATAAAGGAAGAGAATTAAAAATAAAAATAAAAATGTTTAAATTAAGACTAATTTGATTGAAATTAATATTGGTAAAAAATTATTAAATTAATTCCCCGGCAACGATGCCAAAAATTTGTTGATCGATTTCGCAATCAATGAATATGTGCAAGTATACACGGTCAACAAGTGATAAAGTGAAAGTAGAGTATCGTTCCCACGAAGAATTATTTAATAAAAATTACCAAATACTAACTCTTAACCAAATCAATTTTATTTAAACAACTGTAAATTGTGATTTTTCTAATTAAGAAAATTAAATTAACAATTAAAAGAAATTATTCTAAAATAAATCAAATAAACAAAACTAAGATTTGAATGAATTCAGATAAATAAGGATTAAGACTTCAAGATCCCCAATTATGAACTCTAAATCAATTATTCAATTATCCCAATATTTATGCCTACTAAATTGTTAAAAGAATTCTCAAATGCCAAAAGTCCTTTTCCAAGTGATCAATTGCCTTCTATTTAATCCAGATTAATCTTGCTATATTCCTATGCAAAACAATTGAATTAAACTCTTTTCAATCCCAATTCCTTATGTGTTACATGCGGTGAACAAATATTTCCATTCAATTCACAAACATAATTATTCACTTTGCAAATAACTAAGTCACATGATATCATGCCCAGTTCTAACCCTAGAATTCCTCTTTCAATTCCTTCTAGAGTAACAATGTAATTACTGATCAGATAATTAATCAATAAGCATAAGGCAAGATAAACAACTCACTTTGACACAAATAATTGGAATAAATCAAATAACTAATTTATAGCCATAAAAGGTTCAATTGAAATCTTAATAAAAGAGTTAGTTCATAATTAATGAATTAAAACCAAGAATCCACAATTGAATAGACATTAAAAGATAAAAGTATGATAAGAGAAGAGAATAGAATATGTTGTCAGGAAATCTGATGCTCCCCTCTTGCTCTTGCTCTTGATCTTGATCTTCAGTGTTCTTCAATTTGCTTCAATCTCCAATGGCTAATTAAGAACTAGGGTTTATATTCTAATCTAATGGAGTGTTTTATTTAAGCTAATATATGTAATCCCCCTTTAATTTATGCCTTACATCATGTATTTATAGGTTACAAGTCCAATTTTTAGCTTAGGAACAAACCCAATCCAATTTGGAGTCAAAAAGGTGTCAAAATTCACCCCAAAACGCATCCAAGCCTTGCCAGGACCTTCCCCAGCGCCCCAGCGCTGCGAAGCTACTCCCCAGCGCCCCGACGCTCCAATTAGCCTTGGTTTGGGTGCCCCGACGCTGGCCCCATTCTCTGACATTTTCTGCTCCAACGTCCTTTGGGAAAATGGTCATAACTTCTTCGTCCGAACTCCGATTTCGATGATTCAAGATGTTCCGAAAAGTGAAGACATAGATCTACAACTTTAATTCTATAAGGTTTTCGAAATAAGGTCCCAAGAAATATTCAAATTGGCTTTGAAGTGAATGTTGTGTAAATGGCAAGCCGAAAACGCAAATCTAGCCACCCCGAACGTCGATCCAAGTAGCTTTTTTCCCAATTCCTACAAAACAACGTAAAACATGAATGAATAGGCACAAACACTTAAAATCAACGAAAAGATTAAGCTCAAACGCATTCAATTATGAGTATAAAACTCACTCATCAAGCAGCTTTATCTTTATCGATTAAAGTTGGTTCTACTCATATATTCGCCATCATCACATGGGTCCCTAGAGTCTTTAAATCTATCTCCATCCTTTGTAAGTCATACAAAATGGGCCTTTGCGTTGACAATATCGCACTCGTACCCGCATATGATCTTCTACTCAATGCGTCAACTACCATGTTTGCTTTTTTAGGATGGTATTGAATGGTATGATCATAATCTTTCAATAGCTCAAGCCATCGTCATTTTCACATGTTGAGTTTCTTTTGAGTGAAGAAATATTTGAGGCTTTTATGATCCGTATAGATCTCCACCTTCTATCCATACAGGTAATGCCTCCAAAATGCAAAAACGACAGCTGCCAACTCTAGATCATGAGTAGGATAATTCCTCTCATATTCTTTGAGTTGTCGTGAGGCATAGGCTATGACTTTCCCATGTTGCATGAGAACACATCCTAAACCTTTGCCTGAAACATCACTATAGATGAAAAATCCCTCCGAACTAGATGGTATTGTTAGAACAAGTGCTGAAATGAGTCTCATCTTGAGTTCTTGAAAACTCTTTTCACATTCCTTTCTCCAACCAAATTTTGTATCTTTTTGAGTCAGCTGAGTTAATGGAGTAGCGATTCGAGAAAACCCTTCTACGAATCTCTGATAATAACCAGCTAAGCCGAGAAAGCTACGTACTTCGGTCACTAACTTAGGTTGCTCCCAGCTTTGAATTTCTTCAATCTTTGCTGGGTCAATAGATATTCCATGATTTGATATCAAGGGTCCAAGGAATGCTACTTCCTCAAGCCAGAACTCGTATTTCTTCAACTTGGCATATAACTTGTTTTCACGAAGCTTTTGAAGTATCAATCTCATGATCTTCACGGCTTTTAGAGTAAATGAGGATGTCATCAATAAAGACGACCACAAAATGATCCAAATATTCCTTGAATACTCGGTTCATTATATCCATGAAGGCAGCAGGAGCATTAGTCAATCCAAAAGACATGACTAGGAATTCATAATTCCCATACTGATTTCTGAAAGCAGTCTTTGGGATGTCATCGGTTTTAATCTTTAATTGATGATATCTAGAATGAAGATCGATCTTTAAAAAGAATTTGGTGCTTTGAAACTGGTCAAACAGGTCATCAATACGAGGTAACGGGTACCTATTTTTGATGGTGACATGATTAAACTCCCTATAATCAATACAAAGTCGCATACTTCCATCTTTCTTCTTCACGAATAGAACAGGAGCACCCCAATGAGACGTACTAGGACGAATAAAATCGATGTCTAACAATTCATGTAGTTGGGTTTTTAACTCCTGAAGTTCAATAGGAGCCATTCGATATGGGGCTTTGGAAATGGGTTTTGTACCAGATTCAAGGTCGATACAAAATTCAATTTCATGCTCTGGGGGTAGGCCAGGAAGTTCTTTAGGGAATACGTTAGGAAATTTATTAACAATAGAAATATCATTCACGACTAACGTATTTTTGTTTAAATTCGTGGCATGAGCTAAGAAAGCTTGGCATCCGTTTTTCAGTAAATGAATAGCTTTATGGCTTGAGATGATAGTGATTAACTTTAATGGTTTGGTTGCTTGAATTCGCATAATAGGTTGGTTAGGAATATGAAAGCTAACAACCTTACGAAAACAATCAATTTTAGCATGATGAGTAGTCAACCAATCAATTCCTAAAATCACATCGAATGCAAGTATTTGTAAAGAGATAAGATCGACGGGTAACACGCGGTTACTGATTTGAATCAAATAAGACTTATAACCAGTGGATGTAATGAAGGTTTCTCCCAATAGAGTTTCAACAGATAAATCAAAGTCTAATTTCTCCAGATTCAAATTTAAACGTTGAGCGCAAGTAGGAGAAATAAAAGAATGGGTAGAACCGGTATCAAATAAGGTATAGACTTCGCTAGAGTTTATTATTAGCTTACCCGTGATCACCTCGTTCGGATTCCTCGCTTTTTGGGAGGTTACGATAAATGCTCTCCCTTAAAATACCGGTTTTGTTTGGGATGACCTTTGATGCCTCCATCCCACCTGGACTTGACTTTGGTGAACGATAAAATCAGGCTAGGTGACCTTCTCTTCCATAATTGTAACATACTTTGGACTGTTGCATACAGTTTGGACTGATGTGTCCCTCCCCTTCGCATTTGTAACATATGACTGACGGTCGTTCTCCTTCCTTAACAGCAGGTGCTGGTGCTGACGTCTTTCCATCATTATTGAATCTCCGCTTCTTGAAATTTTCACTTCTATTATCTTGGCCATGATTACCACCGAAGTGGTTACCATTTCTGGCATGTTGATTCCCTCCACGTTTGTTGTCATTGCTTTGATGACTGCTACCACTGGTATTATCGACTTGTCGGCTGCTCTGTCTTGTTTGGGTTAACTCATTATCGCGCTCCAATAACTGAGCCCTATTTACAACATCTGAATAAAAGCACAGTTTGTGAAAAATGAGGTATTGACATATTTCGGGTCTAAAACCTCGTAGAAACATTTGCGTCATTCTTTCCTAATTATTAACCAAATGGGATGCGAACCGAGACAACTCGACAAACTTAACCTCGTACTGTGATACGGTCATATTATTTTGCTCCAACTTGATAAACTCCACCTCCTTCATGTGATGAATACTTTCGGGAAAGTACTTGTCGTTAAACAGTTCTTAGAACTTTTTCGAAGATATTTTGAGTGCGGCAGGCTGAGTACGTTTTACTGATTCCCACCAGTAATCTGCCTCTCCTCTCAACATGAAGGTGGCAAAGGGAACCTTTTGCTCCTCGGAGCATCCCAAGACATCAAATATCTTGGTGATCTGCTTTATCCACGTCTCCACCTTAAGTGGTTTTGGCTCTCCCAAAAACTCTGGTGGTCCCAGCTCCTTGAATTGCTTAGCAGTGACCATCCGAGAGTTGTCAGTGTTTCCACCTACATTTTGAATAGGAGTCGCTCTCGCCTGATGTTGCATGAATTGCATAAAGCCTCTGAACATCCCATTGTTCATCATTTGATCGGTGTTGTTGTTTACCTGAGGATTATTGACTCCCTGTTGCACATTATCCTGGATATTTATCGTTGGTGACTCAACGGTCTCATATGCTTTATTGCTTATCTCGACATTTTTAGATGCCATTTTCAAACACTGCCACAAAATAAGGGTTAATTGATATGCCACATATTATCCCTATACTCTGACCGACCAATTAAATACCAAATAAACTTAGGTAGGTCGTACTAACAAAGCAATTCCCCGCCTCTCCCCTCCTAGTTCTTGTCTCACATCTTAGTTAGGGATCATATCCCTAAGCTTTGATACTAGCTGTGATGCCCCCAAAATAGGTATACATCACCCATCTTGGGTCGCCAAATACATGGTACTGAATACAAATACAAACTTAATTATACAACATGAGCTGAGAGTTTTTACACAAATATTGCCTTCTAGACAATATCCAAACTCAAATGGAGTCCTCATTACATTTATTATCACACTATTTTATAGAATAGTGAGGACTACTATAACACCATCTCGGACCATCACTCCGTTCCCCGACTAGTTCTGGCTACGTTCTCATTTTTTGAAGAGAATAATGGAAGTAAAAGGGTGAGCTCAACTAGCCCAGTAAGAAATATTATGACTAAGATAATGCACAATATGTTATCATTAGCCTTCAACATTGTTAAACTGATAGAATATAATAGACAACAAGTTTAACTGTAGCGAAACAAGCAATCCATTAGAAGAGTCAAGTAGAGCATGATATCTACTATCTTCTATGATTTAAAAATTTTATCATTAACTTTATCGCTGGGACTCAGCTTAATAAATAAATCACATCATCGAATCATCCCTGCACTACGGGCCAAGGATATTCATTAGTATCACGTCCACAAATTATTCCTGCACTCCGGGCCAAGAATATTCGTGTAATCATCAATGGTCATGATCATACCAAATTATCCCTGGTCATAATCATACCAATCAACATTCCATCTATGCACGTAAGCCAAAGATGACTTTCATCATAATATAAGCATGAGGATGATGACAATTATATAATAATTCAATTAAAAGAAAGCAAATGATAAATTTTTAAAGATTTATAATTTAATTTATCCAGAATTCAATAATGTCCAAATTGTCAACATGATACTACTTTGTGGAGTAAAATTCAATAATAATATCCATATATCAAAAATAATTTGGAAAGAAAAAGAAATAAATTTTTCGGTGAATAGTACCCCGTGAATAGTACCCTATGAATTGTACTTCAAGAATAGTACCCCGACATGAAAAGTGCCCCAAATACCCGAGTGAACAATATTTGAGTGAATAGTAACTGGGTAAATAGTAACCCATGAATAGTAACTCGTGAATAGTACCCTAGCATGAAAAGTGTCCCGAATAGCCAAGTGAATAATATTATAGTGAATAGTAATTGGGTGAATAGTAACCCATGAATAGTACCTCGGGTGAAAATATTGATATTTAATAAGAAAGTTCATATCAATATTTTAATGAAACGATACTGGATGAAGTGCAAAACTCAAGGATATTCCACTAATTTCAAGGATTCTAGAAGCAAAACTTACCATAGTAAGTTTAGATTTAAGAATATGAAAAGAAATAACATATGAAACTACAAATAGATTTTTACCTATCATACGGTACGTAATCCGTGTAGACAGGTTATTCCGATATATTAAAGAATGAATACGAAAAATTGTATTCCTTATGAATACGAAAGAAATAATACCCCTTACCTTAGTAGAAGGCTGGATATTGCAATAGTGAAGTAGCAAAATACTCTTCTTCTTGCTCTCTATAATTTCTCTCTCTATAGTGTCTCTTGTGAATCTCAATGAATTGGTGAGAATGAATGAAGAATTAAGCTTCTATTTATAGGAGAATGGACTAAATAATAACTGATTCATGAACGGTCCAGATTGATTTATTATTAGAACGGACAGTTCATATTGATTACTATTAAAACCACCACCGACGGTCCAGATTGATTTACTTTTAAAACCACCACCGACGGTCCAGATTGATTTACTATTAAAACCACCACCGACGGTCCAATTTGATTTACTATTAAAACCACAATCAATGGTCCAGATTGATTTACTATTAAATCCACCATCAATGGTCTTGATTGATTTACTATTACAACCACCATCAATGGTCCAGATTGATTAACTATTAAACCACCATCAATGGTCCAGATTGGTTATCTATTAAAACCACCATCGACGGTCCATAAAATTAGTAAATCTTCCCATGGAATACTAAGTCAAACTTACAACAAACGCCTCATAACAATCCCTATATTTATATCAAAAATTGAATAAATATTTATCACAAATTATTTATCTTTAATAAACACATTTTTAATTTATTAACAATTATTCATCATTAATATTATAACTCACAATATTTAACAACCAGATCATTCCCAGTAAAGAGGGGGCTTTTCGATAAGGATTTCTCTATATTGGCCCGCAATTAGGTGACCAAACCTTTTCTCGACAGAACTTTCTAGACATCATCAATATTACAAATAATAATATGAATAACTTTGTCATCTCAATTATTGATTTAATAATATAAAATATTATTACTGTGACAATAATTGAATCAAATAACGTGAGATACTATGCATCAATTATTGTAGAAATAATTGAGTATAACTGAGTGACTTCCCACGTAAGCATCAATAATCAATATCGTGTGCTACTATGCAACCACGCGCATTACTGTACTTTTACCACCGGGTAGTTCAACAGTTTAACGGTAAAACTTTCGCCGTTATTTTTATAAAAATATATTTATGTCATTTTCTAACTACGACAATACTTCCGTTGTGGGGTCCACCAATGATTGTGCCGTCGTACGAATTTTCCCTATTAAAATGAATATTCCCTGACCAATAGAATATTTTATATCAACTTGCTTACTTTGCAAAATTTTCAAATACTACCCACAACTATAACATTATATCATATCCACACCATAATATCCAAAAATATATTTTGAAAAAAATTATTCTTTATTCATAAAAGTTGGGGTCATACATGTTTAATCTGTTGTTGTTAAAATCTCAGTCTTTTGTGTAAGATGTGAGATAGTTGTAAACCCCCAATCTTTTGAAAATGTTAGAGGGGTAATATGTGGGTGTTGTCCCCTTCTTTTGTGTTAAGAGGGGATATGTTGTTGTAATTTATAGAAGTATGCTAGAAAGGATCATGTAATTATAACAATTTGGCATATGAATATAAATGATCTTGTTCCAGGAATGTGTTAAAAATGTTATTCTTATTTAAGAAATGATTATAATAATATAATAAGATAATAATAAAAATAAAAATTTTATGATGCAGAAAAATGCCGCCCAGACGTAGAATAGCTGCACCGGAAGAGTCGCCAGTAGACCCGATACAGAAGCTTACAAATTTGTTAGGGGAAGAAATGAATCGGTACCACCCGTTCCCCATGCAGTTCAAGCTACAAACTTTAAGGATTTTAAGAGTGTAGGACCATCAGAATTTGTAGGAACTACCGACACTATCGTGGCTCAGATAAGGATCAAAGAGATGGAGAAGGCTTTCACCATCGCTCGTGTGGGTGAAGACCAGAAGACGGCGTTTGTGACCTACATGATGAGGGGCGAAGCGAACTACTGGTGGGAGGTGAATCAGCAGAGAGCAAAAGAAGGAATAAAAACTTGGGAGAAGTTTAAGACTCTGTTCTTCGAGAATTATTTCCCGAAGAGCATGAAAAATAGGATGTAGGTTAAGTTTTTGGAACTAAAGCAATGAGATATGACGGTGGCGCAATACGCGACTAAGTTCAATGAACTAGCCCAATTTGCTGAACACCAGGTGGTAGATGAAGAGAGGAAAGCTAGGCGTTTCGAATAAGGACTGAAGCCCTTGTTGTTTATCAAGGTATCGGTTCTTCAGATTAATTCTTTTGCAACATTGTTAGAAAAGGCTATTATAGCAGAGGGAGGAAGTGAAGCTTTGAGTTTTTACAACAAAGAGAAGAAGAATAAGAATACAGGAGGAGATAGTCGTGGAGGAAGTAGTAACGGAGGGACTAACTTAGGAAAGAGAAAGTGGGAGAACAACAACAACAACAACAAGAATTTTAACAATCAAGTGGGGAAGTTTCGAGGAGAGTTTAGGAAGAAGGTGGAAGGGTGCTCGAAGTGTGGAAGGTATCACCAGGGCGAGTGTTGGAAGGGGCGCAATGTTTGTTACAACTGTGGCCAATAGGGGCCTTTTACGCTAAACTGTCCGAAGCCGAAGAAGATCAAAGGATGTTTCGCTTGTGGTTCAGTGGACCATCTGATCAAAGATTTCCCGAAGAAAGGAAGTAGCGGAGGAAGCGACTAACAAGGAGGGAGTGGCAAACTGATGATTAGCGGACTAACGCCATCCAATCGTCTAACTGCCAGAACATTTAACATGACCGTCCAGGACGCAGTAGCTGCGAAAGACGTTGTGTCAGGTATCATCCCAATCAATAATATAAATGCCTATGCATTATTTAATTCGGGTGCCACCTGTTCTTTTGTGTTTGAGAAATTTGTTGGTCGACTAAATTTACCCCGAGAACGATTAGGAAATCCTTTGAATATAGAATTTGCAAATAAGGAAGTAATCCCTATAGAGTATATTTACCGAAATTATCGCATAAATATTAGAAATTATGAACTAAGCATAGACTTGATCCCGATAAGATTGGGAGAGTTTTACGTAATAGTGGGTATGGATTGGTTGTATAATTATGCTGCGATAATTGACTGTCAGAATAAAAGTATGAACCTTTAGACTCCAAATAAGTCTAAGGTGGTGTTTTATGGTAGCTCATCGCTTAAGCAATTGTGTTGTCTTACGATGATGCAGGCCAAGAAATTGACAAGAAAAGGATGTGTAGGTTACTTAGCATACATCGTTGACATTTAGAAAAAGGGAGTAGAAATTAAGGATATATCCATAGTAAGGGAATTTCAAGATGTATTTCTGAACGATCTGCCCTGTCTTTAGCCAGATAGAGAAATTGAATTTGTAATAGATTTAGCACCGAAAATGGCACCAATTTTGAAAGCTCCATATCGTATGGTGCCAATAGAAATGAAGGAATTGATGATACAATTATAAAAGTTGCTGAATAAGGGTTACATATGACCAAGTGTGTCTCCTTGGGGAGTAGCAATGTTGTTTGTAAAGAAGAAGGATGGATTGATGAGGCTCTGTATCGATATCGAGAATTAAAGAGAGTGACGATTAAGAATAGATATTTGTTACCAAGGATAGACGACCTTTTCGACCAATTGAAGGGAGCAAAATGTTTCTCGAAGATAGATCTACGAACGGGTTATCACCAGTTGAAGATACGGGAGGAAGACGTATTAAAGATGGCATTCCGAACTCATTACGGACATTTCAAATTTTTGGTAATGTCATTCGGGTTAACGAATGCTCCGACAGCGTTTATGGAATTGATGAACTGGGTCTTCAAGCCATTCTTAGATAAATTTGTAATATTTTTCATCGATGATATATTGATCTACTCAAAGATGAAGGAAGAACACGTTGAACATCTGAAGATGGTTTTGGAGGCACTGAGAAAAGAGAAGCTGTATGCGAAATTTTCTAAGTGTAAATTTTAGATAGAAAAAGTTCAATTCTTAGGACACGTGGTGGAGAAGGATGGAATTTCTGTAGACCCACTGAAAGTAGAAGCAGTGGATTATTGGGAGCAACCAAAGATGCCAATTAAAGTAAGAAGTTTTCTAAGGTTAGCTGGGTACTATAAAAGATTTATCCAGTATTTTTCTAAGATAGCAACCTCGTTGACCAATTTAACGAGGAAGACGGTGAAGTTTGTGTGGACGGACAAGTGCGAAGAGAGTTTTCAAGAGCTGAAAAAGAGATTAAGTGAGGCGCATGTATTATCATTACCAGATGATACAAGAGGATTTGTGGTGTATAGTGATGCATCACATAGAGGATTGGGCTGTGTGCTTATGTAACATGGCAAAGTAATTGCATATGCGTCATGACAATTAAAGGATTACAAAAAATTATACCCTACTCATGACTTAGAGTTAGCGACAGTATTTTTTGCATTAAAAATTTGGAGACACTATTTGTACGGAGAAAAATGTGAGATATACACGGACCACAAGAATCTGAAATATATCTTCACACAGAAGGAGTTGAATATGCGTCAGAGGAGGTGGTTAGAATTAATTAAGAATTATGACTGCGATATTCTTTATCAGCCGGGGAAAGAAAATGTAGTGGCCGACGCGCTGAGCAGGAAAGGAAGGGAGAAGTTATTTCAATTGACGACCCAGGAGGAGTTAATAAGGGATATGGAAAAATTGGAGATAGGAGTGAAGGGACCAGAGAGGACTAGAGAAAGGTTGTTTGTAGTAGAAGCTCATCCAACTTTGTTGGATAGAATAAAGGAATCACAATAAAAGAATGAAGAGTGCGAGAGAATCAGAAAGAGGATCACAGAAAATGAGGAGGAGAGATTTAAAATGGATAAAGACGATATTTTGAGGTTTGAAGGGAGAGTGTGGGTGCCAGCAATAAACGAGTTGAGAGACGAAATTTTACACGAGGCACACAATATGACGTATTCTGTTCATCGAGGAGGCACGAAGATGTACCGGGATTTGAGACAACATTTTTGGTGATCAAATCTGAAACGATAAATCGCAGATTGCGTTAGTAGATGTCTTACTTGTCAACGGGTCAAAGCAGAGCACCAGAGGCTGAGTGGGTTACTGCAACCGTTGGAAATACCGAAGTGGAAATAGGAGCATATTACGATAGATTCTGTGGTAGGGCTTTAAGTCACGCAGAAAGGTTTCGATGCCATTTGGGTTATCATAGATCGACTAACAAAGATGGCTCATTTTTTTCCGATCAAGATCCGATATAGTTTGAATCAGTTAGCGAATCTGTATGTAAAGGAAATTGTTTCACGACATGGAGTACCGGTATCGATTGTCTTAGACAGAGATCCGCGCTTCACGTCAAAATTCTGGAAAAGCTTACAAGAAAGGATGGGAACACAAATGAGGTTAAGTACCGCTTATCATCCATAGACAGACGGGCAAAGTGAGCGAAAGATACAAACACTGGAAGACATGCTTAGAACTTGCATGATGGACTTCAAAGGAAGTTGGGATGATCACCTACCCTTAGTGGAATTTGCTTATAACAATAGTTACCATGCGAGTATAGGCATGCCACCATACGAAGCTCTTTACGGAAGGAAGTGTAGAACACCGTTATAAGACCCCAACTTTTATGAATAAAGATTAATGTTTCTCAAAATATATATTATGGTGTGGTTATGATATAATGTTATAGTTGTGGGTAATATTTACAAATTTTGGAAAGTAAGTAAGTTGTTATAAAATATTTGATTGGTCGGGGAATATTCATTTTAACAGGGAATATTCATACGACGACACAATCATTGGTGGACCCCACAACGAAAGTATTGTCGTAGTTAGAAAACGATAGAATTTTCTTTTTATAAAAATAACGGCGAAAGTTTTACCGTTAAACTGTTGAACTACCCGGTAGTAAAGAAAAGAATGTCTGGCGTGGTTGCATAGTAGTAACTGCGGTATTGATTATTGATGCTTATGTGAGAAGTCACTCAGTTATACTCAATTATTGCTACAGTAATTATTGCATCATATCTCTCATATTATTGATTCAATTATTGTCACAGTATCATCTAAATAATATTTTATATTATTAAATCAATAATTGAGATGACAAAGTTATTCATATTATTATTTGCAATATTGACAATGTCTAGAAGATCTGTCAAGGAGAGGTTTGGTCACCTAATTGCGCGCCAATAAGGAGAAATCCTTATCGAAAAGCCCCATCTTTCCTGGGAACAACTTGGTTGTCAAATATTGTGAGTTATAATATTAATGATGAATAAGTTCGTGTTGATTAAGGATGAAATTGATAGCTCCATTGTGTTGGGATTATTAGTGTTAGTGGAAATCGACATCTCTTTCAATATTAATGGATGTCTGGAGGTTATATTGATCAATCGGGTAATTAATCAGATAAATGAGCAATTAATTGCTATTAATTCATATGATTATAACTATTTGTTCACATGTGTGTACTATTGATTCACATGCATGTACTATTAGGGGAGATGGTACAAGATTGATAATACTTGCATGACTAAATTAAAAATGGAGGCATAGATGAAGGTACTATACTGTAATTATGTTTTTTTCACATGATTAAATTATTGATTCACATGAATGTACTATTAATTCACATGATATACTATTAGGGGAGGTGGTGCAAGTTTGATAATACCTGCAGGACTAAATTAAAAATGAAGGAAAAGATGAAGTTATTATACTGTAATATTTCGAGCCCCAAAATGCAATTATCAAAACTATATTTTCCTATAAATAGAAGCTCATTCTTCCTTCATTCTCGCCAAATCACTAAGACTCACAAGAGCAATTATATAGAGAGAAGCTATAGAGAGAGAAGCTATAGGGAGAATGAAGAAGAGTAATCTGCTACTTCACTACTCCAGTATCCAGTCTTTTTCTGAGGTAAGGGGTATTATTTATTTCATATTCAGAAGAGATATTATTTTTCGTATTCGTATGAATATTATTTTCGTTCAATATTCATAAAGAATATTATCTTCGTTCAATATTTGTAGGAATATTATCTTCGTTAAATATTCGTTGGAATATTATTTTTGTTCAACAGTTGTAAGGGATGTTATTTTTGTTCAATATTCGCTTGAAATAATAATTTCTTCCATACTCTGTAGTATGTAAGTAATAATATTTCGTTTCAGATTTTGAATTATATACTCATTTTATTGAAGTTTTGGCTTTTATACTCCATGAAATTAGTAAAATATCCTTGATATTTGCGCTTCATCCAGTATCTTTTCATGAAAATATTATTCTGAGCTTTCTTGATAATTATTGATCTTTTCATGATGGAGTACTATTCACGAGTTACTATTCATGGGTTACTATTCACCCAATTACTGTTCACCTGAATATTATTAACTCGGGTATTTGGGGTACTTTTTATGCCGGGATACTATTCACGAGGTACTATTCCCAAATTACTATTCACAGGGTACTATTTACGGGGTACTATTTACCATGAAAATATATTTCTTTTTTGTCCAAATTATTTTTGGTACATAAATATTATTCTTGAATTTTACTCCACAAAGCAGTATCATGTTGACAATTTGGATATTTTTAAACTCTGGATAAATTTAAAGTCTTTAATATTTATCCTTGATTTCGTTTGATTAATGCTTATATCATTGTCATCATCCTCATGCTTATATTGTGATGAAAGTCATCTTTGGCTTACATGCATAGATCGACTGTTGATTGGTATGATTATGACCAGGGATCATTCGGTATAATCATGACCCGTAATATTAAAAATGATGTGGTAAAAGTCCTCGTTGGCCCGTAGTGTATTGATGGACAGTTGTTGGTATGATTATGACCATGGTTTATTCGGTATAATCATGACCATTGATGATTACATGAATATCCTTGGCCCGTAGTGCAGGGATGATTCAATGATATGTTTTATTTATTAAGCTGAGTCTTAATGATAAAGTTGATGAAAAACTTTTTAAATCATAGAAGATAGTAGATATCATGCTCTACTTGACTCTTTTAATGGATTGCTTGTTCCGCTGCAGTTGTTGATTTAAAACTCGTTGTCTATTATATTCTATCATTTGTTATACTGTTGAAGGCTAAGGATAATTTATTCTGCATTATCTTAGTCATAATATTTCTTACTGGGCTAGTTGAGCTCACCCTTTTCTTTCATTGTTCTCTTCAGGAAATAAGAATATAATGGGACTTAGTGGGGAATGGAGTGATGGTCCAGGATAAGTGGCTTTAGTAGTCCTCACTATTCTATGAAATAGTGTAATAATAATTGTAATGAGGACTCCATTGAGTACGGATATTGTCTAGAAGATAATATTCGTGTTAAAACTCTCAGATTATGTTTTGTCGTATTTTACATGATAGTTGTATAATTAAGTTGTATTTAAATTTTGTTCCATGTATTTGGCGACTCAAGATGGGTGATGTATACCTATTTTGGGGGCGTCACAGTTTGTATCAAAGCTTAAGGATATGATCTCTGGCTGAGATTTGAGACTAAAACTAGGAGGGGAGAGACGGGTAATTCCTTTGCTAGTATGACCTACCTAACTTTATTTGTTATTTAATTGGTCGGTCAGAGTATAGGGATAATATGTGACATGTCAATTAACCCTTGTTTTGTGGTAGTGTTTGAAAATGGCAGCTGAAAATGTTAACAATGGAGTGAATGAGACCGTTGAGACACCTTCAATCACCAACCAGGTTGATGTGATGTCAGACGAAGAGGAAATTAGAGATATCTACGTGGTGAGTGAAGAACTAATAGCTGCACCCGAGCTAGTCGCAGAGGTAGCAGCTGAGAGTGAGGAAGAAGAGGAACCTGAGGAGAATTTATTATAAGAATTTTATGATCAAAATTTAGAATTACAAAATCGTATTCATGAGTTAGAAGAGCAGGCTGAAGAACGAAAAGCGGTCGTGGAGCAAAGAGATGCAACAATTCAAAATTGTGTTACCCGATGTGCGATGCTTGAACAGAAGCATTCTTTAGCAGAGTATAAGATATTAGAGCTGGAATATGAGAATGCTATGATCAAAGTTCTGATGAAAGAAGAAGCAACTGAACGAATGAGAATAGATGATGCATGGGTAAAAGCCGAACGACGAGTTGATATTGTAGAAAAAGACGTCCAATCCAATAAGGCCAAAATAGATGAAATGGATTTCGCTTTTTGGATAACAATTGGGAGAATCCAACATCGTGTTCGGAATTACCCTGTGCAGAGTGGTCAACCCCAATTCGATATGGATCGAAGAGTAATGATTCGAATCATGGATCAGGAATGTGACGAAGAAATTAAGGGTGGAATGTACTCTATAGCAAAGTTAAGTCCAACTGGGATGGTGACGCCAAAGGATATCCCAGATAAGTCAAAGCCGGTAGTTTAAGTGAGAACGTTTGTCGAGGAACCCGAACAAAGTTATCACGGGTTAGTT
The DNA here is from genome assembly GCA_020205615.1 of Panax quinquefolius. Classification (NCBI taxonomy): domain Eukaryota; kingdom Viridiplantae; phylum Streptophyta; class Magnoliopsida; order Apiales; family Araliaceae; genus Panax; species Panax quinquefolius. The sequence continues at coordinate 105,532,918 of CM035157.1, forward strand.
AATCATAAACTCTTGTGAAGTCTATACCTTATTTAATACCGGTTCTACCCACTATTTTATTTATCCTACTTGCGCTTAACATTTAAATTTGACTCTAGAGAAATTAGACTTTGACTTATCGGTTGAAACTCCGTTGGGAGAAACCTTCATTACATCCACTATTTATAAATCTTATTTGATTCAAATCGACACTTTCACGTTACCTGTCGATCCTATCTCTTTGAAAATACTTGCCTTTGATGTTATTTTAGGAATCGATTGGTTAACTACTCATCATGCTTTTCGTAAGGTTGTTAGCTTTCATATTCCTAACCAACCTGTTATGCGAATTCAAGCAACTAAACCACTAAAGTCAATCACTATCATATCAAGCCATAAGTAAAGAGCCCCAAGCCTTTATCTGGTGACTTCCTTGTGTGGGATGCACCGAAGCCAGACTCTCCGTAGGCGACGCCGGGAATGATGATATCAAGTTGACATGTATCAATATGATGTGCTATTCAAGTTTTGGGATGAGAGTCACAGTTTGTTTTTCTATCGTTAATAAATTTCCTGACGTATTCCTGAAGACTTCCTGGCCTACCCCCAGAGTGTGAAATCGAATTTTGTATTGACCCCAATACAAAACCCATTTCTTTAACCCTTAAATATTTCTTCAACCAAAATGAACGTATAATGCGCCAAAGATGTTGGCTCGAGCTGTTGAAGATTACGACCATACCATTCAATATTATCGTGGAAAAATCAAATGTGGTAGTTACTGCATTGAGTAGAAGATCATATGCGTTTATGAGTGCGACGTTATTAACACAAAAACCCATTTCATATAACTTACAAATGATGAAGATAGAGTTAAAGACTCTAAGGACCCACGTGGTGATATCAAATATACGAGTAGAATTGACTTTAATCAATAAAGTTAAAAGCCGTTCAAGCTACAGACTCGAAGCTGATGAATACGAAGAAGAAGGTTTAAGAAGACATTATTCTAGAAGCAAGACTCAATGAAGAGAGAAAATCTCAACCCTTGATTTAATTGGCCCATTTGAAATCCTCGATCGAGTAGGAACTGTGGCCTATAGACTCGCTTTACCGCCAAGTATGTCGCGTGTTCATAACGTTTTTTTTACGTATCGATGTAACATAAATATGTGGACGACCTAAACCACATTATTAAATTAGAACTAGACGAGATAGCAGAAGAATTAACGTATGAGGAGATACGTGTTAAAATCTTGGATAAGAAGGATCATATTCGATACTCAAAGGTTATACCTCAAGAGTTAGAATTTGACGAGGTATCCCCACCTCTTCGGCATACCAGGTACGCACCCTAATTTCGAGGACAAAATTTCATAAGAAGGGGAGGTTGTAAGACCCCAACTTTTATGAATAAAGATTAAATTTTCTCGAAATATATATTATGGTGTGGTTATGATATAATGTTATAGTTGTGGGTAATATTTACAAATTTTGCAAAGTAAGTAAGTTGTTATAAAATATTCGATTAGTTGGGGAATATTCGTACGACGGCACAATCATTGGTGGACCCTAGCGGAAGTATTGTCAGTAGTTAGAAAAGCATGTAATTATCTTTTATAAAAATAACGACGAAAGTTTTACCGTTAAACCGTTGAACTACCGGTAGTAAAAGTACAATAATCTGGCGTGGTTGCATAGAGTAGCACCGGTATTGATTATTGATGCTTACGTGAGAAGTCACCGATTATACTCAATTATTGCTATAGTAATTGTTGCATCATATCTCTCATATTATTGATTCAATTATTATCACAGTATCATCTGCATAATATTTTATATTATTAAATCAATAATTGAGACGACAAAATTATTCATATTATTATTTGCAATATTGACAACGTCTAGAAGTTCTGCCAAGGAGAGGTTTGGTCACCTAATTGTGCGCTAATAAGGAGAAATCCTTATCGGAAAGCCCCCTCTTTACTGGGAATGACCTGGTTGTTAAATATTGTGAGTTATAATATTAATAATGAATAAGTTCGTGTTGATTAAGGATGAAATTAATAGCTCCATTGTGTTGGAATTATTAGTGTTAGTGGAAATCGACATCTATTTCGATAATAATGGATGTCTGGAGGTTATATTGACAAATCGAGTAATTAATCGGATAAATGAGTAATTAATTGCTATTAATTCACATGCTTATAACTATTTATTCACATGTGTGTACTATTGATTCATATGCATGTACTATTAGGGGAGGTGGTGCAAGATTGATAATACTTGCATGACTAAATTAAAAATAGAGGTATAGATGAAGGTACTATACTGTAATTATTTTTTTCACATGATTAAACTATTAATTCACATGAATGTACTATTAATTCACATGATATACTATTAGGGGAGGTGGTGCAAGTTTGATAATACTTGCGAAACTAAATTAAAAATGAAGGAAAAGATGAAGATATTATACTGTAATATTTCGAGCCCCAAAACATGCAATTATCAAAACTATATTTGTTTATAAATAGAAGCTCATTCTTCCTTCATTCTCACCAATTCACTAAGACTCACAAGAGCAATTATATAGAGAGAAGCTATAGAGAGAGAAGCTATAGGGAGAAAGAAGAAGAGTAGTCCGCTACTTCACTACTCCAAAGATATCAAATTTTTCGAGGTAAAGGGTATTATTTATTTTATATTCGAAGAGATATTATTTTTCGTATTCGTATGAATATTATTTTCGTTCAATATTCATAAAGAATATTATCTTCGTTCAATATTCGTAGGAATATTATCTTCGTTAAATATTTGTTGGAATATTATTTTCGTTCAACAGTTGTAAGGGATGTTATTTTTTTTCAATATTCGCTTGAAATAATATTTTCTTCCATGCTCTGTAGTATGTAAGTAATATTATTTCATTTCAGATTTTGAATTCTATACTTATTTTGTTGAAGTTTTGGCTTCTATACTCCATGAAATTAGTAGAATATCCTTGATATTTGCGCTTCATCCAGTATCTTTTTATGAAAATATTATTCTGAGCTTTCTTGATAATTATTGATCTTTTCATAACGGAGTACTATTCACGAGTTACTATTCACGGGTTATTATTCACTCGATTACTATTCACTCAAATATTATTCACTTGGGTATTCGGAGCACTTTTCATGCCGGAGTACTATTCACGAGTTACTATTTATGTGTTACTATTCACTCAATTACTATTCACCCGAATATTATTCACTCGGGTATTTGGGGTACTTTTCATGCCGGAGTACTACTCACGAAGTACTATTCCCAAAGTACTATTCACAGGGTACTATTCACGGGGTACTATTTACCCAGAAAATATATTTCGTTTCTGTCCAAATTATTTTTGGTACATGAATATTATTGGTATGAAAAGAAAAGATTACAATGGATGTGGTAAAATTCCTCATTGGCCCGTAGTGCATTGATGGACAGTTGTTGGTATGATTATGACCAAGGATTATTCAGTATAATCATGACCATTGATGATTACATGAATATCCTTGGCCCATAGTGCAGGGATGATTCAATGATGTGTTTTATTTATTAAGCTGAATATTAGTGATAAAGTTGATGAAAAACTTTTTAAATCATAGAAGATAGTAGATATCATGCTCTACTTGACTCTTTTAATGGATTGCTTGTTCCGCTACAGTTGTTGATTTAAAACTTGTTGTCTATTATATTCTATCAGTTGTTATACTGTTGAAGGATAAGGATAATTTATTCTGCATTATCTTAGTCATAATATTTCTTACTGGGCTAGTTGAGCTCACCCCTTTCTTTTATTGTTCTCTTCAGGAATTGAGAATATAGCTGGGACGAGTCGGGGAATGGAGTGATGGTCCAGGATAAGTGGCTTTAGTAGTCCTCACTATTCTAAGAAATAGTGTAATAATAATTGTAATAAGAACTCCATTGTGTATGGATATTGTCTAGAAGACGATATTCGTGTTAAAACTCTCAGCTTATGTTTTGTCGTATTTTGCACGACAGTTGTATAATTAAGTTGTATTTAAATTTTGTTCCATGTATTTGGCAACTCAAGATGGGTGATGTACACCTATTTTGGGGGCGTCACAACCGTTGTGTTGGGATGAAGTGGGAGAGCGAAAAATACTAGGGTCAGAATTAGTTCAATAAATCGCAGATGTGGTGACATTGATAAGAGCTAGAGTAGTAGCTACACAAGATCGCCAGAAGAAATACGTAGACTTACACCAACAGGACCGTGGCCTTGAAGTTGGAAGTCACGTTTTCTTAAAAGTATCTCCCTGGAAAGGAAAAATACGTTCGACAAGAAAAGAAAATTGAGTCCGAGGTTCATAGGACCATTCGAGATACTGAAAGAGTGGGCGAAGTGGCGTACAAAGTTGCATTACCACCTAAGTTGGAGCACATCCATAATGTGTTTCACGTCTCTGTGTTGTGTACGTACAAGCTTGACTACAAACACATGATTTCTTACGAGCCTATTCAAGTAGAGAAGAATATGACATAAAGAAATTCCTGTCCAGATATTAGATAGGAAAGAACAAATATTAAGAAATAAAATTATTTCTTCTGTGAAAGTACTTTGGCGAAACCAGGATACCGAGGAGGCCACATGGGAATTAGAAGATACGATGCGAATAGATTATCCCCATTTATTCGTGTAACCAAGTACTAATTTCGAGGACGAAATTTTTATAAGGGGGGAGAATGTAAGAACCATGAATTTCATGAATAAATAATTATTTTAATATAATAAGAGAATGAATATGTATTTGAATATATATATATATATATATATATATATATATATATATATATTGATGTGTTATTAGAAGAGTAATTCAATTAGTGTAAATTGAATTTATATGAGGATTGAGAATTGTGAAATGCCTTGTGTGGCATGAGAATGGAAGTTCAGTGAGTTAGTTAAGAGATGAATAAATTAAAGAGAAGAGAATAATTAGTTAACATTATATTAATTAATTGTTATTATGAGTAATAGAATATTAATTTGATGAAGTAATTTACATAATTGTCTAGATAATAAATAAGGATATTATCTATTAAGTAAAAGGGGTTAATTAATTGAGAATAGGAATTTTTGTAACAGTAACTAAGTTAGAAAAATTTCAGAGTATGTAATTTGCGCCACTCTTACAGACCGTAAAAACCAAAGGTAAATGCTACTTGATAGTAAGACTTGGAAAAATATTTCCACAGAGTATATGAGTTATAAAGATGGTGCATTGACATCAATGAGAAGGATAATAAATCAATTACCATTATTAATAATGTGAACATTATTATTAAATATTATTTCATGTTATTATGTGTAAAATGGGAAAATATGAATATCATATAATTCCCCATTGCTCAAGATTAAATGAGATGTGATATTCAATTGGGATTAATGCTATACCAAAAATCATATGGTAAAAGTAATTAAAACATAAAGTTGATTTAAATAAATTTTGTTATCTCATCCTATGTGATGAGACAATTAAATGTGTACTCTAAAGTATGGGAGTAAATAAATATGTATTATTAAAATATTTATTTCAATACCGATGTGTAAGTAAATAGTAGAAGAAGATATGAAATGATTAGTGACCAATTAAATTGAGTCTACATATGTTATAAATATTAAATTATGTGGACTAATGTACATGGATTATATGATTTGGGTACATAAATAATCCCTAATTTTCCTAATATAGTAACAATTGTACTTTAAAATTACATTTTTGGGTACTAAATAAACTAAGCTAAGCAAATTAATCACGTTGCTGAGAATTTAAAACTCATCAGTTGCTCCAACAGTGGCCAACAATAATCTACACCCTATTTACGTAACTTCCAAGCTATAATTAAAAGCTAGGAATAGGTGATCATTGCTAGGAAGATGGATGATAAGGGTGGTTGATCAACTCTCATGTATCCTGTGTTTTCTCCTTCTACACCATGGGTTCCAATTTCAGTGTAAACCCAAAATCTAGTCCACCATTTCCCTATATAAGGATAGTTTCATTTTCATTTGCCGTTACTGAAAAATTTGTCTGCCAAGTTCTAAGTTTGAGAGTGTGAGTTGCTGAGCAAATGAAGGAGTATAATCGGTGTGTTGAAGAATTCAATTAAGCTTCAAGGAGGTATAAATTCTATATTTGATTACTTGAATTGGGTTTTGTTAAATTCTTGAAATCTCTTGAAATTCTCTGTCAATTAATGCGAAATAACAAGCTATCATGTGTTTATGAAGTATGTTTACATGTATGGAACCTTTAATGTTGGATTTGAGCATGTTTAAACCAAGAGAAATTAATATTGGTTGATGCTCTGCAAAATAGAGTATGATACTAGAGTTGGTTCAGGTAGGGCGCAGCTGCGCCCAGTTTATACTAGGGTGTAGTGCAGCTGCGGCACACCCAAAATATGAATTCGACTTTTGTTTCAATCTGGTTAATTCTAGCATACTGATATGACTTGAACATGCCTAGAAATAAGTATAACATGAGTATTTAGGTTCCTTGACATATCATGAATGAGTTGGTTAGTGATAGTATGCATGTAATAAAGGAAATTATAGTTTTGAAAATAGACCTTGATGAAGCTAATGAACTCTAAGTTCTGATTTTGTGAACATGCATATATGATATAGCTACATATGAGATGTGATTCAAGATTATATATGTGTACTAAGATGTAACTCCCATTTGGGTTAAAATGACTTTTCAAAGCAAACTTAGATGTGCTATAATCTAATAAACATGAGGTGATACACATTCTGAACTTAGAACATGTATAATTTATGTTTCTCATATGGCCACACATGTTACATACCTATGTTCATTTTGGTTAAACGCATTAAAAGTTATACAAGCATGAGTTAGAGATGTTTTGAGAAAATATTGATACTAGTTATGTGTATAGGATGAGAACTCTTGTAACCATACATATTAACTGATTTCATAACTATCTCACATGTATGCATGATAGACATTGTAGCCTTTGTAATATCATGATCTTGATTAGCCTTAATTCATTAAAATCCCAAGCAAAAACCATAACATACCAAGAATAAGTGTAGGTTCACTGTAAAAGCATGCAAGACCCTTTAACATGTTAATATGCTATGTGTTGTTATCATAAGACTGACCGAGGAAATGCAAGGCTCAACTCTGGTCTGGACAGGGGACAGTGCAATTGCGCCATCCCTAAGCCTAGCCAGGGCACATATGCGCTATCCTGCAGTCAGTTCTATATTCTGTTTGTGGTCTGAAGTTTAAGGCATGTTTATATGATTACTTTAACTCGTATTATATGACCAGTATACTATCCAATGTGTTAAGAAGCATACTAAGTAATAGAATTGAATGTTTAATTATAAACTTCCAAATGATAAGTCTAAAAGATGCTTGTGAATTATAAAGTAATGATTAGAAACTATGTTGACGACTTCATGGTGTCTTGTAAACTAATTGGTGCTATAAGTACGCAAAAGTATGTGATAATGTATATGTAGAGTATACGACTAAGTTAGACGTTTATGTGTACGTTTAAACTTATATATCATGTATGAGCATATATAACTAATCAATATCCTATACGTATAACTATATTATGTTAGGATTCGAAAGAGTGTTGATAAGCTATATTTTGGTAAACTACGCTTGAGGCAAGTACTCGAACCTTACTCTTTATTGAGCATTATTTGAACTTGTGTTATTATTGATCGTACAAGTAGAACTTTGAAAGTTTGAATACTTCGTAATCTAGAAATGAAATGGTTTACAAACCTTGATTCGAACAAAAATTGTTCATATATATTCTTTGAAAGAAAACTGTTTAAGCCATTGCTTTGGCTAGACTATTGATATTTGATCGGAAGCTATCCAAACCAAATTAACTTGGTGCGAACTCTTGTAACTGAGATGAACAACCCTCTTGGTAGGGGAATTATATATTGTCGGGGAACCGACGTGCGCACATGAGAAAGACTAAATGTTATGCATGACATAGGGTACTTTAGGTTGATCACCTGTTGTACTTATTTTGTAGAATTATAAGTAATATCATTATTAATTTTAGGAGAAGTTCATAGTCCTTAGTGACTGCTCAGTATTCATTACTTTGAAATCTTGAAATTGATTAACCGTTGAATATTATTGATATTTTTTGTCCATAGGAACTATTATTGGTAATCATCGATACTTCTTTCTATCTTTAACTATCATTATTGATATGCCCCTGAGAAATTTAAAACTATATTAATTACCCTTTTGCTATATTACTTGTTGGGCAAACTTGTTGCTCATCCTTGCTTTCCATAAAACTTTCAGTTAAGGCAGAACATGGTGAACCCTCTGGCAAGGACAAGGGTAATGAGAAGGCTTTGGAGTAGTTATTCCATAATGCTAGAATGTTCTATTATTTGGTTGTAGAAGAAATTATTTATGTTAAGCTATGTTTAGTTTAAGTTGTATTGGATTATGTATTAGTTATGTCTAAACGGTGTTTAATTATGATTAAGGTTTTCAAGAGATGTTTAAGTTACGAACCCTTCGGACGAGAATAATTATATTATAACAATGTAAATTATTTTATTATTTCATTGTGTGAGATGTTGATTTATTGTTAGAGTTAGTACGTGATAACCAAATTTGAGACTAGTGTGGTATGAATTTGGGGGCGTCACAACCGGACCTTTCTTGATGCTACACTAGAGCTGTCACCAATGGTTTGCAGTATCAGATATTTTAATATTCGCTAAAGTAGTTTTCAACGACTTTCATCACCGGACCTTTCCCGATGCTATGCCGGAGTTGTCGCCAACGGTTTGTAGTAGATTTTTATACTTCGAAAGTTGACGCCCCGTTTCAGGGTTTCAGGACCTTTTTACTCGATCACGTAGAACCTTTTTCTTGATTTGACTTTTCAGCTTCAGGGATCTTCGCTATAACTCAAATTTGATCGAGCTAGAGTGGGTGGGGCCCACCTAAGCCTACCGCGGGTCTACCTGCAGCTGCTGCAGGTAGAGTTATGGCAGACCGCGGGTGAATTTAAACTCCCCATGGCCTTTTAAAAGTCATTTTCAACTTGGATATACTGAAAAATCTAAAACTTTTCTCTCAGATCTACTCAATTCGGGCTGTTTCTCACAAAATCCGTCACTGTACAAACGTTCTTCACAACCCTGGTAATGTGTACATAATTTCTTTTCAAGTTTTGACCACTAGAATGTTAGATTCCATGTAGCATGAGTTTAAACATAATGTATCAAATATGTATGCACATATGACTTGATAAAAATAAATGAGCCAAGTAAATGTTTGTATTTTACCACGCTGAACATTCTAATATGAAAAAGCTAATTTTTGAGATAGTCATTTTATACCCTTTTTGGCCACTTTATTTATCCTATTTGAAGACAAATAGATTTTCAAGTAAAATGCACATGGTGATTTGGCTATCACGGTGAGTTTAATCTTAATGTCTTTCATACATATGAAATGCTCATAATTTCGGGTTGGTGTGCTATTGAATGGCCACCTAGTCATGCTTATGTGCATGCGGATAGTCCGTTTTACAAAGGAGACTCTGGCGAAATTTTTCAAGAGTCTGGGCATTTAATATGCATGCAATTTTAACTCTACTGAGGAAACATGTTAAACTAATGCATGTTTTCACTTAGGATATGCATGATGCAATGACTTAAATTTCAAAGCGTAGCTCACCCTTTCTAAGGCGATTTGGAGATTTTGTCCATGACATGGATTCAGACAGGCCAGGTAGTTCTCACCGGGTTTCCTCAGGTGTTAGGAGACGGAGGGCTTTTGATGTCCCTGTGCCTCGTCCGGCCTAGCAGCCTCGCCGGTTGACCGAGTCAATGATTCATTCCATTCAGGTGGATAAGACAGAGTTTATAGACTAGGAGGATGATGTTCTTATTGAGGACCCAGCTCCTTCTGCTTCTATTCCTCGTCCTGAGCTTCCAGCTATTAACGTGACGATTTCAGATCTTCTAGATGGTTTAAGATGTCATCCCTCGATCTATCTTCATGCGAATGAGGTAATAGTTATTAACATTTTTACCTTTCTTTTTTCCCACTTTTGGGGTAAGAGTTTGATCTTGATTTTAAACTAGATGCAGGTTCTCGGCTTCACTCAACCGAGGGGAAACTGGTTTAATATTCATTCTTTATACCGAACCCTTCATCCAGAGTTTCAAGTCATTGTCTATTTTTAAGATTTTGAGGCCTTCTTTTCCATTCCACCCCATCGTTTCCCCTGGGGTTATTTGAGGGCTTTATCTAAGCGTTGGTTTCACCATACTCAGTCTCTCCATTTACTGGATTTTGAGGTGATGAAGACACCGATGGATGGGCGGTTCATCAATGGAATGGAGTTTACAGGGGAGATGATGCCTTTGGTGGCCAATATTTCCCCTGTTGCAGTCTGATCCCTCTTGGGAGTTCCTACTTCGGCCCTTAAGGGTCAGGCTGTCCATTCTGGCCCTTTGAGCATTAATGCTGTGAGTGGCGCTTTGTCCAAGCCTCTGCCTACTGATCAGAGGGAGAGAGATCGCATCCTTCGGTGACTATTTTTTGGTCATCATTAGGGGTTGTTTCCTAGTAGACAAATCCTCGACAGTCTCTTTTGCTTTAGTTAATACCACTCGTGATGTGGACCGCATCAGAGATTTTGATTGGGGCTCATTCACCTTTGCCTATTTCCTTCGAGGGATGCACCTATGCTTAGAGGGCGTGACAGAGGCTTGGCTAGGCTTTTACCCATTTCTGCTAGTGAGTAGTTTCTCTTTATCTTTCATTTTCCCTCGCTCGGGTGTTAATCTTTATGACTGAGTATATTTGATCTTTGCACTTGCAGTTTTGGGCATATGAGAGGCTCCCTTGCCTATGCCCAACTACTACTTTAGGTCTGGAGACCTATCCACGGGGACGACACTGGCATTATTCCACTTTGCCCTAGGTCTTTGTTGCAGAGGGGTTCACCCATTCTTGCTTGCAGTTGGAGTTGTTGGTGGCATATGTCGTTACATATATGGGTTCCTTATACCCCCGATCATTTGACAGTTGGCTTTGAGGATGATTTTTTGATTAGGTTAGAGTATATTTTATCCACTCGTCGAATCCCTTTCTTGACGAAGGGAGGCTGGGAGCTCTACTTGGGAGAGCGTTCTATTAGGAGCACTATAGAGGAAATTCACATTCCATATCTTCCTCCTGATAGACGCCATTGGTCTTTATCTCAGACAGACACCGAGATTCCCCTAGTGGGCTTAAATGGATTTACTTTATCAGAGTGCCCATACACTAAGGATGCCTTTTATCATTGGTGGGCTCCTCGCACCATTGAAGCTCAGACCCATGCCACTCAGTTCCTAAGGGACATGGTTCTCGGATCTGTGATGATGACAGACTAGATCTCTTGTGTCAGAGAACCCACTCATTTGGAGAAGATTAATAGCTTGACCCAAAGATTGGACCAGGCATAATTTTACATCCGGCATCTGGGCGGCAATCTGTCGGAGAAAGATTTTTTTGATCCATCTAGCTCTGGTGCTGGCCCCTCAGGTGGCCTATATTCTAATAGTTTCACTGGAGCAGATCCTCCTTTGTATCAACCCGATGTTCTATCTAGCAAAGATATAGTGACTCAAAGGAGTTACAGTAGGTTGATCAATTAGATGATGTAGACATCATAGATTTCTTTGGATAGGCTCGTTATCTCTTTTGATAGGCCTCTGTTAGATATTAGGTGGATGTGCCCCATTTCCCTATACTTTTTATTTTTTAGTTGTATACAGAGATGATATATTTAATCTTTATTTAGATGATGATGAATCTAGGAATGTATGTATAATGTTTTTATTCCATGCATCATATTGTCATTTATCATGATGCATGCATTATATGTTATGTATATGCATTTGATGAATTTAGCATTGACCCCTTGATGGTCTCATGATACAGTTTTACAGATGTCTTCATCCATTATTACCCATATTGATCATAGTCCACCCACCTTGATAGCCTCATCTTTGAGGTCTTGGTATGAGAGTTTGCCTCATTCAGATCGGATGACCGTTGATCACATGCTGACACATTCCATATCCCTTCTGCCCTTCCAGGTTCTGATGGGTTTCATAGAAGGGATGTTATCCTGTTGGATTCCCAAGAGACAAGTTTTTAGATTCAGGACCCATGAGTTGACTCCTACATTGGAGGAGTATGAGCGTATTACGAATTTTTTGCTAGACAGGCCTTGCGCTAGAATGGCTATTGGTGAGTTTAGACGACAATTTATGACATTGACATGTTTACACCGTATAGTCATCTTGGACGAGATCACCTCAAGACATGTCATGTCTCTGGATTTCTTGATTGATCATTTCGGGTTGACAGACGGCTATTCCGTATACTTAGGAGATTTTACCACTTGTGAGGATGAGTGGTGGGTTGCCCGAGTAGACACTTTGTTGATGTGCGTTATAGCCTATCTGTACATGCCACTTTACATGGATCACTTGGACATTGACTTGATCACTGTAGTGAGGGTTTTGAGGGAGAGTCGTACCATCCTTCCTATGATCTTAGAAAAGACTATGATGTTGGCCACATTCTGCCACACCCATCCTATTAAGTTCGTTAGAGGTAGTGTTTTATTGTTATACATCTGGTTTATGATGCATCTGAGACCGATAGGCATTTTCAAACATCACGGGTACTGCTTTACACACGAGTTATTTGTATCTCATTCTTTTTGACTGGCTGATTGTGTAAATGCAGCCTCTTGGTTTATCTTCTTGATCGTGATTGAGGATCCTTTTGCCATCTTGATTTACTCAGGGTTCAGTTCCCCTTACAGCTTTATCATTCATGTTGTGGGTATGGACTTTTTGCCATTAGCTGGTCTGAGAGGAGTGACTAAATATCATCATTTGCCTATCATGGGACAGTTTGAACAGTATCAGGATGTCCATGCTTTTGATGGAGCTTCAGGTGAGCGATCATCAGCCTCATCTTTATCAGAGGATGACCTAGCTAGAGTTTATGATTACTTGACCCATCGGGAGAGGGCTGATTTTTCATCAAGTCATCTGGGTCGTTCCTTAGAGTATTCTACATGGCTAGAGGCAGATATTGCATCATCCATGGTTATTTATTCAGAGCCTAGCACTGATTGGATGATGAGGAGCCTATGGAGGATCCCGTCTCTCCCACAGAGGATGAGTTATTTGCTGGTTTGACATCAGCTTGAGTCAATGACATTCTATGCTCTTCAGCTACTGTTACCCCACCTTTTGTAGAGTCTTTAGAGCAGATGATCTGGTTTCTGAACTTTGAGAGGGATCAGGCGAGCCTATCTAGTCAGGAAGCTGCTTTGTTGAGAGAGATGAGGCCCAAGCTACCAGGGATGCTATTGTAGCTGATAGTACTACTCTCAGATCCTATGTGGAGGACATTGTGGTAGATATGAGTGCATTTATGGATAATCATGGTCGTACTTTGCAGGATGCTACAGATCTTTTAGCTCGTATTGAGACTGCAGACCAGAAGCTCAGAGATGCACCTCCATCTTCAGAGAGGGATGCGATGTTGGATTTGATGTCCCGTTTGACCGTGGGTTTATAGACTAGCTTTCATTTTCCTACATAGACTAGGTTAGCCATTTTTGTCATGTACATGATACATTGTATATATTAAACAGTATTATATGGCGAGGAAATATATTTTGATTCACTTCCCTTTTGCATATGTTTTGATCTTGGCTCGATGATAACCATTTTCTTTATGACTGGCTGTCTTGATGTATCACAAACTTCTTCTTGATGGACTGACATTGAGATGTCTAAGGGTCTCTCAGAATGGCTCATTGATCCTGGAGTCTTTATGGGTTTGGTATCTTGAGACTGGTATTTAATTGGGTTTTTAGGTTTTTTGTTTGGTTTAATCGCACCATAAATGGCTGCCTACATACTCTCGTTGATGGATGGGGGCGGATCGGTCTTTTCAGAGTTCAGCTTAGCTTCGAACGGTTTGAGAAATGTTTATTTGGGTTTTGGGGTTTTTTGTTTGGTTTGACCACACCATAGATGGCTGCCTACATACTCTCGTTGATGGGGGGGGGAGGAGATCAGGTCTTTCGTAGTTCAGGCTTAGCCTGAACGGTTTGAGAAATGTTTATTTGGGTTTTGGGGTTTTTTGTTTAGTTTGACCCCACCATAGATGGCTGCCTACGTACTCCCGTTGATGGGGGGAGATCAGGTCTTTCATAGTTCAGGCTTTGTAGTGAAAACCTGAATAGACTTGATTGATTTTTTTTAGAACCAAGATGTTAGTTTATAGGTAATTCAGACATAGTACCTTTTCACGGTGTCAAAATTGATGCGCTGGGAGAATTATTCTCCATCCATCTCTTGCAGTCGGAGGGCTCCTCCTGTTAACACTTTTTTGACAATGAAAGGGCCTTCCCAGTTTGAGGAGAATTTTCCTTTGGCTTCATCTTTATTGGAAAGGATCTTCTTCAGCACCAAGTCATTTTCTTTGAATTGCCTAATCTGGACCTTCTTGTTGTAGGACCAAGCAATCCTTTGCTGATATAATTGACCATGGAAGATGGCTGCTGCCCTTTTCTTATTTATCAAAGATAGCTGGTGGTACATCTCATGCATCCATTGGTCTTCTTCTATCTGAACATCTATCAACACTCTTAATGATTCCATTTCCACTTCTATGGGGAGCACTAATTCCATGCCATAGACCAATGAGTAGGGGGTAGTCTTAGTAGAAGTGCACATTGATGTTTTATAGGCTAACAAAGTCAAAGGCAGTAAATCAAGCCACCCTTTTGTGATTGACTAACATCTTTTGCATGATTTTCTTGATGTTCTTGTCGGGTGCTTTAACAACACCATTCATCTTGGGACGATAAATGTCGGAATTAAGATGCTTAATGTGGAATTTGCTGCATAATTCCTAATCACCTAGCTGTTCAATTTTTTGGCATTGTCTGATACGATCACCTTCGGTTGTCTATATCAACAGATTACATTATTTCTGATTAAACCAATAATTACCTCCTTGGTAACCTTGGGAAAAGAGGTAGCTTCAACCCATTTGGTGAAGTAATCTATCATGGTGAAGATAAGCCGATGACCATTGCTGGCTTTGGGCTTGATTGGCCTGATCACGTCCATCCTCCATATGGAAAATGGCCATGGTGAACTCATATTGTGTAGTTCATTTGGAGGAGCCTGGATAGCATTTCCATGGATTTTCCATTGATAACATCTTCTAACGTGATCATCACAGTTAACTTTGAGAGATATCCAATAATGTTTTGTTCTTAATATTTTCTTAGCAAGTGAAGGACCGCTCATGTGTGGACCACATACTCCACCGTAGACTTCATCCATAAGTCTTTGGGCTTGATCTTTGTCTAGGCATCTCCGCAAGCCTATTCCAGCATCTCTTTTGTAGAGTGCATCTCCGCTAAGATAGAATTGCATAGTCATTCTATGGATTCGCTTTCTTTCAGCTTGACTTGCCCCAACTGGCGTAGATCTATCTCGAAGACATTCTTTTATATCCTGATACCAAGGCTTTTTGGTGGGAAGTAGTTCATCTGATATTTCTCCAATGTAATTCCCATACGTTGGTGCCTTCTGGCTTGTAAATTTAATATCAGGAATTTTTCTCCTATTTGATACGTGGATCAAGGAAGCTAGTGTTGCTAATGCATCTGCGAAATCATTCCTATTTTGAGGGATGTGGATGAAGGCTATTTCTTGAAACTTCATAGCCATCTTGATGACTTGCCGATGGTAGGGCACCAGATGAAATTCTTTGGTATGATATGCCCCAGTGGTTTGCTTAATAACCAACTCAAAATCTCCAAAAATTGCTAACCGTTGGACACCCATGTATAGGGCCAGTCTTAGTCCCATTATATAGCCTTCATACTCGGCTGTGTTTTTGGTGTTGACGAACTGAAGTTTGATGGACATGGGATAATTTTCTCCCGTGATAGATATAAGAACTGCTCCTGCTCCCGCACCTTCCATGTTTATAGTCATGTCGAAGTACAATTTCCAAAATTGGCCTTCATCTTCTCGATGGTTTTGCTAAATTATCATTATCCCATCATCTGGGAAATAAGTTTCCAAGGGTTCAAAATTCTTTGACGGTGCTTCGGCCAATTGATCTGCAATTCCTTGACATTTAATGGACTTTTGAGTCACGTAGATGATGTCGAATTGCTGTAAGATCAATTGCCATTTAGACAATTGACAATTTAACATGGGCTTGCTGAATATGTATTTTAGAGGTCCATGAAGGATATGAGATAGGTTATGTGACCATGGAGATAATGTTGTAACTTCATAGCGGCCCATGCTAAAGCACAACAAGTCTTTTCAATCAAGGTGTACTTCTGCTCACCGCTACTAAATTTCTTGCTGAGGTAATAGATAGCTCTTTCCTTACCTCTATCATCTTTCTGTCTCAGCATACAGCCCATAACATTGGCATTGACTAATATGTACATGAATAAAGGAACTTTGTCTCTTGGTGGTACCAAAACAGAAGCTTCCACCAATTGTTTCTTGACGGAGAGGAAGGCTTTTTGACATTCTTCAATCCATTTTTTAGAAGAATTTTTCCTCAATAGCTTGAAGATGGGCTCACAAGTTGTAGTGAGTTGGGAGATGAATCTACTTATGAAATTGATTCTCCCCAGGAATCCCCGTATTTCTTTTTCTATTTGGGGTATTTGCATTTTATTGATGACTTTAATCTTGGTGGGATCAAGCTCATTTCCCTTGTTGCTAACCAGGAATCCCAATAAATTTACTGGATTTGACACCGAAGGCACACTTGGTTGGATTTAGTTTCATATTGTATTTGTGAAGCTGATTGAATAACTTTCTGGGATGGTCGACATGGTCATCTTCCGTTCTGGACTTAACGATGATATCATTCATATAAACCTCTATCTCCTTGTGCATCATGTCATGGAAAAGGGCCATCATGGCTTGTTGATAGGTGGTCTACACTAATAAGGCCGAAAGACAACCACCTATAGCAGAATGTTCCCCAGGGGGTGATAAAGGTCGTCTTCTCTCTATCTTCTTCGGCAATCATGATTTGGTACCCGGCGAAACATTCGACAAAGGAATATATGCCATACTGCGCCGTGTTATCTATCAGTATGTGGATGAAAGGTATTGGGAATTTGTCTTTGAGATAAGCTTTGTTAAAATCCCGGTAATCCATGCATACTTGTACCTTCCCTCTGAGTTAGGCATAGGAACTATATTGGACAACCACTTAGGGTAGGTTGATACCATGATAATGCCTGCTTTGAATTATTTGACAACTTCTTCTTTAACCTTTATACTCCATTCAATTTTTAGTCTCCTAAGTTTCTGTTTGACAGGCTTGCATCCCTCTTTAATGGGCAGTCGGTGGATGACAATGTCAGTGGACAGGCCAACCATGTCTTCATATGACCATGCAAATACATACTAGAACTGAGTTAGGAGTTCAATCAGGTCGATTCTTTGGTTTGGGGTAAGATCGTTGCCTATCTAGATTTCTTTAGGATTTTTTAAGGTTCAGACATTGACGGTGGTGGTTTGATCAAGGTTTGGTTTGGGTTTGTCTTGAACCTATTCTTTGATCTCCTCAGGCACCTCATAGTCCTCTGTCTCCTCTTGATCGATCCTCATCAAGTTAGAGTCTAGCTCTACATCAAATATTTTGTAGTCAGTGTTGATACTTGGCATTTCATCAGCCAGGCCAAACAAATCCAAACTTGGAGTCCTGAAAACAAAATGCTTTCACTTAATATATGAAACTGCTTGATAATACAAAGCATTAATGAAAGCATGACAAAAGTAACCGCTAGTATTATGCAATAAAAGTAAGCAGTATATAATATCTATACTTTAGGGCAGATGGACTTTTTGCACTTTTTCCCTTTTTGACAGATGCAAGGAGTGCTGCTCCAGTTGTCCAGGTTCAGGTCTTTGTTGATAGTTGTGATGAAGGGATGGTTGATATCCTCTTCCTCTTTGACAATGTCGATGACTAAACTCACATCAGGGTCAATACTTTTCTTTGAACGATTCTCCTTAGCCTTATCTATGCGAGGTATTAGGATTTGATCTTTTGAATAGTCATCATCTGGGATATCCTCGTTCAGACCCTCAGTATGTGCCAGAAAATGGATCTTTGCAAATCAACCTTGCACTTCTTCTAGGAACCTTTCATTCTTTTCCTTGTTTTCCTTAATAGGAATATGGATTTCCTTTTCACTGGCCGAATTAACCTTAGGAATCAACATTCTTGATATAGCCACGGGGATTTTCCTTGTTGGTTTTATAAATCCTGCATCCGTGAGATCTGGTAGCAAAATGGTAGATGCCTGAACCGACTGATGTTTGTGCGGGTTCTTGTGATTGAATCCATAGCCTAATTTAGCCTTTCTTGGCTGACTCAGTATCTGAATTAGATATTTGACCCCT
Organism: Panax quinquefolius; assembly: GCA_020205615.1. NCBI lineage: Eukaryota > Viridiplantae > Streptophyta > Magnoliopsida > Apiales > Araliaceae > Panax > Panax quinquefolius. The sequence goes on from CM035157.1 coordinate 105,551,480, forward strand.
TGATGGTTTTTCCCTAACCTTTTTCTAGGACGAAAATCTAAAGACATCATTTCTTTACCGACAAACATTACTTCTGAAAAAATATTTGGCTTCAAGGTTGGAGCCCCGATAGGTTGGTAGTGAGTGTTGATCACTTCGAAGGCTTAAAAACTGGCATGCTCAACTCCTCCATTGAGGTTGATCAAAATAATATCTCCTTTTACATAAACTAGGTATTCTGGTTCGGCATTGACGGTGACCAGATTGTCATTGATGATGTACTTGACTTGTTGGTGAAGGGTGGATGGGATTGCTCCTACCATATGAATGCACGGTCTTCCCAACAACAAATTATATCCTGTGGTGATATTTAACACTTAAAAGGATATGTATAAGGTATGTGGACCGATCTCCAATGGGAGTTCGATCTCTCCTACAACATTTCGTTGAGACCCGTCAAAGGCTCTTATGACTATGTGGCTGCTTCGAATTCTACTTGGACTAATTTTCATTCTTTCTAAAGTTTTGTAGGGACAGATGTTCAAGGAAGATCCTCCATCTACTAATACTCCTCCTATCATATACCCAGAGGATATCACTACAATATGAAATGACTTACAATGACTAGTTCCTTCCACTTATATGTCATCATCAGTGAAAGATATCACATTGCTGTTGAAAATGTGATCTATCAAGTGACGGAGCGTTTTTGTATCAACAGCCTTGGGAAAATGTGCTTCTTCCAGCACTTGTGTTAAGATTTTGCGATGATCTTCAGAAGACAATACCAAGTCCAAAATGGATATATGTTGAGGTGCCTCCTTTAATCTTTTCACTATCTTAGCTTCATTATGCCCCGTTTTTCTTAGGAATTCTTTAATTTTCTCCTCAGGCACTCTCCCCTTGGTTTTAGTGACTGACTTCATCACTCACTAAGGTAGATACAACATGTTTTCCTTTGATATAGATGCTATATGATTTGAGGTCAATCCCTTATTCTCCGCATAATTCCATGGGACCTTTTTAAGGCTGATGAAGGGATACTGCGACCTGAATGGCAACATCAATGGTTCTGGTGTAGCCACTTTCAAAGGATTATTTCCTCCTTTGTCCCCCTTTCCTTGAATAATTAGGGAAATGTAGGCATGCCTTCTTCAGAGGATATGACTGATATGACTTCCCTCCATCTCTATGTTCTAGGAGGAAATATCTCTTCTACTTCAGGCAAGGTACTACTACTATCTACCATTTACAAGTCACCACTGTCGATCATATTCTGGATCAGGTGACGAAGTGCCTAATAACTTTTTGTATCATAAGGAGTATTGGAATGGTATTGACATATCATGGTAGCATTTAATATCTTGGAACGAGGATTGATTGGAGGTAACAGTTCTGTGATCTTCCTTTCATTAATCAACATCTGCAGGATCTCCTCTATTAGTTGTCCCAAAGGAGTGAACTTTCTTTTATCCGCATAATCTCGACGAGCCTGGGATCTAGCTTTCCTTGCAAGCTTTTCTTCCCAAGTTTCACTCTCTTTGAATTGTTGTTGATCCCTTGTTATAATGGAGAGGAGATTTTCTTTCCCCTAACTGATCAGCTATCGAATGACTTGGTGCTGATGTACTATAAGTTCAACCAGTTGACCAATCTGTTCTTGATATACTCCATTTCATGCTTTATTGGAGACCATCCTTTGGAATAACCCAACTCCGCCAGGATATTTGCTTGAGATGTTTCTCCAATGTATTGAAGGTATTTGGAAGTTTGTCCCCATCCAATATCGATCATGTTAACTCCATCCTCATTGTGTTGAGGCAGAGGGTTATCTTGAACATGTGGTGGCTCTAGTGTGGTTACCACAATCTCACCATTGTCTATCAGATCCTGGATCTTATGCTTCAAGGACCAACATTCTTGGGTATCATGGTCTGGAGCCCCAGAATGATAAGAACATTTCTTGTTTGGGTCAAAATTATTCCCACTTGGATTGGCTGATGGAAGAAGCTGAGTGATTTTCTTCTATGTTGTCAGAAGCTTGAGTATATTCTCAAGTGAGTCCCCTAAGGGCGTGAACGTTCTTTGACGTTTGGCTTCTCCACTTCTTTGGAACAAAGGATTTGAGTTTTGTATAGATGTTTGGAAAAGAGAATAATTCTTTCTTTAGATGAGCAAGTTTTGCTTTTGATTGCCTCTCTGAGTTTGACCTTGTAGTACTAAGGATACATCCTCTTCTTTCTTCTTATGAACTATTCGAGGATTATTCCCATAATTCCCAGCCTGAATGTGCTCAGCCACGACTTCTAAAGCAGTAAGGTCTTTAATTTTTCCAGACTTCAACTGTAACAATCCAAGATTTTATTTGTAATTTAAAATATTTATTAAATTAAATAAATATTTTATTGATGTAGTTGTTGTTAGTAGATAATTGTGAATTAAATTTATTGGATAATACTCTAATTTAGTAGTTAGAGAGTTGTTAAAGATAACATGAAATGCTATATTGTTGTTTTAATTTAATAATTTAAAATGGTATGATAAAATTATAATGAGATTATAATTTTGTGACATTTGGATTAAGTGAAAAATTTATTAAGTATGTTTATTGGATATGGAAATCCAAAGAAATAATATGGGATTATAAACTATAGTATAAATGATTTATTAAAATAAATTAAAGTAGTTTTAAATTGATTTAACCAAACAAGGCTTAAAGATATTAAGTTATTATTTTAAAAGTGTTTTGCCAAACAAAGCCTTATGACTTTTGAATTTTGAATTTGAATTATAATAAATAATATAAATAAATATAAATATAAATATAAATATAATATATTAAATATTTTATAACTGACATGTAATTATTATAATAATTATACAGCAGTTTCATACGTTTTGGTGCGACTTTTTTTTTATTACGTAAAAGGTCTGAATTGGCCTAAGCCTAAGAAGAAAAGAGAAGAGGGAATACAGAGAAAAGAAAGTAGAGAGAGTTTGCAGAGAGAATAGAGAGAATTTGAGAGAAAAGTTCAGGAAATCCAAATTCTGTGTTTTAGCAAGAATTGTTCAAGTAAGAGAAGGTATACTTCTAAAACCTTAATATTATATACATGGATATTTTATATACACGATTCTTATGTTTATGTGAAGTCACATTGGGTGAATTGTTGTTATATAAATTGAATTGTTGAAATTGTGTGTAATTGTGGTGATAGAATTTGCATTTAGACAAGAATTAGTGTGCTAATCAAGTTAAAAAGAAAGAAAACTATTTACGGTGCATGTTTACATATATGGCTTGTGAAAGTACCAAATTTAGTGGTTAATTTTTAAACTAATCTATAAATTGAGCCTTGAATATGCTAGTTCATTAAGAAATGAAGATAATGTAGTTTGAATGAGTTAAATTGGTGTAGAATTGTGATCACATTGTTAATTTTTGTCAAGGATGTCAAAAATGGAGTTTTTGTACAAAAATATGGAATTTAAGGATTTAAGTTAATTGAAGTTGTTATTTAATTGTTCTAAGATATCATATGTGTGAGGAAACATGTATATATGAGTTTTATATCAATTGGATATGTTAAATTTACTGTTTTGTGGATGAAATTCATGATAGTTGGCCTAAACAGAGCACTGGAAACAGACTGCGTAGTTTATGTTCGTACAAATAAGTAATTGCTACCGGTGTCAAGGCCAAAATGGTGTAAATGCTTGGGTCCCAGAGCTTCAAATACGGGCGCAATTGCGCCATACCCAGATCAGAGGCAGTGATGCTCGTTACTTATGCAGACCTTGAAAATCTATTGTAACCTAGTCTAATGAGATGTTAATATGATAAACACGTAATGAAGAGATTAAAACAGAATTGTATTATGTGATTAGCAATTCCAAAGTTGTAAAAAAAAATTAGTAAGTTATAAAAGCGATACGTTATGATTTAATGTACACAATGAGTAGTGAATAAGTGTTTTGAAGTTAACACTTATGATTTCTGAAATGCTTATGGTGTAAAGTAAAACTTGTACTAAAGTAACAAGTTCAACCAAAATGAGATTTAACTTGGAAAGTGGATGTTAGTATATCTAATAGATGTTGTGATTCTAATAATATGTGTAGGTAAACGTGAGATCTAATTTAATAGCTTACGCACGAGGCAAGTTCCCTAACCTTTGCTACTTTATTATTCAACAAGGTTTACTTTCACTGTCATGTTATACTTATGTAAGTTCTCTATCTCTAATCTCTTATTGAGCAGTTAAGCTATTATTGTTATGCAACTTTCCTAATCTTATTTTTACGTTATGCAAGTTCTTGAAGTTATTATTCAATTGAGCAAGTTCTCTAACTTTAACATTTCATTATGAAAGTTCTTGTTCATAATCTGTTATTGTCATGCGTATTCTTTAACTCTGAATTATTGTTGAGTAAATTTCTAAACTACGCTTTTCCTTGAGCTAGTTAATTAATCTTTACTCCTTCATTTCAAGTGAGGTTGTTTTGTTTATTCAAAGTTTGTACTACTATTGGAAAGCTTGATCTTGTTGAAAAACATTTGTTCAGCTGAAATTAACCGTTGTTCAATATCTGATCACCAATGTCATTGCACTTTCTTACATTGTTGTACCGAAATTAGCTTTTGAATTAAAGTTTATTGTTCCGGTAAGAGTACTTTACCATTGAAAGCTCAATTAATTGTCATTCATAGAATGTTATTGTATATTATCCTTCTTGTGGGCAATTGTTTGCTCACTTTTGCACAAAACAATGCAGATGAAGTTAAGAAGTTTGAAGAGCTTTCTACAGGCAAGGGTGAGGGCAAAGTGTTTGATTAGAAGACGTTTAATTTACCATTCATTTATGAAGCTTATGTAATAGATTTGATTTTGATTATGTTTTAATATTCTGCTGATGATTGTAATAATAAAGGTTAGATGACCTGGGATTTTTTTTAGACTATGTAACCCTTTAATGGGAGATTTATTGTTTAAACTTTTGAGTTTAATTATATCCTTTGTTTAAGGGTAGTTAGTTATGATTTAATTAGACAGTTAATACCAAATCTGTGGGATTGAAGTGACCGAATTTGGGGGTGTTACAAGTTGGTATCAAAACTTTAGGTTATGAACATTAGGTGGGGAAACCTTAGCCTATAACCTTTGAGTAGATCAAAAATATAGAGGTGATAAACTCTCATAGAGTTCTAAGGAATGAATTAAGGAAATTCATTGAAAATAAAATGATGAAAGACTTTTTGTGCTTATGTGTTAATGATTTATGTGCTCGTGAGTACTTAGGAGTAGCGAGTATTATACATATCGAGTTGTGGGAGTTATTAAAACTTTGTTGTCAGAATGATTGATGAAGGAAGATAGGCATTAGAAGCCCTGAGAAGTTCATACAGTCCGAGTATGGTTGGTAATGGGAGAGCCATACCCGTTGATTTCTATTGTAGAACTTGGGTATGAGCTTGAGTTTAATCGTGAAGATGAATTTTAGAAGGTAAAGATGAAATATGAATAAGAGGAGTTAGGAAAGCCATAGAGCACCAAGCCACGCTAGCACAAAAAGATGTCACAACTCAAGACCTTACCGCATGACTTGCAGATGTAAAGTAGATATTAGCTCAGTCAGAATATTAAAGAGGATAGTTAATGCTAGGAACGAGTTTGCGCAGGAATGACTAGGGAAAGATGTCCGGAAAGCGGGCGAGAGCTGAAGACGTGTGGGTGAAGGCTTCTAAACACATAGACTGTGTTGAAGACAAGTCAAAAAGTGCCAATCGAAATATGGAACTTAGAATTTAGTCTTCCACTTTCTTGTGTAGGTTGAGGTTATTTTTGGTATACAATGGATCGTAGGACGATGATTCGTATCATGGAGCAGGTAAAATCCTGCTAACAATGTAGTTCACATAATCCGCGTACTAAAGCATATCCGTTGCCACATAAAGTAGTTGTTCATCCAAAAAAAATTCATTGATTGTGGTTTTATCTGTCACCTGTTTCTGCTCATTTTCCAATCTCGACAAGTGATCGACTACTTGATTTTTAGTCCCTTTCCTATCTTGAATCTCTAGATCAAATTCTTGAAGTAAAAGGACCTAATGAATGAGCCGTGGTTTGGCGTCCTTCTTTGAGATCAGATATTTAATAGTCGAGTGATCTGTGAATATAACCACCTTTGTACCGATCAAATAGGCTCAAAACTTATCAAACACGAAAACTACGATAAGAACCTCTTTCTACGATAAATACCTCAACGTTTTGCTCCACCATATCAAAAAATATTGCCATCATGCAGCGTTGGAACGTAGCTGGTGCATTGCATAATCCGAAAGACATTCATCAAAACGCGAACGTTCCATATGCGATTTTCTTGATATTTCGATGCTATGACAATTTGGTTTTACCTCGAGTAACCATCCAACAAGCAATAAAACTGATGACATGCTAGATTATCAAGCATTTGGTTAATAAACGGCAATGGGAAGCCATCTTTGCGAGTTGCTTTATTCAACTTTCTATAATCCATGCAGACCTGCCATCCCATTACAGTTCTTGTTGAGATAAACTCATTATTCTCGTTAGTTACCACTGTCATACCCCCTTTCTTCCGTACACATTGTACTAGACTAACCAAAGAACTATCAGATATGGGGTTAGATGATATCGATGTCTAACCATTTAATGATTTCCTTCTTGACAACCTCCTTCATTATAAGATTCAATATGCATTGTTGTTCCACAACTGGTTTAACATCTTTTTCCAATAAAATCTTGTATATACAAAACGAGGGGCTAATTCCCTTAATGTCAGCTATCGTCCACCCAATAACAGCTTTAAAATCTCGCAACACTCTTAATAGCTTCTCCTTTTGTGCCTTATTAAGTGATGTTGAGATGATAACTGGAAAGGTAGAAAAATCTCCTAAGTAAGCATACCTTAGGTGTCTCGGTAATTATTTCTACTCCAATACGGGTGGTTTTTCAATGGATGTATGTGCTAATAAATTTGGTTTCTCAGCCCTATCCAATTCATGGAATCACTTTCCATATGGCACAAATGAAGGAGATGCATTCAATATGTTCAAATACTCTAACGAAGTCGGAGAATCTGCTACTTATGAACTAACCAAAGTTATTTCAAGCGGATCCCCATATACATTAATCTCTGAAAACTCTTTCACTGCTAATTCAACACATTCAATTCTAAAATAATCTTAGCCTCTTTCAGGAACTGCATTGTCTTGAACACATTAAAATTCACCTCTTGATCTTGAACCCTCATTGTGAGTTTCCCTTTTTGTACATCAATCAAATTTTTCCCCGTGACGAAGAATGGACACCTAAGTATGAGTTGAATTTCCTTGTCTTCTGTAAAGTCGAGTACTATAAAATGAACTGAGAAGATAAACTTGTCGATATTTACCAATATATCCTCCACTATCCCCCATGGGTAAGTTAGGGATCGATCTGCTAACTAAAGAGTTATGTTAGCATGTTTCACTTCTATTAGACCTAGCTGAGAGTAGATGGATAATGGAATCAAGTTGATACTAGCCCCCAAATCACACAGTGCTTTCCCAAAAAACTTGTCTTTAATGGTACAAGGAATAATGAAACTACCTGGGTCCTTGAGCTTTGGGGGTAACTTTTTCTGCAAGATAACAATACACTCCTCCCTGAGTGCAACAATCTGAAAATCTTCTAACTTTCTTTTTCTTGTTAAGTTCTCCTTCATGAACTTTGCGTAACTCGACATCTATTCTATGGCCTCTGTAAATGGAATATTGATGTGTAACTTCTTGAACGCCTCCAAAAATTGCTTCTCTTCATTTGCCTTGTATAGTCTCTGTGGGTATGGGACCAGTGGCACATAAGATTCAGGTTTCTTTACTTCTGATTTCTCAACTGATTTGCCCTTATCTATTGTTTTATCTGATTCCCCTTCCTTGAGTACTGTCTATTTCACACCGCTTTCCTCGTTAAGTTTTTGCTTTGAGTTGTCTTTAGTTAGATCCTCCAAGTTTTTCCCATTCCTACCTTACAGGTCTCTTTTCCATCCCTGGGGTTCGTCTTTGTGTTGCTTGGAAGTGTTCCTTGAGGATGGGTGTTCATTGCTGATGCCAACTGTTCGATCTGATTCTTAATGTTTCGCAAAGTTACTTCATGAGTATTCTTCCACGTTTCATTATCCTTGATGTATTTGATCAATAACTCCTCAAGTTCCAGTTTCTTCTGTAAGACCCCAACTTTTTATGAATGAAGATTTAATTTTCTCTAAATATTATTTTGAATAATAAGGTGTTGATTTGATATAATGTTATGGTTGTGGGTAATATTTACAAATTTTGCAAAATAAGTAAGTTGTCATAAAATATACGTTTGGTCGGGAAATATTCGTTTTATCATGGAATATTCGTACAACGACACAATCATTGGTGGACTCCACAACAGAATGACTGTCAGATATAGAAAGCGACAGAAATAACTTTTTTATAAAAATAATGGCAAGACTTTTACCGTTAACTGTTGAAATACCCGGTGATAAAAGTACAGTAATATGTGTGGTTGCACAGTAGCACACGGTATTGTACAATATCTTTGATTATTGATGCTTACGTGAAAAGTCACTCAGTTTTATTCAGTTATTACAACAGTAGTTGATGCATAGTATCTCATATTATTGATTCAATTATTGTCACAGTATCATCTGCACAATATTTTATATTATTAAATTAATAAATGAGACGACATAGTTATTCATATTATTATTTACATTATTGACAATGTCTATAAAGTTCTGTCAAAGAAAGGGGTTAGGTCATTTAATTGTGCACCAATAAGGAGAAGTCCTTATCGGAAAGCCCCCTCTTTTCTGAAAATGATCTGGTTGTTAATATTGTGAGTTATAATATTAATGATGAATAATTATTGAAAGATTAAAAATATGTTTAGTCAAGTGATTTATAATAAATAAAGGGGTTTGTCATGAAGTATTTATTATAAATTTAGCTTATTGCATGGACCCCCGCTTACTCATTTTTTAAAATCGTTTGTAGAAAGTTATTTCAGTTTTTGTTTTATATTGCATAGTACTGCATAATGTTGCATAGTGCTGCATAGTAAAAAATCAAAAAAAATCGCGCCGAACACCCGTGAATAGTATTATTCCATGATTATTTTTCTTAAATAGTATCTTGTCATTCTCCCATAAATAGGATGCTTAATTTAAAAATGAAAATCACACCAGAATCAGAGAATTCTTTTTCTATAATATTGAGCGTATTTCTTTTGAGTTTAAGGAAACTTTGAGTGTAGCAAATATTGCAAGTTTTCTTCAAGAATATCCCCGCTATACCAGTCGAAATTACACTCCTTTTAAGGTAAGGGGTATTATTTATTTTATATTCATAAGAGATATTATTTTTTGTATTCGTAAGGAATATTATTTTCGTTCAATATTCGCAAGGAATATTATTTTCATTCAATATTCTTAAGGAATATTATTTTCATTCAATATTCATAAGGAATATTATTTTCATTCAATATTCGTAAGCAATATTATCTTCGTTTAATATTCGTACGAAATATTATTTTCGTTCAATATTCGTAAAGGATATTATTTTCTTTTAATATTTGTAAGAAATATTATTTTCTTCCATACTCTATAGTATGTAAGTAATATTATTTTATTTCATATTCCTAAATCTACACTTATTTTGATAAGTATTACTTCTATACTCCTTGAAATTAGTAGAATATCCTTGAATTTTGCGCTTCATCTAATATCGTTTCACGGAAATATTCTTTTGAACTTTCTTGTTAAATTTTAAGCTCTTCATGCCGGAGTACTATTTATGGATACTATTCGTACATACGTCACTATTCATACATACGGTACTATTTATACATATGGTACTATTCATATGGTACTATTCATGAACTACTATTCATGGGGTACTATTCACAACAAAAATTGATTTCTTTTCTGTCCAAATTATTTTTGATACATGAATATTATTCTTGAATTTTACTCCACAAAGTAGTTATCATGTTGACAATTTTGACATTCTTAAACTCTGGATAAATTGAATTATAAATCTTTATCTTTAATATTTATCCTTAATCTCACTTGATTGATTTCTTATATCGTTGTCATCATCCTCATGCTTATGTTGTGGTGAAAGTCATCTTTGGCCCGTAGTGCATAGATGGACTGTTGATTGGTATGATTATGACCAGGAATTATGTATCGGTATAATCATGACCAGTAATGTTATAGAAAAATGATGTGGTGAAAGTCCTTATTGGCCCTTAGTGCATTGATGGACAGTTATTGGCATGATAATGACCATTGGTGATAATAACGAAAATCTTTGGCCCGTAGTGCATGGATAAATTGGTGATGTGGATTATTTAATGAGATTTGTTACAGAGATAAAATATTGATGATGAATTTTTAAATAATAGAAGATAGTAGACATCATGCTCTACTTGACTCTTCTAATGGATTTCTTTTTTCGCTGCAGTTAAACTTGTTGTCTATTGTATTCTATCAATTTTTACACCGTTGAAGGCTAATGATAATTTATTTTACATTATCTTAGTCATAATATTATTTACTGGGCTAGTTGAGCTCACCCTTTTCTTTCATTGTTCTCTTCAGGAAATGAGAGTATAGTTGGGACTAGTTTTTACACGATAGTTGATAATGGTATAAATTAAGTTTGTATTTAAATTATGTACCATGTATTTGGCGACTCAGAATGGGTTGTGTATACCTATTTTTGGGACGTCACATCTTCTCTTATTGTGCAGGTTGTTGATGTCTCGTTTGAAATCTCGGTGGTGCTGCTTGTCGTGGAGTTTGCTGTTTAGTTTGAGGTTGATTTTGGTTGTTGCCCCATGAAAAGTTTGGGTGATTTCTCCAACCCAAATAATAACTGTTAAAGTTCCCACCATATTGCTACTATTTTTTAAAGTTTCCCATAAACTGAACTGCTTCAGTGTTAATCGCACATTGTTCCGATGGATGGGCCCCCACACATAACTTGCTTATCACTTACACCTTTTGCACATTCTGAACACCCAATGCATCAATTTTCTTCATCAAAGCAAAAATCTGAGGTGTTACCTGAGCTGACATGCGTCTAATTCAAACACTACTACCACTTTTGGTTGAGACAATCTGCTTATGGGCCATTGATAATTGTTGGCTGCCATGTTTTCCAATAGTTCATAGCCATCCTCACAACTTTTTGCCAAAAGCTCCACCTGCAGCGACATCAATGTTGGTCCTAATTTGATTGTTGAGACTATTGTAGAAGGTTTACACTTTAAGACATAATGGTAGCCCATGATTTAGACATCTTTGAAGTAGACCCTTGAACCTCTCCTATGCATCATACAATGACTCTGAATGAAACTGACTAAATGAGAAGATGTCGTTCCGTATTTTGGCTGTCTTCACTAGGCATTCATAAGCAGCCCGAGGCCAGCGACCCTAGTCTGATCTAGACCTGGCCTGGTTAACACCAGGCTTTGTCAAAACCTGAGCCAAACAGACCTGACCTATAAGGCCGTATAAATTTTTGTTCTAATATAGGATGCATGTTATATTTATACTGCCAATAACTTAACATAAATTTGGTGAGTAGGTGATGTGGGACTTTACAAAAGCCATCATCAAAATATATATAATTTGAGATCATTATGAACCTTCTCTTCTATCATGCCTTAATCACTACACCTCCAATTTAACCTTCTCTTATATCATGCCTTAAAGGCTTGTAATTCCAAGTTCATTGTGTATTTATATGGTAGTCATATTTGTTAGTTTAGTAAGACTTTAAAAGTACAAAATTGTCAAAGTATTGTGTATTTATATGATAGTCATATTTGTTAGTTTAGTAAGAATTTGAAAGTCCCACATTGTCTAAGTATATAATCAAGTCCTACCTTTCTTTTATAAATATAGGTGAGTTTAATTCTAAATTTTTGAAGCAAAGTATTGAGGGCTTTGGTCTGGACAGGATTGACCTGGCCTGGACCTAGCATGAGCCTGTTCAGCAGGCCTCCTCAGACCAAGATTTAAGCTGAGTTATCTGGCCTGGTCTGGCCTATCTTAATTTAAGCCTGGGCTGGGCCTGACTTGGTCAATGGTCAAAGCCTGGCAGGCCTAGATCAGGCTAGGCCAGGCAGCCTGTTTGTGCATGTGTAGTCTTCGCTTGTGGTTAGAACTTAACAAGAAACTTTTGAGCCAAGTCATTCCATGTGGTAATTGATCCCGGTGGCAATGGATGTATCCAACTCCTTGCTTTATCTTTCAAAGTGAATGGGAATAACCTTAATCTTATTACATCTTTAGACACCCCATTATATCAGAAAGTGTCACAAATCTCCAAGAAATTGACAAGATCATTATTGGGGTCATCATTCGGTGCTCCTCCGAACTGAATTAAGTTTTGGATCATATGAATCGTTCCTGATTTGATCTCAAAAATGGTAGTTGTAATTGTAGGTCATGAGATGCTCAACTGTATTTCCATCACCTTCGGCATAACGTAATCCCGAAGTGGATTTTGCTCTTCCACAATCATATCAACCTGATTTTCCATTGTAACCTGATTAACTTTTAGTCCTTTCCGGAATGTAAATTCAATTTCACTATCGTAAGTAACTAAATCAAGACCCTTGGATCCTGTTTGCATAAACCAATGACTTTTCTCTGGTGCACAAACAATTCTCAGATCCACACTTAAACAGACTTGAACAGATGGAAGCCTGAAAAAGCAAATAAACAGAAAATAAAAATTTGTTTAAATATTCTAAACCAGTAAAAACTAATAATAAAATAACTATTAGAACCGTCCCCGGCAACAGTGCCAAAAACTTGTTGTCTGATTTATATAATGACAAATACGCGCAAGTGCACATGGTCAATCAAGTAATAAAGTGATAATAAAGGTTGTCGAACCCATAAAGAAAAAGTACTAACAATTATTCTGATTATCAAGTTTCTACTAATTTATCTCACTTAAATAGTCACTCCAGTTGATTTGTGAAAATTAATAAAATAAAATAAATAAGAACTAATTTAACTGACAAATATTTATTACCAGATGATTAATACATAGGAATATAATTTCCCTAATTCTTCACAATAATCCCCTTACCTTTTCCCACTTGATTAATCCAATGAATTGATAACTAGGATTGCTTATCAATTTACTAACATATGAAATGATTAATAAAAAGATCTATTCTAGTTATTTTGCTTTTTTCATGCAAGACACTTAGAATAGATTCATTAAGCACAAACTCCTAACAAAGTTATGCATGATATACAAGTACTTTCGTCTCATACACTATTATGTTATCCCTAACAAGAATCAACAATTTCATGCGTTATTATATTCAGTTCTAATCTAATATTTCATCTTTCAATTTAATCAAAGATACGAGATTAACTATTGGCGAAACAATTATTAAATTAAGCACATAATATAATAATCAATCCAAAAGAATCATCAAGTGGAAATAATGATAATTGAATTAAAGCTTTGCAAAAGGTTTCATTGTATTCCTAATTAAGAAATTAGTTCATCATCATGATAGAAACTAGAATAGTAAAATTAAATAGCATCATAAGTACAAATAATGAAAATAATAAAAGAAGAAAAACACTGTCGAGGAATCTCCAATCTCCAAGCTTCAGTCTCCGTCTTCAATATTCTCCAATATAATCTTTGAGTCTCCAATAATGGTTTTCAATGAATATTAGTCAAAATTTGATTTAAACCTTAATAACAACCAGTCTTTATAGTCCTAATAAAACTTTATTACATAAGCTAACTAAAAATTCTTATTAGAGTTAACTTCTGGCATTTAAGGAAACAAATCAGCAGAATTCGTCAGAACGACGTGCCCCCACGCCTGGTCTCTTTGTTAAGTTGCGTGCCCCACACTGCTCCTACAGTAGTGTCTTCTTCCGAGCCTGGCACGCCTTCTCCGGTATATCCTCAGGGCGCACCGCGCCACTCTGTCAGTTAGCCCAGATTCTTATTCTTTTCTCCCTTTTTAGCTTCCCAGTCCATTCTCACCTCTATTCCTGCAAAATGACACATAACCAAATAAGTAACAAAGATAATTACCAAAAACACACAATAGTTCCATTAAATTAATACCCAATGAGTAGGTTTTTAACCCACTCATCATCGATTACCAAAATAAAAAAAAAGGATCAAAAGTCAGGGTAATAATTTATATAAAAGCCTTATTATTATTCATTTGCTTCTTAGTTTATCCATTACTACAAAAAAATCCATCCATATTTTATTATCTCTACCAAGTACCAAATTCTTTTCTTCCTCTCTCATGTCCATTTTCTTCATTAATATTCTAAACAGTGACAACCTCTCTTGCCATTTGATCAAGGAATGTCTTTAATTTTGCCTAAGATTTTTCTTTAATTTTAGAGAGTACAATATAATCTCATAATCAAGTATATCGTTTCTATTTCACTATAAAAAATTGTTCAAGTTTCACTAGAGGAGGAAGAAATAAACTTACAAATAAACTTCTTATAAAGAAAACACACTTCACATAAAAGGAAAAACTCTCACCTACATGAAACTTAAACCTAAAACCTAAAGGTCACAGTACCTTAATCTTAATTCATCATGTATAGATAAAGGAGGTTCCACCTTGACTCTATCATCTCTATGTAATTCGAACTATTGTGATTAATAAAATTTTCTTCTCCATTTTAGGTTATCAACAAACAAAAAATCTTAATATTTAGTTTTCCACTCTTAAAATATTTATTAGTGCCCATTTGGCAGATGGTACGGTGAAAAAAACACTTTTGAGAATAGAGATTTTACATAAATTTTGTTAAAACTCGGTCAAGTCTCCAAACGATTAAGACAAAAATGAATATATTGGGGTAGAACTGAGGAGCTCACACATTGCATGCACGTACACGAGGTACTAACATACATGTTTGTAACCCAACTTCACCCAAAAACTTATGTCAATTAGGCCTCGAGCCTTTTCATGTATATTAGTCCTTCACTCCTTCATTATTTTTTCGATATGAGGATCTAACTCATTTTTGATATCCTAACAATTTCCTTCTCACAAGTGAGTTCATTATATTAAGAGCTCTCCCTCACTTGAACACTTCTCTTCAATCACCACACAACAATTTTTTGCTAACTATTATGTATCCTTTTTCTCCATCGAGTCAACTACTATAAAAAATTGAACATCTTCTCTTCAATCCCCCACGAATCACCACTTCTCAATTAACCACTCTAGGAACTAATTCTCAGCTAAACCTATCAAGAATTCAACATCACCATTGAGAGCACTGTAAGGGAAACACCAAACTTTCTTTATCGAAAATTCACCATCATCGCATTTCTTTTCAAGAGATTTTCTGCAATTAATTTTCAAATTAACCATCATTGCATATATTTTGAAGAGGTTCATCAGCCCGGGATTAATTTTCTGTAGCTCTATACCAGTTGTTGGGCAATAATCGGGGAGCTCGCGCGTTGCATACGCGTATACAAGGTACTAACATTAATGTTTGAAATCAAATTTTACTCAAATACTTAAATCATTTAGTATTGGGTCATTTCATGTATATTAATTATTTACTCTTTAATTATTTTTCAGATATGAAACTATACCTCACTTGTAATATATTAACAAAGTATCCATCGTGTAATCCTTTTTTGGCGCTATTGAAATTTTCAGAAGCACAAGATTTGTGTTTCTCCCATGAGCACGGTTCCTCCAAAATATACACCCACAATTTTTTTTGGAAGGTTTAATAAACATCAAATAATTTAAAATTTTGATCTGAAATTACTTTTTTCACCATACCGCTCCCCCAATGTGGGCTCTTATTTGATTTATTTATTCACTCAAATAAGCTTATATACATCTTATGGTAAAAATATATATATATATATATATATATATATATAGAAAATTAATATTTGTATAAAAGAATGTAATAATTCCACTGGTCTCTCCTCACATGAATCGTCCATAAAATTACTCTTGGACATTTTTATTTGGGTTATTTACACTTCCTAGTACTTTTTAGAAAAAATTACAATAAAAGTGCATCCAAAAAATATTTACAGAATTAATACATTTTTAATATTTTATTTATAAAATTAGTGTTGTGGGTAGAACGTGCTTTTTGGAATTTAGCTTTTATCATCTACTAATATATACTGTTCACCAAACCATCCCTAAACCATAAAATAAAGTAAGCACAAGAGGGAGAAAGCAAGAAAAGAAAATACAGAGAGAAAATCAATCTTCTTTACTTTTACTTGTTCAAGAAGCCATGGAAGATTATGTAAAAGAAGAATCAACCACATCTCCATCCCCATCCCCATCCCCATCCCCATCCCCCAAGTTACTGATAAGAATCATGAGCAACAAAAGAACATGGGTATTTCTGTTTATTGCTGTATACACCATTATATTATCTTCCTCTTGGAATCTCCTAAAATCTGTAATTTCTTGGTACGAATCCACTGTCTCAAGCTCATCCAACTCATCTTGGTTGCCAGTAATTTACGCCTCGGTGGCGTTTGGGGTCATTTTTGGGCTTCTTTCAATGGTCGCTGCCCCTGGCAGTGGTGGTTCCGACCACCTTGGTGACATGGATCACTGTGCTGGTTTTGCTGACTTTTTGTGGGAAGCCCAGAAAAGCTTTGATGGTGGAGGGTAAGCAATTGATGGCTGAGATTACAGGGTTTGTGGTAAAAATCTTGATAAACCCCAATTTATATCTCTGCATAAAATTTTGATCTCCCATTGTCGTCGTTGTCCGCTCCCCAATTCCTAAATCTTGATTGTTCTTTGATTCTATTACCAATAGTTTGACATTGTTTGTTTGTTCATATTGATTTTTTTGGACACTTTTCTTTAGAGGTAACCAAATGCGTATGTCAACGTCGGGAAAATTGTACCCCTATCCGTTCAGCAACAACCGATTTTCGTTGCTAAATGTGCCAAATTTCGTTGCAAAAGGGTTTTGGCAACGACTTTTATTGTCGTTCGTCTTTCATCACAAGAATGAGCGCTAATTAATTGTTCAAGAACGAACGCATTTTTTTGTTGCCAAAAGTAATACATTTTGCAACGAAATTTGGCTTTCGTATAGAGACATCGATCCTTTAGCAACAAAATGTATTGTTGCAGAATAATTAAAATTTCGTTGCAAAAAATCTCATTTCGTTGCGAAAAGCCTACTAATTGGCAACAAAATGAACATTTTTTTTTTTTGCAACGACCATGGATTTTCGTTGCAATTGACACCATTTTGCAACGACATTGTTCGTTGCAGTAAATTATGAAAATTGTTGCCTAAGCTTGCTTTCGTCATTGGAATGTAAACTTTTTGCAACGATTTTCGTTATTGATTATATTATTTGGCAACGACATTATCTTTGAATCAATCAAAGAACGAAAATGTTTGTTCTTTGGATATTTTCAATAGCAACAAAATCGTCGATTAGCAACGACATTATATGTTGCTGTTTCTTTATATGTGTAATGAAAGTTGATATAATTTGCAACGATAAAAAATATTGCCTTTTATTTTAGTATTAGCAACAATATCCTTCCCGTTGTTATTAGGTTAATTTTTCGTTGCCAAATATTATATTTTTAATGTCATTAGCAACAAAAATTTTGTTGCTAAATGTATAAAAATTGTTGCAATATTAAAACTTGTTCAATGCTTTGGTAACGAATTATATTGTTGCCAAATCAAAATTTGACATTCTGTGTACCTAGTCGGCTCAATGTCCCCATAGCAAATAATGACAAAAATATAAAAAACTAAAATATTATTAACTTAATAAAATCATCCACTACATAATCAGTCATTATCTTTACAATTAATCATCTAAAGCTACCACAGTTCTTCAATCAAAGTATATATCTACATATATAGAGAGTACACTTCATAATTTCGTCCCTTGTCTTCCGTAAACGTAGCACTGAAATTTGATACCCAGTATTGTAAGGCAGGTCGTAGAAGCAGTCTTCCTGCACATGTTTAAAAATAATAACAAGTCAGGAAAATGAAGCAAATAGGTCACCAGAGGCACTTAATGCCAAAATCAATACACGAAGACAATAGAGTTGCTACGTGGTACTAATATTATTAAACGAACAGACTACCCACAATATATATTAAATGGTTGAGCATATAGAAAGATTCTAGAGTTTTTCAACCGACTAAATAAAATATCTTAAACAAGATAACATGAAGTACATACTAGTTTGAACCATAAAATTGGCATATATCTATCCAACAAGATCTCATATCATTAACAAATACTACTTAAATGAAATCATGTTGCAACAAAATAGAATCCATAAATCAAAAACTACAAATTACAATAAGATCAACAATAAACAAGCATAACAAAGTATGCGGACTATGTAGTTGTTTTTTTTCCAATTTGATATACATTTTCTTGATATATACGGTGTTATACATGTGTTATTTCATTGATAACAACATAAAGACACTGATATAAGTTAGGAGTAGAAGCTCTATTAATATACAACCAAACATTAAGACACAAAATAATGTCCAGAATATTCACCGAATGTCTAAAGTTGCAAATGACTTGACATCTAAGAGTTAAGCACTGGTATGGTAGCAGTAATTGATATTCAGAGAGGTAGAAGGTTACTCTTTCCATTCTTCTTGATATTTAATCAAAATAGCAGAGCATTTTGTCCACCTATCTTGTAGTCCCTCCCTTGCCTATTTATAAAATTCTACCTTTTGTACTAAGACATTTTAGTAAACGTACTATGCGAACAATTAAATAATAGATAGGTTTTCTATTGAAACAAAAGCATTTATTTGCATACATGAAAAATAATACTTGCAAAGATAATGCATTAATGTCATCTGGCTGGTTGAAGCACGCGTATCAGTAAGTTTTATAAGACTGTCCCACTTGAATTCGACTGCAGAGCCTACGCAATTTGAGAAATATCAAATCTCATTTCCAGTAATAAGTCAAAGACAACGCACTGTCATGTACCATATAACTGCCGCTTGTAAAAATAAAAAAATGTCTTACGAAAAATTCAAAAATCAATAACTTAGCTAAAATGCAACTATGTAAAATTGATACTAGATATATAATTCGAGAAACACGGTAATAGAAAATGGAGAGTGTGGGGGTGGATGGGGGGAATGTGGCATCAAGTCCAAGATGAAGGTGCTCGACAAATTGTGTTCACTAAACATTCAATTGTGTTTTAAGTGTAAACTTGTGGTTGCCTAGGTGATAGATGTGCATCTTAATTTGTATCACATAGCGTGATCCGGTTAGTAGCTTTGTACAAAATAGTAACTTTACCACATTTTACAAGTTAAATTCAAACTTTTTGCCCAAAAACTAACTTCCAACTTTTGTCCATTTTACCATCCTCTTACCTTTCTTATACATTAATCGAGCCACCTCACAGTTTCTTCTCAGCCTTTCAATATCTTCTCCTAGAAGTCAACTGAGTGATGCTACTCAAGCCAGTGTAACATTCCAAAAACCTATTTAGAAATCAACTAAGTATTGCTTTGCTTTATTTGTCACCAAAGAACTGTATCCAGACGTTCTAATTGGCCATAAAAGTCAGATTATTATCAATTTTCAATCCAGACATTCTCCAACTGACCTTCTCCTGATCAATTCTAATCCTTTTTCTCAAGCTCCTTCCACTCATACACCTTAAGCCAGCTGGATTTTCTCATGTTTATAAATTTTTCTTCCTTTTTTATCAACCTTTTAAGGATTGCATCCTCTATGTTTTAAAATTAAATTGAATTGCTCCTAGATACAACTAAACAAGAGTTCCTTCATCGACTGAAATGTTTCAAGAAAAACATTATACCCCAAAACTTAACCCGTTTTATTAATAGAAGAAAAAAAATGTTTAATAATTCCTCTGAACAAAAGCAGGGGATCAACTAAGTCAAAACGCTGCACAAGTAACCAAGCAACAAGAACTAATAACAACTTCCAGATTTTCTTATGAAATTGGAAGAAGAAAGTAGCATTAGAGGACATTGGACTAAATTTATGTACTTCTAAAGTTTGCCTAAGAATGCAAAAAACTTTAGAACGTAACCTTGCATAATTTATAATTTATTCATACAGCATTGATCAGATACTGACATAATATACAAATCAACAGATGGCCTAACATCTAAGGCAGAAGTGGGTTCAGTTTGTCATCACTAATGGTAGAATACTGTGTATATACAACTTAAGAGGAAAAATTTGAAAGAATACCTCTTGCCAGACCAAATTATCCAAATCCTTAGAAGAGCAAGGCCAAAGATCCATGAAACTATAACGTGATACAACATCTTGAAGTGAACTCTCTAAAGCTGATGCTCCCTCTTCAGTTGTTCTACAAAGAGCTTCTTTCCTTCTTTGCTCAACCTGTATCAGGGAAATGGTAGGTAAAGGTTCTTTTTTCCTTAAGCATGCATGCAGTGGGGTAGAACCCCTTGATGCTCATTCTCAATACTAGTTTTAATAATACAGAACAAAATCTGAACTACCATACAACTACACGCATGCTATTGAACTAGCACTACCTTCAACATGCTAGCAAGATCTCCATATGTTTGCTCGAATTGGCTAAATCTTTTCCAAACCTACACCGACAAATAGATGCAATTATCAACTAAAAAATTAGTTGGCACTTGGCAGTTACTGAAACTTAATATTCTGAGATCTTACAAAAAAAAATATTATGGAAATGGTGAAAGTAAAAAGCATTTGAATTAAAAAGCAAACCACCAATCATGAATTGAGCCTTGGGCATGATAATATCAATGTAATTTAGTATCCAAAAAATAATCCTTAAAGAAATTCCTGAAAGCAACTTAAGCAATCGTCTAACTTTGAGAATTAAGTAACCAACCAAGAAATTCCTGAAACCAAATGTGTCTCCCAGCTGAAATTAAACACTTTGTCCAACAACCATATGAGCAATATGTAGATCTTTACGATAAAAATTAAAATTGCACACCTAAGAACAAAATATGCAAAACTTTAATATCTCTAAAGCTAACTGAAAACTACAGACTTAAGAGAGGTCTAAATTAGCATTAGCATGTCCCATATTAACCATCAAACGGAACAATTTAACACCCCTGACATATACACTGACACATACAATCTAAAATTCACATAGGAAAGTGTTTCACTTTCTTCATTCGAGCATCGTCAATGAATATTCAACATAAGTACACATTTAGGTGTATGCTAGTATGAGCCTGTGATGTTAATGTAATGTTTTTCATTTTATTTAAAGCACAAACTTCCATGGATATTTATAAACACAAAGACCAGGAATTCTAAATGACATTCGAGCTTACATTGAGTATTAAAGGTTCGGGCAATGAGCATTGAATTGGTCGATCATTGTCAAGAGGCTCAGTCGAGTGTTCAACTGGCTTAAACTCAATTGCTATTTTAATACCATGACCTACAGCAAAGGAAGCTCCAGTAACAATAGCAGCAATCACAACTTCAGTACTGGGAGGCAAAACATTTCTCTCATCCTGCATGGAATAAAGCAAAACTAAGAATCAAGATTTAACTACAAGTTAACTGACTCCCATTTCCCAACAACAAAATCCCTTCATTGCACAAAAATAGTCTCATTTGTAGAATTTGTAAATATTAAGGATATATTTTTTGTTCCATGCTTACCCCTAAAAATAATACTAATTCAGTTCCAAAATGTAAGAACTTGGTTGTTGTGGCATGATTATGGAAATATGATGCAAAACTTTATGACATTGTGTTATTTTATACTACGTCAATAAAAAAACCACAGAAAAGTTACAAATGGGACTCTTTTCCAAACCACATTGTCTTACTAAATCTCTATATGCTCTTTTTTGGCATCAATTTGAGTACAAAATTATTCTCTTGTGATTTATATTTTATTTATCTTACAAAATTTTATTTTTAGTCTATAAAACCAGAGCTTGTAGTGCAAGCTGAACCCATCACAGATCCTTATCGTGTCATAATTACATCCATTGGTTTATATCATTGTGGATCTTATATAATAAATGTAAATGTTGAGAAACCAATGTAATTATGAGTTCTTGACACATATTTAAGGCCAAAAATTTGATAGACCCCAAGCATTACTTGATGGAACCAACCAAAAGGTTTATTTATCTGACATGAGAATGTACAGCAGTACATGACCAAAATGAGTAAAATAACTAATCTAATTCATGCAATCAATTTATTATAATATGCTAACCTTGCCAGTGAGCATCTCAAATAACAAGATTCCAACAATCCACCAGTCAGCAGCCTTGTCATGGTCCTTCCCAAGAATGATTTCAGGTGGTATATATATATATATATATATATATATATATATATATATATATATATTCTATCGTTCCACATAAGACTTTGACCTTGTTTTCTTCAAATTGCTTTGCCAGGCCAAAGTCGGTCAACAGAGCCTAAAATGAGAAAAAAAATTTGAATAAGAAAACTAAAATAAGGAAATATGCAAGTATATTATATACGTGTACGTGCGTGGTATTGAGAGAGAGAGAGAGAGAGAGAGAGAGAGTAGTACGTGGCCATCTGCATCCAGTAAGATATTTTTTGGTTTGAGGTCCCCATGCATAATTTCATTTTTATGAAGGTGAGACATAGTAGAAACAATATCTGACGTGTATATACAAGCCAGATCCTCTCTAAAATATACCATGTATTGATCAACTTCACGTATCCAGTATATAAGAAGCCATAGAAAACTAAAAAAGACAGAAGATACCTGAAAAGGCCATGGTGGTATAGCTGAAAAAAGAGATGCGCTCCATTCACAAAATCAAGCACAAGATAAAGTCTATATTTGGTCTGAAATCAAAGAAAATTACATAAATACTCCCTTATAAAAAAAAATTGAAAACAGAAAGTAAAGAATATGCAGGTACATCATATATAGTACATAGCATATATGTTGGCACGCTAGTTGGTTATGACTGACAAACTAAGGGTCATCAACATACACCTGAAAATCAACCTAAACAAACACAATGTTGAGTATAATTCACTGCAATTGATAACCACCCATAAACTAGGGATTGGGGAACAGATTATATGCAAGTATCATTGAATATTAGCAATTAACCTAAACAACAAATCCATATCTTTGGCTTCCATGTACAATCAATATAGTCGCGTAATGAGCGAGAAAAATAGAGGGAAATAGGGAATCACCTCCAGCCGTACGATTCACTACCGGAGGACCACTTGTCGGCGGCGCACACACGACCAAATGAGAAGAATCGACCGGAGGGCCAATTTGACCGGAAGGGAACGATCGTCTGAGAAGGCGACCAGATGAGAACGATCGACTGAGAAAGGACATAGAAAGGGTGAGAGATGAAAGAGAGGGCTAATTTGACTAAGAACGGATTAGGAAGAGAGGAGAGAGGGTGATTGAGAGCTGATTTTCCCCAAAAATTTGATTTGGGGGAAAAATGTTGGTACTGATTTGGGGTAAATTTGGGAGGGATTTATGAGCGAAGTTGAATTATAATTAATGTGAAACTTTATATGATAAAATAGAATAATTTAAAGTGTGGTCATTTTTAATTTAAATCTATCTCTTGTCATATGTAGCAGACTCTTAAAATATAATGATAAACTTAATATATTATATTATTTTATATTTTTATTTATAAAAAGAGCACTCTTTTTGTAGAATAAAAATAAATGATAAATGTGAATCTTTTGTGGGACGGAGAGAATAATTTTTAATACGTCACACGTGGAGTAAATTTATGAACAAGTCAAGTTGAGTTTTAGTTTATCGAATTCGAGCTATCTTCAAATTTAAATGAGCTCGAGTTAAGTCGAACTTTTAAACGTGTCATAATATGTTATTCGAATTTTACTCATTTATAAAACATAATATTATGGATGAAATATAATTTACTATAATATCTAAAATCATACCAAATTCTTAATTAATACTCAAAGTACATATAAAAATATATAATTATTTATAAAAGTCTTTATTTTAGAAATGAATTTTAACTAAAAGGATTTTTTTTATTTGACAATCTTGATAATATAATGAACAAGTTAGTCGACAATCCGGACTTTTTTACGGTTGATTCAATGCAACACCAACTCGGGGACATAAAGAGCTAAAAATATTTTTGATCATTAATTATGGACATTCAAACTGTTAAACTTTTGTTGTGGACACTACAAAAACTTGGATATTAATGTTGAACTTTATGTTAGACTTGGTAAATCATTAATTTAAAGTACAATGGATGATATTTGGATTCTGATTTTTTCTATTTTAGTTAAATATGATGGAAAGTTCAATTTTAATTATTCTATTGTTGTAATTGGTATTTTGCTATTGTTACAGTCCTTAGCTTATTGCAGGCTAATTATTAGTTGGGCAAACAACTCTTTTAATATAATGTTTGAGAATGAATCTGGTATGTTGGATACATTAAAGAATCTCTTTTAGCTTTATTTCAAGTAGTAATATAATGTTATCAGTTCAAAAAAATTTCTTATAATATAAAACAAGAGCTACTGACAACTAGACTTGGGTTGAGAATGTTAGAATTTATGCCCTAGAGGCCAATTATTTGATATAATTGCTTAACGTTTTGATATTATATTTGATTGAATAAATGAATGGTTTTATTATGGTTTTATTTACTACTTTATATAAATGTTAACATAATAAAGAATCCTTAGAATAGTGATACAAATTATATAGTTTCAAGTATGTGACTTGAACATGAGATTATATAATTATAATTAGTATCATTGTTCTTAAATGTCCCTAGTCGAGTATCATTATTGATGGGACAACAATGATGCATTAAGATTAGTATGTGGATTGACTGATGACCAAATCTCATTGGTCATAAAGATATGAGATATTAAGTTAATGCATAAGTACATATTAGAGAACGATGTACTGGACATACCCACCATGAAAATTCTATGTGAAGCATTATGCGAAGTGTCATTAGCAATTCTCATAGTGACAATGATGTAATGGTCCTCCGACCTGAAATCACTATATTTCTACACGGGAATTTATGTACTTTGATATCATCAAATGTCACCTTTAATAGGGTGAACTATAAAGGTGATTATTGGGTACATCATGAATCGTGTGAGGAATATGAGTGATCTAGATGGAATTTAACCATCCTATAAATTAGGGTGATATCCATAGGCCTCTTGATTGAGTAGGACTCGAAATGCATGGCCATGCTCAAATAGTGATTTGTTTCATATAATCTACTCATTGATCAAGAAAACTTCTGATTAAATTATGAAGAGTATGACACATTCCATAACTCGAGTTTAATATAGGATATTAAGGTTAAAAAGATTAAATTACATTGAAAAATTGGTCACGAAAAGGTTGCAGATCGAATCATCGATCTTATTATTACTTGGGTAGCAAGTGATGCATTACTAGATGCAGCTCACTTGTTTATAATTTTATAATATGATTTTAAAATTATTGCCAATGTAATAATAACCTATAGGTCACACACATGTAAACGTAATTCAAAAAGAAATTAATTTAAATTATAAGGATTTAAATATATCAATATGATTGATAGTATTTTAAATCACAATTTAAATTAAAAAGGATAATTTGTATATATGTATATTAATTAAGTAAGACTTAATTAAGATATATATATATATATATATATATATATATATATAAATTGATTTTAATAATATTAGGTTTTGATTAATTCCTCCTAACTACTATATATATGATATATATCGGTCATTTTAGGAATTATTTCAAAATACAAAACCCTAGCCGCTCTTAGAGAGAGACTAGAGAAAATAGTTTGAAAATCCTCATCCTTGGTGGCTAGATCTAGTGGTTCCTTCTTTTTTTGCAGATCGTAGGGACGATTCATGAGCGTTCGTGTGGATACCGTAGAGACGCAGTTCGTTTGAATTGCGTTGGAGATTCGACCGCATCGATTCTAGCTTTAATAATCGGTATGATTTCTAACCTCTGAGTTAATTGATTTTTTGCCTGGATCCTGTTTAGTGTTTCAAAATTACTTTTAAATTGTTATATTTCCGCTGCGTTTTATGTGTCAAAACACTACAGAGAACCATCTAGTTAATTAACTAAAACTATTTGGGTTTTAGTGTGTTAGTTAACTAATTTTTATACTATGAGTTGGTTTAGTTTTGGACCCATATTAAAAAGTAAAAATATTAGTTGAAACTAATTTAACTAGTTTTGGCCTATATTAAAAACACATTCCAATTTGTTTAGTTTTAAATTAATTAATTAGTATCGATCCATATCGACTCCAGGATAAATACCATTAGTTGTCCAAGACTCAAAATTTTGCCACGTGTCATCTTGTTTATGTAATTGGAACAACGATTAGCTTGGAGAAAAAATAAATAAAAATAAACTACTGACAACTAAGCTTAGCTTTTGAGAAAAAAACACTTTTGAGAATAGAGTTTTTACATAAATTTTGTTGAAACTCGGTCAACTCTCCAAACAATTAAGACAAAAATGAATATATTGGGGAAGAACTGAGGAGCTCACACATTGCATGCACGTACACGAGGTACTAATATACATGTTTGTAACCCAACTTCACCCAAAAACTTAAGTCAATTAGGCCTCGAGCCTTGTCATGTATATTAGTCCTTCACTCCTTCATTATTTTTTCGATATGAGGCTCTAACTCATTTGTGATATCCTAACAATTTTCTTCTCACAAGTGAGTTCATTATATTAAGAGCTCTCCCTCACTTGAACACTTCTCTTCAATCACCACACAACAATTTTTTGCAAAATATTATGTATCCTTTTTCTCTATCGAGCCAACTTCTATAAAAAATTGAACATCTTCTCTTAAATCCCCCACGAATCACCACTTCTCAATTAACCACTCTAGGAACCGATTCTCAGCTAAACCTATCGAGAATTCAACATCACCATTGAGAGCACCTTAAGGGAAACATCAAACTTTCTTTATTAAAAATTCACCATCATCACATTTCTTTTTAAGAGATTGTCTGCAATTAATTTTCAAATTAACCATCATTGCATATATTTTGAAGTGGTTCATCAACCCGAAATTAATTTTTCGTAGCTCTGATACCAGTTATTGGGCAATAATCGGGGAGCTCGCGCGTTGCATACGCGTACATAAGGTACTAACATTAATGTTTGAAACCCAATTTTACTCAAATAATTAAATCATTTGGTTTTGGGTCATTTCATGTATATTAATTATTTACTCTTTAATTAATTTTCAGATATGAACTATACCTCACTTGTAATATATTAGCAAAATATCCATCGTGTAATCCTTTTTTGGCGCTATTGAAATTTTCAGAAGCACAAGATTTGTGTTTCTCCCATGAGCACGGTTCCTCCAAAATATATACCCACAATTTTTTTTGGAAGGTTTAATAAACATCAAATAATTTAAAATTTTGATATGAAATTACTTTTATCCACCATACCAGTCCCCCAATGTGGGCTCTTATTTGATTTATTTATTCACTCAAATAAGCCTGTATACATCTTATGGTAAAATTCATATATATATATATATATATATATATATATATATAGAAAATTAATATTTGTATAAAAGAATTTAATAATTCCAATTGGTCTCTCCTCACATGAATCATCCATAAAATTACTCTTGGACATTTTATTTGAGTTATTTACACTTCATAGTACTTTTTAGAAAAAATTACAATAAAAGTATATCAAAAAATATTTTATGTAATTAATACATTTTTAATATTTTATTTACAAAATTAGTGTTGTGGGTAGAACGTGCTTTTTGGAATTTTGCTTTTATCATCTACTAATATACATTGTTCACCAAACCATCCCTAAACCATAAAATAAAGTAAGCACAAGAGAGAGAAAGCAAGAAAAGAAAATACAGAGAGAAAATCAATCTTCTTTACTTTTACTTGTTCAAGAAACCATGGAAGATTATGTGTGACGCCCCCAAATCCAGGTTCTCTAACCTCAGATTCGGTGCTCACGATCTATCATCATCATAAGCGTTCTATAACTATTACGGAATAATAAACATACACTGTTCATTATAATAAAGTTTCATAACATGGTCCCAAGGTCTTCTTAACCTTAACTTAAACACACCATTCATATTATAAAAGGTTTACATAAGAAATCCCATCAGATAATAATAACTAACATTCCTTCTAAATTATTCTTGGATCTTGCCCTTTCCTTTGTCTTTCGTGTTGGATCCTTCGGGCTTAACTGAAATAGATGTCATGATATAGCAAGGGTAAACAACTAATTTGCTTAGCAAGTTTATATACAAGGGAGATATATCATGTCTGGAAAGAAGTTTTGCTTTCAATGTTCAACAATAATATAAGATTGTGAAGGAACATGAATTAATAATCAACAATTGAATATTCGAATAATTGAATAACGATGTAATTGAGTGGTTTGAAATAACCATGAACATTTGCCAAGGTTCTCAGTCATTTAAATTGGACCTCTTAATAAGTTTTGGTATTCAAGGGGATCAGCCTTTCATACCCCGTGATTTATGCATAAACACTTAATAATCTGGCATCGATATCATGCCTTAATCAAATTCGTCCTTTCTCAAATTCAATAGTTCTTATCATATCAATTTAATAAGAATGACTTTTTAAAACACATTTGATTTAACAAATTTAAACATGCTTGATCTAGCTGATACAATTAGCATAGATCTATCTCATAAACAGTTCATGAATGAAAGAACTTTAATTTAATTCATAGTTCAATAATAATAGAACAGGAATTCAATTGCACAAAGTGCGAATTTCAATAATCATTATAGATGTGAATAATCATCAATAATTATTCACTAACATGCTTTGAAAATAATAACTCGAGTTTGAGTTAGGAAACTTACCTCGTTTGTAGGTTACGGCTACGCAATTAAATTCTATCCACTATGCAGTTAAATTATCTTCCTTTGAGAAACCTATAGTTAATCTTTCAATTAGCCATAGCATAACATTAGACTATGTAATCACATAGATATTATATATTACATTTAGTTCTTAGAAATATTATCCTGCCTCGATAATGTTACTATTAAATAACAAATACCTTTAATTCACTTAATATTATTAATCTTGATAATATTTAATTCACCTCTTAGTATTATTAGTTCACTAATAATACTATTATTCACTTTACTAATATTATTAACATCTTAATAATATTTTAGTACTTTACTAATATTATTAATCCTCTTAATAATATTTTAATCATGCATTAATATTATTACTTTAATAATATCTTACTTATGCTTTAGTATCATTAATCAATTAATAATACTTTTATTCATTTACCAATAGTATTAATATATTATTCATTTACTAATATTATTAATCATTTAATAATATCTTATTCCTTTACTAATGTTATTACATTTTTAATAATATTTTATTTAATCCGAATATTATTATTTACTTAATAATATTTTAATCATCCAATAATACTTTAATTTAATATTATTAATCTTTTGATAATATTTTAATCTAAGATTAATATTTTAATCTAATATTATTAATTATTTAATAATACTTTAATCATTTATTAATGCTTAAATCAAATATTATTAATCATTTAATAATATTTTAATGAAGTTTTAATCTTAATATTTTTATTTACTTAACAATATCATATTCTAATATTATTAATATCATAATAATATTTTAATAATTTATTAGATCAATAAACAATTTATTCTAATTGTTCACCCTTTATTAAACCACTTATTTAATATCCATAAAATGTCATAAATAATATTTCTTATTATCAATTACCAAAATGACCTAAAATAGTCATAATATTATGTATTAGGAGTAATCAAGCATTAAAAGCACATTTTTCTTATTTAAGATATCATTTAACTATTTATTTCCTTTTATGCATAATTTCATCATTTTTAGGAAAAATAGCAAACTGATTCCAAAAATTTTTCTTTTCTGGATTTGGACAGTATATGACCCAACAATGATCCCCAAATTTTTTTGGAATTTTAGAAAATGATTTACTAATTTTAAAGTTCCCAAAACACTCGGATCTTGCTTCATTTTTCATAAATCGAGTTTTGCTCAAAAAATTCCAAAATTTTCAGGGTATACTCTCATCACATATATAAACCTATTGTAACCATTTTGGATTTTTCCCATGTATACACTGTGAGAAATTTGAGTGTTAATATTTAGGAGTCCTTTACGGAAATGGCCATTACGCACAACCTATAAATCGAAACGTGTCCGTTCTTTTTCCTACACGTAGATAACTTCTCAAGGTACCTTTTTTGATTTTTTCCAAATTTTTGAAAGACTTTCAACTATTCGAAACAGTCCTAAGAAAAACAGGGATAGTAGCTTTTTAGGGTTTTTAAAACCTTAATACTCCATGTGGATTGTTTTGGGGAAAACAGCCTCCATGGCTTCAATACTTGCTAGATTTGTGTTCTACCACTTGAGTTTACTAGATAACTCATGTATCTAGCACCCCCCTTCGAACAAATCCAAGTTGTAAAACTTGAGTTACCCAAGATTTAGTGGAGGAAAAACAAGAGTTTCACCCCTTGGAGAACATATGCTCATTTCCTTCCTCTAAATCTATAGTCTAATACACAAGATACTTAGTCCTACACATGAGACATGTAGAACTAGGGTACTTTGAGTATTAGACCATAACCCCATACATGTTGAGGTAAAAACCGAAAATAGAAGGAGAATAAGAAAAAGAATGGAAGAGAACCTCACCTAGTTTTCTTTGCTATCCTTCTTGTTCTTCCAAAGTAGGTTATGAATCTAGGATGCATGAACAATAACTCCTCTCCCTCACTAGAAAAACCGAACCCTCTCTCTCTTTTCTCTCTTTGAATGTTGCTAGCTTGGGAGAAAAATAGAAGGAGAATAAGAGAAATGAATTGATCTAGCAAATGAATGTTGTGATTAAACTATTATCCCCCATACTTTTGTTGTCCCATGGATAAAAGACTTCACCTTATCTCTTTCAATTAAGCCTAATCATGTGATTAAGGGTGCTAATTAAGCTTTCCACCAATGGGAGCATGACATACTTGTCCTTGTGTGTAAGACTTCTACTTATGGAACTTGATTAGCTTAACTTTGTTGCCTTAAAAGGCCTAATATGGCCAGTCACTATGCTCCATTATCTCTTCCATTTTGCTTTTATTTTAATGCACAAATTTGATTAATAAAAAGTCTAAAATACCCTTAATCAAGTGGTCTAAGTATTGGTTTGCATTTTATTTCTTTTGGGCTTCTCCTTTAATTGTTTTGGGCCATGCAATAAACATAGTCTAACAATTTTAATATATGTTATCCAAATTGTTTATTTAGGGTTTCCATTCCCAATCTTATAAAATTTAATTACTTATACATGTGACTTTAGCTCATAACCTAATTAGGTTTACTAGAAATAGGTTTAAAATTATTAGTCACTTGAAATAACAAGATTATCCACTTAACTTAGTATACATATTAAATACTAACCTTTCTTTATTACCATAACCCTTAGGTTATTTAATTGTCTCACCTAATGTATAATTGTTAATTCTAAGCTTTCATTTTCAATGAAATCTATAAATGTATATATCCATAACTATAGTATATATGTTTATTGATCCATACACCACTTCACACATGTTGTCACATATTAAATCACTATATAACACAAAGTTTTAAATATCAATAATGTACATACATATATAGTGACTTAAAATTAACGGTTATTACATAATGTAAAAGAAGAATCAACCACATCTCCATCCCCATCCCCATCCCCATCCCCCAAATTACTGATAAGAATCATGAGCAACAGAAGAACATGGGCATTTCTGTTTATTGTTGTATACACCATTATATTATCTTCCTCTTGGAATCTCCTAAAATCTGTAATTGCTTGGTACGAATCCACCGTCTCATGCTCATCCAACTCATCTTGATGGCCAGTAATTTACGCCTCGGTGGCATTTGGGGTCATTTTTGGGCTTCTTTCAATGGTCGCCACCACGGCAAAGGCGATTCGCCACCTTGGTGACATGGATCACTGTGTTGGTTTTGCTGACTTTTTGTGGGAAGCCTAGAAAAGCTTTGGTGGTGGAGGGTAAGCAATTGATGACTGAGATTACAGGGTTTGCAGTGAAAATCTTGATAAACCCCAATTTATATCTCTGCATAAAATTTTGATCTCCGTTTTTCATGGTTGTCCGCCTCCCAAGTCCTAAATCTTGATTGGTCTTTGATTCTATTACCAATAGTTTGACATTGTTTGTTTGTTCATATTGATTTTTTGGACTCTTTTCTTTAGAGGTAACCAAATGCGTATGTCGATGTCGGGATAATTGTACCCCTATCCGTTCTTGCATTTTGGTGTCCTCAATTGGTTGAGTTTTGTCTGAAAAGGCGAGTTTGGAAAAGGTCCAACATGTGAATGTTGATGATTTAAAAATCAGAGTCATAAGTTGGTAGTTTTAAAATGGTTTTACCAACTCAACCGATTTTGAAAAGGTTTACACAAAGGCCCAATGGTTGGACTTTGTTTAACAGGCCTTGGAAACTGAGATTCGTTGAGTTCGGGGGCTTAATTAAGCTAAGGGAAGGTGTTAGGCACCTCCCAACTTCCGTGAAAACACGGTTACCGCAACTTTTTAATTTCTTTAATTATCTACATATGTGTGTGTGTGTTTATTGGGTCTATGTGAAATTATCTGGAAGTAGTGTTATGCCTCGTTTGCACCTATATACAAAGGGTTTGATTTGTATAAAAGTTTAATTTTAAGCAATATATAGTTGTGAGGTTTTGGAAAATAGATTTTCAAATCCTTATGCTTAATAATAATTGACTAATTGAGGCATTTGATACTTCCATTTTATTTCGTATTCAGTTTGGTTGATTTTATTTTCGAGATGCGAAGCATCTTCGAGAAAATAAGATCCATAGTAGTGTCGGGCTTCTTATGGGCATAAGAGCCATCCAAGGATGTTTAGACACCGTAGATAATTACAAGTTGGCTACAATTGAAAAGTGTTCATCATATATAGAAACCATATCTAGATTCACAGGCTAAATCTTCGATCTCATGGCTCTTAGGCTCATAAGATAGATTAATATGTATAAAAGCTAGAAAGAAACTAGATTTAAATAAATCTAAGCCATTCTAGCTTCAATTGCCCAGATTTAGTCACTTTTGAACAGGTTAAAGTTAGAGATAGCTAGATTTAGATAAATCTAGTCCATTTAGCTAGAATATTAAATATCTACATTGTAAAGCGATTAAAAGCGATATATAAAAGTAGTATATATATATATATATATATATATATATATATATATAAAAGTAGTAAAAAGGCCACTAAGTGAACTCTAGGCTAAACTGAAAATGTAAATATATATATATAGTCGATCGAGGCTCAACTGTTCGAGTTTAAGTATATATATATATATTAAAGTAGTAGAAAGTTTAAAAACCTAAAAAATCTTACAGTGGGTTGCCAAGAAGACTTCAGATAGCTTTTAGGGCTTCAATACTCGGTTTCCACCGGTTAAATTTTAGTATGTTGTAGAACACGAGCATACAAGTGTTTAGAAAGAAGAATCACAGAGTTTGGAGCACTCTAGAAGAGGTTAAGGGCTGAAATGCACAAAATTTTCTCTCTTTTCTTCTTTTTTTTTTCAAATGCGCTGATGAAGGCTCATATTTATAGGCTAGATGGTCGCTAGCGTTAACTTGCATGGCCATTCATGGGTCTACTCATGCTATTGCTGGCTGCCCAGATTTGTGGGTCCCATCGTCTCGAAGTACGAGCACTCAGGTGACACAATGTCCGTTCGAACCTTCATAACTTTCAATTCGGACATCCGATGGAGGCGTGCTGTACCTTTTCGAAAAGCCGTTGATGAGATTTTACAATGACATGGGATTAGACATTGTTAAAAGTCGAGAAGATGAGTCCATGACCTGATCTCCAAGTCTTTGCGTAGTCTATCCGTTGAAGTTGTCTTATCTGATTGTCACACTCAGGATTTTAAGTTATGGTTCTTGTGGGACATCTTTTGATGCAGTTTGAGTTGAAATGTGTTGACATTATGTTGAGGTGGCAAAATGACCATTTTTCCCTTCCTGGGGTTGTCTCCAGCTTTGATGCAGTTGTAGCAGTTTTCTCTCAAGGTTATCTCTAGAGATTGGCACCTTTTGACTCGATAGTACTTTAGGTTGTCTCTCGAGGTTGGTTTTGTAACACCCCATATCTATACTCCCATGGTATCTCGATATGGTGTTTACGATAAATCAACATAATGCTTTTAAATCTATACACCCATGGTATCTCGATTATAAGATTACATTAAATAGAGGGACTATCGAGGATATAATTATCATAGATCCAAAATTCATAGTATCCCATAATGTATGTAAATTCTCAAAATAACTATTATTGTGTTTGGATACCCTCACTTGGATATATGAACTCAGATCACATTACTAGAGTCTATTTATCCGAATTTGAGTATCGATAATAACATGAGCAAATCCATATTACTAATACCCTCACCCAAATGTATAGTCTAAGCCAAACGAATTTATACTATTGTATTGATAGTAACTATCTATCCGAAATCCAGAGTATCAATAACAACATGAACAGTCCATGCTATTAATACCCTCACTCAAATAAATAGTTCCCAAGGATCTCAACTAGATTCGAAGAAGTCTAATTTTACATCTATATATGTAAGAAAACACGGTTGCAGAAATAAAAGATGTTATATATATATATATATCATAATATTAAGATTCGATTACATGATTCTCATAACGAGTTCTTATTACAAGATATTCAAAGAGACAAGAATATAATCTAATCTATGTAGGGACGCTTCCCTTTATCTACTCCAGATATTCTAGGATTACCATCTAAAACTGCAAAGGGAATAATTTGTAAGGGTGAGCTATGACATGCTCAGCAAGTTTTGTAATTTATAACAATATAGGATTTGAAGAAATATAACAATTCAAATTTTGAGTGATAGTTGTTACCATTTTTCGGATTTCTATTTATTTCAACCATTTCGAATTTTTCTTTATTTCATCGGTCACACGAGACTTAGAAATTTTGTTGAGATGTGAGATAGGGGATCACCCCATTCAACATCTTAAGAGTATGCATATCATCCTACCAATGCTCAAAATACACTAAATGTCAATATATTATCGATTAAATTTCAATCCCTTACGGGATACCTAACTTCAAAGATAAGATGTCTTACCAAAACAATTTGGTTTGACACAACAGTTTATGCTTTCAATAAACATTATCATATGAATAAACAATTTATTTTGAGTTATCTTTGAAACTATAACAATAACTGTACAATAAAAAGGTAATTCAATTGTAGGTGTAGTATATTATATCAATAGCATATCAAGATAAAAATATTGTCCAATGAATAAAATGAGGTTTAAGAAAAGGATCAAGAACTTGCTTTCGAGCGTAGATCGGTCAAGTTATGTTATTCAATCGTTAATAAATACTTACGATGTTCATATATATAATTCCAACACGTTAGTATTTCTAATAATACTCAATTATATCATTAACATATGAACGAATTAGATTAATTAAGTTTTCGATTGTTAAATACCTTTGATAAATGGACTAAATTTTATTTATAAAATTTAATTATAATTTATAATACCTTTTTAGAAATTTTAAAGTATTTAAAACATTTATTTATCTTTTAAATGATTTCTAAATAATTTATTTCAATTTATAAGTAATTAATATTTACCTAAAATTTTACAAAAACATTTATTATTATTATTAAATAATTTATATTCATTTATTATAATTTTATATCATTAATAATATTTTTCCCTAATTATTTAGTATTTAAAATAATTATTCTAATTTCTTTATTAATAAGTTAATTATTAA
Organism: Panax quinquefolius; assembly: GCA_020205615.1. Classification (NCBI taxonomy): domain Eukaryota; kingdom Viridiplantae; phylum Streptophyta; class Magnoliopsida; order Apiales; family Araliaceae; genus Panax; species Panax quinquefolius. The sequence goes on from CM035157.1 coordinate 105,587,607, forward strand.
TAATATCAAAATAATATAAAATAATTATTGAATTTATGTAAAAATATTAGAATTTATTTATAATAATATAATATAATTTTTAAAACATTTTTTATATTTATTTATTAATTATTTCTAATTTTTATAATTTATTTTTAGAAAAATAATTTACATACTGTCATTAAAGCCCTTCAAAGTGATGGAAGAAGTGTATAGGTGTTCTTGAGTTTCAGGCAATTGTTTGAGTCAGCGGTCGGTCGAGTGACCCGGTTTGACCACTAATTAAAATGCTACTGATAATGATTTTTGGTTTGGTCAAGAGTTGATGTTGTAGTACTCATACAATAGTATAACATGAAACAAATTTTAGGCTTTAACCTACATATAACAAGAAGTTATAGAGGCTCAAAGTCACTGTCAGAGCTGATCTTGAGTTTCTGGGTAACTCAGAACTGTAGTCATGGCCGGTCAACGGTTTTGTGGCTTAAATATCTTTGATTCTGTGTATTAGATGTGTATGATGTTTGTTGTAACATGTAGTATATATGTCAGGGTACATATATATAACATTAACATGAACAAAGCATAAATCTAAGGTCTCTAATTATGCTGGTCAAAGTACAGCCAAACGTTGTTCTTCGTGTTCTTCAGTTTTCTGGAAAACCCAAAAGACTTGGTCAAGCTCGGTCAATGGATTTTGACCATTAATTCCAGTAAACCTATACGTTGTTTGTTCAATTAAAGATCATAGATATGTAGTACATATAACAGGGTATTGATCTATAACAAAAATTTACAAAAATAACAAAAATGAAGACGATTAAGCAGTTGGTCGAAAGTAGGCGGGTTGATTTGTTTTGAAGTTTTGGGTAACCCGTAAAAAGCGCAATCCGTGAACAGTCAACCCACTTTGACTGCTTATAACTTGAAATCTATGGTTCAAATGAACCTGTTTTCTTTTCCAAATTAGAGACCCACTGACAGGCTACAAATAACAAACAATTAACGGACCAAAACATAAACACATATGAATTTATAGGCTCTGACATTTGACTGTCAGACATAGTTTTCAAAATTTTAGATTTCTTAAAACACTTAATTAAGGCATC